>CM031242.1:934373036-935635536 GCA_018340775.1 Taxus wallichiana var. yunnanensis
TGAAAATTTTTAACAAACCATTCTGAATCACTCTCCCTATGATAATATAAACCAAGATATCTTAGCCGAGGAGAGTGTTCACGAGATCCATGCAGTCTTTGACTCCCAGCCAAAAGCCTCTATCGAAAAAATTCTGAATCAAGCTTCTTCACTAACGCAGGAACCCGAACCCCCTTCATCACCATCAAGACAAGACGAAATCCTTTCCGTTCCTTTACCCATCAAAGAATTAACCGCCCAGAGTTCCCTTCTCACAAATGAGCCTTCTTATACCACATCCTTGCAAGACTGTGAGCGGATGTTATCTAATTTATCTATTTCCCAAACATCTCCTTCTACCATTCTGGCTGTACAAGAGGAAGGCTCGCCACTTCTTTTGTCATCCTTAGATGAGAAACCTCTTGAACCGACATCACCACATTCTTTAAACATGATGGATCCTCTCAAACACGCCCTCCTACCTATTAGTTCTTCATCACCTAAATCTTTTCAAGTGACCGGTTGACCTCTTAACGCCCATTGATACAGTGCCTCATCTACCCCCTGTATCACACCCACAGTGGACCGGAATCACAACCCACCTTTCTTCCATACAAAAGTTCCTATTCACACGTGAGGACTGTCATTCCCCAGAAGATAGAAAGGTCCTATGGGAACGTTTGAGTACGCCATATTCTACTCAAATGCAGATGACCAACCCAGATGCCTCTACCATATACCCAAAGTGTTTACAGAAGCTTAAAATGCCTATGTTCTCATCTTCACCCCCCTCATCTCTACCAAATACCTCATCCACCTCTATTAACCTAACCCAATCTTCCCCTACACTTGGGACCTCACCAATACCCAGTCTAACACACCCACCTAAGTGGCTTGATTTATCTAAAAATAAAGCCATTCATCCACTTAGGAGACAGACTCAATCTCCTCAACCTATGTCTCTATTACAACTAAAACCATCGTCGTCACACCTACCTTCCATATTGGGACCTCATCCCTCCACCTTGCATCAATATATCATACCTCCTGCATTTTCTTTAAAGCGACCTCGCCTTCTCGCACCCATACGGCGATCCAAGGATACATCAACACCGTCACCCCCGTATCCTATCCACCTACTAACCTAAACAAATTCCATCATCAAAAGATTTGTTTGTTGTCACTCCTATTTCTCGTGGTTGTTTTACGATACCACATCATCGTGGCCTCATCATCTAATTGACTAAAACATAGCCTGCGCCAAAGAAGCCACGTTTAGTTAAAACCCATTATCAAAACTCCTTGGCTAAACCACCACCCATACAAACCAACCATACCACGTCATCACCAGAATCTACCCCGTCAATAACCTCATCTTCCTCTGATTTTGACCCACTCAAAGGGTCTTACGCCAAAATCCTTGCTATGTTGGTGGAGAATGTGACCATTTCCCTACCCCCACTTAGACCTTATGATCCATCTAAACCTCGACCTATAGGTTATGATGAGTCTAAAATCTGCGCTTACCACCACACACCAGGACATGATGTAGAGGGATGCAAAGCGTTGAAAGCCATACTTCGTCAGTCACCTCTCTCAGATAGAAAAGTTAAGAAAGACAACTTACGAAGAGAGAGACCTTTAGCTTCAATTCCCTCTCCTATACCACCTGTCCCCGCCTCACCAAGATCTATCATTATTACAGCCCCACCTCTCGAAGACCATGACCTATCCCTACCGTCTTCCTCCTCTCGTATTCACGAGATCAATATGATTAGTGTTGCTACTCGAGGGTAGAAAAACAATGGGAAAGCGAAAGAAAACACACCTGCGGCATCTCTTTCTCCGTCCACCATCCCGATTGCACCACCACCTAAAGTGGTTATTCACGGACCCACCTATCCCGTCTCTAATGGAATTTCCCACCGAACCATGATCAAACAGCTTCACCAATCACCTGTAAAAATGACACTGTATGATCTCATTCAGACTTCTGAATCTCATCGACAAGCTCTCATTGAAATCCTTCAAGGGATAGAGGTCTTACCTAATGAAACCTTTCCTGTTACTTCCATTCTAACACCTAATCATGTTACTTCACTCACCAAACAACCTATCTCCCGACCATCGTCTCATGCAGCAAGCCGCTCTTTGTCGAGGTTTCTCGAAGATGAAATTATCAACTTTGGTGCTTTGAAGATCGACCTGCTCTTTTCATCTCAGCTTATGTCTGGGACATTCGGGTGCATCATGTTATGATTGGCGAGGGCGCTAGCCTAAACATCATCTCTTCAAAAGCCTTCCAACAAATGAATATCCCTTCTAATTTGCATGTGTGCAACCCCATCATGTTGCGGTCATTCAATGATGCTATTACTTCTACCTTAGGCACCGTGATCCTTAACATTCGTGTAGGACCACGTACTTTACCCGAAATCTTCTATGTCCTTGAGGGAGAGTTCCAATACAATATGTTGTTAGGCCGCCCTTAGATACGGGCTATGGGATGCGTTCCTCCACCTTACATAGATGCATAAAATTTGAGTACGAGGAAGTCCTACACCGTAAAAGCTGATCCTCCCCTTCAAAACCTGCAATATGTTGTATCGCCCTAATGATGTGCTTGCAGTCAAGACACCCATTCATCCAACCCAACCATCCACTTCAACCGCACCTCAACCATCTACCTCAACCGCACCCATGCCTTGACCAATGAAGCTGCCGTCGCAAATACCACTTCCTTTCCCGCAGATAACATCCCAACCTCCTGACCCCTTAGTAGATGTTTTTCAACGCCTTACGCTGGGGGAGTACCGCCTATATAACGTTAGTTCTTTCCATACCCCACAGGAGTACGGACAGTTACATACGCATCCTACCTATGACCGTCATGTGGGGGAGGTAATCCCCTATGGACCACCTCATTGCCGCACCAACCTAACGTATGGGGGTGTCGACGCATCCTCTGTTACCCCTGAACCTCCTCTTGGGGTGGTTCCCTTCCAATCCGATTTTCAATACCTGACAAATCATCGTTTCGCCCTCACCTTCTTGACTCGCTGTGCTTGGAAAGGCTTTGGTTTTGGTCTTTATGAACAAGGCCGACATACACTCATTCCGTGACTACACCCAAACACAATGATCGTAGTGGTCTCGGTTTTCTGAAACACTTACACCGAGAGAAACCTCGTTTTAGTTCATCCTGGAAGATGACGATGTCACCCCTACCAAACCATCATCACCCATTTTGCCATCATCACCCACAGAGTCG
Source organism: Taxus wallichiana var. yunnanensis (assembly GCA_018340775.1). Lineage (NCBI taxonomy): Eukaryota > Viridiplantae > Streptophyta > Pinopsida > Cupressales > Taxaceae > Taxus > Taxus wallichiana. Next base: position 934,376,287 of record CM031242.1, read on the forward strand.
ATAGATCCTAAATCTATCCCTCCTAACTTTTTTCATAAATGCTATCTTCCTAGGTCCTCTCACTTATCAACGCTATAATGAGGACCCATCTTCTCTTCCCCTTCTGTATCCAGACATGATTGAAGAGGATTCGCCTTCGATTAATGTGGTTGAGTGCCAGGATGACGACTCCATCCCCACTTACCTTGGTGCAGACGACTCCTATATTCAATGCGCATTACCATCTGAAACTCAAACAATGTTGAATGAGTCTACTATAGAAATTAACATCCACATAGAGGAGGATCCTCACATTGTGAAGATCGGACAATCCCTTAACGCATCAGAACAAGTTGCCTTTACTACCTTTCTCCGTACCCGCAACCAAGCTTTCGCTTGGTCCTCTGTGACATGCCGAGAATTGATCCTGACATTGCTGTCCATAACATCACCCTAAACCCCGATTCCAAACCAGTCAAACAAAAACTGAGAAAAATGCATCCACGCATTTCCCTCTTGGTCAAAGAAGAGCTTCAACAACTTCTTCTGTTTCCTTCATCTTGCCTATTGACTATCCTCAATGGATTTCTAACATCGTACTGTCACTAAAGTGATGGGGGACTTCGGATATGCGGATTTACGAGACCTTAACCTCGCTTGCCCCAAGGATGACTTCCCCTCCCAAGTATTGATCAACTTGTTGATCTCACTCATGAGCCATGAAATGTTTTCTCTCATGGATGGCTTTTCGGGATACAATCAAATTTGTAGCTGGTAGCCCGGTGATCAACATAAAACTACCTTCATAACTCCTTGGGGAACCTTCTATTATCGTGTCATGCCGTTTGGCCTTAAGAATGCTGGTGCGACCTATCAGTGGGCTATGACTTACATTTTTCATGACATTATGCACACTATCCTTGAGGATTATGTCGATGATCTTCTTGGAAAATCTAAACATCGCAGTGAACATCTCGATGTTTTAACCATTATTTTCGATCGCCTGTTACAATATTCGGTCCGGCTTCAACCAAAGAAATGTGTCTTTGGTGTTCTTTCGGGAAAACTTCTTGGCTTTATCGTCTCTTTGCGTGGCATTGAGGTCAATCCATCTAAAGTCAAAGCTATCCTAGAAATGCCCCCACCCAAAAACCTCAAACAATTGCGTAGTTTGCAAGGTAAACTTCAATCTATCCGGTGTTTCATTTCCCAACTCTCGGATCGATGTTAGCCTTTCCATCACCTTCTTAAAAAGGACAATGCCTTTCAATGGAGTGAAGAGTGTCACCAAGCCTTTGAAGCTCTCAAAGCCTATCTCTTGCAGCCACCCATGCTTATCCCACCACAGGACGATCGCCCTTTCTACCTTTACCTTTCCGCCACCGACCACGTCGTAGGAGCCATGCTCGCACATCATGACTCTGAGCATCGAGAACAAGCCGTTTATTATATAAGTCGTACTCTCGTGGATTACGAGACTAGGTATACACATGTAGAAAAACTGTGCCTAGCCCTATCATTCGTAGCCACCAAACTCCGACACTACCTCCTGAATCACAAAACTTTCATCATCACCAACACAGACCCCATTCATTATATGTATACCAAACCACATCTAAACCAATGCATCGCTCGATGGCTTATGCTCCTTGCTGACCTCGACCTTGAATTTATACACCAGAAGTCAATCAAAGGACAAACCATTGCCGACCAACTCACGGACGCCCCTTTACCTGGGGAACAATTTACCAATTTTAATTTCCCTGACGAACTCATCGCCACTCTTTCACTCAGGGAAGAGTCGTATCCAATGACCCTCTTCTTCGATGGATCCAAATGCCAGCATGGCGGAGGGGCTGGTGTTGTTCTCATTCCTCTTGACGCTGAGCCTATGCCTCTTTCATTCTCGGCTCGATTTCCCCTGCACTAATAATACAGCGGAATATGAGGCCCTTGTTTTGGGTCTCCAGGTTACGTTACACTTAGGTGTCAAATCTATTAATATTTTTGGTGACTCTCAATTAGTAGTCAATCAAGTTATGAGCATCTACCAATGGAAAAATGAGGAACTTCAAAAGTACAAACATTACGTGGATTCACTTTTGACCTCATTTACTCGTTATTCTATCCAGACCATTCCCCGCTCCACTAACAAATTTGCGGATACTATGGCTTGCTTAGCCTCGCAAATTCCTGCCTCACCAACTGACTCTGACATATTCATCTTGGTCCAACAACTCTTTACCCCATCTTACTCAACCCCGGTTGTTTGTATGATAAATAATGTGTCTGCTAATTCGTAGGATACCTGGTACCACCAATTTCACGACTACCTTACAACCTCTGTTCTCCCACCTGACCTAACTAGTACGGCAAATGTGCTTTTCTTAAAAGTGTTTCTCGTTATGTTGTCATGGGGGGACTCCTCTATAAACGTGGCTTTGATGGCATCCTCCTTCGATGTCTAACCGGTGCGGAGGTCACCTATACCATCCAACAAATTCACGACGGTATTTGTGGTGGACATTTTAGTGGCCTTGCCATGGCTAAACGAATCCTTCGCCTAGGTTATTATTGGCCTACTCTTAATAACGACTGCTACGAATATGTTAAGCGTTGTGTTATGTGTCAACAACATGCCAACCTTCAACATACTCCTAGCCATCCGCTACAGGTCGCACGAGATCTTTGGCCTTTCTCACAATGGGGTTTAGACCTTATTGGTGAGATTCACCCACCCTCTTCGCAACGTCACCATTGGATAATCACAGCAACAGAATATTACACAAAATGGGTGGAGGCCATTCCACTCATTTCAACCAAAAAAGAAAAAATCATCGAATTCGTTAACCATCACATTATCTGTCGTTTTGGTATTCCTCATCGCCTAATAACAGATAATGGTAAATATTTCAAAAATAAGTTGTTACAAGACCTTTGTGACAACTTTGGTATCAAAATTAGTTTCTCATCACCTTACTATCCACAGCCAATGGTAAAGTTGAATCTTCTAATAAAACCCTAACCAAAATCCTCATGAAAGTTGTTAATGATTCTGGAAGAAATTGGCATGATCACATTCCCTTTGCCCTTTGGGCTTATCGTACTAGCATTCGTACCTCTACTAATGCCACACAATTTTCTTTGATATATGGTACCGAGGCTGTCTTGCCTCTCGAAATACAAATACCCTCCCTCAGAATATCTCTTCAGGATATTCTCACCAACGATGATTTCCACCAAGAGCGGTTAGCCCAATTAGAGCTTCTTGATGAGCGACGTCTTACGGCTCTTGACCACCTTCAAATCTACCAAAAACGCATCAAGTGTGCTTATGATAAGCGACTTCATGAGCGTACCTTTAAGGTTGGTGATCTTGTCCTCAAAGAGAATCAACATGTAACCAAACTAGAAAAGAGCAAACGTGGAAAATTTGCTCCTAATTGGATTGGGCCTTACATTATCACTCACACTTATGGATCAGGCACTTATCGTTTAGCTTCGCTTAATGGTAAACCGGAGCCTGAGCCCCTTAATGCCTTACATCTCCGACCATTCTATTGTTGAAATTAGTGTTATATCACTTCTTATCTACCTTGCGCTCGTCCCTTGAGCTCCTTTACCACCGCATACACTTTGTTTCCTACATCTCAAAATCAAATCAAGCTCACATGGTTTGATTATCACTTCCCCTTAAAGATGCCTTCCCCTTTTTTAGTCTAGTCCATGACTTCAAAGTATCAAAATGACACCTTCTTAATTAAACACTTATGGGATTTTCTTGAGTCAAACTTCCTACAACACTAGATGCTTTATGCCCAACGGACATCTAGACCTCTAAAATTATACATAGACTGCTCCCTTGAAGGACAGCTATATGCCAAACTATTGCTGCTCTTATATATAGACTGCTCCCCCGAAGGACAGCTATACATAAACACCGCATCTGCTACTATAAATAGACTGCTCCCTTGAAGGACAGCTATACACAGTCATCCTTTATCAGAAGCTTCTCACATTGGTCAACTTTGTGAAGACCTCAAAAACAACAAAATACATATCCCATGTAGACTTCCCGCATCGATCAGTCTATATCCAGAAAAATAAAATAAAAATGAAAGCCGCATTCAAAAGTACTTTTGAGTCATGGACTTGTCTATTTAGGTTTGGTTCTCTTTCATCAGAATAATCATCTTATAATAAGTTCTCTGCACCCCAGCTATACCGGCCACCTCACCTCACCATTCGTCAAAACAACAAAACTCAAGGGACGTGACGTATATCCGATATATTGTGATTATACAACTCTTTTCACCTATCGACTTCTCGCCTATGCAAGGTACCTAGGGATTCAAGCTCATCCTACATTAATATGTGGTTTGTTTAGCTCTTCTCAACTACGGGACACTCTTGCCTCTTTTGCTCGACTCTAGGATTGTGTGTTGACCTTAATCAGGACACGATTCCCTACTACTTGGGTAAGCTAACTTTCGCTTCACCTATACCTACACCAACAACATTCCTTACCAACACCAACAACATTACCCTACCAATATCACTATTTTTACCAACCGACAACTTGCTTAACCACAACTAAATTACCTGAATTCACCTCTCCCTGGTCCTAAGGGAGAACTACATCGGTCTGAGGCCCCTCCTTGCTTTGTGCAATGGGCTATGTAGGCAGCACTTAGGAGACATGGGGTCTCCCAAGGTTAGCTCGACCATCCCCTACCATACCCTATCATGTGTTGTAAATATAAATATTTTTTGTGTATTTCTATTTGCCAACATTCATCTTTATCCTTTTTTTTCAAAACAAACAAAAACAACATTTAAAACACAACCATTCTTATTATTATCATCACTCAAAACCACATACATATTTAGTTTTATTTTAGATGTTAAACAAATACATCTTCTCTATCATCGACTCACAGGTCGGCATCCTTATTTATTCTTATATTCCTATCAAATTCACTTAGACCCTTGCACCTCCTCCCGAATTAGGTGGTGATTGTGATCGTCGATGCCCGCAGTTGGCATCTCCATCCTCAAAGGTGCCACTGCCATTGGTTCCGCCCACTGATCCGTCAACATCTGCTGTAACATACGAATACATCCTCTCGTGTGGAGGAATCTTACCTCAGTCTCTCCACTCGTGAATCGTGAAACCTCTAACAATCCCGTTGTCTCATTCACTCGTGTTTGAAGCTAATGAACTAAATCCAAAGCAACGATCTCTCTCCACCTGTAATCACAGCTATGTCGTGGCGCTCACGTGCACCTCGCAGCTCTGCTACCCACCATACTCTATAGGCCTCTGTCGTTCCCGCATCCATTACCCTACGATCGGCTGCCATTTCTTCTGGCCCTTCTGGAGGTGTAGGCCGGGGAGGTGAGAATTTTGCCTCGGCGTCGATCCTCATGTATGGTCTATATGTCATAGGTATATCCTGAACGAACCCAAATTGTCGCCGCACGCGATCTAGAGGAATCCTCTGTACTCACCCGGCTCGTGCCTGCGATCTACCTCAATCGCTCCACACCCCTTAATTCCTCGCCTATGTTCTCTATCACCATATAGTTCCCGTAAGGCCTCCAACAAATATCCATGCAATTGTCACCATCTCCCATACCTATCTATAATACTCGATGTCATCTATCACGGCCTGGGATCTCGCTTCTTGTTCTGTCTGGACCCATCGTTGAATCCCAACCTCTACACTCCTCGCCTCTCCCGACTCGATGGGTTGGCCTATTAGATGCACACAAACAATGTGCTCATAGGCCCAACAATGTAATAAGTACGAACAATTCAGTGTCGTCCTGTGTTTTCGCTTGCAGGCCCATAAACCCCTATATAACTCTGCCAGATATGCGGGTGCCCATGCGAAAGTCACGCTCATTTCTATCATTTCCCAAATAACACTCATCAATGCTTTTGGAAATCTTCCACCCTTCACCCTCGTAATGCATAATACCCCACCGCTATCATTAATAGCACGGCCAACCTTGTTTCCTCGGGGTGTGTTGAAATATTGTACCATATGTAAATGTTAAACTCTCTTGTGTCAAATCTCATGCAATGAACCAAATATGTTGTTATCGCTTCGCCCCACGCTAGGCAACGCTTGATACACTATTTTTCCTATCATTGGGAGTCTCAAAATATGGAACACATCTTCCAAAGTCACTGTCATCTCCCCTGTTGGCAGATAGAAGGTATTCTTTTCTAGATTCCATCTCTCAATCAACGCCTGCAACATAGCATGGTTACGCGCGATTCGTGAATAATAGTGGATTCCACTTAACCCCAAATGATTTATCAATGCCCATTCAGCTGGTGTTACATCCGCTTCGGATTCGTGACAACTTTGCCGCACAAAAGTATCATTCATCCTTAACCCTACTTCCACCTGCATACATCAAAACGACACATAATTATTCAATAAAACAAATCTCCACGGGTTTTTTCTCAAATTTGAAACTCCTACAGTAACCGATATCGGTTATAGATAACCGATACGGTTATAGATAACCGATACCGGTCACTGTCAAAAATATACACCCTACTTAAAAACATATACCTACGATAATTATTTTGCCCGTTTACTCCTATCTATACCTAAAAACATACGTGACCACCCTGCTTACCTACCCCATAGCACTCACCCCATCCCAAACCCTTGCCTATCACCTTTTCTTTCTCATCTTTACCACTTACTCTCTCTCATCCTATTCACACAAAACATGCAAGAATCCAATTACAACTAAAACATTTACCTTTTGGGCTGCAGCTGACTTGAGGTGGAACTTGTCTTCCCCTCGTCCCCTACTCTGTAGGATGCTTCTCCTTGTCTAGCCATGTTCACCACCCTCTTCAAATATAACTTGTCTTTCTGCCTTCTGAATCTCAGCCCACACTCACTTCACCTATCTCTTTCCTCCTTATCACTCAAATTCTTTCATGCAATTACCTGTATCAGTCGTCAAACAGCGTCGCATTCGCGTATTTAACTTGTTGCATGACTCTAAAAATAAGAATGCTAAAAATAAGAACTTAAGTTGCCAACCAAGCAGTTCTATTTTTAGGAAAAATAATTTTGACATAACCGACATAACCGATATCGGTCATATAGCTACCGACATCGGTTACATAACCGATATCGGTCATGTGCCCCGTTTTGCTTAAACCTCGGCCGTTTCTTCGTTTTTGCAAATTTTTGTGGCGCCCACCTCTTTTTCCTACATAACAACACCATTATCAATATTTGTCATCCAAATCACATATATATATCCTCATAATGTCAGCAACATCATCCATCTACATTATAACAACCATCGACAACATACATACGACATCATATATACATCAAACCCATCAGCATACACAACATGTGAATTAAACTCATCATCTATATATACATACATTCCATTTCAAAAAGCCATCAACAAAAGACATCAACACCATCAATATATAAACCATGTGGATCAAACTCATCATACATTACAATTTCACAACCCATCAACAAAACACATAAAACATTTCATATGCACCATGTGGATCAAACTCGTCATACATTAAAATTTCACAACCCATCAACAAAACACATAAAACATTTCATATGCACCATGTGGGTCAAAATCCTCATATATATATATATATATCCAAGGTTTCAAATATACAACTTGCCCTGCATAGGGGCCTCTGTGATCTCAAGATAATACAAAGCCGGCACGCAGGCCGCAATAACTGTCAAAATATTGACTCGGCTCGCAGGCCGGTCTCTCATATCAAAAATATACTTGGCTCGCAGACCGGTATCAACTATACAACCTGTACTCGGCTCGCAGGCCGGTATATACAACAGGATGAATAAATAAATGAAAGAATCATATGTGGGCACGCAGGCCTCTCTATACATAACCGGTTCGTAGACCGGTGCCTCTATCTAATATCCAATCTACAAATAAAACATCTCTCTCCGACCCAGGGATGTCTCAACTCTCCCCACCACCCTCAGCACCTCTCCCTGCGGGTCCTGGCCCTAGCTCCCGCCTCCTCCCTGTCACCGACCCACCGGCTGTAGCTGCACCACCCTGGGATCTCTGACTCCGCGAGGTCTCGGCTCTGTGCACCACATATGGTTGATAGTCAGCCCCGGTACCATCAAGAACATCCTGATAGTACCGGGCCTCCACTCTCACCTCCATATAACGGGCCCGTGCCACCATAGCTGCTGGGGCTGGTCCCCGACTCCTAATAACAATGGCCCCTGTCCTACCAGTACACCCTGTGCTCGTCAGCTTGTGAATTACTGGTGGTGCTGTCTGGTGGTGCAGTGTTGGTGGTGCCTATGGTGTGGCTGTACTGTGGTACGTGTGGCGGTAGGTGCGGTGCAGTGGTGCTGTCTTGCAGCTGCATTGCTGGTGGTGCTCTGTGCTCGTGCTCTGCACTACTCTGGGCTAAGCCCGCTCGTAGGACACCTATCTGTGCCTGTGCAGCAGCAAGCTACCCTCATGTAATAATGTACCTATCCTCGAGCTGGTCCTCTCTCGCTCTAACAGCCACTAAGTAGCGGCGTGTGGGTGTGCTCTCTCGCGGCTCTCTCCCCTGCCCACCATACCAAAAATGCTCTGTGTGGCGGCGTCGTCGTCTACGGTATCATCCGCTTTGGCCTCTCGGCTACCCAATCTGGGTCCATAGGCTGTGGTGCAGGTAGTGGGGCCTCTACATCATCCCTCCGGTACTGAGGGAAGGGAGGTGGCTCATCCTGTCGTAGCCCCAACTGTCGTCGTACCCTCTCTAGGGGTATCCGCTCATACTCTCCCGGCCTCCGTCCCGCTATCCAGAATGTATACTGGATCCACCGCAACTGTGATCGGGCTCCTCCGTGGGGCTGATGACCTCTGTAAGGCCTCCATACAATATCAGGGTAGTCACGCCCTCTAATACATGCCGGTAATACGCTACATCCCGTCCCTGGCGAGAACTGCTCGTGGCTGGCCCACGACCCCCAGCCACCTCTGAAAGCCATATCTATAAATCACCTATGGCCCTGGCTGCTGGGGCAGCCCTACTGGTCGAATGCATATGATATGCTCATATGCCCAGCAATGTAATAAGAATGTAGAACAAATCCCGAATCACCTCATCCGGCGATAGCCCCACAGCTCTCTGTATAACTGCACCAGGTATACTGGTGCCCACGCATAACATGTATGCTCCTCCACCATCTCGTGTAGTACCCCCATCAGCGCCCGTGGAAAGCGGCCTCCCTCTGAGTCCGGGAGGGCGAAGCATGTGATGCTGATCATCATCAACACGGCAAGCCATGTCTCATGTCTATGGGCACGATACATGTCCCCATAGGCAATGCTCGCACTGTGATAAGTCAATAGCGGCTGCATCCCCGAATACCTGTAAAATGCTGTCCATGGTTGTCTCTGCATCCACCTGGAAGACTGCCTCTCCATCGATCGGTAGTCTAAGGATGCGATACACATCCTCCAGTGTAATCGTCATCTCTCCGTCGGGAGATGGAACACATTGGTCGCCGGATCCCATCTCTCGATGAGGGCGACCATAAGACTGTGATCCCTCTCTATCGCCCTATAACGCTGGACTCCGCCGAGTCCCACCTCGCGCATGATGGCCCACTACGCTGCGGACACGTGTGGCCGCATCCGTCTCAACAATGGGGGCATCCTATCCCGCATCGTCAGCTGCTGACGTGCCTGCAAAACCAACTCACTGCATTAGCCCTACTCTTTATCACAACAACTCCTTTAACCTTCTATACCCCCTTTTAACCACCCGACCACACAACCGCCCCATTTTCCCCCCACCCACCAACCAACCTTCCTATCAACCTCTACCCCTTCCCTCTTCACCCCAATAACCATAACTCCCAAACAATAACCAAAACACCCAAATAACAACCAAACACCCAAAACCACAACAAAACCAAGCAACAAAATAGAAAATCCTGACTAGGGACCTGCACGGTCACCATGACCGACACCGGTCCCCTCTCCACCGACGCCGATCGATGTAACGACACCGACACCACAACCACAAACCCAACCTTGCCCCAAAACTTCTTGACCGATGTCGGTCGCTTAGTGACCGGCATCGGTCACTGAAAAATCACCGAGCCAAACCCGACGCGGCCCCCCAAATCCATTTTTTCCCTATTTCTATTTCTCTAAAATTTACCCACCGCCGCCTTGACCTATTTAACCCATCTATCCTCTTCATTTTTCAAATAACTTCAATTTATTCATTATTTTATCAAAACATGGATTCCTACCCAAACCCCCAAATATAGCTTAACAACATCAAATTCACACAATGAAGGGTTTCGAAACCTACGGCATTTGACGACACGCACGTCGTCGTGGTGGGATAGGTGGTGGTGGTCCACTAGTCCAAAGCACCTCCAGCTCCTCCTGGCTGTGCCATGGCTCTCAAACTCCTCTGCTGGGTCCTCCACCAATCAAATGTTGCCTCCTCCTCGCTAGGGCCTACCAATCACTCACTTCTCCACTCAAATAGTGCCACCTCAGCCGACAAACTCAACAATCTCGCCAAAAGACCTCAGACAACTAAAATTGGTTTTCAAATTGACAATATGACAATGACAGGCCGTATTTTTTCTTTTTATAGGTTTTCGACCTATAACCGATACCGGTTATATTGTGCCCTAAGGAACCGGTATCGGTCACCTAACCGATATCGGTCATAGACAATCGATATCGGTTTTATCCCACCTCTTCCCCAATTTCTGCCCTTATTTACTAATCGCCCTTTCTCACAACATCGCCTATATCCACCTTTGCTGAAAACCCTTTGTTAACTTCATTGGCCCGACCCAAGGCCGCAACCAACCCATTTGGCCCGACCCAAGGCCGCAACCAACCATTTGGCCCGACCCAAGGCCGCAACCATCCATTTGGCCCGACCCAAGGCCACAACCAACCCATTTGGCCCGACCCAAGGCCGCACCCAACCATTTGGCCCGACCCAAGGCCATAACCAACCCATTTGGCCCGACCCAAGGCCGCACCCAACCATTTGGCCCGACCCAAGGCCGCACCAATTAAATACCTCACCCAACATCAACAAAATACAATTTTATCCACCCATCATGTAGCTTTTTGTTCAATCAAGCTCACTTGTTCGTGTTTTAGCATGATTAGGGTCCTTGACTTGATCAGTCGACCAACTTTGCCTAGACCAAGACCGTGATGTTTATCTCAACCAAACCCACCATTTGGTACTGCCGAACCTGCCTAAACGTTCCTGTACCTTACCCGTTATATCCCCTGGAGCTACTTCCTATGCCTTGGATACCAGGATTATATCACCCTTGTTTGGATAAACTATCGACCTTTGCCTATGAATTGCTTGTTTGCTCTTCAAAATCATGTACCCTGGTCGCACTACTGCATTTCAACGTGCGTCTGCTTCCTTGGACCTACCCCACCATCTTACCATCATCTCAACACCATTTCCCTTTATCAACCCTATCCCTGATTTCACGCTACCTCAATCTGTGATAGATTTGAGGGGGATTACCTATACCCTTAACAGGGGTAACCACTTCTTATTATTGTCCGTGCAGCTTTAACAAAGACAAGCTACACGACAACAAGGGGCTAATGTAGACACCAAATTTGTGTCTTACGACCCCCTGTGCCCCGCATCTCATTTCGCAACCTAACCTCATCACCTAAACCTTACACAATTATTTATTAATTACCTTATAATTAATAAATCCACATCACCATACCTGCCACCTCATTTCGCCACCTCATCATGACCTAGTCTTAACCCTAAATTAACCTAATTAAGACCTATAACTTGGTCCACATCCACACCCATGACTAATTACTCCTCACCCGCACCTAAAACCAACCTCATAATGACTTGACCAAGCCCGCAACTAATCCCTCGGGAGAAAAAGAGGAAAAGCTGGCTATTTTACTAAAAATAGCCCGCTTTGACCTGACCGATACCGGTTCCTACTCGACCACCGTCGGTTACGTAACCGCCATCGGTTCCCTGTAAATGACCACTCCCAACCAAAAACAAGGGGTTGGATTTTGGTGGATCGAAGGAGAAATCATTGGAAGAATCCGAATTTACTTGGCTGAACAGAGACAAGTGAAAGAAAGAAGAAGAGTTTGCAGAGAAGGACATCAAGCCCAAAAACTGCAACTGAGTAACCAGAGCCTTGTGACACTCATCCGAGTATCAGGAGAGGAGATAGCTCATCTTGGATTGTCAGATCATCCTACTTGAGCCCTGTCTTCATCACAAAGTCCCGTAACCTACATTTTCCATTAAGAACTAGTAAGTAAGTCTTATACATTCTTTTAATAACATTCTTGAATTTCGAATCTTCGCCATCATAAGTCTATTCCTAGATCTACTACCCAGCAACACACTACATCTAACTGTCATTCCTCCACCCTTACATTACCCCAAGAACACCCCCCGTATTCTCTGAGTCCTTCTCATCACCCCATTACCCAACCCCACCCATTTATCAGCCTTATAAAACAACACAACCACCTTACAACCAGCCTTCACCAAAAGCCCCTAAAACATTGCCCCTACCGATATCGGTTAGCGCCAACCGGTACCGGTTACAGTGACCGACATCGGTCACCTTGATTCTAAACCAAGACCAGCCCTTTCTCTATTGTTCTAATAAGGTAAACAAATTATAATTAGACAATAGCTTATTTGTTAGAATTTTTGTTAATTCATATTAGCAGGGGAACTGACCACCTTCGAAAGGAAGTTTTATATTTCCTGGGCCCAAGGCAGTTCCCTCATTTATTGTCTAATTAAAATCTGGTGGTCTTGTATTCTTACTTGTAGGTAGTCCTTCCCAGACAAAAAGGAGTTCTTCGCAGTTCATCTGATCTTTCTCTACGGTACGCGCACACCCTCTCGACATTCAACGGGTATTCCTCCTAGCCCTAACCCTTATCTCTGTTTCTCAAAGGAATGAAAGGATAGAAGTAACTCTATTCCCAAAAGTTGAACTCAATTCCGTGCGAAAACAGGTGGCTTCTTGCATGATTCTCAACTCTCCTTCAAGAAAATATTGTACCCATAGAAAGGTGTTAGGAGTAGACAAAAAGTCGAAATAGAGGAAATATCAAGTACTTGATAAGGAAATAGATATTTCCCAAGCCGATATGATTCAACTATTGAGGAAGAAACAATTGGATTGTGGGGATGATTAAGAGATTGTGATGGATCAGTTTCCCCTAGTTTAAGTGGCTCGAAAGGATATTATCTAACCTTTTCCTTCTTATGAAGCCTCATAGGGGAAAAAATTCAGTGCACTCAACTTCCACAAGCTTCCTCATAATGAACATATCTCATGGCCCTTTTAGGTGCATTGAAAGAAGTGAGAGACACTTTCCTAGATAGAGATAGTAGACCATCATATTCAATAAAGGAGGCCTCTTCCACTTGAAACAATACTTTGACCTCTGAATTAATGTCATGGTTATTTCTTTGATGTCATCAGCGCTCAAATTAATCATGGGGTGGGAGGAAGAGGATAATATTGCATTGCTTGATATTTAGGATCAAATAGGTTTGATCCATCATCATTCATTCCTTCTACAAACTAGTTAAACTTTAAGTCCCTCATCGATCCACTGCCATTCTCATGTAGTCTTATTTCCTAAACTCAAATTCATCGGTACATTTATCCCAATAATAATCAATCTATGGAATATGATGCAACCACGGCAAAAGGAAAGTCTTAGGTTCTTCCTAATATCAAATTCTAGCAGAGGTATGAAGGAATACAACCGAGAGCTATGGAGGAGGCTTCAATGTTTGTTGCATCTATGATAATTTTACATGAGTAGATTCCTAGGGAGATAGGAAAGGATACACCTTTTTTCTTTCCACTCTTGTACCTAGTGTGAACATGGGAAAATTCTTGCACAACTCAAATGTTATGATCTTGTCACTTGGATACCTTGGTAACATGTGAGGTGCAAGATAAAATCCTTCGAACCTAATATAGGTGAAGGTGGGAAAATAAATGAAGTAACTTCAATATTTATCGATCAACCCAAGCTGTTTGAGATGAAATTCTTCACTTGGGATTTCCTTCGAGTAACCTTATGATATGCATGGTGAATGCATCATTCACCCTAGAGTAGTGAGAATTACTCTCTCGATATGTGAGTTGTGGGTATTTTTCACGGGATGGTGTTTTTGTGGCATATTAGGTGCGGTGGAGAGAACTCAAAAAGACATTTTATATGTGATATTGTACATTATATAAGAATTAATTGTGATCTTCATAGAGCTAGGAAATTATGATAACTCTCGAAGAACGTTATTGCTCATGATCTAGCCCCGATCAATCATTTGATCTTCTTCTATGACCACCAAAATGAATTGGGCCATTTGTAGACATCTAAAATGTCAACATGATCAAATTACGACTAATTGTCCCACACAATCATTATCTAAATCCACATAATAATTAATCACAAGATTAATTATCATTATTAATCCATTTGATCTTATATACCCTTTTATCAACATTTCATCATCCTTTTGTTTCATTATTATCCTTAATCCCTTTTATTTCCTTATTATACCTTATTATCCTATATAATCCCTATTAACATTTTCTAGGAATTTAATATTCCTACATCTCACCTACCACCTACTCTACACATCCCTACACCTAGCCTTTCCATGTAATCTCACTCCTAATCACATTTATTTAACCTAATATAATTCTAATCCTAATCACATCCTCACACCTCTAAATCTAGAGGCTTCTATTTCTAGAAGCCTCTCTAACCTTCTCCTTCTATTGAATTTTTAATTCAATAGAAGCTTCTTCCCTCCATGAATTTTGAATTTAAATTTCTAGAGCCTTCCACTCTAGAATCCTCTAATCCTCACATGCATTCTCCACCATTGATCAAAATCAAACATGGCTTCATCTTAGCTATTGAATCCTCCACTCCTAAGCTATAAATTAAGCTTTCCTCATCCATGAGAACCATGTCACAAATCCATAGACAACCTCTGCCAATTTTTTCCATCATCCATCTATAATCAATCCATCATTCATTTATAATTAATTCATCTTCATTAATCAAGCAATCTAAGAAAGATCCAAAGGAGGTGTTACTCGTTTGTCTCCACCAAAACTGAAGAAAACTAATACAATCCAACATCTTGAGCACATCAAAAAATTAAAGGGATCTCTACTTTGGTAAGTGAAGGTATTTCATTATATTCCTTTTCTATCGAGGTCAATTTGAGGTATTTTCTAGGAAGATTGGAGTAGGAAGACAAACTCTTTTTCTTTCATTTTCATTCTAATCTTTTTAACATATACATTTTGGTGCCCACCATGGGGCTTGTCCCCAAATTTTTGTTGTTTTTAATAAAATTTTATATTTAAAAAAACTATCCAAATTTGAAAAAATTTTTCTTGGATTTGCACCTTAAAATTTCAAATTTTTGTGACAGTCTTCTATTTTAGCGCTTTTGACCTTTCATCTAGTGCCTATGTAGAAGAAACAACACCATTGACCTGAAATAATGTTTTGGATGAAATAATGGTCTCATGGATCTACTTTGGCGCTTTTGGAAAACCCGTGGTGCCTTTATAAATACTTCATTACCTTTGTTTTGGCCTTTGAAACCCAAAATTGTATTTTTTTCCTATTTCCATATTTTTGTCAATAAAATGGCACTTTTACTAATATAGTGGCACATTTATAGAACTAGTAGCATGTTTTTGTATATAAAAGTTTGTATATTGGAGCCTTTGTAGATATAGTAGCACATTTACATATATATTGGCACGTTTACGAACTAGTAGCACATTTGTAAATTAGATCCTTTGTAGATATAAAGGTGCCTTTTCTCTGTTAATTAATGCCTTTGCAAAATCATAATACTCACTCACAACTATCATTATAATCTTGTTTTAAAGTGCTTTTGTTGAATTTTTACAGGTCTAACATTTTGTTTTTATAGGTTTATTGTAGAAACAAAGGGAGATTCCATCCATTTTGATATCTATCTAACCTTTTTTATTGTAGGATTGAAAACTACTAATCCTCTTGTTTTGCAGCTCGTTTAGTCTAAGACATTGGGTTTAAAAATCAAACTACTAACCCTTGTTTTGTAGGGCCTCCTCTTGAAGACCCAATCATCAAACTACTAATATTTTTCATTTCATTTTATCATCTATCATTTAATTATCTTGCATTTATCATACTTTTATGTGTTTTCCCTTTGTTGTTTGTTCATCCCGAAGGTGAAACCGTGTATGCTCTCCTCTCACGTCCTAGGATGATCTTGAGGATAAAAAATGACTAACCTTCCCTTTTTTATTTAATAGGGGCAATGTGACATGGAAGTCATATCCATGCACTTGCCATATTCCTAGGGGTCACGTGACCTAGTGAGTTTCATCTCCACGCAAATAAACACACCTCGTTTTCTAGCGGGGTATACAAATTCTTGGATAACTATCATTATTGGCTAAGTAATTGCTTGCTTTAAGAGCGACATGAAGTGAGGGGATACCATGTCCCAATACCTAGGCCTTAGACAACATCCTTGCAAAACATACTTGAGACCCATGTATTGTAAGGTATATTTGGGATGCCCCTAGTGAGCTCGTGCATCCTAGACTAGGAAACATCTTGGCCACATATTAAGCTATAGTGCAAGGAGGCTGCACTCCCCAAGATCACTTGCTAGCTGACCCCACATTGACACATAGGTGGAGATCTAATTATGGCACCACCATCAATGTGTGGTATTAAAAGCAAGCTATAGCTTGATTATAAACCCACTTGACTAGTTAGGGTGTGTGTTGCATGTTTTTGTTATGCTTGTGAACACCCTTAGCCATTCCATCACTTTAAAATTTTAATTAATCAAACATCATCATAATTAACTATCCCTAATCACACGATCCCTATCCTAATCCTATCACCATCCTTAATCCACAATCCTAATAAAAAAATAATCCCCACACATCTTACCTAACCATGGCCTTTGATCCTCAATTCCCATCCTCTCTAAATAAACATCCAAACCCATACCTCTTATCTAAATCCATCAACCAAGCTATCCCATCATCCCCCACCCATAAAAGTCAACCATCTGAATTTTACCATGAAGTCCCACACATTATCCAACACCTTAATAAACAAATATCAAATCTCACATCCTACCTTAACCAATCCTCTCCTCATCCAAATCAATTGTCCCATGTTGATCCTAATATCCTAGAAATCATCCAACATCTCAATCAACAATTATCTAATATTTAATCTTCAATCAAAAAATAACCCCATAAACTATCCTCCCGATTCACAATTTCCCCTTCCTAAGCTCTCTACTCCTCACCCCATTGACCTCCTCCTTAAGGAACCCAAATCATTTGTTATCCATTTTTGCCCCCAAGGATAAGTGGAAAACATGGAAGAATCGAGACTCTAGCACTAGATAGGGCCTTCATGGGATAATCTGGGGTTTATAGGAAAAATTTCACATTTAGGGAGAACTTGCGGTATTTCGGGAAGGTACGGAATCATTTAAAACATTTTTTCCTCTTTTGGGTTTTGAAGGGATCGAGTTTTCCTAAGAAGTAAAAATGGGCTCTGACAGGCCACATTTGACAAAAATGAGTAAAAATGGTTAAATTCAGGGTAACAAGACCTATGAAATTTCACTTAGTTTCTATTGGCCCATCGATGTGAGAAAATTTGAGAAAATCCTAAAAATCGGAAGGAAAGTGAAAAGGGGTCAAAAATGGCCTAAGGCCCAAAAGCAGTTAGCGAGATGTCAAGAAAGCCATTGAGTGAGCTATGAGTTGGGGTTAAGATGGTTGGGAACATGGCAAGTTGAAATGGGAGTGACTCATTTTGAGCTTGGCGGATCGACAAGTTGCGAGGATTGAGGTTGGCTCGCCAAGAAACTTCGGTGAGACGAGTTGAAGTTAGGTAGTTTGGGCTATGCAAGTGGTGTGGTGAGCTAGGAGGCAATCGGGCACCGAGATGGGATCATGGAAGAATGGCGAGACAAGGTTTGAAGGCTCACTAAGCTATTCGGTGAGCCAAAGAGATTGTATAGAGTCCATGATGAGAGGTTTGGCATGGGGTGTGTTAGATGAACTCAACACAATAACAATATGGAAAAAACAAGTTTGCATGGGACCAAGTCACTTAGGAATATCTTGAGTGGAGTGAAGAAGTATGCCAAGATTGAGCTCATCGGAGATCCGGGGGTAAGGAAAGTGGGGCCAACTCGAGGCCGGATAGATTGATGTAAAAGAAGAGGGGATAACTTGGATCGAGCTAGGGCATATCGGTAACAAAGGGCTCGGCTCATTGAGTCGCATGGTGGGAAAGTCACGGTGGAGTATGTGGAGTTTAGAATTCGGGGCCATGGAGATTTGGAGAATAAAGGGTTTGAAAAATGCAATGGGGGTGATATTCTTGAAAACTGAAAATCCAATCTTTGATCAAGCATGACGAGGTGGCGGGTGAGTTCGAGGATCAACTTGATTTTGGAGTCAACAATGCGAGGTTAGGACTTGAGACTTTGCGGTGCATGAGTTTCAAATTTTGTGCTTGGGAATGGAGCTTGGTGGTTTTATATAACAAGTGATGCAAATTTTGATATGTAGATGTCAAAGTCAGATTTTGCGGGTGGGTTTTAGCGTCAAGGCGGTGTTTTGCATGCATCGAGTCGGGCGACCTCTCGAAACACGATGTCGCTTTGATTTTTGGGGTGAACTCTTCCACAAGGTCAAGATGGTAATGTGCATCATAATTGATGGGGTTTTAGGATGTAGTAAGAGTCTAATGTGGGAGTTTCTAAAATCTTAAGTGAGGCAAGATGTGTGAAGTTCGGGGTCATGTTTTGGACTGGATATGTAGGAGGAAGTCAATGGGTTAGGGGGTGGTCAAAACTCTAAACCCAAAGGGTTTAAACTTTGAAACCTAAGAAATTTACAAAGGATAAAGTTGGTGAGGAGCTTGAGGGGCATGTCGGGGTAGGTAGAAGTGAGTTGTGGAGTGGGTTATGTGGTGAGCCATGCATTTAATGGTGAGCTAGTTGGTGAAGACCAAAGAAGTGACCTGAACTAAAATGATGATAACTTCTTTCATACTCCATAGTTTTTCACAAAATTTTAGGAATTGGAAAGGTAATTCGAATCCCTATGCCATGGAATGATAAAAAAGGGAGGTTATTAGGGTAGGTGGGATAAAAATATAGATGAAATTCTAGGCCATTATAATGACTTTTAGGTGCAAGAAATGGAGTAAATGAAGGCATGGAGGCCCATTCCTTCTCCCAAAAGTCAAATTACAATGGAGTATAGGTTTTGTAGGTCTTCCCATCCCAGTTGCAGGATAAATGATTATCTTTGGGATGATTGAAGAAAATTTCAGACTTCTCCTCTCTCTTTCTCCTCTCTTCATCTATTCTTCTATAAATTGTGAAGGGCACTTTTAAAAAGGTTGGAGATTCTTGTATCTGTCCATCCCTTTTTTCTCAACCATGGGATATTTGTGGAGTTTCAAACCTCCCCTTTTAAACACTTTAATGAAAAAATAATGCCTCTTGCCCCCATTATAATGACCTGTATCAACATCTTGGAGCAATAAAATCAAATTTGTGGATGTTTTACAACCCTTGTTTGTATATTATTGCAACTTCTGGTCTCTTCATTACATTTAAAGGTTTTTGTGCATTATCTTATTTTATTTCAGGGTTTAAATGGTGATGTGTTTTATTGCAAATGATGTGTGAATGACATTATGGCCTATGGTACTAGATCATCCTCCCCACATCCATTTCCCATTATTTTCATGCAGCGTGAGTTGTCCAATACCCCTTCTCTTGGTGCTATCCCCCCTTAGTGTAGGTTTTATTTTTGCATGCAATCTCCTTCTATCCATGTCTCCTTAGAAGTGTTAGGGTAGGATTAGATTAGATTTGTTTTGCATTTAGGAGTAGTGTAGTGCTAAGTTTAGGAAGAGGAAGTGGCCTTCTCGGAGAGTTATCCCAACTCAAGTCCCATACTTAGGGATAAATCCGTGTTACCCGAGTCACACCGAATGCCTCGATCACAAAGTTAGTAATTTAGGGGGTGTTATGATTTGGTGATAACTTGATTCTGGCATGCACAGTGGGAGAACAAGAGGTCAAAACTTTAAAGAAGCTTTGTTGCAATATCTTAGCCACTGTGCTCCATTCAAAATTTCACATTTTAAAGGTTTCCTTTGTAGGGACCAACTTCTAAAATGAATTTTTGGGGTTTCACGTATGGAAAACAATTCCCAAGTTCTATCGAGAGTAGATAAGAGGTTATAGATTGCAAGTGTGGTATTAGGTTTTGAAAATTGCATTTCAAGTTTTAGGGGTCCCTTTGCATTTTGTACTTTGGAGGTTACATTACATTTCAGATTTTAGAGGTTGCTTTACATTTCTTATTTCAGAGGTCCCTTTGCATTTCATATTTTGGAGGTTACTTTGCATTTATGATTTTAGAGGTTGCTTTACATTTCAGATTTGGAGGTCCCTTTACATGAAGCAAGTTCTAAATTTTGGATTTGAGATCGACAACTATAAAACAAGGTCTAACCTCGAAAATCAACATCCGAGCCCTTCAATTTTTCTTCCATTTTATCAAGATTAGATGCATGTCTTGGTAAAACCTAGCCTCTATAGAATTATTCTCAACACATCTGGAGACTCTCAAGAGCACAACTCAATGGTGTAGAAGCCCAAGTCCCACAAGTTCATGATAAGAATCCAAACTCGGTCAAGGACAAGAGAAAAAGGCATCTTTGAGTATTTACAACTATCTCTAGAAGAGGAAGGAGAGTAAGAAGAGTAAAAAAATCCCCATCTCCACCTAATATACCTTTTCTCTAATCCACTAGGGTCCTTAGGCTAATCAAAATAGGTCAAAAAGCACCACCAAATACCTTTATAAATTTCACGGTAGTAGCCCACTTACCGTTAATGCCCAAAATCCAATCCAAGTTGCAACATTAAATAACATCCCTATTTCACCAAAGAAAGCCACACAACTCCCGGTGACCATATTGATACATTGCAAATGTCTGTGCCATTCACAAGATTGATGAAATGGATGTCATAGTTAGGCTAATTACCTCCTCTCTTAAAGGAAAAGCCTTGCAGTGGTTTAGGGGCCTAACAGATGGGTCAATAAACAATTGGAATGATTTGTGTTCAAGACTCTACATCTAGTTTAGAGGAAGGGCATATAACCTATCACTTTTGGAGTAGCTGACTACAATCAAGAGGGCTCTGAGCGAACAAATGGCTGATTTAAATTTCCAATTTTAGTGGACATGGGACCGGATTCTGATTCCCATGAGGCTAAGGGAAGAAGGTGCATTCTTATACCTTTTGAAAGCTCTAAGTTTTGACATCTCTATAATGATCCAGTCTATTGGAGGCATAACCCTACCCAAAACTTATGCCATTACTATTAGGGCCAAGAATTGCTTAATTCAAGCCGGTAAGCTTGCACCTAGGCCACCTATGCCTCTTTATCCGGAAATGGGAAAACCCACTATCAATCAAGTACCTAAATTGAATCCCATTATAGCCCCTGGAAATCAAAGTTCCAGTGAGGCCTCCACTTCTTCTAGCACTTCTAAGGAACTCCAGGAGGTCATGAAGCAACTAAAAATTTAGGGAATGAGTTGGTGACTATTAAGAGGCATTAGGGCTAGAAATTCAGACTATATCAGCCTCAAGCCCAACAAAATAGGCCTCCATATCAGCCAAATAGACCTCCAACTCAAGTTGTGAATCAAAATTAGAATCAAAGGCAACCCCTAGCTTCCCGGCCATTTCAACGATACAATC
This sequence comes from Taxus wallichiana var. yunnanensis, assembly GCA_018340775.1. Taxonomy (NCBI): domain Eukaryota; kingdom Viridiplantae; phylum Streptophyta; class Pinopsida; order Cupressales; family Taxaceae; genus Taxus; species Taxus wallichiana. Next base: position 934,398,212 of record CM031242.1, read on the forward strand.
CCAACGCAGTCTCAAAATCCAAGGCCTTGGTTCTAGCTCAGAATAACGTTACATAAGAATATGAATGGTTTTTCCCTTGAGGACAACCCCATAATCAGGAAAACTACTTTAATGGTGCTCTAAACCAATATTTAATGGTGGAAATTGTTGGTACATCTCAAGAAATAAATGAAGAAGAAAATCAACAACAAACACCTACTCAAGAAACACCTCCAAGTGAGAATTCACTTGTGAACTAACAAGCTAAGGATTTTTGCATGATGGATCAAGATTCTTCACAGGTGTAACATCCAACATGATATCTAAAAGGAGGAGTATAAAAAAGGGCACTCATTAAATACAAGTACTTCTCAGCCTCCTATCACACCTCAAGGAGTTAACAACTCAAAAACAACTCCAAATCCACTAAATATGCCTAAAGGGCTTGTTGTAACAACCCATGTGCAAGCTTATGTGTAGGAAAAGGTTGTGCCAAGTAAAGGAAAAAAAGGATAGTCCACCTCCTTTCAACATCATTAACCAGATTAAGAAGACAAATGTGAGAATTTACATATGGGAATCACAGAAAATTTGCAGGATAACGAGATTTATTGCAAATATCCATGGCCAATTGGTCTACTTCAAATGAGTCATCCAAAAATAAGGAAAATGTTATCACTAATGTAGTAGAAAGAAGGGGGTAAAATAAAAAAATTTGAAGCCTCCACCATTTTATGTATCCTTGATTGTTGAAGATAACTTAGTACACAATTGTGTGATTGACTTAGAAAGCGATTGATTGAGTAATGCCAAAGAAAATAATAGATCAATTGGGCCTAAAATATGAACCAGTCTCTAAAGGAGTGATGCAATTGGATGAGAAAACAATGGGAAATGTGGGAGTAATCAAATGATTAAGCCTTACACTACATGAGTGCCCCAATGTCATAGTCCTATAAGATGTATCAGTGATTAACTTACCACCACTCTACACTTTGTGCTTGTCGAGGACTTCATTGAAAAGAATGGAGGCTACTTGTTTGCCGATTGGTAACACACGCTCTTCAAAATGAGGGATGAAGCTAAAACCACAATCATATCAGAACTAATTTCTAATCTCCACGTTGAGCCTAATTTTCCAAGTATGATCGCGCCAATTTCTGACTTTTGATCAAGAAGACTACCCAAGCACTCCAGAAATAGGCACCAAGGTTGGAGGCATTCCATTTGACATTAGATGGATGGGTAATAAAAAGGCATGGTTATGATCCATACATGGAGATGGAAGAATTTGAGTTGGGTATTCATTGCTTGCATGAAGAGAATCCACCTCTTCCTAGCATCACCAAACCGGATGACAAAGATGACATTGGAGTATGAAATTTTTTTTTGATGGCTCAAGTAGCAAGCAAGGCGAAGGAGGAGGGAAATGTTGGTATCACCCCAAGGGAACAAGTATTATTCAAATTTATGCTTTCAATTTAGTTGTTCCAATAATAAAGATAAATAGGAAGCATTGATCCATGGATTGCATTGGGCAAGGAAAAGAGGTATCTAGAACTTGGAAGTTTTCAAAGACAATGAAGTAATTGTGAACCAAGATAGAGGGCTTAATGCAGCCAAAAATTATCTTCTTAAGAGCTATATGAACAGAGTATGGGATCTCATTAAATAATTTGAGGCTTTTAACATTTATTCCATTCCAAGAAAGAAGAATGAGGATATAAGCAGGACTTTATAGTAATAAGAGCAACATTTGATGTATTTGACAGTATCAAGAGAGATAAAACTCAGCCTCATATCAAAGTGGTTGTAAGAAAAATGTTTTGAAAAAAACAAGATGGAAAGTGTTCAAAAGTGATCAAAAAATCATCAATTTATCATAGGACGAAGTTGAGTTATCTTCGAGGAATCAAGGTAAATTGGAGCAGAACAGTATGGTGATCAAGTGGTCTAGTTAAGAATGAACAAGCTCCTAAAAGGATTGGTGACATTGGAGAGAATCTTCAATCCTAACGACCAATTACGAAAGGAGAAGGAAAATATTCAGGTCAAAGGGGAAGATTCAGAGCCCATTTCGGTTAGAGAAGGTAAAGTACTCCAAATTGGCAAGGTGAGCACTCAACAAGAGAAATCATATTTCATTCATCTTTGTCAATAGTTTTGGACATCTTTGCTTGGAGCTAGGATGAATTAAAGGGATTTAATCCAAGGTTGGCACAACACACTATTGAACTAGATCGGAAGCCAAGCCCATTAGACAGAAGCAAATACTAGTCAACCCTCATATCAAGCCTCTCATGAAGAAGGAATTGAACAAGATCATTGAGGCAAGTATCATATTTCTAATCAAGCAATCTTCATGGGTTGCTAATTAGGAGCCAACCATGAAAATAAATGAATAAATCAGATTGTGTGTTGACTTTTGAGACTTTAACATAGCTTCACTCAAAGACCACTATCTACTTCCTTCCATGGATAAAATCTTATAGGTGGTAGTCGGTTCGGAAAGGTTCTCTCTCCTAGATGGCTATTCGAGTTACAATCAAATTATGGTGAAAGAGGAAGACCAATTTAAAATAACATTTAACACCAAATGGGGTACATATGCTTATAGGAAGATGTCATTTGGGTTATGAAATTTTGAAGAATTTTTTTAGAGGGCTATGGATAGGGAATTTATGGGGTCATAAATAAAAAAGTTCTTATGTATTTAGATGATATCACTTTGTATTCTCCAAGAACGCAACAAGTCACCTCCACCATTTCTAAAGAAAGGAGATATCTATAAATATCAAGATGTGTATATTCCTATATCATGAAGGAAAGCTCTTAGGCCACATTATGTCCAAAGAGGGGATGACAATTGATCCAAAAAGAGTGGAAGCTACCCGTGCTCTACCATTGCCATGTCACAAAAAGGATCTCCAAATTTTCTTGGGGAGAATAAATTTTGTGCGAAGGTTTGTGCCTGACTTTGCCACTATTGAGAATCCATTGACCATGATGTTGAAGAAAGTATGGCATTTAAATGGAAAACGAGAAGGAAATGAGAGTTTTGAGGTCATCAAACATGTAATTTCCCAATCCCCAACTCTCATCAATCCAGATTTCTCCAAGGACTTTATACTTTATGCCTTTGGTGGTTCAGATGCAATTTATTCAATCTTGGTGCAACAAAATAAGGAGGATCCGAGCAGCCCCTATATTTATTTAGCCAAAGCTTAGAGGATTATGAAGTGAGGTATTATTTTATTGAGAAACATGTCCTTAGTGTCATCAAAAGTTTGAAGAAGTTTATGAACTTGGTTTCAAACAACAAAGTTCAGTTGCTAGTGTCTCATGTTGGGGTCAAGGAATTACTCCTAAACAAGGAGCTTGAAAAAAAAGGGTAGGTTGGATTACTTGTGTCATAGAATATAACATAGAAATTAGGGTGACAAAATTGGTATGTGGTAAAGGCTTATGTGTGAAAACTAGCTTCGACCGGTAGGTTGAGTTAAGAAATGAAAGAGAAGTAGTTTTGGTATTACGGGATAATGAGGAAAACTTCGAGATGGTACGCCCACCCCTTGTTGGACCCAAGACATGATAATTTTTCTGTAAATAGGTCTATGCCCTCCATAGTTGAGAAAATCAAAGAGGATATATTTTATACTCCAATCCATTCTATATGTTCTTATCGACAATATCTTGTTCAAGAAGGACGTGAATGGAGTTCTCCTTAGGTGTGTTCAGAAAATCAAATTGATAAAGTGCTACATGAGTTCCATGATAGAGAAGATGGAGGTCATTTTGCTCCATGAGTAACAACCCTCAAGATCATGAAGGTTGGTTACTATTGGCCTACAATGTTTAGTGACTGCTATACATGGATCAAGAAGTGTAAAAAATATGCATTCTTCAAAGGCAAGGATAAGCTAGTAGCAATTTCAATTCATCCAATCTTAGTGGACTAGCCAACCATTCATGCGGTGGGGATTGGATTTCATCGGGGTCATCAATCAAACTTGAGCCAAGGAAACAAGTGGATTCTAAAACTAAGGATTATCTCACCAAGTGAACCAAGCGAGTAGAACTCAAAGAGGTAAACGAGTCTAGCATAATGGACTTCTATGAGGGGATAATAATAAGATTTAGTGTACCAGCCACTATCATTTATGACAATGCTTTGGCATTCCTTGGCACAAAGATCACTAATTGGAATGTTAGGAATGGGATATATCCAGAACTTAATCTAACTATTAGCCCTAGGGTAATGGACAAGTTGAGTAAAAAAAAAGAATTTTCTGAGGATTATATGAAGGAATCTGGATGAAAATCAAAGGATGTGTCATACAAAGATTAAATCATCCTTATGGGATGATAGAATCAAACCAAAAAGGCCAACTAACAACTCTCCTTATAAGCTAGTTCACGAAAAGAGGAAAGGATGCTTATATCCCTTGAGTTACGAGGTGGAGCTCCTAAATCAATTGGAGTTCTCTGAGTTTGAGCCTATGGAAGATAGGTATGCGGAACTCATGGAGTTGGAAAAGTTAAGAGAGCATGCAATATAAACCATGGAGAAGGATCAAGCCTTAATCAACGGGAGTTTTGATAAGAAAGTTAAAGCAAGAACCTTCCAAGAAAGAGATTTGGTTACGAAATGGGATGTGGAAAGGGATAAACTAGGAAAACATTCCAAGTTTGATCTTTATTTGGAGTGGCACCTATATGGTTTTAGTTTGTAAGAGTAAAAATTATTTCTAGCTATCCAAGTTAGATGATAAGAATTACAGATTCCAGTCAACATAATCTATCTCAAGCATTGTTACTAAAGTTAACTCTCAACTTTATACATATTATTTTATGTTTTCAAACCTCTAAGTTATTATTCACACTATCTTGTTGTTAGATTAGGTTTTAGTTTCCTTAAGTACTTGAGCACGGGTTTTATTGCTCTTGGTGGTCTCATTACATAGTTTAGTATGCCTCTTGGAAAGAAATGTTATAGCAAGAAGCTCAAAGTTACAGGGAATAGTTGCAATCCTAAGCATGTTTCAAATTTAGAGAAACTAAAATTAAATTTAGGGACCATTCTTAGGGTTTTCATTCTCTTGTACCTTTAGATAGGTCATGGTTTGAGCTTCTCGTGCCTCCACAAAGTCGAAAGTTGGTTTGGGGAGTAGCCTTCATCGATTCATTCAAGGACCTCTTAGAGTTGGAGCAAAAGATCAACCTTAAATTTATCTTGCTCATCCTTTGGATCTTACATAGTTAGAAATCTTATGAAATTATGGGACAACTCCGACTTTTAGTAATGTTCCGATAATATTTAGTAAGTGGAAATTCGAGTTAATGGATAACACCAAATTTCTTCTGAATCAACATATGTCCCCAAGTTCTACAAGGTTCAACATTAGCCAAAATTTCAACTCGGTTTAATCATCCAACTTTGGTAAAATTTAGATGTTGGGGGAAATACAAGTGTTTATCATGTGGTTCCACAGATCAAGTTTTTAGAGAATGAGAGAGAAAAATCAGAATGAATTTTTTTCTACTCATGCAAACTTTGATATTTTATTATAAAGATTAGAAAGTGCAAGCGGAAGATCAATTTCAGATTCAATGGTGCTTTAGGAGGATTTGAGGTCAAATTTCAAAGGGTTCGAGTAGATAAGGCTATCCAGGTGACTCCATGTTGAACGGATATAGCCAAGCTCTTGGTCAATCTCATCAATTCATTAATCTAATCATGGTAAAACCTATAATCACATTTCATTCACATACCCACAATAATCCCTATCAATTATCCTAAAATTATTATCTCTCACATCCCATCTTAGTTCGCCATCCTTGTCATCTTCATCACCTTAATCCAATCTTACATACTTTATCCTAGATTGTCCCAAAATCCCTAATCCACCATCAAACTTCGCCCTAATCTCATTTGATACCCTCCATCACCTATGCCCAATCCTATCCAAACTATCACATCCACCATGACTCTTAAGTCACCCTCATCCCCTTCTACCCCTAATCCTAAACCACCCAATGTGGCTCATATGCCAGCCTCATCATCTTCATCCACATCTAATCATAATCCACCCCTTCATCATCTAAACCGAACACTATCCTATCCTCTAACCCTCTTTCATCCCAGTCTAATGAGGCTCCGATGCCACATCCATCAACTTCATACCTTAAATTGACCAAATCTATTGTGGTTCATACACCACACCCATTTCCCAAATCTCCTTTATCTTCAACATCACCCAAATATACTATGACCCCATGTCACAACCATCCACTTCATTTAAAGATACCCCATCCCCTTCATCTACATCTACTAATCCCAAACAATCTAATCCTAAGAAAAAAACATCTACCTCAAAACCACATACTCTAACCAATCTAAAATCCTCCAAATCTACTTCAGCCTCTAATCCAAAATCATCCAATTTCACCCCAAGGCCTAATCTATACCCTTCATCTTATAAGCCAAAAAAACCTAATCCAAAAATAAATTGAAATCAACCAACACATCTCATTATCCACCTAGTTCCACACCTTTAATTCCTACTCCCCCAAAACCATTTAACCTAACCCACTTCACTCCTTTAGGAGAATCCTTGACCACCATATTCCATCATCTAAAAACCTTCAACATGATCATATATCTCCCAATCAAATAACAAAATAAAAACTTTCCCAAACCATCTTGGTATAGGGAACACTATAATTGTTACTTCCATTGCATCCATGGACATTTGACCAATTTTTGCATGCAATTTGGGTCTTATGTCCAATACCTTATTAAACAAAGAATTCTTATCCTTGTACCTCTTCATACACCACCTTTCCATCCCAATCCTATCCCTAAAAATCATCCACCATCAAAATCCCACTCAACATCCAAACACTTTCAACCATCCAAATCTCATCGTATATCCAAACACCCCTTAATAACAAAAAAACCAAAACAATTCTCACTTCATACCATTTAGCCAAAAATATATTAGCTAATATAAAACATCGAGGCAAAGGCTTAGGCATCTATTAATAAGGCATTTGTGAACCCATCCCCCTTCATCAAAATCCAAGACGTTTAGGCTTAGGGTATAAACCTAACACTAACAACATCCCTCCCACTACTCTGTAACCCTTTTCTACTAATCCTCATACCATCCCAACTACTTGACCCAGTAAAAAATCATTTAATTTCCGTTCAAATACCAAACACCTAAAAATGGATTGAGCGAGATAATTCATCGCCTATGTATGGATGTTTTCTTTCCTTCCCACCCATCCTCCTTCCATCCAATATTCAAATCCCCTTGCATGCAATATAGTATTATCCATTCATATCCTCTTCTAATCAACTCATTTGAACACTTGATCAACTTTCTCGGGCATGCTGTAATCCAATAATACCTACTATAATTGTGTGACCTTTGTCTCTTATTACCTCCAAAATTCAAGCACTAATGTCCTCCTAGAGATCCATACACTTTAACACACTTAATCAACTTGTGGTAAAGACCCTTGGGTGCATCTTCGACACTCTAGCTGATGTCATCACCACACTCATTTCCATCCCCCATCAGACCAATAATAGTTATTAACCCCTTGAGAGTTTTCAAGAGAGTAGAATCTCTTTGGGGCAAAAAAAAAATTCCAAATATAAAAAATAAAAAGACCAAAAAATCATATGAAAATAAAAAGTATCAAATAAAACCCACCTCAAGACTCTCTCTAGGGGTGTTTAGAACAACACTCTGGGGCTATGGACACTTGGCTAACAAGAGAGAAATTTTGTGACGAAAATCACATGTATCTCGGTCGGGGTTATGGACGCTTGGATGACAGTGGAGAAATGTATGGATTAACCTTCCATCAACCTTCCATCAACCTACTTGACTTAATCACTCCCTATACACTTTGGTTAGTTTGTATTTACATACTACCCATTAATTCTTCATTTCAAGTGGTAATTAACCCTCATAATCACACACACTTTGATCTCACGAGAGACATAGGGCTCGAATGTTTCTAGGTATTGTTTAGACCTTGGTCACCATTTTGTTTTAGTTCAACTCTTGCCTTACAACATGTGCCATTAGAATCATCTTTTGTTCATGACTGATGTTATTTTTCCTTCCATACATCACATCCACATCATTTTCCCCTTAAATTTAACATTAGTGGGAGGACGATGATATTTTTTTCATCAATCCTCCTCATGTTCCTTTCAATTATCATCATCATGGTAGGGGCAGCTTTACTATCATCTGTTAGGGCATCATCCATTTTAGATACCCCTCACTTCCCATCCTAGCGTACACCCTGGGGAAAATCAAACCTATCCATCCATCCACACAAGCCACCCTACTTTACACTTGGGGGCACACCACATCTATCTGTCAATCCATCTACCCTATACCCATGGCATGTCTTATCATATTCCATATCACCCATCTTATCCTATATCACATCCCATCTAATCCTAACCTATCAACCCATCCTTATCTTATCCAACCTATCCAATTTCCCTCAATCCTTCCCTTTCATCCTACCCAAACATACTTTGGGACTTATAGGATAAATTCACATCCCACCTTACATTCCTTCCCATCCCCATCACCTATCCAATCCAAAATCTAAAAATCCAAACATCTAAAATCCTAAACATCCACAATCCAATATTAAAAATCTAAACATCCACAATCCAAAATCTAAAAATTTAAACCTATAAATATTAAAACATCCAAAAATATAATTAGTCAAAAATATCAAGCCTAAAAATCAAAATATTCACAAACTCCATACAAAAATGCAATATGTGTTTTTTTGCTTCTATGTATTTGTTTGTTCATCTGCATTTACATTTTGGACGATGATTTGAAGCCGCTTTTGATTCTTTTTATTTTGCATGACTGATGATACGAGGCCAATTTTTCTATTCCCATGATATGAGGACCATCATAATATTAATTTTTCCAATGATATGAGGACAAGGGCATTTGGAAATTCAGTCATCGTGGTCTTAATACCTTGGCAAATCTTGCTTTATGCAACATAAATCACAACTGCTAATGATGATAACAAGTGGGCACTTTATGATATCACAACCCCTTCTCTCATCATCTTCTAGCCTCATCATCATCCACACCTAATTCTGATCACCATCTAACCAACCTGTCTAACTATCTCATCCTCCTATCTAGTCAATCCTTTATCAATCAATCACATCCCAATCTTATCCTCTCTCATATAAAATTCAAAATCCTCACCCCTTGGCTGGGGTATCTTATAAACACCATCTTATTAGTAAAAGTTCAACAACATTTCTCATCACTTCATCAATCTCATCCCCATCCTATCCTATCATCCAAATAAATCTAAAAACCAATCCTTATTCTCTTCATCCAAGCATCCTCAATCTTCTAATCCTCAAATCTAACATCCCTAACTCCAACATCCTCCAATCTAACATCTTCAACTCTAACATCCTCAAATATAAATAAAAATCTTCACTCCTAACCCCTTGACTAGGGAATCTTATAATCCAAAATCCTCAACATCTTAACGCCTTTATTGGGGCATCCTCTAATAAAAATCCAATATCTAATTAATCCTTTAATCCAAAATATAATATCTCCTAATACTCTAATCCAAAATCCCATATCTCATAATCCTCTCATCCTCCAATATCTCATAATCCTCTCATCCTCTCTCCTAATCCAATATCTCTTAATCCTCTAATCCTCACTCTCATTATCCTCTGAATCCTCCAATATTCTAATCCGCTAATACTACTCCTATAATCCTCAATCTTCTCATCCTCTCTCATCTACTAACTTAGGAATATCCTCTTTTTGAGTGGTTACCCAAATAATTTCCTCCTCTCCTTACCCCTCGAGGGGGCAACATATCACCAACATAACATATTATCTTCTTTTCTTTGACCTATCATTACTCTTGCAATAACACTTTTAAGAGGGGCAAAATGTAGACATCTAAAATATTGACATGATCAAATTACGACTAATTTATCCCGCACAATCACTATCTAAATCCACATAATAATTAATTACAATATTAATTATTATTATTAATCTATTTTAACTTATTTACCCTTTTATCAACATTTCATCATCCTTTTATTTCATTATCATCCTTGATCCCTTTTATTTCCTTATTATACCTTATTATCCTATATAATCCCCATTAACATTTTCTAGGAATTTAATATTCCTACATCTCACCTACTAGCTACTCTACAAATCCCTATAGCTATCCTTTCCATCTAATCTCACTCCTAATCACATTTATTTAACCTAATCTAATACTAATCCTAATCACATCCTCACACCTCTAAATATAAAGGATTTTATTTCTATAATACTTTCTAACCTTCTCCTTCTATTGAATTTTTAATTCAATAGAAGCTTCTTCCCTCCATGAATTTCAAATTCAAATTTATAGATCTTCTACTCTAGAATCTTCTAATCCTCATATTCATTCTCCACCATTGATCCAAATCCAACATGGATTAATCTTAGCCATTGAATCCTCCACTCCTTAGCTATAAATTATGATCTCCTCATCCATGAGAGCCATGTCACAAATCCATAGAAAACCTCTACCAATTTTATCCATCATCCATATATAATCAATCCATCATTCATCTATAATCAATTCATCTTAATCAATCAAAAATGCAAGCAAGATCCAAAGGAGGTGTTGTTTATGTGTCTCCACTAAATCTAAAGAAAAATAATGCAACCCAACATCTTGAACACAAAAAAAAAAAAAAAAATGGATATATACTTTGGTAAGTGAAGGTATTACATTCTATTTCCCTTATGATTCAACTCAATCGAGGTATTCGCTAGGAAGATTAGAGTAGGAAGACAAAGCTATTTGTTTTCTTGCATTTTCATTCTAATCTTTTTAACATCCACACCATCCATTCTTGGAATTCATTTTGGTTTATCACCCGTCAACATATTTACTAGAAAAATTACATTAGATTATGCTTCATGAAATTATATCCGAGACCAATTTTTAGGAATCGAGAGGGTTTCCTTCCTTGTTTAAGCCACAAACCAACTGCCAAGCCCTGCAAGTATGAGTTTGTTCTTGCCCATTCCTGTGAGGAAAAATCCTGAGTGATGATTACCATGTTATTACAGGTAGGAATTTTTATGCATTGAGAAATACCTTTTGTTTAATTTGTAAGAATTGAATTGTCATTTGTTAGGATTTTTATTAAATTTGGATCATAGTGTTGAGCACAAGATAGCACTATCTCAGTGCTTTGAATAGACATAGGATGACCACCTACTTTAAATAGCCCGGTTGAGAAAATATTTTCCTTCACATGTTCATGGGGTTCACTCAAAATACTTTCTTTCAAATCCTCTAAGTCAATGTGAGTTACATCATTGTCACCCACATTGGGATACTCAGTGGTTAATGTCGAAATTGTATCCAAACCCAATTATTGTACTTTCATGATGGTGGGAAGTAGTGAAACATATGGGGAATGAGTAGATATGAATTGTTTGACCCAAATCCCAACACTTTCTATTTTTATAAGGTCCCATCCCAAATGACTATTTTTAGTAAGTTTCTCAATTTGTCACTTTTTAATGTTTTTAACTTGAAAGGAGTGATAATGATATTGAAAGTTTTCTGTTTCTGAAAATTACTATTTTTAGAATGTGAGGACCTAACACAACTTACTATTTTTAGAAGGTGGACCTCTAGATGTTGGAATGGAATGAAATTAGTCTCAAAAGTTTAGGTTTTTTCTTGGGATGCTCTGCTCCAATTTTTAGAGGTTTTTAATCGCTGGATTTTTGTAGATCTGAAAAGGCAAGTCCAATGTGTGAATATTTCTCTTGGCTATAAAAATCATTAAGATAATAAATAGATATGATATTATACTCAATGTAAATGTGTTTTCAATAGGAGGAGATCGGTGAAATTTCAAGGAAATTGGATGCACAATTTTGTAGTTATGAGAAAACATTTGTTTTAAGGTATAAGGGTTTCCTGAAAAATTTGAGTAGTATGTACGTAGCAAAATGGGTTTGGAGTGAAGAACAAGGAATTCAAAAAACATGAAAAATTACTAATTATTGAGATTTATAACATTTTAACTCCATTTTCACATTTTAACTCACCTTTTTAACCTACCACGCTTAACCCAGTTGAAGTGGGGGTTAGAAGGGTGAGTTGCACCAAAAGAATAGGGGAAAAAGAGGAGAGGGGGTAGACAGGACACCAAATCATTCTTTGTATAAGATCATGACAAGTGGCACAATGTGGAAACATGAGAATGATATGAAAGGGGCTGAAATTTGAGTCTTTGGGGTTAAAATTGGGTCATGTATGTAATTAGGGGCTAGCAGAGTATAGTGAGAATATTTTTGTGTTCTTGTTGTCCCCTTGGGTGTTGGGAAAATGGGAAAAGGAAAAAATCTTTTTGAAAATGTTCCATGGGTCCTTATGTACATGGGGAGGGGGAAAGGGTAACTTAACACTAGCTTATAGGTTACTTAGGACACACATTGCAATTCTTAAGTGACAAAAAGAACACCAAAAATAGGGGGATTTTTTTACCTATTTCCTTGCACCAAGGGACAAGAAAAAGGGACAACCAAGGGTGAAAAATGTGCCAAGGGTTCATGGGGTCATGTTTTACAAGTGTGACGTGACTTCAGGAGCAAGTTGTGAAGTCTTAAGTGACGCAACTTATATTATTGATAGGGGTGAAATTTTTTGTGTCCACATTGTCCCCTTACACTAAGGGACAAGGGAAAATGGATAGTTGAGGGTGAAAAGTGTGCTCAAGCTTGAAAACTATGATGATGTCATCCTACCAACATGGAAATAGAACACGAGGAGTGATTTTTAGCCACGAGAGCAAGACATGAAGTTTGGAGGCCAAAAACTATATGATTTTTAATCCAAAAAACTTGATGAGTTCATTTCAAAAATCTCCAAGGGAGAGTTATGCATGTAATTTTATTTTTAGGTCCAGTCACTCTTTTAGCACAAAGGGGTAACAACAGTGATTCAAACTTTTACAGAGGATTGTGAAGACATAGACCATAACTGATGATCTAAAATGTATTGGAATCAAAGATATTTCCATTGAATATTTTTTGGCTTGCAAATCTTCTTAAAACTCTGAAAAATCTAGTATAAGTTCAATTTCTTCATTGAAGCTATCATTCCCTATACCCATAATGACCCTATTTTTCTTAAATGAATCCGACACCATATTACCCCACATAATTATTTGAAAATAACCTAGATCTCTTTAATACTCCTCTGCACAACCCCCAAATGGTTTGATACTTTACAATCATCTTCTAGAGGGTATTCTTTTATTGCAAAATGGATAAAAATATCCCTTTTTATGCCTCCGAGAACAACTAATCCACCTTGGATATCAAAAAATTTATGACTAAAACTAGGTATAATTCCCTCCACATAAAACACACTTGAAATAAATGTTAGCATGTTCTTGTCATCTAGAATGAGGATGAAAAAATTGATAGGTTGGTTGGAAGAAGGGTTTACAATGACTAGGAGAGGAGGTTTTCAAGTGAGGGTTTGGTTGTCATGACAAATTTTTTAAATTTTATATGCTAGACCTTTAGCATGACAACATGTAGTAGGGAAAAAAATATTCATCCTATAACTAATTAACCATTAAGTTAGTGAAAGGGCCACCTCCACCTTAGAATGAGGAGGTTGCATGTTGAACAAAGAATACTTGTCGAAGATCACACAAGGATTCCACGTGGGATTAAATGCCCGGAACCAAGGGTGTGAAAGGATAGGAAGGACCCACACATGGAAGGTAAGTTCAGCTTTTAGGACTAAGCCAATTTTGGGCATGAAGACCTATTTTTAGAAGATGGCATGCAAAACACATCAACGATGTATAGATGTGCGCGCCATTCATTATCTTTGGAGAAGCGGTTGAAGCATATATGTATGGAGACAAGATGAGAATAGAATTGACACTTCAGTTAACTATAAGAGGACTATAGATAGTGCACTTGCATGTGTGGCTATGCTTGTAAATGACGTGTGGCTATCAATAGCATGCGACCTATTTCTGGAATAGATAAGAGGTGAAGGGAAAGTCCCCACCAAATATATATGATGTTAAATACATAGTAGAGAGAGGTATGGCATGTGTGGTAAGAAATGTATGTGTGTCTAAAAGAGATTATACGCATATGATGAATCAATGTATCGGATCCATATGTGTATTAGTATAGATTGAAAATACTGTAAGGAGCTTTTATATTTACTAATAGATGGAAGATATTGGCTGAATCCAAGTGTCATTCTGTGTAATTGAGTAGTGCATGTTATTAATTCAATCATGATTATTGTTTAAGCTTGTTCTTTCATAGATTTGAGGGTAGTATGCATTGTAGAATGATGGATTAGTTATGAATATATATGATTCTTCCTTCATCATGTTAACATCTTGTTATAACAACCCTAAAGAGGGACACGATACCTTTGCGCACTTCGATGAGTGCTCAGGCCTAGGATGAGTGATGTGCCAAAGTGTGACTAGGGTGTTATCTGGTAAATTCTAGGCCGCATCATTGGTTCTTTTGCCGGGTCCTCTTTTTCAGTTGTTTTCAGGATGGTTCACGATGAAGACGTACTAGTTAACTCTAGAAAGTATTGAGGAATGGATACACAATCTAGAGGAAGAATACACACAATGGTTCAGCAGTGGATTTGAGTTTAACACACGTACTTGGGTAGAACAGAACCTGTATGATAGCTTATATGAGAGATTTTTTTCTATCTTTCTAGTAGAATTATATGAGTGGCTTACTGCTTATGCATCTTAGCAGAATTGGAGGTATCGTGCACTTTTCTGGACACAAGAATAATTTCAGGCCCTCTATGATGCTGATTTGATCTGGACTCATGTGGTGGATACATGGTTTCACGGTGTTCTAAACAGTTATATTTTGGAATATTCAATTTTGATGTACTCTTTGCCCTGGAGATAGCTAAATTCCATTTTTTGAGGTATCTAAGAGGAACATATTTGTAAGGTATTCCACTGGTGATCAAGATCTTAATGGTAAATTTTAACCTAGAGAGTAAACCGATGGCTAACTAAACTTCACCACATGTGAGGGTAGGAACAAGTTTGGTTTAAGATGGCAGACCTAGTGGTAGAGAAGCAAAGAGAGGAAAGGTAGCTTAAGTATAATGAGGCACGCGAGAGGGAGATAGAGAAACAACATTCCATAATAGAAATATGGTGTTGAGGAGAGAGATGGCTCATGAAGGATTTACGGTGCATGTAGAAGACGTGGAGTTAGAGCATCAAGAAATCCCCCATCTTGGAAAGCATGATAGAGATCCCTTCTCGGCCTCACATGAAGTGCGCCATCAGAGACTACTTGGGCTGCATGAGCACATCTTAATCCACTTGGTGACCTAGCCTTTGCACTTGGTTTTTCAGTATCTAGTATGAGAAGTAACTAAGAAGCTAACTTGGGAAGTAGGAGAGCAGGAGTAAGTTAAGGATCAAGTACATCAATGGTAGGAAAAACAACTTAAATGTTATATGGAGGAGCATTCTTAGGCACATCATCTACACAGAATGTGAGCACACAAAATATTGGATTCACCTCTAGAAGTGGAGCTACCTCACAAACTATAGGGGTTCAGTATAGTACTACTGTCAGAGCACAGGGGAGTACATCTATAGGTCCTACTCTAGCTACGGTGGAGGATCAGGAGGTATAGGTGGTTCTAGTTTTGGTGGATCTGGTGGTTCTAGAGGTAGAGGGAACACAAGAGGTTCTGGATCAGGTGGTCAAGGTCTGCAATAACCACATAATATCTATATGGAGATGTCTCTTCATGTCTGGAATATAGAGGCATAGAGGATGTTGCCGAGCATGTGCATATGTGTGAAATCTTGGGGCGTGCTAAAGGGATCATGGCTGGCTTTGAGCGAAAGGAAAGTCATTTCACCACTACATTACGGGTGTGCACACACGGCTGGTATAGGAAGTTTGACCTTGATCAAACTGCATGGATTATGCAAAGCATTGAGAGATGCTTTCTTAAATGAGTTCCATATCCCCGAGTCTCGAGCGAGAAGAGTATACGTGCGCTCAAGAATATCAAGCAAGGCACTACCGAGAGTGTACGTGAGTATGATTCTCATTTTAAGACAATTTTATCTAAGGTATTTTATGATATTCACGCTATCTAGCATGCACAATGTTTTGTTGGAGGATTGATTACACCTTTTAGAAGGGTGTTGTCACATAAGACATACACGGATTCACACAAAGCACTTTGGAAGAAGCTTTACGTCTTTGAGGCGGTTGGGAGCTTTGACACGGTGTTAGTCAAGTTCTAGTGGCATAGATTACAGAGATATGGAGAAGCATTTAGAGAAGCTATCATTAAATTCACCCATGTAACGCGCTTAGGAATTTGGTGTACAGACTGTGAAGTGGAAGGTCACACCAAAGATAGTTTCCCTCATAGATATGTACGCTCATTACTGTTGGACTATGAGATTTTCCATTTGAATCATGATTCTAGTCACTATCCTTTGTTACAACATGCGATAAGGAAGAATTTATCTTGCTTTTGCAAGATTTACAAGTCCACGACCCATGATACTGAGGATTGTCAGTTGATTGGTCAGAACTAGGATGCTATAGACATTGGAGTATGACAGACAAGTATAAATAATAATTATAAGGGTAAGGCCGAGCACCAGGATCAAGATCATAATCAAATGCGCTATGATAGGAATGAGGGGTGTTTTGAAGGAGGCCGTGGATATTGTGGTGGATATGGAGGAAAAGGCCATGGTGGAGGAAGAGGTGAGTTCCCTCGTGAAACATGCTATACATGCGGGTATCCTAACCACTATATGCACAAATGTGCTCAGAATATTGCATGTTCTTTCTGCGGAAAGAACCATAGCTATGAAGAGTGCCCGGACTTATATGAGCATCTGAGTAAGCAACATAAGCAAGAAAATAAAGGTGCTAGGATGGTTAGAATCTAGTGCATGGTAGAAGATCAGTGGATGCCCAAGATAATAGAAGGACTTGAGGCATTGACAATGAAGATTACTACACATGCTGAAGCAAAGACACGTGAGAGAGGCATTGCACCAAAAGCCTATGATCACCAAGGAGGAGGTTTTGCATGTGAGGTACCCAGATCCTGCTCATCAGAAGGAAGTTTACTAGGATACCATGGAAGTGCTAAGGAATCTTTAGGGTGAGATACAGTACCTAAAGGAGTAAAATAAAGCATCAGATACAGTCCAAATTGATATCGATGATCTGCATGAGAGGTGTGCAAGATTTTGCACTAGGAGAACATTATTCCACTCTTAGGAAGTTGGTTAAAAGGGAACACTCGCACGCAAGTCTTGAAACTAGACAACAGATTCTGCATGCAAATTTCCCCCGATAGCATTGAATATGACAAAGAAATTACTCTGAATGCTATTGTGGATGGGTGGCTATTGAGCAACATATTGATCGATACATGTGCGGAGGTAAATGTGCTTATATTAGATGTATGGGTACAAATGGGGAGGCCTCCATTGCAGCCATCATCTAATGTGTTGTTTATGGAAAACTGGACTAAGGCCACTCCCATAGGAGTTTTGAAAGATGCATCTATAACTATACAAGGGGCCAAGTTCACTAGGGATTTTGAGGTATTAGCACTTGCAGAAGTAGATAATTTTCCAGCCCTGCTTGGATGCCCTTGGTGTTATGCAAATAATGCTGACTTGAGATTCAATAAGGGGTATATTAGATTTCAAAACAAGGAGGAAAGGGTTGTGATACCATTCAACATCAAATTAAAAGGAGAGATATGTTAGTATATACATTATGCGAGACAACATCGCGCTAGTGGGTAGTCCATAGAGATAATCTTATACAATGGGAAGAGATTGTAATAGCTTTGTCTACTAGGTTTATAAGGAACAATGCACCTATGTAAATCTGCATTTATCATGGTGAACAATCTGTTCAGCATCACATTCAGCAGTGTGAGAGACTTTGGACAGCAGGACAGGAAGTATTACCACCTTCACTCTGGGTTCATAGATTGTATTCCATGCTACAAGGATGCGCATGTGCTTGGTATGTATATGTATAACTACATCAAGAAACCAGAAACTAACAAGAGTTGATTTGTAGGTATTATCCATACTTTTGACTACTTCTCGACTAAACCTCCTATAACAGAGGCATTAAAATTTGTCAAACTCTTAACTATGGGAGTTGGTGCAAAAGAAGAAGAGAATATTCAAGAATTATTCAGCAAGGAATAGTTTGAAGCATGTTTTGAAAAGGAAGAAGAAATGGACTCCTTACTTCTTAAATGCGCTTCCTTAAGAAAGAGAAAGGAAAGATGGTTTACGTCGTGGATGACAAGGAAGTTGAGAACCTAGATATTGAAAATCCACAAGGGTTGTGAAAGGTCTTGGAAAGTGTAGACAAGGATACGTGTGCCTACCAAAACCCATGAAGACAAAGAAGTTGAATGTAGGTTCGGAGGTGAACCTAAGGAGAAATTTGTAATTGGAGATTCTTGGTCGATTCGGAGGTAGAAAAGACCATCAAGTTACTCAGGGATTATCAAGACTTATTCCCTCAAGGATATTGTGAACTTAAAGGCATCACTTGGGGAAATGAAGATCAAACTTAAGGATGGTGCACGACTAGTTAGAAAGAGACCTTACAGAATGAATCCTAATTTATGCGAAAAGGTAATAAAATATATTGATAAAATGTTGAAATCTGGAATTATCAAGCCCTTGATGAGTCGAGAATGGGTTAGCCCAATGGTGATCAGTATTAAGAAGGATAGAGGAATGGACTACAGGGGAATTGAATGTTGCATGTGTCACAGATTCATTCCCTACGCCATTCACTAAGGAAATACTAGAATGAGTTGTAGGGGAAAAAATATATTCCTTCACGCATGATTTTCCGGGTATCATCAGTTAGGATTTCTTAGGAGGATCAAGAAAAGACAACATTTACTAATGAATGGGGTAGTTTTTGCTAATGTAGACGATCCTTATTTAAAGAGTTACATCATAAATCAAATGTTAAACAATATGGAGGTAATCTAGTGAAAAGAAAAAGGAATGTATGATTCTCTCCTTATGATCCTTTCTAGAACTCAAGTTAAAGATTGAAACATGATCGTAATAAATGTGTAATCCTAAAAATATCATGTCATGGGAAGACCCTATACGTACTTTTATATTACAATTGAATCGTTATGTTGTGCCTTGTCATTTAAAAAAGTGGCCTTGATGTGCATCATGTGGTTTCATGTTATATATGTGGGTTAATGGTTATGAAAACATATCATGTGTTGTGTGTTGTCCGAGGTGATCTCCTATAGCATCATGTGTACTCCAATGTAAGTAAAAAAAAATATTTTGGTATTTTTAGTGTTGTATTTGTTTGTGTAAAATGTGGGCATTACACATCATGATTTGGACCACTACAAATATTACATGGGCCATATGTTTTCTTTTTTTTGTGATCCCGGGAGTTTGAGATGATTTTTCCGGAGGTCCCTTGAGAGGTGGTGGAGACTTTGCTTTGAAGTTATTAACAACTAAAGTATGAATTGAGCTTGATAAGGCATTAAGTGTTTATAATTTTGTTTTCTCATGAGATAAAATTTCACATAAAATCTCAAATGATGGCATTTTAAACTCATCTCCTAGGGCATCCATTGTAGAATATAAAGTAGAAGCAAAAATACTATAAGGACCTTTTAATTTTGACAAAATCAAGAAAATGCATTCGTTATCCTTTTTTTCTTTCCCACCTACCTTTAAGCGAGATCTTATCAACTTCATTTTTTCAAGAAATATTCAATTGACGGAAAGTCCAATGGAGATGATGAAGTTAACTCAGCATCTAACTGTAATATTTTAAATTCATTGATTTTACCAAACATATAATCAAACTTTTCCCATAGCTCTTTTGGAGTCTTGGCATCGACAATATGGAAGTACAGGCTATCTGATACATTCAATCCAATTAAGCCGAGAGCTTCATCTTGCTTGCAACCATAAGCATATTTATCCTTCTCTAATGTGAATACCAACACAATGTCTTGAAAAACACTCCATAACCCTCTAGAATGGAGAAAATGTTGAATTTTCAGCTTCCGCATGTGATAATTCCTCGTATTCGCAGGCTCAAAATACCTCTGATCCATAACCGGGTTCGACATTTTCACAAAAGGAAATATGCTTCCACAAAGAGAATGTGCTCCCAAATATATTGCTGAAGGATGCTCCAAAAAATGAGTAAAAAATGACCTCTCCAAATTGCAAGAAAAATGGAACCAATAGATTGGGAATAAAAAAATAGGCACTTTTGCAAAAATACAGTGCTCGATTTCGAGCTACTGTGCAAAATTTATAAGTGTTTTAATTTTCCCACAAATAGGCTCTATTTAATTAAAAATTGCTCCTAGATTAAAAACTAATCAAAACAAAGGCCATGGTGGTTGTGTGACCACCTTTTGGAACTAGGAGGAAATCAGGATCTCAAATATGGTCTCGGTTTACAAACATCCCACCCAAAAATACTAATTGGATAGGAATACAGTTTAGTACCCAAAAAATCAAATATTTTGGCAATAATATAGTGTAGATTTAATAAATTAAAAAAGTAGCTACGCTTTTTTTAAAAAATTAGCCAATGAGAAAGGGTGTGTAGTAGTAGAAATAAAAAAACTATAGTATTTTACAAATAATTAAAAATCAGCCAATCAGAATGGTTGTTCATTTTGCAAATTTAACAAAAAAACTCATGGGCAAGCAAATTCACGCAATCTTCACGACAATATTTATCTCCTCCCTTCACATGGCTTGGAAACCCTTATAGGTGTAATGCTACAAAAACAAAGACCAATTCACACCTTTTCTAGAATATTCCAGCCACATTGAGGAGAGAATAAATTAAAAAAAATCTTTTAGTAAAAAAATCCTTATGGTTGTGTAAGAGGCAGAAATAGGGAGAAGATTTGGAGGTTTGTGCCTGACTTTGACACTCTTGTGAATCCATTGACCATGATGTTGAAGAAAAATATGGCATTTAAATGGAAAACAGAAGGAAATGAAAGTTTTGAGGCCATCAAACATGTAATTTCCCAATCCCCAACTCTCATCAATCCAGTTTCTCCAAGGACTTTATACTTTATGCCTTTGGTGGTTCGGATGCAATTTATTCAGTCTTGGTGCAACAAAATAAGGAGGGATCCGAGCAGCCCCTATATTTCTTTAGCCAAAGCTTAGAGGATTATGAAGTGAGGTATTATTTTTTTGAGAAACATGTCCTTAGTGTCATCAAAAGTTTGAAGAAGTTTAGGAACTTGGTTTCAAACAACAAAATTCAGTGTTTAGTGTCTCATGCTGGGGTGAAGGAATTCCTCCTAAACAAGGAGTTGAACAAGAAAAGGGTAGGTTGGATTACTTGTGTCATAGAATATAACATAGAAATTAGGGTGACAAAATTGGTATGTGGTAAAGGCTTATGTGAAAAACTAGCTTCGACTAGTAGGTTGAGTTAAGAAATGAAAGAGAAGTAGATTTGGTATTACGGGATAATGAGGAACCAACTTCGGATGGTACGCCCACCCCTTGTTGGACCCAAGACATGATAATTTTTCTGTAAATAGGTATATGCCCTCCATAGTTGAGAAAATCAAAGAGGATATATTTTATATTCCAATCCATTCTATTTGTTCTTATCGACAATATCTTGTTCAAGAAGGACGTGAATGGAGTTCTCCTTAGGTGTGTTCCAGAAAACCAAATTGATAAAGTGCTACATGAGTTCCATGATAGAGAAGTTGGAGGTCATTTTACTCCATGAGTAACAACCCTCAAGATCATGAAGGATGGATACTATTGGCCTACAATGTTTAGTGACTACTATACATGGATCAAGAAGTGTAAAAATGTGCATTCTTCATAGGAAAGGATAAGCTAGTAGCAATTTCAATTCATCCAATCTTAGTGGACTAGCCATTCATGCGTAGTGGGGATTGGATTTCATCGGGGTCATCAATCCAAACTTGAGCCAAGGAAACAAGTGGATTCTAAAACTAAGGATTATCTCACCAAGTGAACCGAAGCAAGTAGAACTCAAAGAGGTAAACGACTCTAGCATAATGGACTTATGAGGGGATAATAATAAGATTTAGTGTACCACCACTATCATTTATGACAATGCTTTGGCATTCCTTGGCAAAAAGATCACTAAGTGGGATGTTAGGAATGGGATATATCCGGAACTTAATCTAACTATTAGCCCTAGAGTAATGGACAAGTTGAGTAAAAAAAAAAGAATTTTTTGAGGATTATATGAAGGAATTTGGATGAAAATCAAAGGACGTGGCATACCAAGCTCAAATCATCCTTATGGGATGATAGAATCAAACCAAAAAGGCCAACTAACAACTCTCCTTACAAGCTAGTTTACGAAAAGAGTAAAGGATGCTTATATCCCTTGAGTTACAAGAATTAGAGCTCCTAAATCAATTGGAGTTGTCTGAGTTTGAGCCTATGGAAGACAGGTATGTGAAACTCATGGATTTGGAAAAGTTAAGAGAGCATGCAATATAAACCATGGAGAAGGATCAAGCCTTAATCAATAGGAGTTTTGATAAGAAAGTTAAAGCAAGAACCTTCCAAGAAAGAGATTTGGTTCTGAAATGGGATGTGGAAAGGGATAAGCGGGAAAACATTCTAAGTTTGATGCTATTTGGAGTGGCACCTATATGGTTGCAGTTTGTAAGAGTAAAAATTATTTCCAGCTATCCAAGTTAGACGATAAGAATTACAGATTCCGGTCAACAAAATTTATCTCAAGCATTGTTATTCAAGTAAACTCTTTACTTTATACATATTATTTTAGGTTTTCAATCCTCTAAGTTATTATGCACACTATCTTGTTGTTAAATTAGGCTTTAGTTTCCTTAAGTGCTTGAGCATGGTTTTATTGCTCTTAGTGGTCTCATTACACGCTTTAGTATGCCTCTTGGAAAGAAATGTTATAGCAAGAAGCTCAAAGTTACATGGAATAGTTGCAATCCTAAGCATGTTCCAAATTTAGAGCAACTAAAATTTGATTTAGGGACCATTTTTAGGGTTTTCATTCTCTTGTACCTTTAGATAGGTCATGGTTTGAGCTTCTCATGCCTCCACAAATTCAGAAAGTTGGTTTCGGGAGTATCCTTCCTCGATTCATTCAAGGACCTCTTAGATTTGGAGCAAAAGATCAACCTTAAATTTATCTTGCTCATCCTTTGGATCTTATGTAGCTAGAAATCTTATGAAATTATGGGACAACTCTGAATTTTAGTAATGTTCTGAAGTATTTAGTGAGTGGAAATTCAAATTTAATGGGTGGCCCCAAATTTCTTCTGAATCAAAGCATATGTTCCCAAGCTTTGCAAGGTTCCACATTAGCCAAAATTTCAACTCAGTTTAATCATCCAACTTTGGTAAAATTTAGATGTTGGGGGAAATACAAGTGTTTATCATGTGGTTTCACGAGATCAAGTTTATAGAGAATGAGAGAGAAAACTTAGAATGAAAACAATTTTCTACTCATGCAAATTTTGATATTTTCTTATAAAGATTGGAAAGTGCAAGCGAAAGATCAATTTCAGATTCAATGGTGCTTTAGGAGGATTTCGTGTGGGTCAAATTTCAAAGGGTTCAAAGTAGATAAGGCTATCAAGGTGACTCCATGTTGAACAGATATAGCCAAGCTCTTTGGTCAATCTCATCAATTCATTAAACTAATCATGGTAAAGCCTATAATCACATTTCATTCACATACCCACAACAATCCCTATCAATTATCCTAAAATTATTATCTCTCACATCCCATCTTAGTTCACCATCTTTATCATCTTCATCACCCTAATCCAATATTACATACTTTCTCCTAGATTGTCCCACAATCCCTAATCCACCATCAAACTTAGTCCCTAAGCTCATTTCATCCCCTCCATCACCTATGCCCAATCCTATCCAAACTATCACATCCACCATGACTCCTAAGTCACCCTCATCCCCTTCTACCCCTAGTCCTAAACCACCCAATGTGGCTCATATGCCATCCTCATCATCTTCATCCACATCTAATCATAATCCACCCCTTCATCATCTAAACCAAACACTATCCTATCCTCTAACCCTCTTTCATCCCCACCATCCCCCAATTCTAAAAAATCTAACATAACTCCTAAATCACCAACTCCTAAACAAAAAAATCTAATCCCAATCATCTCCCCATCTCACCTCCTACCCAATCTAATGAGGCTTCGATACCACCTTCATCCGCTTCATACCTTAAATTGACCAAATCTATTGTGGTTCATACACCACACCCATCTCTCAAATCTCCTTCATCTCCAACATCACCCAAATATACTATGACCCCCATGTCACAACCATCCCCTTCATCTAAAGATACCCCATCCCCTTCATCTACATCTACTAATCCCAAACAATCTAATCCTAAGACAAAATCATCTACCTCAAAACCACATACTCTAACCAATCTAAAATCATCCAAATGTACTTCAGCCTCTAATCCAAAATCATCCACTTTCGTCCCAAGGCCTAATCTATACCCTTCATCTTATAAACCAAAAAAACCTAATGCAAAACAAAAATTGAAATCAACCAACACATCTCATTATCCACCTAGTTCTACACCTTTACTTCCTACTCCCCTAAAACCATTTAACCTAACCCACTTCACTCCTTTAGGAGAATCCTTGACCACCATATTCCATCATCTAAAAACCTTCAACATGATCATCTATCCCCCAATCAAATAACAAAATAAAAACCTTCCCAAACCATCTTGGTATAGGGAACACTATAATTGTTACTTCCATCGCACCCATGGACATTTGACCAATTGTTGCATGCATTTGGGTCTTATGTCCAATACCTTATTAAACAAAGAGTTCTTATCCTTGTACCGATTTATACACAACCCTTTCCATCCCAATCCTATCCCTAAAAATCATCCACCATCAAAATCCCACTCAACATCCAAACACTTTCAACCATCCAAATCTCATCGTATATCCAAACACCCCTTACCAACGAAAAACCAAAACAATTCTCACCTCCCATCCTTTTTTAAGTCCGCCTCTTAGCGGATGAAAAACCACAACCCCTAGATATCATGATGACCAAATGGCATCATCCTCCCCATCCACTTCATACCATATAGCCAAAAGTATGTTAGCTAATATGAAACATCGAGGCAAAGGCTTAGGCATCTATTAACAAGGCATTTGCGAAACCATCCCCTTCATCAAAATCCAAGACGTTTAGGCTTAGGGTATAAACCTAACACTAACAACATCTCTCCCACTACTCGTAACCCATTTATACTAATCCTCTTACCATCCCAACCACTTGACCCAATAAAAATCATTTAATTTTCCTACAAATACCAAACACCTAAAAATGGATTGAGCAGATAATTCATCGCCTATGCATGGATGTTTTCTTTCCTTCCCACCTATCCTCCTTCCATCCAATATTCAAATCCCCTTGCATGTAATATAGTATTATCCATTCATATCCTCTTCTAATCCACTCATTTGAACAATTGATCAACGTTCTCACACATGTTGTAATCCAATAATACCTACTATAATTGTGTGACTTTTGTCTCTTATTACCTCCAACATTCAAGCACTAATGTCCTCCTAGAGATCCATACGCTTTAACACACTTAATCAACTTGTGGTAAAGACCCTTGGGTGCATCTTTTGACACTCTAGCTGATGTCATCACCACACTCATTTCCATCCCCCATTAGGCCAATAGTAATTATTAACCCCTTGAGAGTTTTCAAGAGAGTAGAATCTCTTAGGGCAAAATAAAAATCCAAATATAAAAAGAAAAAGACAAAAAAATCATATGAAAATTAAAAATATCAAATAAAACCCACCTCAAGACTCTCTCTAGGGGTGTTTACAACAAAACTACTTTGGGGCTATGGACACTTGGCTAACAAAATGAGAGAAATTTTGTGACAAAAATCATATGTATCTTGGTCGAGGGGCCATGGACGCTTGGATGATAGTGGAGAAATGTATGGATTAACCTTCCATCAACCTTCCATCAACCTACTTGACTTAATCACTCCTATACACTGGTTAGTTTGTATTTACATACTACCCATTAATTCTTCATTTCAAGTGGTAATTAACCCTCATAATCACACACACTTTGATCTCACAGAGATATAGGGCTCAAATGTTTCTAGGTATTGTTTAGACCTTGGTCACCGTTTTGTTTTAGTTCAACTCTTGCCTTACAACATGTGCCATTAGAATCATCTTTTGTTCATGACTGATGTTATTTTTCCTTCCATACATCACATCCACATCATTTTCCCCTTAAATTTAACATTAGTGGGAGGACGATGATTTTTTTTTTTCATCCAATCCTCCTCATGTTCCTTTCGAATTATCATCATCATGACTGGGGGCAGCTTTACTATCATCTGTTAGGGCATCATCCATTTTAGATACCCCTCACTTCCCATCCTAGCGTACACACGGGGAAAATCAAACCTATCCATCCATCCACACAAGCCACCCTACTTTACACTTGGGGGCACACCACATCTATCCGTCAATCCATCTACCCTATACCCGTGGCATGTCTTATCATCTTCCATATCACCCATCTTATCTTATACCACATCCCATTTAATCCTAACCTATCAACCCATCCTTATCATAACCAACCTATCCAATTTACCTAAAGCCTTCCCTTTCATCCTACCCAAACATGCTTTGGGACTTATAGGATAAATTCACATCCCACCTTACATTCCTTCCCATCCCCCATCACCTATCCAATCCAAAATCTAAGAATCCAAACATCTAAAATCCTAAACATCCACAATCCAATATTAAAAAATCTAAACATCCAAAATCCAAAATCTAAAAATCTAAACCTCTAAATATTAAATAATCCAAAAATATAATCATTCAAAAATATAAAGCCTAAATATCAAAATATTCACAAACTCCATACAAAAATGCAATATGTGTTTTTTTCGCTTCGTGTGTTTGTTTGTTCGTCTACATTTACATTTTGGACGATGATATGAAGCCCCTTTTGATTCTTTTTATTTTGCATGACTGATGATACGAGGCCACTTTTTATGGTCCAATGATATGAGGACCATCATAATATTAATCTATCCAATGATATGAGGACAAGGGCATTTGGAAATTCAGTCATTATGATCTTAATACCTTGGCGAATCTTGCTTTATGCAACATAAATCACTAGCTAGCTAATGATGATAACAAGTGGGCACTTTATGGTATCACACTCCCTTCTATCATCATCTTTTAGCATCATCATCATCCACACCTAATCATGATCACCATCTAACCAACTATCTAACTATCTCATCCTCCTATCTAGTCAATCCTTTATCGATCAATCACATCCCAATCTTATCCTCTCGCATATAACCTTCAAAATCCTCACCCCCCTTGGTGGGGTATCTTATAAACATCATCTTATTAGTAAAAATTCAACAAAATTTCTCATCACTTCATCAATCATCATCCCCATCCTATCCTATCATTAAAATAAATCCAAAACCAATCGTTATTCTCTTCATCCAAACATCCTCAATCTTCTAATCCTCAAATCTAACATCCCTAAGTCCAACATCATCCAATCTAACATCTTCAACTCTAACATCCTCAAATCTAAATCCAAAATCTTCTCTCCTGACCCCTTGACTAGGGAATCTTATAATAAAAATCCTCAACATCTTAACCCCTTTATTGGGGCATGCTCTAATCAAAATCCAATATCTCATTAATCCTTTAATCCAAAATATAATATCTCCTAATACTCTAATCCAAAATCCCATATCTCCTAATCCTCTCATCCTCCAATATCTCATAATCCTCTCATCCTCCAATATCTTATAATCCTCTAATACTCCAATATTTCCTAATCCTCTCATCCTCTCTCCTAATCCAATATCTCTTAATCCTCTAATCCTCACTCTCATTATCCTCCGAATCCTCCAATATTCTAATCCCCTAATACTACTCCTATAATCCTCAATCTTCTCATCCTCTCTCATCTACTAACTTAGGAATATCCTCTTTTTGAGTGGTTACCCAAATCATTTCCTCCTCTCCTAACCCCTCGAGGGGGCAACATATCACCATCCTAACATATTATCTTCTTTTCTTTGAATCTGTCATTACTTTGCAATAACATTTTTAAGAGGGTCAAAATGTAGACATCTAAAATATTAACATGATCAAATTACGACTAATTTATCCTGCACAATCACTATCTAAATCCACATAATAATTAATTACAATATTAATTATTATTATTAATCTATTTTATCTTATTTACCCTTTTATCAACATTTCATCATCCTTTTATTTCATTATCATCCTTGATCCCTTTTATTTCCTTATTATACCTTATTATCCTATATAATCCCCATTAACATTTTCTAGGAATTTAATATTCCTACATCTCACCTACTAGCTACTCTACACATCCCTATAGCTAGCCTTTCCATCTAATCTCACTCCTAATCACATTTATTTAACCTAATCTAATACTAATCCTAATCACATCCTCACACCTCTAAATATAAAGGATTTTATTTCTATAATACTTTCTAACCTTCTCCTTCTATTGAATTTTTAATTCAATAGAAGCTTCTTCCTCCATGAATTTCAAATTCAAATTTATAGATCCTTCACTCTAGAATCCTCTAATCCTCATATTCATTCTCCACCATTGATCCAAATCCAACATGGATTAATCTTAGCCATTGAATCCTCCACTCCTTAGCTATAAATTATGATCTCCTCATCCATGAGAGCCATGTCACAAATCCATAGAAAACCTCTACCAATTTTATCCATCATCCATATATAATCAATCCATCATTCATCTATAATCAATTCATCTTCATCAATCAAAAATGCAAGCAAGATCCAAAGGAGGTGTTGTTTATGTGTCTCCACTAAATCTAAAGAAAAATAATGCAACCCAACATCTTGAACACATAAAAATAAATAAAAGGGATATATACTTTGGTAAGTGAAGGTATTACATTCTATTTCCCTTATGATTCAACTCAACGAGGTATTCGCTAGGAAGATTAGAGTAGGAAGACAAAGCTATTTGTTTTCTTGTATTTTCATTCTAATCTTTTTAACATCTACACCATCCATTCTTGGAAGTCATTTGTGGTTTATCACCCCGTCAACATATTTACTAGAAAAATTACATTAGATTATGCTTCATGAAATTATATCCGAGACCAATTTTTAGGAATCCGAGAGGGTTTCCTTCCATGTTTAAGCCACAAACCAACTATCAAGCCATGCAAATATGAGTATGTTCTTGCCAATTCCTCTGAGGAAAAATCCTGAGTGATGATTACCATGTTATTACAGGTAGGAATCTTTAGGTCCATTGAGAAATATCTTTTTGTTTAAGGACTTTGTAAGAATTGAATTGTCATTTGTTAGGATTTTTATTAAATTTGGATCATAGTGTTGAGCACAAGATAGCACTATCTCAAGTGCTTTGAATAGACATAGGATGACCACCTACTTTAAATAGCCCGGTTGAGAAAATATTTTCCTTCACATGTTCACGGGTTCACTCAAAATACTTTCTTTCAAATCCTCTAAGTCAATGTGAGTTACATCATTGTCACCCACATGGGATACTCGATGGTTAATGTCGAAATTGTATCCAAACCCAATTATTGTACTTTCATGATGGTGGGAAGTAGTGAAACATATGGGGAATGAGTAGATATGAATTGTTTGAACCAAATCTCAACACTTCCTATTTTTATAAGGTCCCACCCCAAATGGCTATTTTTAGTAAGTTTCTCAATTTGTCACTTTTTAATGTTTTTAACTTCAAGGGAGTGATAATGATATTGAAAGTTTTCTGTTTGTAAAATTACCATTTTTAGATTGTGAGGACCTAACACAACTTACTATCTTTAGAAGGTGGACCTCTAGATGTAGGAATGTAATGAAATTAGTCTAAAATATTTAGGTTTTTTCTTGGGATGCTCTGCTCCAATTTTCGAGAGGTTTTTAATTCTTTGGATTTTTGTAGATCCGAAAAGGCAAGTCCAATGTGTGAATATTTCTCTTGGCTATAAAAAAATCATTAAGATAATAAATAGATATGATATTATACTCAATGCAAAGGTGTTTTCAAGAGGAGGAGATTGGTGAAATTTCAAGGAAATGGATGCACAATTTTGTAGTTATGAGAAAACGTTTGTTTTAAGGTATAGGGTTTCTGAAAAATTTCAGCATTATGTCTGTACCAAAATGGGTTTGGAGTGAAGAACAAGGAATTCAAAAACATGAAAAATTACTAATTATTGAGATTTATAACATTTTAACTCCATTTTCACATTTTAACTCACCTTTTTAACCTACTGAGCTTAACCGGGTTAGCTAGGGGTTAGAGGGTGAGTTGCACCAAAAGAATAGGGGAAAAAAGAGGAGAGGGGGTAGACGGGACACCAAATCATTTATTTGTATAAGATCATGACAAGTGGCACAATGTGGAAACATGAGAATGAGATGAAAGGGGCTGAAATTTGAGTCTTTGGGGCTAAAATTGGGTCATGTATGTAACTAGGGGCTAACATGGTATAGTGAGAATATTTTTGTGTTCTTGTTGTCCCCTTGGGTGTTGGGAAATGGGAAAAGGGAAAAAATATGTTTGAAAATGTTCCATGGGTCCTTATGTACACGGGGAGGGGAAAGGGTTACTTAACACTAGCTTATAGGTTACTTAGGACACACATTGCAATTCTTAAGTGTGAAAGAACACCAAAAAAGGGGGATTTTTTTTTACCTATTTCCTTGCACCAAGGACAAACAAGGGTGAAAAATGTGCCAAGGGTTCATGGGGTCATGTTTTACAAGTGTGAGGTGACTTAAGGAGCAAGTTGTGAAGTCTTAAGTGACACAAATTATATTATTGATAGGGGTGAAATTTTTGTGTCCACATTGTCCCCTTACACTAAGGGACAAGGGAAAATGGATAGGTGAGGGTGTAAAGTGTGCTCAAGCTTGAAAACTATGTTGATGTCATCCTACCAACATGAAAATAGAACACAGAGAGTGATTTTTAGCCCCCGAGAGCAAGACATGAAGTTCGGAGGAAAAAACTATATGATTTTTAATCCGAAAAAAACTTGATGAGTTCATTTCAAAATCTCAAGGAGAGTTATGCATGTAATTTTATTTTAGGTCCAGTCACTCTTTTTAGCACAAAGGGGTAACAATAGTGATTCAAACTTTTACAGAGGATTGTGAAGACGTGGACAAGAATCGATGATCTAAAATGTATTGGAATCAAAGATATTTCCATTGAATGTTTTTGGCTTTCAAATCTTCTTAAAACTCTGAAAAATCTAGAATAAGTTCAATTTCCTCATTGAAGCTATCATTCCCTGTACCCATAATGACCCTATTTTTCTTGAATGAATCCGACACCATATGACCCCACATAATTATTTGAAAATAACCTAGATATCTTTAATACTCCTTTGCACAACCCCCAAATGGTTTGATACTTTACAATCATCTTCTTAGAGGGTATTCTTTTTATTGCAAGATGGATAAAAATATCCCTTTTTATGCCTCCAGGAACAACTAATCCACCTTGGATCTCAAAAACTTCATGAGTAAAACTAGGTATAATTCCCTCCACATAAAACACACTTGAAATGAATGTTAGCATGTTCTTGTCATCTAGAATGAGGATGAAAAAATTGATAGGTTGGTTGGAAGAAGGGTTCACAATGACTAGGGGAGGGGGTTTTCAAGTGAGGGTTTGGTTGTCATGACAATTTTTTTAAATTTTATATGCTAGACCTTTAGCATGATAACATGTAGTAAGGAAAAAAATATTCATCCTGCAACTAACTAACCATTAAGTTAGTGAGAGGGCCACTTCCACCTTAGAATGAGGAGGTTGCATGTTGATCAAAGAATACTTGTCGAAGATCACACAAGGATTCGCGTGGGATAGAAAGCCTGGAACCAAGGGCGCGTAAGGACAGGAAGGACCCACACGTGGAAGGCAAGTTCAACTTTTAGGGCTAAGCCAATTTTGGGCATGAAGACCTAATTTTAGAAGATGGCATGCAAAACACATCAATGATGTAGAGATGTGCGCCATTCATTGTCTATCTTTTGAGAAGTGGTTGAAGCATATATGTATGGAGACAAGATGAGAATAGAATTGACACTTGATTAACTATAAGAGGACTATAGATAGTGCACTTGCATGTGTGGTTATGCTTGTAAATGGCATATGGATATCAATAGCATGCGACCTATTTTCGGAATAGATTAGCGGTGAAGGAAAGTCCCCACCAAATATATATGATGTAAATACATAGAGAGAGAGGTATGGCATGTGTGGTAAGAGATGTATGTGTGTCTAAAGAGAATATACACATATGACTAAATCAATGTATCAGATCCATATGTGCATTGGTATAGATTGAAAATACTATAAGGAGCTTTTGTATTTACTAATAGATGGAAGATATTGGCTGAATCTAAGTGTCATTCTGTAATTGAGTAGTGCATGTTATTAATTCAATCATGATTATTGTTTAAGCTTGTTCTTTCATAGATTTGAGGGTAGCATGCATTGTAGAATGATGGATTAGTTATGAATATATATGTTTCTTCCTTCATCATGTTAACATCTTGTTATAACAACCCTAAAGAGGGACCTGGTACCTTTGCGCACTTCGGGTGAGTGCTCAGTCTAGGATGAGTGATGTGCCAGTGTGACTAGGGTGTTATCTGGTAAATTCTAGGCTGCATCATTAGTTCTATTCTTTGGGACCTCTTTTTCAGTTGTTTTCAGGATGGTTCACGATGAAGACATACTAGTTAACTCTAGCAAGTATTGAGGAATGGATACACGATCTAGAGGAAGAATATGCACAACAGTTCAGCAATGGATTTGAGTTTAACACACGTACTTGGGTAGAACAAAACCTGTATGACAGCTTATATGAGAGATTTTTTCTATCTTTCTAGTAGAATTATATGAGTGGCTTACTGCTTATGCATCTCAGTAGAATTAGAGGTATCGTGCACTTTTCTGGACACAAGAATAATTTCAGGCCCTCTATGATGCTGATTTGATCTGGACTCATGTGGTGGATACGTGGTTTCATGGTGTTCTAAATAGTTATATTCTAGAATATTCAATTTTGACGTACTCTTGCCCGGAGATAGCTGAATTCCAGTTTTTGAGGTATCCAAGAGGAACATATTTGTAAGGTATTCCAGTTGGTGATCACGATCTTAATGGTAAATTTGAACCTAGAGATTTAACCGATGGCTAACTAAGATTCACCATGTGTGAGGGAAGGAACAAGTTTGGTTTAAGATGGCAGACCTAGTGGTAGAGAAGCAAAGAGAGGAAAGGTAGCTTAAGTATAATGAGGCACGCGAGAGGGAGATAGAGAAACAACATTCCATTATAGAAAGTATGGTGTTGAGGAGAGAGATGGCTCATGAAGGATTTACGGCTCATGTAGAAGACATGGAGCTAGAGCATCAGGAACTCCCCCATCTTAGAAAGCATGATAGAGATCCCTTCTCGGCCTCACACGAAGTGCGCCATCGAGACTACTTGGGCCGCAAGCGCACATCTTAATCCACTTGGTGACCTAGCCTTTGCGCTTGGTTTTCAAAGTATCTAGTATGACAAGTAACTAACAAGCTAACTTGGGAAGTAGGAGAGCAGGAGTAAGTCAAGGATCAAGTACATCAATGGTAGGAAAAACAACTTCAATGTTATATGGAGGAGCATTCTTAGGCGCATCATCTACACGGAATGTGAGCATGCAAAATATTGGATTCACGCCTAGAAGTGGAGCTAACTCACATACTATAGAGGTTAAGTATAGATCTTGTTGATCGGGAGGATGCAAATGAACACGAGAGAGGGTTAAGAATCATCCACAAACACACATTACTTTCTCCAAAGATTGATACAATATACTACAAAATGCCCAGAGGAAAAGTTGCATTACGGTTTTAGATGGGAGGTTTGGACTCCACAAATTTGCCTGCAAAGAGAAGAAGGGAGGGGTAAAACAAGAATGTCCAACCTTTAGAAAGAATACCCTCCTTACAATTTATAGGAAGAATGAGAGAGGGAAGAGAGAGGAATTCCAAATCTACCCCAACCACCTCCAGTTGTATTTAATTCATCTCATTATGGTGGTAGGTGAGAACCCTAGAAAACCCAAAAAATGGTGAATTGTATTTTGCATTTTTGAAGAACATGTTCTCACCCAATTAAAGATATCCCATCATAGCTAGACAAAGGACCTTGTAAGCTTTCTAAAAAGTCCAACCTCGCATGAATCTGAGCTCCCTGTGAAAATTTATGGCCATTTGAATATCTGGGTCAGGGTTTGCTTCTGTCGGGTTCGGGGTGTCAACGCTCAAAATGTTGCGCCTCCTGAAGGTGCACCTTGGCGCATCCATCCTCATGTCAACATACTTTAAGTGCACCATAGGAACTAAAAATGTGGTGTCGATGCCTTCTAATTTGCGCCGAGGCACAAATTTTTCCTTGTTGGCACCTTACGATCGCGCTGGGGTGTAAATTTTTCCTTGTTGGCACCTTCTAATCTATGCCAGGGGTACAAATTTTTCCTTGTTGGTGCCTTTTGATCTGTGCCAGGGGCACAAATTTTTCCTTATTGGCACCTTCTGATCTATGCCATGGGCATAAATTTTTCCTTGTTGGCGCCTTCTGATCTGTGCTAGGGGCACAAAATTTTCCTTGTTGGCGCCTTTTGATTCATGGCCAGCATGGCACAAACTTTTCCTTGTTGGCACCTTCCGATCTGCACAGGGGCACAACTGGTGGCACAAATAAAAGTCAGGTTTTGAGTTTCTTGATTTCCATATTCTTCTGTTTGTATATATTACCTAGGGGAGATATATATAACAATTTGGTGACTGAATGGGATCACCTACCTACTAGGTAGAAGATCAGTGGCCTTTTAGCAATCCATTAGGCATGGAGTCATAAGCAATAACCTAAAACCAAATTGATATCTGATCCCAAGCCTGATACCACAAATCCTTCTCCAAGAGCACGCTGAACTATAGAAATTCAACCGAGAGCAACAAAACTGTCTTTGAAGCACTAGGGAAATTGAAACCTAACTACAACAAGACAATGTGCATCCACACTTAGAGGAATTGAAATCTAGGCTAATATTTACAAGGGTAAACCTTTTCCTTTTAGTAGCAATGTTTAAGATAGATTCCATTAACCGAGAATCGGGAGTTCTTCTCCATCCAATGTAGAAAATTGGAAGGCATTACTACTTTTACATCCCGTGACCATGTAGGGGCCACTCCAAATGGCATCAAACTTGGAATTCCTTCTTGGTTTTGTCTCGATCTGCATCCCATTTCAGAACTAGGTCCCCTTCCTGGAAGGTCCTTGCTCTTGCCTTCTTATCAAACCATCTTTTTACTAAGGCCTGATCCTTCTCAATCATCTGAACTACATGCTCTCTAATTTCTTCCAATTCCATCAACTCTACATACTTGGCCTCCATTGGTTTGAACTCAGACAACTCCAACTACTTCATGAGCTCTAATGCTGGAAATTCTAATGATATAGGCAATACCGCCTCTTTCCCATAGACCAACTTGTAGGAGAATTACCTGTAGACCTCTTTGGTGTTATCCTATCAGCCCATAACACTGATTTTAGCTTGGTATGCCATGCCCTTTGGTTTTCATCCAGAGTCCTTCTGATGATTCTTAGTAAATTCTTGTTCGTGGACTCTGCCTGTCCATTACCCTGCGGGTAATAATTTGAAGAGGTGCTCAAATAGATTCCATTCTTGACAGCCCATTCTATAATCTTGGAACCTATGAATGCCAATGCATTTTTTGATATGATAGTGGTCGGCACACCAAACCTGGTCACTATTCCTTCATAAAAGTCTAGTATGTTAGACTCATTTGCTTCTTTGAGCGCTACTACTTCGGTCCACTTGGTGAAATAGTTCGTTGCCATGAGAATCCACTTGTGGCCTTAGCTTGAGTTTGGATTGATGACCCCGATGAAGTCTAGTCCCCATTGCATAAATGGTTGGTCAACCAAAATTGGGTGCAATGGAAGCAACCGCTGCTAGTCTTTCTTTGCCTCGTGAAGAGTGCACATTTCTTACACGTTCTTATCCATGTATAGCAATCACTTTGAACACTTTGTGGGCCAATAATACCCTACCTTCATTATCTTGAGAGCTATTATCTATGGGAAAAATGTCCTCCAAAATCTCCATCGTGATAATATCATAACACCCTTTCAATTTGACTGTCCCAATGCACCTCAATAGAACTCCATTGATGTCTTTCTTGAACAAAACACCATCAATAAGCACATATGGAATGGTTTGTAATCTAAAGTATTTCTTCTTCACTTTGCTCATTTCTGGAGGGTATAGGCCTGTTTGTAGAAAGTGTATCATATTCTGAGTCTAACAAGGAGTGGGCACATCATCATTTTCCTGTCTTGACCATCTATAGTACCAAGACAGTCTCTTTTTCATTACCTACTTCAACTTGCTAACTTGAGGCTAGTTGTTCACATAATCCCTTTCCACGGACCAGCTTAGTGACCTTAATTTCAATGTCATATTCCATGACATGAGTGATCCATCTTGCATGTTTCTCATTTAGATCCTTGTTTAGAAGGAAGTCTTTCACTCCCGCATGAGAGACCAATAATTAGATCTTGTTGTTTGAGACTAGGTGCTTGAATTTCTTTAAGCTCCTGATCACTGCAAGGACATGCTTTTCAATGAAAGAGTACCTAGTTTCGTATTCCTCCAAGCCTTGACTGAAGAAAGCAACTAGTTGTTCTAATCCCTCTTTGTTTTTGCTGTACCAGGATTGCGAAATTGTGTCTCCACCACCGAAGGCATATAGCATGAATTCCTTGGAGAAGTTTGGATTGACGAGAGTCGGAGCTTGAGATATAGCCTCTTTTATTACCTCAAAACTTGCCTTGCCTTCAGATGTCCACTTAAATGCCATGCTCTTCTTTAACATCAGCGTTATTGGCTTTACGAGAGCTGCAAAGTTTGGAACAAACCTGCAGACAAAATTGATCCTTCCTAAGAAGCTTTGAAGAGCCTTCTTGTGACTTGGCAATGACAATGCTCGAATTGCTTCAACTCTTTCTAGGTCAATCGTCAACCCCTCCTTTGAAACAATATGCCCTAGAATTTTTCCTTCATGAGCCAAGAATATGTATTTTTTAGGATTCAATGATACCCCAAATCTTCTACACCTCTGAAATACCCGGATGAAAGAGGTGATCCGCTGCATTTTTAGAGAATACAGTGGTGTGGTCAAGATATATCAGAACTATTTTATTGATCAATCCCTTGAATGCCATATCCATTGCCCTTTGGAAAGTGGCTCCAACATTTGATAGCCCAAATGGCATCTTCTTGTAGGCATAAGTGCCCCATTTGGTGGTGAAAGTCATCTTGAACTGGTCATCTTCTTTCACCATTATCTTATTATACCCTGAGTAGCCATCTAAGAGAGAGAATCTCTCTGAACTGGACACCACTTACAATATTTGTTCCATTTAAGGAAGTGGGTAATGGTCTTTGAGAGATGCCTGTTGAGGTTTGAAGTCCACACACAACTTGATTTCTCCAATCTTCTTCTGATCGGAACCAAGTTTACAACCCAGCTTGAGTGCTTGATCAGGAATATAATGCTTGCCTCTATTAGCTTGTTTAGCTCTTTCTTCATTAGAGGCTCAATGTGAGGGTTGGTGGTCTCGCTGCCTTACTCGTTTCATAGGCTTAACATCTGGATGTAATTCTATGGTATGTTGTGCCAACTTTGGATTGAATCCTCTCAAGTCTTCATAGCTCCAAGCGAAGACATCTAGAAATTCTTGGCAAAGCTATATGAAATCTAATTTCTCCGGTCTAGTGGCCACTTTACCAATTTGAATTGTTTTGCCTTCCCTAATCAGAATTGGCTCTGAATCTTCTCTCTTGACTTGTATGTTAGCCTTTTCCTTACGGAACTGGTTGTTAGGGTTGAAGATAGACTCAATGTTACTAAACCTTTGGGAATCTTGTTTATCCGTAAATCGCACTACTTGATCCCCTGCACTGTTGATCTAGTCTGTCTTGATTCCTAGTGAGAATTTAGCCCCTTCTTGTAAAAAATTGACAATCGTTGATCATTCTCAAACACCTTCCGGACTTGTGTTATTATCTGGAATTTCTTGGCCTCACAATCACATGGATATGTGGTTGTGTTTTTTCCATTCTCGATGTTGTTAACCACATCAAATGTTGCTCCAAATTGCTGCGAGCCTAGTGCAACTTCATTTTTTTCCTCGGTATGGATACGATGTTGAAAGCTTCAAAATCCTCAATGAGGTCCCATACCCTATTCTTGTAGTTCTTCAGCAGGTCATTCTTTGTAGCATGTTGTCCCTTGACTTGGTTGATGATTAGCTCGCTATCCCCGAACACCTGCAAGTTCTTTATGCCCTTTTTCCTGGCCCAATGAAGTCCATGAATCAATGCCTTGTATTCAGTCATGTTATTTGAACAAGAAAACTGGAAATGAAAAGCTGAAAAATATTTGATGTCTTGTGGTGAAATCAACATTGCACCACCTCCAGCACCTTGTCTACTTCTCGAACCATCAAAAAATAGTTGCCAAACTTCATTGTCATCCTTTTGTTCAGGATGAATGATGTTGGGAATGGGTGAATTTTCTTCATGTACACAATACATGCCCAATTCAGATTCTTCAATTTCCTTGTATGGGTCAAATTCATGACTCTTGTTTGCCCATTCATCCAAAGTCAAATAAGGAATTCCCTTGACCTTAGTACATGTTTCTAAATCATTTGAACACTCCTCCTGATCAAAGGCTGAGTAATTTGCATTGATAGGACTTGGCACATGAGGCTCAATGTGGAAATTGCGGTTGGTTCTAACACGATTGTTGCTTTGGCCCCATACCTTGTCTTGAAAATCATGTGTGATCAATCTGCAGATAAATATCTACCGATTTTTGCAGTGAAGTCTCTTAATAGACACAACGCAAAGAGTGGTGGAAGGTCAATCACAGACACATCTTGAAAATCGTAACATTAGGACAGGCATGTAGTGTTAGGCTTAACCCTTTCATGACCCCATTGCTCAAGCTTTGTTCCATCCAGCCATCTTCTACTCCTTTCAACAAAGTGGCTCATACTTGACCCAATTGATCCGCTATTTGCTTGGCATTCTTGAACTACTTGCCCCTAAATCTATCATGTAGTTGTGTAACAAGTGGTTTCCAATGACTAATGACACATAGAATGGTGGAGGCTTCAAATTCTTGCTTGGTTGACCCCACCTAGTCAGCACCTTTTGCATTAGTGAGAACTTTCTCTGTCCCGGTTTGATACATTTAAGGCAGACCAATTAGCCATTGCAGCTTGCAATAAATCTCATTGCCCTGAGATCGCCAGTGATTCCCACATGGAAATGTTCACATGTGTCTTCTTCATTTGATCGATGATGTTGAAAGGGGATGATCTGTCTTTTTGTTGTCCCTTACTTGGCACAACCTTTTCTAGAGCTTCAACGGGCACATGTGTTGCTACAATAGGTACCTTAGGCTGATTTTACACATTTGGAACTGCATTTGGTCTACTGACCCCTTGTTGTGTAGGAGTGTGCTTAGAAACAACTAGATTAGATGGTTTCCCCTCTTCTATGATTCTCTTCTTTGACCATGTGTTGACAGCCACGCCTTGAAAAGGCTATTGGTTAACTCCACAGAAGTCTTCCGTTTTGCCAATTAGCCATCGTGGTTTCTATTGAAGGTGCTTCTTGTTGTGTTTCTTACTACTGATTCCCTCGCTTGGCTTGTTTCTTGAGACACACCAATGGTTTGCACCATCAAGGCTTGATTTAGTGCACCATTGAAACACGCTGACTGATTGTGAGGTAGATTGCAAGGGTAACACCATTCGTACTCCTATGCCATGTTGTTTTGTGTTGGAACCAAGGCTCTTGAGGATGTCATTGCATTTGGATCATACGGTCGAAATGGCCTGGTAGCTTGAGGTTGTCCCTGGTTTTGTTTTGATTCAGACTGAGTGGTGGTCTATTTTGTTGGTATGAGGGCCTAGCTTGGTAATGTGCTTGAGGCTAATACGGTCTAGCACTTTGAGTTTGCTATCTTTTATAGTCACCAGCTCATTTCCAAGGTTTTGCAGTTGTTTCATAACCTCTTACAATTCCTTTGAAGTATTTGAAGAAGTTGAAGCCTCATTATTGCTTTGATTTCTAGGAGTTGGAATGGGATTCAACTCTGGTGCTTGATTGGTTATAGGATTTCCCATATCGGATAGAGAGGCATTGGTGGCCTTGGTGCAAGCTTGCCGACTTGGATCAAACAGTTCTCTACTCGATAGATGTGTCATAGGCCCCGACAACTTTGTCCCTCCCATTGATTGGATCATCTTGGCTATGTCTCGAATTTATAGCCTTTAAGAAATAAAGGAACACGCCTTCGGTGGTTGGTCTAAATGACTATTGGAATCTGTCCCATGTCCGTTGGAATCTGAAGTTAAAATCTATCATTTGTTCGTCAGAGCTCTTTTGATTGTCGTCAATTATTCCAATAAAGACAAATTGTTTACCCTCTCCCTGAATTGGTTGAAAGAGTGAACAAAGTTGGTTCCAATTAAGTAATAGACCACATTGCTAGGCTCTAAACCACCATGTAAGGATTTACCTTTAAAAGATGAAGCCAATAACTTGACTACAACATCCATTTCATTTATTTCATGGATTGCACATGCATTGGCAATATCTGGATGTGGTCAATAGGAGTAGTATGATTTTCTCCTGTGAAATAGGGGATATTCTTTAGCACTGCAACCGGAACCTGATTCTGAGCATTTAGGGCGAGTGGACTACTACCCGTGAAATTGACAAAGGGATTCGGTGGTAGATGTGCCATTATGATTGGCCTAAGAACTCTGGTTGATGCGAGAAAAGGTCTACCTAGGTGGAGGTGTAGAAAAGTCCGGTTAGGTGGAGATGGTGATCTTTGTGGTCCTCTTCCTCTCCTTCCTCTGCCTGGTGATAGTTACAAGTAGACAAATAGCCCCTCTTCCCGAATATCAGACCTGGTTTGAATTCTTCTCATGTTCTGGGAAACTTTTGTTGCTACACCGCTAAATTCTATCCCTTCGGAGTTGCTAGATGTGTTAGAGAATGAGCCTCAAAAAGGCTGGATTCTACCAAGTTACACACCAAACCTGACAATATTAAAAATAGAATTTAAAACTTTGAAGGACCCGAAAGATATAGTTCTTCAATTTGGTTATCGGGTCTTGTTGTGTAGCTACTAATCCCCGAAAGGTATAGGTAAAACTTAGGTCATGCAAGGCAACTTACAAAACCTAAAATACACTGTGTCAGAACTTGGGACATGCTCGACACCTGGGAAAACCTGAAATACTAAAAACTATGAAATTTTGAAAGTCAAAATATAAAAAATCTAAGAATACCCTTTTGAAGATTATCCCCCGATCTATCAATTGGTGAAATTTTGACTTGTTTTTAGCAAGTTAAGCCCTTGAAAATCAATTTCAAAGTTCAGCTTAGAAGGTGAAAAAAATCTGAAATTGTAAAACTTGCAATTTCTAAGTCAAAATTTCTTAAAAATTCCTTCAAATCTTGTGGAATGATCTCTTGGTCCTACCAGGTGTGCCAAAACTATTGATGGCGAATCCCAGCACCCCGAATGGTTCCAAATCAATGGGTTGAGACTCTCAGTGTGATTGCATAACATGGAGCTTTTCCCAAGTGTGGGACCCCACGAATCGGAAGAGCTCTCCGGATGAACGCTGGTTCCTATTTTTCTGCATTCGGATGCACACATAAAAATGCACATCTTAATCTAATTGGTGACCTACCCTTTGCACTTGGTTTTCGAAGATCTAGTACGATAAGTAACTAACAAGCTAACTTGGGAAGTAGGAGAGTAGGAGTAAGTTAAGGGTCAAGTACATCAATGGTAGGAAAAAAACTTAAATGTTATATGGAGGAGCATTCTTAGGTGCATCATCACGCACGAGAATGTGAGTGTGAAAAATATTGGATTCACCCTTAGAAGTGGAGCTACCTCACAAACCTGTAGGGGTTAAGTATAGTACTCTTTGTCGAGCACATGGGAGTAAATCTATAGGTCCTACTCTAGCTATTGGTGGATGATTAGGAGGTATAGGTGGTTCTAATTCTGGTGGATCTAGTGGTTCGGAGGTAGAGGAACACAAGAGGTTCTAGATCGGTGGTCAAGGTCTGCAATAACCACATAATATCTATATGGAGATGTCTCTTTGTGTCTGGAATATCGAGGCATAGAGGATGCTACCGAGCATGTACATATGTGTGAAATCTTGGGGTGTGCTAAAGGGATCATGGGCTTTGAGCGAAAGGCAAGTCATTTCGCCACTACATTATAGGGGTGTGCACACACGGCTAGTATAGGAAGTTTGACCCGACCAAACTTGCATGGATTATGCGACATTGAGAGATGCTTTCTTAAACGAGTTCCATATCTCGAGTTTGAGCGAGAAAAGTATACGTGCGCTCAAGGATATCAAGAAAGGCACTATTGAGAGTGTACGTGAGTATGATGCTCATTTTAAGACAATTTTATCTAAGGTATCTTATGATATTCATGCTAGTCAAAGCATGCACAATGGTTTGTTGGAGGATTGATTACACCTTTTAGAAGGACGTTGTCACATAAGACATACACAAATCCGTAAAAAGCACCGGAAGAAGCTTTATGTGTTGAGGCGATTGGGAGCATTGGCGGCGTTAGTCCATTTCTAGCGACATAGATTTTAGATATGGAGAAGAAGTTAGAGAAGCTATCGGTAAATTCAGCCCATGAAACGCGCTCAGAATTTGGTGTATAGATTGTGAAGTGGATGGTCACACCAAAAATAGTTTCCCTTATAGATATGTACGCTCATTACTATTGATCATGTGAGATTTTCCATTTGAATCATGCTTCTAGTCAATGTACTTTGTTACAACACACGATAAGGAAGAATGTATCTTGCTTTTGTAAGATTTACAGGTCCACAACCCATGATACTAAGAATTGTTAGTTGATTGGTCAGATCTAGGATGTTATAGACATTGGAAGATGACAAACAAGTATAACGGATAATTCTAAGGGTAAGAATGAGCACCAGGATCAAGATCATTATCAAATGCGCTATGATAGGAATGAGGGGCGTTTTGAAGGAGGTCATGGATATCATGGTGGATATGGAGGAAAAGGCCATGGTGGAGGAAGAGGTGAGTTCCCTCATGAAACATGTTATACATGTGGGTATCCTAACCACTATATGTGTGAATGTCCTTAGAATATTGCATGTTCTTTCTATGGAAAGAACCATAGCTATGAAGAGTGCCGAAATTATATGAGCATTTGAGTAAGCAACATAAGCAAGAAAATAAAGGTGTCGGGATGGTTAGAATCCAGTGCATGGTAGAAGATCAGTGGATGTCAAAGATAGCAGAAGGACTTGAGGCATTGACAATGAAGATTACTACACGCGCTGATCACCAAGGAGGAGGTTTTACACGTGAGGTAACCAGATCCTGCTCATCAGAAGGAAGTTTACCAGGATACAATGAAAGTGCTAAGGAATCTTCAGGGTGAGATACAATACCTAAAGGAGCAAAATAAAGCATCAGAGACAGTCCAAACTGATATCGATGATCTGTGAGAGGTGTGCAAGATGTTGCACCAGGAGAACATTATTCCACTATTAGGAAGTTGGTTAAAAGGGAACACTCTGCACGTAAGTTTTGAGACCAGACGACAGATTCTGCATGCAAATCTTCCCCCTGATAGCATTGAATATGAAAAAGAAATTACTCTGAATGTTGTTGTGGATGGGTGGCTGTTGAGAAACATATTGATCGATACAGGTGTGGAGGTAAATGTTCTTACATTAGATGTATGGGTACAAATGGGGAGGCCTCCATTGCAGCCATCATCTAATGTGTTGTTTATGGAAAACCAGACTAAGGCCACTCCCATAGGAGTTTTAAAAGATGCATCTATAACTATACAAGGGGCCAAGTTCACTGGGGATTTTGAGGTATTAGCACTTGTAGAAGCAAATAATTTTCCGGCCCTGCTTAGACGCCCTTGGTTTTATGTGAATAATGTTGACTTGAGATTTAATAAGGGGTATATCAGATTTTAAAACAAGGA
The DNA here is from genome assembly GCA_018340775.1 of Taxus wallichiana var. yunnanensis. NCBI lineage: Eukaryota > Viridiplantae > Streptophyta > Pinopsida > Cupressales > Taxaceae > Taxus > Taxus wallichiana. The sequence continues at coordinate 934,442,729 of CM031242.1, forward strand.
GGAAAGGGTTGTGATACCTTTAACAGATGGAAAGTCTACGCCATATGTTGAACCTCTAAGTGAGGAGGATTTAAACAGAGTCTATGTACATGCTATTTAGGACCCAGAGGTCAATGAGCCATCAAAAGAAGGCATCCTATAGTGGGAGGATTCTCATTCTATTAGTGATACTATGAGTATTGCTTGTGATAATTGGGCTCATGGTACATATGAATTAGTAGGACGTGAGGTGAAAAATGTGGTTGTGCGCAATAATGGACTTCATTCGGTTTGACGGATAGGTAATAGAGTACCTTGGTATATAGGGATAGAATATATTCCTACCTTTTTTAAGGCCATGGAAACACAGTGGATAGATCAAATTAAAAGGAGAGATATGTTAGTATATACATTGCGTGGGACAACATCGCACTAGTGGGTAGTCCATAGAGATAATCTTATACAATGGGAAGAGATTGTAATAGCTTTGTCTACAGGTTTATAAGGAACAATGCACCTACATAAATCTACACTTATCATGGTGATCAATCTGCATTCAACATCACATTCAGCAAAGATGTGAGAGACTTTGGACAACGGGGACAGAAGTATTACCACCTTCACTCTAGGTTTTTATTCCATGCTACAAGGATGCACATGCGCTTGGTATGTATATGTATAACTACATTGAGAAGCTGGAAACTAACAAGAGTTGGTTGTAGGTATGATCCATACTTTTGACTACTTCTCGACTAAACCTCTGTAATGAGGCATTAAAATTTTTCAAACTCTTAACTATGGGAGCTGGTGCAAAAAAAAGGAGAGAATATTCAAGAATTATTCAGCGAGGAATAGTTTGAAGCATGTTTTGAAAAGGAAGAAGAAATGGACTCCTTACTTCTTAAATGTGCTTGCCTTAAGAAAGAGAAAGGAAAGATGGTTTACGTCGTGGATGATGAGGAAGTTGAGAACCTAGATATTGAAAATCCACAAGGGTTGTGCAAGGTCTTGGAAAGTGTAGACAAGGATGTGTGCCTACCAAAAACCCATGAAGACAAAGAAGGTGAATATAGGTTCGGAGGCTAAACCTAAGGAGGCCGTAATTGGAGATTCATGGTCGATTCAGGAGGTACAAAAGACCATCGAGTTACTCAGGGATTATCGGGACTTATTCCCTCGAGGATATTGTGAACTTAAAGGCATCACTTGGGGAAATGAAGATCAAACTTAAGGATGGTGCACTGACCAGTTAGAAAGAGACCTTACTGAGAATGAATCCTAATTTGCATGAAAAGGTAATAGAATAAATTGATAAAATTTTGAAATCTAGAATTATTAAGCCCCTTGATGAGTCGAGAATGGGTTAGCGCTTAATGGTGATCGGTATCAAGAAGGACAGAGGAATGGACTACAGGGAATTGAATGCTGCATGCGTCACAAATTCATTCCCTACGCCATTCACTAAGGAAATACTAGAATGAGTTGTAGGGCAAAAATATATTCCTTCACAGATAGATTTTCCGGTATCATCAGGTTAGGATTTCTTAGGAGGATCAAGAAAAGACAACATTTACTACTGAATGGGGTAGTTTTTCCTATACTGTGATGCCCTTTGGATTGAAAAATGTGCCTGCTATATTCTCACACATAGTTGTTCAGGCATTTAAAGATTTTATTCACAACTTCTTATAGGTCTACCTAGATGATTGGATAGTATATGGGCTTGTGAAAGATCATTGTGACAATCTGCACTTAATGTTTGAACAATGCAGAAAATTGAGTATCTCTTTGAACATCAAGAAGTGCATATTTGCTATGCCATTTGGGATACTGTTAGGACATATAATCTGCAAGGAAGGTTTGCTAGTTGATCCAGCCAAAGTTACAATAATTTTAGGCCTAGAAGCAACTACCGGTTAAAGTGAGGTGCGCATATTTTTAGGTCATACGAGGATATTATAAAAATTCATCAAAGGGTATGCCATAATTGCTATGCCCTTGGAAGAATTCGAAGGGGAAAGGTACATTTTATTAGGGAGAACCAGCAAAGCGGTGTGCATTTGAGGTATTAAAAGAGAAACTTACTACCACACCCATTCTGCACTTTCCCTCATGGGATAAACCATTTCATGTGCATGTGGATGATTCTGGCATGGCCATTGGCACTGTATTAGCTCAACCTAGAGAAGGTATTATAGATCATCCAATCTATTTTGCTAGTAGGAATTTGAATCATGTTGAACAGAATTATACAACTATAGAGCACGAAGCTTTGTCAATGATATGTGTATTGTACAAGTTTCAACAGTACTTGTTAGCAACGCCATTTGTGTTTTATAAAGATAGTATGGCATTAATGTACTTGGTTAACAAGGACGTCTTACGAGCATGCATATGTAGATGGGTGCTCCTATTTCAAGAGTTTGACTTCACAGTTGTGGTGAAGCTAGGGAAAAGCAATTATGGACCAGACCATTTATCTAGAATCAATTCAGGAGAGGATGCATCAGACAATTGAAGAAACAATGTCGGATGCACAATTATATAGGTTACAATGTGCACCCACAGAATTACAAGACATTGTTGTCTTTCTACAAACAAGTATGACACTAAAAGGAATGAAATCATTAGAAAAGAAGTAGCTTGCTATACACGCAACATTATTTATGTTAATCAGTGGTGTCCTTTACAATATAGGCAGAGATGAAGTGTTACACCATTGTGTATTAGAGCATGAGCACAAGGATATCATGGAAGAAGCTCATGGTGGTATTGCAAGAGGCCATTATGCAGGTGATGCACCGCCGAGAAGATCCTAATTGCTGGATTATGGTGGGAGACATTTTATAAGGATGTAAAGAATATTCTAAGGCGTTTGATCATTGTCAACACCTAGGAAAATCAAGGAAATGAGATGAGATTCCTTTGAGACCTATTACTAATGCCGAACCGTTTGAGAAATGGGCCAATGATTTTGTAGGACATATTTTGCCCGGCCGCGCATAGGACTAGGTCATGCTATATCATTACTTGCATAGATTATCTCACATAGTGGGCGAAGCAACACCTACCAAGGACTGTACGACAACTATAGCAGCTAGGTTTTTGTGGGAGAATGTTCTTACAAGACATGGATGTCCCTTAAGCTTAACAAGTGATAGAGGTACACACTTTTTGAATGAGACAATTAGGATCCTATTAGATGAGTTTATGGTTGCACACCTTAAAACTACAACTTATCATACTCAGGAAAATGGAACAAGCGAGTCCTTCAACAAGATTTTGAGCCAGACTTTGACAAAAATTTGTGATGTTGGAAGAAAGGATTGGGATTACAAAGTTTCAGCTATTCTTTGGGCATATATAACAACTTAGAAGATATTGAACAAAGCCACACTATTTCAATTGGTGTTTGGTGAGGAATCTGTTCTTCCTATCGAGTTTATGTTACCTTCTTTGCGTATTGCACACACTGGAGGTCTAGTTGATGAACAAGCTTTAGAAGAGTGTATCAAAAAGATGATTCAACTAGGTGAACTCCGAGCCATAGCATAATGGAGTCGAGAAGAAGGAAAAGGCCAAAGTGCGAAGGCATGGCATGACAAAACATAAGGGATAAGAAGTTTAAAATTGGAAAAATGGTACTTCTTTATGACTCAAAGTTCTTGCACCATCCAGGCAAGCTCAAAGTACATTGGTTAGGGCCATATGTTATCACTTCTATACTTGAATCAGGTGCTTTCCAGTTAGAAGCACTTGATGGAACATGGCTACATGGTTACTTTAATGGGAGTAGGCTGAAGCCCTACTATGAATAAGTCTTATTGGTGTTTGTAAGTAGTCGATGTATTGCCATTTAGATTAGGTTTTCAATTCTTTATTTCCTTAATGTATTTCCTTCATTGTCATTATGCTTTGTCAATTTAGTTGTTTTTCTTGTGTAATAAGCACGCTTGCACACCTGAAGCTAATTACTGTATGAAGAATGTTTATGCACAAAGGACTACACATACTTTTCATGTGGGGTGGTTGTATTTATCCAAGAAAAAGACTGTGGGAATTGAAAGGTGAAAGGAATAAGTCACATTACGGGTATGATTTAAGTCAAAAGAAGATTGTTTCTCAAAAGTGACCAAGGATGGAGATGAATGAAATAATAGTATGATGTGAGGTAAGTAGAGGACATAATAGCTACCGGGAGAAGGTATAGTGACAAGGTACTCGAGCGCAGGAGTGTGTGCTATAGAGAAGTCTATGACTAGAGGGTAGGAAGGTGCGTTAGAAGGTTGTAGTTGGATGTGAAGATGTACCACACGGAATGAACAAATTTGGTCAATGAATGAGGGATATTTGGTAGGTGAAGGAGTAATAAATGCATCAAAATTTGAAAAATTTATATAAGGATGGGATGCAGATTCATTTTTACCGTTATTCGACTAAGAGAATTTGAAGAAAGAGCCAAGTGTAAAGAGTCAAGTGATCGAGTTAAGGTGTGAAGGGTGTGAAACCAAGTGTGATAACCAGATCTGTGTGACAAGAAGCTTGCGTCCCTAGTGGTGAAGGGTTTGAGTGAAGTAGGGAGACAGAAAAGAGTTAGGTTACGAAGTTTCCACCTAGGGCATAATTGAATTGAGCTAGGGTTTGATTCGCAGAGTTACAGAGTTGAAGAGGAGACATTTGCAAGGTAAAAATGGCACCAAAGAAGGCATCTGTAATAGCAGTAAAAGGAAAGAAGAAGGTGGTCATTGAGGAGGAAGAGATGGCACCCGAAAGAAATTTTTAGAGATGTAATATCCAGAAGGAGTCATCATCGGCCAAGAATGGGATTCACCCATCAGAAAGAGAAAAGTGAGTGAATATAATCATAGGACTTCGGAGAACAAGAAGGAGCTCGATTCCTTGCTCACTGCTAGAACAAACAAGCGCACGGTGGAGGACATGCCAGTATATGATGATGCAGGTGAGAAGATTTTGAAGAGAATTGGGGTCTACCAGTTGTATGAGCTTCCATATTTCAGGAAGTATGAGCCCTTGTATCAATGGCTCATGAGCAGGGTGCACAAAGACTTCTTCTACTTTTCAGGATGCAAAGTTAGAGTCTCATCTGCGCTTGTCTCATCGCCACTGTGTCTGAAGGCCACATGATAAGACATAAAAGGGGATCTTGTAGATAAATATGTAAATTTAAAGACCAGACAGGAGTTAGGATACTTGAAGGGTCCGTGCAGAATGGACATAGAAAAATTAAAGAACTGTCCAGTTGTACAAGTTGTAGCCCACCTTGTTCCCAAGTTGAATGATTAGGAGCAAGTGGTCACAGGTAAATACTATGTGGTTACATGTGGCACATAAGATGTCAGAAGGGACAATCTACAACATTACAAGCTATATTGCAGAGAAAATAGTTGAAGAAGAGCACATAGGAGGGAAGATCAGCTTTGGGGCTATTTTACTATCATTGGTATTCATGGAGATCGAAGTACCAGACGGACCAAAGGAGAAAGTATGGGAATACCCCATGGAGAACAAGTCCCCAATTGAAAGATTCAACAAGTACCTATGCAAGGGGCCATGATAGATGATGTAAAGCAAAGGGTGGAGAAGTGGTATGACAAGTTCCACACGACATTTGGGGAAGAGTGGCACATCCTAAAGGACCTACCTAGTAGTGGTAGGGAAACAAATTTAGTTCATTGTATATCAACATTTCTGCATTACACACTTCCCACTGAAATATGGAGTCTAGAGCCCTTGGTGTAAGTTGCCTTACACATTCACTGTAAGGTATTTCTAAGCATCTATTCATATATTTACAGACACGCACTGAATGATCTTCAATGCAGATAAGGTAGATTGTGACTACCATACGTTGAGGAAGAAGTATGTGTATCCTGGTAGAAGTGCTTATACAGAGTGGATCATTTCATAGGTATTGAATATCAAACCATTAAGTCTAGTTGTAGTAGATGTGGGGGTAGAATTGGTGTATCTCTAGTTGAAGCCAAAGATGGAGAATAAAAAATATGTGGAAGGTGAGTTCACACTTCCAGCACCACCAAAGGGAAAGCATACAGTGGAGAAAATCCCAACACCTAAGCCCACAGAGCCAATTGAAGTGCAGGATGAGGAGGAGGACCGTGAAGATAGTGGTGGTTTGGAGCATAGGGGTAGGAGACATCCTACAAATAAAGGTGAAGCTCAGCATCTTTGTTACACCATCTTAGCCATAAGAAGGGGATGATGAGGACTTGACGGAGTCCAAGGGGAGCACAAGTTTAAAAGGGTTTTTAGGAGAACAAGGATCCAAGGTGTTACTCCAATCACGTGCATAAATCACCTAGACTCTCCCCACATAAGGAGGTGACCATACGAGGAGGAAAATGAAGTTGAATGAGGAGGCAGAAGAGTCAGAGGAAAGCGTGCCTAGTTCTCCTACACTTCTAGAGAACATAGAAGAATAGGGCGAGGCATCAAAGGAAAAAGAAGAAGAAGAGAAAAGACTAGGGGAAATAGTTATAGAATATGTTCAAGACATGGAGACACAAGTCCCAAATTTAGAGGCTAAATTTGCTAAGAAGAAAAGGTTTAGAAGAACAAGTGGAGAGCACATTCCACTAGCCATGGGGTATGCATAGGACAGAGGAAAAATTATCCATGCATGCTTCCAGAGCACGATCGTGCGAAGGATTTATTTGGATGGGAGTTGATGGATGAGGATATGGTGACTGTGTGCACTTGAAAGAAACTATCATGGTCGATGCACACCCACATGGATGAGCTTGAATTTGATGTGTGTGAAGATTCATGCATTTCAAGACAAATAAAGAAGGCACCTCAGGCTAGACACATGATAGTAAAGCCTACTGTCATGTCAGATGAGAAGGTCAACAATGCATTGGTGAAAGTTTCTACTGAGGTGGCTATGAGAAACATGGACAAAACTCCCATGATCAGAGCACTGCGCGAAGAGTTGAAGATAAAGGATGTAGAGATAGCATGCATAAAACATGAGAGGGACTTCACGTAAAAGAAGAATGAGGTGTTTATTAGCATCAAATAGGAGATTAGGGATAGTGTAATTAGAGCAAGGCCACACTTGGAGGCCAAGGTACCACAGACATTTCCTTCAGCGATACACTATGTGGGAAAGTTGGTGGACTTGGTACTTGAAGATGAAACTCTACGTATGCAAGTGCCAGAAAGCTCAGTGTAAGATGCCAAATGAGAGAAAGCATCAGTGATGTGAAAGATTACATCTTATGAAGGGTTGTTGCAGGCATTACAGGAAGTATTGAAGAAAGCAGACCAGGCTTTAAATATATGCACAGATCCAGAGGCGCTTATCAAAATCAAGACCTTAGAAGATAATAATGAGGTCCAGAAATTGATGAAAGATGAGACATTGGGCTGCATGAAATGATTGTCAATGGTTAAACAAAAGCATGAGGCCACGGTAGCAGCACAAGAACCACACAAGACTCGGCTATAAGAGCTTGGAAAGCTAATTGCACAGAAGATGGACCTTTTGGATGGAAGAATGACATCAATTTCTAGTGTTGTGTTGGTTCTACAAAGAGGATGAGTTGAAATCCATTCTTTGTGGACATCCCGAGAAAAGCGAGAAGCGAGTGCACTCACCGAATGGAAAGTTTTGGAGGCCAAAATAAAAGGCGAGTATCTAGAGCCGATACTACAAACCGATACGAGAGGAGGCATAGAAATTATTTATTTATCTACATTCTTTCATTCTTACTCTTTCCATTCTTATATTATTTCCTTCAATTTTTGGAGATACCCTTATCGGGATGACAATGAGATTAGTGTGGGGTAATGTTGATCAAAGAATACTTGTTAAAGATCACACAAGGAGTTTGTGTCGGATAGAAGGCCCGAGAACCAAGGGCGCGAGAAGGACGGGAATGACCCACATGTGGAAGGCAAGTTCAAGTTTTAGGAGTTAGCCGATTTTGGGCATGAAGACCTATTTTAGAAGATGGTGTCGAAACACATCAATGATGCAGAGACATGTGCGCCATGCATTGTCTATCTTTAGAGAAGTGGTTCGAAGCGTCTATGCATGGAGACAAGATGAGAATAGAATTGACACTTCAGTTAACTACAAGAAGACTATAGATAGCGCACTTGTATGTGTGCCTATGCTTGTAAACAACATATAGCTATCAATAGCATGCGGCCTATTTTTGGAATAGATAAGCGGTGAAGGGAAAGTCCCCACCCTATATATATGATGTTAGGTACATAGTAGAGAGAGGTATGACATGTGTGGGAAGAGATGTATGTGTGTGTAATAGAGAATAAACACATATGATTGAATCATTGTATTAGATCCATACACACATTAGTATAGATTGAAAATACTACAAGGAGCTTCGTATTTACTAATAGATGGAAGATATTGGCTGAATCCAAGTGGCATTACGTGTAATTGAGTAGTGCATGTTATTAATTCAATCATGATTATTGTTTAAGCTTGTTCTTTCATAGATCTGAGGGTATCATGCATTGTAGAATGATGGATTAGTTATGAATATATATGATTCTTCCTTCGTCATGTTAACATCCTATTATGCAAGAACCGTAAAGAGGACTTGGTACCTTTGTGCACTTCGGGTGAGTGCTCGAGTCTAAGTGAGTGATGTGCCAGTAGCGACTAGGGTGTTATCGGTAAATTCTAGACTACATCATTGCATCATTTTCCAACCATGATGGCATAAATAAATAGGCTTTATCGGATCATTTAGAACCACGTATTGGAAAATATATGACTCTTAGGTACAATAACATTGAATTCGATAATTTTGAGCCCTCAATTCCTATGGATTCCTCATTGATGTGTGCATGGAAAACTATGTAAATATTAAATAATGTAATTTTAACAAGAATATTATATTCAAAATTCATCATTCAAAGTTCATGAGTGGGCCTTTCTTTTGGAAAGGAGGATTTTAGAGTCGTATAAGAAATTTTTCCATAGGATTATAAGACGTACATTTGAAGGTAACATGGTATGTATTTATAGGTAATTACATCAAACACGTTTACCCTATTATAACCACCCTACCATTCTCAAAATTCACAATAGATATAAAAATTTGTGGGTAGATTTTGTACATGGTCATTGATAAGATAAATCACAGTTGTTCATCTTATTTTCCATGTTGCTCATAAAGGGGATGTAATTTTTAATTTAGTGATGGGAAGATTGGTCATTCTTGTTACAAATTCTATATCATTTCACGAGAGATTTGGGTTTGGATTTTCATTGGCCTTTTCAATGAGAAAAAAAAGTAGGCAGAGCCTTAGGGTGATCTTGTGTATGAGAGTGCTTGGAAGTATATGTAGAGTGCAAGTTTAGATAACGTGTAACCTTTTACGGTGATGGAAATAACTCAAAGTTTCTTATGCTCTCGAATCACAACAAAACCATTTACAACTTGGCCTACAAGTTTACCATGTTGGAGTGCTAGAGAAAACATTTATTGTGTGCGAATCAACCTTTGCCCCTCCTGTACCTATCTTGAATTCCTTTGTGGCCACACCTGCAAGAATATTATATTTTTATGCTCCATGTTCTCAAAGCGCCCACTGACGACCACATGTTTGGCAAAAGGCTCTCCTTAAATCTCATCTCAATCATCTTCTTCACACATACTTTATCAACGAGGCCATTTTGGTCGGCCGAGTGTGCATTCTAGGTTACAAGAGATCATGAATTCAATCATCAAATACAAGGACATAGAGATTATGTAGAAATATATGGAGAGGAATGCCACATGTCTAATTATTTGATAAGCTGTGAAGGGATAAAAGGTGAGGAAACTTTTAGACACATATTCATAACTATAAGCAATTTATAAGAGTTTTATTTTAATCTTTATCTTGAGGTGGATGACTATTTTAAATGAAAGATAAAATATTGAATTGAACGCATGGAAATTGAATGGGCTTTGCTTTATTGATAATATTGGATGCAATATGCCTTATAAGTGTGTGTGTTTTCTTATTGAATATATGATGTTGAAGTATATTGTCTCTCTTTGCACAAATAATTTTGTGTTGTGTGTCCTTTGGTTGTGTGCTTATTTAGCATGCATAGTCTAACTAGGTTCTTCATTGGATTCGATAATCTATACTACATCATTCAAATTTTAGTATCGAAACAAGTTGTGTCATGCAAGTGAATTGTAGAGCTATATTTTACGTATTTGTAAGTGTGGATAGAATTCCATAAATATGTTTGATAACTACACTTGATGCGAATGGTATCAAGTATATTATAAAGAATTTATGTGATATGTCTCTTATGTAGTTTACTATTTTAATGATAAGAAAAAAATTTAATTCTTTCTCAACCATGGCTTGATTTCTAATATATCCATCTCGATCTCGTGATTTATAATATATGTCAAGTATGTATTTATTTGGTTTATTATTTAATTGATTTTTTGTGAGGTGTTCTTACAATGATAGGCAAGGTTGTAATGGAGTGAGTTGTTCACTTTTATCCTCAACTTTGAATTTTAAATTCATTTGACCATCATGTGAAAATTCATCTATAAATTTTACTTCTATTGGACTATCACTTAAATAGTTTTGTTTCTATTTTCTTGGAGAAATCAATCAAAAAATAGTAATATCTTGGCCATGTAGTAATGTTTGTTCCCATTTATTGAATCGATATTTTTAGATTGACAAAATGGTGTATATAAATGATTTTTAAATTGATATATAATTTAATGAAGTTGTTGATTAAAGAGGCATGTAGAAAATCTAACCTAAAAATGTTGAAATTAATATCCATTGATATAGATAGATTGTAATATATTTATGCCAAAGGCGTTTACATAGCTATAAATGTTGTTTTTATCTTACGCTTTGTATGAATGTGTAGTGATATCGGCCATATATTTTACAGCTCGTATCAATGCCCTTCAATTAATTGTGGTCGTGCATGTGTGAAGTGTGAATGTATCGAGATAGTTATGTTGCCCTATCGAATTGAGAATCGTATGAGAAATTTTGGGGTAAAAATGTTAGAGTGAGAATAGAATATCTATGCCCCTCCCATGGCTAATTATACTCGAAAATAAAATAATGTTCACAATAAATCAAAAAAGGGAATTAAGCTCTTCATAAAATAGGAATTTTTGTTTTGTTTTAAAACATATATGACACACACACACACACACACACACACACACACACACACACACACACACACACACACACACACACACACACACACACCTTATAGTATAGTTTATAATATATATAGTTTTAGCTCAGCGTTCAACATTCATGTGTTTTATGAATAAAGTGTTGAAATTATAGTTTATGATGTTGGAGCTTAGGGTTCAACATATATCGAAGAGGGGGAAGTTAAGAAGTTGGATTGTTGGATCAATATTGTAACAACCCTCAATAAAAAAATTATGCTCCCAAATTTCAAAGTTATGGCCATGGCGTGGACAATGCATGAAAAACCTTAGAGTTATGCACATTAACTTAAATCACATAACTATGCTAAAATTGCAAGCAAAAAAAAGGAAACTTGCATAAACATGCAACATTTGAATTTTTAAGCGAAAAATTAAATGAAATTGTTATGTGGCCTTTTTGGTGTAACATAGGAAATTATTTAAATAAATTCATCACAAGCACAATTTTCTCCACATAGTTGTCTGTAAGTGAATATAAACTCAAGGAATAAGAAAGCATAACAAAAAGGAATCCAAAAATTCTATCAAAGAAAGCTTGACTATATAGAAAGCCCTAGTGATAGAATGTAAAACCATCTATTTTTTTAATATTATGAAGAGTATATCATTTTATTTATTTATAGCACAATTTAGGCATAAAAATTATATTTATGCATGTGAAGAAACTAAAGAAATATGATGGCCATCTTTTTAAAGTGTGACATATCTCGGCAATTTAGTTCATACCACTCTAAAAGAGGGGCATCATATTATTTATTTCCTACATTAATAACTTTAATTTTACTAAGATAATTTATATCATAACAAATAATATAGTAAGGTTTTTGTACTTCGAACTTACATTTAAGACACAAATGGTTTGAAGACAACTGACCCTTCATTAAACACTAAATTTTTTTCACCTTAAGCTCCATTTTATGCCCAATAATTGCAAATGAAAAAAATCATATTCATTCCTCAATCATGGTTTAAGGTAATAAATCTCAAAAATCCTTGTTAAATACATATGTACTTTTAAACAAAGTCTATGTAGCCTAGAAGATTAATCATTCATTCTGATTCCACTCAAACAAGAAAGACATTAACCATATAGGTTGAGACCATCTACTTAACTACCAACCCAGACATTATAAAATTATTTTAAAAATTCATGTATCACCAAATAAAGATTTGAGATCCAATCACAATTCTTGTATAGTCAATGGAAAAACTTAGATTGGCAATGCTTAGATGTACATTATATAGAAAAGTGAAGAGAAAGAAAGATGGCCTAAGGAAAGTCACAAAAAATTCTTTACAATCTAATTATTTCCTTCAATACATTATAATCTTCCTTATTCCTATAATACAAAATTTCTTTTATTTTATACAAAACAAAAGAACATTCATATGCACATCCATTTCCATTATTATTCATATGCAGATTTTAATCATTCATCACATAAATTACTTCTCAATACAACCAAAATAGGTCATTTTAAAGTAGAGAAGATACATGGGACTAAACCACTATATTTTCTTTTTTATTATATTATATATATATATATATATATATATATATATATATATAGATAAAGTGATTAACATTCAAAGTAAGGAGAAAAATAATTCTACAAATTACCATCATGTTATAGAAGAGAGACAAAATATTTTCCCCTTAATATTATGTCTATTTGATCATGTCATGTCCAAGAAGATTTAAGGGGACAAGTATTTATATAAAACCACAATGTTTGTCGTGTATAAGTATATGTATAGGTGTATGCCCAATGAAAGTATATAGATATTTGTATATGCATGCAACGATGCATATAACCTATAGCAATACCATCTTGTATAGTTCATTAATTAGAATCCTTAGAAAACAAAAGCATATTTTTACATTTTATAATCAAACAAAGGAATGTTATCCTAAAAATAAATGAAAGAAAAGGCTTTATGTAACAAGCATGCTTTCCCATATGAAAACCCTTTACACAAGGCCTTTACAATTAAGAGATTATAAAATTTTTCAGATTTCATATTTTTCCTATAAGGATTGGATTTATAAACTATGGTGCTACAAATGTTCACATTCATGTGTTTTATGAATGAAGTGTTGAAACCATATATGGTCATTTTTCGATTTTCTACTCATATGATATATTGATTTTGAGTAGGGCAAGGAAAAACACTTTGTGACATTTGCATAACGGGGATAATTTTAGCGGCGAATATTCGTAATATGGCGAAAATTTCATTTTAGGAAAATTTGAAAAGGTGAATTATTCGGAGTGGGTCGGTGTCCTGTTTGCCTAAAATATATAGTATATTTTTTTGGGGGTCGGCTTTGCCTTCATTTGAAAACATCTCCTATAAAAACCTAGCTGATTCACTGGGTAGTATACCTCAAGTAGCTTAACAAATTACCAATACTGTGAAATTTGAACTCGCATACCCTTAAGCACTAGAGATTCAGATTACTGTTAGCCTGTGATTGTTGACGCGTGACAAGGGCATTGTTGATGCGTGACAACAATGTACTGACACGTGACAGAGGAAGTGTTGACGCGCGACTTGGGCGAAGAAGTTGACGCGCGACAAGGGCAGTGTTGACGCGCGACAGTATATACAGACAGTGGACGCGTGACAGAAAAAGGGTTGTTGACGCGTGACAAGTGCAGAGTTGACACGTGACAAAGACCTCAGATAGGGGACGCGTGACAAGACCTCAGACACTGGACAGAGTCGCTACTTGGACTCTTTTCAGAATAATGGAAGGTGCCAGCTCAAAGAATACGAATAACCTAAAAGTAAGTAAGAAATCTCATAAATCACTCTTCAAGTATTTTGGAAACTCTGTGGATACAGATATTGTAAATACCAATCATATAGATGCCACCACAAAGAATCAGAATACTGACTATGTGGAAGGTATTATTGAGGTGGACATGCATTCTGCACAGTATCAAAGTCAAACAAATGAAACCTATGATAATATGCCAGATCTTGAAGATATTGTTCCTGTTGGGGTGCAACCAGAAGTGCAGCTAGATATCACAGATACAAACACTCAGCAAAATGGAAGACAAAAATCAAAATCAAACTCCGGTCCAAGAAAGAGGAAACCAGGTGATTGTGATATTGCTCAAAATTCTACTCAAAAAAGTAAAGCATTGAAAACGAACAAGAATATGTGGACCATTGGCAGGACATACAAGTTTGATTGGGTAGCTAAATTTCCATTTATTGAACCTGTACAATCATCTAATTCAGAAGAAATCCCATCTGAATGTACATGTACAATATGTATGTGGAAATTGGGAAAGCAACAAAAATGCAACTGAAGCTGGACACTATAGAAAAACATTGTGGAAAACAATATTTAACTATAACGGGGGCGGATGGCCAGAAAATCAAAACACATAGGTGGAAAACTAAAAAGAATGCATGCATGTTAGATACGTAGTGGAATATGAGGCAGAGCTAGAAAAAACACAGACATTTGTTGGAAAAGGGAGGAACGATCACATCGCATATTGGTAAGATGAAAGAAACAAATCTACATGCAAAATTCATACAATTCTCTACTCTTTTTCAAATACTAAAAAAAGGAAGAGTGATTTCGGATTTCCTTGATTTCAAAGTTTTGTATCAATTTAACGGAATGTTGAATGTACCTCAGTCTCATTGGTCTGAAAGTAGTGGATGGGAAATGGCAAAATGCCTCTCGATGATAGAGAAGGAAGATTTGAAAGAGAATGTAAAAAAAGCAAACTTTATCTCTCTTTCAATTGATGAAGTGACAGCAGTCGACAACACCGCATGGGTATGTATCCACATCTATACTTTAGAAAATCATATAAGGACACCTCATCTGTTGGGTGTTATGAAAATGGTTGAAAACTGCAATGCCGAAAACCTATATAAAATAGTTGTTTCTCATTTGAAAGATGTTGCTAGAATGACTGATTATGAAATTGCTATGAAGTTGGTATGCGTTGGAGCAGATGGTGCATCTGTCATGCAGGGTCACCGAACAGGGCTCTGTGTTAGATTACAAACAACAGTGGCCCCATATATGCTACCAATTCACTGTATGGCTCACAGAATGAATTTAGCGTATAAAATGGTAAGTAACCATGAAAATGTTGCTAAATTAGAAGACCTTATAAGAGAACTTCATGCCTATATGTCAAGCATCCCAAAGCATTTTCTCAAGTTCCAAAAATTTGCAATTGGAATTACAGATGGCAAAAAACTTCTGAAGGATGTGGAGACTAGATGGATCTCTTTGTATGAACCTGCTTGCAGAGTTCGTGAGGAGTATCCTTCATTGGTTGGTTTCATGCACAAATACCGTCATGAAGTTGATAGGGCAAGGGACTTGTTGTTCCGTTTAACTGATTTGGAGACATTGCTTACATTGGTTGGTATTCTTCCAATGTTAAAGGAGATCAATACACTGATGAAGCATGCACAGGGTAGATTAATCTATATTGTGGATTTTATACGGATGAGGAAAATGGTATGTCAAAGTCTTGATATATTGTACTGTTCCCAGGATAGTTTTGATGCACCTGTTTTTGAAAATTGGAAAGATTTATTAGATCTTAAAAATCCTAACACCTTTTTGAGATTTAATATCCACGATCACCTATGCATCACTATTAATGGGAGGGAAATACCAATGCACATTTTGCAAAAACGTCAAGATATTACAGGATCGGAATGAGAAGATGTTCCGTGACACGTAATTTGTTTGAGTCTGTTATAGTTGAAACAAGAATAAAGCTTAAAAAAATTTCAGAAACCTTGTCATCAGAAATTAGGGAACGTTTCTGTAAAGATAAAATTCTTGAAGCCATGGGTGTGATGAATCCTAATTTTTGGAATACTGAAGGTGGCCGTGTAGACTTTGTCAGAAATCATTTCCATAAATCAATGGGTACAATAATGGAACAATTTACAAAGACATCAGAGCTCAAGGGTATGGAAATCAAAGGTATACTGAATGCCGATTTATTAAAGTTTCAGTCAACAAATTTTGCAACAACAATGAGGAACCAATATAAGAATTTAGATCAACCTTCTGAAAGTGGTGCTATTACAAGGCTGTGGCGAGGAATCTATCAAAGTTCTATTTTACAAGAAGATATCAGTGAATATTTCAGATTATATGAGTTATGCCAAACAATGATTTTAGGGTCTGTGGAGGATGAAAGGGTTTGCGAGTGCATTGTCATTTATAAAATCAAAGCGAGAAACGAGGTTGGATAAAAATATGGAAAGTTATGAGGTGTTATGTTTCTCGATACTCCATCGAAACCTTTCCGTTAAATGAGCAATTACGCACTTTGGAATTCCCTTTGTGAAAGAAGAGGTGTGAATAATACAGCTACACGTACAAATATTCCCAACCTTGAGAGTGTAATTGGCTCTTCGTCACATTCTACAGAAGACAACATCGAGTTTGATGAAGCTATCGATAATGGATTGTTTCAACTTTAAATAGGTATCTTCTTTATCTATCTTTTATCTTTATCATTAAAGATGTTACAGGTCTATATACTAAAAATGTCAGGCAATTCACCCATCTATCTACTAATCCATTTCTCGTGTTGGGTTTTTTTAAAACACAGATCTAGCTCATTACCAGTGGCAGTGATGATTTCAACTTTAAGGAGGTATCTTTTTCCCCTTAATCTTATTGTTTGTTACTATTCATTTTTTTCAGCTCTGGTTATCATTAAAGATGTTACAGGTCTATGTATTTACATTTAGTTAAATACAATCTTTTTATTTTTTGAAAACGTGGGTTGACATCCGTCCAGGAAGTTAAACTTCTCGGGATTGACAATGTCAGGCAACTCACCCATCTATCTACTAATCCATTTTTTGTGTTGAATTTTTTTAAGACAAAGATCTAGCACATTACCGGTGATGATTTCAATTTTAAATAGGTATCTTCTTCAACATAATCTTATTGTTTGTTACTTTACATTTTTTCAGCTCTTGTTATCATTAAAGATGTTACAGGTCTAATTCTATATATTTACATTTATTTAAAGATATTGTTGGTCTATATATTTAAAGATGTTGCTGGCACTTCTCAGGACTGACAATGTCAGGCAACTCACCCCTCTATCTACAATGTCAGGTAAAACAAAGATCTAGCACGTTACCCTTGATGATTTCACAGCAATCTAATACGCAAGAGGTAAGCTAAACCCTATCATATTTGCAATTATGTTTAATTTCTTACCAGTGATGATTCTTTCTTGATTTCTTAGAATTATATTTAATTTATTTTTTATATGTGCAAAATCCTTTGATATATTTTTTTAACTGTGGGATAAACAATACATTATACAATTTTAAATATAAGTCCACATAAAATTCCTCATCATCCATATATATCATATCATCACCATATCATTATCATATCCTGACTCCTGACACTACAATTATTATTAACACAATTATTTATCTAATTTAAATTTATTAAAACAATTCCGATTTTTTTTAAATAATTCATAATCATATCATTACAATTCTATTCGTTCTAATGTCATCTATATCCATTCTAATCATTAATGTCATCTATATCCATTATAACACATTCCATTTATTTATCATCTATCATTAATTATCAATTATCATCATTCATCATCTACGTCCACATACAATTCATGACAATGCAAGTAAACAAGAAACATACATATAATTCATGATAATCACCATCTAATGCAATTAAAATTAAAGATTGTATATAAATCCATATAATTAAATTCAAATACCATAGTACATACTCAATAGTAGAATTTTTTGATTCAATATTTAAAGTTTCCTCAATAATAAAAGTTTCTAGTTTTCAAAACCCTCTTTTTCTTTATCCGATTCTTTGCTTTATGCTCTCTTCCCCAACGGCTTCTTCCATTGTGGCTGTACCTCTTTCCCCAACACCAGAAATAACCCCTGAACTTATAAGATCTTCTGCAGCACTGTCCAGATTTTTTAAAATTCTTTATTCTTGATTTGTCGCATCTCCATGCGACAGCAAATTTGGATCAGCTGCAGCGTATAAACTATCCCGTTGCCAATAATTTTCATAACGACTAATAATCTCATTGATAAGAACCTTAGCCCTTCTCTCCCATTCTATAAGCTGATTGATATGAGGAAGAATAAACTCACTGACATGGGATTGAAAATCATAACCAATTAAGTTCTCCAAAGGAAAAGGTGGCAACTGTTAACTTGTTAGTGTTGAAATGAATATCATTTTAATTCAGATTTCATTTCACCTTGCTCCCCTGGCCTAACTACCTCAAATTGTCTCAGCCAGTTTTTTCTGGCCTCTATCTTCTTCCTAGCTAAGGCCAGCTCAATTGCATCTCCATCTTTCTCATCAACCCACACAAAATCTTTTTGTGCTTGTCCAGATCTATGAAATACTCCTTGCCCTCTTTAGAAGTACTTGTGCCCAAACCCTGTATGGTCCAAGCAACAAGTGATACCTAATCAGCAAGTGAACAAAACCAGAACTTAAAAACATATAAAGAGAAAACAAACTAGCAATACTTTGTAGTACTTTATGGTCCAGCCAGTTATCGATCCACTCAATGATTCTCTCCAAGCTTCATACTCAGGAATGGTGTAAAAAGATAACACATTTCCATTTTTGTGAGTTGCCTACATCAACATGTGCCAAAATTAGACATGGAGATACATAATCTCTGGAGGCTTAAAAACAAATATAAAGAGTCTCAATACACTCAACCAAATACAGGGGGAACATTTACCCTGACAATAGGAGTGATAAATTCCACAACAAATGAAGGAATTTTAAGCAGTGATGGCCAGTTATGGTGTATGAAATTGATCAGAAATCCTTTGATGTGGGAACCATCATGGTCCTTTAAGAGAAAAAGGACAAATCAAAAAGGATCTCACTAGAAAGGATGTGTCAGAATTAAGCAGAAACTAAACAGCGCTAGACAAAGATCATGTACCTGGTCTGTCATTATCATCAGATGGCCATATCTTAAAGATTTAATCGTTGTCATATATTTTATCTTCCTGTAGACCAAGGATTTTTTTTATATTTACTATCTCTTTATTCTCCATTTGTTGGTGAGTGGTAGCTTCCCTGACATTGAGCAGCTTACCTCTGAGAGGAAACACGCCATAATAATCTTGACCAACAACAGATATTCCGCCACACGATAGGATAAAGATAACTAAAATAACAAAAATTAAATCGAGAAAGTGATGTCGAAACATGTCACAATACTACCAAATTCGGTATTCACATTTCCCTGATTCAAGGCACAAACACTTACAGCAAGAGCCTTGGTGAGTCACCCTCCAGTTAATATTAAAGTACATTGATCGAGAATTCTTCCCCGCTTGATTTGCATCATCAAGTTTGGGAACATCAATTAATTTCCCTTCTTGGTTCCATCAGTTTTCTTAAGATCTTTTTTTTGTTTAAACTCTGCCCATGCCAGTATACTTTCAAGTACACACTTTTCCACTGCACTCATCAGGTCAAACAAAGTTACAAAGCTCATCTTAGACCCTAGCATTGCAAAAATTACATGTACTCAGAAATGCTACATCTTAGACACCACGCCTGGATTTATTGACATGGGCTGCAAATGCGAAATAGTGAAAATTACTATAAATTTATAACAACAAATTGTATCAGAATAAAAAATATGAATTAAAATGAATTATACTTACAATCAACATGGAAACCGAATGTTGATTCGAGAAATTTCTTGTCTTCTTCCACGAGTGTTGCCTTGGTTGTAACAATTGGTAAATTTTTGAACGGAAGGCCCGTAAACCGATGGATGTCATTTGCTTCGATACTGAATTGGAACATTCGGCCATCATTCAGAGTCACATAAAAAATTCCGTCCTCTGAATTGTAGGATGACAGAAGGTAATTCAAAATATCCGGATCTGTTTCGAAATGGGGCATATTAACGAGCCCTGTAAATTCACACGCATCCATCAAATCTTTATATTCTGAAGACATCTTTAAAACAGTATGGATGTGAGGGCATAAGGGATTCCTGTAGTTGATCTTGGAAATCAATTGAATTGGATTCTCTTGATTTTTTTCTTGAACTTGCAGTTGGGAAGCATGTGAAGTTGACATTATAGTTGTACTTGCATCTTTGACAACGATTGAGACCTGTAAAAATTCAAGAGCGGGAGGGTGAAAATGAGAAAATGACCGGTTGAATGGTATTTATAGACTAAATTGGCGTCGGTAACGGCTTCACGACGCACGTCAATATCAGCCCGATGACGCGCGTCGGTGGATCCGGAACACGCGCGTCGGTGGAGCGGTGGACGCACGTCGGTGGAGCGTGACGCGCCGTCGGTGGAGCCGTGATGTGCGTCGGTGGAGCATGACGCGCGTCGGTGGATCAGTGACGCACGTCGGATTGGAGCGATGATGCGCGTCGGATCAAGACCATTGACGTTCCATTGATGCGCGTCAGGAGTGATTATTGACGTCTTGTTGTCACACGTCACTGATGGAGCCATGAAAAACCAGGTGAAATTTTTGTTTTGGAATACTGTCAAATTCACCTTTCACTGAAACTGGTTAGGGGATATTCGCCAGGTATTTTCCACCTACAATTTTATAGAGGTGTCTTAAAATGAACCCTGTTGCATAATGTAGTTATCAATTTGAGAGATGAGAAGTTTCATATTAATAGAAAGTAGTGTAGTTTGATAAAGGAATATTTAGTATACCTAGGATTTACAATGTATCAAAAAGGTTTCAAGATGGATACAAACAAGATTCACGTAATAGTTGATTTCTTGTCACCTAAAATCTCTTTTGAAGTGAGAAGCTCTCATGACCTAAAAATAGTTGTACAATAAATTTATCTAAAATTTTAGTTGTATATGAGAAATGATTATGTATGTCATGTGCAAAGATAAGAAATATTTGCACGGAAAACATAAGTATAAAATAAATTTGAACAACAACTAAAGATGAAAGTGAAATAGAAGTTAATGTTGGTGCTACTATATTTCAACAAAGTATTTCAAATGGATTGTGACACTACTAAAACCACAATAGAAGAGGTATTCAATAAACAAGGAAGATCCATATAAATTTTAAAGTGTGTATATATATATATATATATATATATATATATATATATAGGAAAATATCAATCATCCAAAATATAGGTATTGTGTGTATATTCGAGAATTCTATACGATATTGCAACAATTGAAGAAATGTTGACATTATTTACTATCTACTGAGTTTTTATACATTGATCTTATGGAGTTGTATTACATTTTTTCCTAGGATAAACTAAACAAGAGAGATATGAAGTGGGTGGAGTTTTCAAAATATATTCATTTTTGTTGTGACATCAAAATGGTAATTTAAATACCATTTATGAAGTTGTCAATTCTAGTTTGAGTCCGAACTTGGTTTATGAAGGATCGTTTGTCTTATGCGAGAAGTGTTTGGAAGCTAGACATGATGTTGGGAGTTGTGTCACTCGAGGGCTTGGGTGAAGAAGGATGGTTGCACTGAGACTTTATGGTGGGTGACTCGCCCTATTTCAAACAAGGGGCTTTAGTGCCACGTGTGCAACCTATTTTCTTGGCCTTGTGTCGGGGGCTCTCCCCCAATTTTTGAGCAAATGTCACGGCGGTAGGAGCGGATAGTTTTGTAAGGATCTTCCTTTTGGTTTGGCTACAAATTCTCCCTTAGTGCCCTCTTTCCGCCCTCGGTGAAGCGAGGAGTTTGTGGTTCCCAATTCACGGTTGGTGACCCATGGGGGTTCACTAACTAGGCAATATCCTAGAATATTCATTCATGTTGAGGTAATTAAACCGATAAAATCAAATTCAATATACCGGTAGAAATTAGGGGGTGAAAGGGTTTAATTTATTAATATTTTGAATTACGTATTGGGGATATGTTAAAGAGGTGGAGTAGAGGATAGACAAAGCTAGTTTTAATATAAAACAGAAACATTTGAACCCTAGTTTTTAAAACTAAATACCTTAAAATTGCAAAAGCAGTGTTCATAAAGTTAAATTATAACTTGTTTTTGAATAAGGAAATTTTAGTTAGGAGATTATTAACTAAGAAATATTAAGATGGTATAAAACTATGATCAAGTATGTTTTTTTAATAAAAATGATATTATTTCACTATCTTAATTATTTGAATAAGTATTGATAAATGATTAAAGATTAACATTGATATAATTAGTAATAGGTCTCAAACGACTTATAAATATCTTTCTAGAGAAAAGACATATTAAGATAATAATAATTGAGTGGGAAACATGATATATTTAAGATTTGATATATCGAGTAGAAATAAAAAGGGTAAATAAAATTGTAATGGAAAAATAGGTAAGTAAGGTACATGGGAAAATTGGGGTATTTTCATTGTAACAATATAACAAGAGGGAGTATTATAAAATTAATAATTAAAAGTAAAAACTCACATTACAAGTATTATTTAATACCCTTGAAACGAAACGTGCTATTTCATACTTTTACTAAGTGAACCTCTTGTGTGGTGACCGTACTTTCTTCGAGAGTGGAAACATTTGCATCCGGTTGCCTTGTAATGGGTATTAGTTTGGAGGAGTGTAACTTCTATAAAGTGGATGATAGAGATGTATTACAGAGTGCTGATCTTAGCATGTCTCCAATTGGGAGTAAATTGTACGAGTGCTCATTGGTTGAAATGGCCCCTTATGATGTGTCCTTAAAGGAGGAATAGGAACATTTCTCAAATGGAAAATTAGAAGTCATTTTGTATATTGAAGAACATGTTGTTGATAAGGTTGCTAGGCCACTCACGATGTCCAACAAAAAGTCGACACCCATTCCGATCGATTCCGATTCCCTAAAAACCTTTAGTTTTGGGGAAGGTCCTAGGTATAACGAGTACATTTTCATGACCATTGGCATGTAGATGGATCAATATAGGGATCTGATTGAGAAAAATGGTTGGAATTTAGTTTGACATAGAAAATTCTGATGCGCGTTGATTTACCACTGTTGAACTACCTGTTTTTTTCTTATTTGTTTTTGGTCTTCATTGTTTTATCTTGGCTTGAACTATAGCTCCCAAGAAAATTTTTGGCACACTGGACCAATTTATGGGTTGACAAAAATTACCATAAATTTTAAACGAGAACAAATGTTGAGGCCAGGAAAATACATATACCAACAGATTCATTACATTAAATCTAGTGACTGCTTTGTAGTTGGTAGTTTATATAAGCATGTGTCGAGTGATTGCTTGACACCATTCGTAATAGACTATAATGCACAAAAGCAAATACAAACAAAACGACAAGACAGTCTTGTAAGATTCATTAGACGACGGTTTTGATGATCGAGGCTTCCTCGCCTGTGGAGAGCGCAAGACCGTATGGCCTTTGGTTGTAGCAGTCCAAATTTGTTCCCTCGCTCACTCCCAATATATTACAATACCTCTGGTAAAACCCTATGCGACTCTTCACCTTGTCGTTCTCCCCGTACCCGCATTCCAGTCCTCCGTTTATTATATTTGTGGTCAATCCGTATCCGGCTTTTCTACCTGCGGCCTCATCATTCCAGGATGGATTCCATGTTCCAATCATCACTTCGTGGCATGAATGTTTTGGAGGTTGCGCGGTCATCCAGAACCAGATCGCGGTCTCAAACGAGAGCGTGGCATTTCTGGCCACAATATCTGGATCGTGTAATCCATCGAACAAAAACTGAGTTTTATTATTGACTGCAAACGTGTGTGATCTTTAGGGTAATCGTCCATGGAATTCTATTGCATTCCCAGCCTGTATATAATTATAGTTCCTGGCCAACAATCACAGTGCACAATTTAAACAAGGGCATTTCTTAATAGTAGCACCATACATTGAATGAATAATCCTACCATGAAAGCTGGATGGGACCTCGGCCGTAATATTGTTGTCCAGAAGCGCAAGGATATTGCTCTGTGTTGGCACAGTAATCTCCGCCTGCAATCTCTCTGATGAAGCAGTATCCCCATGCGTATGGACCATCTGGCGCTGATGCCCACCCACCTGTATTTTTTATCATGGAAACACCATCCCAACATTAACAAACCACAAATTCTCGATGGTTGTTATTAAAAAGAAAAAGAAGAGATTGGAATGCAGTACCAGTGGTCTCGTGTGATGTTTGGCCAAAGAAAGCAGCGAGCTCTCTTTTTTGAGTAGTTGCATTACCCGTGGTGCCGAAGCCATCGAAGGCGTTGGCTGCTGCAATGAAGGCGTTGTAATCGTACAAGTTCTTGGCTGGACAAGCGTCATTGTTTCTATGCTTCAACATTTCGTTGAACACTTTTTCAGTAATAATGGAGGCACCCCTTCACCGGGAGGAGGAGGAGGAGTCGGAGGAGGGGGCGGAGTCGGAGGAGTGGGAGGAGTCGGCCCTCCTCCGCATTGGCTTTGGCATTCAGAGCCACAGTAATCAGGTGTGTTCCCACACCATCCCCATTTGCTGCAGCAAAGTCCTTCTGAACAAAGAGCTCCATCGGCTTGTGCTCCGCACTACGCGGCAGACACAGAAGAGAAAACCCTGAAAGCAAATATGGAACAAAGTAGCACAACCATATCAACCTTGGCCATTCTTGCACTACAATGCAATGTAGGCTGCTTGGGATTATTTATTTATAGGATTTGAGTGTGATATTTCCGCCTTTTGTGAAATAATGCCGGAGAAATCAGTATCATTACTCCCTTATCCTTGAACAATTGAATGATCATCTTCAATGCATTCACGACACAACATTTAGCGAATGCTTTTATCGTAAATTCTCAGTTTTGCATTGTAAACGTGCACCATGATTCGTGACAATCGACAACATACATGTGAAATTATTATGAAGGGCTGCTGCGCTGGCTAAATATGGCTTAATAATGAGATTTCCACTGGTCCTTCCATCATTAAATTTGATCCTCACCTCAAATATCTTTTCCTCACCCTCTCCGAATATTCATACATGATGTTCAACTTTTGTTTGATTTCTTGGACATAATGTTATGTCCAAATGATTATTTGGGACGCTTCCATGTCATTATTTTATATTATGTAATTGATTTTTTCTTGATTATTTCACTACTAGAAAGAGGGCTAATTTTCCACAATGTTATCCACAAAATAATCAATTTGTGGAAAAAATGTAGATTCTCAACATTAAATGGGTGGATTCTATAATATACAAAGTAGATGTTTCACAATTTCATGAAAGTTATATGTAATTTGTGGAATATTCATAATCATATAAATTTATTGTAGAAAAATCACAATTTATCTATTTGTTTTGGAAAAAAGATAAAAATTCTCAAACTATATTCAAAGGATACTATAAATAAAATGTAGATTGCAATTTCTAATTTCCACAACATTCTAAACTTCAATAAAAAAAATATTAAAAAAATTACAGCTAAAACTATGATTCTTGTCTAATTTTTTTTTTTAAAAAGACAAAAATTAATTCTTATTTTTCATAATCTACAAAATATATGAAAAATAAATAATCACATAATTTTTAAGATTTGATTTTTATCAAAAATAAATAATCACATAATTGTTAAGATTTGATTTTATTATTAAAAATTTAAAACCATTAAAATTTAAGTTGAGTATTATCCCTAACTCACTCTAATTGTTGACAATCTACATTTAAAAATTTAGTCAAACTCTTATTGTAGATAATCTACATTAATAAAATAAATAGTGATAATAATGAGGATTGTAAAAATAAGAAAATCTTAAATAATCTACACTACTCCAAATTCCAATATTATTTATGTGGATAATCTACATAATATTACAAATGCTATTTGTGAATAATTTACACAACTACAAATAAATAGTTTGACTAGTCAATTCAATTAAATTGTCAAATATATAGAGGCTCCATAGGACTTAAATAGTGGAAAATCCACATTAATGATATTATTAGCTCACTTACATAATTGTAGATAATATAATTATAAATAAATAATAATTATATCAATATAATTTCATTACAATTCTATAATATTTATTGTTGGAAAACGACATTACCTTAATAATGTTTTTGGATAATCCACAATATTTGAAATTTTAACCAATTAGATTTATTAAAAATGTAAACTCTCCTTCTATTGTTCGAATTTTTGAATCATAATAATAAAAGATTACATTCTATAATTATATTTAAAACACATAATATATCTAGTACATTTGAAATTAAATTAAATTAAAAATTATTAAAATTTAACAGTAGTTAGGATCATGATACAAAAAAATAAATTTTTACAGCATATTTTTTTTAGAGTGGTCAACTACTATAAAAATTAATTTTGTAGTAAATTATTGTATTAAAAAAAATTCAAGAAAAAATTACAACTTTAATAAATGTCTACACCTTTATAACTCATTTTGCATGTCATCTTGATTGAATTCCTCATCATCTTGAACCAACTCTTGAACTTGTTCTGTACTAATTTCCAATTCCCCTAAGTCCACAACTAAATTAATCATGACATCTTCTCTATCATATCCAATATCATCATCAACAAGATTATTAAATATCATTGTTGAATCTTGTCTACTCATGTAATCTGCAATATCATCTTCTTCTATTATTCCTCCTTCGGTAGTATACCATCATCTGATTGTCTTAATTCATGATATTCCTCTTGGGACTCTTGTGACTCGACATGATCTTCAATTTCAACCAGTGGTTCATATTCATTTTCATTGTTTGTTTCATCTTCATCACTATTAGCACCATTGTTAGAATCAGGGTTTACATCTAAAAATGATGGATGTCATTGGCTCCTTGGATTGTGTTCGATGATGAATGACCAATTCAAATCATTAGTATCTTTAATAAATAAAAAAATTCTCACATTGACTAGGGAATACATAAGGCTCATTTGTCTCCATAAAGCTTGATGTTTTGATAAGGGGAAAACCATTTCGATGCATTTTAAATGTTCTATGAGTTCCATCCTCAACCATTGGATACCACTTGACATGAAAGATAACCTTCTTGAATGCCCTGAAATCAAGTTCAATAATTTCTTGCAATATACCATAGTATTGTTTCCTCGAACACTCATTTGAACCATCCATCTCAAAGTACGCTGAGATACCTCGATCAAAACTCTGCCTTAGTTCATCAGTCTTCTCAATACGGAAATGTTTACCATATGCCCACATTGCTTTGTAATGTCTCACCTACAACATAAAAAAAATACACAGTTTTAAATTTCATCTAGAATATGTAATTTAAAAATGTAAAGAATATGATATTAGAATAAGTAGAACACTACCTAAGTTATTATTATAGATTATAAAAATATACCTTTCTCATATGTGTCCCAGTGGCAATTTCTAATTCTTCTCTAGAAACAATTGTAGGATCTTTATTATTTTGAAATATAATATTTTCTCTCAACCAACTCCAAGTACATTTATCTGGCCATGTATTTCTATGTTCAACTTGTAACTTCCTTGTGTGATTTGTATTCATAGATCCCACCCTCCTAGATAAATTTGAATAAGCATTTCTATCAGCTTCTTCCTTCTTTGTATTATAAATATCAATCCACTTATCCATGCATTTTGTGTGATGGGAAACAAAAACATGCATTCTCTCCCATTCATATGGATCTGTAACTCTAAAAAATGTTAACTTTAATTTTTTAATTAAATGAGTATATTAGTGATATAATAAAAAATATTAAATGAAAAATTATGTACACACCTCGAATTGTTCTCAACTTTGACCTCATTTGAAGTACTTCACCGGTGAGCATATCTTGTTGACATTTACTCCAAAATATTGGTGTATCTAAATGGAATTTTGGTAAATATTGTGTTACACGTACCATTGCTTTGAAAGTAGTATAACCTGTTGCAATAGAGCCCTCAGGGCGAGCTCTTTGTCGTACAAAATGTTTTAGTACCTTCAATAAGCGCTCTACAAGCCACATAGACCTTGATGTAACAGGACCACAATATTCAATCTCTCTGACAAGATGTACTAGATAGTGAACTTGCGAATCAAAAAATGTTAGTGGAAGATGCTTCTGAATTGTACATAGTAGTATAGGTGCTTGCTTCTTCCAATAGTCTATATCCTCCAGCCTAATCTCTTTTGAAGTTAACCACCTAACATAAATCATAAAAAGTATATTCAATAACAAGAATTATTTTTTATCATAAATAAATTATTCTTACAATGGTTTTAAAAGGAAATTTACCTCATATATGCTGATAAGTCAAATATTGCAAGTCTAATATGTTTTTCAAAGCTATTTGGAATAATCGCTGGTAGAATAACCTACAAAAACAAATTCCATTATATATCTAATATATTTTGAATATTTGAACTCATATATTGTAATATATGTATGCTACGTATACAACTCACTTTAAGAAGGTTATGCCAATCATGTGTCTTCAGTCCTGTCAACTCTTCATCTTTTCCTCTTGTGAATGCGTTCTTGAGTGTTGCAGCAAATCCTGTAGGGAATTTTATCTCCTTAATTGCAGATTTAACTTGTCTTTTCTCCTCATTTGTTAATCTCCAAGGACCGATAGAATATGAATCATCAATAGGATTTGGCCATAGATGAGGCATGACATTATTTTCTTGAAGATCTCTTCTCAATCGTAATCCATCAACTTTTTTTCCATTGATAAGATACCATAATGATTTTGACACATTGCATCCAATGTGCATGACATCAAGAAGGTGTGCAATCGGTAAATATCTATAGTAAGGAAGTTCATAAAAATTGAGAACCTCTTCATTCCTCGAGGGAGTTCACCTTGATAAATCATGTAATAATATAGTGAGATGTAATAAAATAAAAAAATAGAGATATATTTAATGCAAATCCTATGTTTAAGTCCTTACCTTGAGCATTATTGTATGAAGTATACCAATCATTTGGTGTCATACACTTTGGAATAGGCAATTTCATTTCCTTATTATTGAATTCACCTCGCCTCCGTACTCGATATCGATGATTTATGGGCAAGAATTGCCTATATTCGTGGAAGATAACCTTTTTGAGGTGATTGGAATGCTTAGCTATTGTTTCACTTCCACATGATGGGCAACCAAATTTACCTTTTGTTTGAATACCTACAATTATGATTTTGAGAATATTTATAGTTAGAGGTAAATTTTGAGATCCATGTTACTCTTATGACAATTTAAATATTTAAATAAATCATCTTACCACAACAAACAGATAATCCTGGGGCATCATGAATCGTCCAACACATCATTCCTCGAAACAAAAAGTCCCTTCTACCAATAGGCCTCGAAATATCATGCATTTGAAATCCTTTCCATAACTCTTTAAGTTCTTCAATGACTGGTCGTAAGTATATATCCATATTTTTCACTTGATATTTTCCTATAAGTGAATGAGTTCCAAAAATAATTGTAATAAAAATATTATAAGATTAATTAAATCATGTGGGGTGAAAATAAACTATAAGGAATTATATATTATATCTAAGGGTATAAGTTAATTCACCTGGAACTATTAAAGTCAACATTATTTTCTCTTTTTTATGGCCATCCAAGGTGGGAGATTATTCACAACTGCAACAATTGGCCAAATGGAGTACATTGAGGACTGGATTGAGTATGGATTAAAACCATCCATCGCTATTGAAATCCTTGCATTTCGTGGCTCACTTGCAAAATCTGGCCATCTCTCATCGATTTCTTTCCATGCTTTCCCATCTATGCTCTTATTGTGTGAATGCCAATCCATGAGATTTCCAATATCATTACATTGGAATACATGTTTAAGTTGTGGTATTAATGGGAAATGGTGAAGTACTTTACGAGGAACTTTAATAGATTTAACAACACCTTGATGCTCATATCGACTTTCACCACACACATGGCAACTTTCTTTATTTTCATTTTCTCCATAGAATAGCATGCAATCATTAGGACAAGCATGATAAACTTTATAATCCATTCCCAAATCATTTAAAGAATTTTTCACTTCCCTATAGGAGCGTGGTAGTCGATTTCCTTCTGGAAGTAGTTTATCAGCTAGAAACCTGAACCATAGAATTATGAACAATAAATAATTAATATTTTATCATAATAAAAAAATTATATTATGAATTGTATAATATGAAATAATTAAATGTACCTCAAAAGTGTTGTAAAGCTAGTATCTGACCATCCAAAAATAGCCTTCAAATTTAGAAGTAATAAGATTGTCGCTAGCACTGAGATTCGTGCACCTTCATATAACTTTGTACTTGCAAGGGTTTTCATGTTAGATTCTGGATGAGTGAAAATTTCATGCATCATATCTTCAATCCCAGGCTCCAAGATTCCCATTTCATCATCCATCATTTGATTTGGGTTCATTCTCTCCATATTTTCTTTTGGTTCATTACAAGGGCATCATAACTAGTACCCTGCAAAAATATTTTATATAAATAATTAATTATAGTTAATAATTAAATGCAAAGTAATTAGTATTAAAAGTGATCTATATTAGTTATGGACATATACCATAGGTGTTTCTTGCGTAGAACCATGTTTTCCTAAATGTTGAATCTCTATTCTACGCCTTTGTCATCTACAACCTCCACATTTTGGACAGGTACAATACACAAGCTCCTCATACCATTCGGAAGTGTAAGGTTCGGGAGCTACAAATCCTTCGCTATCACTAGAGCTTATAGTCATTTAGTATCCTACATTTTATTCAAAATTAACACTTTTTTATATTAAGAAATTACAATATTGTGAATATAGTTACAGAACCTAAAGTTCACATTAATAAACATCCAAAATAAGAGATAATAAATTAAATAGATAACAATATTTCAAGATTTTCATAAATGATAATTAAAATTTATGGTTATTTTTGTTTGTATTCAACTTTAAATCTATTAAAAACAATAAGAAATCAAAGGCTAAATGAATAAGGTCTTTTGATTCATAGGATAAATTAGAAATAGAATGAGAATTTTAAAATTGTATGAACAATCACATGATGTATTGAAGAGTAATAAGTTATTTACAATAGCAAGACACGTATTTAGAGGAAAAAGACTTATTTTAGGATTATGGATATATAGAGTTAAAATTTAACTATTGAATTAATTTTTGGTGTTAAAGATGAGTTAAATTACGTTAATAATATAAATTTGAGTGTTTCAAACAATTTTAATCTAGATGCATATGTTGAAGCAATTGTAGCACTTTTGAAAATCTATAAGTTTTGTATGATAACAATTTTGAATTTAAAAAATGATATTCTCAAAATTTAAAATTGTTAAATAAGATTTTAAAATATATATATATATATATATATATATATATATATATATATATATATATAATTACAATATAAAAATTATGGACCTACAACTTTATTAAATTATTATACATGTCCTAATACATTCAATACATTTTTTCACTTGTTGATTTTTAGTAATTTTTTCAATGATAGATATTTAAAAATATTTAAATTGTTGCGAGTGTGACAATTATAATGTTGTGAAATTTTTCACAATCTTTTCTATAATCAATTTTCTAAAAATGCTTTCACATTTTATATTTCCACAAAAAATATAGATTTAGATTCATAATTTAGGATAAGTTATCCTCAAATAAATTGCAAACAATTTTTTGATACAATACTCATTTTTTTAGTGATACCTCTTGTTTTGTGATTTCAGTAGTGTCACAATCCATTTGAAATATTTTGTTGAACTCTAGAAGCAATCGACATTAATTTCTTTGTCTTTTTCATATTTAGTTGCTAGATATTATTTTATACTTTTTATTCCATGAAAATGTTCAAATCTTTGCAAATTTTATATATATAATCATTTCTCATATTCAAATGAAATTTATTATAAAAAATATTTGGTCTTGAAATAGTTTTTAGTGCTTTGCTAGTTTCGCTTATTTTTTTCACAATCACCTTGGTGGCAGATTCATGTTTGAGAAACTTAAGTAAAATTATATTATAATGATTTGGTTGTCATAATATCTATTGTTGCCATATTGTCCTTGGGAAGATTATATATTGGGCTCATGAAGCTAATTTACGAACTTATCCTTACCACTTGGTTTTGATATAGTGATATGGAATCTAGGGTTTACATGAGTTACATTTTGATTAGTGGATAGAATATGTCTATTAGTTTTTTTTTTTTTGCTATTTGGAATGTGCTAACATAACTTGAAAAAGGGTGTATGAGGCACACACTTTGCTAATATTGTTTCCATTATTGCTTGTTTCGGTGTTGTTGATATGGATGTTATGGAAATAAGATTTAAATGGGTTATGTTTTGTATGTTATAGATGTATATATTTTTGGTTATTATCTTCGTATGAATGTTAATTGATGTTTTAAATATAAATTTTATATTACCATTTAGTTGTATGTAAAATCATTTTTATTTATTGTATCGAAGCGGGCATGATGACTTGTGAATCAAGTTTGCAGGATATAATTAGTTCATCACGTGAGAATGTGGGACTCAGAGGCGCACCTCCAATTTGCAAAAATGGCTGAATCCACCGAAACATCACCATTTTTTATTATTACCCTTGTATTGGTGTTATGATTATTTTGGACACCCTTAGTGGTTCCCACTTGACCCTTATTGTATTATTTTGTCTAACCCTTGTTCTAAGTGAGTTTAGGGACTAATAGTTCGTACATGTGTTAAGGGTGATTTTATTTTTTTAAGCTTGTTCTTAGAGGTGTGGGACCACTTTAACATAACTTTTGTGGGCCCCACCACCTCTTCATGTGTGCCACTTTTACCAAACCCGAATTTGGGTTATAAGTGTAAATCGTAAGTGTATCTTTTTGTGATAGGATCTCTCTTTCACCAAAATGGACCCCTTGGACCCTACCTATGGGTAGGGTGGTCATTTTTCAAGGATCAAATGGAATTTTCACTCCCATTTGGGCCCCTCTTATACACATGATTTTTTAATGAGCTTAATTTTTGAGCCACCATAGAGTTGAAAAAATTTAGTTTTAATTTTAATTTGAGATTTTGGGGGATTTTCCTCTATTATGAAGTTTGTCTTTTGTTGGATAGGTAATTGTGGGAGTCTTTTTGAGAGAGGCAAGAGGGTGTCACATGTCACCCTCTCATAGGTAAGAATACTTCATAGACTTATCTTCTTATACCTCCACTTTGAATCTTGGAGGGACTCATTGGCTTCATTTTTACATGGAAATTTTTAGGGAAGATAACTTGGAAGAGCTCAGTGTTTGGAGGGACATTTCTTGATTCTTGGAGATCATGGGGTTCTGATATTACAATTGGAGTTTTTGTTGCTATCTCTTGTGAGGTAAGTCTCACAACTCCTTGTTGATTTAGTATGGAATCTATGTTTTTCTTCTTGTCTAGGTTTTTGAATTGGGTATGAAGGTTTTCTTAAATGCTTTGCTAATTATTTCTCTAACCTTTTTAATCTATTTTAAAAACATGGGAATACATTTCAGAGTTATGATAATCCATGGAGGTTTGTTATAGTATGATAATTTGTTAATACTCAATCGGTTATATGGGAAATTTGTATGCCTCAAGTGGGTTTTATTTCTCTCTCTCTTCTTAAGAAGTGTTTGGATTTTTATGGGTTTGTTATTATTTTTTTAAGTATGGTTTTCTTTTTTATATGTTTAGTTTTCTTTTCCCTCACTCACCTTTTTCATCTTGGAGGCATGCTCACTCTCTTTCCCCATGTTCTTGGGTGAGGCTAGCATGTCATCCTTTTGGGGAAAGGGCATGTAATGATGCCTATAGGTTGGGTGGACAACCAAACATCTTACTATGGTGGATTATTTAGGAGTTTTTGCAAATGGATTTAGAGATTTGAATGTACCCGCTTTTTAAAATAAATTTATTTTTCCCTTGAAATTTTGGCATGTTGTTCCCTTACTTGGGAAAATTTTGCTCTTGCATTTTAAGTTGTAGTCTATTTGTAATATTTTTAGGGCATAAATAGTGTATGAGGGTTTTTTTATAATAGTAAAATTCATTCTTATCTGTTGGGAAATCCTTATTTTGAAGGGATGATTTTGTGTGTTAAACATAGAGAGGAACTCTTTTTGTTTTGTCTTTTTCTAATGGAAATATTATTTATTTCTAGTACTCTTGTTAATTTATGTTAAAAAATAGAGACTTTTATGAAGATTGCAAGTAAGGAAGTCCTCATTTAAGTTTTTATCTTCTTTTGAAAATGATCTTACATTCTATTTATTATCGTACTATTGTGATGGAATATAAATCATGTTGCCTCCTCATGTGAGCTTATGTTGAAATGAATCGTAAAAATGTTAATTTTGAAAATATCATTGTTATTTCTATTTCAAATCTTGTTTTGAAAAGGTTTGGAATTTTATATTGTCTATTTAAACACTCTCTTATTTTATCATGTTTTTATTAAGCTTTGTTTTTGTAACAATATTCTTGAAAATAAAGTGAAAATTTACCTTGAAAATTTTTGATGGGGAATGGAAATGTTGTTCAAAATGATATTAAACTTACATACATGATGGTGGCTACTCGTAACATGCATGTTGGAGGAAATGAAAGTCTAGTTTTATTAGTCATAACACGAGTCTTTGAAGACAACTACTTTATTGTTTAGCATCATAGTAGTTAAAAAGCTATCAAGTTTATTATGGCATCATACTAAGTAAAGTGACATCTAAAATAATGATATATCGTTCCTCTTAGGAAGCTAACTTTTAATTGACTTCAAAGTGAAATACCTCATCTTGAAATATATTTTCTGTCTTACTTAGCCCATTAGCTTCACATACAAAAATACCTACGATCATTGATACCTTGATTAAATCTTCATATTTCTCAAAACGATTTTGAAGCGACAAAGCTAATTGAGTATAATTATATATATGTGTGATGTTATAGAAATATCTATGCGATGTTTTTTTCTAATTTAGTTAATTTATAGTAATACTACATTCCCTACAATCGTGAGGATGATATGATCATAAGCGATTCAATAAAATTTTATTATTTTATTGAAATATAGATGCAAATATCTATTGTAAATTTTATATAATGAAATATAAATGCTAAAATATTTATTGAAATTTAACTATGAAAAGAAATGAGAAGGATGAGTTACTTATATTAATTTTTCTTATCCCACACTGAGTTTGAACTAGACAATGTGATGAAATAGAAGCATTGACCGAGTGTAATGAACAATGAAAAATGTTGGAGAGGTGGATTGGCTAGACTAGGGTGCTTGGAGAGGGACAGGGGCACCCGCAGTACCCTAAGCCTATTTATAATATGGTCGTTAGGGCTTCAAACTTGTTTTATTTTTGGCACTCTAAATTTGCACCAAGATCGCCAAGGATTCAGAAACCTGCACAAAAATTTCCTCCTCGAAAACCCTAAAAAAGACATCAAATCCTAAAAAAGAAAGATGGCGAGGGGTCGAACTGTCCTCGGCTATCACAATGGTCAACTTATGATTGAGTGCTACACTACATCTCGACCCACTTTGTAGTTTGGTGTGATTTTGTGTGAAATAATTTTCTTAAGTCTCTCTTGCGCCAATGACGGGAAGATAGCGGGTGGTAGATATATAAAATATAAATGTGTTGATGGAATAGAATGAACTTTGTTTCCTATGCACTATGTATGCGAGTAATGTGACCAAATGTTTTCCATTTATCTAAGTAGATAGCTATCCCTTGATAATAATTATTTTCCCATATAATGGTATGTATGTTGTGTTTAGATAGGGATATCTTGCTTGAATTTCGTCACTAATGACTTGGCATACTAACTAGTACCTTGGGATATGAGAGAGAAAATGGAAAATCGAACTCAAATGTCAAAAAATATGATCCAACATAATGAGAACATAGGTAAAAGGAATGATAACCACATCGTACCAAGCCGAGAACACAGATGCTAATCAAACACCACGATAAATAAGATGAAAGCAATTTACGAGAATAACTTTACATAAAACCTTTGCAAACAAATGAGCACATAATGAGGACAAAAATATTGAATTGTTCAAGTAAAACAATCTTTTGGTATCATAGCCAGTAGTTAAGCGCGCGGCCCCAGTAGTCTTGGGATGGGTTACCCCAAGAAATTCCTGGTGTCACTGCCTCCTAATGTTGTTGGGCCTGATTGGGTGTATACCCGGCTCCATCGTGCGGGAGGGTGTTGACGTAGCAACTGTTTAACACCGAGGTCCATCTCCACCATTAGTTCGAGCTTTTGGTGTGACGGAAATTTGTGCAACTCGATACCGGAGTAGTTAAGCATGGTCAACTCGGAGTAAGTACGGGATGGGTGACCTCCTGGAAGTCCCAGTGTCATTGCCTCCTAATGTCATTGGGCCTAATTTGGTGAATACATGGTGAGCTCAAGGCTCACATGGTTGCATCTAGCTCCATCGTGTGGGGGTGTGTTGGCGTAGCAGAACTGGTTAACACGATGAGATCCTCTCCACTACCAGTTCGAGCTTTTGGTGTGACGGAAAATCATTTGGTATCGAGTAAGAGATTGTTGTTGACATTCATCTCGTAAGTTTTATTTTGCAAAAGTTTTATTTTGCAAAGTTTTTATGTAAAGTTATTCTATCTAATTGTTTTTATCTTGTTGCTAAATGTATGATGCATTCTAGAGATATACCTCCTATCTATTGGGTAGAAGAAGCTAATTATGCTAACTATATTCAGAATCACACACCACACAGAGCACTTGAGCATTTGAATCTAGAGGAAGCTTGGTCCAACACTAAGCCGGATGTCTCATTTTTTTCGACATTTGGTTCGAGATAACTTCCGAATAAGGTAAATCTTGAACTCAAATGTCAAAAATACGATCCAACATAATGAGGACATAGGAACCCAAGATGGATAAGAGTGTGTGACCCTAGTGTTTAGAGACAAGTGATGAAAACTTAGTGACGACAGACAGAGATAAGGATCCATGTGACCCAACTACTAGGCGAGTCATAAAAGTGTGAAAGATAAAAAAATATAAATGAACAAGACAAATGGATGGACTATGGAATGGGTCATCAATGAATACTTTTCTTACCAAAGATCCATATATAAAACAACATACTTGGTCATATTGTAAAAAGAAGTAAGTACGTGATTTTGTGTCTATATTTTCCCCACTTTATATTTGTGAATGAAAGCTTGGTAACATAAAGTAGATAGAGATGCATACCTAAGAGAATTCTAGAGAATCCCATGTTGCGAAGTATGTGCGAGATATGGTATAAGTAGATGCCAAGTGATAACACATAGTGTTATGAACCATGGATCGGCGTGCCAATCCATATGGCATAAAAAGAGACATGTGACCATTATGAGGATCAGTAAGCAAGATTGATGATTGTGATGTTGAATAATAGGAGATTTCAATTTTTTTGTTGTTGATGGAGATGTGATGGGGTAGGGAGTGATCAAATCCCGGCTGATTGCGTGTGTGTGAAAAACTAAGGATTTGGGCACCCTCCCACTAGAGTAAGAGTGTTGGGAGAGTGGTGTAGTTTTACCTTCCAACTTTAACTACATCCCCAAAAGATCTAGCTATTGTAGAGGGACAAAGAACATATTTTGTTGATTTGGATCCATTTTGATTAAATGTGAAAACCCATATAGGAGTAGTATAGGAAAGGAAATGAATTCTCATTTATCCCACTCCATGGGCCTCGCCATAAGAATGTGTGGTGGCTTCCATATTAGGTCATATAGAAGTAAACACAAAATGTAGAATGACTTCCTATGTTAGGTCATCTAGGAAAGTGGTGATATAACTCCCAAGTTAGGTCATCTAGAAAAGTGATGATATAATTCCCAAGTTAGGTAATCTAGGAGGATAAATACATTGTGGTGTTTCAATTGATTAAATAGCAAGAGATTTGTGTGATTTGTAATTCCTTACTTGATTACTCATGGAGAGATTTTAAGCTTGTTGCCCCAAGATTAGGTCATTAGGGGGAATTACTAGAAAGTGATATGAGATGTCGCATGGTGTACAAGAAAAAGTTTGATAATAATGTGTTATAGATGTATATTGATCGTGTAATGGTTTAGGGGGAATTATAGGATACCCCTATCGTATGCCCCCTTTCGGCGAAAGGAGGAGTGATGATGAGAACAAACCCGATCCAAAAGTAAGCTTGTAATCATGTAATAGAGAATGTATGATACATGTCGTAAAATTGTGTTTATTTCAAGTGGAAGTGATGTGAAGAGTAATATAGTGCATGTGAAATGTGTATGATACAAGTAACATGTAGAATTATTAAGAGAATGATACAAATGAGATAGAAAGCGTAGTTAGAATTCTCAAGATATGATTGAAATCCAACAACTTCTATTAGTTCAAAGGTGGGTGTAAATAATGACTATATCTCAATAAGTAATGGAGAGTTAATATAAATAGTAATGTGAAAAATTTAATAGGAAACTCATTTTATTATTGTGCACATGTGATTTTGAGCTGCGGGTTTACAAATATGCCTCAAGTGAGATCAGCTCTATTAAGTCGGTTTGAGATGGTGGTAGTAATTGTGGCATCATGTACAACATCCGAGCTAGTAAGTGTGAGTTTTTTTTTTAAATGTCTTTGATATTAGTTAGTTTTGAATATTTTTGTTTTGCGTTTCTTGGCATTTAGGCCTTGGACAAGAGTGGTGAAGGTGTTAATGACCTTCAAGATAGTAGTGTTAAGGAATGGGTGCTAATGAGTTTCTCTGGGTGCTGTATGTACCCAAAATTATAAGGTCTTTATCACTTAGGAGCAGTGTAACAAGTGCCCCAATGATGATACAGGTCTCCTCGCAAGGTGTTCGGGATCCGGAAAAGCTCTCCGAGTGTGCGTTAACATCCCGCATGCCCCGCTTAGCCCCCGCGTCCTTTTTTTTCCTTTTTCCTCTCTTTTCTTGGCCTTTTGCTCTTCAGTGATGAAACCGCCACCCTGATCGGGCGGCCCTGTAACCGCCACCCTGCTCAGAGCGGCGGTCCTTTACGCATTTTCCAGAAAGCATTTTAACGCGACTCACGTAAAAATCAACATTTTCACCAGCTTTCCTTGCCGACTTAGGCTTGCATTTATGTTTTTGGTCCCCTGGAATAGTGTTTGGCCATTGTTTATTGTTTTAGAGTTTAGTTTGGTTTTGATCTTTGGGTGAATGAAAAGCTATAAGTAAATGGTTTGTGCACAAGCAAATGGTCTGCCCCTCATTCACTTTCATGCTCTGATTTTCATAGTTCAGTATTTTATTCTATTTAGAAGCCATAGTTTTAATTCCTTGCATGCTTAGTTAGCATTGTTCAGCTGTTGGTAAGCCACATACCCATCTTGTGCAGGCAGTACTGTTATTTCACCCAATCCATTGGAGTAGAATAGCTTAGGAAGCCATTAAAGTTGCAGGTTTTGCTCTTCAAACAGGATAGTTTCAGGTTCTGGACGCTTTATGTTGCATGACTCGTAGTAAATCCCGCTAGGAATTACATAAGCCAAGCTCTGTACTCTTGCGCTATCCCTCTCCTACTCGCATTATATTCAGTCTGCATTCTGAGCTGCCTTTGTCCCAATATCTACTTCTGTTGATGCTAGCATTACACGCTTTTCTGGATTCACGTGAATACGAAAGAACGAGGAGATCACACTGAGGGGACAAGATCACACACACCATTAGATTCACCACTGTTCTGCGGAATCCAGGTTCTAGCTTTCAAAGTTATAGTTAGAATCATATCAAATAGAGTAGATAATTGCTTTGCTTCAGTAAATTTTATTCTTGATATTGCCGGGGAAGGTGTGAGGATTGATAGTTTACGAGAAACTATGATTCACTCCTCACTTCTGAGGTAGGATCGATAATCTTACAGATAGATTAGATAAGCTATTTTATTTGTTTAGAATAAATCTACAAATTGCACAGGCAAATAACTACACTCGGTTATCTTGTTTGTTTTAAATTGTTATTTAGTTATTATTTCTAGATACATTTAAATAGTTGCTTTTCTTAAATTCTTAGAGAGTCTCATAGAGAAATAGAAGTTATATATGTTTTAGATTTATCCCACATAGTTAGAATTTGCTTTACTACAGTTAGATTTACATTTTGTTTTGTATGACAATCACGGGACCTAGGGAGCCCAGGGAATATGTATTTGAGCCAATCGTGCCTCAACCCAACCTCGTCACAGCAATAGTTGACATAGACCAGAACCTTAGAATACAAGTCTTCCAAACAACAATAGATTTACGACTGATCAGCTCTCAGTTGAGAGGATTAAATATAGAAGACGACCAAGCACACACGTTTTGGTCAAATCAACCGAACTACAGATTACCCTAGGCAAACATTCACATGACTGTAGAAGGGTTCGAAAGAGAACAAACCTTTGGTTGTGATCCTTTGGTCCCACAGCCAGATGCAGGAGACATTCTCACAGATATAGATACTAGTTTAAGAATCCAGGTTACACGAACGCCTGTGAGGTATTCCGAGAAAATCACGCAGTTATTAAGTCTAAACATAGAAGCTAAGAAAGTGTATGATTACTAGATACTAGGGATTAGGACTTGATTTCATACATGACCATAGCAGGACCGCAACAACCAAGAGTCTATGGCATTTGTGATCCACAAATCCATGACCTAACGAATCCATAAGTCAATTAGATATAGACAACGGCCTACGCACGTTAGTATTCCAGTCCACTCCACTTCCACCCATCATCATCGAACAATTATCCTTACTAGATATAGTGGCTAACAAAGCTAGAGAGTGCGGACTAGGCAGAGAATCATCTGTAAGTCGATTGTATTCATTACCCTTCATATGACCTTATACGGAGATATACACAAAACTATCCCAAGTCATTTTCCACATATTCCACAACCCATAGATCGAATCACGCCGGAACTCGATATTGATTAGAGCCTTCGAGCAGTCATCCTTGCCGATCGATCTATCACACCAGTCCAAGTTAGAAGGGCCTTCTTTGCCTTAGATTCACAAATTCCATTAGTGCGTGTCGAAGACATTAGATTGCCTAACTAGTTTGTTTGCATCCCACGCATATT
This sequence comes from Taxus wallichiana var. yunnanensis, assembly GCA_018340775.1. Classification (NCBI taxonomy): domain Eukaryota; kingdom Viridiplantae; phylum Streptophyta; class Pinopsida; order Cupressales; family Taxaceae; genus Taxus; species Taxus wallichiana. Next base: position 934,484,111 of record CM031242.1, read on the forward strand.
CCATCCCCACCGGCTATCTCGGCACGACCTCGGGAGGTTGGGTACGCGGAAGAGTTACTTGTAGATTCCCATGCTCGCTTGTCACTTTTCCAGCGTACAAAATTGGTGAACCTGACGTGAAACAAACAAAATTAGTGAAGCTGACGTAAACTTCCTACTTTCTAATTCGGAGTCATAGTATCACGTGTTCTTCCAAGTTTAGTTTACTTTTCATCTTCTCCACCTCTTTAGCCTTTCACAAATCACCTTCGCTCCTTCCCATTATTCTGTGGGTATTCATATACCCCCGAATATGTCGGGATTCGATGCATACGGAGACCCCTCTTGGGTCTCGAGGCATACTACGCCAAATAAAATAGGAAATCATCACCCTCACTCTCGGTATGGGGGAAAACTACTCAACTAATCAATTATCAACACAAACTCCAAGAATCAGATATAATTCATCTTTTCAAACTGAGGAGTTGGATCAAACCCCTCGAACGCAACAAACAGAGCCTTCAGGCTCAAATAATATGACGTTTACTGAAGAATCTGGTTCGTCTCCTCAGATGCTACTTAGACCACAAATTAGTAGGCAATCAGACCCATACCTGGTCTTAGATGATGAACAGTCAATACGTTATCCTAGGGGTGAACAACGCTCCTGGGGTATCTACCCACCTATAGGAGGTTTACAAATACAACCCGAGGTCTCTTTTCAAGAAAATACCTCTATGCCACTACATATAGGAAATACTCTCGAGAGAAACTTGGCAAGATAACGATCAGTTCATAGCAGGATATCACATGCCTATACAACACCAGGGTATACAACAAACGCCGCTAAGGCAAAGCACCGTGACTTCACCAAATGAAGTCATTTCAACATTAGTAGAAAAAGTGAGAGGGTTAGAACTTGCTCAAGCAAGTCAAAATTCTCAGTTAATGCAAGCAGGAAGTTCCAATCCTCCATACCACTCTGGCCAGGTAGATCTCCTCACAGGAGTAGGCACATTAGGCATGCCTCCTCAGTATCCACAACAAACGCCAACAAGGCCCATCATCTCTAACACCTTTCCTCCCGGTCTAGTATCAAACAATCCATTACTAGACAATACCCCGTCATACTTAAACATGTACTCCAAATCACCACAAGGAGATATGTTCTCCTCTCCCGGCATGTTTGCTCAAACACAGGGACTTCCCTATGCCCCTGCCAACGCATACGTTGTGCCATATCAACAACCCATCCCACCACCACTCCCTCAGCAACCACCATCAATGGTCGAAACCTATGCGATAGGGACTTATTCAGAATATCTGAAAGAGCCCTTAGACTTCACCATACGAAGCGTCATGCTTCCAAGACCTCTTCCCGATTTACCCAAGTACAAAGGCGAGGGAGATCCAAACGCGCATATCAAAGCTTACGCTACAGCCATACGCGAACTACTCCCTTGGGATGGGGTTGTTGCTAAAATATTCCCCAAAACCTTGGAAGGCATCACTCTTGATTGGTAGGAATCGAGGAGTTCTTACACATCAAACAAGAACACAACGAATCTGTCGCCCATTTCATCCAAAGGTGGCGTACAGTCCTTTATTCCTCGGCAAGTGCTCCAAATATGGATCAGATGGAACTATGCGATTTATTCCTTCATTCTCTCAGCAAAGAGGTGAAGGAAGAAGTCCAGAAGTTCCCACTAAAAACTTACGATGAAGTACTCGAGAGCGCTCTTCGAATAGATCAAGCAGCGATAGATAGTGGCCGTAAAACATATGGAGCAAATGGGAGGTTAATCACCCCCAATCAGAACACTACAAATTATCCCACTACCACAAACGTCAATCAGGGACCTAAAATCCTTAACAAAAATCGGGGTGTAACAACGGATGGAGTAACCGACCAGCCCAAGAAGGTAAATGTTGTCAATACTCCATCACAAACAAACAACCAACGAAACAACTTCACCCCGACAATCAATACAGTGGATTTTAACCATCCACAACAACAACAACAACGGTGAAATCCCATACAAGGGCCAAGCCAAAACTCATTTGGTTATCAAAACCAAAAACAACAAATGCAAAACTTTAATCCTAATAGGCAATAGTTTGATCAGAATTTTAGGCCACAATATACACCAAACCAACAAAATAGGAATTACAATCCCAATTCATATTGTGGATTCCACAAGATTCAAGGTCATGATACTAGAACGTGCCATGACTACAATAAATTCATGCAACGTTTGCCAGAAGAACAAAGACAGTTCTTCACAAATTTGTTTTTGGCAGATCCGTGTCACCGCCACCAAACACGCTCGCAGGGGCAGTTTCCCCTCAGAATGCTCCCCTCAAGATCTTTAACGATCCACTCCCAAATCATGATAGCAACAGGCTGAATCTAACTGGGACGAACAAGGGTGCAATGATGGGAAACAATGATCATGAAGCCTCGACTTCACTAAATCCATCAGTTGCGCCACAATTAGGAAATCAACCGAGACCCAAGATAGTCGGTTTGGTAGAACTAGACGTTGAACTACCTATCGAAGCTATAACAAGAACACGAGAGTATTTCTCTCAACCAAGCCCAAGTCATCTGCCAGAAATAGATAAGAGTCAACAAATAGTAGAAAAACCCGTAGGTGCCTATGATTTAATTAATGACCTAACAAAAACCTTCTCACACATTTCATTTTTGGACTTACTAAAGAACTCTCCTACTCACAGAGCTGCTCTTTTAGAAGCATTAGGTTTAGGTCATCTAATTAACATCACTCCACCTCCTGAAACACAAGTAAATCACGTAGATTTTGATATCCACCCTGCGGGGTAGCCGAGACAAGGATGTCGAATTTATATTCGAAATAAGTAAAATGACTACGAATCTTTGAGATTGCACATCGAGGTGATCCACCTTACACTTACAAGTATGGGTTTATAATAACTACGTAAAAGCAGCAATGGTTGTGATGGGGCCGATTAACATAGTCCCCTTCTCTTTCCTCCAAAAACTAGGATATGGGGAAACAAAGGTTGTTCCACCACTCGAAATACATTGAGAGGCTATGATAGCCTGAAAGCCGCTTTCGATAGGAACTATAATACTACCGGTCACCTTAGGACCCAAAACAATCCTGACTGAGTTTTATATTATAGATCGGGAAACTAATTATAATATGATCCTCGGCCGACCATGGATACACCGAATGAAGGCAATCCCTTCTACTTTATTCCAAGAAGTAAGATTCCTGCATCTAGGAAAGGTATTTGTAGCCAAAGGTGATCCAAAACCTTTCGATATACACCTAGCTGACTTAAAGAAAAGACCAGGTGTGCACTCAGAATTTGAACTTCCAACAAACCAACTTAATAAACCCACTGACCCAAAACCAGAGGAGAAGTTGGTACCTACAACGGATCTTGAAACTATCAACATAGCCAAAACAACCCCAACCCCCAAAGATAAGGCTAAAGAAACGGTGTCATTAGGGACTACTGCAAAAATCGTTGAGTTAATAGAACAAGATTTACCAATGTTCTTACCATTTGATTCAGTAGGCATAGGATATTCACTAGGTGTTGGTTCCCTTCCATCAGAGGATCTCTGCATGGTAGAAGTGGAGTGCGCAAACGCAACAGATGCCCCAACATCTATACTCCCAGCTAAGTATTGGACTCTCCATTTCGACGGAGCTAAATGCCGTTATGGAGCGGGGGCAGGTATAATTCTTACTTCACCCGAAGAGAAAGTCCTCCCATTTTCCTTTAAGTTAAATTTTGAATGCACAAACAACGGCGCTGAGTACGAAGCCCTTCTCCTTGGCCTCACCTTAGCCAAAAGAATTGGTGTTGATGACATCAGAGTCTTAGGAGACTCGCAATTAGTGACAAACCAGGTTTCTGAAGTATACGAAACCAAAGCCGAACACTTGCAGCTTTACAAAGAAGCCGTATTAGATTTAAGCAAGGCGTTTAACTTCATATCCATTGAAGCAATCCCGCGAGAGAAAAATCTTCTCGCCGATTCAATAGCAACTTCAGCATCGCGTTTTACTCCAAGCAATGAGTTAGAAGATACTCATTTCATGGTGTCCATTCGTGATGAATCATTGATAAAAACAATGACAAATCCCCTTTCAACCGGAAGTGAATCTACCATCCTAGACCATGTTGATAGTGACATGGCCACTTTGGATTACTTAAACACCTATGCAGCACTACATCTCTCCTATCATATGCTAGATTTGTCCTTGATTCCACATTCGTCTTCCTATTTCGGAAATCCCATGATGGATCTCCCCTCACAAATGGAACCTAGCATATACGCAGTAGAAAATGGGGATGATTTGGATTTGCCTCCAGCACCACCTGAGTTTGAAGAGGGTAATGCCTCTTTAATTGAGGAAACAATCGATGTCAACATCGGGACAGATGACGAACCAAAAATCTTGAAATTAGGATCATCCTTAACCCCAGAAGAAGTAGAGATACACACTCGGATCCTCAAAGAACATCAAAAGGTGTTTGCATTTAATTATAAGGAGATGACAGGAGTCGCACCCCACATTGCGGTGCACAATCTCATCACTAAATCAGATGCAAAGCCAGTTAAACAAAAATCAAGACCCATGAAGCCCAAGGTAGCTCTCATGGTAAAGGAGGAAGTAATAAAACTCCTCCAAGTAGGATTTATCAAGCCAGTCGACTACTCCCAATGGGTATCGAACATCGTTCCCGTTCTCAAGAAGAATGGAAAGATACGCATCTGCATAGATTTCAAGACATCAACAAAGCATGTCCTAAGGACGACTTCCCGTTACCATCTATCGATGTCATTGTTGATGCAACAGCTGGATTTGAACTTTTGTCTCTCATGGATGGATTCTCGGGATACAATCAAATCAAAATATCTGAGCAAGATCAAGCTAAAACTACATTTATAACTCCTTGGGGAACCTATTGCTACGCTGTTATGCCATTCGGTCTCAAAAACGCTGGTGCTACATACCAGTGGGCTATGACATATATATTCCACGATTTAATTCATAAAATCGTGGAATCCTATGTTGATGACTTGTTGGCTAAGGCCAAGAAGCGTTGTGACCATCCAGAAGTACTCCGCATCATTCTTTCACGCCTAATAGAATACGGAGTCACACTAAATCCAGAAAAATGCGTCTTTGGCGTAACAGGAGGAAAGCTCCTAGGTTACATCATATCATCACGAGGGATAGATGTTGATCCAACCAAAATTTGGGCTGTCCTCGAAATGGTCCCACCTTCGAATGAATCTGGAATCAGGTCATTTCTCGGAAAGCTGGGTGCAATACGAAGATTCATCCCAGACTTGAGCTTCGCCGTTCATCCAATCAACAATTTACTCAAGAAAGACTATAGCATTGATTGGACCGAAGACTGCAATGAAGCCTTTGATGCAGTTAAGCGTTTCCTATTGTCACCACCTACGCTAATGCCACCTAAACTAGATCGCCCGTTAATTCTATATTCACGAGCTACCAATGTCTCATTAGCTTGTATGTTGGCCCAAGAGGACGATGACAAGAGAGAACGTGCGATTTATTTCATTAGTCGAACATTACTTGACTATGAAACACGTTATACATAGGCAGAACGAGAATGCCTTGCCATAGTCTTTGCTACTAAACGCTTAAGACACTATATGCTGAATCAAGAAACAAGGGTCATGGTAAAAATGGACCACTTACGAACTTTCCTCACACAAGGGTCATTATCTAAAAAGGCTAGACGTTTTATAACCTTAATGGAAGAATTCGAATTAACGTTTGTAAATCAGAAGTCAGTTAAGGGACAAATCATTGTGGATTGGTTAGCTGATAACCCATTAGATGGAGGCGATCTAGTAGATTTAGATTTTCCAGATGAGTGTGTATACTACATCGAAACCCAACCTTCTATCTCTGAGTGTCCCTGGTACACTGATATCATTAATTATATCAGGGAACATACATACCTAGAAGGAGCTACACCGTAACAAAGAAGGCGGTTACGTATTATCATAGCCAAGTACGTCATTATAGAGCAAGTGCTCTATCGAAAAGCGTTCGATGGAATGCTCCTAAGATGTGTCGACACAGAAGAATCCAAGAAGATTCTCCATGAATCCCACAGTGGAATATGTGGAGGCCACTTCGGTGGCCATGCCACCGCTCGAAAAATACATCGAATGGGCTATTTCTGGCCCACTCTAGAACATGACGCAATAGAGTTTGTACGCAGGTGTCATAAGTGCCAAGAATTCTCCCATGAGATTCATATGCGGCCAACTCTGTGACCAATCGCTACACCATGGCCCTTTTCTACATGGGGCTGGATTTGATAGGGAAATTCTCTCCCTCATCTACAGATGGCCACAATTTTATAATCACGGCCACTGAATATTTCACCAAATGGGTAGAGGCTATGCCTCTTACTACTATACCTAGTTACATGTAATCGCAAGTTCATTTTGAACCAAATCATTTTGAGTACGGTATCCATGCAAATCATTATCTCCGATAATGGAACTTCTTTAAGAATGAAGAGGTTCGCGAACTATGCAAAAAAATTTAAGATAAGCCATCATACGGCTTCCTTGTATTACCCTCAAGCCACGGACGGTGAAGCGACAAACAAGACACTGAAAGCCATTCTTCTTAAAACTGTGAAAGAAAACAAACGAGATTGGCATTTGAAGTTATATCCGGCCTTGTGGGCCCACCGAACCTCAATAAGAACACCCACGGGAGCAACGCCTTTTTCACTAGTATTTGGGGCAGAGGCAGTTCTCCCACTCGAGGTTGAAATACCCAGTCTCCGCATTTCATTACAAGGGATTCTGGATGAAGACGCTTACAGAGAAGCACGTCTTTCTCAACTAGAAAGCCTAGATGAAACTAGGTTAGATGCTTTGAACAGTGACATAGAATCTATCTTTGCTGACCGGATGTCTTTGGCGTACAACAAGAAGGTCTATGAGCGTGATATATACGAAGGGATCTAGTTCTAAGACTAGGCGGCCGGATCGACAAGAGGACCGGCGAAGGAATAAAATTCCGGCCCAAATGGTTGGGCCCATACCGAGAGTCATGAAGGACTACGGAAATGGTGCATACCTCTTCTGTACGCTAGAAGGTGAGGAATTTTCCGAAACAGTCAATTCCCTTCACCTCAAGCGGTTCTACGCATAAGTGGCTAGCACTACTTATATATATTTACATTGCATCTTCATATAGATTAAGATCATTTTGTCCACCTGTTTCTTACATAAATGGTGATCAAGGAATCTATTCTCAAAGCAATTCATAGCAAACTCATGATGTTGTTGGCATAAACTCTTTAATCATACCTCTCCATTTTCATGATATCATCAAATTATCTCAGAATCTTTTATCAAATAAAGTCAGACATGACAAAGTCTTAACGGTAACCATACCAAGATCTGCAAGTTTATTCTCGCTTTGATTTCTTCTTAGGGCAGGTGTCTTACCTATGGTCTGTTCTAGAAGCTTCATGGTGTCACATCTATCCCATATGTATATCTCTTTGGAAATAAACGCATACTGACATTTTACTCAAATAAACAAGTCAAAAAGTGATTAAACAGAAAATTTTAATTTTACACATTTCCTTGCCCCACCAACCTTCGGTGATGAGCTTGCATCTCTTACTAGTGACGTAGGGTTGGGAAGGGATGGAAATGCCCTTACTCGCCTATACCTTGCCCACGGTGATAAACCCACGCTTCTTACTAGTAGCATGGGCCAAAGTGTAGGGGGTCCTCTTCACAAATAAATATGATCATATGAAAACAATTCAAACTTTGAAACTTTGAGTCAAAAACAAATGAATCAGATGTTCAAAATTCCAAGAGAGTTAAAATCCTAAAAACCCAGATTTTGTCTACTATGTGGCCATCTACGGATCTAAGTCTAGATAAACCACAAAGTAAGTTGCATTCTAAACTATGAAGTCACTCGGGTAGAGTAAGCTTGTAGCTTCCAATTTGGTTCCACTAAAGCTTTGTCTGTCTTTCATCACTATCATTTCAGCTACACCTCATAACTTGTGCCCTTTCTAGCTCTCGGTGATGAGCCCTCGCATCTTACTAGTTGCGTGGAGTTAGGAGTGGGGCAAGTTAATCTGTTCATCATACTGGTTATATTCATCACTTTGCAAAACAAACATGAGATATCAAAAATTGCTTACGGAAGCTAAGATTCAAAATCACATTATATCTACATATATCAGCATCATGAAATACAAAAGGAAACAAACATTTGCATCATTTGTTCTCCATTGCATACATTCTAAAAAGCATATAAACATACATCGTAGTATATACAAAGAAACTGGAAATAGAAAGGAAACCATGAGTGCCAAGATTTTGATCCAAAACGAATGCATATATATAAATGATCAACGTTTATATACAATGCCATCATGCACTAAGCATGGTCAAAACGCTCAAAGAGCCCGTGATATACAAAGAATATATAATACAAAATACACGAGAGCCAAGTGGCCTCTCAATCCCTACGCGACCCCTCCGAAGGTGCACGCCTGCGCCTAGGACTCAGCTCTGTTGGCGCTCGAATGTATGGAGGGCTCAGGATCCCTAGGAGGAGCAACCGTGGTCTCACCGCGAGAACGGCTCCTCATAAGACGCTCAGCCATCCTATAGCCCGCTAGCTCGGTGCGAAGGGTCGATACCATCCTGGCCACATGCCAGACTGGAGAAAAAACGTCGGTATGCCTACCAGCTGCTGAAGGCTCCCCAGCATCTACGGACAGCTCTGCATGCGTCCTATCCATGGGGATCATCAGGGAATCGGTACATACCCTGCGGATCAAATCCCGCCACTCATCAACAGTCTCTGCAAACAAAGGAGAAAACAAATTAGAAACTAAGCAAGAGGCTAAAAGATACAAAATAGCAACTAAGGAGAGCCTACAAATAAACATTAAAAAGGAGAAAGGGTAACTTACTCGGATCACCGAGGCCTCGGGATGGAGTCACTTTGGGGCGGCACACTGCCACGGATGATGCGCCGCCGGCGAGGGGCTGCTCCTGTGGCAGGAGCAACGTGTCGCCCTACAACGGACTCATCCTCTCCACCATGGCCCTGGGAGAGGGGCTCCTCTGAAACTAGAGTATCCCTCTCTGCGCTCTGCTCAGCCCTCTCTACCTGCATAATGTCCTGAGTGTCATGCCACTCAGGATCGCTGTCCTTGGTCTCCTCCTCTGTCCCTCCCTCTGTGAACTCCTCAGACTCGGAGTCGATATCAATAGGGTCATCGCTGCTATGAGCAGGACCCGTAGCAATCTGAAGCAAAGGTGCCCGAGGCGCACCGGCTCTCCCTCTAGCACGAACTATCCTCCTGGCTGCAATAGGAACGCCAGGAGTAATCACTGTCCAACCTCGGCCTCTAGGCCCCCTGCAGCCTCGTGAGGCGGATCACGTGGCCCGGCGCCCTTTGGGGAAGCATACCCGTATATGGTAGGCCAAACTGCTGAGGAACTCGGCCAAAGGGGTGCACCTCCACTCTCCCACTCGATCGATAAGTTGCCCTGTGGTGGAGCAGGAGATCAAGGTAAGAGTCTCCTCACCCCATATGCCCACCATGGTCTGATACGGTGTCACCTCCATGTTGGCAGTAGTTAGGGAGGCAACTGGCTGATGAGGTGCTCTAAGCACCGACATGTCTGACCATCTCGCTGCCCTAACAGCTCCAGGATCTGCCACCTCCACACCCCTGCCATAAGGGATGAAATGCTCATAAACCCAACTCATGACTAGAGTCGGGTGGCTCAATGACTGCCCCTGTAAATGGACCACCCTGTATAGATCATGGTAGGTGGTCCCAAGAATGTCTGCTCCCCAAGCGTATATCCGGCCGTGCCCCTCTATCTGTGTAATAATGGGGGCCCAGCAGTATAACAATGTGTCCCCTCCCTTGTCCCCGATCAATCTCGAGGCAAGGATCCCCATGATGGCCTGTCGAAATACGGGGATGGGCAAAGAAGGAATGGATCAAACTCTCACCCCCTTCTTCGACCCCGTGGAGATGGCTGCATCTCCCATATAAGTCGCCCACTATGCAATCTGTGCCCGTGAGCCCGTTGTCTCCAAAGTGAGTCACCTCCCGATGATTGGGACCCCAGAATGCGGTAGACGTCCTCCAATGTAATGGTCCACTCGCCACGGACCCCTGGAAATCGGAAGGTGTTCCGATCTGCATCCCAGTAAGAAAATAAGTCACAAAGGATGTGACTAGATGGTGCAACATGGGGCACGCGCGATATGCGCAGTATACCAGCCCTCTGAAGTGTGTCCTCCTCGTCCTGTGAGAGGGCATCTAGTACCCCTGAGAGCCAATCACACACTCTCTCTCTCTGCTCCATCGGATGTACTCCTCTCTCACCTGCATACACCCAAAAACACACAAAACAAAGTAAGTTAGCATCCAGGCAATGCTGAGAAAGTCATAAAAACACGTAGAAATGCTAAAAATATAAACACAATCTCAAAAACAAGTTCTTTTTGCATTCTGTGCAAAACCGCCGCCACTGAGCGAGGGGAGGCGGTCGTGGTAACGTGTTAACGCCGCAGGGCCATCAGAACGGGCGGCGGTCGTGGTCGAAAACCCACGCGGGCTTTTAACCTAAAAAGGCCTAAAAAGTGCAAAAAATGGCCTTTTAACCTAAAAAAAGAACCTACCCAGTAGGCGCCCCCCTAGGTGGACCTGTTAACACTAGCATTTTCAAAAATGACCCCCCCATTGCAGAGTATTTAGCATTTCAAAATTAAGGGGGGGAAAACAATAAACTGAAGAAAACTAACCTATGATCGTTGAGGTCGGTGTTCCGCATGTGGAGGCATGATCACGATCTCGCTTTAAACGTTTCGACTCTACTCACGCAAGAAACCGTCACCATGGGTCCCAGAGCTCAAAATCAATCAAATCGACTCACACAAATGAATAGGAAAATGGGCCCACTTTCATATATATAGCACTCTGTTTTGTTTTAAAATGACTTTTTCACAGGTTTGGAGCGCTGATGGAGGTAAGTTCCTATCCCGCGCACAAATAGTACGTTCTCATTCCCTGTTATTCTTAGTGTTTATTTACAAACTATTGTATCTATCTGCACTTGAGCTCTCTTTTCATTTTGCAGGTAGCGGGAATTTTGGATGGCGTCATTTCGGCACATGGACGTGTCAGGTATAACTTCTAATTTCCCATTTCGGGACTGCCATACTCGGACCCACCGTTTCGCCTCTTCATGGCTAAAACGCTTCTCGAGGGGGCAATATGTACGTACCCAAAATTATAAGGTCTTGTATCTGTAGGAGCAGTGTAACAAGTGCCCCAATGATGATACGAGTCTCCTCATGAGTGTTCGGGATCGGAAAAAGCTCTCCGAGTGTGCGTTAACATCCCGCATGCCGCGCTTAGCCCCGCGTCCTTTGTTTTCCTTTTTCCTCTCTTTTCTTGGCCTATTGCTCTTGATGGTGAAACCGCCGCCTGCACAGGCGGCGGTCTCGTGACCCGCCGCCTTGATCGGGCGGCGGTCATAACCGCCACCCTGCTCGAGGCGGTGGTCCTTTACGCGTTTTCTAGAAAGTTTTTAACGCGACTCACGTAAAAATCAACATTTTCACCGGCTTTTCTTGCTGACTTAGGCTTGCATTTATGTTTTTGGTCCCCTGGAATAGTGTTTGGCCATTGTTTATTATTTTAGAGTTCAGTTTGGTTTTGATCTTTGGGTGAATGAAAAGCTATAAGTAAATGGTTTGTGCACAAGCAAATGGTCTGCCCCTCATTCACTTTCATGCTCTGATTTTCATAGTTCAGTCTTTTATTCTGTTTAGAAGCCATAGTTTTAATTCCTTGCATGCTTAGTTAGCATTGTTCAACTGTTGGTAAGCCACATACCCATCTTGTGCAGGCAGTACTGTTATTTCACCCAATCCATTGGAGTAGAATAGCTTAGGAAGCCATTAAAGTTGCAGGTTTTGCTCTTCAAACAGGATAGTTTCAGGTTCTGGATGCTTTATGTTGCATGACTCGCAATAAATCCCGCTAGGAATTGCATAAGCCAAGCTCTGTACTCTTGCGCTATCCCTCTCCTACTCACATTATATTCAGTCTGCATTCTGAGCTGCCTTTGTCCCAATATCTACTTCTATTGATGCTAGCATTACACACTTTTCTGGATTCACGTGAATACGAAAGAACGAGGAGATCACACTGAGGGGACAAGATCACACACACCATCGGATTCGCCAGCATTACTGCGGAATCCGGGTTCTAGCTTTCAAAGTTATAGTTAGAATTATATCAAATAGAAGAGATAATTGCTTCGTTTGGTAAATTCTATTCTCGATATTGCGGGGAAATTTGTGAGGATTGATAGTTTCTGAGAAACTATGATTCACTCCTCACTTCTGAGGTAGGATCGAGAATCTTGTAGATAGATTAGATAAGCTATTTTATTTGTTTAGAATAAATCTACAAATTGCACAGGCAAATAACTACACTCGGTTATCTTGTTTGTTTTAAATTGTTATTTAGTTGTTATTTCTAGATACGTTTAAATAGCTGCTTTTCTTAAATTCTTAGAGAGTCTCATAGAGAAATAGAAGTTATATATGTTTTAGATTTATCCCACATAGTTAGAATTTGCTTTACTACAGTTAGATTTACATTTTGTTTTGTATGACAATCACGAGACCTAGGGAGCCCAGGGAATACGTATTTGAGCCAATCGTGCCTCAGCCCAACCTCGTCATAGCAATAGTTGACGTAGACCAGAACCTTAGAATACAAGTCTTCCAAACAACAACAAATTTACGACTGATCAGCTCTCAGTTGAGAGGATTAAATATAGAAGATGACCAAGCACACACGTTTTGGTCAAATCAACCAAACTACTGATTACCCTAGGAAAACATTCACATGACTGTAGAAGGGTTCGAAAGAGAACAAACCTTTGGTTGTGATCCTTTGGTCCCACAGCCAAACTCAGGAGACATTCTCATAGACATAGATACTAGTTTAAGAATCCGGGTTGCACGAGAGCGCTGTGAGGTATTCCGAGAAAATAACGTGATTATTAAGTCTAAACGTAGAAGGCGAGAAAGCGTCGATTTATTTGGATACTAGGGATTAGGACTTGATTTCGTACATGACCATAGCGAGGACCGCAACAACCAGAGTCTACGGTTGTGATCCACAAATCCCGCAAGCGTAACGAATCCATAAGTCAATCAGATATAGACAACGGCCTACGCGTTAGTATTCGAGTCCACTCCACTTCCACCCATCATCATCGAACAATTGTCCTTACTAGATATAGCGGCTAACAAAGCTAGAGAATTACGGACTAGGCGAGAGAATAAATGTAGAGTCGATTGTATTCATTACCCACCATATGACCTTATACGGAGATATACGAAACTATCCCGAGTCATTTTCCACGTATTCCACAACCCATAGATCGAATCACACGAACTCGATATTGATTGGAGCCTTGAGCGAGTCATCCTTGTTGATCGATCTATCACACGATCTAAGTTAAAAGGGCCTTCTTTGCCTTAGATTTACAAATTCCATTAGTGCGTGTCGAAGACATTAGATTTCCTAACTAGTTCGTTTGCATCCCACGCATATTCCATCCCCACCCATTTGTCTCGGCACGATCTCGGGAGGTCGGGTGCGCGGGAAGAGTTACTGTAGATTCCCACGCTCGCTTGTCACTTTTTACAGAGTACGGTGCCCCATTCCTTCTCTTGGGTGGTGGCATCTCAAAGGTTTGGGTTGATTCTACGAGTCTTTATAGAAGTGAAAATTGATGCTTGTTGATGTGTGTTTCTATATATATATATATATATATATATATATATATATATAAGATGTTAACGAGGTTGTTTTTGTCGGTTTGCATTGTACAAAGGGACATCCATTCGAGAGTTATTCATGGTGGCCTCCATTTGAGAACATTTCAAGGATTAGGGTTGTTAGATTGGTATTGGGATGTTCTAGATAATGGCTTGTGGAACATAGAGAGGATGGGGGATGTGCCCCATAATATTCCTATGATCATATATTTGTGTGAGAGGTGGTGTGATTATTCTTGCACCTTTTATTTATCTATAGGGGAGATGACCATTATTATGGAGAACATGTATCAAATATTGTGATTTCCTATTGTTGGGGAGAGGGTTCAAGTTATGTATGTGGATGATGTGAAAAGACAGATGAGGCTCAATAGGCGGTATTCTATAGGGATTTGAGTTCATACTAATGTCCATATTATCCTTGATGCTATTATGATATTAGGTGTTTTGTGATTACGTAATTTTATTTTCATGGTAATTACATCTTGATTGTAATAGAGGGCGGTGGTGTAGGCATATTGTATAATATGCATGATATCTTCCATCGAGATAAAGGAGAAGAGCATGAGGTATATATGGGCATATGTGTGTTGGACCATATGTACATGGATTGATATAGATTTACGAGAGGAAGAGCATGGATGTGGTATTGGGTGACTAAATTATTACATGTATGGGCCTATGAGCATATTGTGAACTGAGGCCGAGTTGGTGGTCCACGAGGAGAGTGGGCTAGGATGGATATATTTGTTGGGATATAGATGGGTGTTTGCATTCGGAATATGGATACGAGACACCTATAGAGTGATGATATATTAGATGGGGAAACATTATGTGATATGGAGGCCATACCAAGATTATAGGGGCATGACCAAAGGATGCATTCAATAGACTATTTGGCTAGAGGACAAGTTTCTAGGGGTGACCAAGCTATTTCGGATGGATTGTGTATCAATACAGTTTAGAATGGCTCAAGATGTTCCCCCAGAGCCATATGTATGTGTGAGAGCCAATAGGGAACCAAGGATGGTTGGAGCTAGACTAGGGCCCACAGAAGCTGAAGTTAGTACCTCTGCTCTACACAAGGTTGACATAGTGATACAACCAATAGATGTGGATGTACGTGGGGTTTTCAAAGGCCAACTTTGTATGGTGGGTGTCACGTCGATGGGGGTTTTTATTTCAATTTTTTTGGATGTAGTGGGAGCACCACCAAGATGAGGCATAGAAGGACAAGCACATGCCCCCGATAGCATAGTGGTAGTGGTAGTAGGCGTGAGTAATTTTAATCGATGTTTGATGATTTTTATTTACTTGATTGATTATTGTTGTTGTCTTATTTGTTTTTTATGGATGTAGGTAATGTGTATTGGTTGTTGATCATGGACACATCTATCTTCTCGTTGACACGAGTGTGCCCACCGATGTAATCATGGGTGGAGGTATGTTAGAGTGTGTGTAGACGATATTGTAGGTTAGCATGCCCATTTTTTCGAGCAGTGGATATAGTATCATCCCCATGTACAATGCTACTAGGTGAGACAGATGAGGCATGTGAGGAGACATGGTGAGCTAGAGATCTTGTAGGTGGTGGTCCCTAGCACAAGATGTATTTTTATGGTCCATTGATCTACAAGGTCACTTTGCGAGATCATTCGGCAGTGAAATTATTATGAATACGGGTGGAGATATAGGGGCCGCGGTGAGCGGGGTAGAGTGAGTGGATAAAATTCTAGTTCTAGAGATCTTGCGGTGGAAGCTAGTGATAACGATGATAAGATGTGATATGTATTGTTGTATTGATGTAGGGGAGTTTCCCCTCGGTGATGAGATGTTATGTAACTTATTAGCATATGATAATTATATTTTATGTTTTTTATGTGATGATGCGATTATTATGACTTGTATCTTGTCGTATGATGCATTGATTATTGTTGCTTATGTATGTAATGTGTGATGTTTTGAATAGTATTTATATTTTTTTAATTTATTTGTAATGGGTAGTTGTTGATATAAATGTATGTATAGATAAATAAGTGGTGAGATAGCAATAGATGATATATGTAATGTGATTGCAAAAAATTGGATTGTATGTATGAATAAACTTGTGATAAAGTAAAAATGAAAAATGTGTAGAAGTTTGAGATGGGTGTAATAGTATAGTGAAGAACATGTTAGTATGATAAAGATGGAGGGGGAAGAATAATGATGCCCACAAGTGTATAGATTATAAGGTTCATTTGTATAAAACCCCTCGGGTGTCAAGAATGAACCATAAAGAAAGAGTTCGTCATCGGGAAGTGAAATGATAGTGTGTGTGAGATAAATTGATCAATAAGTCATATAGGGTGAGAGTGAAGAGAGGTTATTATTGTAACAGATCCTCATCGGTCATTTAAGAAGCTGTAAGAACATGAGTGAATCATCGGGGAGTAAGGTGATAGAAATCACCTCAAAAATATCAAGCTTACACGAAGTGGTGGAAGCATGAGTGTATGATCTGAACCGAATGTCATGTAGAATGGTACAAATTATGGGTGATACAGCATTGAGAATTTGATATGCAAAGGGATGTGGAATCCAATGTGTAGCGGTAACATGACACGAGAAAATGAGATGGTGCGGGGGTGGATGGATGCAATGGAGAATGTGCATGAGTGAAAACCGGTCTTTGGTGGGTGAATGATAACCTTAGAAATAGACGAAGGAGATAAATCAATGGGAGTAATAACATGCTTATGTGGTAGTACAGACCTAGAACACTCACGAGAGTGAGAGCCAAAGGAAATGACACCCTTATCTTCTAATTGTTGTAGGAGATCATGAAGGGTGTAACAACCATTTTCGCGATGGCCATTGATATGATGATAGTTGCATTAAGTTCTATCATGTTGACCTATGAGCGATGAGGTGGATGATTAAAGGGTAAGTGAAACAAACACTTTTTAATCAAGGTACGTAGCACATCATGAGGTCTAGCATGATGATAAAAGTGTAATGGATCATGTGAAATAGGTGTAGTCCTACTTGGAGGAGGAAATGAAGAACACTTATGTAATGGAGAAGACTGAACTTTCTTGCGAGGTGGAGGAGATGGAGACCATGGAGGCTTCTCAATATATGGGAGTGGAGAAGAACTATATGATGTAGTAGTAGAAATGATAGGAGGAAGATCCATGTAACATGTGCAACAATGATATTGTTTTCAAGATCAATGACCTTATAATATAAGAGCATGAAGGATTCACATGTTTCATCTTTGAAATCATTGTTTTCAAATGAGAATCAAACCAAGATAGAAGATGAATTGATTATCTAATTCAATGGGCGAGACTACTAAGCGATGCATGCAAGCATTAAATCACAAGATAAAATCAATGATAGGTTGTGTTTTTCCTTGGTTTAAGCTAGGTAGATGATAATATGTTACTCACGGGACCGTTGTTGAGTATCAAGAGATGAATAAAATATTCTTCCTTCTCACCTTAGTTACTAATGAATACAAAGGGTATATGTGTTTACCATTAGAGAGAATCATCGATAAGGATATAAGCGAAAGCGCTTTGTGCAACATTTAATCATTAGAGTATGAATTCATAGCGAGATGGTAATGTTTGAGATGCAAATAGGGATTTTCAATACCATCAAATTGTGAAAAAGTAGGAATAATGAAATCCTTGGGAAATTCTAAATTATGAATATTTTGGAATAGGATTGCCATGTAAATAATTATTATTGATAGAAGTCTAATAGGCCTTGATTTCTAGTGTGATAGATTGGACTTGAGATTATAAGTGGCCAACAACATGCATGAGTGATAAAATGTCCTATGGAGGAATGGTATAGGATAGCAATAATGTATTGAGTTGTTTTCATTTTCCATTATGAGTGATCATAGGAATGTCAAGAGGATACATAGAAGATGTTTATGCTAAGGACACACTAGATATGGCTTTCGAAGAAGTAATGAGTGGTGAAGAACATGGAATACCAATAGAAGTAGTAGGACTAGCATCAGAAACATCATTAGGAGATGATGTAATAGAAGGAGATGAATCATGCATGTTATTAGAGAAAATCTTAGAATAATATGAAAGTGGAGTGGGGGATTCACACTCAACAATATGTAAAGAAGTAGAATCATGACTATCATGTGTTTCATAAAAATCAAATAAAGATTATGATGGAATGATTTCATTAAGAGCATCATGAACATAAAACCAAGGAGGAGAACTAGTATGCAATGGATCATGAGAAATATTTTCATAAATGGAAGGAACATGAGATGTAACTATAGAATCATCTGAACTAGTATGAGAAACAAGATCATGCACATGTTTATTGTCTTATTTTTGTTAGCTAAAACATTATCATCAAGAGTAAGCATAAAAATAATAATGACATCATCTAAGTTCTCTTTATAAATAACAAAAGGAGGAGTGCAGATAACTGAATAACAAGTTCTAAGACTAAAAAATAATTTTGGATCAAAAACAATGCTAATGGTATAATGATCAAAGCTAGTAGCCATGTTGCATTAACTAGCTAAGATTATTCTTTGAGTATCATATGGAAGAACAACAATGTGATATAAAGTGGTCAATTCGTTTATGGTTGTTTCATCATAGATAGGATTGACACTCACATGAAGCATGACTAGCTAATACGGACAAAAGATATCCTTAGCCATTAGGGTTTTAGTGGATCCTAGGTCAAGAAGTTCTAAGCTATGGGTTCACCAAAATGATTTAATAAAATCTGATTATTTTATTAAAATATGAATGAAAATATCTATTGTAAATGATAAACAATGAAATACAAATGCTCAAAAACTTATTTAAATTTAACGGTGAAAGGAAATGAGAGGGGTAGGGTACTTATCTTATTTTCACTTAACTCATGGTGAGTCTGGACTAGAAAATGTGATGAAAAAGAAGCACAAAATGTTGCGATGAATCATAAAAAATGAAGCGAGAGGTTGAATGTGTTGGACTAGGGCACTGGAGAAGAACAAGGGTGCCTACGGGTGCCCTAGGCCTACTTCTTTGTGCCTTGGTCTGTAGAAAAGTTTAGAAACTAGTTCCAATATGGTTGTTAGGGCTTCACACTTGTTCACTCATTAGTGGCACCAAGATCTCCGAGGTTGTTGGAAACCTTCACAAAGATATCCTCCTATAAAACCCTAAAAGATACATCAAATCCTATAAAATAAATATGCAAAATGAGGTGTCGAGACTTTCCTCAACTTTCACAATGGTAAAATTATGACTAAGCACTACACTACATCTAAAACCCAATGTATTTTTGTGTGCTTATGTGTGTAATAAATCTCTTAGAGCATCCTTATACCAATGGCGCCAAGATAGAGGATGGTAGCTAGATAAAATACAAATGTGGCAATGGAATAGAATGAACTTCCCTTCCCATGTAGTGTGTATGCAGAGTAGTGTACCCAAATGCAGTCCCTTGATCTATGTAGATAACTATCCATTGATAAGAATTGTTTGCCCATATAATGGTATGTATGTTGTATTTATATACATATATCTTTCTTGAATTTTGACACTAATTACCTAACATGTCGACTAGTACCTAGGGATATGATAGGGAAAACCAAATAGACAGACCATAAATGTCAAAAATAAGATCAAACATTAAGAGGACATGTGTACCCATGATGGATAGGATCACCTTGTGTTAGTGTCATGTCACGGGTGCTAGTGTCTAGAGACAAGTGACGAAAAAATGAGTGTAGAATGAGTGACATGGATCACTATGACCTAACTAGATCTATGTGTATTAGTGACAAAGTGTGAAAGATAAAAAACAATATAAACCAATAAGACAATAAAATGGACTATGGAATGATTCATCGGTGAATACTTTTCTTATGCAAGTTCCACATATAAAACAACATACTTGGTTGTATAGTAAATAGTAGTAAATGCGTGGTTTTGTCTCTACAATAACAATAGTGATTATATATATTCATAGATAGATCTTTAAAAAATCAACTTAGACCTTCAAGTATATAGGAGAAAATGAATATTGCTAAATTTACAAAAATTGCATCTATGGAAAATAAACATAGAATTGATAATACATATATACATACATACATACACATATACATATACATATACATACGTACGTACATACATACATACATACATACATACATACATGCATGCATGCATACATACATACATACATACATACATACATATATGCATACATGCATGCATGCATGGATGCATACATACATACATACGTACATACATACATACATACATACATCGATTGCATACATTTTAAGTTAATAAAACCAAAAAAGTAAGGATATTTTTTATGTTTTATTAAGTATATACAAAAACCTTTTGGGATTATGAGGGGTCGCGACCCTGTCCCAAAACCTTCCTCCACACACAACTTTATTATTTTTGGGTGGGGCCACTCCTCTTCATTGTTGCAAGCCAATGTATGGTCATCCACACCCAAGATTCACATCTTTTAACTTGCCAAGGTGTATTTATTGAACCTTTGCATCATCATTATGATGGCATTACATATAAAAATTAGAAAAAAATTGTATCGAAATATTTTCAAACCACATAAGTGGGGCTATCAACATATTTTATGACATAAATATTTACCCCCACAATCATGCTACCAAAGCAATATTTTTCAGGAAGAATATATTTATGTATGCAAAACACATACACCATTGAAGGTGATATGCACACACACACACACACACACACACACACACACACACACACACACACACACACACACACACACACACACACACACACACACACACACACACACACACACACACACACACACACATTTACATTGAATACCTCTGATAGGTGTGACCAATAAGAAAAAAATCTATAATGATAATAACCACCCATTAATCTTTGGAGAAGATTTGCAAGGGAAAATATAAATGGGAGAAATATCCTCCATGAACCTCCATGAAAGCTCTAGTTCAACTTGTGACAACATAGTAAAAAGTGGTGAAATGAATAATAAGACATAAGGAATGTGATAACCGTATAAATATATTTAGGGTTTCTATCATTACCCTAAAATATATAGTTCTAAATAAGTGGGTCCTATGGATCATATTTAATGTAGCTCTTTTCACTGACTAAGGGACCCTCATATTCACTTTATAAATATTGCGAAGGATCTAACTTATTATATTTGGGTAAATGTGTTAAAGTAACATTGGTTGAAAATTGTGGATTTAAATTAGGGGCCATTAAATCCTTTACGTAGCCACTCCAATTAATTATACTCATAATATCATTATTTTGGGGTTAGGGTTTTATTATAATAATGAGAGGTAGACTTGATGGACATACCTCTTTATTAGTAATTTTATATTTAGATATAACTATGTCAAATTCTAGTTCATTCGGGAAACTGGTTACTTTAATATGATAAATAAATTTATGTAGCTATGATTTAATTAATTGGCGGGAGAAAACTACCCAAGGTAGAAATATATTAATCACCCTTTTTAAAATTGATTATGTAATGAGGATCAAGGTTAGTTAGGGAGGTTAAGTCATTATCCAAGATATGACGAAGACCCTAAAATAGTTTAACACCTTCGGTATTTATTGTGACATTTTCTGTCATTGTTGATGTTGTGGTAGACAACATACTGAGGATTTTTAAGCATGTATCGATACATACCAAACCAAAAATTTAATAGATTTTAAAACTGAAGATGAATATCTCAAAGCCATCAATGAAGGTCCCGGGTTCTACGTGAAAACTATGCTTCTTCTTATAAGATGGCACCCTAGTCTAGACTTGGTGAAGTCTGAACCATGTGCCTTCCATTTCTTGGCGGAGCTTCTGCATTAACTCTCAAATTTTGGAGAAATATGTTTTGGGGGATAACCAAGGAAATGGGAGATTTTTTGGCTATTTATCCAACTACGTGTCCTCGAAAAAGAATGATTTATGCCAAGATGTGTGTGAATTTGGCCCCTAGTAAATCTCTTCCCCCATCTATCAGACTCATTTCAACCAATGATGTAAATGCATGGGATTTCAACATGGCATGAGTACTTGTTTGGGCCCTTCATAGGAATGTAAGTTGAAATTCTTTAATCGTGATTTCCCTATTCATGCGGTGGGAGACGAGAGGTGTTGGTGATGTTTTCATGTGGTGGTGTTATAGGTGTTGGCATTGATGAAAAACCTCATTACTAAAAATTGGATGATGGATTAGGGTCAGATCATGATGTGGATAATGTTGAAATGATGGTTCAAAGTTGTTCATGATCTACTTAGGTGATTCAATATGGACTACTTGCTCTTGCAAGCCCATTCAAGTGACCCAGCGTGCCTAGTTTATGATGAAAGGTGGTTATAGATTCTTGTTGAATTGAGAATCATGTTAGCATGATGTTGAGAATAATTTGGGAGTTCTTCGCCACTCACATGATTTTCACGATGCATATACATGTTTGTGACCATGTTTTAGGTGTTCATTTGGAGCATGCATGGATGATAGGAGTTATGAGGAGGAGCTATCGAGCTATATGACCTCATGGATGCATGTATGCATTTGCATCATGATATATCAGGTATTTTAGGACAATTTTGTAATCTTTTTTGATGAGTTCGTAATGTAGTTTATATGGATCCTAGTCTTTCTGATCTGCAAAACCCAAAGGGCTAGCTATGCAAGTCTTAGTGTATGGAGAGTTTGAGAGATTTTGATGAAATTTTGATTATTGGAGATTTTTTTATGATCTGTCTTTGTGCTTTAAACAAAATTTTAGGTGTTCATGATGTGAATTTCGCAAGATATGTCAGTTTTGGTAAAACAAGGTCAAGAACAAGGCCATTTCCATCTCGAGTTAGAACTTTTAATTCTCACCCTGAATTTTTATTATTTTCATGGGACCTTGTGGATTTCAAGGATGCTTCTATATTGAATTTATAAGGTTTCAAAAAAATAATGAGGTCGATTCATTGTCGGAGTTTTTATGAAGCGAATGTTAAGAATGTAAACTTTTTTTAATGGTTTTCAAAACCCTAGCTTGAAATTGGTTTGAGATATTTTCTTCCTATGTGGTCATAATTTATTCTTAGTGCATGGATTATAATTGTAATATGTAGAGGAATAGTTTTTATTTACAAAAAGGTATGGTATAGGCCATGACAATAAGTGGACCCCACTCAAACAAGTCATTTTTTGAAGAAGTTTGTTTTGGGAAGATTTTGTCAAAAGGAGCTACAAAATAAATTGAAATTTTTTTATTATGCAAGTTTTATTGATGTCCAAAGAGGTTTCAGGTCATTAGGATGCATAAAAATGGCGAAGTGTGTCCTATGAAGGATGATTGGTCAAAGGGCAATTTTTGTGGAAGTTAAAAGTAGTTCTCGATAAATTTAGTATTGCAAGACCAACAAGAAAAGTTAGGAGGTGATTCAAGTTGTGTTGGAAAGATAATGCATAGATATTTCAAGTTACGAAATGTTTTCTTCATGATGATGAGTTTTTATATGGCATTTAGGTCAGTTTGTTGACAAAGAATTTTACCATTTATTGAAAAGATAATGTTTCTTTGAATGTTTTGAGTTAGTTCGAACATGAAATGTATTTGGTGATGTTTGAAATCACTAGGAATGTGAAGAGCGGTACAATTTTAATCTAATTAAAAAATTTGGAGGTCTTTAATTTTTTTGGAAGGGTGTAATTGCATTTGGAAAACTAATTTTTGGGAAACTTGATTTGGTGAAGGAAACATTTGATGTAGTTTGAACATGAGGTTTTTAAAGAATTATAACTTTCTTAGAAATGTTCTAAATTTTCTTCCATTTCCATAGATTTTTCACATTCCATAGTTTGGATGTTTTGGAGTGATCTTGAGGCCTAAAAGTGAAGCAAGGTGCTTTGGAAACCAATGTTTTGAGAAGGACAAGAAGCAATGATCACGTTTAATGAAATGATTTGATTGGTTCATGATAATTTTTACCATGTATGATGTTTAAATGTTATTTTAATAATTTTTATTATTTTTGGGTCATAAGAAATCATGGTTTGTGTCTTATGGTTATTTCATTTGTCTACCCATGGGGATTTGAGTCCTTTTGGTACATGGAATGTTGTTTTTCTCTAGGTTGTACTACTTGGGTAACTTTTAGCTATTATGAAATGTATTTGGTGTGATTTTATGATGCATGGGTCTAGAAAAATGAGGGGAAATATTTTAATTTTAATTTTAATTCTGAAGGAGATTATGAAAGCATTGTTTTGGTTGTTTTTGTGAGCTAGTGGTGTGTGTGCAAGAGCTATGATTTAGGTGTGAGTTTTGCGGGTATGTGAGCAGTATTTGAGATCGATCAAGTGTGTGATAGGTTAGGGATTGATAGAAATCATGTGTACAAGATTTTTAATCCTTTGAAAAGTAAAGAAAGTGAAGAAGTCTTAAAGATTGAAGATCTAGGGTTTGATTGAGGGTTTGAATAAGTGCAAGCTAAATATTTGTTCTCTATCATTTCGGAAAAATAATTTCATATATCATAACACCATAAGGTCATTGAGTTGGATCTTGATCATCTTGGGGGGTTGTAGCGTCCTTATGGAGTTATTGCTTCACAAAACTAGGGGTTGGTTCTCCTTGTAGGGTTGTAGCTCTACTAAACTAGGGGTTGGTGCTCATTGTGAGGTTTGTGCCTCACTAAATTTGAAACATATCATTACAAGTATTTTTTTAGTGGGTTTTCTTAGTTTTTAGGGTTTCCCACTTACATCTTTTGTCTTTTTGTTAATTATATTTTCATGTTTTATAACATATATGATATTTGATTGTGTGCACACATTAGTGATTGAATAATTGAAATTGTGGTTTGGTTTAGTAATCTGAAATATAAATTAAATTTTTAAGGAATGATTCACTCCACCCCTCTCAGGCCATTTTATTCCAATATTTAGTATAATAGTAAGTCCTTTTGGAGATGTTTGATCACTTGAAAGGAGATCCTTGAAGCAAAAAAATGGGGAGTGGTTCCTCAGTTGGAAAGGAACCATTGTTCGATGGTGTGAATTATGATTTTGGAGTTTTATAATGAAAACCTACATCATGTCTCTAGGTTTTGATGTTTAGGGGACTTTTGAGACTAGATATACTCCTCCTACAACTACTCCATTTACTCCCACATAAAATAAAGCATGTAGTGATAACTCAAAGGATTTTAGTGCCATCATAAGTGGTTTTGGTGAATTTGAAATGGGAAAGGTAATGCATTGCAAGTTAGCAAATGAGGCATTCTAAGAACTACAGGTTTTGTATGAAGGTGACTTAAAGGTAAGAATTACTAAGCTTCAAACCATTAGAAATCAGTTTCAAGGCCATGATATGAATAATGATGAGTCTATTGCTGCATATCTTCTTAGAGTTGACAAAGTGGTAAACAATATGAAATGGTTAGGTGAATATTTGAAAGAAGAAGTTATTGTTCAATTTTTTTGAGGTCACCAACCCCTAAGTTTGATTCTAAAGTATCAGCTATAGAAGAGGGAAATGATTTAACTACTTTGAAGATGGATGAGTTAGATGTAACTTTGACAACTTATGAGATGCGGATAGGTGATTCTAAACCAACAAAAAGAGATTTCTTTCCAATTTGAAATGAAGGATAAGATAATGAAGGTAAAGGATGATGATGTTACTCTTGAAATTGAAGATGAAGAGCTCTTTGCTCGATGGAAAGAAGATTGAATCTTGGATTAGGTAAGTATAGTGGTAAAATTCTATTCAAGTATTTTAAATGTGGTGAAGTTGGGCATTTTTACCAAGTTTCCTCATAGGAATGAGAAGGAATATGATGATAAAGACCATGAGGCTAAACCTAGAAATAAGAATAAATTTAAGAGGTTTAACTAAAAAAATTAAGGATGATGTCAATTTTTATGCTAAGAGTGGTATTTCAGATTCGAGTCTAAATTTGATTATGAAGATATTTGAAATGAGGCATTTTTCATGACTAAAAAAGTTATGAGGTCTTCTATTAATGTGTCTTCTTTGTTAGGATATTTTATGTCAGGTTATTGCAGTTATTCGATGAAGATGATGAGGATCTCAAAGATGATCTTGAAGGAATACAAAAGGAGATGAAGATTTTGAGAAAGAGATCAACAAGCTGAATTTGCATGTCAAAGAATATGAAAATTAGAATCACAAGCTAGAAGAGAAGTACAAATCTGAGTCAATCATATTATTAGAAGAGAAGGTAAAGTATCTTATCTCAAGATTTTTAGATAAAGAAAGTGTGTGTTCAAAATTTAAAGAATATATAAATTTCCTAAGGTGCGAGCTACTAAAGGTCAGCAAGAAGACTGTCCTTTCAGAAGTTTGAGAAAAGTACAAAAGACCTAGATGATCTACTTAGAAAACAAATAGAAGCGAGTGATAGATTTGGTATTGGCTTAAAAGAGGAATATAAAGGAAAGGAGCCCAAGTAATAATACATGATGGAAAACAAGGAGGTAAGTGAAAATTTCATCAAGGAAGAAAAGAAGGAGACACTCTTCAAAGACTATGTGAATCCAAGGAAAATTAGGAAGCCTAATGCCTCAAGGTATGAGAGATGTTTCAATGGTCATTATTTTACATGTAATGGATTTTTTCATGGGGAAAAAGAGTGTAAAATTTCCTCTAAATATTATCATCCATGGAGGGATAATAGAAGTGATTTTTCTAAGAATTGGTGTGATATAATTGCAATGATCAAGTTCATGTTGCTAGATTTTCTATGTATGATCCACCTAGTCAAGATGAAGGCTATGAGAGGAAGAATTCAATGTTATGTTACAATTTTAATGAGGTCGGTCATGTGGAAATGGTATTATTCCATGCCTATTCAAGGAAAAAAAAGAGGGCTCAAGGTTTTAGAGTTCAAGGAGGTAACTTTCAAAGGCCTAGAATTCGTGATAATGGTCCAAAAACGGCCTGGGAACAAAAAGAGATCATGATGCTTCATCAAGACAAGTTTTTGATTCAAGGAATTCATATTTCTCAAGGGTTAGATCAGAGTCAAACTGATGATGGAGTCTTTCGGGTTTCCAAGAGGGCTTGGGTCCTCTTGAAGCGCTTCTTTTAGGTCCTCATGATTTTTATATATCTCCAAAGTATGCTTCTTATTGGTATATTAGTGCAAATGATGCATTTTTGTAAGGGGAGTTATTTAGGAATGTGTGTGAATCATCCATATTCATAAGTTATGTCCTTGGTGTCTTTAAGCATGTTCTAATGGTTCAATTTGGTTCTTCTTGTGTGTGAAATGTCAAAATCTCAATTTATGGTCATTGGGTGTTCTTAAGGTCTGTTCTTGTATTTCCATTGGTTAAGATATTTTCCCGAGTTGTCTCAACGGGTGTATGAGTGATAATTTTATTCTAAACATGGTTCATTAAGTCATGTCATTCAAAAGGAATGTCTATTGTTGACCTATGTCAATGGTTGATGTTGTTGATTGAGTCTATGGTTTGTAGTATTTTACAAGAACACGTCTAAGTCAAATAAAGTGTCATAAGTTGTTAAATCATATTTCATGTGTGATCAAGTGTCTTATATGACTATGAATCTTTGAATGTGTCTTATAATTTTTTAAACGTAATAAAGGGTCTTAGTGTTTTCATTCTCTTCAAATAATATGGTATGGTCATAATGAGTTATTTGGGCATGTTCATTGGTTTGAGAGTCATTAGGTCCTATGTCATGAGTTTAAAAGAGTGTAAATGGTTCTCAAAATTTCTTTGAATATGAATTTGTGTCAAGTACAATGACTTGATTGAACTATTATGTCAAGCAAGATTTGTGGTTGAGATATGGTCATAAATAAAGTGTGCTCAAGTGGAGTGAAAGGTAGTTCCACATATGTTATTGGTTTTCTTGATCTCAAATTATTGAAAGTGGTTCTCAAAGCATTAGAAGGTGTAACTATAGTGTTAATTATTAACTTTGAGGTCACGAGAGAAAAATTAAGCACTTTAGAGGTATCTTTTCCTTGAATGGTTTTTCATAGTGCTCTGTGAGAAGTATGTAGAGACATATGCATTTGAAGGGGTAAGTGGTTGATTCCAAGGCGAGTTTTGTGAAAACCATCTTGACAAGGAGTTATGCAAGATTCAAGATTTTTAAGGCCCTAAATTGTTTTAGATTCTTGGGAATCTTTGTGAAGTTCAAGTTGACAGTGTTAGTTTCTAGGATACCTAATTGAGGAAGTGGAAGTGAAAACTAGGTATCCTCTCTTTGAAATGAGGTCTCAAGGCACATGATGAAATGGGTGTACAAATCAGAAAAAAATTCTCATGAAATATTGTACACAAAATTTGTGTGTTTCTTGAGGTGCTAAGGGCTAGTAAGTTGTGTAGATGTATCTAATGGTGAAATATTGGTATAGATATTTCAAATATTCTTAAATGATTGTAAAGAATTATTCAGTTTGTATGGACCATGAATGAGTGCAAGTTGATGATATAAGGTTTGAGTGTTTATTAGTTTATAGTTTTTCTCTCTTGGTGCCTTGAGACTATACTTGTGCATGAATTTTCTATCATAGACCCTTAGATGACTCCTTTATGTACACTGGAGTCTTCCAAATTGGTTTGTGTGTGTGTAAATGAGATGGACACTATGTTCATTATTAGAGGAATATGGTATTCATGTTTATCTTCATCAAATATTTTTCCATACTTAAAGTTGGTATGAGACACTACAAAATTGTGTTGATTGAAATGTCATGTAAACTACATGTTTAACAATTTTGTCTCATTTTTTATCAAGTAGAAGACCTAATACACAAGGGCATAAGATAGTCGAGTTATCATCAAAGTTATTGAGTGAAAACATATGTTTTCAGGTGCAACCACATGGTTATTCCTTGAAAAATGATGACCAAAAAACCATGTAAGTAATCTCATAAGATAATAAATGCATCTACAAGTAAGAGAGTGATCTACATCTTATTTGATGGGTGTGATACTTCAAGAATTTAGTATATGCAGGTGCAAAAATGCCATTGGACCTAATTAGTACAATGAATTATGCAAGCGCAGGATATATTCGAATGGCAAAGAATGATATTTCCATATGTGTGAATAGTCGATAAGTATATTTTTGGTAAGTAATGTGTCCATAATTTTTTTCTATATGATCTTTAAGATGGATGTTAGTTAAATGATTGAAGTGTGTGTCTTGTTTACTGAGTATAGTCATTTCAAGCTTCAAAATTCCATTCTTCGAGCATGTATACTAAGATTAACTATACAAGGAGTTGTTATTGTAGGTGACATGTTATCGATTGTTCTCGAAGGTTGTGTAAGTCACTTTATAGTTGTAGAGTAATTCGATTGGCTCGTCAATCTTTCTTGGGTCACTAAGTTGATAGATATGGGTATCAAGTTGTCTAAAGGGATGCTACAGTACAATATGAATAATTAAAAGTTTCTCTGAATGTAAATATCTAACTATGATAGGGGAGTACATATGTGGACTTCATGAAGGCTCTTAGTGTACTTTTGTGCTCGAAGATTATGTATCTTGAAAAGTTGAAGCTAGAAATATAGGTGAATTAATGATTTGTTGGTTTTCAGTGTACAATGGCATAAAAAATGCTTCTACATGGATTTGTAGTGTGTATGGTCCTATCATGAGATGGGGAGCATGAATGTATGCTTTTTGAAGGTGGTTTGATGTTTCTAAGGCAAACAAGGTATGATATGGGTGTTTTCTTCTTTGGTTAGTTGGCGTTAGCTCTTGAATGCATTATGTTATCTTAATGTGAATGTCAAATACTTTTTGAAATAGAGCTTTAGGATGAGCCAAATTAAAAATTTGGTTTCTTGACAAGATAGCAAGGTAAGTTACTTGAAATTATGCTTGTTTACTAGATATGGTGGTATTAAGTCTAGGGGAGTTGTGAATTTCATGTTAAGGGTGTGAATGATGTTTTAGGACATGTGAATGTTATATCCAATACTATTGAATAATTACTTCAGAGATCTTAATCCTAATTTGATGTGGAGGGTAAGAAATTGCCATGAAAAGCCAAGTTAGTGTCCAGAAATGTTGTTTAAGATCATGTGTAAATATGAGGATAGTATTCTTGGCCCTAAATCAGCATTTTTGGCATGATTCATGAAGATTTTTGTATAGATACAAGTCTGGTTTAGTGGTTTCATGAATCCTAAAATAGGGTTGAGGTGAGAAATGACTAGTTATGCATGCCTAGAAGGTGGATGATAATGTATCGGTCAAAAACAAGGTAATATGATGTTAAATTCAAGAAAATTTGGCATGTTCATATGATTTATGTGATCTTCATAGGGGAAGCATGGTGTTTTTATGCTTGAAAAGTGCTAAGATCAATTTTTGAGTGAAATTTTAAAGTTTTGTGCTTTGTTGAGACCTTTGGTTGATGTTTACAACAAAAGTTGGATATTATGAAACTTAGAAAGATGAATAACGTGTTGTTACTAGTATGCCTTTTTCATTAATGTAAAAATGGGGATAATTTCAAGTATTTTTCCATCAATTATAAAAGGGAGATTGTTGGCATGTGGTATTATAGGTGTTGTCATTGATGCAAAAACTCATTAATGAAAAATAGGATGATGGAGTAGTTTCATATAATGTTGTGGATGATGTTGAAATGATGTTTGAGAGATGTTTATTATGCTACCAGGGTGATTTGGTAAGGATTGTTTTCTCTTCTAAGCCTATTCAGGCAACCTAACTTGCCTAGGTTAGGATGCAAAGTGGTTGTAACTTCTTGGTGATTTTAGAAGCATATTATCATGATTTTAACAATATTTTGGGAGTTCTTGGGAACTAACATGATTTGCAGGGTGTAGATACAAGTTTTTGACCATGTTTCAGGTTTTCATTTGGCGTAGGCATGGATAATAGGAGGTATGAGGATGAGCTATGGAGATATATGAGATCATGGATAAATGTATGAAGCTGTATAATGATATATAAGGTATTTTAGGACCATTTTATAAGACTTGACGATGAGTTACAAAGTGATGTTTTTGTTGACCCTAGTTATTACATTTGAAAAATTCGAAGGGATAGCTATGTAAGTCTTAGTGTTGGGAGATTTCGAGAGATGGTGATGAAATCATG
Source organism: Taxus wallichiana var. yunnanensis (assembly GCA_018340775.1). Taxonomy (NCBI): domain Eukaryota; kingdom Viridiplantae; phylum Streptophyta; class Pinopsida; order Cupressales; family Taxaceae; genus Taxus; species Taxus wallichiana. Next base: position 934,515,192 of record CM031242.1, read on the forward strand.
ATTATTTTATATATTATTATGATGTGTCTTGGTTAGTATGATGATTTAGGAGGACATGATTTGAATATTTCAAGATATGTCAGTTTTGGTGAAACACGGTCAAGAACAAGGCCATTTCCAGCTCAAGTTGGAAATTCTGATGCTCACCCTAAATTTCGTGATTTATATGGGACCTTTTGGCTTTCAAGGATTCTTATATAATAATTTTAGAAGGTTTCAAAAAAATAATGATGTCAATTTATTGTCATTTTTTTATGAACGATTGTTAAGAAGGTAAACTAATTTTTATGGTTTTGAAACCCTATCTTGAGAGTGGTTTGATATATTTTCTTCCTAAGTGGCAGAACTTCTTTCTAGTGCATTTATTATGATTTTAATATGCATTTAACTCCTTAATATTTACAAAAATCATGGTAGAGACCATGATGATGAATGGACCCCACTCATATAGGTCAATTTCTCAAGAAGTTTGTTTTGGGACAAGGTTGTCCAAGGAGTTGAAAAATAAATTGGCGTTGTTATGAGTATGTGAGTTTATGTTGATGTCCAAACAGGTTTCATTTCATGATGATTCATAATAATGTAAAGCGTGCCCTATGAAGGTTGATTGGTCAAAGGCGCGGTTTTGAGGCGCTTAAAAGTGGTTCTCAGTAAAATGAGCATTCGGGAGATAAAAGAAGAGTTAAGAGGTAATTAAATGTGCTGAAAATATAATTTATATATTTCCATTTATATAAGTTTTGATTCATTATTGCGATTTTTAATATCATTTCGAGTCATTTTGTGGATTGAAAGAATTTTTCCATTTTAAGAGAGAACAATGTTTGTTGAATGTTTTGAGTTATTTGGAGCATGAAATGGATAGGGTGATGCTTTTAATCATCTCAAATGTGATGATGGATTAATTTTTAATCCATTAAATCAATTTTAGATCTTTAATGTTTCAGGAAGTGTGTTAATCATTTTTTTGCAAAATTATTTTTGGGAATCTTTATATGGTGAAGGGAAAAGTTGTTGTAGTTTAAACCCGAGGTTTTTCCAAGAATTATGACTTTATTAAAAAGATTATATAGGTTATTCCAGTTCTATGGAGGGATAACATGCCATATTTGGGATGTTTTTGTTTAATTTAATGACTAAAGGTTAAGCCACGTTGTTGGAAATAGGTGTTTTAAGAAGGACAAGAAGTAGTGGTCCCATTTAATGAAATGTTTTGATTGGTTAATTATAATTCCCACCTTGTATGATGTTTCAATGTTATTTTAATAATTTTTATGATTTTGGGTCATCACAAATCATGGTTTTGGTGTTAGGGTAAGTTTATCACTCTACCCATGGGGATTTGAGTCATTTTAGTGCATGGAATGTTGTTTTTAGATAGGATAACATAATTGGGTCAATTATATCTGTTATGAAATGCATTTTGGGTGTTTTTATGAGGCATGGATGATTCTATAGGAGGGAAAAGGTTTTATTTTGAATTTTAGTTGTGAAGGATCTTATAAAAGCATTGTTTTAGGTGCTTTAGTGAGGTAGTGGTGTGTGTGCAAGATGTGCGACCTAGGTGTGAGAGTTTTCACATGTGTGAGAAATATTTTAGATCTGATAAAGTGTGTGACAAGGTTGAGGAATGATATAAATCATTTTTACAAGAGTTTGAATCCTTAAAAATGAAGAAAGTGAAGATGTGTGAATGATTGAATACATAAGGTTTGAATGAGGGTTTGAAGAAGTGCGAGATGAATATTTTGTCTCTATTAGTTGTGGTAGAAATATTTCAGAGATAATAACATCATAAGGTAGTTGAGTGTTTACTTTATCATCTTGAAGTTTTGTAGCCTCCTCACGGAGTTGGTGCTTCACAAAACTAGGGGTTGGTGCTCCTTATGGGGTTATAGTTCTAATAAACTAGGGGTTAGTGTTCCTTGTGGGGTTGGTACCTCACTAAATTTGAAACATATCAATATAAGGATTTTGTTTCTGTGGGTTTTATTCCACTTTATTTTTTCCCACTTATATCTTGTGTCTTTGTCTTGATTCTCTTGTTCATGATTTATAGCATATATGATATTTGATTGTGTGCGCACATTAATGATTGAATAAGTGAATTTTTGTTTGGTTGAGTGTTTGAAATTTGATTTACATTTTTGAAGGATGTATTCACTCCCCTTCTTAGTCTATTGTGCTTCCAAAATGGTAATCTATGACATTTTCCCCATGTGTCGTCTGATGATGCTACGCAGCATCTGATACTGGTTGTCATAGATGTACCATGTGGATGGATGGATAGAGATTCTAACATGTGATTTCTCACCTCTAGTGCGTAGCAGGTTGGACTGCCCCCTTTTGGAGTAGAAGGTTTGAATATCCTAAATCAAGTGGTGGCCTCCCCCTCTTATTCTAGGGTTGGGGCACTAAATCTATTGAAAACCATCGAAGAAAAAGTGATCAAGATGTTCATCTAGCTGCGAACATTGCAAGTGACTTTGAGGAATGCTTGATGGATGATGGGGATGTTTATGGAGGATCTCTTGGTATCCTAGACCTGGTAATATTTAAATTGTGTTAAATTTTGAGGATATTGGGTGTTTTGCGACGAAGTATATTTTGTAGGATGAATTAATTGTGATGAAAGCTCTATGTGATCCTTGTAAACTCAAAGTTCTTGATTTTTAGAAAGGTTATATTTATCAGAATACATATTTAAAGCTTTTGTCTTAAGGAATCATAATGAAATCATCGAACATGAACTCGAGTAAGAGGGTTGGAATAAAGTGCAATATAGGAAATCAAAAAAATCCTTTCTTTCTCGGGGCTGATTCCCTTCTCTCTTATTGTTTCCTAGTTCGATTGTTTTTAATCTATTTTTGGACAACCATAATTTCTATTTATGATTCTCAGGCTACTAGGAAGATGTACTTCTTTGTGCTTCTTTGCTTTATCACTTTATATGGATTTTTAACCTGTGTTTGTAATTCATGGTTAGGGACCCCATTCAAACAACCTTTACCCTTAACAAATGAAATATTAACCCTATGGGTTTCATGGCTTGGTGGAAGAATGTTGTTGTTGGTGATTTATCGAGATATTATCTTAATGGATTAAACCCTCACCTTCACATTATCATAAAAATAAGTTTGCCCCAATTTTTTGGGGTTTTCAAAAGGAATAATCGTATGTTTTGGACCATCAAATTGTGAGTATGAGATATTCTCGTAGAAAAGTACATTTATGTGAAAAAAATACACTATTACATGTATCTTCTCTACATCAATCATTAAAACTTTTTGATAGATTGTGAATCCCAAGTAAATAGTAAATATTTATTTATCAAACTACATTTATTCCTATAAATTATAAATTTCTCATCTCTCTAATTTATAAATACCATATATGAATGACACAAAGTGTTTTTCCCTTGCCCTAGTCAAAACCAATAGATCGTCTTAGTATAAAATTGCAAACTTAACAAAATATGGTATTAACACTTCATTCATAAAACACATGAATGTGAACATTTGAACATTAAACAACTAAAATACCATGACCAAGGATTCATAGATACCATTTCCTATTTTAAATTTATTTTTCATTCATCTCCTTCTCTTTATCGAATATGATTACATTCTCTCATCAATTTATTTTTTATGAAGTACCTCTCTTGAGTCAAGAAATCCATTGAATCATTCACAAATAGTAATTGAAATTTTTATTTAATCATGATCTTATTTAGCTAGGCTATCAATGTACATTCTCTAGGAAACATTGTTCTTTTGTGCCAATAATTACAGTAGTGCCCATGGAAAAAGGATCTCTAATCAAACATTTGTCCAATAAGTCTTTAAATTTCTTTTACACCTCAACAATTTGTTGTGGTGTTAGCTTATATACTACTTTATTTAATAGACTCATTATTTTGAGAAAATCTATTTGATGACTTATACCTCTATTTTTACTAATCAAATTAGTTGGTTCTTGTTAAATTTTTCTTCGGTTTCTCTTATTTCAAAATTTCATACAAGATTTACTACAAGGGGAAAATTATTGCTATCATTCATTTTACTCAATAGATTCTTACCCAACATCAACATCACAATTAATATTTTTCTCCTCTACTTTAAAAACTAGATTTAATGGATTTAAATTTTGTTTATTTCAATTCTTTTTAATAAATGTGCATGTGTTTGCATGACCATTCTATTGTTCCTTACTTTCAAACATATAAGGTCTCATAGGAAAAATATGACAAACATTTATAACCATGATATCACACATAACCCGATACAAAATTATGCAACACTATATGGTTCAATCTTCTTCACCTCCAAGATATTATAGAACCCTTTTGCAAACTCTTCCTTATAATAATTTACTAATATGATATCTCTAACTTGTTACTCAAATTCCATTAATTTTATGTCCACAATATGATTATATTCCATCAAAATTCCTTCCATTTTCTTTCATTATTTCTTATACACATACCTCACATGTAATGCAAAAATCCTCTACATATGAAATTCTTGTTTCTATGTTTCTCATATAACAAAAATTCACATATCATATTATGCAACCCAATTATACACAATAACAAATAGTGTCTTTCCTTTTCTCTTATTTACTATACTATTATATAATAATATTAAAAAAATCATAATATTATTGGATGTACTTATCTTTCGTTCAATCAAACAACTAAATTCATATAATCCCATTGACACCATATTATATCCACATTTATATGGATGTCATGTGGAATTAAGTTACAAACTTGTATTCAATTTCATCCAAAATGTTGTCCATAAAACTTAACATTGATACCTAATATAATACTTCTTCAAAATATGGGCGCCCTCTTATAATACTTCTTCTTGTATTCAAAATGTTGTCCATAAATACCTAATTGATACCTAAACAAGTTTTAAATATTAATGGTATTAATAGAATTCATCCATGCCAAAAACATTCCATATTCAAAAATATTTCTATATATATATGGTTTTTTTCACTATTTAATCTTAAGTAATAAACAAAAAAATCATAATATTTTATTTTCATGGTTTTTTTCGTTTTGTTTCTAAATAATTGTGGGCATGTTTTTTCCTAAATAACCAAGTTGTGGTATAGTGAAAATATATCATTAGACTTGGAGGTTTTTAAAAGACTCTTTTAGATTTCTCTTGAATATCAACTAGACACATTCATTACATTGTAAAAATAACTTTTACAAAAAGGTTAAACCAACTATTATCTAAGTATTTCTCCTCTTTAAAATAAATAAATCGCAATATGAGATATGAAAATTTGACAAACCAAATGTATATGAACTTATAATAGAACATCAACAACAATGACTTAAAGGTTAGGAGCACCCTAGGCAATAAATGAAGTGGACGCCCCTCTTAAAATTTTAGTTAATAATTTTTCCCCGTCAAATAAATAAATAAAAGCTACGTACATTATTGTATTTTATAATTTTCATAAGGATCATAATTAATCACTAATTTAGAGAAATTGGTATAGAAAAGGAATAAAAACATCCTATAAAATTATCAAATAAGAACAAATAATAATCCATGGATGGAGAGAATTAATTTGAGGTAGTGTCCATAGTTTTGTGAAGAGTGGTATTTGGACCAAGCTTACTAATTCCTCCATTAAAAAAGAGACATTTCCCCCAAAACATTAGTAATAGAGAATTAAATAATTTTTCCTTCAATTATACTTGTCTTTAATAGCTATACCAGTGACATTATAAACAATACACAAACATTTTATGAGAAAAATTACACACTTGAATTATCTAGAGCTACATTAGAGAATGGGTAACAATACCAACAAAATTATATGAGCTTAAGAAGATGTATTGTTATTTTTAATTGCAAAAATATTATAGTACCTTTTATGTGTATGCATGGAATATATATTACTTTATAATAATATCAATGCAAGGGTCAATTAATATAGACTTCAGGTAAAAACATTAATGTTGAGTTCCAATAATAGTTAAAAATATTGAAAATATTTAGATTTAGGCGCCCCCTTGATCGTTTTGGCCTAGTAGAAGTTGCCTAGTTTGCCTAGGGCTTAATTCCCCCGATCAACAAGATTATTTTGTGAATCCAAAAACATGATAAAATATTGTTATCAATAAACAAGTCTTATGAATGTATCAATCATAAATTTATAGGCATTTTCTCGATCATAAAAGGATATGCATGTGTAATGTCAGATTTACTATTAATATAATAAAGATAATTACATGTTTGTAAATGATAGTTCATATTGATAAATATAATAAGTATAAAAGTTATAAATGTGTGGTAATAATGTATTATTCACGAGATATTGTAAGCTATATAAATCAAACTAAGGTTAGGGATCTAAATATCACACCATTTTATGAAGTCTAGAATTGTGATAGAGATCTAGAAATTTTGGAATGAGTTGTGTAGAGTGTTTTCATGATTCTTTTTTAAACTATATTTGGAAAGGAGTTATGTATAGGATTTCTTTAGCTTGACATAAATACCTAGTATCTTCTTGTCACGTGACAAAGAGTTTTAGATACTGACCAAACATTAATGATACCGTACAAGGTAGCTCAACAACCAGATTAATGAGGTATGGCACCCTTGTTTGTCATATAAGAAAAGTACCATTGAAAAGTGAACCATCATGGCTGCCCATACCTACGTACAAGAATTTAATGAAGGATGTTGGTTGGTAGCTCCTTTTCTCTATATATATGTAAATTCCCTCATTTGAAGGAGGGATTTCAAAATTGTAAAGGAACTCTGCCAAAATTGTTCAAGCAATTTTGTGAGCTACGAGGGCTCAAATTAATGCATTTTGTGAAGGATTCTTTTGTTATGCCTATATTGTAATGGATTGTGCATCATTTTAAGCAATAAAATTAGTGTTTTGTGGCTCTTCTTTCCCTAGCTTGATTTATATTGCATTTCTTGTCTTCTATTATATTTTATAGGTATATTGTACATATTGTGTTCCTTACAGGATTAAATTTCTTGTGCTCCATGAGATTGGAGGTTTGAATGTGTTTTGGGACTGTGGCATTTTATCTTCCCTCTTCTTCCCCATTTCCCTCCACTTTCACTCACTAGGAATCTCTCTAGTCTTGTTTTGGTGCTATCACCTCCCTTAGTTTAGGATTTACATTTATATATTTCTCTTCCTTTGGTCCATTGGAAATGACAGTTTAGGAGTAGATTAACATTAGAATAGATCAGGAACCATCATTATCTGGAGGTTTGTCTCAATTGCAAGGGTCCCGTACCTTGAGAAAATCCCATGTTATTCAAAAGTAGGGTTTTGTAATGTGCAAATTATAGGGTGCTACTTTTTGGACATAACAAGAACCTTAAGGGAAAATACATCATTAAATATGATTTTTTTCAAACAAGGAGACTCTCGGTTCAAGAGACAAACAAATTACAAATAACATGAACTCAAGGTTAGCAATACAACCCAATGCATCAATGTATGAAAGAAATTTCAATGGTTATTGTTATTCATGTAACAATTTTGGTCATAAAGCTAAGGAATGTAGAAGGAAGACAATCAAAGATGATCATCCATGGAGAGATAATAGAGATGACTAGTCAAAGAACATTACTTGTTATAACTACCATGAGAAGGGTCATATAGCTAGGTATTGTCTTCATGAATCACCAAGAAAGAGTTGGAGAAATGAAGGTAAGAATGAGGTTGTGTGTTACAACTGCAATCATGTTGGCCATATTTTTATGTATGTACTTCTATCAAAGTCCACCTAAACAAAGCATTAGAGATATGGAGCTTCTATAGGTAAGAGTCATGCTATTTTTTTAATTATAACAATGTTGGGCATGTTGCAATATAATTTATATGGAGAAAATAAATCTATAATAGGAAGTAAAATGTCGTGTCGATCATGTTGATAAATAAAAAGAACTTAGTTCTACCCCTATTGATAATTCTAAATTTGTTTTCTCCGGTGATGATGAATCTAATGTTCATAGAATCATTTTTATTTTGAAGAACCCCAAGAATTGTTATTTTCTACCTAGGAAGAATATCAGGTGGATAAAGAAACAAATGTGCAATAAGTAAGGGAATGGATGCTCAAATTTAATGTCATGTCCCATGAGGAAATGGATGTTTTTCATTACTAGATGGAACCAAGTGTATGGAGTGCCTTCCTTAGGCTTCATGGAGTCATCTTATTGTTTATTGAATCATGATGTCTTGGATGATAGGTTTCTTTATATGAGGAAATATATTGTCCACCTAGATGATTTCGACCTATTCCTCTAGGTCTCCATGAGAAGATAACCTACATCAAGGGAAACCTTGTATGGTTGAAGTGAAGTGAAATGTGGCAGATTGTTTGTTTAAGTATTAATGGTATAAGTTAGCTAAAGACAAAATATTGTGAGAGAATGAATTATGAACCATATGTTATAACATAATGGTATACAATTGAAAGTTTCAAGATCGGGATGGTACGAGGTATCATGAAAGAAATAAGTTAGGTATTCTCTTCAAGTGATATACATGTTCTTAATCATGAAAGTTTAGCCTCATATTTGTTTTGAGTTGATGTATTTATAAGTTCAAAATCAAGGAGACTGTGATGTCAAAACAATGAATGAAGTTTGTATTTGAGAACGAATTCAAATGAATTTGTAATGATTTGAAGTATGACATCATAGGAATTTTTTCATAGTTGAAAAATTTGTTCATTATTTTCTTGAAGGTCTCCAATATGTTAATGAGATGGCCTAGGTGCTGACATAGATCAAGGATGTTGGATCCATGAAAAATTCATTCATTCTCTATGATGACTTGATGAGACCATCAAAGGAAAGCTGTAATGATGCATTCGGTATGTTTATGAGTTGAATGATTCTATATGTTCTATTCGAGTCCTTGATTCATGAATTGATATGTCTCAAGTATGTTCATGCACATTAAAGTAGTATGGAGTAGTGTAAAGTAATATCTAGTTTATGGAAGTCAAAAAGGTGAGTTATTTTGTTGATGATCATTGTTGTAATTTTGTGTCTAGATGCTTGGATCTATAGTGGTGTATAAAAAAGAGTATGGGATATTAAGATGGTTTGCAAGGATAGACATGCCTAGAAAGAAGATTTAAACCTTGATAAATGTTTATGGAGAGTATATGTGCATGAAGGTTAATGATGTTTTTTATAATTTCATATGTTGAGGGGGAGCTTCATTTCTCATAATCCTAATATTGTGAGGCAAGAATTATTGTCAATTCGGGTATGGTTTAACAATGCATTATAATAGGGTATAGTAGGCTACCTTTGTGTATTGTAATGGTGTGTTATAGGTGTTTGCATACTTCATGAAATAGATAAAGCTTATATTGATCTTCAAGAAATTTTCTAAGGTGTTAAAAAGGGTTAGTTTGACTGAGTGATGGTTTTTTGAAAGTATAGTTGTAGGGGAGTCATTCATATGATAAAATAAGTTTTGATGACAAGAAAAGAAAACAAATAACACTAAACGTTTGTTCAAAATTGTGTTGTTCGATTTTACCTTGTTCCATGGCATTTGATCAAGGTATGAACTCTTGTGTTTGCACATGTATTTAGAATATGAAAATATCTTAGCACCGGGAGAAATTTTGAGATTTTTCATGTCTTTAGCATGCTCCTTTAGCAAGGATAAGTTTGGAATTATTTTTACGAAGGGGTTATTCAGGTCCTTGATCTTAAAAGTGGTTTCAGTATGTTAAACAAGATTCAAGCCAATTTATGGATATTTCCTGCTAGGTTAAGATAGATTATGATTCTAGCATGATTTCTTTTACTTAGAATTAATATTTTTGTCATGACTATGTGTTATGATATACTTCTTCCTAGGGGAACTACAGTTCTCTCATGACATGATGAATCCTAAAATAGACTCAAGAGAAGAATGCCATGACTATTATCTTGTTTAAATTTTTTGGTTGATGTTTCCAACTAAGAGGTGTTCCTAATATGATTAAGAAGATGTAGACTATGTGTTACGGTACATCCTTTTTCATTAATGTAAAAAGGGGGGAAGTATCAAGTTGTTTTCCATAAATGACAAAGGGGATATTATTGGCATGTGTCATCTAGTGTTGTCATTGATGTAAAATGTATAAGGATATTAATGAAAAGGGGTGATGCAAGGAGTGCAAGAGGAATCTTAAAGTTATGATTTCATGGGGAAAAAATAAGTGATATAGATCCAACGGTGAGGATGGTGAGAATTATTTTTCTAGAAGGCCTAATAAAGAGGCCTAATAATAACCGGTGAGGGTACTAGAAGGATAGATCTACATAGAGGTAATTCAAGCATGGTAGAGGCATGGAGAGAATTTTGGTGATGTGTTGTGACACTCATGCATGTCTCATAAGGTAATTACAAGGTTTTAATAGGGTTTCCAAGTCTTCATCTAGACCTAGTATAGGTGCTTAGTGGCCTAATGGATCATGAAGGTCAATTACGAGTTGTGTGGGCTCATGATGGCAAGCGTAGATTTGATACATGTTGTCTCAATAGTTTTAGGACCTTTTTAATATATTTTTAGTAGAGGTATCATGTTTATCTATGTATTCCATGCGTAAACTAGACCTAACTCTATGACCTAGGGAGGAAATTCATGGTGGTTGAGAAGATTCATAACCAATAATGATTAGGTTAGAGTTTGGGAAGTTGATAGAAGATGTCCTAAATCTATGAGAAAATTTTCAAGTTGGTATTATGAAAATCTTGCATAATATGAGATTTTTATCCCCTCTTGAGCTCAAGAAGGTGAGTTTCATAGCTTGACATGAATTTTTTTTATTGTTTGGCATGTGAAAAGTTTGCATGGGGACCTGATACTTTAAAGGATGTTGATTTGTGGAGATAATAAGTTTTTAGAGGAGGAATTAGATCAAACGAGGCTTTTTGTTTTATAAACGATTGCTAAGAATCCGAGGTCAAAACCCTATCTAAAACCTAGACCATGTGTGATGGAGGAAATATCTATTGTGTGAGATTTAAATGCAATGAATCATGAAATTTTGTGATTTGAGGATGGGAAGGTGTCTCCCATCTTTTAGATGGTGGTGACTTGTGGTCTTGACTACGAGGTGGAGACTACTCAAATCTGAATGTTTCGAGGAAAGTTTTTTTTTCTTAGGTTTTCTACTAGACCAAATGTATAAATATATGTTTTGAGTATATGATAATATATTCTAGTTTTTAGGTTATTTCAGAGATTATTTAATCCATTTGGAAGTCTACATAGGTCTAACTGTGAAGAATGGTTCTTAGGTCTAATAGGAATTTTTAGCGAGTCATGGTGGAAGAAGTTTCTTGGGCATGTGTTGTCTAAGAATAGGTGTCTAATGACTATGGATATGTTTTAGACATCTAATATGAAATAATTCTTTCTTTTTCGAGGTCTACAAGTCAATTATTTGGCAAGGTTAAGGTCACTAGTTGACCTACTTGACAAGGTTTGAGAATAGTAATGGTTCTTTAGTGAAATTGGTCTTTAAGATCAATATCTAGGCTTGGTTCATGATACCTATCCATTGAAGATTGATGAGGGGTTACATTTACTTATATTCCATTCATTTATAAGTCTTGAAAGTGTCTACAAATATGTGAGAAGGTATTTCTTTTGAGGTGGTTTTTGGGAGGTTCAAGTTGTTTGAGGGTAAAAGTTGTTTTGATTAATCTATAGGCTTATTCATGATGTATAAAGTGATATGAGGTGTTAAATGGGTTATTGGTTTGTAATGAGTTTTTATGCCATATTTTAGGTGTTATATTGAATCTTTGTCTTCATCATTGAAGACTCGTATGCTAAAGGTTCTGGATTGTTTGGGAAACAATCCTACTTGGTGGTGTCATGAAGTAAATGGATGATGCAGAGGTTATTGAGCTTGTGGAAGGTAATGATGGGGTTTCCATGTCATGCATGGATATATTTAATTCTTAAAGATTATGAAGTGTGCCCTTAGATTCCATGCAATGCTCAGTGGAGATGAAACTAACCTTTGAGTCCTAGTTGTGCTTATTGTGTGTCTTGGCCTAATACCAACCTATATGGTCACATATTGTGAATTTATATGATTTTATAGATGTATTTTGTTTTTATGACTATACTTAATGGTCAAGGATGACCTATAGGTTTTTAGTATTTGAGTGATGTATATAAAGTGATTGTTTTTTGTGATTATGACTAGTTGAGTGAGAGAAGAATGTGTGAGCTAAGAGCTAGTTTGAAAGAGGTGTGAGGGAATAATGACAAAGATGAAAGAAGGTATGGATTTTTTAGAAGAGTGGAGGAGAAATTTTTTTGATGTAGGTGCATTAGTAGGATGTCATTAAGGTTTCCATGTGTGATGGAGTCTAGATTGTTTTAGTAGTATATGACATCATTTTCCCTCCAAATGATGTAGGTAAAATATTCGAAATAGTCAAATTTGTATGAAGCCTAAATAATGCCTATTTATCATATGAAGGTCAAAAACAAGTAAAATAAAACTTAGAGATATTTTTCCCACATGGAATCAATCTAGTAAGTAGTTTAGGAATTATTAACGTCTTTTCTTAAGCTAAGAGGAGGTTGAGTTATCTTAGGTGGTTGTTGAGACAAGCTAGGAAGTGGTTTTAGGATGCTAATTTGGGAGTTTTGATATATGGTATGTAATTATTTCATTGATATGAATGTAATAGGTATAATGGGCATGAATAAATAGGTGATGAAGGTTTTGGATTCATTTTGTAGTGTATTTTGTAAGTTTTTACACATTTCCTCCATGTAGATAGCACATACCTGCCTGTGCCCAAAGCATGTATATAGATAGTAGGCTTAGGAGACGTTTCGAGGATATGTGAAGGGTGAAAAAGGTGGGAAGGAGTCCATGAAGTATCATCAAATTTTTATAGCCCTTGAAGTTAATTATAGTTACCGTAGACTACAATTTTCCCTCTCGAGCCCTAACTAGCACAAGATATATCTAAAAATCTAGCCATAAAAATTTAATGAAAATTTAGGAGAATCTCTTCTTACAGGGAAGATAGAATTATATAAAATATCAATTTCCAACTAACACGTGATAGTGGTTTATGAGAAATTTCTCGAGATCATAATGTAAAGGCTCGGAGAAAGGTAGAATTGGATGCATGAATGAGTGAACGATTAAATCAAGCCCTAAATTTCACCATGGAGCATGTTGGAGGTTTCAAGAAGGTATTTTAATCATTTATGAGTAAATATTATACCCATAGGGCTTACTATTATACTTGAATGCTTGCAAGAGACCTAATTAGGCCTAAATAAGCCCTAAGAGAGTTGGAAAAGTCCATATCCATATTGTAGTGCCCACATTTTTATAGCCTCAGATATTTGTTGACTTCTTATTCATAGACATGTTTTGACAGGGATTTGATATATGTTGGATAGTATGTTATGATATTTGACCTTCTTGGACATGTATGGAGATTTAGGTGCGTAGCGCCAATTTTAATTGATTAGTATGTTGACATTTTTTCATTGATATTTCAGATACTAACTTATTACGATGTTGTTTGGACCTAATTGATATATGTTGGATACTTTGCTTAGTCGCATGTCTAGATTATATGGATGTATGTCATTTATATTTATCTCTATGGCTAACTCATGGTAAACTATGTGTAATTGAGCATGTTTTCACACTTACGATTTCATGATGATGTTAGGAGATCAAATATTTCATTGATCGATTATTGAGTAGTTGATTTACATTGTATCGACGGGTGTGTTTAATGTGTGTAATGAGTGTGCGGGTGACAAGTCATAAGAGAACGTGGTTTCAAGGCAGCTACACAAATTTTGCACAAGCGGCCCACAATGCTAAGTCCTAACCGTGTTTATTGTATGAGGCCTTAGTATTAGATTTCATTATTTTGGGCACCATGAGTGACCCTCATTGTAATGTGGTATGTCATGTAAAATTAATCTTGGTTAGGATGTTTATTTTGTTGAGTAAATTTGGTTTGGGGACTTCATGGTCCCCACTTGCATTAATTTTTGTGTTTGGGTAATTGTGTATTAAATTAGAGGGGATTAGGGTCACATGTGAACCCTTGGGTGGGCCCCACACCCTCTACACTTGTGCCCAAATGTGCCAAACCTGAAATTTGGCTATTTTAGGCATTTTAAGTGACCCCTTTTAAGTTTGGGAGTTCACTTAGCATGAAAATAGGCCCTTGGACCCTACCTAATAGGTAGGGGGATTAATTTCAAGGCATAGAGGGAGTTTCCCTCCCATTTTGCCTCTCTTTGGTCACCATCCATGTAAGATGGATTGGTATGTGTATTTGTTAAAAGTTGCACAAGTTTGTTTTGTTTTTCATTTTGGGTAATTTGGGAGAAGAGTGTTAAAAGCTAGTTTATCTTTTCTTATTTTTATTTTAAGAATCTTTGACTTGGAGGGAAGAGAGGGGTGACACATGTCACCCCCTCATTTGAGAGGAAATTTTTGTCTTCTCTTCAAATTCTCCCTCATGGGGAAGAAGAGAAACTTTTTTTTTTTTAGCTTTACTTGGAGGCTTGGTGATTTTGGAGCTAGAGCTTGCTTGGATAAGGAAGTGGAAAAGCTAGAGTGTTGGAGAGCTTTTGGAGGTAGGCTCCTTGAGCTCATTTTATGTTTTATATTATGATTAGATCTTAGCCTTGTTTTGTTTAAAATGTGGGTGTTGTTTCTTGTGTGTGGCTATTTGTTGAGTATGCTTGGTGTTTTATTTTTCTCCATCCATCATATGGCATGATGGATTTTGGAGTTTATGGGGGAAGAGAGAGGGATTTTCCCTCTCAAATATCATGGCTTGATGGGCAAGCCATGTAGGTTCTTCTTATTCCCCTCATATGGTTTGAGGTGGGGAAAGTGGTTCATATGGTTTGAACCCCCTTCCCCATTCTTGGAGAGGAAACCCAATGGGTTTGAAAATCCTCCCAAGAAGGATTTTGGTGAAAGGGTGGAGGAATAAGGAGGGTTTGATGACTTGGAGGAATAAGGAGGTTGTGAAGATTCTTGTTTGTGTGCTTCTAATGTTGGACCACACTTTTGGTACCTAGGATATCTCTTCTTCTCTTCCCCATTTTGGAGGTAGAATATGGTTCCTCCTCCTTTCCTTCTTTGCAAAATTTGGTGTTTTTCTTAGTATTTGACTTGTCTTGTATGTGAAAATAATGTTGGATTGTCTCCCTTAATCTTGTGCAAAGTTTGTGGAAGCTAGTCCTCTCTCCCATGGGCTTGGGGGAGGCTAGCATGTCTTCCAACCTTGGAAAGGCATGTAATGATGCCTAAAGGTTGGGTGGTTAAACAAGCCTTTTCTCCTCGTGTTGGTTCTTTGAAAGCATTTGAAATTTGGAGCTCAATGTGGAAGATAGTTGGAGATTCTTGTCATCTTGGCTTCTCATTGTCTTCTTCATCTTTTTGTGGACATCTCTCTCATTGTATCTTTAAGAATATGGCTTTGTGGAAGCTTTCATTGTCTTGTAAAATCTCTATTTTTGTATTTGGTATTTCTTGTAAACTTGAGTCATTTTTGCTTAAGCAATCTCCCTTAAATCTTGCAAAGAGGCTTGTAGTATGTTTTTCTTGAGTAGTTCATGTATCTTAGAAATATATTGCATATTGAGCTTGAACTCCTTGGAATGAAATCTTGTAATAGATGTTCCTTTATTATGAACTTGTTGTAACTCCTTTTTGAAGGAAAGTGGATCTATTGGAAATATTATTATTCTTGTTGTTGATCTCCTTCTTGTCTAATCTTGTAAAATGATTGTATGTTAAATAAAGTATCATTTTCTTGAAATGCATCTCTTTTTACAATTTTTGACAATTTAGTGAATAAGAATACAACTAGTTCTCTCTCTCTCTTAAATGAAATGGATATATTGGGTAGGAGTAGTGAGCTTTATACTTCACAACAATGCCCAATCAAATTTTTAAAAAAAATTACTACAACTTGGGATAGCCTCCTTTAACTTTGTATGAGAAGTAATTATATATGAAATAAAATAAAAATATATTTATATATGTAAAATGGTGATTGTCTTATACTATTGAACTATGTTTTAAAATTACATAGTTACGTATTAGTTTAGGTATTAATGTAGTTGTGTATCAATCCTATGAATTATTAGTATTCACATTATAATATAGATTATGTTCTATATATTGAAATATTGATGTATTATATGTTATACTTTATATATTATAATATAAATGTATTATATAGTGTGTGTGTGTGTGTGTATATTATATGTTCTATATTATAATATAAATATAAAATACTATATAAATATGTTATATTTTATGTATTATAATATAAATGTATTATAGTGTATATGTATATATAAATATATCGTAATATATAATATCAAACCATTCACAAAACAAAAAGAAATTGCAATAAACATTCACGGTAAAAGTTACAACTTTTTTTTTCTTTGCAAAGGAAAAGAAGTGGGGGAGGCGCTGAGCCCTCCCCAACCCGTGTCATTTCGTGACTCCCCACCCTGCCTCCAACTGCTCCACACCCACCTAGGGGTTTCCCTTTCTCTTCCGCCCACTGTGATCAACCCATCTCTCTCTGGTCGTGTGGCCATCTTCGAAGAGAAAAGGAGAGCTCGGCCTCCTTTTATCTTCGTTGCACCCTGCCCTTGGCGTTTTCTCTTTGCCATGGCCGCCCTGGTATAGCAGAGAAAGGAAACATGAATAGAAAAATGAATAAAAAGGAAAATAATAAATAAATAAAAACCATTCAAGGAAAGCCATACCCTTTGGCAATAACATCTTTCGATCCAATAACAAAATTAAATGGAGAATATCTTAAGCTTCGTTGGAAATTCCATGACATGTACAATTTACCTGTGAAGAGAAAGACATTAAAAAAATGTGTTAAGGAACAAATGACGGTGGAGAAAAGATATTGATTATGTTTAGAAATATTAGGGTTTCTTACTTTTACTAAGAAATCAACGACTCAGAAGAAATTAATCCTAGGGTCTAAACTTTACCCTCTTTCTTTCCCATATACTTAGACAAGTGGCTCATGATTTATGTTCTTTAAAATTTAAATGAAGTTTTTCCTTAGAATAATACGTGGAGAAAAATAAGAGTTTCTTTTAAGGTAAGGTTACAAAGTAAGAGTTTACTTTATTAAATACATTTTTCTCTTTAAAAGTAATATTTTTAGACCCACGTAGGGAATTTTAGACCTTTATGGGATTAGAGACTTTTATGGAATTTAAAGGAATAAAAGAAAATTAAATAATATGGGTAAATCTAGGTAAGAAGAGGATTTCTCCTTAAGGATAGCTTAAATCCTCTTTTTCTTTAGATATGGTTAATTTATTCCTTTTACGAATAATAATAAAAAATATATATATATATATATATATATATATCGTAATTTTTTTCAGGTGTTTTGTGTACGTTTTGGGTCGTTTAAAAAAGTAGGGCATTACACATAAGCAAGGACTTAAGCGAGGACAAATAGTTGATATTCACACATAAGCGAGGACCTAATAAAGGTTTAGGAATTATTCATTAGAAGGTAAGGTTGTTTCACGTGGCTCATGATTTATGTTCTTTAAAATTTAAATGAAATTTTTCCTTAGAATAATACGTGGAGTAAAATAAGAGTTTCTAATAAGGTAAGGTTACAAAGTAAGAGTTTACTTTATTAAATACTTTTTTATCTTTAAAATTAATATTTTTAGACCCACGTAGGGAATTTTAGACCTTTATGGGATTAGAGACTTTTATTGAATTTAAAGGAATAAAAGAAAATTAAATAATATGGGTAAATCTAGATAAGAAGAGGATTTCTCCTTAAGGATATCTTAAATCTTCTTTTTATTTAGATATGGTTAATTTATTCCTTTACGAATAATAATAAAAATTAATTTAAATATATATATATATATAAAATTATCGTACTTTTTTCCAGTGTTTTGTGTACGTTTTAGGTCATTTAAAAAAAGTAGGGCATTACACATAAGCAAGGACCTAACAAAGGACAAATAGTTGATATTCACACATAAGCAAGGACCTAATAAAGAATTTAAGAATTAGTCATTAGAAGGTAAGGTTGTTTCACGTATATTGGAGATTCACTAGAACTTGTATGAAGGAAGGGATACTAGAAAATGAAGCTAATTGAAGGACTCAAGAATAATATGCAAGGACGAGTCAAAGTTGGAAGTCTAGTCACCTCATAGCAAGTTAGATTAATAATTTTATGGAGGTTGAGGGTGAATCAAACCCCTAAATATAGAATTGGGGAAGTATGACCATTTATAGCCTATTAGGCTAGTTTAGAAAAGAGTGGTGGTAAGAAGAATTCGGGAGGTGAAGATGGAGCAACGTATAAATTGGTATGGGTAAGGGTGGTATTGTTGAGCTACTTGTTATTTAGAATTTTATGAAGTAAATATTTGGTCTATTGGAGCTATGAAGCTAGAGCATTGACATGAGGATGAACCATATACATGGGTGAGAGTGGAGTATGGTGGTGAAGTGTGTAAGGACCTAATGAAGTAAGAAGAGGTGCAATAGGTAGAATGGAGAGTGAGGGTAGGTGTAAAGTATAGGTCGGGTAAGAGGAGTAATAATCTCGTTTTGAGCTCATAGGTATATCACGTTACTTGGTGGAGGCTAAATCACAAGAATCATAGTTACTTAGAGGAGTTAACTTGAGGGATAAAGCATAAATGAGTTGATAAACATAGAAGAGGAGATTCGACTATGACAATAAGCAAGGGTGGTTGATAAGTTAGGTAAAGGTATGAATTCCATGTTCTTATTCACAAGTTTCTGAACAAGTTTATATAGAATATTACATATAATATGGCCTTTTTACTTATGAAGTTTATGAAAAAACTAAGTGGAGCACCTAAGTAGATAATCGAGCATGGGTGTGGTAAAGGGAATTCCAAGTTTGCTTAAGGCGGTGGGGACTTACACACAATTAAGGTCGAAGTGAGAAGACCCTTGCAACATTTTAGTAATTGAGCGGATTTAAAGGCTATAAAGGATATTAGAATGATAATGGCACCATTGCACTACTGAGATGCGAGAACAAGCACAAAAGCTTGCTTAGAGAGAAGATGGGCGGTTTGATTACGAGAAAAAATGGAGAGAATGGATGTTTTGGAGGATCTTGTTAGAGAGAGAGCTCCATTGTTAGAATTCAAGTCTCATGGACAAAGGAAAAAGGTGTTTTTATGCTTGGTGATGAGAATGAAAATAGAGATAGTTGTGTACATGCTAGAGGTGTGAATGCAAGTTTTAATGATGTACAATTCCCTAAGAAAATTAAAAAATGGTAGGTATTTATACCAAGTCGGTAATGTACGAAGAATGAGAGATTCTTGGAACAACGAAGAGGCAAAAAGACATATTTAAGAAGACAAGACATAAACATGAGTCAGAGAAGGAACTTTTTCAGAACTAGATGCAAATCTAGAGGTAAAGTATGTGATTTCATCATTGATGGAGTAAAGCTTGACAATGTTGTGTCGAGTACATGGTGAAAAAGTGGGATTGAGAAGTGTGCCACATCCAAAGACTTATTTCATTTCATGGGTGCGAGTAGAGTCATAACATCCTGGTAAGTGAGAAAAGCATAATTGATTTTAAAATTGGTTCATACCAGAGATACGGTGTTATGTGATGTTATACCTTTATATTTTTGTCATTTTCTCTTAGGTAGACCCTTGAAATTTTATAGGCAAGCCAAGCATGATGGAAAGACTAATGTTTACAAATTTTGTAATGTTGGATTTAAGCATAGTCTCATAGCCTTGAAGGGTGAAGGATATTATGAAAGAGGAAGATTCATGTTATTGACCATGAGGAAATATTTACATGAAAGAGTAGTATACAGGTGAAGGAAAATCAAATGAACATGAAGAACTAATGAAGGAGATCCATGTGAAAGACCAAGCCAATAGGATGATGACTACAATACAAACTAATGAGTTTAAGCAATATTGTAAGAAAGGAAATAAATATATTACTTTGAAGGAATATAGAGATAAAGAAGAGCTTCCATAGGAGGTCAAATAAGTATGGGAGAAAGACAAGTGCAGTCAGCCCATCATTAAGCAAGAAGAAGAGAAAGCAATGGTTATGTGCAAAGATCAAGACAAGGAATGCATAGTGAAGAAATAAGGTCAAGAACAAACAAAGGTTGAAGTAGATCAAGAAGAATCAAGTGAACAGAAAGATAAATAAGATAGAGGGGTTGTAATAAAGAAAGGATTAGTGGATTGGAAAACAAATAGTACTTTTGAAAGATTTGTACTTCTTCAATTGTGAGAGGATATTTATGTACTAGTGGAGTGGATAAATCATTTACTGATCAAGCCAGCAACAAGTGGAGTTACTCCTTGAAGAAGAAGACCAAGGTTTCAGGTATATGTAGTTATTCATTCAGAGAGCATAAATCACTTGTGAGCTATAAGAGGACATATTAATAATTATTAGTCTTAGAACCAAACTATGCAAGAGTAACTATTCAAGGACCGATATTTAGAATCTCAACTCCTAATGAAGGAGACCAAAAGTATGAAGTAAGGATCATATCAAATATATTAGATTGTAATGGATTGTATTTTGGACCATATTTTGGCCAAATGAGTGGAAAGAGGTTTATAAGGCATGGGAAAAACATGGATCTAAAACATGAGAGAAGCATACGAGAAGAGGCAGAGTCAAGAAGTGAACATGGAGCATGATCTCAAGGAAGCACTAAGGTATAGAGTTAAAGCTAGGATTAAAGGTGAAGAAATAATTTTTCGGTGCGAATAAATACTTCATGCATTTCCAGTTGTAAATGATGGGAAGGAGGGAAAAACAAAAATACAAATGTGGAGCTCAAGATTACACTCACATACATGAGTAGGTTGTGCAAGAATTATTTGGAGTTAGGAAGGTTAAGAAAGCGGAAAAATTGAAATGGCACAATAAAAGTGCAAAACATCAAAAGGGAAGGAAGGTAAAGATGAAAGAATTTGAGTCCTTGAGAAAAAAAAGAGGGATAACAGTCATAATAGCTGATGGAGGAATAAAGGAGGGATAAAACCATGGAAATCAAGACAGGGAACATACAAAGTAAGCAAGGATAAAATAAACTAGACCATAAACATGAATAGGAGGATCAAAATAAATACACCTAAAACTATGCAAGAAAGAAAGAAGCAAGAGGAGATGGCCAATAAACACCATTTGAGATAGAAGCTCAACTTTTCCTCTCATAAGTAGAATGATGTAGGTGCATCAGTAGGATGTCATTGAGGTTGTCATATGTGATTTGAGTCTAGTTTTTTTTAGGAGTATATGACATCATTTTCCCTCCAAATGATGTAGGTCAAATATTCAAATTATGAAAAAGTTGTATGAAGCCTAAATAAGGCCTATTTTTTTATATGAAGGCAAAAAAAAGTAAAATAAAACTTAGAGATATTATTCCCATGTGGAATCAGTCTAGTAAGAAGGTTTAGGAGTTGTTGAGGTCTTTTCTTAAGCTAGGAGGAGGTTGAGTTATCTTAGGAGGTTGTTGAGTGAAGATAGGAAGTGGTTTTAGGATGCTAATTTGGGAGTTTTGGTCTATGGTATGTAATTCTCTCATGGAGATGAATGTAATAGGAATAATAGACATGAATAAACATGTGATGAAGGTTTTTAGATTAATTCAAGAGTTTCTTTTATAAGTTTTTACACATTTTCTCCATGTAGATAGCACAAATCCTATTAAAGCCGAGAGCATGTATATAGATAGTAGGCTTGGGAGAAATTTCAAGGATCTTTGAAGGGTCAAAATGGTGATCGAGGAGTCCATGGATTATCATCAATTATTTATAGCCCTTGAAGTCAATTATAGTTACCTCAGACTACGAGTTTTCCTCTCGGGCCCTAGCTTGGGCAAGTAATATCTAAAACTCTATCCATCAAAACTTGATAAAAATTGAGGAGAATCCCTATCCGGAGGAAGCTAGAATTTTTTCAAACATAAATTTCAAATTCACACATGTGAGGGGTTTATCATATGTTTCTCATATCGGACTATACCGACCTAGAGCAAGGGAGAATTGGATGCATACATGAGTGAATGATTGAATCAAGCCCAAAATTTCACCATGGAGCATGTTGTAGGTTTCAAGAAGGTATTGTAATCATTTCTAGGAAATCTTAGACCCAAATTCCTTACTTTCATACTTGCATTCTTGCGAGAGAGCTAATTATGCCTAAATGATCCCTAGGATAAGCTGGAATAGTCCATATCCCTATAAAGAACAAATAGTTGATTTTCACATATGAGCAAGGATCCAATAAAGGGTCATGGAATTAGTCATTAGAAGGTAAGTTTGTTTCATGGATATTGGAGATTCAATAGCACTTGTATAAAGGAAGGGCTGCTTTAGAAAATGAAGCTAATTGAAGGACTCAAGAACAATATACAAGGACAATTTAAAGTTGGAGGTCTAATCACCTCATAGAAGGCTAGATTAAGAAATTTATGGAGGTTAAGGGTGAATCAAACCCTAAAACTAGTATTGGATAAGTGTAGACACCTATTTTTGGTATAGCGCCCCTCCATCATCTCACATTCATCCAATTTCCATTCTCGCATCTCTTTCTCTTAAATTAAATAAAATATTATTTATTTGCTCACATTATTTGATTAATTATCAAATGGGCTCCATGTAGACCCATTTGATAATTCAAATTTTGGCATATCCCCATCCTTCACAAATTATTTAATTCATGGGTATTAATACACCCATCGACACCTTCTTTTTAAAATGGAATCTTTATCTCACCCACCATGTCAATCATGCTCCCCACTCCATCTAATAATTCAATCTGTGGTCCCCACATGATCACATCATATCCCTAACTCAGGTTACTTTACTCAACCCCAATTACTTCACATCTGAGTTATAAATATGGGTTTCTCTCCCATATTTCAAAAAAGGGAAAACTTAACGAGAGGACGAAAGACTTAGAAAAGGACCAAGGACTGAAGAAAAAAAGAAGAGAAGAAAGATCTTAATTAAGTTCTGCCAGTTTAAGGAAGAAGCCTTTTCCATGGTTCATTATCTTGCCATCTTGATGTCGGTTCATCTCCATAATGGAGCACAAGATAGATTCCTCGTAATTTTAGTTACTTGTCATTTTATATTTCATTACTCTGCATTCACGATCTATTATTATCTTATTTGACACGGGGATTGACATCCTCCAAGGGAGTTAAAATCCTCTTGGGCAGCACTATCTGGGTAACCCCGCATATTACGATCTAATCTTATCCGTTTAAGTTTTGTAGATCTAGCTTCTTTATATCATGCCTTTATCTTATTTACGCCCATATCATCCATCGTCATCTCAGTACTAAGCCCTTGTATAATCAACATTTTTAGTGTTTCTTAATTACTCGTATACTCATATGGTCGGGAAGTGGAAACACATATCAACAATTGGCACGCCTAGTGGGACTAGATCCAAGGTTTGGTCATTTTTGTTTGTTTTCTACTTTTATTTACCTCGTGCAAGTTTGGTGCTATCTTCATCCGTAGTAGAGGTTTGTGTCATCTTCAAGGTAATTACTCTTCTTGTGTTTAACTAGCTTGGTATTGAGTTTCACCCGCATGGGAAATGAATCCAGAAATTAACCTTATCATTCATCTATGTTTTCAAGTTTGATTGTGTAATTTATTAGTTTCTAAAGTGTGTAAATCACGTAATATATTTTGCAAATGTTTCATTTTTCAACTAACTTGCTTTTAGGGTTTTAATGTTATCTCCATATGTGCGGTGTAGTATGAACATTTAGTCATTTTTATCATCACTTCAAGGTACATAGCCTTTGTTGTTTTCAAAAAAACCATTTGCTTGTTTATAATTAATATTAAAAAAATTATCATTTAGTAAATAACATTAATTAAAAAAAAATTAAAAAAAAAAAAAAATGATTAAGTTTTATCCTAAAACTACCCCCTAATTTCCTTAACTCGGCCAACTTGGCCTAAGTATCTCATCACCTCCACTTGGCAGACTTTTCCACCTCCACACACCGACCTCCATCCTCACTGCGCACATCCTTGAGCTCTTCCTCACGATCATCCCAGAGCTCCATCCTCACCTTCCCTGAGCTCCATCTCCCCATCCAAAATCCCGAACCCACTCCATCTCTCTTCCACTAACCTACCTTTTCCCTCCACACTAACTCTAGCTTGCCCACCACCACACACACTCCTTCTTCCCATGTCCCTTCTCTCCACCTCATCACCTCAACTCCCACGGTCCTCGGCCGATGCCTCCCACCTCGGCTTCCACATTTCCTCACTCCCCTCAACCCACACGAACTCCCACCTACCCATCTATCCCCACGACTCATTCTCTACCCAAGATCCCATCTCCTATTCACCACGCAACTCCCTACTCCATCCACACGTTCAACTTGCCATCCCCCTCTGCTCGAGCTCCCATTTGACTTCTCTCCCTCACGAGCTCTTCCGACCAACTCCCCTTGGCTCACCTACCTATCCACTAAGCTACCATTCTCTCCTCCCTGAACCCACCTCCTTTTTCTTGTGAGCCACTACTTCTACCCACATCCTATATTACTACCCAACTGATCACCATCATCAAACACAATCACATAACACCAATTTATCTTCTATTTATTTCCTTTTATTTTATGTATTGTATTTATCTTGCCTAACTATAATTTTGCATGCCCGTAATTTCTTGTTGTCATCACATTAGATTGCATGAATTTTTTGAAAATATTTGGAATATCTTGGATTTATACCCATGCTAATGTCTTCCACCTACATGCATAGATAGAAATGAAGTTTCAAAGAGAGAAATATAGGCACAAAGTCATGATTTG
Source organism: Taxus wallichiana var. yunnanensis (assembly GCA_018340775.1). Classification (NCBI taxonomy): domain Eukaryota; kingdom Viridiplantae; phylum Streptophyta; class Pinopsida; order Cupressales; family Taxaceae; genus Taxus; species Taxus wallichiana. The sequence continues at coordinate 934,540,149 of CM031242.1, forward strand.
TAAAAATGTAAAAAATTGTCTAGAAATTTTAACGTAATAATGAATTCATGAAAGATATATACAATCGATCACATTAGAAGACATATTTAAGTTTCAAAAAAATTTCCAAGGCCACGTCAAAAACCATCACTTACATTATGAACCTTGTTATCTCTCAAAAGTGCACCCAGAGAGATGGCAGCAGGTGTTCTAAGTCTGTAAAAGATCTCTCTCTCTCATAGATACAATGGGGACACCTCAGGTCTGTGGGTATACCTATTTTGAGGTGAACCTCCGGGGTTAAAAGGTCGGTTCCTTATTGGTGTTCACTAGACTACTTTCTGGGAGTTTTAGGGTTAGGAAGTGACTAAAAATGAAATAATTACTAAGGTGATACACCAAATTTGAATAAAGAACTTGACTTGAGTGGAATACACAACTGACTTGTGAAGAATTCTTTGTGTGCACGAACCAATTTGTACTTTCTACAAAATGTAAGGGCAAAAACACTTAATTTATACTGAGGGAAAATCACAACAGTACTAGTAAGCTAACATGCACAATGAAATTTAGCAGAAAATAGTAGATCTGTAGTAGGGTAAAGTGACTAATCAGGGAATATTGATTCACAAGATTAATACTGGCATACACAAGACTGCAGAATAACTTGGAAAGGCAAAAGTAATTCAACACTCAGAGGGTAAAACTGGCAGAAATTGCTTCAGTACTCATATCAAAAGTTCTTTTGGGAAAAATCTCTAAAAAATTCCCCCCTTTGTGCTTTGCAAGAGCACACAATATATAGCAAAAGTTCACTCCACTTCCTAAAAATAGCCTCCAGGTTGTACTCGCCCATGTATCCTAATTTTATCCTTTATTTAATAATAAAAAAGGAATAAAATAATACAAACTAAAGCATGTGATGAAAATAGGCATTATCAGCCTTAGATACAATATAGTCAAATTAAAGTTGACTATTCTATTTTTAAGAAAGAAAGGTGAACAATTGCTAATTTTAAAATTTACTTGCTAGGCAAGTCTTCTCTCTTTGCACATGCAAGTTTGTCATCTTCTCTGTTCTGTCATGTTGTGAAGGCGTGTAAAAAATCATCTCCTGTGTATAGGCAAAAGGATGCAACCTTAGCCATATTTGCAAAAATAAAGTGAAGTGGGGACCACCTCCAAGGTATACATGTTTTTTGATTTCCTTCACTGATCTGGATAGTCATGAAAAGACATTTGCAAATTTGTTTGAAAACCCCATTTGGGGACCACCTTTGGTTTGGAATGCTGCCGCATTATAGATTTAGGCATAAGCATGTATATAATATCAAAGGGACCACCCTTGGCTAGCCCACCATGCATTAGTTGATCCACCACCTTTGGACCTTGGCACATAATACAAATTTTTCCCTTTTCGGGACTTTTGGCATATAATGATTTGTTTGATTTTTGGGCATGCACCATAGTTTAGACTTTGGATAGTCTTGGTGAATGATTTTTTTAATCTGTCCACGTGGGCTGGCCCCTCTCCATGATGACTCGACCCTTTCCATTTGTAGGCGGTGGAAACTTGACCTTAGGCTTGGTTTACTTGGATTTTGATGAGCTCTACCAGCCCTTGATCTTTGCTTTGGTTTCACCACCACCGTTGATCTTCTAACTGCGGGTTAGGGTTCGGCCTAAGCATTTAATGTGTTTGGTGGCGTTTAATTAGGATCTATCATTTTGGACCCTGTGTAGACCAATCACCATTCATCTTGGCACTTGGCATTTGTTGGATCGTCGATTTTTAACCTCGGGTTAGGGTTTTGGAACCCTAGTTCGAATGCAAGTTCATACTCGCGAGCTTGCATTTGGATTTTTTCATTATGTGGGCAAAGCCCTAGCAAATTTTTTACCGCTCTAAATTTTTTGATGAAAGCTTGGAGATTTAGACGTTTTGAGCCTACATACTTGTTCTTTGATCTTTGACACCATTGTTGCTTGGTAGGCCTGCGTTTTTGATGGATTCGAAGGTATTTTTGTTGTTTTTCAGTTTTGTGTTTGGTTTCCCTCCTGTATATGATCTAAAGATCATTTTCATCTATTATTCTGCTCTGTATCACTTGCATGGAATGATAAATCCTTGTTTTTCTCTCGGTTCTCTACTTTTGGTAGCTAATGAGCTCGGTACGAGCCTGTAGAAAGAGATGCCAACATGGTTTGTTTTCTTGTTTCATTACTGGTGAGTTCTTTGCACTGTTTCCTCTTTCTTTCGAGCTCGAGTTTTCATTCTTAAACTCTGAATCTTGCAAAACCTTGGTTATAATGTTCGTAAAATGAAAATATTTGTGGGTTATCTTTTTGCTTTGACCTTGAGCTCGGAACTTACTTCATTTGTATTTTGACATGAACCTTTCTGTGCTCGGGTTTGGATATTTAACCTATAAATCTGGCTCCATACTTAGAAGTGTAGATTGTTTGATCTTTTACCTCGATATTCAAACTCTATTTCATTTTCCTATAGATGTATATTTGGGCTTTGTTATTTGCTCTTTTTGCATTATTCTTCTCATTTGTAGAGGTAAAATACTTCGTTTCTTTGTAATTTCTTCATCGTAGATGTATGCTTGGCATCGTGACATGCTTCCTTTCTAGACCTGTATGAGTTCAAGCTTCTTTGACTTGTTGTTCTTTGTCTATGAACTATATCTTGGAAATGAAAACCTAGCACTAGTAGTCTATTTCTTCTATGATTCATTTTCCCTTTGTAGATGTAATTCGAACTACTTTTATGAACTCTGTGCATGCATACTTTCACTTGTTGATCTTTTCTGTAAGGCATGCTTTAGCTAGACCTTTGTTGAGCTTTGTAGTTTACTCCTTCGGTTGGAAGATGAATGCTATCTTCGATATTCTGTAGTTTGACATTTGTATTCAGGATAATGAATTCTTGGCAGTTGTATCTTTGGTTCTTTGATTACAAACATGATTGCATACTTTCTGTATAATGAAATAAATATCTCTTTTCTGGAAAATGAAGAAGATAATTAGTTTCCTTTTCTGTAATGACACTTCACTTTCTAGAAGTCATAGTAGCAAGTATATTTTAATTTCTACATTATTTCTCAATTCTTTTTTGGAAAAGTCTATTTACTGAGGAGACTCGGCAAAATTCCATTTCCAAAATCTTGTTTTCTCTCTCCTTTTCTAGATTTGTAAAATATCTTGTTATTAGCTCATTTTGCCACTTCTTTCTTCTACGTAAACCATCTAAGCTTTGATGTTTTTGCTTAATTCGAGTAGATGCTTTCTTCTTAACCAAGTAGTGATTTTTGATCAATGTTGCAAATTCAAAAATGAGTTAGAAACAAATAGGCCTTTTGGCCTCTCTTGTATCCATGTGATTTATTTATTTTTCCTTCCTTCTTCTGCAATTTTTTTTGTTTTTAACCACCTTCTAGTGTCATTTACTCATCTGTTTCTTTCACAAGTTGCTTCAGATTCTGCGCCTTTTAAATCAACTCTTAGCTTTATTTGACCTTCTCTTTTCAGATTCACTTTATGAACTCTGCCTCTTCCTTGTTGCCAACTCATCTGTTTTTCTTTGTTTTCTTGTGCCATGTGTTTTTGTACTTCTTTCTTTCAAGTACCATTAGATACATCGAATTCAAGATTTGTATTTGCTTTAGAACATGAGTATTGGAATAACATTGTACCCTGAGCTCAATTTGATAGATACTTCTCTTGTCTTGTAGGTGTTAAGAAATGGAGATGGAAGCGAGAAGATGGAAGAGTTGAGATGGAGATGGAAAGGCTGAGGAGTGGAGACAGAAGACAGAAAAGGAAATGATGGGTTCCTTTTTACTCCTCTACTCTTGTTCTTTAGCACATGTGGTATTCTCATTTCCATGTATATGATGAGTCACTTAGTCATATCCCATGGCTTGTGTGGGAAAGCTTATGATCTCTTATGAATAAAGCATTAAATTGAAATAATGAGTTGATTATCTCTTTCTGCATTTAGTTTTCCTTTGATTGTACAATGATGTAGGCAACTCAATTTCTCAATAAAATGAATTAACATAAGGGATAACTTGAAGTGAATACCTATAACTCCAGTGGATAATCATTGAATGAAACGTGTCTCTTTGCATGCTTTGTGATTATCTTAGCTTCCATTCTTCGTTTTGACTCCTTTCTACTATCTCCATTTGGACATTATTGTCACTGTTTGTTTGTCAATATTTTCTTGATGGAAGTAGCAGGAAAGGAATCAATTGTAATCTTTTATGGTAGCATAGGTAAATGCAAACTTATAAATCATTACAACTTTAATGAACAAAGAGCAATAAAACTAATAGGCATCAAGATAATAACCATGAATCTGATTGTCTGAAAACTGCCACTATGTCTGTTGTTCCAAAACTATACACCTTACATATTCTGCAATCCGGTGTCTTCATCAGGATAACACAACTGTCCTTTGGGGCTTGTGTTCTCTTGCTGAGGATATTCATGAGATTGCAGACTATGTGAGTTGTTACGATTTTGTAACAGCACACATATTGCTGCAGATTCCACTTAATCTCTTTCACAAATTAGCAATAACAAAATAATCTAACGTAAATCCCTTAGCTTAGGTATACTTCACCAAAGTTGTCCGTTGTAACGAAGTTTCGAGTTGCCCATTTTTGCACAAGTGCAAAAATTGTCAACATTTTGGTGATCCTGTGGGGAAAGCTGCCTACTAGCTTGTAGACTAGTGCCTTACTCTTGTCCATTGGGTATGGAGTCCAAATCGTAACCAAAATCGACCTTTTTCAAAAGGTCCAACCCTTTCAAAACAACTACAAATTTTGGGAAAAAAATCGGCAAACCACACCATGTGCATGAATGCACTTATTGAAAGGGAAATCCTACTCTAACCAATCACTGTAAGATTTTCAATAATAGTGTTTGAGAAACATACCATTCACAAGAATGGGAAGTTCCTCTCCATTCAGCTTGGAAAGCTGAAAAGCATTGTGTTCTTTGCAAGCTGATATCATATAAGGACCACTCCAGAGTGTATCAAACTTTGAGTGTCTTCCTAGCTTAGCACGATCAACATCCCATTTCAACACAATATCTCCTTCATTGAAGATTTTGAATTTGGCTTTCTTATCAAAAGTCTTCTTCATCTGATTCTGATTCTTCTCCATGTTTGAATGAGCTTGATCTCTTAGTTCTTGTAATTCCATCAATTCTGCATAACGGACCTGCAATGGTTCATTCTCAAGTAATTCTATTTGATGCAGCAAATCCAATGCGTAGGTAACTCAACTAAAATTGGCATCCTCACTTCTTTCCCATACACAAGCTTGTATGGTGAATTTCCAACTGATCTCTTAGGGGTCACCCTATCAGCCCAAAGTGTTGAATTCAACATTAGATGCCAAGCTCTTTGATTATCTTTGAGTGTTCTTTTGATGATTCTCAATAGATTCTTGTTAGTGCTTTCAGCTAATCCATTACCTTGTGGGTAATAATTAGATGAAGAGCTCAAGTAGATTCCACAACTAATAGCCCAATCTGTTACCTTAGCACTAAGAAATGCTAAAGCATTATCTGATATGATAGTTGTTGGAACACCAAATCTATAGACTATCCCTTCATAGAAGGCTACTATTGAAGCTTCATTAGCATCCTTCAAGGCTACTGCTTCAGTCCATCTTGTAATCTATAGCAGTTAGAATCCATTTATGTCCTTGTGAAGAAGGCTAGTTAATCATTTGATAAAGTCAATACCCCACTTTGCATAAAGGGTGATCGGCTAAAATAGGTCTGCAAAGGTAGCGTAGCTAAACGTTCTTTCCCAACAAAGAAAATGCACTTCTTGAATTTCTGATCCATTCAAAATAGTCCTTAAATATGCTAGGTTAATAGTAACCTGATTTCATGATTTTCAAAGTTGTAGTTCGTGCTGAGAAGTGACCTCCTGCAGGTCCTTCATGGAATTCTGATAATATCTTCTGAATTTTGTCATAATCGACACATCGCAGCAAGATTCCATTTATATCTCTTTTAAACAATACACCATCCATGAAAAGATAAGGAATAGCTTGTAATCTGAAATATCTTCATTTATTCTTATCCATACCTTCTAGATAGGTGTCGTGTTGTAGATAGTTAACCAAATCAGTCATCCATCTCGATTCCTAAATTTCTTGAGGAAGTTCAGGTTGCTGATTTCCTAGTTGCAACATAACATTTGATTGTTGATACATGGTTTCAGCATGTTGTTCTGAATCTTCGGGTTCTGCAGCCTATTGTTTTTCCATATCAGCAATTAAATGCTCACATAAACCTTTACCTCGAACTGTCTTTGCAACTCGGATATCAACATCATATTCCATAACCTTCATTATCCAGCCTACTCTTTTCTCATTCAACTCTTTGTTCAACAAGAAAGCTTTCACATTTGGATGAGAAACAAGAACATGAATTCTATTGTTCGAAAGCATGTACTTAAAATTCTTTAGTCCTCTAACTACGGAAAGTACTTGTTTTTCAAGGAATGTGTACCTTTTTTTGTAATTGTGCAAGCTCTGTCAAAGAAAGCAATTGGTTTTTGATATTCTCATCATTGACTTGAGTTAGAATAGTGAGATTGTTTGACTCCTGTGAGTGCATACATTTTGAAATATTTTTCAAAATTTTGATTTGCAATAGTAGGAGCTTTGAGAAATAGCTAGTTTAATAGCCTCGAAACCTTCTCTCCCTTCACTGGTCCAAGAGAATGTTTTCTCTTTCCTTAGCATGGTTGTCAATGGCTTAACCAATGCTACAAAATCTAGGACAAATATTCTGACAAAGTTGATTTTTCCCAGAAAGCTCTATAATGCCTTCTTGTGATGAGGTAATGATAGTTATGATATGGCTTCATTTCTGAAAGGATCAATTGCCAAACCACCTGTTTGGAAACAATATGGCGAGTAGCTTACCTTCATGTATCTTGAAAAGATAGACTTTTTGGGATTCAAAGATATTCCAAACTACTGCGAGATATGAAAAGTTTGTCTCAAATGTATTAGATGTTCATCAAAAAAAATTGAGAATACAGTGACATCATCTAAATAAACAAGTATGCATTTATTTAGTAGGCTACAAAAAGTGATATCTATTGCACGTTGAAACGTTGCACTAGCATTTGAAAGACCAAAAGGCATCCTTTTGTAAGCGTAAGTACCCCACTTGGTGGTAAAAGTTGTTTTATATCTGTCCTCTCCTCGGACTAAAATCTGATTATATCCATTGTAACCATCTAGAAGGGATAGTCTGTCTGATCTTGAGACTGTTCTCAAAATCTGATCCATGTTTGGTAATGGATAATGATCTTTCAATGATGCTTTATTAAGATCTCTAAAATCCACACATAATCTGATTTCTCCATTCTTTTTCCTAACTGGAACAAGATTTGCTACCCAACTTGAATGCTTAACCAGGAAAATAATTCCTGATTCAATCAATTTTGATAATTCTTTTCTCATAAGAGGTTCTATTTTGGGTTTTATAGGCTTTTGTTTCTGCCTAACTAGTTTAGAATTTGGCTGTAATTCAATTGTAGGCTATGCTGGTAGGGGTTAAACCCTTTCAAGTCTTGGTATCTCCAAGCAAAAACATCTTTAAATTCAGTGCAAAGCTTAATAAAAGACTATTTTTTTGATAAGGAACATACCTTTCCAAGAAATAAGTACTTTCCTTCATCAACGAAAACCTCTTCGTAATTATCAGCATGAGTAGACATCTTAGCTTTGTCCTTTCTTAACTAGTCATCAGTGCTGAAGATGTCTTCCAATGTGACATGTCCTTGAGGAAACTTTTTGTCTTTAAGCTGAAAAATTTGGTCACCATATAGATGTTGTAATTTATCACGATTCTTGCAAAAATTCAGCTTCCTCTTGAAGGAACACCTGCAAATTTGATCATCGCTCTCAAACACCTGCCAATTAGATTCATTATTAGGTATGGAAGGTTTGACAATCAACCTAACATGAGGTGAACTTTGATGCTTCCTATTTGTTCCAGCACTTGAAACTAGCACCAGTGATGTTAGTCTATCGGCATGTTTATTTTTGGCTCTAGGAATAGACTGAATATTAATGGAATCAAAATCTTCCATTAAGTCTGAAACTCTATGCCTATAGGACTTCATTAATGGATTCTTACATACATTGAAGTTTTTTACTTGATTTATTACTAACTCAGAATCGCCAAAGACTTGTAACGTGTTGATTCCTCTTTTTCTGGCCCAAAGTAAGCCATGAATTAACACTTCATACTCAGCTACATTACAAGTGCACGAAAATTGAAGACTCAGAGCTGTAAAATACCTTTCGTTTGTTGGGGAAGTGAGCATCAAACTGCTCCCTATCCTTTCTTATTCTTAGCTCCATCAAAATGAAGCTTCCAAATCCCTTCTATTTTATTTTCTATTTTGGACAGCAAGGGAACTGCTGCACTTTCTTCATGCATGTAATAAACACGAAAATATGTTCTTCAACTATTTTCTCATCCATGAACATGTTAGAAACACCTTCTAGTGCTGAAATCTGAGCTACATCATCAAAATCAGATTGATCTAAAGCTGAATAATTCACTACTGCATTTGGTGAATGAGGCTCAATATGAAATCTAGCCAATGGCTCAAAATTTATGGTAACCTTAGTGCCATAACGTGTAGTGAAAAATAAGAAAGACCAATCAGAAGAGAGGTAGCCTCCTATTTTTGTTGTAAAGTCTCTAGATAGGCACAAGGCAAAATATGGAGGTAAATCCATAACATCTTTTAAAATGGAGACATTTGGGAAAGCATGTAACGTTACCTCCAAATTTTTATTACTCCAACTGTATTGGTTGCATTCCCATCAAGCTGTAAAACACTCCTTTCTGTAGGTTCATATTGCAGGCCTAATTTTTCAGCAATTGACTTAGGCATGACTGTACTACTTGCACCGCTATCCACCATACAGTTATGAACTAAATTTTCTCCAATGATCAGAGATAGGTAAAAGGGTGGTGGCTTCTTTATGTCATGAGAATTTAGAACCTTCTGAACCATCCATCTAACATCCTTTACGTGATCTTGATCAAGTGTTCCAAGGACCATATATGTATTTTGGACTTCCTTTACTGTTGTTTTTGAAGAAATCTATAGTTTAGCTAGTTCATGAGAGAGTAAATCCTGTTGTCCTGGAATTATTAAGGCATCCCACATTGAGATGTTAACATTGTGCTTCTTCATCACATCAATAATATTAAAAGAAGAAACAGTCTTAGAGATAGACTCAACCGTTTTAGCGTAAGCTTTTAGCAAAAGCGATTTAGCCCGGTGACCTTGGATATCTAAGGGATAAACAATCTTCTTGGATCAGGCTGAAGCTATTTTTGTTTTTCTTTACTAGCTGTAACACTTGTTGTTTTCTGAGGGACAACAGGATTGTTGGCTAATTTCGAGACTGTAGATGTTGATATATCAGTAATAATGGGCAGCATAGGTCTGTTTTGTTGTTTTTATTTTCGGTAGCTTTCTCTTGAGCTCTAGTGGTAACAGCAATGAAATCCTCCTCATTAAAGCTGACCAAATTCTATTCAGGTGTTTTCTAAACATGACTTTCTTGCTGCCCACCCTCCATTTGAGGTATGAACAATGCTTCAGATTGAGGTTGTGCAACAAGATTCAGGTTCAGGAATGCATTTGGGTAGTTTGCAGTTTGATGAGGTTGATTACAAGGTTGGCACCACTCTTCTGTAGCCATATTAACTAGAACCAAAGCGTTAGATGCACTAGGAACATTAGAATCAAACTACCTTTGCTGATAAGGTTGCCTGTAATTTTGATTCTATTAGTAAGGCTGCCAATTCTGCTGGTTTTGCTGGTAAGGAGCTTGATATGGCCTATTAGGCAATGTAAGCTTATTTTCAATTGATGTCAGTTTATTTCTCATGGTTTGCAAGGCTTTAAACATATCTTGGAATGGGGCTGCAACAGTAGGCTCTAGGATTGTAATAGGCTGTGGGATAGGAGCTAAATCTGCCAAAAATGGCATTGTAGGCCTTGGTGTTAATTTTTCAGCCTGAATAAGGTTGTTTTTAGCTTTTATAGCAGTGTCATAGGCCCCTGGAAGAGTAAAAGCTCCCATGGATTGAATCATAGTTGCAATATCACTATTCAATCCTCTGAGGTAATAAAGGAAAGCGTGATCAACTTGAGGCTTAACACTTGTTGGGATTCTTTCCCAAGTTCTAGCAAAATGAATATTAAAACTAGACAAATATTCATGAGGGGCTCTCTTGATAGTAGATAGTTATTCTATCAAGGACAAATGATCTAAATTGTCTTGGAATTGTTCCAGCAATTTCTCTCCTAATTCATCCCAAGTTCTTATGCTTCCAATCTCTAGGTTCCTATACCATTGCAAGGCTTGTCCTTTAAAAGATGCAGCTAAAAGTCTTAAAGCTACGTCTTCATGAGTAATATTGTGGACTGCACATATGGCTACAACATCTTTGATGTGTTCAGTTGGTGTAACTTGATTTTCACCGGTAAATGATGGCAGACTTTTCAGAGCAGCATTAGGAATGTCATGATACACTGTAATTACTAATGGGCTGCCATTAGTAAAGGCTGCAAAATTTCTGGGTGGTTGAATAGCCATTGGAAAAACCGGGATATTGATTGAAAAATTTATTCGTGGTGAAGGAATATCAGGAGGGTTTTCAAAACCAGGTCTGTTATAAGGAAAAGTATTACCAACCCTTCTTCTTCTAGCATATTTCAAAGGTAAAGAAACAAACTCAAGAGGAATACCTCTTACCGATGATCTTGTAGTCACTTTAGGCATGGAACATGCTGCAATACTAGTCTGAAATCAGCTTTACGGAGTCGCCAAAAGATCATAGAATCTTTAGAATTAATTTGCTATAGCTTTTCTCCCAAAAGTAACTTTTGATCTGCTCTAGAATCTGAAATTTGCATGCAGATCTGATTCGTTTTCCCACCGGGTGTGCCAAAAACTGCCATCTCTTTCTTGGGTGCACTTTTGAGAGATAACAAACCTCATAAAACAAAGTAGGAAGATTAAATTTCTAGACTGTCCTAGACGCTTGTTCTCAAAGATCTAAACCATCATTCATAAGTAATATACGAGGAGATTACTATTCTTGAACATTGGCTCGCAATATTCGATGTTTGATGCCTCCAACTATTTCCAATTTTGTTTCAAATTCACACAAGTGTGGTAGTAGTTGTAAAGTATCTTTACAGTGATTGGTTTATAATTCTTTAGAACACATTTCCATGTTTTTAAATAGTGCGTGCGTGCAGTGCTTTATTGGACCGATGTGTTTATAACAGTTCCTTTTATACAAACTACTCATAGCACCATTGCCAATTATATATTTCTTGTTTAGATGTTATGTGAAGAGCCACGTCCATGTGCAATATAACTAACCGGTTTCAATCTACCCGTCCTAGATTCAACTTTTGACTTTGTTGTTCCTAAAGGCAAGATTAAATTTGATTTGCTTTTCCATCAAAATGATCCATCATCTTTGTAAATTGATCTACCTTTTGGAAACACTCTTCCCCATGTAGAATGACCCCTTGGTGCTTGTGGTGGTGGGAAGTCAATTTGTTGGTCCCACACATGTGGGTGAGTAAAGTTGAGACACTTTTTGCATGTCTGATTGAAAATAGTCCAACTGTAGTATAGACACACATCAACTATCTATAAGATGCATCCGTTGTGTGTGTGAACTGTTCCACTAAATGCATTCCTCATCTTGAATCGATTTTGAATCAATTAATCTACTCCAAATTCTTTTCATTAGATCCATTTCATAGCTTCTTGCATAGATTATTATTATTATTATTATTATTATTATTGTAGATAGTTTATAATATATCTTAGCATTTAATCATTTATTTCGCCGTTTGTTTTATATGTTTATTTAATTCATAGTTTCTTTAATCATTTATTTTAATAAGAATACCAGTTCTTGGTTTATCCCTTATTTTATAGTCTATTAATAGCTTTCATAGCTTATTTCCTTTTATTGTATACGAATGTTGGTCTATAATCTTTTTCTTAATTAATTAGCTTCATTATTATTATCTTTTTTTTATGAAGTAACTTTTTGACAACATCTATATCTTCTTTCTTAACCGTATGAACTAATTATATTTACCTTATTTTCCACGTGAAATCAAAAAATTCATGATCATCCAAAACCCCGTTAGATATCACTTGCTTGGCAAAAAAAGAGAAAACACTCATTTTTACTAGCCTCATCTGCAACTCTAAATGGTGCCATTTCAGGGTACCAGGATTTTCAGGTCACTAATTGGTGCTTTCAAAATACATCATCATCACGTGCAATCAAATAACACCGATAAGTGATTCTCTAGGTATTTCTCATTTTTCTCTATTTTCTCTTTTCTACATCGAACTTTCCCTTTATCCTGAGTGTCTGTATACATTGAACATCACATTTCATTTTCGTCTAAAACAAACCTTCTGCATCCTGCCTGATCACATAGCTTAAGTAAAGAATTTAACTCTCTGCATTTCACTTATCACACACTACTTGAGACTACACAAACATAATTAACACATCAAAACATTCCTCTCGCTTTGGTTAGTTGAGTGGGACCTAAACACCCAACAGAAACCACCTCGGACATCTCCCAATCCACAACTTCTGAAACCAGACTTTAGACTCCTTTAGGCACCTTTCATTACCTACTTTTCTTTTCTATTCACATCCTCTAAATTAATCATGATGATAAAAAAATATTCTGCTTGATTTTTTTCAACAACATACATAAATAGATGTTTCTCTATTTCACACCTATTTTCGCTCTCTCTCAAATCGAGACAAAACAACCATCGACTCTATCCAATAATCTTACTTCTTCTGAAGATATCAACCAATGAGATTCTAAACTCAAAACCACGTCATCAGTCACCCAACCTCCAGTCTCCATGGTCTCACCTCATGAGAACCATGTCATCCAAAATTGTCCCCACCTTGACACCAACCCTCATATCCCTCGTCAAGCCAGTCTTCCTAAACCGATCGCACCACCATCTCCTACTCCTCTAGATACACTTGGGCCTCCTCCTAACCCATATATGACTTCTTACTCCAAAAATCTCCTACAATCTCTCAATCCTCCCAATCTCCTAAATTGGTGGATCGCATTCCACCCACGCCATTTTGACAATTCCATTAACATGCCCGCTAGCCATTTTCAATTCTTAACAAACATATCCCCGCTTATCGTCATGCCCCTATTGCTCAACACCATCCTATGTAACAAGCCCAACTGTGACACATCCCCAAACACCTACATATCCACAAATTAATCAATTGTCTTATCAAACCATTCAGTAAACATCCTATCCACAAACTTATCAACCAATTTATTAGACACTTCGCTAAACATCCACACACCCAAAAACACATCATTCTCTTTATCAAACTACTTTTCAAACCACATGTACCAATCCAATCTCAACATTACAATATCTTGAATAATTTAATTCACGCCTTAATGAATCAGTTAGCGAGTTTAGAAACCCTTACCGTACCACCCAAGACCACCTTATCCTATGAACAAATCTATAACAAACCGATTCATCCATCGGTTCAATTAAACGTTACCCTCCTCATTAGAAACTTCTTGCATTTAATAATTTCAACAATAAATAAGATCTCTAACAACATCTCCTTGCATTTAAACATGCATGTTGTCTCATTGCGCATGACCATGATTTACTTCTTAACACTTTCCCCATGTCTTTGTTTGGTCTGCATTGGAATGGTACCACAATATCCCACGAAATTCCTTATTCTCTTGCACTCAACTTACACAGTTGTTCTTAGAACACTTTTCTATCAATATCACATGTAAGACCACTATCACTGATCTATATACCATTCAACAGTATGAAGACAAACCCATCGCTGACTTCGTCGCACGATGGCGAGGATGTTATAAACCAACTATCCTTCACTATCCCACAAACCAAACTCATTGAATTATTCTCACATTCGTGTGCCAAACATACATCATCTATTTTCAGATCCAATCATTACGAACATTTGATAAAGCTTTCACAATGGCTCATAAGCTTAAACCCATGACATTGAGCGAGGGGTCATCATAAACTAAGTTCAATTAAATCAAATATTGAATCCACTAAACCATTCACACATAATGATGAGTTCAAGATGTGGCCAACACTTTGGGCATTGAACCTTTATCCCCATCTATATCAAGCACATGGTCTCAACAATGATCTCCTAAGAAACAACCAATTACACTCCTTTAGGAGAATCATACGATTATGTATTTGATAAGTTGATGAGCATAAATTCCATCCAACTTCCTCCCATACGACCCATGGAAAACTTTCAAGCCAAGCCTATTTGGTATCACGAGGCCCACTTTTGTAAATATCATCGAGTCAAAGGTCACAACATTAAGAGATGTCGTTCCTTCAAAAATCATGTCAAACAACTAGTAAATCAAGGGGATATCCAAATTTATACCTCCACTTTGTGAAAACTAGTCAACCACTAACAACTCAAGACACCCCCTTTACATCTCAACTATCAAATTCTTGTATGATTGACACTTTCAGTCAAGATCTTATCTTATCACCAACTCCAAATGTTCCCACAGTGGATTTCATTCCCACCTCTTATTCAAAACCTGTCACACCTACATCAACTTTCACTACCTGTCATGAACCTACACCTTCTCCTATCCTTGTGACATCCACATAAAATTCAACTATATCATCCATTTTTGCCACTTCAAATACACCCCAATCTACCACATTAGATTCATACTTAGCATTTATTTTTCCCCACTCATATCAACACACATCCCTACATCTCTCTCATATATTTATTCACCCACATCTACCTCAAATACACCTATTACTACACCTACATTAATCATAATCATCCCAACTAAATTTAGTTCTACTACATGCAAGCTTACAACCCTACCTACAATGTTAACTCCTTTAGCAAACATATAATTCTTACCCCTCGAAGCATTTATGAAACAACCAATCCCTTCTACTTCTATGTCTGAAAATGCTCTTGTATTTGCTCCATTACTCATACCCGTAAGGTCTACTCCATCGGTTATCATGTCACTCACATCTTCACATATTCCAAAAGTGCCTATATCTTTATCTATACTAGTGACCCCTATACCTATCATATCAACAAATCCACTGTCTCTACCTTGACAACCTTGCCCATGGCCACGCAACCCAGTCTACCCCAATACTCTTTACCGAATCCTTCTATCACACCAACCAAATCCTCTCGATCTGTAATCCTATCAAATATACCCCTTAAATCATCTACTCTACCAACTCATCCACCTAAATCAAATAAAGATGCTTTACCTTCTCCCTCTAAAAATTCAACCCTTCTCATGCCAAAACCGAAACAATCCACGTCTCACATAGATATCATTAAGCACATCATACAAACACGTATCTCTTCATTAATGTCCTCATCTTGTTTTAGGATGATTTCTCCATTAATAACCACACCATCACTTTCATATCCTCCTCTGGTTGAGATTATTTTCATTCCCGCTACTGTAATTCTAAGGCTCGGGAAAACATCCCCGAAAGTCCCATGCGCCTTTTGGAAACATTTAGCTTTTCCTCTTCTCAAAAATATAATGCCACAACATCCATGTCAAGATCAATTTTTCCATCTACGACATCTTGCAATAATCAGTCCACATCCAAACAATACCATCCTTTAACCAAATTTGATTTGTCATCCAAAACACAAATTTCACCTATCCAATCTACATCCACTTTTTCTCCCGACTCCAAGCTAATATATCCTATCAAAACCCATAAAAGTTACCTTCCCCATGACACTTGATGGGGTCATACATATATATCTTTCAACATTTAACTCAAACATCTGCCATCAAACTTCCTCCTATTAAAGCCTTTAATCCCTATGATCCCAAGCTAGCATGGTTCAATCCCAATTGCATTTGCACCTATCATCGTGTTTAGGCCACGACATTGAGTAGTGTAGGGCCTTTCAGACCATCGTCCATGACCTCATTAAGGAAGATGATTTCCTCACTCGGGAGGAACATCCTTCCCCATCCAAAATGAATACAACTCATCTTTCTACATGCTCATCCATCGGGTTTACTAATACTCTCCCATCCTCATCTATTCCATCTTTTTCTATCCTACCGTCTATTGATTCTATCTCGGTTCCTATTTCCAAACTTCTACTCATGCCAATCACATCAACTAGTGTGAATGTGAACACACCATCTTCTTATTCCACATCATTTGAATAACATTGGAAAGCACTTCAACTAGTAGCAACTTCGGATGATCCTCCGTCTTATCTACTGATACTCCCATATCCATCATGAAAATACCAATCCATTCACCTATATCAACTATGACATAACCTTCAAACTTTCCCATTGAAATCGGTGTCACATCTCCCGGAATGCTTCTAAGTAATCCAAATCCAAGAACCTTGGTACATGTCCACAAAAATCTCTTGTGTGTCCCCAAAAGAAGATAGACATTTCGCCAATGAATACCAAATATACATCATCTTTTTTTGGGGTAGTATTAATCTCCATCGAACACATCACAATCACTCTACCAACCAAAATTAAAAATATCCAGCATTCCTCGAGATTCGACTCAAAATTATGGAGCGACATGTGAGAATCCTCCAAGATAGCTCATACAACCACATCCCAAGAATTTGCATCCCAATCCAAGTCCAATGAAAATACATATACTAATGTATCAATTGAATCGTATGTAGAAACCCTTCAACACTTATTACAAATTTTTGTCATTACACTTCCACCTGTCAAGGAGTTTAACCCACATAGTAAGAGGCCATCGTGGTTTAATCCCCACCTCAGTTGTGCCTACCATCGTACCCTGGGTCACAACACTAGATGTTGTAAAGCTCTTCAAACTGTCATCCATGACCTCATTGAAAGAGAAGACCTTTTTGAGGATTGTCACTCTACCATTTTATCCGCAATTAATTCCACATCTATCAAAGTCTCTAAGTCTTCTCCTCCATCCTTCATTAACATCTCTCCTTCACATGTTATTACTCATACAGAAGGTCCTCCCTTATTCATCAACACTATTTTCCTATGATCCCCAACACATCTACCTAATCATCCACATCTAATTTTCCTACAATAATACAATCTCTTTCACTAGGGAGTCACCTCCCCTCATCCTTATCCGGTTAATACATTTCATATCTAAACAACTCTCCTTTCATGTTGGGAGACTTTAATCCTAGACATTTTTTTAGTTATCTCATCCAAATACATTCAATCTAAACCAACCCCATCCAAATATTCATCTCATTGGAAGCCCACTTTTGTGGCCATTTGCATTGATCCCTTAGAAAACCATATTTTTCATCTTAAGCCCACTGTGGTGGCCATGTTTGTCTCTTCGTTAAGAGACTATATTTATCTTTTTCATTGAATTCCACCTTTATGGCCATAATTGTGTCATCAAAGTCCTCCATTGAGGCCATGTTTTCCTTCCAATAAGGACCATATTTTTCACCAAAGTCCACCCTTGTGGCCATGTTTCATCTCGATGTGATGCATATATTTCTCTTGTTTATTCACTTTTAAAAGCAACACATAGATTCCATCTCATCTATCTCATGGTGTTCTATTTAATCCATTCCATCTTATTCAAAATCCACCATTATGGTCATAATTGCCCCTTCTTCGGAGCACCATCTATTCATCTCAATAGGGACGCATATTTTTGCTTCCTGAAAGGGTAGCACATAGTTCTACCTTCACCCATCCTCCCAAAATTCTTATCTTATCTTAGATGTAGCATTAATCAAGGAGCCAATGGGAAATTTTCTTCTCTTGATGGTAAACTAGAGATTGAACCTCTTAATGCATTGCACTTACGGCCATTCTATTGTTAGTACACACACTTATGAGTATAGTCTTATCTTTAGACCATGTCTCCACCATTATCCACTTCCATCTATCATGGTAATGATATGAATTATGTGGTCTACCATCACTACTTTGATATGACCTTGAATATAAGTACAACGACTCTACTTATAGCATATTCAATATGGATAAGTTCTCCCATTCGGTGAGAATCCCATAATCATTACATCCATTACCTTCTCATTCTCCTATTACAGCCATGTAAAGGGTATCGGGGTGTCTCATGTACCATCATTATCCCCTCCTAAGTGGTTTACTTCACTATCCCCAGCTCTCCCCCATGTAAAGCTAACATCCATACATGCAAAAAAAAGAAAATTCAAAAGTTATCCAAAAACAGACTGATCCCTCGAAGGACAATTGTTCATCCAAAAAAAGATACATATACAAATCCAAAATCAAATCAAAAAATAGACCGATCCCTTGAAGGACGACTATTATATTATTCTTTTCATCTACGTTATGTATTAAAATAGACCGATCCCTCGAAGGACGGCTATCATCCTCGCCATCTATGTTGTATATATAGTAGACCATACCCTTGAAGGATGGCTACTCTTTTGTTATGGCATTCAGAAAGCTTCCTGCATTGATCAACTTTCTTCTATTATTGTTCTTTCCCTTTCCTAGAGCTAGGGCATAGACTTAAGGAATACCATATTTAGAGAGCCTTCTTTCCACATACAAGATACATCTCCAATTCCTTTGTCATGTTAGCATTAGGATTATGAGCATATTTCATCCATATCTTCCTCTTGGTCTTGTGATATAATCAAATCTCATTAGTTATGTACTAACACCTGCTATTGGCTACAAGTGCAATGCTTTGAGTAGTACCTTTTCTTGTTTACCTCTTATCCGGTTAAAAGCATAACTTTCTTACATGGCCCTTGTTATGGTTATGTGACACCCATCTCATCAAAATCATATTTTATTACAATTATAATCAAATTTTATATCATAAAATCTACATCCGTATTTCTTTTTTAAAGGATGTCCCCTATCAATATCCTCCACGAATCTATGAAGTCTGTTACTGTTTCTACACACTCTCTTTAATACACTATTCGGTTTGGGAATTCTACTTGATCTCTATTGCAGTTTGTGAATTCTACTTGAGATTATCTCTCAAGTAGCATCCATTATCTAGAAACTTCTCATCCTCCACCATGACCAATGTTATCTTTCTCCATCCATTCTTTCGCATCATCCTTCTCTTCTCTACAATCACCCACCAATTTTATTTTTCATCGCTCTTATTTTTTTTTGTCATATCACATTGACATCATCTTCTTCATCATCACAGACCTTTCATCCCCAGCTTGGCACATCTACGTAATTCCCACGCAGCACGAAACCCTACTCGAGGTAGACATGTCATTCTAGACAAGGTCTCATTCGTGATCATGTTTGTTGACCATTCCTTCCTCCTAGCCCTCTTTATCAATCCAAATTTCTCCAAAAATTTTCCTCATCTCATTCTTCGCTACTCTTCTCACCCACTTCATCCTCTCTGTTGTTTTTTCGATACTTCATGTGTCATCCACCCAAGCCGTTATTTTTGTAATATCCTTTTATTTTCATATATTTTATTGTTTTATTTCCTTTTCATTCTTCTTTTGTCTTGACGATCCTACTTAATCACCCATTCCACGCAGGTTTCTTAATCATAATGCAACTCTTTCTTAAGATCCTGCCACTATAGAAACTCCTTCATTGTTTTTCGTTCTTTACTCAAAAACTTCTACTTAACACTCTGACATCATCACTTATACAACATAGGCATCCTAATTAATAATTCTCCTTACACTCTCCATCTTACACTGCATACATTCCTCCATCCACTCATGTCACACTCCTTTGTTTCCTTGTTATTACCTCCTTTCACTTCCTGTTCCATCTTGGTATACACCACTCAGTATTTTCATCATTCTTCTTCTTCAGCTTGGTGATCCTACTTAACCATTCCTATGGCATGGTAATCTTACTTAAGAGTCTCTCTTAAGAATGATCTGTCTCCTTGCCTTTCCTCTTTCCTTCATATTCCCATTATTCGTATTTTTTCTTCATTCCCCACAAACACATCCTCTTCCCTTCTCTTTTTCCTCACACAAAATATCTCAAACTTCCTCAAATATTATCTCCATCATCCCTCATTTAAAATCCATCTTAACTACTTCATACCCTCTCTTACTATGTCTTGTTCCTTCATCTTTACTTCCATCATCTTCATCCACATCCTCATCCATTGCATTCTCTCCTCACCTTTATCTTCTTACATATCATTAGCCCTCCTTTCTTTATTCTTTCTCGGGCTATTTTCTAGAATACTTCCCCATATCTATTCACATATTTACTCATCATTATCATTATTCATCTAACATTATGTCATCATCAGCTTCCATTCTCATGCTAATAATTATCGGTGGACTTCTCCTAAAACTCATTTCTCCCCATTCTACTAATATCGGTTCACTCTTTTTTACCTCCTCCATTTTCTCTTCCTCCCTTTTTCCTTTTTTGCCCTCTAATCATTATCAAAGGATTTCTCCTAACATCCCTCCACTGGTATTTCCTTTTCATCTTCCCTTCACCTTTTTCAATATCTCTAATGTCTTCATCACATACTGCCTTTACATCATTTTCTTTGTTGTCCTCTCCTCCTTTCTACCCCTATTTTTCTTTCATTTCATTTGTATCATCTTCATCTCCTCTTCTCCTCACACTTTCATCCTATTTCTCCATTGATAACCTGACTCACCAGCGTTGTCCCATCTTTTTAATCATCCCATCATCCACATACATTTCCATGCGTTTTGTTTCATATTCAACTCCCTTCCTGTTTTGGCTCTATCATCTCTTCTTTCCCTCTTATTTTCATTTTCCCCATTACTGAACTTCTTTCTCTACCACCCCTATCTTCCCAGACTCCTCATAGTGCCTTTCTTTCTCTTTTCCATTCTACCTCCTCCCCCATATTCTTTAACTTCTTCATCTTCTTCATCTCCTTCATCTTTCCATCCTACTATACATATTCATCTCTCCAATCATCCTTCTCTCATATTCTTCACAACTTCTCTTTCTCAATTTTGTCATCTCTTTCATGATCCGTTCTTTCTCTCCCTCTATTTTGATCTCCATCTCCCTTTCATCCCTTCTTCTGTCATTTTCTTGTCTTCTTCTTTGTCCTTCATCATTTCTTTCTTCCACCATTTCTCCTCTTTATTATATCTGTTTCTTCTTTACTATGATATATCTTCGTACATTCACCTTCCCTTCTAATCTCTTTTCCCTTCTCATCTCATCTTCTTCTTGTTTAAACTTCCTCCTTCCCTTCTTCTCCTCCTCTCTTTCTCTATTTTCTTTTCTCCAAGTCCCTCGTACCTTACCTATTTATTTCCCCTTATCTTTTTCCACTACCCTCTTATTGAATGTCACTCTCTCTCTCTTTTGCTTTCATCTATCTTCTCACCTCTCTTATCATCCTTCTCTACTATTTGATCCCTCTCCTCCACCATGTCTTTTCTACTTCAACCATGTCCACTTTCTCTTATCTCTATCATTTATCATCCACATCTTTCATCCCATCTTTCTAGGACATTTTAGTCTTGGAGGATACCATAACGGCTAACATCGAACTAATTTTTACTCTTCCATGAATATTTTCTCTGCTTTTGTTTTGTTGCAAAAGTATCTTGACTTCTTAACCTACTTACCGAACAAGTAGGGTTGCTTTTATCTTCTAATTTGCTAACACTTATGCATCTTTCCTATGAAACATGATTACCATCATATTTGTCACATCTTTAGGGAATTTTATCTCATATTTCTATCCTATCTGCTCATCTTGTCCACATTTATGATTATTCCATCTATGTCTTATGTTGGGGAACCTTTTCATCCTTGTACTTGTCAACACATATAACTCACTTTGTGTCTTTCTCGTGCCCTATGCTTTGGGGCATCATTATCTTCATCCACGTCCCTTTTATGGACGTATGATTTTTCACACAATTCCTCACAAACAAAGGATTGCACACATCTTTCACATTCAGTTGCACATATTTCGATGTTTTCCTATGATCCATTGGTCATCACGGTTTACATCCATACTACAGTGGTCTTCACCCACTCAATGGTCTATAGAACGTTTTCGTTTGTCTCTGTTGAGACCATAATTTTCCTCTCCCAATGTGATATTGGAGTCACCACCATACCTTTTTTATTTATTGTGATCCTTTTTTTCCTGAGGCATCTTGCCTTTGGTCATGTCTTCATCCATCCTTGGACACATCTTTCATCTAACCCTTTTTTTGTCTTGTGGCTTGCTATCGCAAACCACTCAACAAAAAGGGGCAAATGTAGACACCTATTTTTGGTATAGTGCCCCTTCGTCATCTCACATTCATCCAATTTCCATTCTCACATCTCTTTCTCTTAAATTAAATAAAATCTTATTTATTTGTTCACATTATTTGATTAATTATCAAATGGGCTCCATGTAGACCCATTTGATAATTCAACTTTTGGCATATCCCCATCCTTCACAAATTATTTAATTCATGGGTATTAATACACCCATCGACACCTTCTTTTTAAAATGGAATATTTATCTCACCCACCATGTCAATCATGCTCCCCACTCCATCTAATAATTCAAGCCGTGGTCCCCACGTGATCACATCATATCCCTAACTCAAGTTACTTTACTCAACCCCTATTACTTGTTAACCTTGGTTACTTCACATCCGAGTTATAAATATGGATTTCTCTTTGATGAGGCCATAATATGTCCGATTAATGTATAATATATGATCTCATCTTACTCTCCTTTTGATTAAGTTTGATTGCATTGTGTGACTTTTAGTTGATTTGATATGAGTTAGGATGTAACTATCTATCTTTTGATTGATTGTGATCCTAATGTTAAAAGCTCTAAAATTCCTAACATAGTGTGTGTTTAAATTCAGTTTTGTAATAAAGCAAGTCTAATCAGTTGAGGAAATGAAGCAGGTGGCATTCAATATGTTTTTGATAGTATCTGTTCCTACACAACTTAGTTCGAAACTTCCAAGCTAGTTCCAGAACTCCATCACACAGTCATCTTTAGTTCTCGAAACTTTTGGACTAGTTCGGAACTCTAGTATTTAGTTCCATAATTTTTAGAATTAGTTCGAACTCCCGGGATTGTCAACACCAATCCGGCACTATGATAATTCTTCACCGGGAACTCCTCGTGCTATGATTATTTACTAATGCACAGCCTTTAGTTTGGTGGATGTAATCTGGAAACAAAACAACAACCGAACACAAGAATACCATTGACTATGATAAGACGGAATGATGACAAATCTAAAATATCAAAGTAAATTATAATATTAACATGAAATTTTTACAATTACACCTCTCGATGGCTTCTTCAACACACCTTTAATCGATGGCTTCCTTTGCACACTTCCTACAATATTTCTCACTACTTCTTTCTATGCTAAATGAGGGTGGCCTCTCTATTTATAGAACTTCCGTGCTTATCCATCTTATCTCTAAGATAGGATAAGAAATCCACTGACGAATCATATTCCATACCTTAACTCTTATCTCGTACATGTAAGCTTGTCTCTTAAGATAAAATAAACCTTATCATTTTACATGGGTTCCACATTTTTAGACTTTTTACAAATAAAATACACAAAATATTTATGACCTCACTCCTTGTCCTTATTACCAATATAATATTTCTAATTCCTAATCATGTAGACCCTACTTCTCTAATTACCCAAACTTTGACATTTTAACATTACCGGACCACTTACGACAAATATTTACTTTTACAACATTCCTATTGTACTTTGGATCACTATTACCGTACTCCACATTATTGGCGACACCGTCATCGACGATGGCGCCATTATCTTCTATCGATGCTACTACTAATTATACTTAACAACATCCTATTCCTAATACATATTTTAATGAAATAGAAATTATGGAGGAAAATTTTAGTGTCGACATCTTCCCCCTTCCTAGCTTCTACTCCGTCCCTGAGTAGACTATCTCGGTGCTTGGAAAATCTTCAACTTGTCGTGGTTGACCCATTTCATAATGGGAGTTCCATCCAATTCCTCCGGTCATGCAGTACCATTTTCATGCACAAATTGCTATTTTGTAGGGCCCCATCCATTTTGGAAGAAATTTTCTCTATCTTCTTTTTTTGTATACGGAATCATATACTAGGACCAAGTCATTTACATGAAATGAAGACCACCGGATCTTTTAATCAAAGTATTCCTTCTCGCTTCATTTTCTTCTTATGGCTTGTATCCTTTGCTATTTCCCTCATTTCCTCTAGCAAATGAAGATGTACCAACCTTTCTTTTATTGAATCACTTTCATCCATCCTTTCATTTTTCATAACTCTCACAGTGGGAATATCAAACTCAATGGGAAGAACTAGATCAATGCCATAGGCCAACTGAAATGGGGAGTATCCTATTGCTGACTTTGATGTTGCCCTATATGCCCACAATGCTGCATGAATCCTCTTATCCCATTTATGTACCTGCAAGGCTGCATCTTTTGCTAGAATTTGACACAACACAAAATTGGTTCGTTCCACCTGTCCATTTGTACTTGGCTTGTATGTTGTTGCCTTCCTGTGCTTAATAGAAAATTTATTGACTAGGGCTTCTACTACCTCATTAATGAAGTGGCTTCCTTGATCTGTTACAATTTCTAATGGACAACCAAATCTGGTGACAATACGTTCATATATGAACCTTGCCACTTCATCCATAGAAGTTGTCTTCAATGGCCTAGCTTCAACCCACTTGGTTAAATAATCTGTGGCAACTACAATATACTTATTTTGGCATGATGTAGTTGGAAGTGGACTCTACAATGTCTATTCCTACTTTTCAAATGGACCAAGGGGAAGAATGGAACATAATGGAGTGATGAAGTCGATGGTTACCATGTGTTTGACAAATATCACATGTCTTACAATAATTATAACAATCTTTAAAAAGAGTGGGCGGTGATAACCTCGCATCCAAGATCCTTCTTGCTGTAAGTTGTCAGAGAAGTGCCTCCACATGTACCATTGTGGAATTCTTCTAGCAGCTTTCTTCCTTGATCACGTCCAATCGCCTCTTGTCTTGTCCATCGTGTCCTATTCGAAATAATACTCCATGCAGAATAGAATATGGACGACTAGCTTGAGTAATCTTTCTCTTATTCTTTGCATTAGCACCATCAGGAAAATTGAATTCATTCAGATAATTCCAAATATCTATGTATTCACTAGGGATTGTGTCAAGGGAGAACAATGCTGCATCGGGAAAATCATCATCATCACAAGATGATCCTAAACCATCATAGGCTCGAGAGAGTGCATCTGCATTGACATGCTTCTTTCCTGGCCTATCTATAATATCAAATTCAAATTCTTGTAGCAAAATTATCCATCTTGTTATCCTCCCTGATGGGTTAGGCTTATTGACAATATATTTTAGAGCCTGATGATCTGTTACAACTATAAATTTCTACCCTAGCAAGTAATTTCTAAACTTCTTTACAAAAAAATGATAGCGAGCCTCTTTTCGATTCAGTATAATTTACCTCAAAGACTTTGCTCATTTGTCTACTCCCAAAGTAAATTGGATGTTCATTCCCATTTTCATCCTTTTGGCTCAAAGTACTTCCTAGTCAGATTCGAGGCATCAATGTACACAATGAATGGCTTGCTCCAATCTAGAATCTTCAAAATAGGTGAAGACACGGGGCTTCCTTGATTGTCCAAAAGCTTCATGCGCCTTATTTCCTGGTTCATAAGTAACATCCTTCTTCAAGAACTGGGTTAGTGGTTGTGTAATCTTTGAGAAATTCTTGATGAACCTTCTATAGTAACCCACATGGCCTAAAAATGATCTCAACTTACTTCTATTCATAGGAAATGGTAAATCTTTGATTTTTGAAACTTTATCAGGATCAGTACCAATACCATCTCTGGATACAACATGCCCTAACAAAACACCTTTAGAACATCCAAAGACACACTTTGTAGGGTTTAGTGAGGCTTGTGCTTCATCTAACCTTTGAAATGTTGTCTCCATCAGTGCGAGTGGTCCAACTTGCTCCCATAGATGCAAAAATCATCCGAGA
This sequence comes from Taxus wallichiana var. yunnanensis, assembly GCA_018340775.1. Classification (NCBI taxonomy): domain Eukaryota; kingdom Viridiplantae; phylum Streptophyta; class Pinopsida; order Cupressales; family Taxaceae; genus Taxus; species Taxus wallichiana. Next base: position 934,566,361 of record CM031242.1, read on the forward strand.
AATATTTTGATGAAGGTCCCAATGTAGGGTTTGAACACCCTATTCATCAAACGCTTTGGAATGTTGTTGGAGCATTACACAATCAAAAGGCATAACTCTATAGGCAAACGTTCCCCAAGGAGTGGTGAACGTGGTTTTGATTGATCTTTCTCGCTATACGAACTTGGTTGTAGCATTATATCCATCAAAGCAAAACTATAGCACTCTGGCCGCTACTTCATCCAAGATCGATCGAAAATGGAAGAGGGTAATGATCCTTCTTTGTTGCCTTATTGAGCTTCTTGTAATCAACACAAATGCGTAGCTTCCCATTCTTTTTTATTGAAATCACAATGGGAGAAACCCATTACGAATTCTCCACAAAGAAATATGAATCCTGCATCAAGCAACTTATCTATTTCTTCTTTTACAGTCTTGGAAAAATTAGGATTCATTCTATATGGCATTTGCTTTATGGGCTTAGCACCATCTACCAGCTCAATAGAATGTTCTACCCAACTTACTTGACGGAGTTCCTTGTAATCAAAAGTGAATAGGTGTATGTACCTTCAAAAGAGCTGGAGGTAGGATTCCTTCTCACTCTCCATCACAGCATCACCAATCTTTATTTGTTGGAGACGATCATCAACTTCTTCTTCAGATAATTTTATGGGGTCATGAGTTGGTGTGACTAGAAGGATATCCATGACTGAAACATCCACCTCACTTTCTTCATCTTCAGTGTCCACTTCACTGGTACTAGAGTAATCAGAGGATGTCCAATCATCAGTTTCATCACTTGAATCCACAGGTTCTGCTTTATGATGTCGAGGGATCACGTTTATCTTCACCCTCTCTCTACCACATCCAAGTGTCATGAAACCTTCATTCCAATAGTTTCTTGCATGAACTCTCCTTAGCCATGGTCTTCCCAGCAGCATTGGGTATGCAATGCATACCATTTTTCATCACCCGAAAGTCTACCACTCATACAACACCCATAATAGATATTGCCACATTTGAAACTACACCTTCTGGTTTAGTTTTTCCCTTATTTAATGACCTTAACATAAGTGTTGAAGGGCGATCAATTTTTAAACCCAACATATTCATTACAGACTCGGTCATTACATTAACTGCAGCACCTCCATCAACTAAGACATCATGAATTGAAATACCATTACATAATACCTCAGCTTGTGGAGCATAGGGATCTGCCTCTACCTCCAAAACAAGGACCTCAACCTCCTTCCTTCTTCGAGCATTGAGTCCACCTCGCAACTCCCGCCTCTTCTCAGAAGACATAGCCAAGAGTTGACCATATGTAATATTTGCAAGCCTTTTGGACAGATCTTCCAAGATGGAGTATGGTCCTTGCCCCTGTGAAATCAGAAAATCCTGCACACCCAACTTTCTTCTCCTATGTTTCTTACTAGTTTCTCCTTTCATCTTCTTAGGATCAGTTCCATCTTGATTATCTTTTTCTTTCTTTCTTTTTGTTACAAACACATCTACTTCATTATTTCTAGTCTTATCTACTACATCAAGAGAATTCACAGGTGCTTTTCCTTTATCATTATCTCTTGTACCAGATGTAGAAGCTCTATCTCACGGACAATTATACTTATAATGACCCTTTTTATAACAACCATAACAAACAACTTCGAAATATTTCTTTTGGACCTCTATCTCCTCCCTGAGAACTAAATTCCTTTCCTTGAAGAAGATTAATAGTTAACTGGCCCATCTTCCTAAGCAGATCTTCATACTCAGTAGATGTACTAGGAGAAATATTTGTGCTCACCGAGAGTGGTTGTGGATTCTGGACCAAAGGTGCTGGTGTAGGCTCTACTTTAACAACAATTTCTTTGGGCTCCTCTTCCATGCTTTCTTCTTGCCTTCTTGCAATCTCCTTTGCTTGTTCAATGGTAGCTGGGCGGTCATACTTCACTCGTTGTCTGATCTCTGGCTTCATCCCAAGAATGAAGTACTTAAAGAGGAGATTATCCACGCCATTCATCAACCCATCCGCTAATCCTTCCTTTCGGATCTGGGCATCGAGCTTCCTCCTTAGCTCTAGAACACGAGCATGATAATCCCTTATCTTCTCCTTCTCTCCTTGGGATAGCTTTGTGATCTCGATCATGAGGTCTGCATATCTCTGTTGTTCACCAAATTCTTCAAGAAAACTTTCAGTTAATAAATCCCATGAGTTTTTCACATTATCACCTAGTGTTTCAAACCACCTAAGTGCGGAACCATCCAAAAAGGTAGGAAAAAATTTAGTCCATTGTTCCCTTCTTATAAGGCCATTACAAATACAAGATCGCTTAAACTCTTGAATGAAAGAAGAAGCATCTTCATTAGATTGAGCTGAAAAAATAGGAATCTTTCCCATTTTCAAAAGTAACCACCGTGAAATACCAACCCACAAGTACAATCAACAAGACTTATGTGCACAAATAATTGGAATTACTATAGAAATGACCACGGTAAACTATGGTAAAACTTGACTTACTACGGTAAAAACTGATTTTACTGTGGTAAACACTATTCACGGTAAAAAGTGAAGTTACTGCGGTAAATACTATTCACGGTAAAAAGTGACTTTACTGTGATAAATACTATTCACAGAAAAAATGACTTTATCATGGTAACTACTATTCACGGTAAAAATGACTTTACCATGGTAACTACTATGCACAGTAAAAACAAGGTTACCCTCCAATTGATTTTTGACTAAGTGGGAATATCTCTCCGTAAAATCCTAACGAGGAATGGTCCGGAAACGGAACCGAAATTTCAACACCAATCCGGCACTATGATAATTCTTCACGGGAACTCCTCGTGCTATGATTATTTACTAATGCATAGCCTTTAGTTTGGTGGATGTAATTTGAAACAAAACAACAACCGAACACAAGAATACCATCGACTATGATAAGACGGAATGATGACAAATCTGAAATATCAAAGTAAATTATAATATTAACATGAAATTTTTACAATCTCACCCATGAGGTACTTCAACAAGACTATGGGAGAAACTTTACAATTACACCTCTCGATGGCTTCTTCAACACACCTTTAACTGATGGCTTCCTTTGCACACTTCCTACAATATTTCTCACTACTTCTTTCTATGCTAAATGAGGGGGGTGGCCTCTCTATTTATAGAACTTCCAGGCTTATCCATCTTATCTCTAAGATAGGATAAGAAATCCACTCTGACGAATCATATTCCATACCTTAACTCTTATCTGTACATGTAAGCTTGTCTCTTAAGATAAAATAAACCTTATCATTTTACATGGGTTCCACATTTTTAGACTTTTTACAAATAAAATACACAAAATATTTATGACCTCACTCCTTGTCCTTATTACCAATATAATATTTCTAATTCCTAATCATGTAGACCCTACTTCTCTAATTACCCAAACTTTGACATTTTAACATTACCGGACCACTTACGACAAATATTTACTTTTACAACATTCCTATTGTACTTTGATCATTATCGTACTCCACATTATTGGCGACACATGCATCGATGGCGCCGTTATCTTCTATCGATGCTACTACTAATTATACTTAACAACATCCTATTCCTAATACATACATTAATGAAATAGAAATTATGGAGGAAAATTTTAGTGTCGACAGAGGACAGCTCCTAGGAACTCTCGAGGTTTTGGTTCTTAACAATTTCCTATGGTTCAGAACTTCTCCAAAGTTCGGAACCGATGGGAGTTATCTATTTTAAACCACATCCAAACATTTTTCATCTACGACCCCTTCAATCATAAAGGACGAGAAGATTTTTGAACGCAAATCCAGGGAGAATTATCCTACAACTATCTGATCAACTGCCATCTGACTCAGCATCTATTCTGGGCATGATTCAATTTCATCAAAATCATTGAGACAACTGTGATTGTAAAATGTATATAAAAGCAGACCTGCATTAGATAGAAATGAATTATTAGATATAGAATGAGATAGATATAGAATAGAGAAAATAAATAGACTAAGTACTCAGATCTAGTACGTTTTGTAATACTGAATGTTTTTATCAATAAAATAGCCATTCTGATTTGAGAGAATTCTGAGTTGTTAAAATCCTGATTCAAGGAGCAAGGGTCCACTCCCCTAAGGACCAGGATATTCATTTATTTGGTATTTATATTTCATCGACAAATATGCTAGATCGTTAATTTTGTATTGCTTTAGTTCTTTCAGTTAAACTCTGTCGTATACTTGTTCCTACCGATGTTTAGATAAATCTTTATATTTCTTGCAAATGTTTTCAAGCATTTTAATTTGAGTGTGTTTATTTTCCAACAAGAAGTGTGTTTCCATTCTGCACGGTGTGTTTCCTTTCAGCAAGCTTTCAGTGTGTTTTACTTTCAGCAAGTTTTCATAGTTTGATTTAAATAAGGTTTTACTAAGAAGTCCTTAAGACATTAAAAAGATCCCCTAGAAAATATAAAAATAGCTACAATCAACTACTAGATCAATTAAAGTAATCTTGTTGCATATAGCTTTAGACACACCCCTGGTTTGATATGACATCAACAAGAAGTTGATTAAATGAAGGGAATGATGAAACCCATCATTTTTGGCACCGTTTCGGGGAACACCAGTTGGAATTTTCTAATTAAGTGTTAGCAAGAGCAACAAAACATACATCTAGTAGTTGAAGAATCTTCCCTACTATATCACAAAATATATGAGTAGACCAAGAGACTCACAGGGTAGATTCCTTCCAAAAAAATATTCACAAGAATTCATAACATCCTCTAGTCAAAGTAAGGAAATTGATCAAGAATTGGAGGCACCACCATCCCCTGTCAGACAAGAAACAGAATTGCCATTTTTGGAATTCTTAGATCAGTCACCTGAAGGGAGTAGAAATTTTAGGAGAAGGCTTATTACCCAAGATCCATTGAGGGTAAGTTTTGATTCTCAATTGAGTAGTCAACCTCCTACTCCTGATTTTTCACCTTCCCCAAAGCATACAGCTTACCACATTGATTGGGAGGAAAATTCAGAAAATATTTTTGAAATGGCACGAGAAGCTGAGGGAGTACCTGATAGGACCTTTACCTATCCAATCCAATTGGGAGATGATGACACATCAATGAAAAATATCTCACTGTACATTTACCCACCTTCATAGGGATGTCATCTGAAGATCCTAACCAATTTCTATTTGAATTCAAGGTGTTATGTTAGATCTATGATTATAAAATAGATAATCAAAAACTCAAGTTGTTTCCATCCACTTTGAAGGATGCAGCAATGAGGTGGTTCATGGGATTAACATCAAAATCTATTAGCACATGGGCACAAATGGAGACTTCCTTCCTAGATAAATACCAGGATTATTGCAGAGGGAGAAATAGGAAGGAATAATTCTTCAAAATCAAGCAATAAGAGGACGAAAACATAGAAGGCTATATTTAGACAGATTCCTCTTTGTTAGCAAAAAGATGTAGATTTGTGCTTATAGAGGAATTAAGTAAAACCATTTTCTCAAAGGTTTGGATGACGAATGTAGAGAATCCCTTAATTTGATAGGAGAGGAAGACATTGATCGAGATAAGAATGAATGGAATTAAAGAGATTTGTAGAAGTTATTCCGAACAAAAGGTGGATCTAGAAAAGGAAATCGGTGAAAAGTCTGAATCCAGATATGACCAAACTAATGGATGAGTTAGAAAACTTTAAAACAGAAATTTTAGTATAATTAACCTCTACTATGGATGGATTACAAGCTAAAGAAAATTCCAAAACTGAACCATTGGCTATGTATTGTCCTAGATGTAGGAAGAAGCATGCATTAAGAGATTGTCCTTTGGATAAAACAGAAATGTGTCTTATCTGTGAATCTAAAGAACATGATATTGATGTTTGTTCTTTACTTCTGTCATTAAAAATCAGCTTAAACAAACTAGTGCCTCATCTACAACCAAAGAATTGAATTTTGTTCAGAGACAACCTAACCAAGGGCATTTTATGCCAAGATCAGCTCCTAATCCATGGAAAATGCCATGGGCTGCTCAAGCAAGTACCAAAAAATTAGGGACAACCACCTTGGGTACCTCAACCAACTTGGAACCCTCAAGATTGGGCAAATCAAGCCTGGTATGCTCAAGGACATCAACAACCCTGGGTTGGTCAAGGAAATCCTTATGCTTGGTCACAACCTAGATGGAACCCTAATTATTCCCAAGGAAGAACATATCTAAATCAGAATCAGCAGGCCATCATGGGATGCCCTGCACAGAATTTACAAACTGAGAATGTAGTCCAAACACAAATGCCAACATAGCCAATAGAAGAAACCCAAAAACAAACAAACAACTCCTATTTATGGAACAGAACCAGAAAAATCAGTTGATTTACATGCTATGGATTGTAAGGGTATTCAAACTAGATCTGGGAAAATCATTAATAGTCCACCCCTTATAATAACTGAAATGACAGAAGAAAGTGAAATCCCTAGTACTATTGTTCCAAAAGAGGATATAGAAATAAAATAAAAGGATCCAGATAGCAACACTATTGAGACTCCATTTCCTGAGAGATTTAAAGAAGATATAGAAATCAAGGAGTCTGAATTAGTACAGGAACTAAGGAAATTGAATATTGAAATACCATTATTACAAGCAATTAAAGATATTCCAGAATTGAACAAATTAATCAAAATGTTATGCATGAAAAATCCTAGAAGAAAGAAACAGTATCCCAAGACTATCAAAGTAGATGGGAAACTTGTTGATTTATTAGCAGGAAAACTATTACTTCCCAAATACGGAGATCTTGGAAGTCTTGTTATTTCTGTCTCTATAGGAAATAAGGATGTACATAATGTTTTGATAGATTTGGGAGTTGCTATCAATGTAATGACAGTGGATACTCTGAAAACATTACCATTAATAGGTATACAACCTACTAATACCATATTGCAGATGGCAAATCAATCTATAGCAAAACCTAGAAGGAATTATTGAAGACGTGGCGGTTTGGTAGAGTCATGGGAATATCCAGTTGACTTCCTTATATTGTAGCCAAAAGGTAAAACATTGGGTTATCCCATTATTTTGGGTAGACCATGGTTAGCTACAATTGTTGCTTTGATAGATTACAAGTCAAGTGATATGACAATCTCGAATGGTAAGAACTCTAAACAAATTTCCTTATATCCTACCGCACAACCTTTTACTGACAATCATGAACAATTGTGGGTTGATTCTCCTGAAACTAATAAGAAAAATTTATCTTCTTTGGCTATGATCACATTACAGGATCATGTAAGAGAAGTAGAAGAGATGATTAATCCACCATTGGATGAGAACCTATTGTCTTTGGTGTAATTAGAAATAGTTTTGAAACCCATGAACTTAGTTTTGGAACCTACGGATATAGTTCCAGAATCACCATAATTAGTTCGAACCACGACAAAAATAGTTCTCTTTGATTGAAAATGATTTCACTCTGGAGGAATGATATTTCTCGTGGGGAGAGGATGAATTAGTAGCTTTAGTTTCAAGTACATCAGGAAGTGGTGAAGAATTTCTTGAAAGTAGCAATGACGAGGAATTTGTCTTGCAAAGAGATAAGTATCATAATTCTCATTACCGTCCTTTTTCTAGTATTCTGTCTCAAGGAAATTTTGGAGATGTTGCTACATACCATATGTTGTTACCACATGCATGTCCATTAAATACTTTAATGAAACCCTTTCCACAAATCATTTCATCACATATTGGAACCAAGCATGTTGAAATTCAACCAGGTAAAACTTTAAACATCAAAAGCTAGTTGAAGAAGGATGAGGAAGCTAAATTGTGTGATGTTCTAAAAAATCATACTAAAGCTTTTGATTGGTATTACATAGATATGAAGGAGATTCATCCAAGTATTTTCACTCATCACATCTATACTCGAAAACACTAAACCAAGTTAAGCAACCTCAAAAAGGATTAACACGGCTTTAAGGGATATAGTCAAACAAGAAATTGAAAAACTATTACAAGTAGGTTTCATCTACCCTATCTCGAGATAGCGGTGGGTATCTCCTCTTTTAATTGTTCCCAAATAGAAGGGAAAATAGAGAATATGTGTGACTATAGGGAACCAAACAAAGCCACAATGAGAGATTATTTTCCCTTACCATTCATAGATCAAGTCCTACATAACGTTTTAGGTAAACAGTACTTTTCTTTCTTGGATGGCTTTAGTGGGTACAATCAAATCAGAGTTTCTACTGAGGATTAGGAAAAATGAAATTTACATGTCCATGGGGAACCTTTTCCTATAGAGTGTTACCATTTGGTTTATGCAATGCTCCTACAAATTTCCAGAGAGTTGTACTTGCAATCTTTGCTGATCTAACAAATGATTGTGTTGAAGTATATATGGATGAATTCACTATACATGGAGATACATTTGAAGATGCTTTGAGAAATCTGGACAGAGTGTTAACAAGATGTGAACAACACAACCTGTCTCTTAGTGATGAAAAATGTTTGATGATGGTGGATGAGGGAATTGTATTAGGACACCATATTTCACAAAAAGGAATTCAGGTGGATCAAAAAAATTAGGATCATTTCAGATTTACCTATCCCTCAGACTCCCATAGATATCAAATCATTTCTAGGACATGCTGGGTACTATAGACACTTTATAAAAGATTTCTAGTAAAATTGCTGCCCCATGTTTAATTTGCTAACCAAGGAATGTGAATTTCTTTGGGATGAAAAGTTCCAGCATGCTTTTGAAGAAATTAAAAACAAATTAATTAGTGCCCCAATATTGAGACGTCCTAATTGGGAAAATTCATTTCATATCTAAACAGATGTCTCAAATTATTCCATTCAAAAGTATTGGGATAGAAAGATGAAGAAGGAAAGATGTATGTCATTTACTATCCTAGAAAGAATCTTACTCTCCCGCTAAAAAGAATTACACCACCACCGAAAAGGAATTTCTTGTTGTAATTTATGCAATCAATAAATTCGAGACATTATATTACAGTTATAAGATATTTGTATACATAGATCATTCAAAGAATTAAGTATTTAATGAAAAAACCATTGGTTGGAGGAAGAGTCATTAGATGGTTATTACTTTTGCAAGAATTTGATATTACCATTGTGGACAATCCGGGAAAATCTAATGTCCAGACTAACCACCATAGGGGAACAAGATCCGATCAAGGATAAATTTCCGGATGAACAATTTTGCAATCTCAAAGCAAGTACACCATGGTTTGTTGATATGGAAGATTATCTTGCAACAGGAATTTCCCTCCATCTTTCACTAAGAAACAAATAAAGAAGTTAATTAAAACCAAATTGCATAATTCAAATGGTTAAATGGAATTCTATTTAAGTGTGGTCCTGATTTTGTCTTGCGCACGTGTGTAAGAGAGGATGAAATCTTTGACATCCTCAGAGCATGTCATGATGAACCAAGTGGAGGACACTATTCAGTAAAAATAACAGCTCATAAGATACTTGGCACATCAGCTATTATTGGCCATCTCTGTAAGGACGTGAAAAGATATATCAAGAGGTGTGATCCTTGTTAAAGGATGGGACAGCCAACTTTCACGAATGAAATGCCTCTTCAACCTCAAGTTGTGGCTAAACCATTTGAGAGATGGGGATTGGATTTTGTTGGTCCCTTTAATCCTCCTTCACAAGGGAAGGAATATATTCTTGTATATACTAACTATGTTACAAAATGGGCAGAAGTGCAGGCATTGACAAATGCCACTGAGGAAGCAGTTGCTAATTTCCTTTGGAATAGAATTATTATCAAGTTTGGAGCACCAAGGAACATAGTTTCATATCAGAGACCACAATTCATGTCTAATATGATCCAAGCTTTCACAAGGTATTACCAAATCAATCATAGGAATTCATCTCCTTACCATCCATAGTCAAATGGACAAGATGAAGTAACAAACAAAGAATTGGAGAACATCCTTACCAAAATGGTTGAAGCTGGGAGAAAAGATTAGGTAAAGAGACTACCTGAAGTTGTCTGGGCTTATAATACAACTTGGAAAACTATAACAGGGTTTTCACCATATGAATTAGTCTATGGGAAAAATCCCTTGTTGCCTATAGAATTTGAACTTCAGACATTGAGGACAACAATGAAGGTGGGAATTGAGTTAAATGCAACTCAAAAATAAAGAATCCTTCAACTCAATGAGTTGGATGAATTAAGGTTGGAAGAACTTTAGCAGACAGAGATGATTCAAGAGCAAAGGAAGTAATGGCATGACATACATATCAAGAAAAGGTAATTCAAAGTAGGATATTAGGCATTACTGTTTGACTCTAAGTACCAACGATTCAAGGGAAAATTGAGAACCATATGGTTCGAGACCTATTAGATTGATCGATTTTTGACAATAGTTCTATTCAGTTATTTCCCATTTATGGTAGCAATAGAACACTATTGGTCAATGGAAATAGGTTGAAACTCTATAGGAAGCCTCCCACTTTCGAGAACGAATTTTTCAATAAGATTGAAGCAGATAAAGAATTTGATCATATGGAAGAGAACTTAGTTCTTCCAAAATGACCAAATAATCAAATGATAGATCTAGAATAAAGGGAAGAAGATGAAAACTAGCAAATGGCGTCTTCTTCCCCAAAATATATATATATATATATAAAATAAAAATAATAATAATAAAAAAATTCTCTCAAGGTCAATTGAAAACCAGCAAATGGCAGTTGACCTCTTTTTGGCTAGTTCAAATAAAGGAATTCTTTTGAGTTCAGTTGTCTTATCTAATCATGTTTTGTTCCACTTGTAGGAATGACGAGTCATCATAGAAAAAGGCTTACATCATCAAGGATGGTAATTATGTCTTTTAACTTATTTAGGGTTGATTAAATGTTTGCATGTGTGATGTGACTTAATTTAAAAGTAGGTATGATGAGTCATCTATTTATACATTATGATTACAAGTGTGTAATCATGATATTGATTTGGATGGAATAAGTGGCGGCATGGTTATCATTAGTAATCATTATTGCAAACATCAAGTGAAATAAAGATTGCAGAAATATCTTGAGGAAGGAGCAGCGAATTGAGTTTGTATTCTACAAAGAAAGAATAAAGAATTCAAAGGTTCTGCAGCTAAAAATTAAGGTTCCGCAGCTAAAAATAAAGGTTCCACAACCAAGTTGTTTAGTTCCACAGCTAAGAAGAAGGCCTACAACCAATTCGCACAAAATCAAGAGAGACAAAACTCAATCCGATATGGGGATTAAGAAGAAATCAGAACCAAAGAACAATTCCCATATGCTTGCAGATGAAGAAGTAGCATCCATATTTGAGCATGCATGATGACTTGAATTCCTGAAGAAATTTTCAAGACATAATGATGAATTGGTAAGAGAATTCTTCATAAATCTAGAACAGACTAGAACAAAAGTAAGAAATGTCTTTATTCCTTTTTCTATAAGTAATGTGTCTGGAGTGCCCATTGTTCATGTCCCACAACCTGCTAAGGGGAATTTGAAAGAACTAGTTGAAGTCTTGCTGCAAGAAGAAGGAGCTGAACCCCAGTACATCTATAATACAAAGAAAATCATAAAAGGGGTCAGAAGGGCTAGTTTTCCCAAACCCTTTGATAGGGTAGCATTTTGGATAGTAAAATATTTAACCTGTGACGGTCAGTTTGGGTCTGTGGGAAAAGAAGTCTTAAAAATTCTCATATATCTGAAGTATGGAGCCACCAAGCCTAAATACATAATAAACCTCCCAGGGTTTCTTTTTTATTCCATTCAGACCATGGCTCAGAGATATTCCTGGGGTGTTGGAACAATTAGGCATCATGGTCTAATTCATTTGATATGCCAGCACCATTTCCTATCAAAAAGAATGGAGAAGAAATTTGGGACAAGTTTCTTGGCAAGTTCAAGAAAAACCCTAATATTATCAGAAGGACAATTCCAGCCCCATTCTCTCCTTCAGCTAATCTAGAAATTGATGCCCCTGTAGAAGGACAGAGGGAAATGGAAAGAGAAAACATACCAAGAAAAATAAGGTCGGTGAGGAAGATAAAAATAGCAGAGCCTTCTGTACCTGTGAAGGAAATTCCTTCTTCCACAGCAGCTTTAGAAGAGCCAATATTTGTCTCTGACAGAGATAGCTCACCCACACAAGAACCAGAAAGAACAGTAAGAATAAGTTCTAGAGGGAAATTCACTACTGGGCATGTTGAACTTCCCCAGATAAGAAAAAGTCATAAGAGGTCAAGGGGAACTCCAGAAGGAAGGAGTGAGCAGGAAAGGATGGAAGAGGAAGCTGCTGACATTTTGGGCAAGCATGGCCATGACTCCACCTGAGCCAAGTCATGCTGAAATGGACAAAAGGAGAAGAGAGATTTGATGATCAAGATTTTCAGGAGTTGGCTGAACCATCAATAGTGCCACATGAAGAAGAAGAGTTGGCATCCAGGATAAGAAAAGGAAAATTTCCTTTAATAGAGGAAGAATGCCAAACTCCTCAAATAATTTTAGAGGAAGAGGAAAGACAACAAGTTAAATAGGCTCTGTTCTTATCTAGAGAAGAGCTCATTATCAGAGAAAAAGATGAGGAATTGGACTTCCTCAAACTTAAATTGGAACAAAGGGAAACGCTCATTAATGAGCTAACAACTCAACTTGCAACTTAACTGAGGAATTATCAGCAACCAAGAAATAGCTGATAGAAAAAGAGGAAGAGTTCCAGACTTCCAGAAAATAGAGTGTTGTGTCCACAACCTCTGCACAGACTGAGTTGACCTATTTTCCACTGAAACAACAATGGGATGATATTTACAGAGAGCTCAGAGAAGCCAAAACATCAAATGAGGAATTAAAGACCAAGATGGAGGAAGAGATGAAGGCAAGAAAGGAATGGGAAGAAAAAATTTATGAGGAAGGAAATAAATATAAATGTCTTGCCAAAATTCATATGGTTTGTATTATGAGTGAGAAATTGCTTGCCTGCAGGAGACCTTCTCCTACATATAGTGTGTTTTTGGAAGAGCAGTTCATTCACTGGCAGTTGTCAAGAATTGCATGTGGGCTTCCACATGAACTACAAGATGAATCTGAATTCATGGCAACTTACTCTCTATCTAGCCCTGAATAGAAAAATCTCCTGTGTGAATTTTATCTTTGCAATTATATGCTAGAGAAAAACACAGGATTTATGATTAACTTATATGTAGGGGAGAGCCAACTCAATGCATTTGTCTCTCTTTTGCAAAACCAAATTGCATGGAAGGAAAGAGAATCTAAATTTTTATTGAAATCCAACTCAACAGGCCTCTACATGAGAGCTCATTATGGTAAATATTTTTCCTTCCTCACACATTTTAGAACTCATGCCTTTGATAGGAGATTCAAGACACATTACCCTGCCATTCTGTAAAATAGTATTGATGCCTTCACCTCCTATGAGGAGGAAAAATTTGAATATATTTATGAAGGATGCTCAAAAAGGTGGGAACTCCTTACTATTGCTTTGAAAAGAAGGGAAGTAATTTCCCCTACAAATCTGATATGGATTTTAGAGAGGGCCAAATAATTATGCACAATAATTCCCCAAGTCAATGAAACCTATGGCCAAATATGGATGGGAATGCAAACAAGGCCACCTCTACTTCTCACCCCTATGTCTCCTTGGCAGAACAGAGAACCTCAAGACCCTGTTAAATTTGAAAAGTGGGAGAGGAAAATAGAAAAAGGAGCTGGGTACAGTACATCTGAGCTTAAGCATTGGAAAATTCAGTTTCAGCCATTTGATCTGAGCAATCAAATGGAATGCAAAACATATGATCCCACTTTTGAAGAATGAGTTTGTAAAGGGACTTACAAACAAGTAAGTTTGGGGGAAATGATGAGGCCATAATATGTCCAATTAATGTATAATATATGATCTCATCTTACTCTCCTTTTGATTAAGTTTGATTGCATTGTGTGACTTTTAGTTGATCTGATATGAGTTAGGATGTAATTTTTGTCTTTTGATTGATTTTGATCCTAATGTTAAAAGCTCTAAAATTCCTAACATAGTGTGTGTTTAAATTCATTTTTGTAATAAAACAGGTCTAATCAGTTGAGGAAATGAAGCAGGTGGCATTCAATATGTTTTTTATAGCATCTGTTCCTACACGCCTTAGTTCCGTAACTTTCATACTTAGTTAGGAACTCCGGTGATTTAGCTCGGATTTTTGGACTTAGTTAGGAACTCCTGGGGACAACTCCGGAACTCTCACAGGTTTTGGTTCTTAACAATTTCCTATGGTTCCAAAACTTATCCAAAGTTCCGGAACCAATGGGAGTTATCTATTTTAAACCACATACGAGATATTTTGCATCTACGACCCCTTCAATCATAAAGGATGAGAATATTTCAACGCAAATCTAGGGAGAATTATCCTATAGCTATCTGATCAACCACCATCCAACTCAGCATCTATTCTGGGCATGATTCGATTTCATCAGAATCATTGAGATAGTTGTGATTGTAAAATGTATATAAAAGCAGACCTGCATTAGATAGAAATTAATTATTAGAGATAGAATGAGATAGATATAGAACAGAGAAAAGAAATAGACTAAGTACTCAGATCCAGTATGTTTTGTAATACTGAATGTTTTTATCAATAAAATAGCCATTTTGATTTGAGAGAATTCTGAGTTGTTAAAATCTTGATTCAAGGAGGAGAAAGGGCCCACTCCCTAAGGACCAGGATATTCATTTATTTGGTATTTATATTTCTTCAGCAAATAGCTTAGATCTGTTAATTTTGTATTGCTTTAGTTCTTTCAGTTAAACTCTATCGTATACTTGTTCCTGCAGGTGTTTAGATAAATCTTTATATTTCTTGCAAATGTTTTCAAGAATTTTAATTTGAGTGTGTTTATTTCCAAAAGCAAGAGTGTCTTTACTTTTAAAAGCAAGTGTGTTTATTTTCCAACAACAAGTGTGTTTCCATTACGCATGGTGTGTTTACTTTCAAAGCAAGCTTTAGGTGTGTTTTACTATTAGCAAGTTTTCATATTTTCATTTAAATAAGGTATTACCAAAAGTCCTTAAGACATTAAAAAGATCCCCGAGAAAATATAAAAATAGCTACAAATCCAACTACTAGATCGGTTAAACTACTCTTGTTACAAATAGCTTTAGACACACCCTAGTTTGATATGACATCAACAAGAAGTCGATTAAATGAAGGGAATGACGACACCCATCACTCTCCCATATTTCAAAAAGGGAAAACATAACACAGATGGAAGACTTAGAAAAGGACCAAGGACTAAAGAAAAAAATAAGAGAAGAAAGATCTTAATTAAGTTTTTCCAGTTTAAGCAAGAAGCCTTTGCCATGGTTCATTATCTTGCCAAACTTGATGTCCAATTCATCTCCAAAATGGAGCACAAGATAAATTCCTCGTCATTTTAGTTACTTGTCATTTTATATTTCATTACTACTATTCACAATCTATTATTATCTTGTCGACATGGGGTTGACATCCTCCAAGGAGTTAAAATCCTCTTGAAATTGGCATTGTCTAGGAAACCCCGCACATTCCGATCTAATCTTATATGTTTCGCTTTTGTAGATCTAGCTTCTTTATATCATGCATTTATCTTATTTGCGTCCAGTATCATCAATCATCATCTCCAAGGTACTAAGCCCTTGTATACTCGATTTTGTCCAAGTGTTTCTCGATTACTCATATACTCATCCGAAAAGGAAGTCGGAAATGCATATCAATAGTAAGTATGACCATCTATATCCTATTAAGCTAGTTTAGAGAAGAGTGGTGATAAGAATAATTGAGAGGTGAAGATGGAGCAAGGTATAAATAGGTATGGATAGGGGTGGTATTGTTGAGCTACTTACAATTTAAAATGTTATGAAGCAGAGATTTCATCTATTGTAGATATGAAGTTAGAGCATTGAAATTAGGATGAAGCATATGCATGGCCGAGAGTGGAGTATGGTGGTGAAGTGTGTGAGGACTCGATGAAGTAAGAAGACGTACAAAAGGTAGAATGGAGAGTTAGAGAAGGTGTAAAGTATAAGTATGGTAAGAGGTGTAATAATATCATGTTGAGCTCATAGGTATAGCATAGTTTCTTGGTGGAGGATAAATCACAAGAAGCATAGTTGCTTAGAGGAGTGAACTAGGCAGAAAGCATAATTGAGTTGATAAACATGGAAGAGGAGAGTCTAACTATGACAACAAGTAAGGGAGGTTGATAAGTTAGGTAAAGCTATGAATTCCATGTTCTTCTTCACAAGTTTCTTGAACAAGTTTATATAGAATAGTGCATGTAACATGTCCTTTGTTACTTATGAAGTTTATGAACAAACTAAGTTGAGAACCTAAGTAGATCCTCAGAGAAAGGGTGTGGTAAAGGGAAATCGAAGTAGGCTTAAGGCGGTGGTGACTTACACACAATTAAGGTCAAAATGAGAAGAACCTTGCACCATTTTTTAAGGTCATTAGACCTAATTTGCAAGAGAACCTATGTAGTTTTTAGAAAAGGAGAAAAAAAAATTGCGAAGAGTTTTAAGAGAGAGGAAATGAATTTTTGATAAGAACCAGTTATAGGAGAAACAACACTTTATCGATCTTCGGTATAGGTGTTTGCATGGGTGTTTGATCACCTTACGGGGTTGTCTCCTCATTCCAATGTTGGTTTCTTGCTAAATTGGGGTTAGTGCACCTTGTGAAGTGGGTTCTTCACTAAACAAATATTGTTTGATGTGTCATATTCATGCAAGTCCTTTGGATTGAGTAATATATTCAAAAGTTTCTCTTTTTCTTCCCCTATAGGGTTTTTCTTGTGTACTCTCTTACTTTATGTTCTTATGAATGTTTTTTTCATGTCAATAAGCACACATTGATGCATGATTAAATGTAAACAGTTCACAAAAGTTAAAGTAATTGAAGTTAAATTTTGGAAGGAATGATTCCCCCCTCTCACTCCATTGTGCTTATAACAATTTATCATATATATAAGTCTCAGGATTCAACCTTTCTCCTAGTAATATTCCGTGATACCTTAGTGATAAGATAGTGATGTTTGAACTATGTATGGATATTTCTCATATCTCTAGCAAGATCATCAAGAAAGGTGTTTGATTGTCCATCTCTCTTTGTATTTACTCTTGCAAAAGTTTTTTTGATGCCTCAAACCTACAATATTTATTTGCATCCTTTAGCCTCTATTCATACACACCCAAGGAATATTTTGAAATTTTAATTAGTCTCCAAACCTTCCACCTCCTTGAATAATCCCTTGTTATTCGGATCGAATATTATTGGGTAAATTTCTTACATGATTTCTAGATAAGAAATTGAGATCACATGAGGATGATGCTTTCCCAAATGAATAAATTCAAATTTTATTTTTTCATGGAAGATGTGGAAGATGAAGGAACTAAGTTGTATTCATGATCCCGAATACCAAGCAGTGAATGTTTCACCCCTCCCACCGGTGTTGTGGAGTGTTCATGATTAAGATTATATCAATGAAATAATATTATTGGTGATCCAGGTTATCCAAGGAGTTGTTCATGAAAACAAGGGATGCGTTCATCGAATCAAAGTGGTCTTCATAATCTCATAAGACATTAATCTCTAAAGATACCTTAGAGGACTATGATATCCACTAAGTTAGGAGTTCCCACGAAAAAGGAAAATAATCGATATCAAACTCCCTCACAACATGAGGTTGAAAAGGAAAGATAAAGTCACTCAAGACCCTACAAGTGATCTTGAGAAAGAATAATTTTATCCTTCCCAATATCCAATTCTTCATGGGAATCTTTTCTCTGTTGTAGATCCAACTCACCAAATACAGGACCTACCCTCCCACACCGAGCATGAAACTAAAATCATTCCCAGTGTCGAACCTATAACAATAGAGGTCTTCCCATAGGTACAAGAGTTGATCAAAGGAGATAATCACACAATGCAACAAAAAGTGGTACCAAATTTTCAAACTATTTATAAGAAGGTGAAAGTAATCGAGGTATGAAGGCCTAGAAATCTTCTCGCTTCTTGAGTGGTTCTTTAAGAAACCAATATGCATATGTTACTCAATGAAGGAACTAAATCCCATTGGGTAGATGACCCCATCAGACTATGAAATGAAGAAAATTCTCTTGGGACTAATGACACATGAGGGGGATGCTCATTTTTTCAAAGAATCTGCTACTTGTATTCTTACGAGAAATGAAGAATAAAAGGATAATCTTTAAAATTGGACAAACATATGAGAACTCTCACTTCATATGTTCAATATTTCATGGATCCTAATGTTATCCCATATCTTGTTGCCTAATATTTTACTCTATTTAGAATATTTGATGAATAATCAGTCAAGGTGTAGGAATACCCAATACAAGGAGAGCCAATGAAAAGTGCGTAGAAAAAATCCTCGAGAAAGGAAAAGCCTTTTTTTAGAGATTTTTCACTATTTAAATTAATTATTATTACTTCTTCAAAAGTGAAGATGACTAAGGATGATATTGAAAAGAAATAAAGCCCACGGGATCACGTTTTTCCTTTGGTAACATAGATGGGAAACCTTGATTATTTTGTATGGGCAGGAAAAAATTGTTAATCTCCATATCTCGAGAACATGTGTCCAATTTGGGATTGAATTTTGGTTTTTCAATATGATATGTTGAATAATTCTCTTTATAAATTATAATATTATGTTGAGCTCACTTCATCGATGGAATAAAACATAAAGAAGGAAGTATTGAATCTTGGAGAACATTAAGTGAATGATAATACTTCATTAAATGATCTTCTGAATCCATTCAAGGAACTAGTTAGAAAAGAGGCAAGAGACCCCTTCTCCTTCAATGAGGACACCTTGTAATCCCTTGTAGAGATCAAATGTGCCATTTCTAGCAATGAAAAGGAGAACCAAGTATGGTTCAAGAAATACAAAAGCATCAATAGTACTTCCAAGAATTGGCTTAAGGATTTAAGATTCAAGCAAAAAAATATAGCACCCGTAATGGCTTGTTTAAGAAAAGACTTCAAACGAATAGATATTTCTCCCTAAGTCCTTCAACAAGTAGATCTTCATTGAAAAATTCATTATCTTCTTCATTATAGTCTATCTTCCTTCTTCTTTCTTCCCCTACCCCTTTGTTCTCTCTTCTCATATTCTAATTCTTCATTTAGGAGGTTGAATTTTCACTATTTTTATTTATTTATTTAAATGTGACATATGGTAAAACATTTTAATTATTTTCCTTTAATTAATAAAAATGGACTCACTTTCTTTCCTATGAATATGAAGGGTCACAAGTTGTAAAGGTAAGTGAAAATTCATGTGGGGGTAGGTGAATAGTATTTACGAAAATATAGATATTGTATGACTCCCTCATTCCAAAGGGTTGTCGATTTGTGAGTCTCTCAGTAGATAGCTACTGCACTACTAAGAATACAAAAAAAGATAACATTCTTCCATTCCTTTTTAAATGTTCTCTCCATCTCTCTACTTTTAATATTTGTGCATATGAAAATATTGTACAAACAAGAAAGGTGTTATATATTTTAATGAATGGATTAATGAAATTATGTGTTCATAATCTATTGTATCTTGTTATGGTTGGAAAAATTATTTTCTTCTAATTATGTGTGCATGAACTCTAGTTAAATCTTGTAAACATATGTTAGTTCCTATTTACAATATTAACCCCCTTTCTCTCAACGTTATCACTCCCTTTAACTCCTCTCAAGAAAATTCTTCCCTTACACTAGGTGTAAGCAATTTTCCAGATATCTAGTGGAATGGTCCTCTGTGATCCCTAGATTAATAGCCACCTATGATATTTATTTTATGCACATTCAATAAATAGGAGCCTTACCATAGCAAACAAGAGGGATATAATCCTGAATCATTGGTGAAAATAAGCTAGTATGTTGTTGTGAAAAATTATTTTGCCAACAATTTGCTTCATCCATTGACGTTGAACCAAATTTATATAGGTAGAGATTGTTCTAAGGTTATCATCTTATATGATGGTAGGCCTCTCGAGCTAAATAACAAACTATGTCATAATTCCTTGGAACCAAATAGGATCGATGGAAATTTTGACTTCTCCCCTATATTAAGACTAAGGTAGTGGAGCAATCGACTACTAACTTGAATACGAGAATGGAAGGGAGTGGTAAATGGATTACAATTATACATGTTAAACGTAAAAAATAAAATCAAGGGCATAGTTGAGTTGAGAAATGATGATCCATGAGTTAGTATGAGTGATCAAAATCCCTAGTAAATAATGAATAAATCCAACTCGGTCATGGAGAGCTTATTGGCTAAGGAAATATCGATAGATACAACGATGGAGGAAGAGATTCCAATAATTAAAAATTCAATGGTGTAAAAAATTAAAATGATAATGGACTCGTCTTGCCTCAAAATGTAAAAATTTAGGTTAGAGTGAAACCTAGCGAACCCAACATTCGAGAAATAAATATTCCATCTTGGCATACCAAGCCCGAGGGGCTTGTTTGAGGCTAGTTAGAATTCCTAAATCATAAAAGTAAAGAAGAATGTTGGATATAACTGTGGAGGTGTTTCCATGTATATTTCTTCTTCTAGGTCACTCGCTGAAGGAAGGCATTTTTAAAATCCATTTTTTGTACATCCCATCTATTAATGACATTTATGGCTAGGTAAGTCAAATAGAATTCATCTTCATAACGGGGAGAAAATTATTTAGAATTGTCAACCCTATGAACTTGGGAGAAAACCTAAGGTATGATTTGCACTTTTAACTTTTCGATGTTCCCATCAACACCATACTTAGTTCAATATATCCAACCGCACTAAACCATTTTTCTTCCATTATGAAGATCTATGAGATCCTACTAGTTGTTATATATGAGGGAGGAATATTTCTCCTTCATGGCATAATCCCACTTGGGAATCCCATTTTCCTCCTGCAAAGATTTAGGGTCAGAGGAAAAGATGGAATGGGTTCCAATAATATTTGATCGATTTCATCTATCAGATGAAGGATCCCCTATCCAATCACTACTAATTTGTAAGGTTATCCTAGCCTAGGATAAATCTATCATGTCATGACTTGAGTGTGAGGGGAAATTGTCCTTATCATAAATACTATAAGAATAAGGATGAGCAGGACTCCCAGGATCATAAATGTCATCATAAGTGTCTAAATCATTGTTAGAGATGTGTGGAGTAACCTTTAAAAGTGAAGAAGTGGAAGTTGGATAAGTCTCTTAGAACTTAACACCTCTCAATATAGAGCATATGAGTGATGGGGTCAAGTCCTATATACCTTAACACTTTCGTGATACCCTACAAAGATAAAAGGTGTATATTTTGGTTCTAAGGCATTACGTTTCTACTTTGGTATTCAAGCCATGATAGGTGAACTAAAGACATGAAATTTCGACATCGTTTAACATCTATACCAAGCCTTAAAAGGGGTCTTCCCTTTATTATTGTTATACAATTCTTCCCCTTAAAGCGAAATTGAACAAACATAACCTTGCACATAGAAAATAGATGTATAGAATTGGCCATGGGAGCTACATTTTTGCCATGACCTAAGTGAGTTGAAGTGGAAATACACTAAGATTCGGCGGGATGCACGTTTGAAGAAACACTTGAGTCGAAGAATTCCAATTTTGACACGAAGCATTCGAGCTCGGCGGATCGAAACTCCAAAATGGCGAGCTCAAAAGGTCCAAAGGACATCAAAGTCCGAAGTCTAAAATTCAAACTTAAGAAATTCATGAGTTTGGAGTTGACAAAGAAGGTTGAGTAATTAACGGTGCCATGTAGGAAGGAAAAAGGAAGTTTAAAATTCAGACTTCGGGATTTTGGGATTTTGAAGATATGCAACGACCGAGATGGATGAATAACCACAAACCCGAACCCCAAAAATCCCAAAACCCAAACCCCAAAATACCAAAATTTGAACCCCTGAAACCCCAAATCCCAAATTCCAAATTTATGACTTCAAGGTTTTGGCATTTAATAACATTGAATCTCGAATGCATGCAAATCATAACTTGAAGCGAAACCCGAAGTCCAATTTTGGAATTTGGAGTTTTGAAATTTCAAAGGTTTCATGAATTCCGGCAGATGATTAGTAACATCAATATTTGAAGTCAAAATAACTGAAACTTTGAATCTCAAAAGTCCAAAATTTCAGATTTCAGAGGGTGCGATGCAGGGTCGATTTCGAAAAAGTAGAGCCAACCACTCGCATTTATCACAGATGGCACCCTCATCTTCATATGGCCATAACTTTTGACTGGGAGCTCAGATTTGCACAAAATAGGACTTTTTAGAGAAATGTTTCAGATTTCTCACCTACCAAAATGATGAAGATATGGGCTTCCTTTCTTCTCCAACAAGGAAAAGTACATGGAGGTATGGGTTTTGCAGTGGCACCCATCATTTTTGTAGGTGATTTTAATGCATTTTTGGGTGGTTGAAGAAAGATTTCAAATTCCTTCTCTCTCCACTTCTCTAATTCTTCCTATATATTGATAGGAGACACTCATTTCAAAAGGTTGGACACCTTGTATATGCCCCTCCCTTCTTTCTTATCTGTAAGATATTTGTGGAGATTTCAAACCTCCCTACTAGACATTGTAATGCAAAATATATGCCTTTGGCCCTAAATGTGATGTATTGTATCAAATCTGAGAGAAACACAATCACATCTATGGATTTTTGCACCCTATTCTGTGTTCTATTGCATATTTATTATCTTTCATTACATGCAAGGTTATTGTGTAGTGTTGTTGTTTTCATTGCAGGGTTCTAGTTGTGTTGTGTTTATTGTGTAGGTTGTTCAACATCCTTCTTGGTGCATCACCTTCCCTTAGAGTAGGTTTTATTTTCATGCATTTTCTCTATCTTTGTCTCCTTGGAAATATTATATTAGGGTTAGATATGCAACTCTTTGCACTTTGGAGTAGTTGGCACTAGGATAAAACATGATGTTGGCCTTCTCGGAGGGTTATCCCGATTTCAAAGTCCCACACTTTGGTATAATTCCATGTTTGACAAATCCTTTGATCGCCTCAACAAATCATTTGCGAGCAATCGGGGTGATGTGATTTCGCTATAACAATTACATTGTGTAGAATGCTATTTTGAATGACATTATAAATAGTAGTACTCTTATACAATAAACCCTAAACTTATACATTAATGACGATGATGATGAAAATGAAAATTGAAATGAAGATGAAAATTACCATGACCGTGAAGATGACGATCATGTTAATGATGATAATAATGATTACGGTGAATATACTAATATTAATATCAACAAAATTCTAATAATAATATTGATAATTATAATGGTTTTTTATTAGGTAAAAAAGTGGTTTTTTAAGGGAGAAAAAACCCGTAATTAAAAGTAACGAGAGGTTACATAAAGAGATAAGGATGTAACAATGACGAGAAAAATAAACTTCCTTTACTAGCGGCCACAAGGAAAAACTAAAGAAAATCCACACAAGAAAATAAAAAGATCTATCATAACAAAATCCATAGATCAGCCCAAGGTGTGAGATCAGAGATTCATTTTAGAAGGGGGTGTCATAATCTTAGAAGATTTTTTTACGCTCGCACAGTCCATTCATCCTTGTTGGAATCATCAACAACTATAGGGCCACACAAAAGGATAACTTTAATGGAGTTTAATGGCTTAAATGAAGAAAATTAAGGGATTACCTCTCCACAACCATCTCAAGAGGGGCATATAAAGGTTCCGAAGTAGGAATATATTCAATAAGTGTCTATTAGTTAGGATTAGAGTGGATATCCCGAGTACTCTCCCCAATAACAGGGGTAGTATCTACCCTAGAGGGATACTTGTACAAAATGGAATCATCAACCATCTCAATAGGGGCATTAAGCGTGAAGTGGGAAGGGAGATAATCTTTCCACCATATCGTATTCACCCCACTTTTATGTTTTGAATGTTCATAATCTTTCATCAAATGACCAAGAGCAAAACAACTATGACACGGAAGGCAAGTGATTCATGGTCCATCCATTGATCAATAATCTATTTCTAATCGAAGGTTAATTTGTCTAGATGATGTAATGAGAAATCTAGGTCTATTAAGATTATTTCATAAGTAGCATGGAAAAAATCAACATTAACATCATCTACTTTGACAAAAATTCTTAAAGGTGTTCCTAATGGCTTCAAGGAATGATTCATTCCAAATTTTTAGTGGGACGCCGAGAAGAGGGGCCCAGATTGAGAGGGTTTTAAAGATATCTTGTGAAAGATCCAAAGAAAGGAAACAAGGTTTAGACATGATCCCATGGTCCCCGACACCCAATACAAATTATGGATAATACCATAGTATTCACAAGAATCAAACACAACAATAAAATAAGCTATGAGAGAGGGTAAAGCTCTACCTTACCCTTTATTTGTGGAATCCAGTGTAGATCAGCAAGATTTGGCAAGATTTTGTTAAAGCGGAAAATAAGACCCAATTCACAATAATTTTTCTCCAAATCTTAAACTTTGAGGAGTATAGCTTCATCTTAATGGAGAATAGGAGTGCTATAGGCAGGATAAAATCCCACCCCCTCCTAACATATCGGTTTGTTGTAAGAAGCCACGACATAAAAGGAAAGATTCCCCTAGTTCTTTGGAGCAATAAAGACACATGTCCCGCTTTCAATACCACCACTTTGTGAGGAAGTGGGTCACTAGGGATAGGGAATCGACACGCAGCTCCCAAAGCTATCCACTCAAAGCCTAAATCCCATGAATCTCTGTTGAATTTAGCCTTTCGCCCCCACATTTGGGTGAAGATTGTAACGACCAAAATAATCACACACACGAACAACACGGTGAAATACAGAGGATTTTTTTTGACTTGCTTGACACATAACATGACGTAACATGACGTCACCAAGTATACAACTAACACTTTGTGAACAACTTGATACAAGGATGGCCATAAGGGTAGCACGGAAACGTTCACACATATCAAGGACAATTTACTTTTCTTTATTTGACAAGACAACATAGTTTTAAGTTCAACACACTTAAGAGAAGAGATATAAGGTGCCTTGAAAAAGGGTTAGGGGAGAAGGTCAAGATGAAACATTTTTAGACCTCATTAGTTATTTCCAAGTATTAAAATGAAGCTAGGGCTCTTAACCAGATTTTAACAACAACTTTACTTATGACACTTTAATACTAAGTCATGGCAAGGTTTAACTCAGAATTTATTCTCAAGGAAAAGTTGAAGCAACACTCATTTATGAGAACAAAACAAGATTTCATCATTTCTCAAAATACTAATACTCCACAAGTCACTCAACAACAATAACCAAATTTTCTTATAATTTCAAAGATGGTCAAACAATACAAGGTTTCCAAAGTTCGGATGACAAAGTTCACAATACGTTATACCACTATCATCACCTCCATTTGAATCATCCCGCCACCACTTCGACAAGGCTAAACATAGTCATAGTTGCACTTAGGTTGTGTACATACAACCACATAGGGAGAGAGGAAAGAATCACATGTTATCTACTAAACCGAGTTTTGACTCGAGTTAATGACCCATGGTACACCATTCCTCACTCTCAACATACACTTCTACCGATTTCCCTTAGGATCGGTTAGCGTAAGGTTCACAACATAACATACAACAACATCACTAACATAACGGTGGCACACACATAACTACCATAACGTCTCACGTATGGTATCTATATAGGGTAGATCACAATCATACATCCACAAGACGTAATACATCACTTTACCACATTACGCACCAAAAGCGCAATCACCATACGATAGGGTTCATAAACTCACCGTATGACCCAAAATCACAACATGAAGCATTACCCATTTGCACAGTCACACATACAATGAACATAGTACATCACAACATAACATCCATTGCAACATAGCAAGGTGGTACACACATTTCTTCAAAACATGGTAAAAACATCATGATACAACTCATTTCTTTTAACATCTAGATAAATCAATATCTGCAATTTTGTTCGAATGCTGTAGATGTGGGTTTCTTTTGGAATGTGGATGTGTTTTTGTTTTACTAAATAGATAGCGTTTGGACTCGGATATCATATAACATGTATTTACACATTTTGACTCCTTCTTGAAAGAGATGCTCAAAAGAGACGAGTTTTCCTAATGACTTTTAATCATAAATGCATGAACTGATCTCTCCCCCTTTACAATTTATCTTATTTACTATTTGAAGTAGAAGAAATCTCTACATCGATTATTGCCTACCGATTTTATAATGTTGGTTTATCTTTTGCCTTGATTATTCCTTTGAATGATGGTTTCGTAGAAAATAGTATGGAGCGTGAATGAGGCTTATAATTTTTCTTGTATTGTTTATATTATGTAGAACATGGCTTGAAAAAGGGAATTTCCGATATGACTGTATTTGGATTTTATTGTGGTTTTATAATAATTTAAACTCCCACTAGGATTGGGGCTTCTATTTGGGAAGACTCATACTAGTTTAATTGGTCTTTCTAGATAGCTCCATCTGAGTCTTTCGATTATCATCTACCTTGGGGATTATGGAAAACCCCTCACCAGGCCCTCTGCTATTATTATTACTATGAGCTTATTATTAGATTGGAACCCTCCTGAAGCATGTGTTATTGGGTTTTCTATGACCTTTACGAATATGTTATGCACGCAAATCATAATCCGGTGTGGATAATTCTTTGGCTTAATTTTTGAGGCACTACTTGGACCTTTGGATCGGATAAAGTAATATTGGATACATCGACATACTTCAAGTTTGATTGATTTGTGATGCCCTCTTGTATACGAATTCAGGCAACGCTTGAAATATAAAATTATGAATTTATCTTATACTTTGACCTTGAAGCTTGTCGAAAGACTTTTGGTAGGAAAACAGATGAATAGAGAAGTTAAGATAACTACCCTAAAAGGAGTCATGCATAGCCTTAAGTAAAGGTGACAGTTACCATAATGGAACTGTGCTTACCATGTATGACAGTAGGGATATAAGTCCACCTGAAATTATTTAACTTCTTTTTATAGAACAATTATTAATACCCATAGATTGGGGTATGCAAGTGGAGGTTGAATTAGATAATAGGGTATATTATGTTATCAGGTATCCGGTAAGGATAAATATGTTATTTCAATGCTTGGTTAACGAGTGGAATAATTCTGTTATTTACGATGATTATTATGTTTAGCTAAAAATTGATACTCGCATCTTATTAGGAGTTGAGATAATGTTGATACTTGCATTCATAGTGGCTTGGGCTGCGCTTGCATATCTTAGTTAGACAAATGTATCTTTGGCATATTACCAACAGATGACAGTATTGTCGGTCATAACTCATTCTTATGAGTTGGACTCTTTCTTGGAAGAAATATATAAAGACATGGAATAAGCGGCCAAAAGGACACCTAAATAATACATGAACTTTGTGGATTGGTGGAATCCTTGTTAATATAAGTATAACCTTAAAATTGCGAGATAAATATCTAAACTATACTTACATACCACTGATTATCTATGAAGGTTGGATACTTGGGTAATATCGATGAACAATGTAAGATTGATACTTGTATTTATTATATAAACTTAATGTCGTTGGTGCTTTTATTTAATTGAAAGATAATCTTGTTAGACACTTATATATGTGAAGTAGGTCGAGGGTATTAGGTGAGCGTCATTATTATTTACTGTAATTTAAGTATGATTATTTGCATGATTAAGGTTGTATATCTAGTCTCTTGGAATGGTGTTCTTATGTAAGCGCAGATCTTAAGGAAGTGAACATTAATGAGTATGAAATGTATTATCATGAGATGTGCAGTTAAGTTTTAAATGTATGTTAGAAATTTATTTGATAAGGAGTATTGCAAACTTTCATTTATTTAAATGCTAGATGGCATAAATTATTAGGTGAGGTTTATATCTTATCATGCTCAGTTCTAGCGAACCTGACTCTAGATAATATTTGTGCAGATGGAATATGCGAGTAGATTAAAGGAAAAGAGTGTAAAAGTTTCATCAGTTCAAATTATGAAGTTCTTTGTAGAAAGTTCAATGCGTTGTAAATTTTGTAACTTTTCTTGCAAGGAGTTTAGAGGATCTCTTATCTTGGTATGTTCGAGAAAACCGTGTGGTGAAGTGTTCTTTCCCTTTTATTGTTAGACTAGTTACTTACCTTGGTGAGATATGATATTCAATCATTACATTGACATAAGTATTGTAAAACCTTGTTTTTGAAAATAAAGTGTTAAGTCAAAACTCTCGACACCTTGTAATGAGGTGATATAAGTAGAATTAAATGGAATGGTTAACCCTTATAGAAGTTAACTCAAATATATGTATATTCGAGATAAACTAATGTAGAGATGACTTACTTGAGAACAAGAGATTCTGAAGTACTCAAAGGTGAAACTATCCTTGTAAAGTAAATTTTTATAAATTGAGATCCCTAGCTAAACTAGTGAACACTACTCTTCTTGGTGAACGCCTAAAACAAGCTTAAAGGAAAACAATGGTTAGTTTCTAATAAGATTTAACAAGTAAGAGACGAAAATTTAGAAACCACTCAATTTACCTCTCAAAGCATATTTAAAAGTAAGTAGCTTCCTCTTGATAAGCTCTTCGGTGAAGCCTAAGTAAGAGCGTTAATAATTATGTATAAAACCTCAAGCTTCAATTAAACCTTAGTAAGAACTAATGACGTCTTAAGGGTGAATGCATTTGACCTTCTTCCCTTAACTTTATCCAGGTGTCTTATCAAAATAAATAACCTCCAATCATTTTTACCGTGGCTTGCCTATTTGTGAGAGTGTCAT
This sequence comes from Taxus wallichiana var. yunnanensis, assembly GCA_018340775.1. Classification (NCBI taxonomy): domain Eukaryota; kingdom Viridiplantae; phylum Streptophyta; class Pinopsida; order Cupressales; family Taxaceae; genus Taxus; species Taxus wallichiana. The sequence continues at coordinate 934,595,290 of CM031242.1, forward strand.
GTGGTTGGGCTTCTATGTTGTTACATGTAAAAAAATATATATATTGTCCTTGATAGGTGTGAACATCTCCGTCTTTGCCTTTATGGCCATCCCTATATCAAGTTGTTCACGGTGTTAGTGGTATCCTTGGTGATGACATGTTGCGTCATGTTATGTGTGGAAGTAAGTCCAAAAAAAAAAATTTACTGTCTTCTTACTGTGTTGTTCGTGTGTGTGAATTTTTGGGTCGTTACACTTTGGTATCAGAGCGTAGGTTCATGCTCTCAAACCTATGGGCCAGATTGGTGTTGTATGATGATGTTACATGGTGGTGGTGGTGTTACATGATGATACTGCATGATGATGATGATGTTGCATGATGGTGGTAGATATTGGAAGAGTAATGTGCTTTAAACGTGATGTGATTATTGTCGTAATTGTGATATTGTGAACGCACGTGATGTGTATGTCACTTTGTGCGTGTTTGTGATCATGTTGATATGTTAGGGATGGGAGTATTCTCTCTCCTTCTTGTGGATTCTAGGAAGAGTTCACGTGTGAATTATTTTTGTGATGTGTGAAAAGAATTCTAATGTGGATGACGTAGTGTTGGAGCATTGTGGCATAGTTTGATATGTGGGTGTATCAATGTGTTGTATGACCAGTTTGATGTTAAAAGATGCTTGAATCATCACGAACACTACAATGGAATCTATCAAAGTCCTATTCTGTCTCAACATAATCCATCTTCGAGTGCTTCTATCTTCCCGGAGTTGCTCCGGGATTCCAAGAAGGCATGTTTCAATCACCCCTTTCCTATGCCAAGCATGCTTAGCTTAAGGATATGGATCTTTGGTGGCGGAGGAAGAGAAGTTGCGTGGGTTGTGTTGTTGTTTCCCGAGCCCTGGTCGACGTGGTTGTTGGTTGGAAGAATTCTAAACAGGCATGATAAGCCCTAACCCTCTCTCTTAATGATTTATTTCTTTTAGCATTTAGATAAATCAATATCTGTAATTTTGTTCGAATGCTGTAGATGTGGGTTTCTTTTGGAATGTGGATGTGTTTTTGTTTTACTAAATAGATAGCGTTTGGACTCTGGATATCATATAACATGTATTTACACATTTTGACTCCTTCTTGAAAGAGATGCTCAAAAGAGACGAGTTTTCCTAATGACTTTTAATCATAAATGCATGAAATGATCTCTCCCCCTTTACAATTTATCTTATTTCTTGTTTGAAGTAGAAGAAATCTCTATATCGATTCTTGCCTACCTTGATTTTATAATGTTGGTTTATCTTTTGCCTTGATTATTCCTTTGAATGATGGTTTACGTAGAAAATAGTATGGAGCGTGAATGAGGTTTATAATTTTTCTTGTATTGTTTATATTATGTAGAACATGGCTTGAAAAAGGGAATTTCCGATATGGTTTGTATTTGGATTTTATTGTGGTTTTATAATAATTTAAACTCCCACTAGGATTGGGGCTTCTATTTGGGAAGACTCATACTAGTTTAATTGGTCTTTCTAGATAGCTCCATCTCGAGTCTTTCGATTATCATCTACCTTGGGGATTATGAAAACCCCTCACCAGGGCCCTCTGCTATTATTATTACTATGAGCTTATTATTAGATTGAAACCCTCTGAAGCATGTGTTATTGGGTTTTCTATGACCTTTACTGAATATGTTATGCACGCAAATCATAATCCGGTGTGGATAATTCTTTGGCTTAATTTTTGAGGCACTACTTGGACCTTTGGATCGGATAAAGTAATATTTAATACATCAACATTCTTCAAGTTTGATTGATTTGTGATGCCCTCTTGTATACGAATTGAGCAACGCTTGAAATATAAAATTATGAATTTATCTTATACTTTGACCTTGAAGCTTGTCGAAAGACTTTTGGTAGGAAAACAGAGATGAATAGAGAAGTTAAGATAACTACCCTAAAAAGGAGTCATGCATAGCCTTAAGTAAAGGTGACGATTACCATAATGGAACCGTGCTTACCATGTATGAGAAGAGGGATATAAGTCCACACAGAAATTATTTAACTTCTTTTTATTAAACAATTATTAATACCCATAGATTGGGGTATGCAAGTGGACGTTGAATTAGATAACAAGGTATGTTATGTTATCAGGTATCCGGTAAGGATAAATATGTTATTTCAATGCTTGGTTAACGAGTAGAATAATTTTGTTATTTACGATGATTATTATGTTTAGCTAAAAATTGATACTCGCATCTTATTAGGAGTTGAGATAATGTTGATACTTGCATTCATAGTGGCTTGGGCTGCGCTTGCATATCTTAGTTAGACAAATGTATCTTTGGCATATTACCAACAGATGACAGTATTGTCGGTCATAACTCATTCTTATGAGTTGGACTCTTTTACTGGAAGAAATATATAAAGACATGGAATAAGCAACCAAAAGGACACCTAAATAATACATGAACCTGTGGATTGGTGGAATCCTTGTTAATATAAGTATAACCTTAAAATTGTGAGATAAATATCTAAACTATACTTACATACCACTGATTATCTATGAAGGTTGGATACTTGGGTAATATCGATGAACAATGTAAGATTGATACTTGTATTTAATATATAAACTTAATGTCGTTGGTGCTTTTATTTAATTGAAAGATAATCTTGTTAGACACTTATATATGTGAAGTAGGTCGAGGTATTAGGTGAGCGTCATTATTATTTACTTGTAATTTAAGTATGATTATTTGCATGATTAAGGTTATATATCTAGTCTCTTTGAATGGTGTTCTTATGTAAGCGGATCTTAAGGAAGTGAACATTAATGAGTATGATATATATTGTCATGAGATGTGTAATTAAGCTTTGAATGTATGTTAGAAAGTTATTTGTTAAGGAGCATTGCAAACTTTCATTTATTTAAATGCTAGATGGCATAAATTATTAGGTGAGGTTTATATCTTATCATGCTCGATTCTAGCGGTGACTCTAGATAATATTTGTGCGAGATGGAATATGCGAGTAGATTAAAGGAAAGAGTGTAAAAGTTTCATCAGTTCAAATTATGAAGTTCTTTGTAGAAAGTTCAATGCGTTGTAAATTTTGTAACTTTTCTTGCAAGGAGTTTAGAGGATCTCTTATCTTGGTATGTTCGAGAAAACCGCGTGGTGAAGTGTTCTTTCCCTTTTATTGTTAGACTAGTTACTTACCTTGGTGAGATATGATATTCAATCATTACATTGACATAAGTATTGTAAAACCTTGTTTTTGAAAATAAAGTGTTAAGTCAAAACTCTCGACACCTTGTAATGAGGTGATATAAGTAGAATTAAATGGAATGGTTAACCCTTATAGAAGTTAACTCAAATATATGTATATTGAGATAAACTAATGTAGAGATGACTTACTTGAGAACAAGAGATTCTGAAGTACTCAAAGGTGAAACTATCCTTGTAAAGTAAATTTTTATAAATTGAGATCCCTAGCTAAACTAGTGAACACTACTCTTCTTGGTGAACGCCTAAAACAAGCTTAAAGGAAAACAATGGTTAGTTTCTAATAAGATTTAACAAGTAAGAGAAGAAAATTTAGAAACCACTCAATTTACCTCTCAGCATATTTAAAAGTAAGTAGCTTCCTCTTGATAAGCTCTTTCGGTGAAGCCTAAGTAAGAGCGTTAATAATTACGTATAAAACCTCAAGCTTCAATTAAACCTTAGTAAGAACTAATGACGTCTTAAGGGTGAATGCATTTGACCTTCTTCCCTTAACTTTATCCAGGGTGTCTTATCAAAATAAATAACCTCCAATCATTTCTTACTGTGGCTTGCCCTAGCTGTGAGAGTGTCATGTGGTTGGGCTTCTATGTTGTTACGCAAAAAAATATATATATTGTCCTTGATAGGTGTGAACGTCTCCGTGTTGCCTTTATGGCCATCCTTGTATCAAGTTGTTCACGAGTGTTAGTGGTATCCTTGGTGACGACATGTTGCGTCATGTTATGTGTGGAAGTAAGTCCAAAAAAAAAAAAATTTACCGTCTTCTTCTTTGTGTTGTTCGTGTGTGTGAATTTTTGGGTCGTTCTAAAGATTTTCCTTTTCCCCACCTCCATCGCCATAGCTTCCTGTAGAGTCTTGCGTTCTCCGATCTGTTGCATTGAGATTCGTATGGGTATCTGATTCATGCCCTATTTTGACCGGTCTTCCATCCCCCGAGGCAACCTTTGCACCACCAAACGACACAACACCACTAAGCACAATAGACAAACCATTGTAGGTGATCTTTGTAAGGCCACCGCGTCACGTCGTCGTTCACCGCATTCACCGAGTAGGGAGACCTTTTAAAGGTGGGTTAGCGTTAGGTTTCGAAGACATATCACACCGAGCGCTATAGAGTTTTTGATAAAAATAAGTATGATGAATGATGATGACAATAATAATAAAAATAATAACTTTTAACTTTACTGATAAATTATTAATATTAGTAATATAATTAAGATTAATACTAACAATAGAGACATCATTAATATTAATATTGATATTGATAATATTAATACTAGAAGATTAAAAATAATAATTATAATAGTTATTATATATGATTTTATTATAAATTTTACATAAAATAATATTATAATTATAATAGTGGTGATTATGGTGACGAAGAAGATGATTGATGATGATGATGAAAATGAAAAGCAGCGATGATGGCGGACAATGAGGTTGATGATGATGACGAGGAAAAGCGATGATGACAATGATGATGGCAATGAAGATAAAGATGGCGAAGATGATGAAGAAGATGACGATGAAAAAATCATGAAAACCTTGAGAATAATGAGGAAGATGATGACAATTAAGATTGAAATAACTATGATGTTAACGATGATGTTTTTATAATGATATCATTATGACTATTCATGAAATTCTAATAGTAATATTTTTAATATAATAATAAAAATAATAATAATAATATTTTTTAACTTTTATAAATTTAATATTAATATTAATATTAATATTAATATTAGTAATAAGATTAATATTGATGATGATGATGATAATGATGAAGATGATGGCGATGACAATGATGATGATTGAAAATGAAAACAATGATGCATACTATGATGAATACTATGATGATGATGACAATGAAAAAAACAATCATAATGATGTTTATGAGGAAAATGAAAATAATGACAAAGATGATGATAATGATGATGGATGTTGATGATGATGTTGATGATGATGGGAATTATGATGATGTAGAAAATAATGAAAATATTTAAAATGACCCCAACATCAATGTTGACAATGAAATTAACGATGAAGATGAAGATGATGATGACGATGATGATGATGACGACTATAACACCCACTTGAAACACACACAAATTTTTTATTGCTTAGAGTTTACACGTCAACACAGTGACCAGAAGGGGCTACAACCAACTCTTAATGAGCTCGACACAACGTTGATCACATAGGCAACAAGGAAACATATACACCCAACATGAACAAATCAATTTTCTCTTTTTGACATGACATCACATACTAGTCCAACCACAGAACAAACTTACGGTTAGGGGCATCCCATGGTGAAAGTATTTTAAGGTTTCTTATTTACTAAAACGTCTTTTAATTCTTAACTTACTTTCTAAAAGATTCATGTTATACAAATCAAGCAATCTTGTTTCCTCTTGCTAGGATTCCTCTAATCTGTTAATGTATTCTTACGGTAAGTCCCATTTAAAATATTAATTGAAGTTACATTATTTACTTATTTGATTTGTTCATTTATTAAGAGGAACATGATTACACACAAGGCCGTTAACCCACACACAAGCTACATGATCTTATCTCATACCTCCATTGCACGAGGAGGCGAGCGTAAGATCAAACTAAGGTGAAATGCCATTTAGGTTTAGAACTATAACCTCCTTTGAGAAAGGAACAACGTTAACAACACTTAAGAAAGAATTACAAAGAACCTTGGCAAGAATTAATGAAAGAAGGTAAATTTGAATTCACCTTCATGATCTTATTAGTTATTAACCAGGATCTTATTGAGGCTTGAGAATTTATTCATAATGGTTAAAAAATTCACTTAGGCTTCACTTGATAAGTTTGACAAAAGTATACATATTACATTTTCAAAATAGGTGAGATAGATTTAAGGGTTTCTTAATCAATTTCCTCCTACTACAAGACCTAGGATTCTCCCAAAAGTTAACCATTGATTCCACTTAATATCATTTATCCCCATTTAACATAACCTTGTTAACCTCATATATTACTAAACATTGGTTTACATTTTAATATCATTTTACATCCCATCAACACTAGAATAATTTATTAGCATAGGTTAAGAGAAATAAGGTATATCCTTTTAACACAAGAAGATAGTTTCTTTTTTTCCATTTAAAGACTCTTTACTTCATCTATAAGTTAACAACATCATATTAATTTCTTTTTAGTATAACCTTTGTATGGATTATAAAACCACTCGGTGATACCTAGTATTATGTTACTGTCGCAATCTAGAAGGGTTTACTAACTCAAGGTTATAACTCAGTTTTCTTACCATTATCCTTTTGATAACTAGACATAGATACATAATTTCCTATCAAAGACGACACACAATCAAAAGATGGCTAAAAATTCTATTGTATTTTGACTTGGGATTAAATAGGTAAAACAATATTGGTCATATCGAGGATAAACTATCTTTCAACATTGCAATCATACAATAAGATGCTCGTAACAATTCAGTGATCATTTTATTTCATTCACAAAAATATTTCATAAGTTTTAGCTTCAGTCAATAATGGCAAACCTACTCCACAAATAAAAAATACTAAGGCATTGTCCTTCTAAATTTTCTCCACAATTATCATTTCAAAGTCCTACTACACATTAAGCATTCATACAATAGCACTTTATAGCTAAAAGCTGAAGCAACCTCTAGAAATATTTTCTCTCTCTTTTTTTTTTTTTTTCTACGCGCAATAGCTATCTGAACAAGTATTAACTTGAGTCAGTTCACGAGAACTGAGCATGATAAAGACTACACATTGGAATAGAATGCTACCATTAACAATATCATTAAAAGAACCTTTTATTTAATGAAGGGGTGCAAATTTCTAAAAACTAATAACATAATTAGACATGCTAGAAATTATACCATGTCAAAATTAGGAAGGAAGCCATAAGAACCTAATAAGAAAATGGTTTTAAGGACAACCAAAGTTTAATCAACATGTAACAAGTAGGGTTCAATGACCCAGTAAGTTCGAAATAAGGTGTCAAGCGTATTGGGATTTCAATCATATAATTGCATAGATCATATGATTAAAATCCAATACTCAAACATCATCAACATTTTCCTAACAATATCCCAGGATCCAAAAGATTAAAGGTTAGAAATACAACATCATATGCTAACCACTATTTACCCCTTTCAAATAAAATCTACCCCACAACAATCCTACACCTAATTGCTTACCAAGAACATACGAGTAAGTTCAAAAGGAAAGTTCAACATCTCGATCATCTTGCCATGTTATGTACAACAGTCAAAAAGTACGATAAAGGAAATAACCCATATTTAGTAAATCAAACAATTAAAATAATCTAATGCCACTTCCTTACAAAGATTTAAATTACATTCCAATCAATTTAATTACCCTTAAACCTATATCAATAGAATTTAAGTAAACCATCCCAAAGGAACCATAGTTATATAAGGGTTGATTAATTTAATTTCACTCAAGTAAAACAAGTGTCTAAAAATATTAATCCTTAATTCATATACCAACACCGATGATATTTGGTCCTGCCAAACTATATACTAGTAGTACTAATTCCAATTAGATACCGATATAAAATGATACTGATCATTAATTCTTACATTATTCTCATTGATATCTTAACCTACCCATTTATATATATACAAGTAACTTTAATACTCTACATCATAGATATACCCTTTGTTAAATCGTACTTAAAGGTGGGGAAAAATCACAATTCATCAGAGTCCAACCCAAACCCCCTAAGCTAAGGTTTTATTAAACATAGGGAGAGATACAAGGATGTCATGCATCCAACGACAATACAAAAATTATTTCCCTTCCACACTATGAAAAAATACGAAAATAATTTAAGCATACAAAATTCTAATTGTGACCATAACTCAAACCAAATCACCTAACCTCCAAGGTGTGGATTTCTATTAAACCATAGGGTTCAAATAAAATTACAGAGCACAGTTTGGGTAAAATACCCATTGACTTCTACCATAACAAAAATTTGTAATTATATTTTATACCCATTTCATAAATGATGGCAGATCTTAACAATATGTATCCACAAAACCAAAACTTATAACGAGCCTTTAATGAATAGAACTGATAAATATATCCCATATTCTAATCACCGGAGTAAACAAAAACATCCCGATTTAAATATTGAGCTAACCCGCATATATACAAAAACCAAAACCTCACATAGTGCATATGTTAGTCGAGTTCTATGACATCTGCAATACTTTAGCAAGTTACAACTCCACACATCCCAGGTCAAATAATACCCATACGGATTTAGATATGGATAGAAAAGAAATAGATAGTGGAATATGTAGACCAATAAGCACCCATAACCACCTAGTTCATAATTATTTCAACTGAACCCAACACGATTCAAAACCAGGTTCACAAATTGGAGAATGTCAATATTAAAACCACAATATGACCATCAATCATACATATTTTATCCTATCATTTTGCAATGAAAAGTGAAGACATGGAGAGATATAATTCCATGCAACCATTGGCATACATGCAATAACAAGAACAAGTGAAAATCATGTGCCAAGACCATTTGCAGACCCACATCTAGCAAGGAATCATCCTAAGAAACATCTAACACAGGGAAAGAAACTAAAAAAATAGCTTGGAGGATGAGAATTGATTACAAAACCACCATAAAACTCAAGCAACATCCACTTCAGTAAATAAAAGGAGTTCCTTTCATGTTATTGTTAAAGTTAGCATAGAAGTCAGATGCGTAGAAATTATCATGCCTGGTAAAATCTTCCACATGTTCAACGCATCTAACAAGGCCCTTGAAATAGCTTGGTGAATCTTCAACGTTTTACTTGTTGGACGCCTATGGTTGCTCCAAGTTTCCATTCTAATGCAGCTAGGAGGATGAAGGTAAGGCAGTGGGAAGACTTATTCCAAACAACATTGGCTTGCAAAAAAATGGTGCATTATCTACAGACCCCAAACAGAAATATCTCCACCACACTCATGCGGCTAGGTAAGGAACATTCAACCACCATAAATTTATCATGTATCCAGCCAAAATTGGTGTGATCAAATTACAATAATAGCCAAGCAGAAATTTTAATTGAAAAAAACTTGTAATAAAGGCAAGCGCCCAACTATCAAAAGCATTCATCTGAAAGTTTCAAAGCCTTTCCAAAAACCCCTAAATGTAGTCCTTCACCGAGAGACAGTCAAATGGCTAGAGAAGTTAGGAATATGCAGACAAAAAATTTCCCAAACAGATATGCAAATTGAAATAATATTTAAAAGAAAGGTGCGGCCACCCACAAGGCAATACCCAACACATTTAGCATTTAGGAGGGTTAAAGGAATGGTAGGTGTCTAACTTCCATCACATTTCCACTAATGACCAGGTATAAAACAATAATAAAGCAAGTATATGCGGCGGCAGGAGGAATAAATGGTCGGGTGTCCTTAAAATTGGCTGGGAGGGTGGATGCCTCCACAAAATTTCACCAATAAATTGCAATTAAAATCAAATCATGTGAGGATGCCTAGTCAACCAAGGAGAAAAAATGTCACGCCACGAGAAAAGACGACGACGACGGCGGCGACGCCGCGCCACAAACATACGACCCAAAAATGCGACTAAATTTTTTTTTTTTGAAGGTGTAAGAGGATCAAGATTTCAGAGAACAAATTTATAATTGTTGTACATTGAATCGGGTCTCTTTGCTATTGTGCCAAGGACCTGGGAATTTGGAAAAAAAAAAATCTAGCAAGGTCACTAAGAGCCTCCCTAAGTTCCTCTTGGCACTAGCGTTGTCGCCAAGGTTCGACATCATGAGCAAGTTAATATCCAAGGGGACATGATCGCAATTTTACAAACGAATATTAAGGAGGGAGAAATTACATTTGTTCTAGATGGTAAAATGGCTCATCTCAAAACCAAAAAGGTCCAAAAGATTAATGGTAGGATCGGATGCACATCTATGCCCCGTGGCGATTGCATAATCACCCAACCTCCACAACCAAGGGTTAAAACACGATCTTTGGCTGGTATACCTATTCGTTTCCATCTAATAAAAAAAAACTTCCTCTCACATTTATAGAGGAATCATTACAACTTTACAAGACAATCGGAGATGTTACCAAAACTTGAAATTATTAAGCTCTTTATATGGTTATTGCATGCGGAATCCCCACCTCCACAATAAGAGAAACCGAAGATATATGAATATAACCGAATTTCCAAATTTTAAGTGATATATAAATATAACCAAAATTACATTGAGTTAATCTATACGTTTAGACATAAATTTGAAATGTGACAAAAGGAACATAGGTTTTATTGGTGGGAAAGCAATTAAATTTTGGTTTGACAATGCGGTGGAGGTGGGTGGCTATAATGGCCACCTGCCATAGAAAAATAACTCCCTCATCTTTGGCGTGCAAACTACCCTCTTGCTGGCCGCGTAGATTTGTTTATTCCACTAAGATTTGCAAAATCTTCTGCCGTTTTGGTCGGCCTGCTAGTCTGCCCTGCCCTAGCCGCGTGAAGACATTAAGGTGGTTTAAGGTGAAGCCACGGACCAGAGGAGGGCGTGAGGTTTGTTTAAATCGGCCCTGGCCTGCACAGCAACACCCAGGCAACAACATGGAGGCCCCCTTGGGCGATTACAACAAGCAGGTTGTCCAACTATGTTGCCAACTGTTCAGTATCGATGCATTCTTCAAATTCGGGATTCTCCTTGGAGTTATTCGCCTCAAAAACACCTAAGGAACAGTGAGCGTGTTCCCGGGGACCTGAAGAAGCTTATAACAACGGTTTTCTAAAGAGGTCTTTCCAGTCTAAAGGTGGAGCTCGTGGGGAGAACAGGCAGTGAGGGCGTATACACCAGCAGTCCGTCCAACTGTCTTGCCATCTATACAGCATCGAGCGCATTCGCAACTCGGATTCTGCCTTCAAGATATTCGCATCAAAATGATGGAGGGGCAGAGGGGCGTTTGCAACAGCGGACAATCCAGCTGTGTTGTTACCTGTTCAGTATTGAATGCATCCTCAAATTCGGGGTTCTTCTTCGTGTGATTTTTATCAAAATTCGATTTGGGGGACAGTGAGAATGTAGAGGCGACCTGAGGAAGTTTCCTACGTGTTTCTCCATGGGAACTTACCAGTTATACGGTGAGCTCGAGGAAGAGACTCACGGAGGTGGATCTGTTTATATCAGAATATTTATGAAACAATACTTTGTTTTACAATTATCCTAGCACTTCCACGTGACCCCTTTTTATTTACAGTCTGCTTTACAAGTTTTGGGACAGTCCAGCGCAAATTTTTTTTTTTTTTGACAGTCTTATTACATGATAGATTTACAGAACGTATCATTATTTGTAATTGCCTCGTATGATAGGAAGGTATGATTTTATAAAACCTAGTACAGATTGTTTGGCAGACCTGTTACGGCCATGCCGTGGGTTGGGTTTTAAATATATGTATATATATACTTATTAGTATACTTCTGTTAAGAGACATAACAATTTTTTATTTTTTTATAATACACTAATATTAATATGATTCAATAGAGATAAATCCATTAGTTTTGACATTACTTAGGTATGAATTATATTGGAAATATTAGTTTCCTTATTAATGAGAGGTGGGTAAGGAACTAAATAAGCTTAGATTTTTGCGTTAAAACCTCTTTCTACATATTTTAATAGGGACATTTGTATGAAATTTCAAGTGGATTTGATCTCCTTTTACAATTTGCAAATATATTTACAAGAATTTCTTAAATGAGAAAAACATAAAAAGAGATAGAGCTTGAAATGCTTCTTTGGCATCTTAAAAGCCATTTAAAAACTTAAGTCCTTCCATCAACTACACTAGAAGAGATAATACACTATTTTTTTCAATCTTTCCAACACATCACTTTCAAGTATCCAAACAAAATTTTAATATATTTTCTTTTGTAATTTCTTTCCAACATTCCACAAAAGAATTCAACAACATTTCCAATAAATTTTAGAGTAAGAAATACTATCATTTCAATGCAACTTTCCTTCAAAATCTTGTTACAACACTTTCTACTTCATGTGGAAACAAATTTACAATAATGGAAGCTAAAGAAAACAAAGCAATATTACATTTTTCCTCCACTCAAGGTGGGTAATTACATGGTGGTTTTACATTGTCAACAACAAGGTTCCAATGCTCCAAATATCAACAAGGTGGCTCCTCCATAGTGCTTGATTCACAACAAAATAAGGGGAGAGGCAACGCTCTCCTCCCAACCAAAATACCCAATGGAGAAGAGAAGCCATCCTCTCCATTGGCCCCCGAGCCCCAACCACATCACAATGGGAGAGAATCCAACTCATGGCAACTACAAGCTTCCACATAACTAAACATAACATTTCACATGCATTCCATATTCCTTCAAAGCAAGAGAATCAATAATCACAACAAGAGGGAAAACAATTACAACAACAAGTCACAAGGCTTACCAAGAAAGCCACAAGAGTAAGACATATGGGGAAGCCACTTATGCCTCCCAATGGGAATGGGTGCCACCTAAAAGCCTCCAATGCAAACACAATACCCCTAACAACTCTTATGCCTCCCTCAAGTACCCCTTATCCCTCCATTCACTCTTATGCCTCCCTCAACTCTTATGGCTCCCTCAAAGTAAAACAAGAAGAAATGCAAGCATTTCTCTTACAAGGTGGACACCCAACCCAAGCTCCCTCCTCAAGCACATGATCTCTTATGCCTCCCTCAATTAAGCTCCCCATAGTCTCCTCTCACTCCCAACTTAGGCATTCTACCCATTCCCAACAAGCATTTCAAACAACAACATTCAACACAACATAAAAATACATTCATATGACAAAAGAAACATAATGCAACAAAGGGGAAGCTCCTACCTTTCCATGGTAGAGCTTGCTCCAAATATGAAGTCTCAAATCCCTCCAAGGATCAAGCAAGCATCCACAAGCTCCAACAAAGTTCTCACAAGTATCCACAAGCTCCAAAAATTCACAAGCTCCTTCCAAATCCTCTCCTCTCCAAAAATACAAAAAGACTAAAACATGAAAACTTCCAACCCCAAAACAAACAAGAGGCTCCAATAAATAGAGAAAAGAGAGGGAGGGATGATGTGGCTCCAAGTAGGATGCCACCTCCTTTTCCCTCCACTCCACATCATTTGGTCAACATCAAATTCCAAAGATCCATTAATAAGTGGTTGAAAGAAAGGCAAGCAACTTGCACACTCCAACTAAGCCCACTCCCTCAAAGGACAAAATTAAATTTGAAAGAAAGTGCAATTAATATTTTTACCCTTTTATCCCCCCAAAACACCTAAAAGACCCTAAATTTGGCCTTCCAACCCATAGGTAGGGTTGGCATGGGGTTTTAAGAGGTGTGGGACAAGTTTGACTTGTCCCACAAGCTTTGAAATTTGGCCTCAAAGGCCAAATTCGAGTTTCCCATGTGGGGTAGAGTGTGCTACACTCAAACTCAAACACACATCAATCCACACAAAATCCAAAGTAAATCAAGGTTAATAAATGAACTCTCTTAGGTCACATCTTTTAATTAGTTTAGGACAATTTTCAATTTAACTTAATTAACCCACTACAACCCATGGCTAACAAAGGGGTAAACTCCAATCCAAGAAATATGAATAATAACACAAATTTCACTTACTAAGAGCAACACATACTAACATAATAAAAGGGAAAAATTAAAACAAAACAACACATGATCCCTAGGTCACAATTTTCCCTTTACCAGATAATTCTAACACACACACAATTTACTTGTTGCCATGGTGACCTTAGCTGGATTCTTCTCGAATTCCGATGTGGTTGGTCTCCACTCCCCAGTATTGTTGTGAATATAATATACCTGCAGAGCAGAAAATACCTCCTTCGGCCTATTGGCCGCATTAAAACATTCATGCCAAATATACAATATAATCTAAAATAAACAACACCTGATTTACTATCATCTATGCAAGTACGATATCACTAACACTTCCTAGCACATTTCTATTCCACATATCATTGATATCAAAATGATCATCACATTAGTCCAATTATCAAGTTCTACTCAAAATGATTAAACATATCACATGTCATAATTAAGATAAATAACCCTGTCAAAATATACAAATATCGTCATCAAATGTCCACCAGTAAACCATATGCATCATATAAAGATCGAATCAATAACAGTCCAATGTCTATGATATCTACTAGCATGCTAAAACAAGAAGTCATAATAATCCATAAGTGAAGTAATCAGTCTCGAAAACGACAAAACAAAATGAGGTCGAAGGGAAGTGAGCACCACAAAAAAATTAAACATTAAACATGACACCACTTTAAACAATGACACAACCAACAAACAAGCTCCTCCTCTTTTGCGCGAATCGAGGATAAGTTTGCGGAAGAGAACAACAAACAATAGAATAGTTTAACGATAATAAATTATAATCTTGATAAAAATCGACATTAAAATAATAATAAAATATAATCATCGATCGACAATTAAAATATTATTATTATTATACAACTTAAAAATATTTATTAATTATAATCATAATGGTCGGTAGTCAAGATCGACAATTTAAAATAATTATTATTATGGATATTCCTTTTAACCTGGACATGCCCTAACAACACCAAATCGCCATTCCAGCCACCTATTAGGATTCGAGAACACGGTCTACCTTAAACAGGGTAATCGTAAAGGGTGTTAGGAGGCCCTCCACTAAAAGCATCGACAAGGACACGAGGAGCCAATACAGGGAGTAAGGATGCTAATCCTTCTCTGTGACAAGGTCAAGGTCAACTAACGGTCAACGAGAGCACACACACACAACCTTCACACACTTATCAATAGGGTCATCAGAGTAAGAACTGGGGTAATGTTGAATGGGCCATTACAACAACAGCGATGATTACAACGATGATAAAGATAATAACAAATAAAAAACCATGAAAATGATGACGATGAGAACAAAGATGACATTGAGCATGATAAGAACAAGGACGAAGAGGAAAATGAGGACAATGATGACACATTAGATGAAGATAATCATGCCTATAACAACAACATCGTTGATGATGATATTACTATTACTATTGCTAAAATTCTAATAATAATATTAAGATTAATAGTAGTTCTAATAATAATAACAAAATAACTAACTAAAATTAACTAAAAATGGGGGAAATGGAATATGCAGTTAATCTAACCTAGGAGGACATAAACGCTATAAAAATGCACTAAATTAATATGAAGTGACTAAAATGATTAAAATGATTGAACTAGTAGAAATAAAACCCTAATATGCAAGAGGAAGGTAAGGAATAAACTTAGGCGATTATGGATGACCTGTCGTAGGGTGTTCAGCAGGTCTAAAAGGAAAATACATAAGCTGGAATGGTTGTACAGAGGTTCCGAAAAGAGTGAATCGGAATATATTAGAAAACTAGAGCACCAAGGAGGGTACTAGGGCACTTTGGTATGGAAGAATAGGCACTTTGGTCTCTAAAAATCTCGAACCTAGTTTTTGTGTTGAAAGATGCTCTGTAACCTTTGATGCCTATCGCACTTTGGATTCACTAAACTACTCCAAATGTGTTGAGTATAACAAGATAAATTTGAAGAGATGCAAGAGGAAAGAGAAGTATCAAAACCCTAACTTAAATTACCTCAATTACCACAATCTGGGATTAATAAACCGATTGCTACACTACATTTCAGACCCAAATGTAGTTCTAGTGTGTGTATATGCATGTCATACCCTAGGTTCTCTTGTGCCATTCACACTTTGTGTAGTAGAGAGCAATAACTAAATGTAGAAACAACATGGGAGTGAATCGTTGTATTTTGTTAGAATTTATGTATGTTAATAGAAGGAAATTTTTATGTATTGTTATGTTACAGTAAATTTATATATTGAAATTTGGTAATATGTATGAGATGCTAGTTTTAGGAATGCCTTGGGAAATGTGCATTTAATCATGGGTATTTTTATTTAGATTTGCATATGGCAAAATTTGGATATGTTAAATGAATTTGAATGTAATATCTTGTAGTGCATTTCTAGTGTGCAATAGTCGATTAATTAATTGGTGTGTTTTTTTCTTTACCTTGAAAATGCAATAAAGGAATCTAAGTGAATTAGTCAACCCTAGTACAAAATTGTGTACCCCTAGTGGTGTTATCGTCATAATCGGTATGTTTAGTGACATCATCGTCAACCCAATGGTTAGGAATGACATGGTCAAGCTATTTCTGGTGTAAGCAAAATAAACACTTCCTTAGGATCCTAGTGGACTGCCAAGTCTTGCAAAGTTAGATCTAGAAATCAACTTCATGATCAAATGAATTCCTTGAGGGATCCAGTCGACACAAATGGAGAAATTGAAATAGTTGAACTATGACTTAAATCTTGTTAATGATCTCCTTAGTTCCTTGCAGATAAATGTGTTACCTTGGTTACTAACAACATAACACCTTGGTCTTTCATGAAGGTTGTTTAACATAAATATGTCCTCTCACCTTAAACTCATATATAGTTGAGGCGTAGATCCTTAGGTGCAATTGGAATTAAACTAAACCTCAGTTGATTAGGAGGTTAACTTGGGGTTCATTTGTAGTTTATAATGCTTCCAATTATGTACTTCTTCAAGATGTTACATAAGTACTTTCGTAACTCAATTGTTATAAAATAATGCTAATAATGAGACCATAGTACGATGTAAGAGTAAAGCATATTAGAGTAAAATGAGATTTGAGGTTAGGAATAATGTCACTCTTGGAATCCTTATAACTAAATTAAATATTTTTATGTGTTACAAAGAATATGAATTGTCTTAGTGAGATCAAACTTTGAGAAAACATATATATATATTCTTGAAGATGTTACATAAGTACTTATATAACTCAATCATTATAAAGTAATGCTAATAATGAGACCATAGTACGATGTAAGAATAAAGAATATTAGATTAAAACGAGATTTGAGGTTAGGAATAATGTCACTCTTGGAATCCTTATAACTAAATTAAATATTTTTATGTGTTACAAAAATATGAATTATCTTAGTGAGATCAAACTTTGAGAAAACACGAGACACACACACATATAATACATGTGTGTGTGTGTGTGTGTGTGTGTGTGTGTGTGTGTGTGTGTGTGTGTGTGTGTGTGTGTGTATTATATGTATAACACACACACACACACACACACACACACACACACACACACACACACACACACATACACAGATATATATAGATATATACATATATATGTATATATATGTATATATATATATGTATGTGTATACATATATATATGTGTATATATATATATACATATATATATATATATATATATATATACTACACACACACACACGTGTGTGTTTGTATCTATGTATATATGTATATGTACATATATATATGTGTGAGTGTGTGTGTGTCTACACACACACACATATATATATATACATACATATATGTGTGTGTGTGTGTGTGTGTGTGTCACACACACACACACACACACACACATGTATATATATACATGTGTGTGTACGTCACAGTGTGTCTGTGTGTGTGTGTGTAATATATGTGTGTGTGTGTGTGTGTGTGTAACACACACACACACACACACACACACACACACACACACACACACACACACACACACACACACACACACACATAGATATATGTATATATGTATGTATGTGTGTGTGTGTGTGTGTGTATAATATGTATGTATGTATGTATCTATACATACATATATACATATATACATACATATATATAGATATATATATGTATGCACATACATACATACATACATACATACATACATACATACATACATACATACATACATACATACATACATACATATATATATATATATATATATATATATATATACATGTATATAGATATAGAAATTTCTTGATGTGTAAATGTTGAATGGTTTCAAAAGTTATTAAACTACATAAACTATGGTAGGGAAATAATTATACCATGAACAAAGAATGTTTATGGGAAAAAGCTATCTTGAATCTAAATCTCCCTTAATCATAAGATTTCTTCTTGACATCACATTAGATTCACTTGTGCAGCAGGGGTAAAAATTTAAACATTGAATAAGTGTTTGGGAAGCTTAATATTAACATAAGAACGAGTGAATTAGGAACTTTGTATGTAATTTGAAATATGGCAAATACTTATGTAAATTATGGAGATTTTCATAAGGGATAAAGAGCCAACTTAAATGGTCAAACTATAAGTTGAATGTGATATGAATTTAAGAATCTGTAGTTGGAAAATGAATAAAATTATCCTTGTATAAAAATGTTCTTGGAATGTTAATCATAACTAATATGTAATCATGGTGATGATGTGTTGTGGGTTTGTTAATCCTTGAGTTACTTTCTTGTGGTTAGGTCATTACTAGCATTCACTCATTGGGGAAAGTTTGGCATCGACATGTGTATGGTGTTGTCACGTGTCATGTGATTCGATGATTTATGTAAGTTTCTTATGCATTGTTGAGTTTATCTACTTGGATCCCTTGTGGTGTTGTGTAGTGAGCAATGGAAGTC
This sequence comes from Taxus wallichiana var. yunnanensis, assembly GCA_018340775.1. NCBI lineage: Eukaryota > Viridiplantae > Streptophyta > Pinopsida > Cupressales > Taxaceae > Taxus > Taxus wallichiana. The sequence continues at coordinate 934,614,207 of CM031242.1, forward strand.
AAAAAAAATCTTCTTGACATTTTTACTGTTGTATTTGTGTGTGTTAAATGTGGGCATTACACCGACGCACCTCGAGGTGCCTAAATACAGTTTGGGCACCCGGCTCGGGCTCAAATGACGAGGAAGTTCTCAAACAGTTGGGCATGTATATAAAAATTTGTGGGAACCACAAAACAAAAGATAAAATAATATGACCAAAAGGTGGGATTAATTAGTACTTTCTTCACTTAAGAACCTTCTAAATAGTAGTATGAGAATGCGCTAAATAATGCCTAAAGTGCATGATTTTGTGACTACACAAAAATAAATTAATAATAACAACAATTTTTTTATTTTAAATTATAATTAATAATATTCTTCAGAGCCAATGAGGTGGGGTGAGTTGGTTCAGTCATTTGGTTGTTTTTATGCCCATAAAGTTTTGATTCCCACTAAGGCATGTCTTGGGAACTGGGCCCCCATTGTGTGCCACGTCGGTTGTTTCTCTAAAGAATATAAATGCGAAACAAAGGGAAGGGAACCCTTCAACAATTGTTTACCAATAAAAACAATAGTCATCATCACTTTCATTGTCGTTATCATCGTTGTTTTCATCATGATGGTGATGGCAATTATTATGGTTATCATTTTCGTTGTTTCCATCATCATCGTTTTCATTTTCATAGTCCTCGTTGTAGTCTTGTGAAAAGGAATTTTAATTATCATTTTTTCTATATTAAATATTAAATTTTTAATATTATATTTAGTGAATAGTGGAAATTGAATATTTAAACTAATATTTCTAAGTGTTAGAAGTTACAATCACCCCTCATGTTGAACCCAAATTTCGTTGTAGGCTAAATATTGTATTTTTACGATAAAATATCAATTTTGTTTTAACTCTTGAGAGGAAATGGAAATACATATAAAAATGAAATTTTATGTAGTATTAGTTTGAAATATTTTTGTGCAAACTTTTTTTTTTATATTGTTTACAAATTTTCATGGATTTTAAAATGATTTGAAAACATGTTTAAAATTAATTCATCTATACGATTGTGTGCAATAATTATTATAAACAAATATCATTTATTATAAAATTAATATTGTGAATAATCTTCATTTATTAAATTTAATATTATTGAATTAAAATCTAATAATTTAGTGAAGAGGTTGGAGATAAAAATAGTCATATTCCATCATTTCCATCTCTCATCTTAATTACTCTTGTGCCATCATTTCCATTTCCCATATATATATCACCACATTCATAAAATTTACCACTACCCACCTCTTCTACTCATTTGTCATCATTTCAATCATCCTTCCTCTACTCATTTTATTTGTAATTTCCATCCAATTAAATTCCCCCTAATAGAACCTTCCTCTTCACAATAACTCACATTGAGTTCACTTTCATCCCTCTATTTATAGCTCTATAAATTAATTATTAAAACCTTAATAGATATAATTTTTTATTTAACAAAATCTAACATCCTCACCTTAACTTCTCACCTTCCATTCCGTCCCTCCATTCTAACCTTCACACTACTACATCTCATAAATTTACAATGACCCACCACTACCACTCATTTTTCTAATCAGTTTCATTGCCCTTCAAATTCCGTCCTTACCCAACTTCAACATTATCACCTCAATTGTTCACCTCCCATTCCATCCCTCCATTTTAACCTCCAAAATATGTGACTCAGTAAATTTCCAACATACTATGTCTACTACTATCGTGTCATCATTTCCATCTTCGTTACACACTACGAGCATTTTGACTTCTACCACTACGCACCTCTAGAACTCATCTCCCATCATTTTCATTAGTATAAATATAATTATATTTATAACTATTTGAAATATAATAATAAGAATAATGATAAGTATAAGTGTTATTATAACTAAAATTCTTATTATAATAATTTTATTTATTTATTTGATACTTTTAGTAATTAGTGTAATAATAATTATAATTACTATGATTGTAGTATTTATCATTTGAACAAAACTTATAATTATTGTAATCTTAAAAATAATAATTATAATTATATTATAATAATAATGATAGTTGTAATTATTGTAATTACAAATACAATTATTATTATTATTATAAATATTATTATATTTATAATTATAATAATTAGATTTGAATTCTAGGTCTTGGGCTATTAGTGAGTTATAAGTAGTTTGTAATCATTAATCCAAGATCCATTTCCATTGATTTCGTTAGACACTTTCAATACGTAGACATTGGAACACTTTGAGGTAGGGGTTGAAATTATCCATATGGACTAAGCGGAACATTGCGGAGCGCTCCCAAAATAGATCAATCGAGGTACATTAAGGACCCAAGCCCACCCACATGTCCCACTCGAGAGAAATTGTTCCTCCAACCACTCCATTTCATAAGCGTGGTATATTAGAAGTGTTTAACAACAAAGTTTTAAGAAAGTTGAAATTTAATCAATCACAATAATCACATGTTGTTATTTGGGAAAAAATGGTATGACTTAACGAACTCGGGTGACGTGACAGCAACATGCACTCCAAGTCAAACAATGGTCGAATGGGAGGAACACTTGGGACATTTCCTTCAACGATTATTTCTACAAAATGTATCAAAGGGGATGCAGAGTTGTAGATATCCTCGGTTGTGGTTGACTATAGTGTGAACTGGATGAAGAAGTTTAGGTCCTCTTGGCAAGTTAAATCATTGCTAAATTCCCGGAAAAGAGTTAAGAATGAGGATATATTTGCAATGGTGCGATAAAGAATGGGATAGAGGTATTTGCATCACTTTCCTTTCTAGAGCTTTTATATCTATCTTTTTCCAGAGTGAGGAACAAAAAAAATGAATCTCTGTTGAGAAAGTATTTTGCTTTTGGGAGAGGCGGGCATTTTTCTTTTTCCTTTTTCCATAACTTTGATGCCCGCTCATCTTCGCCGGGAGAAATGTTAGTCAAGATTTGTCTTTATGTTCTTCCTATGTAATATTGGGAGTCAGGATTCTTTCAAAACATTATAGCAGGATTGGTAAGGTTCTTAGGATCGATCCCCGATCTCTACATGGGATAAGAGATTTTTGCTACGGTTTGTGTCTCTTTAAACCTTTTCTTGGACCTTTCATCTAACATCTCTCATATCTTCTTTGGGTAAATGGATTCAAACGATGGAATATGAAAATGTGTTCCTAGATGTTACTCATGTGGCAGATTAGGAATATTAAAGATCAATTTCCAAAGGGGAAGTGACTTAAATTCAAATCGAATGGAGGATATTTTAGCAGAAAGTGGACAATACTTTTGGAAAAGCTCCTCGTTTCTCCTACGGAACCTCTAACCCTAAAAATATACTATTTGATTCAGATAAAAATATCAAATAATCCTCAACTCTAATGTCCTCGATCAATGAAGTTAGTAGTTAAGGTAAAGCTAATTCTTTGCAGAATGAATGAGTGGATTGACAATTTCGGGAGGATGAGATGACTAGGTAGTCACTTCCTTGATGAGTAAATCGATGTTGAAGAAATTATAGTTTTTCTCGGATCTCCCTTTAACCCCAAACAACTGGATCAATCTCGGGATGGTCTCCAATTGTCTATCTGCAGCCCTCTAGAAAATATGCAAGAAATTGAAACAAGATCAAACAAAGATAGAATCGAGAGAATGGCAAGCGAAAAATATTAGTTTCTCCAAGGGTGAATATGGAAAGGTGCAACTCCTTCCCTCTTCTCAATCAAAATATTATCTTGGAATGTTATGGGTTTAAACACCCTTAACAAGCAGTGCTTAGTTAAGTGTTTTCTTTTTCCTTAGGTGTATGCATTGTGATGATTCAAGAAAAAAAGATGTCTTCTAGTGAGATAAGATCATGTTTGTTAAATTCATGGAATGGTTGGTTGGGTAAGTTCTCTAATGCTCAAGGTGCCTCCATGAGTCTTGGGCTACTTGAGAAATATGGTCAGGTACAAATTGAACTGGTTAAGAAAAATCAGAAGGGACAGTTGTGCAAAGGTTATCCTTTCGGGAATCATGATGTCTTCTTTCTTAATTACACCGGAGGCATGGTTATAGTGCACTCGGTCTCCAATGACGGCGATGCAGCTTCCTGCTGCTTGTCATCCGATCCTCCTGCTTGACCTGCCTGTCGAGGAGTGCCGACGTGTTGGTTTTTGGTGATCTGCGTGTCTGTTTTCGGACGACGCTCTGCTGCTTCAGCAGCTTCCACCTGCCTGTGACCAGTTTCGACCTGCTTGTCACCGTTTATACGCCACCTCTCGACACCTTGACCTGGTTTGTTCCGCCGCGTGTTACCCTGCTCCTGCTTCACCCTGTTCGGCTTCTTCTTCTTTTTTGTGCCCTCTACTTTCCTCTGTCGCCCCTTCTTCCAACCTGCCTGAAACATGTTCGTTTTTTAAAAATTTCGTTCAATTTGGGGAAGATTTTGGGATCGACAAGCTACAGGAAACCCGTAAATCATCGGGTGAAGTGGTTTCTGTCAGTCGTTGATTGCATATACATTTAGGTCTTTCTCCGCTCCTCCCAGGTAACACTTCCAGGTTCTTCTCTCTGGTTTCTTTCGAAAGCATTGTTTAGGGCACAATTTTGACCTGAAAAGGAAAAGTCAGAAATCGCCACCGCATTGGAGGAGTTGAGAACCCAGCTCCAAGCTGAAGCTGAACAGAGGGGTTACCTTTTACAGAATCTACATGAGTGAAAGGGTCTTCTTGGAAGACAGGCTTCGAATTGCCCAGTTTGAGGGGGGGAAAGTTGGCAAAGAGTTGACAACCCACATCCATTTCACAGAGACCATTTATTCTCATTTGGATTCGTAGGCACAATTCTGGTAGTGGTGTGTGATACATCAATAGCATTGATCGGACTAGATCTAGATATTCATATGGGTGCTGTGAATCACAACGGAGAAAGATCTGCAATGGTGGGAAATGGCAGCAAAGGATATGGGCAGGTATTGAACAATCCCAGATATGCAGGACCCATGACCAGAAGAGCTCTTTCCTTCAAAAAGAACAACAACCAAGATGTGGAAATAGCAGAAGCCAGGGATGATGGAGGAGAACAACCATCTGAGACAAGGCATTTGGGCCACAGGTTTCTCTATGTTAAGACATTGATCAAAAGCTCTGCTGCCATTGCCAGCTCTGTCAGCGAGTCTAATCATAGTTTCAGGCAATGGGTGTTCTGTTTTTGTGGGGTTCTCATTGTTATCTTCACTGTAATGAAATTTCAAACAGTTGGATGGATTGTATCTCAGAGTGATCTCCACACGCAATCTAAGGTATCAATCTTTTTATCCAGTGTCTTGCTCATTTGAAACTTGGGTGGTCTGTGTTCATAGGGTAGGCTAGATTTGCAACTCTTATTATTTCCTTCAGTTCACAGAATTTACATTAAAATAAAAAAACTAAAAAAAAATCAAAGCAGTTCCGGTGGATAGGATTTTTAAAACCACATTAGAAACTTAATTGGCATTTGCAATCATAGTTAGGGCATACGCCTCTGTGGCCAAGTCCATAAGAAAAGTAAGAAACTTGTTTTCCAAAAAACATTAGCCTTCCTATAAATCTCAAAACCTCAATATCTCCATATCCTTTTTCCCCTGTTTTGCTAAATTCTCACCAGAACTAACACAAACCGAGAGTTAGGAAATGCACTTGAGACAAGAAGTTGATATTTCCATTCTTCTCAAAATTGGAAAACTCCAGACATCCGGTACCTAAGCAATCAAAGGCAAAATAAAGAAATCTGGAAACTATGTTGACCGTCTTTTATAAAAGCAAAAAGATCTGAGTAAGCCCCTAACTTGGCATTTTCATCTAACCAAGGTGATCTCCAGTTGAAGACAAGAGTTCCCTCCACTAAGACTTCAAAGTTGGGGCTGTGTTTCCTACTGTCATAATTGTCATATACAAAGAATGTCCGTATGTAATATCTACCATCAGGAACATTAACTATATAGCAATTCTTTTTGCCCATTGCAATAGGAAAGAACCGCAATGTTCTCTCTTGCTCTTGATCAAAATTGTGGGGTTTTGAAACAAGTCCTGGTGCACCTCCAGGAAAAACTCAATTTCAAAGCTTTGATCTTACTTTCCACCTCTACTAAAGCAATCTCAGTATGACTCTATTTCCACCGTTAATTATTTTGGCTATCAATAATAGCTACAAGAGATTTCCTATCTACAACGCTACAATAGTTAGTTCAACTTAACCAGATCTCCACTCAATTGCAGCATCTCTCCATATTTTTGTGGGTTGAAAGTTAAAACCTGTATTCTCACTTCTATTTTCAAATCAGTATGATCAAAAGCTTCCCTTTCCACCTCTTTCCTCTTCACATCTCTACTCTTTCTTTTGTAATCAACAGAATACATCTGCTCCACTCTTCTATCTCCCTCAACACCTTCAAGCACACATAATGCCTCTCTCTTCATGCAATGGGTTGGGACTGATCCATCCTTCTTCTTCTCCATACTTACATCAATCATCTCAGAGATAATAACCTCCTCTGCTACGTAATGAACCTGATCAAACCCATACTTCTCCTCATGATTGCTCATAGCTTCCATTTCTCTCTGCAATATTTTTTCCATGTTCTCTTCTTCTCCTTTCCATATGGCTAGAGAAAATAAATTTAATTCTTTGGCTATAACATCATCATTTTCTTCTCTTACCTCTATCCTCAAAATGTCATCAAGAGTATCATACTCTATTTTTTATTTCAACCTCTCTCTCTATTATTGGAAAATTCAACAAACTCATTCTCCTTTATTTCTTCACAACTCATTGTTCTTAATCTCAGTCTCCTTATTTCCCTCATTTCTTCTTTTCTCTTTCTCCTCACCTTCTCCTCTTGCTGCCATTTGTCTTCTCTTCACTCCCTTCTTCTTCATCAATGTCTTCTTTACTCCTATGTGGTATTCCTCCTCTACCACACCACATACCATTATAACTTCCTTCTAACTCGCACAAAAGAGATTTTAACAAATACATTTCTTCACTACATCTCTCCATATCATCTTGTCTCTCTTTCTTCTTGGCTGGCTTCTTCTCCTCAAATGTCACCTTGATTTCTCCTCTCCCTTCTTCAAGGAATTCTTGGCCTCAATATCTTTCACCAATTTGCTACTTGCTAGAAGTCTCCTAAACCATCACTTCAGTAAATTTCAAGCAAAACATGACCTTGACCATTTTTATCTAATTAGTATAGGCGTGTTCAATTTATTTGGATTTTGTAATAGTGTTCTTTATGGAATTGCTAAAAATTAAAATTAAATGAGCTAAAGCCTTTGAAGTACTTTGAGATGATAGCTTGATTAGTGCGCCAATTGCAGCTTGTTGCTCTTTCTCCAACCCCACACTAAGCATTTCAACTAATGGTTTTATTGCTTGCCTTGCCACATCAGCATTTTTTATGTTCTCGGACTCAAAAAGACCTTGCAAAGCCCTCGCTGCATTGTATCTTGCACCCCTTGAACCCAATCGAAGAACTGCTATAAGTTGGTTGACAGTGCCCATTGCAGAATCAGAGTGCCGGAGATCAGGACTGCTATATAGGATTCATAATAAATTTGTTGCAGCCTCTTCTATGGCATCCTGAGAACCTAAAGATATATATTTCGCTAAGGCATCTAAAGCTCCTACCTCAGCCATGACCACTTTGTTTGCGTTATTCTCTTTTGCCATCTCAGTTAGAAGCCCTAGAGAAATGGAGGTGCACCTGGCCGATCTGGCATAGGTTTAAGTAGCTCAACTAAAGCAGGTATAGATTTACGAGCAGTTGCACCTACCCTTATGTCATCCACTCTAAAAATAAGTTCAAGTACAACCTGAACAGGATTGTGTGCCAGAGAAAACTCTTCAGCTAATGCTCCAAGTGTTGATATGTTTAATTCCACATAGCCAAGTAGTGATATTAGACCTCCAGCTGCTCCTGAATTTCCAACTGCAAGAAGTGTTCCCCTGCTACCATTGCAGACAAGACTAGCCAATGCTTGCGCAGTAAAATACCTATCAATGGCTTCGTCAGACCTCAATAAATTGGCAAGAGATGGTATTGCACGCATGGTAGCACCAGCTTGAATAACATCTCTATCTTGGAACAAGAATAGCTAACGTAATGCACAAACCCATGTACCTCCACCATCCTCCAGCTCCATCTGAAAATAAGAAAAAAATTCTCTTAGTTCTAATTCACTAAGTCATAACAATCTTCTCTAGTTACAAATCTCCCAATCTATAGAAAATTTGAGGCTTAGAAGAATATGATTTTTCATTTGAGCACAGTAATCCAGGAAACAACAAAATAAAAAACAAAAAGCAACTAAAACAATGCTAGCAAGCATGTCCATTTACTACATAAAATAAAGAAAGATCATTTCAACAGCAATAGAATATGGAAAAACACAACTGAAGAGTATTAACCGTGAGCAAACATGTGTGGCAAGAGTGCAAAACAAGTAGGAAGAAACAACCAAGCATAACGAGCAGACTACATTAAATTGCTAATAAATGAATGGAAGTTCAGTAAAAGCAAAATTCATACTTGGCACGCATCAGGAGAAAAGTTTGTAAGATTTTCAGTTAAAACTTCAATTGCACCTGCTTCCATATTGGCAACTTTAGTTTCACCGTCATAAGAAGAAACTATTGATAGCAACCATAGGGCAACTATTCCTCCCAAAATTGATGCCCAGTCATGCATTGAGAATGCATCTCCTTCTTCAACATGCCCTCCTTGTCTTTTGTACCCTCTCACATTCTTAACTCTATCAATCCTTAAAGCATTAATTCTTGTTGCATGTTTCAGCATATGCACAAGGCAACAAATAAGTTGAACAAAAAACCCAGATTCATTCAGGGCATCCAATGTTCTCTGCCTGTGTTCTTTCGCAGCACAAATAAGAAGAGCAGTGCCTCCAACTTTCACCCCTAAGTTAGAAGAATGTATGACTCGACCGGCCAGAGCATATATATATCTGCATGTTCCTACCAATAAATCCCCAAGAACTATAGGCTGGTCTCTACATAACCTTGAAAGAACTTCAATTGCCTTTTCTTGAACCGGGGGAAGTCCAACAGCCAAGCACCTCACCAATGGCTCCAAGCTGTAAGGGGATTCAACAAGTATCGCCCATGGAGGAATGGTAGAAGCTCCACCTGGTTTTTCTCTAGCCAATAGGGCAAGTGCTTCTAGAGCATCTGACGACATTACATCCTCCAAATCTGCACAATTGATCTGGTTGTTGCAGGTTCAATCATTTTTTCCACATGAATGGGGTTTTGATTGGAGGCCTCATCCTCTTGTTGTTGTTTAATTGGAATTTCAGCTGCAATCTTCTGATTTTAAAACATCCATGCAAGCCCCTCACCACTGCATGTTTTCTATTTTAATTGCTTTTGAAATTTGACAAATAACATGTAGCAGACATCTGTTTTGCTCCACTGTACTCAATCCTTCCATATTTGTCTTCTTCCCTATTATTTTCTTCCTATGTTCAGATTCCAACATTTCTCCTGCTACTTTTTCTTGCTTTCATGACCTTTCCATCTTGGTAGTGCATACACTGCCCTTGCAACTCTGCTTACATCCTAAGTTCTATGTACCCACTTTCTAGCTTATTTGCCTTGGAATTCTACTGCTAATTTTTCTTTCTTTCTTGACCTTTCCATCTTAGTAGAGCACACACTGTCCTTGTAACCCTGCTTACTTCCAAAGTTCTATGTAGCTGGGAACTGTTTAGTTAGAGGGGAATTAAAATATAATACACCCACCACGCATCCTGAGCTGGAGGTTCCATCATAGACTTTTTCAAATAGTGCACATACTTTCTATTGCTTCCAACACATGCTCACTCGGCAACAGTCAGGTGAAGCCGGAGAGGTGTAATAGTCACCGAAACAAACCAGGTCAAGATCCTTCCACAGAAGGGTCATCACAGCTGCATGATAATGAAAAACACGGATGGGTAAGATTTTGTCGTCGCGAGCTAAGTGAGCATTAGGCATTGAGGTTAGTGATGAGTACAATGAACTGAGAAGTAAATCTAAGATGATGGTCATTGAGAGTGATAATTTAATTAGTGAAATAGAGAAGAAAGAATCAATACAGTCCAACTGAGCTTCTACCATCACAATTTTTACGAGCGAGTAGACAATAGGAATAGGAGGTAGTTGGTTTTTTCCTGAATAGTATTCCAATGATACGACACCATGAGCATGCTTGGCGAGTTGTTAAAACTTTTGAATATTTAGAGCACCCTTATATAACAGTCAAGGAGGCATTTCTATGAGAAAGCTAATTAAAGTCATTTTGGGAGAGCATGATGAATGTGTAAAAAGTGGAGGAGGATTTTTGAAGATGTATGTAGGTAGCATATTTGAAGAAGCGCTTTACACAGTTTAAAAAGTACAATATTGCAAGTTGTAATCTTGGTTAGGATACCAGTCCTAGGAATTGTGCCCTTTGATGGATGTTGCAATCTTTAAAGTAACATTGTGACAAGATTGTAATATATTATGTTCGAGTCTGTAATTTCCTACAGTGACAAATTGAAAATCGTTATTGTTTTTTCCAATCTATGTAGTAATTTTTACACATGCAAATTCATCTGTGTAAAACTCCATGGGCCAAGAATACCTTCATTAAGCACTCTAACTGTGACTGCAACACCAGAAAAATATATACAAACTTAGATACCGATACGGAAGTCAACCCGACACAAGGTGAATAGATAGTACAAAAGCTTTTCTACGAAACAATATAGAAGTACTTTTTCTTTGAGTAGTTAATAAAAATATATTTTTGCCAATATTTTTGCCATTTTAATAGAAGGGTAAAATTAACTCCATGGAACTCATGCATGGAATTTTCACGTCCATATTAGAGTTCACCATCTTGGCAATTGTATTTTTTAATGTATTGAAACAATTTCTTTATTTACATAGCTCACACACACATTGCCCACCGAATCGACACCAAAAAAAATCTGTCCATGCATTAACAATTAAAGTCTGTAAGGCATATTTTTGATGTTGTAATTCTTGGGGCTTTTTTTGCATTTAATAGTTTCATAGACCACAAAAAACCATTTGCTTCCTCTATACATGCACATTATATACATTTAGTTATCCATTACTTTAAAAGTTAGTTGTAGGATTTATAGGAAATCTATACCAAAACAAATTGTACATACTAGAATTTATAATTCTATCAATTGGAAAAGCCTTTTATATGATCTCATCGGTATATATCCATAATATTTTTGGTTTTTTAGATTAGAGAGAACTGAACTATAATTTTATCAATTGTAAAAACCTTTTATATGACCTCATTAGTATACATCCATAAGATTTGTCAATTTATTTTATATTGCCAACAAATGAATTACAATTATATCACTTTAATTTTACACTTGTACATAATTGTACATTTCATTCCTTGGATCTTTGGTTATTCTACCGTTCAAGATAATATGTAAACTCTTACCATGAAATAGGTGGCGTCTTTGGCATTGTGTCCGCATGAAACTATATTTGAAGTTCCCTTGATCGGTCAAGTGCGGGAGCAGATTAAAGCTCATGGCAGTAGGACACACTGTGAAGTACATGGCCATAGATGTTGCCTCTATAGGTGGGTATTTTCTACTTCAATTGCAAAGATCATTTAACTCTGACCTCAAAATAGAAATTTCGCTACGTAACAAATATGTTATTTTTTCATTTTCCCACTGATATACAACCAAAGCTAGAGAAAATGGTACATCAAATCTAAAACCAAAACAATTAAAAAAATTGAACAATTTTTTTAATATAAACAAGGAATTTACAAAGTGACCAACATAAAAAAGAGGATATTTTTACTGAGAATGTCTCAACAATTCCAAGCGTGGACATCTTCTTTGTCCTGTAAAATGAGTAGTGATACTTGTCCTATTATGATTAGTTAAACTTTGATTGAAATAGGATGAACCTAAAATGCTCATAACTGAGAAGCCTTTCCGTGTTACAAAGCATATGCAAAGAAAAGTAGGGACCCATTCGTTTCCCAATCAAACATTCTAAGGACAATAAGGACTTTGTTCTTCTCTGCTCATTTTTTAACTTTCTTGATCAAACCTGATGTACAATGAGGGTATTTTATTTGAATAACTTAAATTACCAATTATTGAATCTTAAACTACCTTATTTATATTCCCAAGATCTCTGCTAAAAAAAATCATAAAAACTCGCCGAAAACTCGTGAGTACTTGAGTGGAAACACACCAACGAAAAATCACCCAAAACTTGCCGACCCAGTCGAGAAGACAAAACTCGGTGATTTTTCACGAGTAATTTCATCATTACCCAGTGAAACTCGCTACATAATTTCGTCATTACTTGGCGAAACTTGTGAGTTTTCGCTGTCGACTTGGTTGGGAATGTATACAATGGCCAATCAAAATAAAAACTAATTTTTACACATGTACCTGTAATTTTCTGTCTTTTTTTTGTAAATAAAATAAATACATCATACAATCAGGTGAATGTGATTGAATCATTGATTTTTTCAGCAACTCAGTGAGTTTAGAAACAAAATGTGATTATTTGAAGCTAGGATTTTGAGTGTTTAAAGCAATCATAAGCATATAACAACAAACAAACTTGTAACTTGGAATTTTGTACACTCATTTCTCATCTCAATTAACAACATTTTTCATGTTATTAAAGTTTATCTTATGTTGAAATACACTCCTCTTTCTGTGCAAGATATGAAAGATGGTTTTTTTAAATTCTCACTGCAGACGCATTCACAAGATTTTTTATGTAACCAAAAGATGAAGCAAGATGGGAAAATTACGCAACTATTTTTTCTATTTCCATAAATACAAGATCTATCTAATAAAATACCTCCTCTAAAATTGGTTTTTCATCTTCTTTAGTTGTGGATACATTCGTAGCAGCATATACAAAAAATGAACCCATATTTTTACAAATGTAAACTTGCCAAAAATAAAAACACTAATATACTACAACAAAACTACTACTACATAACAAAAACTTAATGCCACATAACTCAATCATACACCGAAACCAACTTTCCAAAATTACAAACACCAAATTGTATACATTTACAGGTTACTCTTGCTCTACTCTCTACCACTTCGCTCCTACTCTTCACTTTTCCCGAGTCCTAGAAACTAGCATTTTCATTTCTTACACCTGTGTACATATTATGTTGGCTTCAAATACCAGAATACCTTAACATGTTATACATTTTAAAGATTCATGCAATCCTATTTCATATAATGTTAAATTCCAACAACTCCTTTATCCACACGAGATGCTTTTCATTATGCTCCAACCATGACAATATCTTATTACAAAATGAAATTATTTAACCTAATAATTACCAACTTCAAGCTACATCGGAAACTAACACAAAACGCATTTCCCTATCATTAGACCCCAAAATTAAATACCAATATAATCCACCCACAACCACTATCATCTTCCACACCACACCAATATCAACTTCACAAAATTACAAACAAACTCGTATCTTGCATTCCACTCCACCTCCATCGGTGTAACCTTGCTCCCTTCGGAACGACCACTAGTAATATCTATGATCCCAAAGAGTGTGATCAGCAAAAGGTAGTTTTGGTCATAGATATATAAATAATTGGTAATTAGGTAGTATTATCTTATTGTCCTCAGTAAATACTTAAACACCATTCTATATGAGAGTGAAAATTTGGGTGGTCTAGTAAGAAACACTCAGTCTCAATTTGATTTTAAATCATTTTTTCAAGATAAAAATCTCTCCAATATTGATATGGTTTACCTATACTAATAGAAGGTAGGGTTTTAGCTCTATTACGGAAATACTTGATTAGTTTCAATACTCGTTATGGTCTCAAATAAATATCTTGCTTGAAAGCATTGTTATTCCATGGTCTAGCTTCGATAATTTCCCATCCTCTTTTCCTCCAACTTAGATGAAGCCTTTATAAAATCCCCTTTCAAATTTGAACTCATGGGGATCAAAGTCCCTACTCTCCTAGATTTGATTGTTGTTTGGTGGCCTACGATGAAAGTTGAGGGATCTAAAATGCTTATCCTCTCCCAAAAGCAAAAAGTATTAAAAATGAATTTTTTTAATTGAGATAAGTCTCATTTTAAAAACATATTCCAAGAAAAATTTAGAGTTGAAAAATAAATTCAATAATTAAATGTGATCATCTTTTAAAATTGTATGGGTTAGGAGGACTTTCTAATAGAAAAGGATCTACTGATGAATTAGGTGAGATTCTACTTAGGGAAAAATTGTTTTGGAGATAGAAATCCATTGAAAATTGGCTCAAGGAAGGTGATAAAAATATAAATTTTATCATGCTTTTGTCAAAGCTAGAAGAAATGTGAATTTCATCTCCAATATAAAGAATATCAAAGGTGAGTTGATTTGTAATGAAAAGGGTATTAAAAATAATATGTTAAACTCTTCTCGAATCTTTTGGGTGGGGATCTCCAGTTTTTTGGCTCTTTGCAGGAAGATATCATTAATTGTATTCCCCAAATTGTCAATTTCAATCACAATAAAGTTTTAATGGTCCCTTTTTCTATGGAAGATGTCAATAATGTTGTCTTTTCTCTAGAGAAAATAAGGTGCCAGCAATCGATGGACTTCATGTTGATTTCTTCCAATATTTTCGGAATATCGTTAGCAAATATGTTTAGGTATGAATGGAAGAATCCATAAAATGTAGGAGGATCGTGAAAAATATTAATTACACTTTCATCAGTATTTTGCCTAATAAGGATAGACCAAAATATTTTGATGACTTCAAGCATGTCTCCTTATGTAATACTTCTTATAAAATCATTTCCAAAGCCATTTCTCTACATCTCAAGACTTTCGTTGACTCCTTAATTTCATCTAAACAAGCTAGTTTTATGCCCGGTAGAACGATTTTTGAAGTTATTATTTTTTCTCATGATTTCATACATTCCCTTTCCAATAGTCGAATCGGGTAAGATGCTCAAACTTGATATAAGCAAATCATGTGATTGGGTGAATTGGAGATTTCTAATGAGAATTTTATCCAAGTTTTTCTTTTCTCCTCTTTTTTGTGAACAAATCTTTAGTTGTAGCTATAGTCCCTTTTTATTTATTTTGGTGAATTGTTCGGTTGTAGGAATTTTTAGAAGTAATGGTGGATCCATCAAGTTGATATGTTGTCCTCTTTCCTATTTATTTTGGTGGCTAAAGCTTTGGGAGGACCATTAAGCTAAAAGTCGATTTGGTAGCCTAGGGGTCTTCAGTGACGTCAAATACCAATCTTTTGTCTCACCAATAATATTTAGACGATACCTTTCTTTTGGTCTCGCTTGGATTCAAGAGGCTAAGGAACTTAAAGCTATTATGGATACCTACTCGACTATTGTTGGTTAAGATATTATCTTGGCCAAATTTGTTATATTCTTTTCTAATGTTTCTTTCATATCCACAAAATTTCACCCTAGAAGCACCGCTAAAACCATGGTAATTGTTTTTCTAATTTTTAGATTATTAATCGTTATTATTTTAAAACACAATTTTAGATTTGATTGTATCCAAGGTCCACACCAATGTGCATTGGTATACATGAATAAGTATGACACTAACATTCCCTTCTTTTATGAGCCACAATAGGAGATAGTGGTGGCAGATCCCTAATCCAATCCATGCTAGGTATGATGGTTCATAACACCAATTTCAAGATTCATTGGACACGCTTAATGTAAGAGGAAGGTAATGCAAACCCTAAGCTAATGTCGCAATGGCCTCAGGAAATAAGAGTAAGACAATAACCCAACCTACTAAGAAGAAGTAACATGAGGACTTTATCCATCATATACTTGTATTTTTTAATTTACATCTAATTACAGTTGTGTCCCTTTAAAAAATGCTAGATAATCAATATTTAATATTCATAGACAAGAACACTCTCAAGAATGAGACAACCGTTTACTACCCCAAATTTTCTCAAACGAGCATGGCCTACAAAGGAACTATGCCCACATAATGGTTTACAATGGAAAGACGTGGCCCACCACACATATAAGTCATCTGGTTCACATCTTCACTATAGTAAAACTTTAAATTTAACATTATAGGTCAAACAACGTTTAACCTTAATAGTTTATGTCCTCATTAAGAGACTAATCAACATTGTTTTAAGTTAGGAATCAATGATTTCCATGTTAGGTACCCATTTGGAATCATTAGTTCTAATGTGTTATGAAACGAGGTCTCAACATGTTTAAGAGATGGATCAAGTTAACTTTCACATTTTTTTAAGTCATTCAAGGTCTTAATAGAAGAAAATAATGCTCGTATTTTAATGTAGGGAAAGGATTTCATTTGATAAAAATATGTGACGACATTATTTTCTACATAACTCGCAAGATGTTATTTCCAATGTCACTAACATGAAAGATTCACTCCCTACTGAGGACCAAGAAAGTACTCTCCCTTCTTTCTTGTAGCAAAATCACCTCACGATAAGGTTGTAACATGATGTAATTTGGCTTTTCTATCCTTTCCGATAGAAGGAGGAAAAAACTTAAATATCTTTCTTGGATTCCATTAATAAATCATAACCTTTTTATCCCTTTTACCCCACATGCTCAAGAATTTACTTAGATCCAAAAGTGATGACCTTTTTAATACCAAAGAGAAGAGTTCCACCTTATTCCATTTGTACCAAACATGTTAATACTATTATTATATTCATACACTTTTATTTACTTTCCTATGTTGAACACAAAGTTCCATCTTTTCGTTACTTAGAGTTCATATTTCATGAGCATGATACTAATTATTCATAACCTTAAGTGCCCTTAAATGCACAAAAACATCTACTTTCTCGGTTTCTACAAGAACCATTCAATGAGGGTTTGCATGTTTATTATGATATATGCTTGAATACTTTAACAAGGTAAGCAATAATCTAAAGCCCAACCTACTTTTGCCTCTTTCTTAAGTAATTGATTTCTCATGAGTTCCTATACAACAAGGTAAGTTCAATTTTCCCATCATGTTAAACACAATTCTCCCTACAAGTGGTATGAATAACTATCTCGAAATTGGTACACAACTAGGATAATTATGATCATTTGACTCTACACTCACAGTTAGACACATAGGTTGGTTTCTCTAATTGTGCATGGAATCCAATAGACACTACACATTAGCTACAATATTTAATATTAAACGCTAATACATGATCAAATTATGGTTAAAATAACATAAAATTTCAAACTTAATATTTCCTTTCTCTATTTTTCATTATCAACTTACACACGCGCACTTTTGAAGATCAAAAGATTTTTCCTTCACCAAATAATGATGTTATCTTGCTTTACTATATTTGACCAACCATGTTTTTCTCATACCACCATGTATCTTTTAAATTTACATGCCTACCTATTGTTACATTAGAATGCACAATCCTAATCAAACAAGAATATGAGTGAACTATTTTACACTCCATACCACTACACTTTTCTCCCAACATGACAATGTAGCTCTCAAATAGATTAATACAAAAATGATATTTACATTAAGCACTAAATCGATGAGGCCCCAATTTTCATAACCTCTACATACACTTCATTAAAGCATGTAGTTGTGAAATAACAAGATAACACTACGAAATCCCTTTGCCTTGGGTACCTACGGTCAAATTCATGGTCACCCCAAATAGCTGGCATGGAAATCTCCTACAATCTAGCACATTTCATGTATGCATATTTTCCATTTGTCATGATAAAACTAAAAATCTTACAAGTAGTTTAAGACGGTAATAAAAGCATATCCAGTTTAAATGCATCTACAACTTTGGAGAGAGAGAGAGAGAATAATAATATCAAGAAACAAAATTCCTTAACAAAGCGACTATTAAAGGTTACATAAAATCTCATGAATATTTCCTAAAGTCTCACAACAATTATTAAGCTTATCGAGTTTCCAAAGTTAGATTTACAGAGATCATTACAAGTTTACAAAAAGTGAAGAATTTATCTTAAGTAGCTTCAAACCGGGTTCTCAATCTAACGTCCATGACTCATTCACCTATTATATTAGTTAACATTTATTCTGTTGTATACATAGAAACCCATGGAATAGATAGAACCCGATTTGGGAAACTAGGGCTCAATCTATCCCCGGTCTTTGGAGCCAGCTATAGTAAATGCACCAATTCGACCTTGTCACAGGATGACCGGTGGCCTATGAGACCCACTTGTAAAACTATCTTCGAAATTTGTTTTATCATAAATAAAGTTTGATTCTAATTTTCATGGTGAAACTCTAGTGATATGTGGTGGTAGGAATCTGTTTCCAAGACCGGGTCACTAAAATGCAAGCCAGAACCAAAACTGATTTGCGGCTTTTTAGCAATTGTCCCAAACATCAAAAATACCCAATAGGTTCCTAAACATGTGTCATAAAATCGATCAAATGATCATTAAACAATGTTTAGAGGTGCACGTGACATCCCATGTATCTAGGCACTACACTAAAACCTTGACTTCTCCACCATGGAAGATAAAGAGGTATTTTGTATGATGGTTTTAAAGCAACTTTCACTAACTTTTATAAGGGCGTAAAAACAAGTGTTGACTTAAAAACTTGAGCGCAACACAATACTCCAAATAATGTCATTTCCAAATTTATTGATCTAATTTTTCAATCTGCGGCAACAAAATTTGAGTTCATGTTCAACACTATAGTAAGTTATTTTGGTTATATATATGTGTGTGTATGTGTGTGCAAAACAACACTATGAAAAACATATGAGATATGAGAGATAACCATGCCTGGTACAATGAGGCTTCTAGTTGCATGTGAAGGTTTGGTTGAGGATCCTTTGCGTTCATACTGAGTTTCTAAGAACCGCGTTAATTTAGTGATGTAGAAAGAATTAGTTCGACATATCTAACCAACAAAACATTTGATGTAGAACCCTTCGCATTCATGGATCCATACTGCAACAATAGTAAAGTCCCCTTCTGAGCATAGTCTGCAATATCTCTTGGTTTAATCTAAATGTATTTTTGGCTGACGCCCTTGACAGGATGAAGATTCTTTTTCTTCTTATTTCTTATCCTCTGGAAATATGTTGTTTTCATGCTCTATCCTATATTGTAAAATTTGCATCCTTAATTAAACTCCTCTTTAAAGCAACACAACCCCTGACCTCTATCTCTCTAGATGCAACATTTGCATTCTTGAAATTTCCAAAGGCTGTCGAGAGCGGCTCATTTTTATTTTTTCATCTTGTTCAGTAATTTCCTATAAGCCATTTCTGTATTTGACAAAGGCTTTAATTTCTCAATAATCCTCGGCCCTCTCGCTCATTTTAGCTCTTAAGTATTCATTTATATGATACTTCACTTGACACATTTTTTCTGCATATCTTTGTCGAGTTGTTCAAGTTTTTACCTCAGTTGTTGATATTCATAAGATTGAAACTTCGCCATATAAAAACGGTCAAGTTCTTGTGGTGGCCACTCATCTTAACATCCATAGGCACCCCATTATCTATAAGAATCTCACACATTTGATCCTGAGATTCCAGAGATACATTTACGCCAGTAGGCGCATCAGCTACCTCAAAACTAGAAAATGCTTTTATGTGGCGGCGCAGATCACACCACAGACAAGGGAGATTTAAACAAAGTTGGAGACACCATCTTGGACGATGAAGGAAGCAGGATATAATCCAGATCCAAGACCTTTTCAACGAAACCAATTTTTGCATAACCTACAACCATTGCACTTTTACGTGAACACATATTTTGAAGAGGCATTTTGTCAAACAATTTCACCTGTTCTAAACCACTTCACAATTATGCAAATGCATATACACCAGCAACCAAAAACAACTACAGAAAAAACAAAAAAACCATTTAGTCCAGATCCAACTCGTATTTTTTTCCATGTAGCCACATTTGTGTGGAAACATTTAGTCAAACAGTTCACGTGCCATCTTTGCACTTCCACACTTTGCATAAACGTTTACCAGGGCACTTGCAACTACAAAATATGCTAAAAATGTCGTGTTTTCTATGTTGTGAAGGGCATTTAAATTTACAGGAAGAGTGTGTGTTGGAAAGGCTGTGAAATTTGTCTTTACTCTTACCAATCATGGTATTCCTTTAGAAATTTGTCTTTACTCTTACCAATCATGGTATTCCTTAAGGGATTTCCACGCAAGGGCTAACCAAAACAACTACTTGTAACTTTACATTAATCTTAGAGGACACCCTGAATAAACTAGCAAAAACCCCTAGTTTTACAGAGCTAGGAGGATGTTTCTTGAAACGCCGAGGGGTTTCGATTAGGTAGAATCCATGGTCTCCTTAACGAACAACATGTTACGTATGTGTCCTCATCATTGAATTTGAAACAAAAAGTAGATAAATTTATTTTCCATTGAACCTATTTTATGCAACCCCTGTTGTACAATATTTTAAAGTGTATAACCATCTTCATGGCACCTAGATCTCTCTGTGGGTTAGGTTTTCTTCCAATGCAAGATCAACGAAAGAAAATTAGAATCTCTGCAACAGGGTATCTCACACATCCAAATACGTTCACCTTTTTGCATTTAGACAAGACAAGACGCCGGTAGATACATAGTCCAAAATAATTCTCACCACATGTATTCCTCGCTTTTTCCTAAATATATATCTTGCTTAGACGCTACTCTTCTTCTACTCCTCTACTTTTAGCCACATAGTGGAGAATTGATTAAGTCCCAACTTTGTCCTTTCGGCCTTCGTGCGTGAACCTTCATGCTCTATTCCAACTGCTTTTGTGCACCACTTCGCGCCTCTCTCACACGTGGCCCCAAACCTCTGCGCATGGCTCTCATCTCACCATTTCTCCCGCTCAACAATCCCGGGCCTTTGAGCACTTGGTGTATTATTTCGAATGACAAAAGTGAAATTATAATTGTTGGTTCATTCAAACTCTAAAATGGTTCTTATAATTTGGTGAAAGTTCAATCCTTGGAAAGAGGCCTTGTTTTGGCTAAAAATATAAACATTAGTAAGCTTCGGATCGAAGGATACTCCAATATTATAGTTAATGCAATCATTCAAAATAAGTATCTATGTTGGAAAATTAATTTGATGTTGATAAGGTTTTTAATTGGCTATCCTTTATCTTGGAATGGTCCATTTCACATAACTTTAGAGAGACTAATAAGGAAGCTAATTTTCTTGCTAACTAGGGTATAAATCAAGAGGAGGAAAAGATTGGTAATAATTATAATGAATGGAAATTTTTTTACACCATTTTTAATAATGGATGATGGATATTGTTAAAGCATTCGAATTCTTTTCCAAACATGTGAGCGTTGGGTTGTTCCCTATTTTTACCATGTCACCTTTTTCTTCCTCATTCCCATATGGGTTTGGTCTATCTGTTTTGTGGATATGGAGTGCCCGTGTAATGTCCCCAAAGGGACTATTTTTTCCCAAATGAATTTGAGGAAAAATTACCAACGTAAAGATGCAGATTAGAGAAATTATGGTAAATTATTTCATGTAGTTATGAATTTTGTAGAGAAAATGTGACTTGCATAAGATATAATAATCACTTAAACTTGGTGCAATCCATCCGAGTATTTATCCCAAATGACTCAATATTTATTGCAAAAATGTAAACGCAACAAAAATACTAGATTTAACCTTGACGAGAGGATGAAATTATTTTATAAAATATGTAGACAAGCTTCCTTCAAACATAGCTGGAAATGGTACCCTTTTGTTGGCGAAAAAAAAAAATCGATGGGAAAAATCGTTGGATTTTGATCCGTAAACATAGCAGAAAACACTTCTACTAAAACAATGTTTACTCGAATACTTAAGATTTATCGGTTCCCCATAAGTTTTATCAACCGAACTGACCAAAAATCAGGAATGAAATCTGATCCAATGTGTTTTCAATAATTGAGTTTAAAATGAATGTAAACATCCATATTAGTTAACCCGTTGAACCATTCAAAAATTTCATTATTACCCGATTTTACGAAAAGTGTCGCTCACGATATTTAATATGCACATTCTGATTAAAATGATTGATTAAATTGCGGAAAGAAAATTAGAAAATAATAACCATATCAGCTATAAAATGTCACATATTTGTTAATGGAGTTCACCTAGTTGAGATACCTCTTTGAATTCACAAAAACATGAATCGATATATTATAAAATCATTTGAAGTACAAATTACCCTTTTGAAATGATTAATAGATCACAATGACATAAATAAGAGTTGAACCAGATCTGAAGACTTTGTAATTTCTCATAAATATGTCCCCAAATCCATTTGTGGCTCTATAAGTCTTTCGACAAGCGTTCTTCGTGTAACTGAGCCAGAAAACTCCGAACAATGAAAAATTAAAAACACTTCGAGTAAAAATCTAAGAACTAGAACAATCGTATATGAATTTAGACAAACTTTCCAGTTCTACTCAAGGTCTGGTTTGGCCTCTAAAGGCTTGAAAAATGACGATCTCTAAAAACAGGTCTAAACTACCCTCTTTTCACAGGGCATCACAAACACCACCTTAAATAGATGCGAGCTCATATCTTAACTCACCGAGATCCTTTGGTGTAATGGTTAGGCATAATTTTTGACACATATGGGATAAGTGTTTCAATCCCTTATCCCCTTCCTTTATTGGTATTTTCCATTGTGGGTAAACTCCCACACGTGTCGAGTGGTGTAGTTTTAAAGCCTTTAAATACGCTTGAATGGCTCGTTTAAACCATATTGGTTGCAGCCATGCACACAATTGTTTTTCTGCCCACGTATATGGGCCAATGATCGAGCTACCACATAGTCACTATGTCGAGTTTGTTTGAACGTCACGTACGCTGCTGACAGGTGGGGTTGAGCCATGTGGGTGGCTATGACATGTTGATTTAAATGAATGCCACCCAACTATCGCATAGATAGGATGGTGGATCGTTTGTTTGATCAAGTCGAAGCTATCGATTTGTGGTCGCCGAGTTTCTAAGCTATTTGATTCACCGATTAATGCGGTAAGTTATGAGAAGGTCGTTCGAGTGATAATTAATTTGTGTGAGCTAATAGTTACATGATATCATGTAACTATTAGCTCACACAAATTAATTATCACTCGAACGACACCCTTCTCATAACTTACCGCATTAATCGGTGAATCAAATAGCTTAGAAACTCGGCACCACAAACCGATAGCTCGACTTGATCCTACAATAAAATCCCATACTAATGATATATATATATATCATGTAACTATTAGCTCACACAAATTAATTATCGGCTCGAACGACCCTTCTATAATACGCATTATCGGTGAATCAAATAGCTTAGAAATCTGAGGACCACAAATCGGATAGCTATATCCTATATAAATCCCATACTAATGATATATATATATATCATGTAACTATTAGCTCACACAAATTAATTATCACCGAACGACCCTTCTCATAACTTACTTTGCATTAATCGGTGAATCAAATAGCTTAGAAACTCGGCAGACCACAAAATCGAGATAGCTCGACTTGATCCTACAATAAAATCCCATACTAATGATGCAATGATAATAAAAGGCATACATCATGAAACTTGTTGCAATGCTATAATGAAGAAATGGCGACAAAGACACCCCTTCGTGAAAAGAGTGTGTCGACCTAGGAAAAAAAGCAAGGGTACACCCGTCCGAATATGAGTGTCAAAGACCACCGTCACAAACTAAATTTTTTTCACCTCTACTTACACTCCACTTCTACCATGTGTCATTGTTGTATTGGCGATTGACACTACCTAGTCCGGACGTTGACCAAATTTTGAGAAGCTATAACTTGAGCATACAAAGTCTATTTTCTACATTCCAAGTAATCTTGTCGGAAAGATCATTGAATTCTCTACCACCCTATTTGGTTTAAGGAGATTAGGGAACTCTCAAAGTCACAAATGTTATCCAAATTAATTTCCTCCATCACTCTGGGACTATGTACCTCATCTTGAATAAGGCAACTCCGTTATTGTGTGTGAACTAAAAGGAAGATATTTTGTTGGCCTAGAGGATGGGAATCCAACAGACGTCACTCCACTATACCCACGGAAAATTCTTGCAATATTCTCGCAAGGGAGGAATTTGCTAGATATGTGGGAAGAGGGAGTGCGAAATTAAGATGGGGGATTAATATTACAAGTACAAAAACTTAAATTCTTGTAAATATTAATCAAATTTATCACATACACAATTTGGGAAGGAAAAACAACATGCTTATAACATCAACAATGAGAGGAAACCATGCACACAAAGTTGCACACATTCATGCATCATGAAAAAATATACTCCTTTCTTTATTGGAATTCTCACAATTTTACAATGAAAGGGAAGGAAGAAAATATGTAGGGAAATTGAATAAATTTCCATCTCTTTAACTTTTCTCCATGTATTTATCCACTCTTGAACATACAAAATTGACAACCCTTATGAATGGGGAATTCATTACATTGTATAGAATTAGAAAAGACCCTACAACTACTCTACATGTCTTTTCACTTGTCTTTTCCTGTAACACTTGAGATTCCTAGGAAATAACATTAAGTCCCCTTTTGTTAATTAAAGGAAACATATTAAAATTTTAGACTATACTCACATTAGTGAATAAGACAAAAAGTAAATTAAACAAAAACTAAAAATGTAACCTCCCAACAAAGAATTAGAATGTGGCGGAAGAGAGGGAGGGGAAGTGGAGAGGGAGGAAAATATCTACTCAAACTATAGAACAAGCTAATCTTGCTTGACGATGATCACAATTTCCTCCTTTGGCATGATGCACATACACATCGTGATGAGTGTTTAGAAACACTTTGTTGAAAGATAACCCAAAGTGAGCTTGAGATGAACACAAACCTTACCCATGATGATGCATCTCATATCTCATAATGAAAGTGTGGATGAATCTCTTATCGATGAGTTAATTGAGTTCTTGACATGTTTGGAATATCTTATGACCACACAATGTCCCTATATTTTACCTATTGAACTATGTGAAACAAGTAAAATCCAAGGACATCATGTGACTCTTCACCTTGTCATTCTCACCTTGCTAGCATTCCAGTCCTCTATTTATTATACTTATGGCCAATTTGTACCTCATGGAATGAAGCTTTTGGAGGTTGTGTTGTCATCCGAATAAGATTGTAGTTTAGATCGATATTATGGTATCTCTGGCCACATTATCCTATTTTCATCCAAACCTATCTATAATTGAAGTTCTGCTCAACAATCTCGGTGTCTACAATGTAAAATTCCATAACATTGTGTAATGGAAGCAACATGTATTGAAAGAATAGGTGTGCCATGATAACTAGATGGGGCCTCGGACGTAATATTATTATCCAAAAGGGTGTAAGGGTGTGATTTGATGGTGGGGCCTAAGTTCTTTCCAACCACCCACCTGGTTCTAATCACCCAAGCCCTAGGAACCGGTTACCCTTGCATTTACACAAGCTGGTTGGGAGGACTCGCCTAAATTCTGCGACATGAAGTGTGTCGGTCGTTGGATCATTTACTCTTGTAATATCTTAAACAAATATTTTTCTAGAATCCCAAGGATATTGTTCTATGTTGGTGTAGTAATCCCCATACATATGGACCATCTAGCACATTAAAAACCACAAATTATTGATGGTCATTAAAATTCAATAGAGAATGGAATTTGTTATTTGTGGTCTCATGCGATGTTTGGCCAAAGAAAGTAGCCAATTAAACTCTCCTTTTGAGTAGTGGAATCACCGATGGTCAATGAAAGATTTTAATCGTAAAAGGTCATAGCATGTGTGGTGCCCACTTCCCCTCGACACCTTTTTTTATTGATTATAATATTGTCAACTATACTTATGGATATTATTGTAGTTTTTGATTTGGCATGAAGTTAGATGTTAGAGATCATGGATTGATGTTGATTTAGATTCTTATATATTACATGTGGGTTATTAGAGACATTTTATATTAATGTTGATATGTTGTTGACATGGTTATATGTGTGTGTGTGTGTGTGTGTGTGTGTGTGTGTGTGTGTTTTCGGACATGTGATATTTTGTCATATTGAGTAGACCTTTGATAATTGAACTAATGTTGTGATCATTTTGACATGGATGAGATGTAGAATAGAAATGTTGCTAGAAATTGTAAATGATATCATATTTTCCTAGATGATATTTGATTCATATATAGATGATTGTGGATTTATATTGTATATTTTATCCTAGATGTTTTTGATGTGGCCATGAGGCCGAAGGAGGTGTTATGTGTTTTGTAGGTAAACATGTCACAACAAACATTGGGGATTGGAGACCAACCACATTGGAATTCTAGGTGAATTCAACAAGGGTCACCATGGCAACATGTGTTTGTGTGTGTGTGTTTGAATTATTGTTAGGGGGAATTATGACCAAGGGGTTATGTGTTGTATTTTGTTTAGTTTTCCTTACTTAATGTAGTATGTGATTTTTAGTGATGTAATTTCACTACAACAAAAGGGGGTATTTAGAGACATTAATTAGAGACAAAACTATAGTTTTGTCTCAAAAAAAAAAATTCCCAATTTTTTTGTCTCAAAAAAACATTCCCAAATCGCATCCCTAATATTTATTATATAAAAATAAATTTACTCTCAGGGAGGCGGCTTATAATAATGAAGCGAGAGTGATTTCATGAGGTCAATAGAATTGGGGCAGGATGCCATGGATAAATGTAATGGCAAAGGGGATCTCAATGTCAATGCCCAGACCACTAGCAAGCAGAGAAATTTAGGCCATGGTAGCTTCAATGGGGATCCTAATCTAGACAACATCGTTGATTTACATATTTCCTTCATCTCTAAATGTGGGAGTTTCGACGAGGGTGGGAAAATAGCTGGGTGTGAATAGGGACGATGGGGCACGCAAGGCCACTCTCTTGCGCTTCGGTATTCGGATTCATGGCAATAACCTTAACAAAAAAATATCCTACGGCTGAGTGAAATTTTTCACTAGAGATCCAAAAATTCATACCCTGGCGTCCATGGCTCTACCTCTTTTTGGGTTCTTCGAGTTGGAGAAGCTGCGCATGAGATAGTAGGATACAACGTCTAAGGGTAAGTTCCTGTTGCAACACCTTTGGGAATTCAAAGCAAATGGTATTGTAATCTACTCCTTTTGGCACAACTAGGATAGGGTTTCCTCTCTTACACATATAATAGAGGAAGGAAGGAGGGAGGTTCCTATAATGAAAGGGTGTGTTATGTTTCACCTGCAATGATGGTGAGGAGGTTATTTGTGAAAGGATCACTCAAATGGGAAGCAAAATTCTTGACAGGGCCCTCTCCTGTAACATGTGCTTGCAATAAGAAGTCGAGCATTGAGAACATGGCCAACCTTCCATTCTTTATCTCCTTCACCTTCAACAAAGAAAACTGGTCTGGATCGTCGGAAACCCTAGTGGATCAAATGGCCCCCTAGGTGAAGCTTGTCTTCTAACCCGTGATTTCAATTATTTGTTAAAAACACATAAAATGGGATCCTTCTATCTGATCGGAATGCCCATGGCCATGGCTGTGGGATTTCTTCTCAACATCTGATTTGCTAGTGGACCTTGGATGAGCGGAAGGAGGAACAGGTATCATCCATTTTTTCTATACTATTTTCTGATCTGCACCAAGTTGTGATTACGCTACTTTTTTCACGGATCTGGGTTCTGTATGTCTCCTTTGGAATTGCCTTACACATTGGAATTTACCTAGTTTACCTATTAGATATTGTTTGGCGATCCTTTGCTTTCTCTAATACGCAATGGAAGGCGATGCATAGTTATGCACAAAAAATAAGAATCCTTGGCAAATAGCCTTCACTGGGAAAAAATCCTTGTTTAGCTCTGTAATGGACTGTAATTCTACTGTAGTGATCAGTTCCCAGCCTGCAGATCCATAGCCATATCCAATCCCAAACCTGTAAGAAACAAGAGATGGAACCAGGATAGTACAACTATTTCAGTGAATGAACAAGAGACTGGAGTGGTATTCTTGCATGCCTTTCATGCAATGCACTCGTTTCATCTTCTTATACTATGTGAATTTTATACCCATAACAAAAGTTTTTTGCAACTTTTCAAAACTATAACTGAGTCCTTCCCTAATGACATAATGCGAAAAGAAGGTGGCCTCAAATGCAAAGATGCCTCCTGTGTAGTGTAATCAAGCTTTATGAACCAGCGAGAAAACCCGAAGCAACTATGGAACTGTTTGACAAAATTCCTCAATTTGGCGCCACAACACACTCAATCAGGTTTTTCAATACCATTCTCAATGTTCCTCTTAATTAGAAGCGTTTTGATTTGCTTCAAGTTGTGTATAAAACAATGCCCATCTCGCCTGATTCTTGCACATTTAATATTCTCATTAAAGTCCACTGTAATGGCAATCGATTAGAGGATGCACGCGAACTATTTGACAAAATGCCTGAACCAAATTTGGTAACCTATGGGACCCTCATAGATGCAATGTGTGAAAACATGAATGTAAACCAGGCTTTTCAGTTGTTTAATGGTATGATTGACAAGGAGTGTGTCCTAATGTTTACATTTATACTGCTTTGATGGGGGGACTCGTAATGTGGGTAGGGTGGACGAGGCCTTGAATTTGAAGTTGGAGATGCTGAGTAAGGGGTTGAGACCGGATACCATGACCTAGGTGGGGAAGTTGTTGGAAGAGATGAGTAACAATGGGTGTGTGCTGCATGTTGCTACTTACAATACTTTTGTAACTTATTTGTGTAAGGATGGAAATGTTGAAGGTGCTTATGAGTTTTTGGATGCCATGAGGTGTATCTTTGGCAAGCAGGATGTTATTAGTTATGATATAATTATATCTGGTCTCTGCAGAGAAGGCAGAGCGAAGGAGGCTTATGGTCTTTTTGAGGACATGCCAAAAGAGGTTGTGTGCCAACTGTGGTTACCTATCGGACCCTGCTTGATGGGCTCTGTGGGGTTGGGAGGTTTAAGGAGGCTGCAATGTTTCTCGAGTCGATGGTATTGAAGGGATTTGTTCCTAGGAGATCAAGCTTAACCGAAGTGATTTCTGGTCTTTGCAAGGAAGAAAAATTGGATTGGGCAGCATTGGTTTTGAGGAATATGGCCAAGGAGTGCCTTGTTGATCTTTCAGCTTGGGATGCATTAATGCCTCATGTTTGTAGTAAAAGTGAGCAGAAAAAGGCCTCAGAACTTTTGAATCATATAGTCCACGTTTCCTGAAACAAAATCATGACATACCCAAATCATAGTTTTCTCTGTCAACTACATTTGCCCACAATGACAGTATTGTTTAGGGTTCTGATTGAGCATTGCAGAATGGAATTCGACACTATGTGAACCAATTAAAGAATGGTGCCCATTAGACATTATTGCATATATACTTCCATAGAAGGTAACTGCATAGAGGTGATATTGTTGTTCTGGATGCAAAGAACATAGCATTATGCTGGAGTCCAAAATCTATATTTTCTTGAACGAAGGGAAAAAAAGCAGTGTATATTTTTGAAAAGCATAATGGGAAACCAATTTGTTATCAATGGATTCTTATCCTGGAAATGACCTGGATTATCCATGTAAGATTAGGGCACTGCACAGTGGTCTTCAATTTTTTTGTGAGTAATGTTAAAATTCATATCCAAAGATTGCAGGTTGGCAGAGGTTTTTGAAACGCAAGTGCCAAATGGGAAGGAAAAGAGTGACTTTGTGCTAAGGCGTAAATGTTTAAGAAGATCAATTGCCAACTTGGGTTGCACTTTTGTGAAGACATCCAATAGACATGGCCAAAAAAATTAATGCACAAGACTACTTTAAAGCGAGTCACATAGTAATTGAGAATCAAGCAGTTAGATTGGAAGCTTGACTCTCAATGACTTGAATAATGGGATATAAATTGAAATTACTTCAATTTGGTTATTGTATGCAGTTGAGGATATGCATGTCTATGTCTATGTAATGCAACAGAACATTGAACTTGTTGTCACTAGATTCATGGTTTGCATCTATGAGTCAAGACTTGTATTTTGGAGCAAAAGGAAGTGTTTCAGTCATCAGTCTGCCGAATGCTTCCACGCATTCGGTACTTGGATTCTAATTAATATTTTTCCGGAGATCTTGATTATATCGGGAAACTTTTATGAAGAGTGACATAAACTGTAGATGCAACCAAAATGTCTAGAGCTAGACTGTTGTCTTATTCTTTGTGATTAAGCCTCTCTCTCCCTTTACATAGGTTTAAAGTCTTTACCTTCGTATCGAGTCATAGCATCAACTTTTTTATGTTATTTTTAAAATGCTTCATATATATACAACATTTAGTTACATCCATGCCCACGTTGGGTTGTTATAAATACATTGGAGTTATCATATTAACACCTCAAAGCAATAATCACAAGCATTCTACTGACCAGAATATTGAACATTACACACAAATTACCATTATAAAACTTTGGTCTCGATTTATTTTCTCTAGTATTAATGTGCCAAGTAACTTACTAAATCCTAGAGATTTATCATTATGTTTTTTCTTTTTCAATGATGTGTTCAATACTACTCTTTTGTCAACTTGTGGCATTTAGAGGCATTTGTAATTGCTTTATGTAGTAGTAGTTTTTCTACAAGATTGATCATGAGAATTTGAACTAAAATAGGCAATCTCAGCTAGAGATAAATTGAAATATGTGATGGTCGGATGCTCTAAATGATCATACAACAGATTTACAAACAAGAATGACGATTATTCCTTGTTCTGTTTGTTTGATGTCTAACTGGACATACTCAGATTGTACATAATGTTAAAGAATTGAAGAGATATTGGAAACCTAGAGCATAAGGAAATTTTCACACAATAAAAATACGTTGTAAGAATTGAATCATGAAGCAATGCAATTTCAAAAGAGCTTGAAGCATTGGATCATTTGCAGGATGGAGTTAAGATTCCAGTCTTCATATGTCTGTGTTTAGCTTCCAGCTCTTTCCATATTTCAATCTATTTTGGGAGGTTATTCATTCAATTAGTGTCTTGATTTTTTTGTTTTAGATTTATTGGGATGGTTTGTTGGATTAAGTAGTATGATTAGGATGGCTTTTTTTTTTTTTTCCTTTCTGGTTTTTCAATTTTAAGTTTTAAGGGTGTGGAGTGGCCCCGAGGTGTTCTAAAACATCCAAAAATAGAACTGCATTTTCAGATCCATTTTAGTCAATATCATGGTGTTTCGGCATTCTTAAATGTTTTTTTGGGAGGTAACTGTTTCGTTTGGAGAATGCTAAAATTGAAAAGCAGGCGATCTAGAGCTATTTCTTGCGACTTAGGTTTTTGAACTTTCGACTATCAAGTGTTTCCGTCTGTTATTATTGTGTATCAAAAAAACTAAGACAAGCTTATCTCTTCTCAATACCATATATATTATATTTGTTTACTAGATTTGAAAAAATTTATCGAATTGGTATCAATTTTTTTAAGAAAAATTGAATGTTGTAATGCTTGTAGTACCTATTTGGATGGCTTCATTCTAGCATGTATGAAGCACACTTTGTCATGAAATAGTTTAACTAGTGTTCTTCCTTAACATGACTTTTGTAAAATTATTTGACTCTTTTAGAATAATTTAATAGAGAAAAGAGTTTTGTAAGCAAAAATAAGAGAAGAATAAAATTAAAACAGAACTTCCAAGTATGGTTTTTCCAACTTTCTACAATGTCAATTAATGGATTCTAACCAGAAAATACCATATCATTTATGTCATTATTATTGTCTCAGAAAAACAAGGAGGATCTTCTCAATTCTGAACCATATTATGTGTCTATTGTATGTAACATTTTTAAAATTTTATCTTATAGAGTATCAAAAACATTTTTGCAGCCATATGTTTTCCCTTAGGTACTTGGAGAAGAGGGAGGGCTCTCCTTTTCCCCTTTTTCTCTTCAACTTTGATAATGAAATATGTCTCCCTCTTTGATATTCCATCCTCTCTAAGGGTGAGACCATTTACCTTAGTTGAATTCAATAGCTGCAGTTATGATTTCAGATCGTGTCAAGTCTTTATTGACATCCTTCTCACTTTGTAGATTTTCTTAAGACACAACTAATTTTCATAAAGAGCCTGCCACATAATTCTCTCTTTATTTAAATTCCCTTTGATTCCAAAGCATGTACAAACAGATATCAACATGGACTGAATTTTTTCTCAATTTTCTTAAGAGATTCAAAAATGAAAGAGAATTTTCATCTTAGCTTGCATTTTTTCCTTAAATCATGTCAAATTCATCTCATTTATCTTTTAGAAACCTAAATCCTTTGATTATTTAATGGTGTCCTATAAATCATGGTGGGCATATGAGATTTTTGAATTTTCTCACCTAATTCTTGTAATTAATTTTGCATTTCCCATGTGTGTGACTTCCTTTAGATCCAAAATCTGCTCCAATGTTCTATTAAAATGGAGTGAAGTAGTTCAATTCCTTGGATCAATATTAGCACAAATATGATCACAACAGTCCACCCAAAGTGTGGTTCTGCATTAAAATATAAATCAAACTAGGAAATTATGAAGTATTTATAATTTTTTGGGGTACTTAGTATTGTGGCTTGTAAAAACAAGAGCAGCCATAGGCCTTCAAGTCTTAATTATGTGTGATCTTCACGGATAATATTTTTAAGGAGAAACACTATTCAACATAGGCATCAAGAGACATGATTTAAAATTGTTTGAGGTTTTGTAAAAAAGAAAGAAAATATCAAAAATTTTGTAGTCGATTGTGAGGGTGATGGTATTTAACACAATCAACTAAGGTATAAATTCTTTTAGATATCTAAAATTCTATATATATTGGAGTCACATCTATGTAACTAATAAAAAATCAATGGGTAGGTCCTTCAATTTTGCTTCGAGAGTATTTAAATTTGCTTAATTTAGAAAATTTCTAAACATTTGGTTTAAGGAAAGAAGAAAAACATTGCAAAAAATAAATAAATCTTGAGGGCTTTGAATTGAATTGAACCTTGGAATTTTTTTGTGAGATTCAATATTGCTAATAGGCTCCGAAGGGTCAAGAGAGATGAAAAGCACTTTATTTGATTGACATTCTATTTGGGGGATTTCTTGATGCTCCACGTGGGTCCTTTATTCTCCAATCAATTTGAAAGGCATGAGAATAAGTTAAACACTTAGTGGTTAGGCATCCTATCTTCTACAATCATGCATTGTGGAAGCTTAAGTTATTTAACCTTGTATTAAATAAGCAATCATCAGAGCGTCGTATTGTTAATGTAAGTGTTTTAATTGAAGAATTTTTAAAGATTCTTGGCATTTACTGATCAAGTGAAATGACATTGCCTAAGGAGCACATCCTTTGGATTAACATTTAAATTTTAGTGAAAATCAACCAAAATGTTAAGGGATACTCAAATCAGTTTCATTGATTCCATTTGGTCATTGGGGGACACTAATGTGATTTTGTTCTTTCCACAAATAAAGAAGATGTTATTATGTAGACCAAATCAAGCGTGTTATAAAAAAACATAAATTGAATAAAAGGCAATGATTGTTATAAAAACATAAATTGAATAACCACATAATTTGAACTCATTTCTTTGCCATAAGGGAAAACATACATATTCGGTTTGAGTTTTAAACACTCAAAAATGGTAGTGTTGTGGCAAAAACAAAGCTATAACAAATTTTCACTTTATTCTTTAACATGAATCTTGAGGCAGATCCCATGGAGGTGTCTACTGCTGTTATATCTACTGTGTGGGTGGCCACGTGAAACCTATTTTGCTGTGGAACTACAAAACATAGAATCTCCATCTAAAAATTCTGATCAGCTATCTTTTAGGAGTAAAGAATTCAACTGCTACTAGCAACAAGGGACTAGAAGTTTGCATTGCCCGCTCCACATTCACTTGTTTAATTTTTTCTATAGTTCATTTTGAAAAATTTTAAGAACCACTTTATTAATGCAGTTGCATAAAAATGGTAGCAGACCAAAGAAGTAATTTGCTTCATTACTAGTTTTTTTCACCTTCCAAGCTAAACTCGAAATCAATTTTCAAGGGCTTAACTTGCTCAAAACAAGTCAAAATTTCACCAGTTGATAGATCGGGGGATAGTATTCAAAACGGTATTCTTAAATTTTTGAGATTTTGACTTTCAAAATTTCATAGTTTTTAGTATTTCAGGTTTTTCCCAGGTGTCGAGCATGTCTCAAGTTCCGACACAGTGTATTTTAGGTTTTGTAAGTTGCCTTGCATGACCCGAGTTTCACCTATACATTTCAAGGATTAGAATATGCACAACAAGACCCGAATTCTAAATTAAAGTTGTATCCTTTGGGTCCTTCAAAGTTTTAAATTCTATTTTTAATATTGTCGGAGTTTGGTGTGTAACTTGGTAGAATCCGGCCTTTTGAGGCTCATTATGTAACACATCGGCGACTTTGAAGGGATAGAATTCAACGGTGTAGCAGCACAAGTTCCTAGGCACATGAGAAGAATTCAAACCAGTTCTGATACTCAAGAAGAGGGGCTATTTATCTACTTGTAGCTATCATGAGGCAGAGGAAAGAGACGAAGAGGACCACAAAGATCACCATCTCCACCTAACCGGACTTTGTCTACACCTCCACCTGGTAGACCTTTTCTCACATCAACTAGAGTTCTTAGGCCAATCATAATGGCACATCTACCATCAAATCCCTTTGTCAATTTTACGGGTAGTATTCCACCACGCCGTAAATGCTCAAAATCGATTCAGGTTGCAGCGCTAAAGAATATCCCCCATTTCACAAGAGAAAATCATACTACTCCTATTGACCACATCCAGGATATTGCCAATGCATGTGCAATTAATGAAATAAATGAAATGGATATTACAGTCAAGTTGTTGGCTTCATATTTTAAAGGTAAAGCCTTACAGTGGTTTAGGAGCCTAATGGTAGGGTCTATTACGAATTGGAACCAACTTTGTTCAACTCTTTGCAACAAATTCGGGGACAGGGCAGACAATTTGTCTTTATTGGAACAACTGATGACAATCAAAAGATCTCCTAATGAACAAATGATAGATTTCAACTTCAGATTCCAACGGACATGGGATAGGATTCCAATAGATGTTAGACCAACCACCGAAGGCGCATTCCTTTATTTCTTAAAGGCTATAAATTTAGACATAGCCATGATGATCCAATCAATGGGAGGGACAACACTGCTAGGGGCCTATGACACATCTATCAGAGCATAGAACTATTTGATCCAAGCTGGCAAGCTTGCACCAAGGCCACCAATACCTCTCTATCCGGATATGGGAAATCCTACAACCAGTCAAGCACCATAGTTGAATCCCATTCCAACTCCTAGAAATCAAAGCAATAATGAGGCATCGACTTCTTCAAATACTTCAAAGGAATTACAGGAGGTTATGAAACAACTGCAGAACCTTGGAAATGAGCTGGTGACTATCAAAAGACAACAAGCTCAAAGTGCTAGACCGTATCAACCTCAAGCATAGTACCAGGCTAGGCCCCCATACCAACAAAATAGACCACCAGCTCAGGCTGCAAATCAAAACCAAAACCAGGGACAACCTCAAGCTGTCAGGCCATTTCAACCGTATGATCCAAATGTAATAACATCCTCAAGAGCCTTGGTTCCAACACAAAACAACATGGCATAGGAGTACGACTGGTGTTACCCTTGCAATCTACCTCACAATCAGTCAGCGTGTTTCAATGGTGCACTAAATCAAGCCTTGATGGTGCAAACCATTGGTGTGTCTCAAGAACCAAGCCAAGCAGGGAATCAGTAGCAAGAAACACAACAAGAAGCACCTCCAACAGAAACCATGTTGGCCAATTGGCAAAGCAGAATACTTGTGGAATTAACCAACACCTTTTCAAGGTGTGGTTATCAACACACGGTCAAAGAAGAGAAGCATAGAAGAGGGGCAACCGTCTAATCCAGTTGTTTCTCAGCCCACTCCTACACAACAAGGGGTTAGTAGACCAAATGCAGTTCCAAATGTGCAAAATCAGCCTAAGGTACCTATTGTAGCAACACATGCGCACTTCAAGCTCCAGAAAAGGTTGCGCCAAGTAAGGGACAACAAAAAGACAGATCATCCCCTTTCAACATCATCGATCAAATGAAGAAGACACATGTGAACATTTCCATGTGGGAATCACTGGCGATCTCAGGACAACAAGATTTATTGCAAGCTGCAATGGCTAATTAGTCTGCCTCAAATGTATCAAACCAAGGACATGAGAAAGTTCTCACTAATGCAGGCAACATGATGGGGGCAGACAAGTAAAAATTTGAAGCCTCCACCATTTTGTTTCATTGGTCATTGGAAACCACTTGGTACACAACCACATGATAGATTCAGGGGCAATTAGTTTAGTGATGTCGAAGCAAATAGTAGATCAACTGGGTCTGAAGTATGAGCTAGTGTTGAAAGGAGTAGTACAGCTAGATGGAACAATAGTTTGAATAGTTGGGGTCATAAAAGGGTTAAGCCTAACACTACATGTCCTGTCCTAATGTTGAGTTTCTACAAGATGTGCGTGATTGACCTTCCACCACTCTTTGCGTTGTGTCTATCAAGAGACTTCGCCGCAAAAATCGGTGGATATTTATTTGTAGATTGGTCACACATGATTTTCAACATGAGGTATGGGGCCAAAGCAACAATCAAAGTCAGAACCAATTACTAATTTCCATATTGAACCTCATGTGCCAAGGATGCAAATTTCTCAACCTTTGATCAGGAGGAGTGTTCAAATGATCTAGAAAAAGGTACTAAGGTCAAGGGAATTCCTGATTTGAATTTGGATGAATGGGAAAACAAGAGTCATGAATTTGACCCATACAAGGAAATTGAAGAATCTGAATTGGGCGTGTATTGTGTAAACGAAGAAAATTCACCCATTCCCGACATCATTCAGCCTGAACAAAAGGATGACAACGAAGTTTGGCAACTATTTTTCGATGGTTCGAGAAGCAGACAAGGTGTTGGAGGTGGTGTAATGTTGATTTCACCACAAGACATCAAATATTTTTCAGGTTTTCATTTCTAGTTTTCCTGTTCAAACAACATGGCTGAATATGAGGCATTGATTCATGGACTTCATTGGGCCAGGAAAAAGGGCATAAAGAACTTGCAGGTGTTCGGGGATAGCGAGCTAATCGTCAACCAAGTTAGGGGATAACATGCTATAAAGAATGACCTGCTGAAAAACTACAAGAATAGGGTATGGGACCTCATTGAGGATTTTGAAGCTTTCAACATTGTGTCCATTCCCAGGAAGAAAAATGAAGCCACGAGATAGGCTCGCAGTAGTTGGAGCAACGTTCGATGTGGTTGAAAACATCAAAAGGGAAAAAACATAGCCACATATCCATGTGATTGTGAGGCCAGCAGTTCAGATAATAACACAAGCTGGCAGGTGTTTGAGAACGATCAACAGATCGTCAATTTCTTGCAAGAAGAGAGCGAATTCTCGGCTAGGAATCGGGATGACTAGACTAGAAGCAAAAGACGGGGATCAAGTAGTGCAAGCTGCGGACAAACAAGCTTCCCAAGGGTTTAGTAACATTGAAGTCTATCTTCAACCCTAACGACGATTCAGTAAGGAAAAGGCTAACATACAAGTCAAGAGAAAAGATTCGGAGCCAATTCCGGTTGGGGAAGGAAAAACACTTCAAATTAGTAAAGTGGCCCTTGAGCGGGACAAATCAGATTTCATACTGACTTTGCCAAGAATTCTCGATGTCTTCACTTGGAGTTATGAGTACTGCAAGAATTCAACCCAAAGTTGGCACAACATACAATAGAATTGGATCTAGATGCTAAGCCCGTCAAAGTGTAAGGAGAGACCAGTCAACCCTCACATTGAGCCTCTAATGAAGAAAGAGCTAAACAAGATAAGCATTATATTCCGATCAAGCACTCAAGTTGGGTTGTAAACTTGGTTCCGGTCAAGAAGAAGAGTGGAGAAATCAGGTTGTGTGTGTACTTCCGAGACCTCAATAGGGCATCTCTCAAAGACCATTACCCACTTCCTTCAATGGAGAAAATATTGCAAGTGGTGTCCGGTTCAGAGAGATTCTCTCTCCTGGATGGCTACTCAGGGTATAATCATATAATGGTGAAAGAAGATGACCAGTTCAAGACGGATTTCACCACCAAATGGGGCACCTATGCCTACAAGAAGATGCCATTTGGGCTATCAAATGCTGGAGCCACTTTCCAAAGGGCAATGGATATGGCATTCAAGGGTTGATCAATAAAATAGTTCTGATATATCTTGACGACATCATTGTATTCTCCAAAAATGTAGCGGATCACCTCTTTCATCTGAGGCAAGTATTTCAGAGGTGTAGAAGATTTGGGGTATCATTGAATCCCAAAAAATGCATATTCTTGGCTCACGAAGGAAAACTTCTAGGCCATATTGTTTCAAAGGAGGGGTTGACGATTGACCTAGAAAGAGTTGAAGCAATTCAAGCGTTGCCATTGCCAAGTCACAAGAAGGCTCTTCAAAGCTTCTTAGGAAGGATCAATTTTGTCCACAAGTTTGTTCCAAACTTTATAGCTCTCGTAAAGCCAATAACATTGATGTTAAAGAAGAGCATGGAATTTAAGTGGACATTTGAAGGCAAGGAAAGTTTTGAGGCAATAAAAGAGGCTATATCTCAAGCTCTAACTCTCGTCAATCCAGACTTCTCCAAGGACTTCATGTTATATGCCTTTGGTGGTGGAGACACAATTTCTGCAATCCTGGTATAGCAAAACAAAGAGGGATTAGAACAACCAGTTGCTTTCTTCAGTCAAGGCTTGGAGGAATACGAAACTAGGTACTCTTTCATTGAAAAGCATGTCCTTGCAGTGATCAGGAGCTTAAATAAATTCAAGCACCTAGTCTCAAACAACAAGATCCAATTATTGGTCTCTCATGTGGGAGTCAAGGACTTCCTTCTAAACAAGGATCTGAATGAGAAATGTGCAGGATGGATCACTCATGTCATGGAATATGACATCGAAATTAAGGTCACTAAGTTGGTCCGTGGAAAGGGATTATGTGAACAACTAGCCTCAAGTCAGCAAGTTGAAGTAGGTGATGAAAAAGAGACTGTCTTGGTACTACAGGATGGTCAAGAACAGGAAAATGATGATGTGCCCACTCCTTGTTGGACTCAGAATATGATACACTTCCTACAGATAGGCCTACACCCTCCAGAAATGAGCAAAGCAAAGAGGAGATACTTTATATTACAAGCCATTCCATATGTTCTTGTTGATGGTGTTTTGTTCAAGAAAGACATCAATGGAGTTCTATTGAGGTACATTGGGACAGTAAAATTGAGAGGGTGTTACAATATTTTCACGATGGAGACTCCAGAGGACATTTTACACACTGGATAATGCTCTTAAGATAATGAAGGCAGGGTACTATTGGCCCATAGTGTTCATCGACTGCTATACATGGATAAGAAAGTGTAAGAAATGTGCACTCTTCACAGGCAAAGAAAGACTAGCAGCACTTCCATTGCACCCAATTTTGGTTGACCAACCATTTATGCAATGGGGATTGGACTTCATCAAGGTCATCAATCCAAACTCAAGCCAAGGCCACAAGTGGATTCTCATGGCAACGGACTATTTCACCAAGTGGACCGAAGCAGTAGTGCTCAAAGAAGCAAATGAGTCTAACATACTAGACTTTTATGAAGGAATAGTGACCAGGTTCGGTGTCTTTGGCCACTATCATATCGAGACAATGCATTAGCATTCATAGGTTCCAAGATTACAGAATGGGCTGTCAAGAATGGAATCTATTTGAGCACCTCTTCAAATTATTACCCACGGGGGTAATGGGATGACAAAGTCCATGAACAAGAATTTGCTAAGAATCATCGAAGGACTCGGATGAAAACCAAAGGACATGGCATACCAAGCTAAAATCAGCGTTATGGGTTGACAAGATAACACTAAAGAGGTCTGAGGTAGTTCTCCCTACAAGTTGGTCTATGGGAAAGAGTGCAAGATTGCCTATATCATTGGAATTGCCAAAGCATTAGAGCTCATGAAGTAGTTGGAGTTGTCTCGAGTTCAAACCAATGGAGGCCATGTATGCAGAGTTGATGGAATTAGAGGAAATTAGAGAACATGTAGTTCAAATGATTGAGAAAGATCTGGCCTTAGTAAAAAGATGGTTTGATAAGAAAGCAAGAGCAAGGACCTTCCAGGAAGGGGACCTAGTTCTGAAATGGGATGCAGATCGGGTAAAAATAGGAAGGCATTCCAAGTTTAATGCCATTTGGAGTGGCCCCTACATGGTCATGGGATGTAAGAATAGCAATGCCTTCTAATTATCTACATTGGACAGAGAAGAACTCTCGATTCCGGTTAACGGAATCTATCTTAAACATTGCTACTAAAAGGAAAAGGTTTACCCTTGTAAATAGTAGCCTAGGGTTTTAATTCCTCTAAGTGCATATGCACATTGTCTTGTTGTAGTTAGGTTTCAGATTCCCTAGGTGCTTCGGCACATGTATTTTTGCTCCCTGGTTGAATTTCTACTGATTCAAAGATGCTCCAGGAGAAGGAGTTGCGGTATCAAGCTCAGGATCAGATATCAGGTTGGTTTTAGGTTATTGCTTATGACTCCATGCCCAATGGATTGCTAAAAGGCCACTGATCTTCTACCTAGTAGGCAGGTGATCCCGTTGAGTTGCCAAATTGTTGTATATATCTCCCCGGGTAAATATAGACAAACAGAAGAATATGGAAATCAAAGAAACTCAAAACCTGACATTTATTTGCGCCACCAGTCACTTATGGCGCAGATCGAAGGTGTCGACATGTAAAAAGTTGTTCCCCGACACAGGTTGGAGGCGCAGATCAGAAGGT
This sequence comes from Taxus wallichiana var. yunnanensis, assembly GCA_018340775.1. Classification (NCBI taxonomy): domain Eukaryota; kingdom Viridiplantae; phylum Streptophyta; class Pinopsida; order Cupressales; family Taxaceae; genus Taxus; species Taxus wallichiana. The sequence continues at coordinate 934,655,232 of CM031242.1, forward strand.
GTCGACATGTAAAAATTTGCACCCTGGCGCAGGTTGGAGGCGCAGATCGAAGGTGTCGACATGTAAAAAGTTACACCCTAGTGCAGGTTGGAGGCGCAGATCAGAAGGTGTCGACATGTAAAAATTTGCACCCTGGCGTAGGTTGGAGGTGCAGATCAGAAGGTGTCGACATGTAAAAATTTTTTCCCTGACACAGGTTGGAGGTGTAGATCGAAGGTGTCGACATGTAAAAAGTTGCGCCCTGGCACAAGTTGGAGGCGCAGATCAGAAGGTGTCGACATGTAAAAAGTTACGCCCTGGCGCAGGTTGGGGGCGCAGATCAGAAGGCATCGGCACCACATTTTCAATGCCTATGGCACACTTTAAAGTATGTTGATGTGAGGATGGGTGCGCCGAGGCACACCTTTAGGAGGCGCAATATTTTGAGCGTTGACACCTCAAACCTGACAGAAAGCAAACCCTGACCTAGATATTCAAATGGCCATAACTTTTCATAGGGAACTCAGATTCATGCAAGGTTGGACTTTTCGGAAATCTTACAAGGTCCTCTACTTAAATACTACTAGATATATTTAATTGGGTGAGAAAAAGTTCTTCAAAAATGTAAAATACAATTCGCCATTTTTTGGGTTTGCTAGGGTTCTCACCTACCGCCATAATGAGATGAATTAAATACAATCTAGAGGTGGTTGGGGTAGATTTGGAATTCCTCTCTCTTCCCTCTCTCATTCTTCCTATAAATTGTAAAGATGGGCTTCTTTCTAAAGGTTGGAAATTCTTGTTCTGCCCCTCCCTTCTTCTCTTTGGCAGGAGAATTTGTGGAGTTCAAACCTCCCATCTAAAACTATAATGCAACTTTGCCTCTTAGCATTTTGTAGTGTATTATATCAATATTTAGAGAAAATAATGCATGTCTGTGGATGATTCTCAACCCTCTCTGTGTTCATTTGCATCCTCCTGATCTTTCACTGTAAATCTGGTTATCTGTGCATGATCTTGCATTGCATTTTAATGGTTTGTGTTTATTGGCAAGACAGGTGTTCTTCATTCCTTGGTGCATCACCTTTGTTAGTTTAGGTTTATTTTTATGCATCTTCTTACCTTGTCTCCTTAGCAAGTTAGATTAGGTTTTGAGTAAACCCTCTACATTTTTATGTGTGCATCTGAACAGAGGAATAGGAACCAGCCTTCATCCGGAGAGCTTTCCGATTCGCAAGGTCCCACACTTGGGAAAAGCTCCATGTTATGAAATCGCACTAAGAGTCTCAACCCATCAAGTTGCAGACATTCAAGGGTGCTGTGATTCGCCATCAACAACCCCCACATGAGATATATTTTCACATAGATTTGGTTCGGGGTGCAGAGCCTATCTCACGAGCACCGTATCGGATGACTATTCTTGAGCTTTACGAACTAAAGTTATAGCTTCAGGGCCTTCTGGAGAAAGGCCTGATCCATCCTAGTGTATCCCGTTGGGGTGTACCAGTGATCTTTGTAAAGAAGGATGGATCTCTGCGGTTGTGTATTGATTAACGCCAGCTGAACAAGGTAACGATCAAGAATCATTACCCCCTTCCACACATTGGTGATTTGTTTTATCAGATGAAGGGGGCCACAGTGTTCTCCAAGATATATCTTAAGTCGAGGTTATCGTCACGGTGAGGATCACGAAGGCATATTTTCATAAGACTGCCTTCCATACAAGATATGGCCACTACAAGTTCACCGTAGTGCATTTTGGTTTGACGAATGCCCCTGCATTGTTCATGAGCTTGATGAATGGGGTATTTAAGAAATTATTTGATTGATTTTTGCTCGTCTTCCATGATGACATTCTCGATTTACTCACGTATGCATGAGGAGCATGAGGAGCACCTTCACCAGGTTCTTCAGTGTCTTCATGAGCAGCATCTTTATGGGAACCCGGAGAAGTGTGCGTTTTATCGACAGAGGTGCAAAGATTTGGGCCACATCCTTTCTACGGGAAGGTATCTCGGTTGATCCTTCTAATATTCAAAGCTATTATGAATTAACCAAAGATCCACTAGTGTGACAGAGGTGTGTAACTTCATGGGTTTAGCAGGATATTACAGGAGATTTGTTCAGGACTTCTCTCGAGTTGTGCACCCCATCACTTCCCTTCAGCGGAAAGGGAAGAAGTTTGTTTGGTCAGATAGATGTGAGAAGGCTTTCAAGACACTCAAGGAATGCCTCACGATAGTGCCTATTCTTACGCTTATAGATCCTCGGGGAAAATTCTTCGTATGCGTAAATGCTTCTTTGGCATGACTTGGAGGTATGTTGATGCAAGAGGGCGAGTAGTGGCTTTTGAGTCTTGCAAACTCAAGGATTATGAACTTAATTATCTGAATCATGATCTTGAGCTTGCGGTAATTTTTCATGCCTTGGTACGATAAAGACACTTCCTTCTTGTCCAGATATTTACACTCGGGACTGATCACTTGAGTCTATGCCACCTCTTCACGTAACGCAATCTCAATGTTCATCAGTAGCGTTGGATGGAGTTTCTTTGTGAGTACAACATAGAGATAGAGCATGTGAAGGGGAAGGAGAATGTGGTTACATATGCCTTGAGCAAACGGAGACATGGGGTTATGGCCACTTCAGTGGGCATAGATTTGCAGAGCGGGATATTACATCAGCTTCCTCACGACAGCTTCTACCTTGCAGCGAGGGAAAAGATTGAGTCTCAAAGATCCCCATAGGGGAATTTTGATGGATTCTCATTAGAGACGAATGGCCTTCTCGAGCACGGGCACGTCGATTTATGTTCCTAGAGATGGAGGTTTGAGACAGACATTTTGACAGAGGCTCATCGTGCACCATATTCAACCCATCCTGGGTGAAGAAGATGCACGCCTATTGCATTATTCTTGCCTTGTTAAAAGTATTAATACTCCCCATGATTACTAATAATAAAATATTTCATTTTAAAAGGAGAAATTATTCAATGGATAATATATTAAATTATTAATATGTTATTAATATTAATACATTTAGTATATATACATATGGTACGAATATAAATAAAATAAAAGTTATTAAAATCAAAACCTTAAAGGAAAATGCATGAGTGGTAGTTTTGGCTAACTTTTTATTAAAACAAAAAAAAAGAAACTAATTAAAAGTGTGTCCTGCACTTTTTATTATTAAATTTAAGGAAAGGGGTTGGGGAGGGTCACTGACCACCTCCCACCCCCACCCCATTAATAAATGGGATGGGGGGTGAGGTATCCGACCCTCCCCACAACCCAACCACTCGTCTCCCTAAATATTTAATTTCATAGCCTATGACACCCCCATATGCATTTCTTTTTATTCACGACTTGTATATTCTACTAAGCTACTACGACTCTTCATCATATATATATATATAACAAGAGGTTTTTTTTAATATATTTTTCTCCTCTAATATGTTTAATCACTGTGTTAACAGTGGTTTCAGATTTTTTTGTTTTATTATTTTTTATTCATTTTAAAAGAAGGGAGAAATCTATATAAACGATGTGTGTGTGTGTGTGTGTGTGTGTGTGGTGTGTGTGTGTGTGTGTGTGTGTGTGTGTGTGTGTACACACACACACTTTCTCATGCCCAAATGAGAATATGAATCAAATCTTAAGTATGCAAAAAAAAAAGTTGGGTAAAATAAAAAAGAAGTTCATTTAGGCAAATCCAATAAAATGAGCTAAATAAAGTATATATAATTACTTTTAACACCCTAATGACAGTATGCACAAATAAGGAAAATTATTGGAGCTTGAAATGTCTCTCCAAAAGCTTGGAATGACCTCTAATGGCTTTCATTCCTCCTCCAATAACCCGCAAAACAAAATAGAAACAATGAGATAAATGAAATGAGAAAGAATACTTCATAAGGATGCTTTAGGTTGCTTACCCTTCTTTTTCTACATCAGGGAGCAAATTGAATCCATCCAAAGGATGAGATTCATCCCTAAAAAATTAGGTGGAGAGTGGGTGAATAGAAATTGCCCTTTTAATTTAAATGTTTTAATTTCAAAATGTGGGTTGACTTTTTGAGGGGTTACTTTTGGGGTAGGGAAGTGTTCATTATCCTAACCCAATATTTTAGCATGGGACCTTGCTAGTTATTTCAACATTGTAGAAATTAAATAACCTTGGTATTTAATTTCATTGGCCACTTTTACCCTTGACACCTCATGGGGAATATTCAACTTTAGTATAAATTATTTTATTATTTAAATAATACTTAGGAGATTAAACTTGCTTAGTAAAAACAATGCATTAAAGCATACCGTAGATTCTAAGTATTGTGTTATCATGGAAAAATTATTTATGAAATTCATTGCCTTAGAGACATTAAGGTGGCAGCTATTGTTTTTAAAAACTTTTTTTGTCAACACGCGTTTCAAAAAGAAATAATAATTTTAGTAACTAAACCTAGGTTGTTCTTAGGTCTCGTGTGGATAATTTAATGGACATTACAACATGCATGTATTCGAATTTCGGTGGATGTAAAGTCGTGTTAAAAACACTAGTAGGATAAATAAATAATAGTGGGGAGTTGTTTGTGATAATAAGGGAGAAATGCATCTATGAATGAAAACTAAATTATATGCTAATATTAATTTACTAAAAAAACAATATTCTATATATTTAATTAGAATATTTTATATGAATTTTTACCAAAGAATTTGAATGCCTTAATAAGTTAATAAAATGTCAAAAACTAAACTTTAGGAATGAACTAGTTGATATTTCATTCTATTTCTAATTATCATTTCAACAATGCACAAGGAACTTAAATGTAGCCATCTACTATGCACACAAAGTAATATGAATGGTAAGCATTAATAAGCACTTTCTTATCAAGATTTAAAGTTTTATATATATAGTACTTAAAAAACAAAAAAATACAAAAATGATGTAGTGCCCACTTCCCTTTAACACCTTTTGATACATGATCATGATTAATCGTTGTCTATACCATGGACATTGTTATAGTTTTGATTTAGTATGATGATTAGATGTTAGAGCATGGATTATTGTTGACTCTGATTCATATATGATGCATGATGATTATTAGAGACATTTTATATATTGAGGTTGATATACTGTCTGACATGGTTACATTATAGATGTGTTCAGACATGTGATATTTGGATATTTTGAGTAGACCTAGAAAATGAAAATTGATGATGATATAGTTGTTGATGAAATTTTAAGTGACACTGTTAATTGGCTTGATGATTGTTGTGATTCACATATATATTGATGACTTTGGAAGTATATTATATTCATTTGGATGTTTTGATGCAACCACGAGGCTGAAGGAGGTATTTGTAGTTTTGTAGGTTAAAAGTATCACAACAAACATCTGGGGATTGGAGACCAACCACATTGGAATTCTAGATGAATTCAACAAGGTCACCATGGCAACAAGTATTTGTTGTGTGTGTTTGTATTTTTGTTAGGGATTCCCATTGGGGGATCACCTTAAAATGTGACTAAAGGATTTTATGTTTTTCTCGTTATTTGGTCCCTTTTATTTAATTTTTGTATGTGTTTTACGTGGTGCACTTACCCTTTCATTATTTATTTAATGTGGTGTTAATATTATGAGTAATCATATTATTTAGTTAATTAATTAAAAGATGTCATAATAATGTAATTAATAGAGTTTTTGGCCATGTTTTTAAGTGTTGTAAGAATGTGTAAATAATGTGTAAGTGACCTTGTAAGTGATTTGGAAGTTAACTTTTGAGTGTGAAACACTCCACCTTCTTGGAAATTCGAATTTGTCCTTGGAGGCTGATTTTGTAGGCTTGTGGGACAAGTTAAACTTGTCCCATATCTATTAAATTTATTTACCAACCATACCTATGGTTGGAGAGTCAAAATTTGACTTTTATAATTACACTTTTCTTACTTTGCTTTGGGGTGTGGGTTGGATTTGATCATGTCGAAGAAACTGTCATTTTATTCACCCACCTATTTATTGTGCATTTGAAAATGAAGTTGACTTTGGGGTTGGGGTTGAAGATGTGTGATGTGGCATCCTACATGGATCCACTTCATCCTCTTCTCTTCCCTCTTCTATAAAATTTGAATTCCTTGCCTTGTTTTGGGTTGCTTGATTTTGGAGACTTCATTCTTGGGTGAATTTTTTTGTTGTTTTGGAAGCTCTTGCTTGAAGGAGTTTTTGAAATATTGTTGCATGGTTTTTCTTAGCTGTTTTGGATTGCTTGCATTGGGTTAAGCTTGTTGTTTTGGAACCTGGAACAACTCCATCATGGAGAGGTAGGAACTTGGCTCTTGAAATGCTCTTCTTGTATGAATGTGAATGTTAATGTATGAATGTTTGATATGTTTTTGGGATATTGGGTAGATGGCCTAGGGATGGTGTAGGAGAAGACTATGGGGTTTAATCTATGGGAGGCACAAGTGTGTTTTAGGGAGGTATAAGTGTGGAGGGATTTGGGATTTGGGTTCCACCTTACAAAGAAATAGCTTGCATTTCTTTACTCGTTATGGGGTGCCATAAGAGGTTAGGAAGACATATGAAAATGTGAGGAATAAGGGGTAATTGGGGAGGCATAAGGGCATGTCGGTTTGGTTTTAAATATATATATATATATATATATATTTGGTGGGTTGTACTCGGTGGTGATACCCATTTTCCCCCTTGGGAGGCATAAGCAACATCCCCCATAGCTTCTTTCTCCTTTGGCTTGCTTGATGAATCCTTTGTATTGTTTGTCATGTTTTAATATAGTTGTAAACTACATTCTATTTTGGACTGTGTTTTATTGTGATTATGTTTCTTGTGTGTTTGTGGAAGCTTGTTATTTCCATGAGTTGGATCACATCTTTTATTGCATTGTGGTTGGGGCTCGAGGGCCAATGAAGAAGGATGGCTTCTCCTCTTCATTGAATTTCTTGGTTGGGTGGAGGGCGTTGTCTTTCCCTACTCTTATTGTGACCAAATTGGAAGAATGAGGAGTATGCATGTTGTTGTTCTGGAGCTGAGAAAAGACAGTTTGACAGTCCCTTGTGAAATGAAATCTCATTGTAACCTTTCCCACTTGAAGTGGACGAACTTGTAAATGTTTGTAATGGAAATATTTTGTACTAATTGCAAGTGGAAATTTGAAATGTAAAAGAGTTATACTCTGTATTCTGTTTTGGAAAGAATGTGAAAGAATGATACGTGTTTTTGTATGTTGCATTTCAAACCAAATGGAAAGGAAGTTGTAAGAGTTCATTTAAATTAATGGAAGTGGTTTTTTCTTTTCCATATGTTGTTATTCCATTGGAAATCTATGTTTAGCATTCACTATGAAATCTCTGTTTGAAAAGTGGTAAAGTGAAACACGTGAGAAGAAAATGTATTATTATGTTCTGTATATAATATATGTTTTGGAAGGAATAAAATAAGATAGGTTGTAATGTTGTATTTTGGAATCAATAAAGTATTGCATTACATTTTTCAATTTGTATTGTTGTATTGAAATTGATCATCCTTTGTGTTTTAAAATCGTTGTTGAAAAGAAGAATTGTGTGTGAGGAAAAATATAATGCTCTGTTCTTCAAAAAAATGTTAAGATTGGAAATTAGAATTTGCATTTTAGCCCATAGATGGTTTGATTGAATCAAATAAATGTATTAGGCTAGGATTAGAATGAATTTCCACACTTGGGAGATGGAAAGTAATTAAATAGATCCTTTAAAAATTTGCCCTTTATTTTGTTCTTTCAAACTAGCAATTATCTAAAAAAATGCATGATCGAACTGCAACAATAAAATAACAAATTAAATTATTAAATTGAAGTAGTAGGCCCTAAACGAATTATATTAGACAAAAACAATTAATGAAAATACTTCAAAACCTGGAAAAACCTAGTTCAAAGTTTCCACACTCGTTTCTCTGTCAAATTTGTAAATTTCGAATTAGAATTCAATCAAACATATCTACCTCACAAACTTATCCTAATTCCTCCTAAGGACAACTCTCCATGTCTATTTGACATGTTGAGAGAGGATCAAACATATCTACCTCACAAACTTATCCTAATTCCTCCTAAGAACAACTCTCCATGTCTATTTGACATGTTGAGAGAGGAAGAAGATCAAATTGAATAAATCTCACAAGTTAAAATTTACCAGTTCACACTGTAAAATCTGCAAGCCATTTTCTTAAAATCGACCCTTAAACTTTATCAAAATCAAAAATTAATGATCTCTATGTAAAGAGGATGTCGAGAGCCTTGTTTGCCCAAAACCAAGCTCTCTATAAAAATTTATGGCCTTCTAAAGTTTTTCTTCCTTGGCGTCAAAATATGGGAAAATTTTCCTTGGCGGGCCCGTGGCCCGAATTTTTCCCTTAAGCACTTAGGAAAAAATTTCAAGAAAATTTTCCAAATTTTCCCCACCGCCCTACCAACCACAGCCAATCAGAGGCTGCCATGTGGCACCATGGGGTGTTGGCGGAGGGGCGGACCCCTTTTTAAACTTAGCACATCCGAAAAAATTTTGGGAAAATTTTCCAAGTTTTTCCCGCCGCCCATGACTAATCAAGTGATGCCACGTGGCATCATGAGGCATTGGAGGAAGAGCGGGTCCCTTTTTCCTTTTTTTTGTTTCAAAAATTTTGGGAAAATTTTCCATGTCTTCCCCACTGCTCCACTGATCCGCAGCCAATCAGGAGTTCTCATGTGTCCTTTGAGGATCCGCGGGAGCGCGGGCGCAAAGTTGGCTCCTCGCCCCACACGGAAATTTCTCAAAGTATTTCCCGCCACACAACCCTTCCTCGCATTGGCTTTGGAGACACCACATGTCCCCGGCAGTTTCATGGGAGCGTGGGCACAAAGCTTGCTTTTGCCCCATGCAAATTTCTCAAAGTATTTCCTGTCACCCTGCCCTTCCCCACGTTGGCTTAGGAGGCACCATGTGTCCCTTATGGACTTGCGGACATGCTGGTGCACAAGTGCAAAGTTAGATTTTTTCCCCACATGGAAAATTCTCCAAGAGTCTCCCCGTGGCCCACCAACCCGCCCTTTGGGCAAATTTTCACCCTTGGGCCCACAGTGCCCGCTCTTGGGGAAAATTTTCACCCCAAGGCCCGTCGGCCCATAACTTGAGAAATATGAGGAGTTAGGAGGACTTCTTTATATCAATGGAAAGGTGACAAAATTTCCTATCTAATGGGAATGATTTAAGGAATTTTTGAATGTGTTAAGTGTGAGAAAAATCAAGTTGAAACTTTAAGCTGTTAGAGAGTGGGTATGGTGAAGATTTACCCTCTAAACCTAATTGAACCTTCTAACCCTAAATTTTGGACCTTATGACCTCTAATAATTGTTAATAAAATAAAAGTATGTTCTAGTAGATTAGAATTGTTCTAGAACTTGTTAGTGACAATTGTTGCTTTGTAACTTATTTGTAGACTCTTTTAAAAAAAAAAAAAAATCCATAACTTTTCCTAACTAATCCTAGGTTGTTCTTGGGTCTCAAGTGGGTTGTTTTTAGTGGGCGTTACAAGTGATGACGCTAGAAATCATATTTAAAACATAAGTTTAATAAAATATTTTGTTTGAAAAGAGCCTAGTTATCAAATGGGTTGTAATCTAATGGAGTATATAATGTTGTAAAAATGAATATGGTTAAATAATACTTAAATCATTATTATAAATAAGCAAAATTAAGCAAGCATGTAGTACATTTATATGTATGCATATAAAATTGAAGAATGGTTTGTTGAACAATCATAGAAAAAAGAGGAAATGGAGGTTAATATGTAATAGTGTGGGGGAATGTGTCGAGTAATTTTAGTTGGTCGTAGGTAGCTCAAGTAAATGAATGTGAGCTTTTGTTTTGTAGATGAAAATAATGGCCCAAAGACATTTTAGAGTATCTTTGAGCAAGAGAGGAGGAGCTATATATGAAGGCCATTAATGTTACAAACTCTAATTATTGTGAAAATAACGCACCTGGCATTTTGTAGCTTTGATGTCAATAGTTGTTTTTTCCAAAGTTAAACCTTGATATTTATGCATCGTTAGAGCCAAAGAATTTTTATAGGGATTTGCTTGCAATTCCCATGTGAAATAGGGGAACTCGGTATGTGGAGAGGTTGATAACATCTCATTTGGGACAAATTTGTATATGTTGAAATTGATAATGTTAACTTGAGAGGTATTGAAGGTAGGGAAACATCAAAATTGTATACGATTGATGCTCAACATAACTAATTGAGTTATCTATAAGTCTAGCCTCAACCTAAATGCATAGATACCTACTCTAAGTATACTTCATGGCAACAATGTACATAACTATGAAATAATAACAATCAAACATTTTTTTGTTGTAATGTTTTGTATTCCTAAAACTACATGTGCCCTATTAAAGAACACAATGCACACCAAGTGTATAGAGAGATTTCCTTTACAAGAAGTGTTTAATGAATTTTGTCCTATTTTCTCATTCTTTTCCTTTTTTGTTTGTGTTCCACTACACATGTTGAGGCTTGATGTGAATCCACTTATATTAAACTAAAGGTGGACCATGTTCAATGGACTACGAATGAAATCTAAAATATAATAGTAGTGAGAATTGATGTAAAGCAATTTCACAGGGAAGATAGGTGCCTCATGAAGGCACAAACAAGGTTGTAGTTTTATGAAAAAATTGAGCTTTGATAGAAACTTTGCACCCCAATTTGAAGGTGTTCTTGGGCTATAACCTCTACAGAAATGATTACATTATCGTCTCTAAATACATTCTTGATGGTGATTAGGTGAATTGTACTACCACCCTCACAACTATCAAGAAGTCCCAAACAAGTGGAGACATGAACATTTGGCATAAGAACCATACATCAATTCGCATGAAACTATAGGGTCCATTGATTTCCTAACATGCATTAGAGCCATTGTGCCTACACATCATATATGTTTCATAAAGTCTAAAATTTGACCATATTAAATTTGAAACAATTATTCAAAAATGCTTGCAACATAATAGTACATTGTAGTACTTACAAGATACCACTATCAAGGGTTCAAGTTTTATTGTTTTTTGTTCTAGTGTTTGCAAACATAGGTGATGTTTGGATCCTCATGTCAAATATTGCATGTGAGTACAACAAACACATGGATGGCTCCACCAAATCCATGCTTCAATGTATGCCCATCCTTTTTCCACACCACACACCCTTCATATATGATAAATGGGTATGCCTACACTTGACGCCTTGCATTTAATAGAAGGGAGCACCTATAGACAAAAAGCTTTACAGAGTCAATGGACACTTGGTCCAATGTTGGTGAAGTTGTTTGGCTCACATAGAGCTCCCCAGGATCAATTCTTGTTGAATGAAAAGGACCCCAATAACCTTATATGAAGAGTCAAGCAATTGATGCCAAGATCATGTCTTGGGTGATTTTGACAGTATGAATGCCCCTTACTTATAGCTGTTTAGATGAAAGTGTCCATTGATTTTGTTTATATGCTTAGTCAATATTGTAATTTCAAAGTGTAAGTTTGCTCTGAAACATTTTAGTATATGTTCTCTTAAACATGGTTGGTATGTGTTTCCTCTTAAACATGGCCAATTTTCATATATTAGTTGTTTAGTTGAAGATGTTCATTAAGTTTGTTTCTATGCTTAGTTAGTAATTTCGATATGTGTTTTCTCTAAAATATTTAGAGTATGTGTTTCCTTTGAAACATGGCCAATTTTGATATGTGTTTCCTCTAAAACATGGTAAGAGATGCTCCTCATTATAATATTTTGACATTTAATAAAACTAGCAATCGCATGTGTACAATGCAATGTGAACACCGAACAGTAGAAGTTTTTTTATTTTGACCATTGGGATTCCTCCATTTATTGGGCTAGAGAGTATTTTTCTTGGAATTAATTGTATTAGTCCCCGATACATGTGTTCTAAATGTGGATCATATACCCTAAGCCTCATTAGCAATACATAAATTAGAGCTTCATAAAACTATATGGAGGGGTCTTTCTTGACTTTGGCATCCACCTATTTGAGCTCCTTTTACCCCCTATCATGATGTCCCCTGCTCCCACCATGTTTGTAATTATTGAGAAGCGCAAGCCCCCTTTCCTCACACTCGGAACCCTGTAAAAACACAAACTAACTACACAACTTAGTCATTGCTCCCGCTGTTAAGTTTACTACATAAATTGTTGTTTATTCACCTTCTGTGTGGAACAGGGAAAATGTCGTCCCTGACTTTTTATGATGTATAAAAGCAATACCTTTGATAAATTATACTTAGATTCAAGCTTAAAATATATCCAAAAAAAAGTATGCGACATGATTTAATAATTGTCACAGAAACCTCCATAAACCCTACTTTGAGACATTTAATATTTGCCTTCATAAAACAATGTAAATCAAATTTTCAGCCACAAAATTACACAATATAACAGTGCTCAAGCTCCACCATAAAGACTTCATTACAACACACTCTCACGGTTTCTTTTACAGAAGATCCTAAGCCAGCGGAGATTGGAAAATTAACAGGAGCTAGACAAATTAAAAAGAAAAGGATGCCTTAGCTAGACATTGCACAATATATTTAATAATATAGAGAAAACATTGAATGTCATAGTTTATCCATTTGTATGACATGGTAACATTGGTAGCATTATTGAATTTCTTTCATACGGCTTTTTGTTTAGTTTTGGTTGTGTTGTTGTAATGATTTTGTCACATAGGGCTCTCATCTATTTTTGTTATTGTATTCTTCGAGAATTTTTATATAAAAAACATTTATCAAGTTTGCAGACTACTTTTTGTTTAGTTTTGGCTATGTTGTTGTTATGGTCAACAACCTATTTTTTGTTGGTTGTTGTAAGGATTTCGTCATATAGGGCTCTCATCTTTTTTTGTTATTGTATTCTTTGAGCATTCTCTGATATAAAAAGCATTTATTGAATTTCAAATACAACTACCTTATTTTGGGGTCAAATGAACATGTCTTAAAATCAATAATAAAAGCATATCAATAGAAGAAATCTATGAATGATATTCTTCTCGATTCATTTGTTTAAGATATTTTGTCCAGAAGCATATTATCTCATGTCGTATACGATTCAAAATTGTAACCTCCCTTTCAATAACACAAGTTCTTCACCGTGAAGCTAACTTGGAGGAGGAAACAAACTTGAAACTATATAACAAAACTATTTTATGGGCTTGATTGCTTGTTAATGAAATAACCATAAATGGAACAAGTAGCCAACTAGCCCCCTCCCAAAAGAAAATGTATAGCACCATTAACAAAACATATTGCTTGTAATGTAATCTAGTAGCACAATGCTAACATTCTCAAGGGAAAAAAATGAATAGATTCTTCTTTATAATGAACAAGAGGATATTCTGTAATGCTGAAGCTCTTAACATCACTATAAAAATATAGATGTCTCAGGGAAAATGTTTTCCTGGGACTCCTGCCCTATCTCCAAATGGTTCTCAGCGCATGCATTTCGGTAAGGCAACATGTAGTCATCCCTCACATAACATGCCATGTCCTGAATTGACAAGAATATTCCTTCTGAGATTTTATCTGAGCCATAAGTCTTCTTAGTCCGACTCTCACTAATAGGAAGATTGTAATGCTTGCATGGAACCCATGTCTGTGCTAATGGTAGATTGTAAGTCTCACAAACTGTTTTGGTAGATGGTAGATTGCATGCAAAATGGTTGGGAAGAAGTCTGAGACTAAACTGTTGAATCCACATGATCTCATAGTTGTATGTTTTGATATTTATGCATGGGGTGGGAGATCTAGCCAATTTTTTTTTGCATAAAGAGGCCTTTCAATGTTCTTGCCTTTTGTATTTCTGTGGATTTATTTTTTTGTCTACTTACCTCCTGGCCTGGAGATCTGGTGGAGCCCTGATGATTATTGCGGGACAACAATCTCATTCTCTGCATATTATAATGTTCCTGTTGGCATTCCTAAAGGCCTTATAGCCCTAATCCTTCTTCTGAATGAGCTTCATCCAATTTGAGGGTGGTTAAGGTGACTGGGGACTCGCTTTCATCATCTTTTATAAAAGAAGTAGAAGCTAAACTTTTACGAGTTTGAAGTATGAATAATGTCTAATTTTAATATCGAGTAGATGTTTCTTAAACTCGGAAATTACCCTACGACAAGATCTGCTATGCAACTAAGAGTTCTGGCATTTCTACCTTCGATTTTTTGTTGGGTTTGTTATCTACCCAAGCAAGTGTAAATGCAATGTAGACACCTATAATTTGGTCTACATGATCTTATTACTAAGATCATACTAGCGATCCTAGTCTCGTGTTAACTTACTAAAATGCCATTATTGTGACATAATATTCCCCTGCCTCGTATTCCCTAGCTGATCCCAACTGCCAATCTGTAAAAGGTTGTGTCCTCTTATCCAAATACTAAATAATGCTCATGAAATATACAACAATAAAGTTTTTATTATTTCAGTATTTTTTTGTAGATCTCTTTTCTAGAAATATGTTCCAGTTAGTATAACTTTGAACCATCACTTGAATGAGATTTAATGTGGATTTGAAGTTGAAACACATTCAAGTTTCCACGCTAACATCCTAAAGATCCAAACCATCATAATGGCTACAAACCAAAAAGAAGCAAATCCACCAAGCATGGAAATGAATTCATTTTCCTTGACCAGTTACGATGTTGGGAAAGCAGGCGATAAATTGAGGACTCAAGCGGTTGTTACTTAACACAAGATGGATTTGAAGAGGTAAAACCATTGCCCTTTTCTGAATTAGGCTTTTCCGACCATGATGGCATACAAGTCAACAAGGATGGATTTGAAGAGATGACACCGTTGGCCATTTTTGAATTAGGATTTTTCAACCCTGATGACATATTACTCAACATGGATGGCTTCAAGAGGTCCCAACATTGGCTACATCTGAATTAGGGTTAGGCTTTTTCAACCCTATATCTGAAGTTTTTGTCCAACAGCTGTGCAAAATGCATCCAACAATTGTACTGGGAGCATATTTAATTATAACCACATACTCTTATACGCTCTATAGTCACCCAACAAACACATCTTCAACAAGAAACCCATTTCGTGCATACCCTACAATCATTGCAGTCATTGAGACCACATATCTTTCAGGCATGCATTTTTTCAAACAGTTCGCATGCTTCCAGTGGATGTTTATTTGCAGAAAATCCCATCCAGAGGGGGTTTTATTGTTGAGCTTAAGACCGTTGAAACAATTCAAGGGCTAGTTACTCAAGGAGTCCAAGAAACAAACAACAAAGATTTGAAAAACAATTAAGTCAAAATTATAGCCAAAAAAAAATGAAAACGTCCAAAAGGCCATCAAAATTAATCGCTTTGAAACAACATCCAAACGGCTGTCAAATTCAACACGCTTGTAGAAACGTATGAAGGTCCTCTACCATAGGTAGAAACTCAAAACAATAATTCTGAAACAAATGAATTGTATGAGTTTGTTATAATGTTGACCAATTTTGATATAAATTTCCTCTAAAACATGGTAAGAGATTCTCCTCATTATAATATTTTGATATTTAATAAAAAAACAAACTTTATTGATTTGACATGGTGTACACGAAGAAGATAAGGATGAGCGACGTTTTATTTGTTGTCAATCCATTAAATCGTAAAGGTGAACAATGATTCTTCCTTTATACATGAACATTGTCGTCCGAATACAATTGATGTCTTGAGCGAATAGAAAGACTTGAGGAGTTACTTGGTACTGTTTTCTTTTAATTTATATTAATAATTCGTGGGCGGCGATGCTGGATATTATATCGTTACCTAAGTATTAAACACATTTAAGAAAGCAGATGGCGACATATATTTGTTAAGAGGCTTTGAATAAAATGTTGAAATACAGAGGGAGGGAAAATTGCAAAGGCAGCTTCTACACAGCCCAGCCGTTCCCTGTTAGGGTTTGTTATTTGTTTATTACAAATTTACAATGTTCCTTTAAGATTTTATTGGTTTAAACTTGACGGTCGTTTAAGCGTTTTTAAGGAACTCTTCTGTCATATGTCGATTTATAATTGAGCGAATTTGTTTAATTAAAATACAAGCGAAAACCAGGCTTTTGCGTAAATATAAAAATCAGAAACAAACCATAATCCATTTTATTCTGAAGTTCGACGACTGTCGACCGAGAGAGGAGGAAAGAGTGATCGCTCTAGGCCCCTGAGATACATTATTATAATATTAAAACTCATGTCAAGATTGACACAATCACGACCTTTCACACGACTGTTTTGATGATCTGGGCTTCTTCTTCTGTAGTGGAGACTGAGAGCGCCAGGCCGTAGGGCCTCTGGTTGTAGCAGTCCAGATTCGATCCGTAGCTCACTCCCAATATATCACAATACCTCTTGTAAAACCCGATGCGGTCCTCCACCTTGGCGTTGAACCCCTTCCCGCATTCCAGTCCTCCGTTAATTATATTGGTGGTCATTCCATATCCAGCAACTCTACCTGCAGCACTATCACTGCCTGACGGGTTCCACCTTCCTGTAATTACATCGTGGCATGAAGGTTTTGGAGATTGTGCCGTCATCCAGAACCAGATCGCCGTCTTGAACGAGATCGTGTTATCTCTAGCCACAATGTCTGGGTCGTTTAGACCATCGAATCCTATCGCCTTTCCAGCCGCTATATAATTATAGTTCCTGCTCAACAATCACAGTATACAATTTCAACTTTCATAAATTATAAAATGGGAGGAAACATATATTGAATGAAAGGCGTACCATGACAGTTGGATGGGACCTCGGCCGTAATATTGCTTTCCAGAAGCGCAGGGACCTTGCTGCGAGTTGCAGTAATCTCCGCCGCCATTCTCTCTGAGGAAGCAGTATCCCCATGCGTATGGACCATCTGGAGCTGTTGCCCACCCGCCTGTTTTTATTAACACCAACACAACATTAATAAACCACAAATTCGGAATGGTTGTTACAGATTAACTAGTAGAAAAAGGAAATCATTACCAGTGGTCTCGTGGGAGGTTTGGGCAAAGAAGGCAGCAAGCTCTCTTTTCTGGGCAGTGGCGTCACCAGTGGTGCCGAAGCCATTGAAGGCTTGGGCTGCTGCAATGAAGGCGTTGTAATTGTAGAAGTTCTTGCCCGGACAACTTCCTTCATTTCTATGCTTCAACATTTGGTTGAACACGTTTTCAGTGATAATGGAGGCCACCCCTTTTCCGCCGGGGGTGGGAGGAGTCGGTGTTGGCCCTCCTCCTCCGCATTGGCTCTGGCAATCGGTGCCGCAGTGATCGGGTGTGTTACCACACCATCCCCATTTGCTGCAGCAAAGTCCGCCTGGGCATGTAACTCCGCTCGCTTGCCTTCCACACTGCTCGGCAAGAGATGCATCAAATACTATGAAAGCTAATATTGAAAAACAAGCATCTCAACCTTAGCCATTGTTAGGTCTGAGGATGTTTCAAGCTCAGTCCCTTATTTATAGGATTTAGGGGTCAGAGTCCATCGCGCTTACGACACGCCTCTTGTAAATAAAATAGTACGTAGTGAATATTTTAGACCTCGTAGGCCGCCTGTGGCGTTGTATTCGATTTTTTTATAATGACCGAGTGTTTATCCAAACAAAGTAGTAAACTAAACATGACGCAATTCAATGATCTTAAATGCATTCATGAGAGAACATGTTGATGTAGCTACTTTGAACGACCTTTTAAAATGCAAATTTGAATTCGACACGGCTGCCGGCGCCATCTCCGGTCGGTCACCATTGGGATGATTAGGCAGTCGAAAGTGACATCATCCTTGTGAGATGATGAAGGGGTTACGGCCACAGTGCTGCGCTGGCTAACTATGATACGTGTCGACAAAGCTGAAAAGTTAGAAAGACCTTTCAAATTTTAATCACTCATGTTTGTGGGGCCTGAGCTCCATACTTCGGTTGCGAGTCGCGACTTTTGAGAGCACGCGGCGAGACCGTACCATCAATTTCGATTGCTCAATTTGAAAACAATATCAATGCGGATTTCGTTATTATTTAAGTGGATTAAAAAAGGACATTATTTCCTATTTTTAACCTGTCAAAGAACTAGTGGCTTTGCCGTTAGTGATAGATACGTCCAACTTCGAACAAGTCTCACGTAATGTGGGTGGGCAACCATTTTTATTTTTGAAAAGTTGGTAACGTGTCAACTTGTTGTAATTGTGTTCGTGAAAGGTTCTTACATATTTTCAATATAATTATGTTTCCTAAAAAATTATTGTGTGTCCATTTTTGAAGATGTTTTTGTTGGGAAGTGTCAAATTCCGCACGTATCTTTACGGAAATATTTTTGGCACCTTTATTTCGTAGAAAAATGTTCCTCGCAGGCTCTTTCCCGACGAAACAATCCCGATAACATATGTTATTTTCAGTGATGCATTTCAAGTCGGTGCTTTCTTAGACATGCTTCTTTTCACTCACCATTTCTCGTATAATTATTGTTGGGTGGCTCCACTACATGGGCGGATGATGGGATCCAAACAAGGAATTGAGGCCGAGTAGAAAAGCCCAAAGCTGTTTAGACACAATCGTAAGATATGTAATCTTGGTGTAAAATATATGTGTGCGGCCTGGATTCTTTTTGGGACACACGCCTCCTCCTCATAACCCAAGAGGCCCTCTAGCCTAGCGCACTCTACGCATAACAAGACCTGATGGACGTGGAGTTGGACGAGTTAAAGTTGGACGAGTTGTTAAGCTTCTATCTATTAATTTCGTTGTATCTTTTTGAAATCTCCAGGACTCCTTCCACTACAATGTGAGTAATGTATTTTATTTTATTCTAGAATTTGGAAAAGCAATTTGACCACAGAGAACATAACTAGCTGTAGAAATTTATGAAGCATTGCAAATTTTGAGCTATTTGACATTGGTTGACCAAATGTACTCGAGCCGCTCTGAAATTGGGCGTGGACATCCACGGAAATCAGGAGTGATGCTGGGAAACTAGGTGTGAGATGGGGCCGTGTCTAGTTTTCCACCAAACGCAACCAACAAATGTCCAACCTAGTCAGTCCACCTTTGCAGCGTACTATCGCCTATGCCAAAAATAGAACAACATCATCAAAATACCAATTAAACAGAGACAGATCACACCCACAGGGATAGGAGATCTATTCAAAGTTGGAGAAATTGTCTTGAGAGATCAAGGAAGCAGGATATTTCCAGATTCAAACAAGTATCAAATGATGGGGAGGAGAAGGAAAAATACTTATTTCTCTGCCACCATAGTGAAAAGTAGGCAATTACATTTGGATTGTTAATCACATTGATTAAGCTAAAATGTAATATAATAGCCTAATCTAATGCAAGTTTGCAGTAAATAAATGAATAATGAAATACTAAAATAATACCCAAGCAAACTAAGCTATAAAATATGAAACCCTAGTGTGCAAAGAGGGTTAGAAGAGCCTTACGATTCGGCTGAGGTTGTTGGGACCGTGTCGTAGTGGAGACCGACTGAACAAAGATAAAACTCGTCGCATAGAAGCTCGGAAAGTTGCAAATCTAAGTGTTTTGGTTGGGTGGGGCACCCGTGGCGCCCTGCAGTCCGAGTTCTAGTGCACCCTAGTATGTAGAAATGGTGGAACCTTGTTACGATATGGTCGCCATTGGTGTCTGCACTTATTCGCTTCTTGTTAAATGTATGTCACTGACCTTTGTTGGATGTCGTTATAAATCTGCAAAGGATAAATCACCTGTAAAACCCCAAACAAAGCATCAAAACCCTAAAAAAGAAAGATGCATATGAAGGGGTCGGATTGTCCTTAGCTGCCAAATTTATGGACTTATCACTAAGTGTTGCACTACATCTAAGAACCAATGTAGTTTTAGGTATGTGTGTTCGGAATTTTGCCCTAGGTTGCTCTTGTGTAACTCACAGGTGAAGTAGTGAGCAAGTAACTAGATTTAGAATGTAAATAATGTGTGCATGGAAACAATAAACTCCCCTCCTATGAAGTGTGATGCAGATGAACCAACCTTTTGTGCCTTGTGATGGAGCTAGATGGATGAAAATGGAGCTATATATTCCTTTGATGGATGCAACCTTAGGTGGAGATAATAGATGTTTAGTGCTTGGTCCCTTATTATGATCACATAAATTTATATTTATATGATTCCTTCACTTGAATTTCGTAATTAACCCTGAAAAAGATAACTACCAAAAAGATAAGATGCTCAAATGCTAGAAAGGACCCAAAAAGTGTGACCAAAGTACAAAGAGGATAAGGGCACCCAAGGGGGATAGGGGCACCTGCTACCGCGTCTTGGCTGGGCATTAGTGTCTAGAATGAAAAATGTCGAAAGGTAAAAAGACAGAGTGAGCAAGTACAAATATAAAACTTAAAGTAAAAACTTAAAGCAAAGAAAGGTTGCCAAAGAAATGGGTTAGTTAGTACTTTTCTTACTTAGGAACCATATGAATAGTAGTATGTAATCGAGACTAGATAATGACTCAAAGTACGTGATTTTGTGTCTACATTTTCCCCACTTTATGTTGGTGAGCATAATTCTTGGTAACATAAAGTAGATAGAGATGCGTACCTGATATCCATGTAGATTGATGTAGAAAGCATGTCGAGGGACTAGACAAAGTGTGGAGTGATAAAAATATGGAGCATGGAGACTAAAGATGCCAAAATGTAAAAGGTGATGAAAATGAACCTAGGGCGGAAATGCGTGTGTAAATTCCGATGTGTGTGATGTACCTGTTGTTAGTATCGTGTTGATGTTGTTGTTGACATTGATGTTAACTGTTTGCTTCCCATACGAACAGATCTGCAAAAGAGAAGATGATCAAGTAGTCAAATACATATGCATATGATAAAAGTGTGTGTAAAGACGCATGTATGTGTGTAAAAAGCATGTAAGGGAGTATGCAAAAGAAAATTTTGAAAATGTTAAAAAGGAACACATGCACCTAATCCGTGATGACGAAAGAGTGTATAAAGGAGAATGTTGATGAAGTGCGAGTTTTTGGTGATCTCTCGCCACCGGATGAAGATGTATATGAAAGAAAGACTAGTTTATCTTCCAACCTTTAACCGCTTCCCAAAATTGTAGAGATCTCTGCATCTTTGTAGTGCCCACTTCCCTTTGACACCTTTTTTTTGCTCGATATCAAACCGCCGATTACATTATGGACATTATTATGGTTTTGATTTAGTATGATGTTAAATTTTGGACCATGGATTATTGTTGATCTTGATTTAATTATGATGCATGATGATTATTAGAGACATTTCATATGTGGATGATGATATACTATCGACATGGATATATTTTGAATGTTGTTCGGGCATGTGATTTTGGATATTGTGAGTAGACCTAGAAAATGGACATTATATGATGATGATATAGTTGTTGATATAATTTGTAAGTGATAATGTTGATTGCCTTGATGTGTTGTGACTCATATGTATAGTTGATTTTGTGATTATATTTATAACATGTTGGATGTTCGATATGGCCACGAGGCCAAAGGAGGTATTTGTGTTTTGCAGGTTAAAATATCACAACAAACATCGGGGATTGGATACCAACCACATTGGAATTCTAGATGAATTTAACAAGGTCACCATGGCAACATGTTTTATTTGAGTGTGTGTTTGTTAGTGTTATGGATTCCCATGGGGGATCACCTTTGAATGTGACCAAGGGGTTTTGTGTATTTTATTAATGTGGTTCCTTTTATTATTATTTGTATGTATTTTATTAGTGATGTGTCCCTTTCTTTTATTTAATTAAATTGTGGTAGATTAATGTGAGAAAACATATGGTTAAAAGTTAATTAATTAAATTGGGATATAAGAAAGTAATTATAGAAGTTGTTGGCTTTTGTATTAAATATGTAAGTGATGTGTAAGTATGTGTAAGAGTTGTGTAAGTCATATTTGGAGTATGAAACACTCCACCTCCTTGGAAATTCGAATTTGTCCTTGGAGGTTGTTTTTGGAGGCTTGTGGGACAAGTAAAACTTGTCCCATACCTCTTAATTTCATTTACCAACCATACCTATGGTTGGAGGGTTAAATTTAGACTTGTATAATGCATTTTGGGAAGACAAATTGTAAGTTTTAATTGCACTCTTCTTACATTTTATTTAATTCAGTCCTTTGGGGTGTGGACTTTTGGAGTGTGCAAGTAAATTGTCATATTATTCACCCACCTCTTTATTGTGCTTTGGAGAATGGAATTTGAATTTTGTGTTGGAGTTGAGGATGTGTGATGTGGCATCCTACATGGATCCACATCATCCTCTCCTCTTCCCTCTTCTATAAAATTTGAACTCTTTTCTTTGTTTTGGGTTGTTGAAACATTTTGCATGCTTCCTTGGGGGCAAATTTTCTTGTTGATTGGAGTTCTTGCTTTAGAAGGAGATTGGAGATAACTTCTTACTTGGGCATTGCTGATTTTGGGATTGTATTTTTGACATTGAAAGCTTGTTGTGTTGGAACAAATTCTACCATTGAGAGGTCGGATCTTATCTCTTCATTTATACTTTTATTTCTTTTTGTGTTTGTGTGAATGGTGAATGTTTTGTGTGTTTATTGGTTGGTTTGGTAGACTTCCATAGGAATGGTGTAAAAGAAGAATATGGGGAATCCATGTGGGGGGCCATAAGGGAATGCCAATGGCATCAATTTTATTGTGGAGGGAGTTTGGGTTTGAGATCCACCATGGAAAAGAAATAGCTTGCATTTCTTACTTGTGAGGGCATAAGGAAATTTGTGGGGGGCATAAGGAGGGATTGTGGGGGCATAAGGATATGTGTGGTGAATTTTATTGGTGGTTTGTTACGGTGGATGCCCAATTCCCATTGGGAGGCATAAACAACTTCCCCCATAGTTCTTGCTCCTTTGGCTTGTAATGAAGAAGCCTAAGTTTTGTTTGTTGTCTTTCAATGCAGTTGTAAACTGCTATTTTGTTTTGGACTGTGTTTCAATTTTGAAATGTGCATGTTGAAAGATTGCTTGTGATGTGGAAGCTTGTTGTTACCATGAGTTGAAATACATTTCCTATTGCATTGTGGTTGGGTCTCGGTGGCCAATGAAGAAGGATGGCTTCTCCTCTTCATTGGATGTCTTGCAGTAATTGGGTGGAGGGTGTTTCCTTTCCCCGACTTTGTTTTGATCAAAATTGAAAATGGAGGATCTTCATGTTGTTGTTCGGAGTAAAGAAAATACGTTTTGACCCTTGTGAAATATATTTTATTATAACCTTTCCCACTTGAAGTGGATGAAATTGTAATGTATTTTGTGAAGAAAAGATGTTTGTAATAGGTAATGAAAGTTGCATATTTGAAATGTGAAAGATATTTGTACTCTATTCTGCTCATTGGAAAGGAAAAAATTAAAATCTGATAATTGCATTCAAGGAATTAAGAGATGTAAAGTTGTTTTTGGAAGTCAATAAAGGATTGCAATACCTTTCTCCATTTGCATTGTTGCATTGAAATCTGAACTTTAAATATTATTGAAATCTCTGTTTGAAAGAAAGGAATATGTATGAAGGAATTGTATTACTTTGTCTCTTTTGGAAATGTATTAAATTGGAAATCAGAATTGCATTTTGGGTTTAGAATGGTTTGTTTAAATCACTTAAATGTATTAGACTAGAAAGGAAATGAATCCCCATACTTGGAAGAAGAAATGACAAATAGATCCATCCTGTTATTGTAAATTTAAAACTGGCAAATAATTTATCTAAAATGTACATTTCGAACCTGCAAACAACAATCAACATTAAAACATTAAAATTTAACTTGCTATGATATCAATGAACTCAATTTGAAAAAAACACTTCAGAAATAATTTAAAACATTGCAAAATCGGGCCCAAACCGTTCTAGTCTTTTCTTTGTTAGAAGTTGTAAAAATTCGAATTGGAAATCAATTGAGCAAAATTGCCTTTCAATACATCCTAAAATCCTTCTCAAAATAATTCTCCATGTCTGTTTGACATGTTGAGTGAAGGAGGAGATCAAATTGAACAAAATTTTATAAGTTAAAATTTACTAGTTTACTTTTAAAAAGCCCACAGAATGTTTTCTTAAAATTGACCCTTAAATATTATCAAAATCTACAATTTATAATTTCTATGTAAAGAGGGCATCAAGAGATTTCCAGAAAGTCCTCGTTTTCCCAAAACTGAGCTTTCTATCAAAAGTTATGGCCTTCTGAAGTTTTCTTCATTGGCATTAAAATTTTGGGAAAAATTTCCTTGGCAGGCCCGCGCCCGAATTTTTCCTTGGGACTTAATAAAAAAATTTGGGAAAATTTTTAACATTTTCTTCACCGGCCCGCAGCCAATTAGAGGCTACCATGTGGCCTCACGAGGCAACGGCAGAGGCGTGGCACAATTTTTCTTCCTTGGAACCTTTTTAAAAACAACGGGGGGGGGAACCCATGCAACCTTATCCTTTTGAAATTTTGTTTTTGGAAAATTTTCGTTGTTACCTCAGAGCCCCGCACTCCTACCCTTGCCTTGGAGAAATCCCTTCCGCAGATGCACTACCCCGCATGTCAAACTTATCCGTTTTCCCTCTTTTGGCGAATCCTCCAATTTACCTCTACCGCCCGCCCTTCCCTCATTTCCTCCCGCCTGACCGGAGCTCGACACGTGTCCTTGGCGGACCCACGGGGTGCGGGCGCAAGTTGGATTTTCTCCCTGCATAGAAAAAAAAATTCAAAGTCACCCCGCATGACCCGCCAACTCACCCTTTTGGGAAATTTTTCATCCCTAGGCCTGCAGCCCGCTCTTGGGGGAAAATTTTCACCCAACGCCCGTCGACCCATAACTTGAGTTTTATAAGGAGTTAGGAGGACTTATTTATATCATTGGAAAGGTGAGAAAATTTCCTATCCAATGGAAATGATTTAGGAAATTTTGAATGCATTAAGTGTGAGAAAAATCAATTTGAAACTCTAAGCTTATTAGAGAGTGGGTATGGTGATAGTTTACCCTCTGAACCTAATTGAAACTTCTAACCCTAAAATTTGGACCTTGTGACCCCTGATAATTGTTAACAAAAGGAAAGTATGTTCTAGTAGATTAAACTTGTTTTGGAACATGTTAGTGACAACTGTTGTCTTGCAACTTGGTTGTAGACACTTCTAATCAAAAAAATATTATTCCATAATTTTCCTAACTAACCCTAGGTTGTTTCTTGGGTCTCAAGTGTGTAGCTTTAGCGGCATCACATGTACTTGTCTAGTTTTTTGGGAGATCCGACGCTACGGTAGAAGTAGTGTAGAGAGAAAGGTCTGCGGTGTTATACTTTAACCTTTAATTTCTCCCTAGAATAAACTCAATCGCTATGTAATCGCCCAATGGTTATAAAGCGCTCTAGAAAAGGCATCGCTAAACTAAGGAATCAAGTTTGATTCGAGCCACGAATTGTAATGTATCAATATTGTGATATGTTTTTGTTGTCTCCTAAAAATTCCTCTGCATTTCCATAGCCAAATTCAATTTTTTTGAGCTCATGCCCTTCGTTTGTGTCTAAGCCAAGTTAGAGATTCAAGAAATTAGCAAAAGTAGTGCCCTAGACCCATTTAAACCTCTATTTTGCTCATTTTAAGAAATCCTCCATCTCCTGGTCTGTGCATGAAATATCCTGTTTACAATCTCCTTTGTGATAAAAATTGTTCTCTTATTCTATTGCCTGGGTCATCAAATCTTTGTTTTACCTCCATGCCTCTGGTTCACGAAGGAAATTCAAAAATTGGACTCAAAATGACGAAGTTCTCTTCCTCTGTGTATTTTTCCTGTAGTCCGAATGACATGTGTCTTTTCCCGTCAAATTTTACCTCTAACGAATGTAGGTACGTGATCGATCCTATTGGATGGGGAGGAACGGGATTTTTGGTGAACTTAACACTTTTGGTCACTTTTGGCAAAAATGGTAAATTTGCCCCATAGACCAAAAGCCGAACCACCATTGAAAAGTCTAACTTTGGCGGGTGGCTCCATGTGTCGCAACGATGCAACTCTAGGGTGGGGTAAAGGATCAACTACCAAATTAGCGCTAGATCGCCATGTGGTCAGAGTCATTGGAGAGGCAAAGCCCGTCGTTGAAAAGTCAAAGTGGACGAGCGGGCCATCGGGGATTTGTGTTTTTGAGCCCTTTGCAAAAAGGCAAAAAGTTAAAAAGTGACCCGTAGCCCGATCAGGCTTTAAAGGGAAACAATCAAAGTTGAAGCCCACAGAAAAAGTCAAAGGTGAATCCCACCATTGAAAAGTCAAAGCGAGATGAGCGGGCCATCGGGGCACTTTTGGAAATTTAACCAAATTTCCAAAAGCGAAGTAAAAGTTCTAGAATGCTTCATGGCTCCGCCAAGGTCTCGGGCCCACCATTGAAAAGTCAAAGCGAAAGAGCGGGTGACGGAGGAAATTGAGTTTTTGAGCCTTTTTCCAAAAAAGGTTAAAATGTTGAGAAAAGAGCCACAACCCCACCTACAACCATAATGTGCCACGTGTCCTAGTCAAATTGGAGCAACAGCCAAACAGAGGGAATTGAGTTTTGAACCTTTTTTTCCGAAAAAGGTTAAAGTGTAGAGAATCACCCATGCAACCTCATTTCCGATCAGAGGGTGCCACGTGTCTAAGTTGAAAAGTCTAAACGGGGGTGTGGGCCAATTTGTTCCAAATTACCAAATCTCTCAAAAATCACAAAATGCAAAGGGCTTTCCCGTAACCACTCCAATCCCTTCCTGCCACGTGGATGACCTGATTTCAGAGTTAGAGGAGCAAATCCAATGGTCTATATTTAAACTGGAAAATCAAATGTAATGGTTACTTTGCAAGATTTGGTTTTTAACCCGCCATGAGCGTTTTCTTCACAACGAAGGAATTTGAAAAGGTGCTAAAGATTTGTGAAGTTGTAATGATATCTTACAAAGAATATAATGGCTCTTCAATCCATTCCAAAGGGTCGACAATTGATTTCAAAAATACCGAGTGCTTTGTACACAGGAAAGATAGTAAAACACCAATCTTCTTCTATTTTCTCTTCTTCCTCAAATTTCTTCCATCCTCAAGCTATGTACAAACTCTACTCGAGCTTCAATAATAAAAGAAGGAATTTTTGCCTCTTTGATTGAGGAATTAATTAGTACTTTGCGACCAATGAGTTTTATTCGGTCTTGTAGCTTCTCATGTGGATTTGTTTTTCTTCCGAATATAAATGCATGTGAATGAATTTTCTAATTAATGTGTGTGGGCATCGATATTCTACTTGCAATATTAGTTTCTCCTACCCCCATTCTCACTTCCTTTCCCCTTCTCAAACAAAGTTGTTCTTTAGTAAGAAATTGCTAGCTTTGCCATAGGGTCAATGGAGTGCCTGTTGGATCTCTGGTTGAAAGGCCACCAATAAAATCCACCTTTTCACACATGCATAAATGGAAGTGCATCGTTCAAGTAGAGGGACTTAGATTCCCATAGATTGGCTTAAAACCCACCAATCGTACACAAGACAAATTTTCTCACCAATAGTTTTTGGTGCCCACCGTGAGGCAGATTTTGCAGCATCTACACCTAAAAACGACCTCAAGGTCATAAAATATAAAAAAGTTTCTAGAGATTGAATAATCACACAAACTACATGGATGTAAATCATGGCTATCCTAGGAAATCCTTATGTTGAGAGACTTGATTTACTCTTTCACATCCAAGAAGACAATGCTTCCGATATGAGAGAAGCTATTTGGCATTAGAGACAAAGTGTTAGTCAATAATTCATTGCTATAAGGATTCTGGACCTGGAAGAGGAACGTGTTGTCAAACTGGAAAGGTAGAGACAAATTCCAGCACCCCAGAGAAGAGCGTAAACTTTCAAACTGGCTGATAGAAGATACACCTGGCAACAGAGACAAGGAGGATAAACCGACTCCATTTTTAAGAACTTCCCAAAATTCTCTCATCGGCTAATTTTTTTAAGAACTTCCCGTAGGCCTAATGTACCATGGGGAGGAAATACTAGTCCACTTTCTCTTCCACAACCACTTCATGACCTCCCAAGAGGCTCAAGAAAGAACTTCCCAAAATTCAAAGGGGATGGTTCTCAGCTCCTCGAAGAACATGTAATAGCATTCATCACTGCTTGTGGAGTGTTGGGAGTTAAAGATGAAGATGTTTTAGTTAGGCTCTTTATGGAGTCACTCCAAGAAAAAGTCTTTGAATGGTTCTACATGTTTCCCCAAGATCTGTCACATCGCTGGGAAGATATAAGAAGTGCATTTGAACATAGGTTCAAGAGCACAAAAGATTGTCAGGATCTTGGTCCAATTGGTTCATATGAAGAAGGAGACCTCCGAATCAATGAGAGATTTTGTAGCAAGGTATGTTAGGTTGACAAGAAGGATCCTAGAAGATGTGTTACCCTTTGAAAATAACTTGAAAAGGTTCTTCATCAGTTCTTTGCCATCAGAAGTTGGTTTCTTCCTCAGAAGAGCCCAACCAGAAACATTGAGGAAGCTCAAGACTTCGCAATCGCAATCGAGCATCGATGATGAACTAATTCTTTCTGGAAAAGTGAAAGGACCAAATGGGAAGCAAAAAGGATAGAGTTCAAATTCATTCACCGCTGATCCAATGTTACAAAAAATGGCAAATGACCTATTTGCTTTAAAGAAGCAAAACATGTCACAAATCACAATAAGGAATGCTCCAAGGAGACCAAATCCTCCTAATAGACCAAGAAGTGCTCCACCTCCTCGTAGGCTTTCTCTTGAAGCACCACCAGTCAATGCCATCTATGACACTAGGGAATCAAAAGAAGGAACAAACATTGAGGAAACTGAAGAAGAAAGCATAGATGACTATGAAAACTATCTTGAAATTAAAGAGGTCAGCATGCACAATGGCTTTGATTGAATACGTTGATGATATGGGGAAGGTGATGAAGAAGCTCTAAGTTTTTCATGTGCTATTTTCACTCGTGCACAATCCAAGAATGGTGTTTTAGCCTCAGCAGTTACAATTGAGAGTAGGAAGAACAAAGAAGATATCTCTTCAAATACTCCACTAAACAAGATCATCAAAGAGGGATTGCCATTACCACCTTCCATGGAATTAGCTAGAGAGAAATCAGATTCACTAGTTGTCAAGGATCACCTTTGCTATGCCAAGTAAGTTATCCGATTCTTCTCCTAACTCAAAATTTGTTAAGAGTAATTCTCTTCTAAATACCTGGTTCGTAAGAACATCTAAATTTCAATCAAGGGATACACCCACACCTCCTTCTAAGCCAATTGCTACATTTGAAAAGGATATCCCAAAGCACCAAAAGTAACAAAACCTTTGTCATTTCATTCCTCATCCACTCTGGAACCTCTTCCTCATCTACCATAACTCCATTTGACTTTGTGAAGCATGCAAGCAAAACCAAAGTTCAACTCTCGACATTAAATACCTACAAACACATCATGCCCAACTTGACAAATTCATCAAGGCAGTTCATCGTGGTAACCCTATTTCTTCAAGGCCAATCTCTAAAGGCCTATTACCCATACCATCCATACCACCTTCCCAAAACATGTTAGCCCTCGTTCCTCCACCGCCAATGGATTTGAGCCTTTTTACTGTCACTTCTCATCAAAGGTTTACAAGTGAACAATTGCATTATAGATTGGAGCCTCGAGATAATGTGATGCCAAAAAAAGTTACAAATGTTCTTGGCCTCACTTTTACGTGGGTAAATGGTACATGCTACTCAATGGAATCAAACAAGTTCCATTGGTGGGAAGGATTAAGGATGCTCATGTTGCACTAGTGATTACCCTAACAAGAAGATACTTGACCATTTTGTTGGCAATTATCCCAACATCTTTTGGTATATTGTTGAGTATAAGTTTTTGCAAAGATCTAGGTGGAGAAATAAAAATGGATTGGTCATCTCAGAACTATCCCAATGAAAGGAGAAATGAAGAAGTTCACGCACAATCAGGAAAATGAAATTCATAGTAAGGAAAACTGATGATCCAAGAGCTAACATCCTCTTTCAAGATTGTGGGCTAGGAAACTACTTCCTTACATCACAAAATGAAAAGAACTTGCCACTCCTCATGGAGGAAGAAGAAGATCAGATTTGGACAATGGAGTTTGATGGTAGTCATTCAGAGTAGGTTCGGAGCTAGTGTAGTATTATACTCTCCCTCAAATGAGGTATATCCTTTTGCCTACAAGCTGCAATTTGATAATACAAACAATACTGCAGAGTATGAAGCATTGCTCTTAGGCATGAATGCAGTGGAGGACATGGGAATCAAGAAGCTGAGATGCAAAGGTGATGTTGAGATTGTGGTGAAGCAAGTCCGCCAACAATATCAGGTGAAAAATCCAAGGCTCATGCACTATAGAAACAAAGTGTGGGACTGCATTGAATTCTTTGATGCATTCTCCATTGAAGCTATCCCTAGGGAACATAATGAAAAGGTTGATTCTCTAGTAGTGTCAACTTCCTTAGTGACACCTCATCCTTCTTTTGGCAAGGATAAAGTGACCATTGAGATGGTGTTCAGACCCAACATACCAGACAATGCAAATCACTGGTAGGTCTTCAATGATGATAATCAGATCCTAGCCTTCTTAGAACAAAGGGATAACTTCAATAATCTATTCTTTAAAGGAAGTGAAAACCCACACCGTGAATCAATCCCCAAAGAAGAGAAGGAAGGAATTGAGGGAATTGATGAAGAGGGAGTAATCAAACTGAAAGGAAACAAAATCCCCAAAGGCCTAGTTTCTTTGGAAGACCTCTTTGACAAGCATGACAGGTTCATCCAAGAGAAAGAAAAATAGTCTTCTCGGTGTCCATCTGATTTTGATCAAGAAAACATTGGCACTTCAAAGAATCCAAGGATGGTTAACATTGGTAAATGTTGCTCACTAGAAGAGAAGAGAAATTTTGTTGCTCTGCTAAAAATTACTTAGATGTCCTGGCCTACTCTTATGATGAACTCAAATCTTTTCAGCCAAAGGAAATGCATCACTCCATTCCTTTGAAGCAAGGAGCCAAGCCGTTTAGGAAAAAAAAAAGGCCCTACAATCCAAATATTGTTGATGTTATCATAGAAGAGGTGACAAAGATGCTCAATGCTAGAATCATTTTCCCCATCCACCATTCAACATGGGTGGCTAACATTGTGCCAGTAAGGAAGAAGAAGCAGAGAAAGAAGGATTTGTGTAGACTTCGAAATTTGAATCAGGCATCTCTCAAGGACAACTACCCTCTCCCAATCATGGATCATATTTTGCAAGCACCACTTTGGATTTGAGATGCCCTCTTTGCTTGATGGATTCTTTGGGTACAACCAAATCAAGGTGGTAGAAGAGGATTACAAAAAAAACCTCTTCACAACACCGTGGGGCACTTTTGCCTACAGTAGAATGCCTTTTGGCTTGATCAATGCTAAAGCCACTTTCCAGAGAACAATGGACTTTGCCTTCAAATATTTTAAACATCTTTGCATTGTCATTTACCTTAATGACCTCATAGTTTTTTCAAAGAGGATGAGAGATCATATCGGTCATTTGGAGCAAGCCCTTGCAAGGTGCGGGAAACATGGCATTTCTCTAAATCCAAAAGAAGTGCATTTTTGGAGTCACAGAAGGTAAGTTTCGGGACACATTGTGAACAAACAAGGAGCACACATTGATCCCGAAAGGGTTAAAGCTATCCAAGTACTAGCCTTACCAACTAGCAAGAAGGGAATTCATTCATTCTTTGGAAAGGTAAACTTCCTTCGTCATTTTTGTTTGAGTTTTCGAACTAACTAAGCATATAACTTCCATGATGAATCCTCAAGCAAGTTTCAAGTGGAATAAGGAAGGAAAAACAACATTTGTGGAGATCAAGAAATCCATTACCAAAGCTCTAACTCTTGTATCTCCAGATTTCAACAAGGAGTTCATCATGTATTGCTATGCATCAGAACATACACTCTTTGTTGTCCTTGTTCGAAAAATGATGAAGGTTCGAGAATCACCCATTACTTTCTTGAATTTGTCCTTTGAAAAATCATGAGCTAAAGTACATCCAATCTGAGAAACATGCCTACCTAGTGGTCAAAGCTTGTTAAAATTTTTAGATTCTACATTCTCAATTCCCATATAGTGGTGATGGTCCTTGGAAGTGCAATCAAGTCCATTTTAACTCAACAAGATCCTGGGCCTAAGAGAGGAAGCTGGATTACAAAGACCTAAGAGTATGACTTGGAGATTAGACCCTCTATTATGGTAAGAGGAAATGGTTTGTGCAAGATGATTGTTGAAGATGATCTTCACAAAGCTCAAGCAGGAGAAAAAGATGGTGTTTTCTCAAGCCATTCGAAGACAATCCACATGCGCTCTTTGACACCACTCTTCGATGTGTGGTATGTTGACATTGCTTACTACCTCACTTATGGAGAATGCCCTCCTAATCTTGATTACAAAAAAAGAAGGACACTCAAGCTAAAGGAAACCAAGTTTGTGATCTGGAATCATGCACTTTACAAGAGAGGCCTAGATGGTTATTTCCTCGTGTGTGTAGATAAGAAGCAAAAAGAAAAGTTCTTAAGGGCATATCATGATCAAGCTTGTGGTGGACATTTCTCAGCAATGGTCACTTGCACATAAGATCCTCATAGGAGATATTATTGGCCCTCCATCTTTGCAGACACTCAAGATTGGGTTTCCAAATGCAAAGCATGTCAACAATTTGTTAGAAAGCCACAACTAGTTTGCTTGCCACTAAGGCCTGTGGTGATTGAAGAACCATTTCAGTAATGGTGACTAGATTTTATTGTTGTTCTAAATCCTCATTCTAGTGTACGGCATACTTATGTACTCAATGCAACCTGATTACTTCGCTAAATGGGTAGAAGCCATCCCAACCAAGCAAGCCAACTCTGAAACAGTATGCAACTTCATCAAGGAGAATATCATTGTTCGTTTTGAAATACCATAGAAAATTGTTGTAGACAATGCCACCTATTTCTCTTCCAAGGATCTCACAGAGTTTTGTTATAGCTTTGGAATCTCCCTATCTCACTCTTTTGACTACTACCCACAAGGAAATGGGCAAGCTGAGTCAAGCAACAAGAACATTGTGACCATTGTCACAAGCTGGTAGATGAGAATCAAAGGAACTGGCACAAGAAGTTATATGATGCATTGTGGGATGATAGGATCACTCTTAAGAAGGCAATAGGTATGTCACCTTTCCAAATTTTGTATGGAGTTGAGGCAGAGATTCCCCTCACAATTGAGATGCCAACTCTCAAGTTGCTGCAAGAAATAGAAGATGGTCAATACAAAGACTCCATTGACAAGAGGATACTCTTCCTAGAGAAGCTAGAAGAAAGCAGATTCCAAGTGGTGGATAGAATTAAAGAACACCAATTGAAAGTGAAGAAGATCTTTGACAAGAGGGCAAAGGCAAGAGAATTCAAGGTTGGAGACTTTGTCCTGCTATGGGACAAGAGAAGAGAACCAAAAGGCATCCATGGAAAGTTTGATTCATTATGGCTCAGCCCATTCCAAATTCATGGAGCTTGTGGTGAGAATGTTTTCTCCTCTCATACCTAGATGGAATGCCATTGAAATTGCCTCGAAGTGGGCAATACTTGAAACTATATCATCAGTGAAAGTGGGCTATCCCCGCCTTGCACCGTAGGTGATTTGCGTAGGTTTTTTTTTTTCCTTTTTTGTTGCATGGTTTTGATTTAAGTTTTGTTTGGTTTTTGTTGTGTGTGGTTTGGCTTGTGTGTTTCTGTATGATAGAAAAGTGATAGAAGAGCATGAGAATCAACAAGTAGCCTTTCTTCGTACCCGAACTCCCGAGGTCGTGCCGAGACAGCCAGTGGAAATGAAATATATGTGGGTGTAGACAAACTAGTTGGGCAATCTGATATCCTCAACACACAATAATGGGATCTGCGAGTCTAAGGAAAAGAAAGCTCTCCTAACCTGAATTGGTGTAATGGATCATTTAGATATAATAGCTTCTTAGAGGCTCCAATCAATGTCAAGCTCTGCCGAGATCCTATCTATTGGTTGTTGGATGTATGGAAAGTGACCTATAGGTGCTTCATGTATATTTCCAGACAAGGTCATGAAAGTGGTAGTGAGAGGTGTAGTGGATTTGTAGGGAACTATGGGCGATTTTCTGGTCTAGCCCAGAAAATATTAGCTTGATTGGCTTCTATATTTAATATGGAAAATTGTGTTATGATATCTGGCGGGAGTGGTGAAGATCTAAATACCAGTGTACGTAAACTGGTGTCAATATTTAACTGATTAGTAGGCCCGTTGGGTTGTGGGACCAAGGATCACAACCATGAGTTTGTGGTTGTTGTGGACCTATTATGGTCATGTGAAGAATCAATCTCTTCTTCCAAAAATCCAATAGTCATAAGCCTTTTCAGCTTCTATGTTTAATACTAGGAGTTGTGTGATCTTCTCAGAATACCTTACGGGTGTTCTAGCAACTTGTATGCGTAATCCTGTGTCTATGTCAATGAGAAGGTATCCTACATTTGGCTGAGGAACTAATGAATCACAACCAAATATTTTCTCTCTTTCGGGTTCTTGTATGGTCATGCGGATATCCTATCAAGGAAATCTATAGTTGGGTTGATTTGACCAGAATGTATATGCTTTATTGTCTTCAATATTCAATTCTCTCAATTGCTCACTAATTACTTGTGGGTTTGTTGTTGTTTGAAAGACATGAATTCTAAGACCTTGATCTATATCTGTTAATGTTGTGAAGATATTTGGATGAGGTATTACCGGTTCGAACACGTAATCCTTGGGCTCTCTGGGTCCCGTAATTGTCATGCAAGAGATAACCAAACTTAATTGAAAGAAGTAAACTAATTATGAAAGATATATCTACACTATGCTTATATTCCTTTTTTGTATTTTTGAAGATATGGTTTTGAATGAAATTTAAAGAGTGACTATTCTACCATATTAAGATAACGAACAATTAATTTAATAACGAAATTAAAACAAGCAAGGTAGCCGATGTAGCTATTTGCCTGTGCATTTGTGAATTTATCCTAAATATTAAATAACTAACTAATTTAATTGAAAAGACCTTCAATCTTACCTCAGAAGTGAGGAATAAATCACAGCTTCTCAGAAGCTATCATTCCCCACAGCTTCCCTGGTAATACTAAAAGAAAGCTTAACTGAAATGAAATGATTTGTTATTCTATTTGATATATTATAACTACAAATTTGACAATTCAAACTTGGATTTTCTGTAATGCAAAGAACAACAAATCCAGTTGTATTGTGACTTGTCCCCTCAGTGTGATCTCTTTGTTCCTTTGTGTTCTCGTGAATCCAGAAAAGTGGGAATGTGACAGTGGCAGCGGGAGAAGATGTTCAAATAGTGGCATCTTGGATGTAAGCCGAAACGCAGAATGCAAGTAGGAGAAGGATAGTGCAAGAGAATAGAGCTTGACTATGTAATTCCTAGCGGGATTGTTACAGGGATACAATACAAGCACATTGAAATCTCTAGGATCTATACTTCCTATGACAAAACAACAACCTATAATTCTAAGCAAAATCAAGATTCAAATGGACATAATCTAGAACCAGAACTGTGGAGCCTTGACCTGAGAGGCTGAAAGCTTTACAAAATCTAAACTTGTTGAGACTTATTGAAGAACTTTCAAAACACACTGAATAATAATTCATAGAAGGAGAGGGGCCATTTTCTTGTAAACAAGCTTGGTATTTATAGCACTTTGATTTACCAGAGGGTAAGTTTGAATTGAACTCTTCTATTATAAACAAAGAGGAATTACTATTTACAAGCACTAAAACTTAAATGCAAGCAAGAGTGGTTGAGAAATATGAGTGCCACTTGATTTTTTACGTTGATGAAAGCGTCAGAAAGTTATGGAAAATGCACATAGGACCGCCGCACTGTGCAGGGCGGTGGTCCTATAACTAAAGACTAAAATTTAGGAAAAGAGAGGAATGGGGTCAGAACAAAGTATACATAGGCTGGATAAGGCATTTTAGGATGCAAATGTATACTCAATGTGCTTTCTGGATTCCGAACACCTTGCAAAGAGATCTAAATCATCATTGGGGTTTTTGTAACCTCTTTCTGGTAGTACAATACATACAATTTTGGGTACGTATAGTTTCCTCCTTCCATTCTTTCTCAGAATTGTACATGACTTTGTAAGGCCCAATGAATAAGGCACTGCTCAACGTAATATGTTTTGAAACTTGAGATTCTAGATCCTCATGTCATGCCTTAGCCATGACGATTCACGCCACGTCCCAAGCTATAGCAGTTGTTGTCTCTCCGAAAACTACTCTGCGTTTCCATAGCCAAATTCAATTTTTTTGAGCTCATGCCCTTCGTTGGTGTTTAAGCCAAGTTAGAGATTCAAGAAATTAGCAAAAGTAGTGCCCTAGAGCTATTTAAACCTCTGTTTTGCTCATTTTAAGAAATTCTCCATCTCCGGTCTATGCACAAAATATCCTCTTTACAATATCCTTTGTGATCAAAATTGTTTGCTTATTCTATGGTCTGGGTCATCAAATCTTTGTTTTGCCTCCATGCCTCTAGTTCGCGAAGGAAATTCAAAAATTGGACTCAAAATGATGAAGTTCTCTTCCTCTGTGTATTTTCCCCATCGGGATGACAGGTGTCTTTTCCCTGTCAAATTTTAGCTCCAATGAATGCAAGTACATGGTCAAATCCTATTGGATGGGGAGGAACGGGATTTTTGGTGAACTTAACACTTTTGGTCACTTTTGGCAAAAATGGTAAATTTGCCCCACGGACCTGAAAAGCCGAACCGTCATGAAAAGTCTAACCTCAGTGGGTGGCTCCATGTGTCGTAACGGCGCAACTCCAAGGTGGGGCAGAAAGGTCCAATTACCAAATCAGTGCTAGATCACCACGTGGTCGGAGTCATTGAAGAGGCAAAGCCCGCCGTTGAAAAGTCAAAGTAGATGAGCGGGACATAGGGGGATTTGTGTTTTTGAGCCCCTTTGCAAAAAGGTGAAAAGTTAAAAAGTGACCTACAACCCTAATCAGGGTTTAAAGGGAAAAAATCAAAGTTGAAGCCCACAGGAAAAAGTTCAAAGGTGAAGCCCACCATTAAAAAGTCAAAGTAGATGAGTGGGCCATTAGGGCACTCTTGGAAATTTAACCAAATTTCCAAAAGTGAAGTAAAAGTTCTAGAATTCTTTGTGGCTTCGCCATGTCTTGGGCTCTGCAATTGAAAACGTCAAAGCGGAAGAGCGGGCCGATGGAGGGAATTGAGTTTTTGAGCCTTTTCTAAAAAAGGTTAAAATGTTGAGAAAAGAGCCGTAACCCCACCTATAACCATAATGTGCCACGTGTCCTAGTCAAATTGGAGCAGTGGGCCGGTGAAGGGAATTGAGGTTTTGAACCTTTTTTCCAAAAAAGGTTAAAGTGTAGAGAATAAGGCCGCGACCTCATTTCCGATCAGAAGGTGCCACATGTCTAAGTTGAAAAGTCAAAGTGGGGGTGTGGGCCAATTTGTTCCAAATTGCCAAATCTCTTAAAAATCACAAAATGCAAAGGGCTTCCCCCGTAACCACTCCAATCCCTTCCTTCCACGTGGACGGCCCGATTTCAGAGTTAGAGGAGCAAATCAAATGGTCTATATTTAAACTGGCAAATCAAATGTAACGGTTGCTTTACAAGATCTGGTTTTCAACCCGCGATGAGCATTTTCTTCACAATGGAGGAATTTTAAAAGGTGCTGAAGATTTGGGAAGTTGTAACAGTTTCTTGCGAAGAATATAATGGCTCCTCGAGCCATTCTAAAGGGCTAGAAATTGATTTCCGAAAAGACCAGAGTGCTCTATACTTGGAAAAGATAGTAAAATGCCATTCTTCTTCTATTTTCTCTTCTTCCTCGAATTTCTTCCATCCTCAAGCTATGTACAAAATTTGCTCGAGCTTCAATAATTAAAAAAGGAATTTTTGCCTCTTTGATTGAGGAATTAATCGGTACTTTCATGCGACCAATGAGTTTCATTTGTTCTTGTAGCTTCTCCGTGGATTTGTTTTCCTTCTAACTATAAATACATGTGAATGAATTTTTAATTAATGTGTGTGTGCATCGATATTCTACTCGCAACATTAGTTTCTCCTACCCCCATTCTCACTTCCTTTCCCCTTCTCGTAAAAAAAAGTTCTTCTCTAGTGAGAAATTACTAGCTTTGCCATGGGGTTAGTGGAGTGCCCCCTGTTGGATCTCTCTCGGTCGTAAGGCCACCACCGAAATCCACCTTTTCATGCATGCCCATACGTGAAGCTACACCATTCAAGTAGAGGAGCTTAGGTTCCCATAGCGTTGGCTTGAAACACACCAATCATGACACAAGAAAAATTTTCTCACCAACAGTTGTATACCATGTGTAGACTGTTGTATGGGCTGACTGATTAACCCAAATGATGCCCCCCTCTTTGGGAGCATGTGTGACATCATTGTAGGAGTATGCAGCCTAAAAGAGGACTAGCCACTAAAATTGTACGCTTTAGTGAGAAGAGGATGTACTTGGTAAAAACCAAGGCACATGCAATCAAGTGGCTAGGAAACAAGTTTTAGTATGAACAAACATGCATGTGAAGACAAGTGTAAGCTATGAAGACAATGCGTAAGAAGATAATGTAAACACCCAAGAATACAATATAGACCACGAAGAGCGGGTTGAAAACATGGGACATCACTCACGATGTCACAAGACAATCAAGGTTGATGAAGCCAAAGAATGACAAGTGTGCACACAAGACAAGGGGTAAAACCCACATACAATGACGAGTAAAAACAATGTAACAAATAACCATGGAAACAAGTAGCCCTGCATAACAAATGTTACACATGAAGCACCCGTTAGCATGTTATAAAGATAAAAATTATGTCAAAGCATGTATAATATGATAAAGTAGTGTGCTAACCAAATGAAATGATAACACTTGTAATGTATGGAAGTGGATGCCCCTAAGAACCATTGTGGGACTCTACTAGGTATTGCACCAAACATCCATGTTGTGTGTAATGGCCTTGTATAATATGTGATCAAAACTAGAAAGCAAGTGAACGCGCATGTGTGTATGATAAAGATAATGACATACAAGATATCTATCTAGCATGTGTAATAAAATGAACATGTACCGATAAATGAAAGCAAGTGTAAATGGAACTGAGATATGCAATATGTTGTAGATGGATGGAATGGAATGTAGAGTGAATGCTAGGAGCCGTGTTCCCCCAAGTGAATGAAATTTTATGTAGGGAGGTTCATTTATTATGCTCCCTCAACAATGAAGAATAAACCGTAAATGAGAGTGCGTCATCAGGAAATGGTCAAACTATGTGTTATACGTAGTGTGATGTGATGAATGTGTAGTCATAATATGTGACCTAGAGATGAGATGTTTGATGATTTAGCCTAAATCATATATCACAACAAGATAACAGAAGAAGTGATGATTTACCCTAAAGCATATATCACTAAAGGATGCTAGAAGGAGTGATGATGTAGCATATGGAATATATCACTAATGCAAGAATGTCACATGATAGAAATATTGAATGCTCGAATATGTGAGTGTGATGAGGTCCATTTGATTTGTATACCCTCAATAGTCTAGTATGGACCGTGAAACTAGAGTGTGTCATCAGGAAGTGAGTGCAACACATATAAGTAGATGATGAAAATGCGTGATATGTGAAATAGATGTGGTGACGAGAAATTGTCATGTGATGTGTAATGTGTAGTGTTTAATTTAGGATGTATATAAGGTAATGCAAGATGTGTAGATTCATAGTAAATATAAGATGTAAGATGTACGAAGTATGTATGTAAGTTGTGTGAAGATGTGTAATGTGTAGTGTTTATTATATTGTGTGTGAGGTGCATGTGTATAGGATGCCCTCAACAGTCAAGTTTGAACTAAAGCACAAGAGTGCGCTATCGGAGTAAATGTCAATGCTAGTGTTTGTGAATATGTTTATGTAAATTCTACGATGTTTGGATAGGGGAGAAGATAAATGTGATGCCCCCTAAAGCGTATGATGAAGAAATAATCATCTAATGTCATCTAGAAGGTCATCGGTATCAGGTTCAAAGAAAAATGGATAAGCATCAAGACTTGGTATGCAATAGTGTCGCATTGATCATGTAATGAACCATTTAGGCACAAGTTGTACATACCCATGACATACTCCTCATCAGTGAAGAGTTTTAATGGACATCTATGTGCATACCACCGAGTGAGATTCTATGTATAGCTAAGAAAGGAACTATTGCAGATGAATACATGACCAAAGGGCATGGGAAATGATATATCATTATGATCAGGATCTAATGTGCCCCCAATGTAATCAAGCCAGGATTTTCCTAATGTAAGTGGTGAAGAGATTCACTCAATAAAAATGTGAGATGAAAGACACATAGACCATAAGTGACAGTAATGTGAATGAATCCATGATAAAGGTGAGAAGAATGCGGTGGAGGATATAGATCTTCAAAATCAAAGCCTAGTCAAGATAATTCATCATGTGTACATACTATGTCATCACAAGTAGGATCAAATGGAATATACTCCCAATAAAAATCATTCATGAAAAGTGTGCATGTGAAAGGAAGTAATACTGATGGAGGCGATACATGAGAAGGTGGAGTAGCTAAAGGGACGTTCGACATATGAATAGGCCCCCGATAAACAATGTAGTAGTAGTCGAAGCGAGCGCAGCATCAAGGAAAAATTTAGTTGTTGAATTTTGTAAACTCACCAATATTAGGGATTTTAGAAATTGGAAATGGTGAATTTCCAACAATCGACTGTTGCCCAGTTCACCTAAAATTTTAGCTAACAATTCTTTTGTATGGGTCAGTTTGCTTACTATTTACAGTTAAAAATGAACTTATGCATGTATTTCACTAACGTTTCTAATCAAAATGTGCTCATATTCTCCAAGGTTTAATACATAGTCGAGGGGGTTCCAAGGAGGGTAACCCCCCTTGCGGATTCCTAGGGCAGCATGTCCCGACAGAGGTTTGGGGGCAATGCCCCCGAAAGCCACATTTTATATGTGTGTTTTTAAGGGAGATGACTCTTTTACGAAGAGATGGGTGTCTTAACAATACAACATACAAAGGACCCTAGTTGGGCGGTAGAAAATGGATGACCATGCAATCCGAGTTGGATGATAGGTAATGGATGATCATCCAACCCGGGGATGAACAATAGGAAATGTACGACCATCCAACCCGGGTTAAACGACTGTCTAACTCGGAATAGATGTTTGATTAACCCAAATCAACCAAGAGCTATCCAAGATAGTCATCCAACACCTATCTAAAAATATGAATACGCCGAAAAACACCCCGCACATTTTTCTTTACCGCAAAACACTTTTTTAGAGATTTTCCCCCATTATATAATACTTTTTGGAGGGTGGTCTTAAAATGAACCCCGGGAGGCGAGAGATGCAATTGGTAGAAAATCTATCACGCAAATGACACCTTCAAGTGGTGGTAAATGTGTTAGCTCATCTATAGGTTCGCAGTCATTGATAGTGTCGGCTCTTGGAATAGGAATTATAGTATTCGAGATCATGGTCACAATATTTGTATGGATGACGATCACGAAGAACAATATACTCGACACCCTCATGTAGAAATTTGACATAATGATGCACGGTAGAGGAAACAACTTACATGGCATGGAGCCATGGCCTACCAAGTAAACAATTATATGAAACCGGAAATTCAATGAAAAAGAAGACTGTGTTGAGAGTTTTTGGCCCTACAATGATAGGAAAAACAAATGTGACTTACGAGATGGAAGAATAAAGCCATCATAATCACGAAGAGAGAGACATGATGAACTAACATTAGTAGCTGACAGGATAACCTTTTCAAGGAATGACATGGGACATAGATTAAGTTCAGATCCATTGTCGATTAAAGTATGCTTGATACCCATATTGTAAATGTGAATCATGATATGCAAGGGTGGATCATTATCAAAAATAGAAAGATCAGCATGAGGATTAGATGGGAAAGCAATATGTTGAGAAAATGCATCAACAAAATAATTATAAACGAGTCTGGATGCATATCAGCAGGAATGCGAGTAGTAGCAAGGAGATGTTGTACTCTATGTCTTAAGTCAGGATTAGCAAGCAAGAAATCATTAATTGAGATACTCATGATGACAAGATTCTAGAATGATAAACAAAGAATGAGGATCCTAAGAGCATGAAGATCGGGTTTGGGTTCACCAAAATGATTATGCTAAAATGTAATATAATAGCCTAATCTAATGCAAGTTTGCATTAAATAAATGAATAATAAAATACTAAAATAATACCCAAGCAAACTAAGCTAGAAAATATGAAACCCTAATGTGAAAAGAGGGTTAGAAGAGCCTTAGCTGATTCAAAGAGGTTGTTGGAATCTGTTGTAGTGGAGACCGATTGAATAGAGATAAAAATTCATCACACGAAGCTCGAAAGTTACAAATATGAGTGTTTTGACTGGAGTGGGATGCCTAGAGAAGAATAGGGGTGCTGTGGGCACCTTGGTATGAGTTCTGTGCACCTTGGTCTGCAAAATGGTCGGAACCTTGTTCCGATATGGTCACTAGATGTTTGCACTTATTCGCTTCTTGTC
The DNA here is from genome assembly GCA_018340775.1 of Taxus wallichiana var. yunnanensis. Lineage (NCBI taxonomy): Eukaryota > Viridiplantae > Streptophyta > Pinopsida > Cupressales > Taxaceae > Taxus > Taxus wallichiana. Next base: position 934,697,988 of record CM031242.1, read on the forward strand.
ACATGTATGTCGTTGAACTTTATTGGATGTCATTGTAAACCCGCAATAAATAAATCAAGCTGCAAACCCCAAGCAAAGCATCAAAACCCTAAAAAAGAAATATGCATATGAATGGATCAAACTATTCTCAACTGTCAAATTGATGGACTTATCACTAAGTGTTGCACTACACCTCATACCCAATGTATCTCTAGGTGTGTGTGTGGAATTTTTCCCTAGGTTTCTCTTGTGCTAGTCACACATGAAGTAGTGAGAAAGTAACTAGATGTACAATGTAAATAATGTGTGCATGGAAACAATAGAATCCTCTCCTATGAAGTGTGATTCTAATGAACCAATCTTTGTGTGTTGTGATGGATCTAGATGGATGCAAATGGAGCTATAGATGCCTTTGATGGATATAACCTTAGGTGGAGATAGTAGATGCTTAGTTTTTAGTCCCTTATTATGATTATTTGGTTATTTGGAGGTAATAACCTTACAATGAATCCCATCGTTATTAAAAGCTGTGCAAATTTCAGGAAAATAAGATCTTTCACACCACCTAGATTTACAAGTAGTTTTTCATTATAATAGAAAATTACTCAACAAAGAATCACATAATCAGAGATTAATATAGGAATAACCCACAAGGTAAAAACAATGACTATACAACAACCACAAATTCCAACTCGAAATGCCATTTTAGGAAAAGAGAATGATTCATTTCATGAGATTATTAAAGCAAAAAAATATCTGAATGGATCGTGTTTATCATGCCTTATTTAAGCTTTCCCACGCACAAACACGTCTACCAAGCCCTTACAATAGCAACATCGGAAAATCTCAACTATTTTGTTTGTTGGACATTTGTGCTCTACTCCAAGCCTCCGATTTGACACATGTTGGGTGTAGGTGGCTACACCAGATGGAGATCTTCCTACGATTAACATTTGCTTGAAAGTTTGAGCCTTTTAACAAAGTCCAGATTTGCTGTGAGTTCGAACCAAAATAGTCCACGCGGCCACCACCTTTTGGGCGTTTCATTCAACAAAAAAATTCCAAGTGTATTCCTTCTTTATGGCATTAAAGAATTTATAGGCAGCCAACAACCCACCACTTCGCCAATAAGCAACCAAAATCTAGCATGAGGTAATAAGATTTAACCAAATACATCGATCAATAATTTTATTGGGTAAAGATCATGTACGAGGGCTGGCTAGTCACTTTGCAAGGGTGGGTGAATAATTTAAATCCAATCAATAAATTTTACATTCTCCCTCCTAAAGGTTGGCGCCACCAAAAGAGCCATATCCTACCTCCCACGCGAGGCAACAATAACCACGATTGTTCCAAGGTTAGTCTTAGGTGGGTGATAAATAATTAAACCTAGCTCAAAAATATTAGGTCCCCTTTTAAAAATAAATGCCCTACACACCTTTGGAAAGGTCTCAATACACCTTTAGAGCTATTACACAAAATCATCATTCAACAACACATTTAAATTGAGAAAATGATTAGTCTTCAATGAGAAAGTTCATAAAAGATGTTACAAAGAGCCCTCAATAATCAAATAAGCATTTACGACAACACAAGATGGTATGACAGAATGACAAGAAGTTAAATTTACTTCACAACAAGATCACAATTCCCTAACGATCATATGGAGCACATTACAACCATTCAACATTAGTAACTCGGTCAAAGGAGAAAGAACGGAGTCAACATTAAAAGGGGCATTACAATTATGGTCAACAAAGGATATCTTCCACATAACAAAGAGAAAGATGTAGAATTCATTATGTGTTACAATAAAAGGAGGATAGTCATGCAATGAAGTTAAAAATCCATAATGTCCTGAATTGTATGTGATGGTCATGAAATGTCACAAGACTAAGGGAAAATAGGGAATTCCCAGGAGTCGTGAAAATATGTAAATATTCAAAGATCATTTTACTAAGGTCGATTGAGAAAAATATTCAAAAGGACTTTCGAATGAATAAAATTCACATCTATTCATGAAATGAATATGGTATGTAAATGAATTCAATTGAATAATTTAGAGTGTGCTCACTATATTATGATGTCGTATTGAAAAGAAAAGGAATACAAAAAGAAGAGAGGATAAATTAATGAAGATATATCAAGAGGATTTGTGAAAAAGAGGAAGTGAAAGCTCAAGTAGATTTGAATGTCAAGTTGCTGAAGAAGAATGAAGAGCGATAAGTGCATAAAGAAAGTTTAAAGCATGGGTGTGCAAAAACAAGAGAAAGAAATGAAGAATAATTTATATTCCATCATCGTGTTGAAGAAAAACAACGGTGGGTGGATCTTTGCATTGTCGAGTTGGTGTTTGACCTTGGGGATTGATATCTCTAATAAGTTGGTTCTCATGAATCAAGCCGAGTTGGTGTTGGTCTTGGGGATTGATGTCTCTAGTTATTTTGTGCTTAAAAATCAAGTTGAGTTGGTGCTCGACCTTGGGGATTGGTGTCTCCAGTAAGTTGACGCTCACAAATCAAGTTGAGTTAGTGCTTGGCATTGATGATTAGTGCCTCAAGAGGGTTGGTTCCTACAAAAATTTGTAAAATAATTAATTTTCCGACTAGATTTTGAAATTAGATCCAATCAATTTCTTCTCTCGTATTTTTCTCCCTAAAGGGTTTTCATATAAATACTATGTTTCACAACATTTATATCTTGTGTAATTTTTAATGATTAGGAATGTTAAAGTTTAAATTATCAAAATTGGGTAATATAGATTCACCCGCTCTTGGTATAAGTGTGTTTTCTATAATTGGTATCAAAGCGGGTTCCTTTTGAATAGTCTAACCACTGGAAGGTATATCTCATAAACACACATGGCGAGTCAAGAAGGTTTTTCCTCAAACAGGGATCCATTGTTTGATGGAACTAATTATTCCTTTTGGAGTATAAGGATGCACACCTATCTAATGGATCTTGGTTTGATACATGGAAATCTCGTTAATGGTTAGATAGTTCTAGCAACTCTCATAGCGGGCATGTAGAACGCAATGTAAATTTATCATAGTAGGTTGGCAGAACTCTATGTTAGAATAACATAACTATTACATCATTTGTAGCAACTATTTTAACTCCCCATTTTTACGAATAAGTCACCAAATTTCTATTTTATCTTTCTTCCCATGGTGTATAAATTATGCTCCATATTGGTGAATAAATGATTAAGTTTTCATGTCTGACCACAATCTGGTATCAAAGTGGCTAACCAATTGCATTATTTGTGATTTGTGCTTCGATTAGGAGATAACAAGCATTACATCCCCCCGCATACAAAATATTAGTCACCAACTTCATTTTTCCTTGGACTCAAGTTCCAACCTTCTCCCCTACCTCCGACGAGTCGACCGTCAAGCAAATCCAAAATGAGCTATATAGAATTACAATCGCAAAACTTCCATCATTGACCCACACCTTGTATTGACAAGCCAACGACGACTCTTGTCGACTACCAAATGTGGAAAAATCAATAGAAAAATAGAGAGCCTTTGCGAGACTTGTTTACCATAAAAAGATAGACCGGTGGAATAAGATCGTAGCGAGATGCGTAAACGTTGAGCATTGAACATGGACTTGTTAGATGTCTTGATTCATGCGTGGAGCATAGCGAGTCATCTCAACCTGTGTTGATTTGACCATGATTTGACCATGAAGGTGTGACTATTCCTTGCTAGAAGTTTTTCCCATGTAAAGTGTGGAGACATCTCAACCCGTGTTGGACCATTTCCTATCAAAACAAATTCATGTTGTCTCTAAGCACTAACCCAAGTTCAAGTCCACCGAGTGTGTGAGGGGTTTCCTCACCGTATTGTTCAGCAGTCATCTTGTGGAACAAAGAGGTGTCCATAAAACAAGAAAATCAAGATACAACATAGACTACGAAGACAAGGTTGAAGCGTTCCAAGAAGCATCCTCATTTCTAGCAGGTGATTACCAAGCATGAGTAATGAGACTTGTAATTTTTCAATAATTTTTTGTTAGAATGTCTCCGCTCAAATATTACTTATGTCCGATGCCCAACTTCTCAAAGGGACAAATTATGCCGCATAGAAAAATTTGTGTACCATCCTTCAATTTAAAGGACTATAGGGCATAGTCATAAGATCTTAGCATTGGTCCCTACTAACCCCGATGAGTTTATGAAATATGAAAATGTTGATGCCAAAGCCTTTATGCTTATTATGTTAAGCATCAATGATGATGTGCAACCACAAGTCCCGAGATGAAGATGTAGTGAAAACAACATGGGATAAGTTATTGACCATCTATGAGGTGAAAAATCAAACAAAGATCCTCCATTTGCAGTCGAGGCTTCACACACTATCCATGGGGTCCAACGAGAAAGTCGATGAATTCTTATGTCGGGTGGTTGATTTACAAATGAAACATTTAGCATTCAGTGAGACAATCGAGGAAAAAATCTTGGTCCCGATCACCTATAGAGCTCTCCTTTCCTAATACAGAGTGTTCGTCATGACACTTACTATCTCCAAGTAAACAATTTCATTCAAAGAACTTGTGAAACTGCTACAGCAAGAAGAACCCATCAAGTTTATCTAGGATGAGTTGCAATACACAAACTTTATCCCAAAGTAGCAGCAAGGTCATAAGTTCCACAAGGCCCCCCATAGAAGAAAACACGTAGAAACAACAACAACAACAATAGTCTCCATAATAGTAGAAATCTCAAAATTCGAAGAGGTAGTGTAATATCTATCGAACAAACACTCACGACATGGACAACTACTAGTATAATGGCTTGAAAAAGTGTCTTCTAGTCAAGAAAGTGCATCAAGGCATGATTATTCTTAGAAATTAAAAAGATCTCCCGCTGGGAGGAAGTAGAAGAGACATCTCACGCCTTAACAAGATGATGGATCTAATGAGGAGACACCTAAAGAAGCCAATTGTGGTGCACATAAGAACTTAGTGCTAGTCTCCCAAACCTCACAACCCATGAGGAATGTTTGGTTGATAGATTCAGGTGCTAGTAAACACATGTCAGGTGACAAGAAGCTATTTGATTCGTTGATAGACCAACCCAATGGAGATCGGGTTAGGATCATTGACGATAAAGAGTATGTTGCAGAAGGAATAGGTCAAATCACCATTCCTCTCAGAACATGCAAGTGTACACTCACAAAGGTATTATATGTTCCTGGATTAACATCCAATCTCTTATCAATCAATCAACTTTTGAATCATCATCTAAAGGTGGAGTTTCTTGTTGATAATGGCATCAAATCTTGTTTGATCTCATGACAAGGTATGGTTCTTGCTAGATCATTTTGAAAGATAAATTATTTTCTCTATCTGTTTCCTCTATGGTATCATCTACTACCCTCTAGAACTATCATTATGGTCATCTCTCTTCTAGATCTTTGTACTAGCTAAGCTCAAAATCGGTGGTACATGGACTTCCCAAGTTGTTTATTTTCTTTCCCATTTTCCCTGGATGTCTTGCAGGTAAACAACAGAGGGATTCATTCGAGACAAGAACCTTTCATGCCAAGAACTATTTGGAGGTTTTTCATACCGATCTGAATGAACCACTACCTACTTCATGTTTGGGATACAAGTACTTCCAACCTGCTCATGGATGCCTATACTCGGAAGACATGGGTGTTTTTTCTAAAGTAGAAGAGTGAGGCTCTTCTTCTACTCGCTTCTTCATATCGAGGGGGAATTCATGTCAAAGAATTTCTTGGCATTCCTGAACCAACAAGGCATCAAATAGAATTTGACTGCTCCCTACACGCCCCAGCAGAATGGCATTATTGAGCGACACAACCACACCGTAATGGATATGGCTCATTAGATGTTGAAACGGAAAATATGGAGGAATGATATTGGGCGAAGTAGTACGTATATTTTTCTATCTTCTCAACAAGGCACCAATAAAGATTCTACAGGAAAAAACACTAGAAGAGGTATGGAGTGGTAAAATCTATCGATTTCTCATCTACAAGTATTTAGTTGCACAACATATGTGTGTGTGTGTGTGTGTGTGTGTGTGTGTGTGTCCCACTCAAAAGAGGAAGAAGATCGAGTCAAAAACTTTCTCGTGCATCCTATTGGGATATAGCATTACCTCGAAAGCATACCGTCTCATGTATCTTGAGACCAAGAAAATCTATGAAATTTGAGATGTGTTTTGTCACGAGTCATTGTTTGACTCAAGAATGCAAAAAAGAATCAACAACACCCTTCTCTCAAAAATTACTCTTTGAGTCAAATGATGAGCAAGAGGAGACATCTCATAGAAAAGATGAGTTAGAAGGAGACTTGTATATTGATCCTCAAATATTATAAAATTTTACCATACATCTACCAAGAAGTTCTTCACATCATTAGAAGAGTTCTCATTCAAAGTGGGTATGAAGCACCATCAAAGAGTCCTATGTGAAAACTCTCCCAAGTACTTCTTCCGATTTAGAATGAGGAGCCGGAAAGAAATTAGGTAAATTTTACACTCGTGAGACTTGATAGCTATGAACCCGATAATGTTCAAGAAGAACTAAGTTGACCTTAATGGAAGAAAGCCATGGATGTTGATTATGACTCACTCATGCATAATCAAAATTGGGAACTTGTCAAACTTCCTATAGGAAATAAATCCATATGATGTAAATGGGTTGTCAAAACTAAATATAAGAAAGAAAAATCCATCAAGAAGCACAAAAGCACGACTCAGAAGAAAGGATATGCTCGAGAAAAAAAGGCATTCACTATAAAGAAACATTTGCACCCATTGCGAAGATAAAAACCATGAGGATTATATGCGTACTAACAACACATAATGGATAGAAACATCATCATATGGATATCAAGGGTGCTTTCCTAAATGGTGATCTCAAAGAAGAAGTTTACATGACCCAACTAGAAGGATTTTTTGATGAAAAGAACCTTAAAAGGAATGTCGTCTCATCAAATTACTTTATGGAATTAAATAAGATCCCGGGCATCATCCATAAAGATAGATGATCACCTTTTGCAGCATGGTTTCACCCATAGTCCCTCGATTCTAACTTGTACATAAATAAGGTGGGAACATAAATCATCATTCTTGTTTTGTATGTGGATGATCTTGTGATCACTGGAAGTTCAGAAGATCATGTTTATATTGTGAAGAATGACCTCAAAAGATCCTTCAACATGACTAAATTGGGGCTACTCCCTTAATTTCAAGTGGCTCGAGAGATATGGCAAAAAAATCACTTTTTATCTCCCAGATAAAATATGCCAAGACACTCCTAGAAAAATACAAAATGTCAGATTGTAAACCTCTTTCAACACCAATGGAGAAAGGTTTACAACTCTCTCGATTCTAAGACTCACCTCAAGTGGATGCAACTCTCTACAAATAGCTCGTTGGGAGTCTCATCTACTTGACCTACACCAAACAAGACATGTTTTTATGTGAGCTATCTCTCAAGATTCATGCAAGAACCAAAGAAGTGTCATTGGGTTGCAACAAAGCATGTTTTGAGATATGTCTGAGGTACACTTGAATATGGTTTGGAATATAAGAAGAATACTCAGTTCTTCTTATAGGGATACACCGACTCAGACTATGTTGGATCTATTGATGATAGTAATTCAACTTAGGGATACAATTTAATCTCGTATCTAGACCGATCTTGTGGGACCAAGAAGAAGAAAATGACGCTGCTCTTTCATCCACCGAAGCATAGTATCGTGTTGCATGTGGAGCTATGTGTGAGGCGATATGGTTACGTCACATTCTGGCTGATATGGACATTCGCGAAGAGAAGCCACCTATCCTTCATTGTGATAATCAAGGTGTGTTGAAGCTTGTGAAGGATCCTATTTTTCATGAAAGGACCAAGCATATTGAGATCGAATGTTACTACATTCAAGATCAAGTCTTAAACCACCACATCCATCTCCAATACTACCCAACATATGCATAGATAGCTGATATACTCACCAAATCCCTTTCAAAGGTGAAATTTGAATTGTTTAGGGAGTACATTTGTAAAAATAATGTAATAAGGGGGAATGTTAGCAGGTAGGTATAACGGAATGTTAGTTTAGCATAGTAGGTTGGTATAACTCTATGTTGAAATAACATAATTATTACTTCATTTTTATCAATTATTTTAACTCATTGTTCTATAACCTATTCAACATATTACTATTTTCTCTTGCTTCCGTGGTGTATAAATTCTTCTCCGTATTGGTGAATAAATGATCAAGTTTACATGTCTAATCACAAACTCCTCCAACAGATCAAGCTAGAAAGAAATCAAGTGAGAGCAATGCAAAGGCTATGAATGCAATCTTGAGCAGATTGTGTGAAGCAAAAATTTCAAAGTAATGCATTGTATTTCGAAATGGAAATTTGGGATAAGCTCAAGAACATTTTTGAAGGAGATGAAAAAGTGAAGAAAGTAAAGCTCCAAACACATAGAGGTCAATTTGATAATTTGAATATGAAGGAGGATGAAAACATTACAACCTACCTTCTTCGCATGGATGCAATTGTCAATACTATTAGAGGACTTGGTAAATAAATTAAGGATGAAAACAAAAGAATGCAAGTGTTGCACGCCACATCTACGCACACATAATAGTCAAATGGTGATTTTATTACTCGAATGGCACATGTCATGAAATCATTGATTATAAATTTGATGTATTAAAGATAAAGATGCGTTGACATTTGTTGACAATGTGTACCTTTAAATATGGTCATCCAAATGGTTGTCCATCTATTGAAGGATATTCTCATGGGTTGATTTCACATTGAGACTACAATTTAAGTTTAATTTTTTCATTGTAATTTTTTTTAATCACGTGTTGGCATAATTAATGATATCCAATTTATTAAAAAATTGACATCCCTAATCTTATCCATTCTTGAAGAGTTGTCCAAAAAAATAAATGAGAAGACATCCAAATCATATTTCATTCTTGAAGAATTTTTTAATTAAACTTTGATAAAAAGATATTTACTTGATGGACATCCAGTTATGTAGTTGCATAAGCATTCTCTTGCACATGAAGCAACAAGATCCCTAAGCGTCTACTAAGAGAAACAAGTGTAAAGATAATGTACATGTTGGTAAAAAAACACACTACCAAAAAAAAAAAATGGATGCAAGTATTGTTAGTGCCACATCTATGCATAGATAATAGTCAAATGGTGATTTTATTACTCGAATGTCACATATCATGAACTCATCAATTAAAAATGATGTATTAAAGATAATGGTGTGTTGATATTTGTTGACAATGTTGCACCTCTAAATATGGTCATGCAAATGGATGTCCATTTATTGAAGGCTATTCTCGTGTTGATTTCACATTGAAACTACAATTGCAGTTTAATTTTTGCATTGTAAATTTTTTTATCATATGTTTCATAATTAATAATATCCAATTTATTAAAAAATTGATATCCCTAAGCTTATCCATTCGTGAACAATTGTCCAAAAAAATCAACGAGGAAACATCCAAATCATATTCCATTCTTGACTAATTGTATAATTAAACTTTGATAAAAAGATATTTACTTGATAAGTAATTGACATGTTGTCAAATGCAAGTTTGATGATGGCCATCGCATTTATTTAGACTTTAAAATAAATCAATGTCGACATCATCTTTTAAAGTGTCAAACACAATGAATTTTAAAATATCAATGTCGACATCGTCGATTATAAGGTACAATTACATTAATTGGATGTGAATTATGAATCCATTGACCAACGCTGCGGTGGGTCGCCAGAAAGTGAGGCTGACCAGGTCTGGTTGGCAATGGCAAGTGTTTTAAAACAATTTGGAAGTGTCATCATCGTTCATCCTTCTAGGTATTTCTTTCTTATTTATTCCATTTCCGCCGCGTCGCCATTAAATTCATCTCTAACTCAGACCTCGTTGTTTTAACTAACAGCCATTTTAAAATCTGTATTCCCATCCTATATATACCGGGGATTGCCTCTCTTCCTTCCGTTGTCGATTGAGCTCAAATTGAAATACTCAAACAGTAATTTGAGCGAAATAAAATCATGGGATCCACGGTGAAGGCTGGGTACTGGCCTGCTTATGCTTACTCTTACTTCCCTCCCTCCGCAGTCGATGCTTCTCTTTTCACCCATTTCTTCTATGCATTTGCCGATCTCAATCCCCAAACCTTCCAAGTTACCGTCTCCGCAAATAACCAGCAAAGCATCTCGCACTTCACCTCGACATTGCAGAGCTGCAATCCATCAGTGAAAACGTTTTTATCCATCGGCGGCGGAGTTGAGGGCATAGGAACCACCTTCGCCACAATGGCAGCCGAGGCATCGCGACGCAGCAGGTTCATACAATCCACCATTGCCCTCGCCAGACAATATTCCTTCCACGGATTAGACCTCGACTGGGAGTACCCCCAAACTGTTGAGGACATGCAAAACTGGGGCCGCCTATTTTCCGAGTGGAGGGCCGCCGTTAATGCCGAGTCCAGATCCTCAGGTAAACCGCCTTTGCTTCTCACAGCCGCAGTCTATTTTTCACAGAAATTCTTTGCGTGGGGGCCTGTGAGAGAGTACCCCATTGCCTCTGTATCTCAAAACCTTGATTGGGTGAACATTATGACATACGATTTCCATGGCAAATGGGAACCTAATCGCACTGGTGCTCACGCGGCTCTGTACGATCCCCAATCTAATTCCAGCACCAGTTTTGGCGTCCAATCGTGGCTCAACGCCGGCTTGTCCCCTAACAAAATTGTTGTGGGCATGCCTATTTACGGCCATTCCTGGAAACTACAGAACCAAACGCAGGTGGGGATCGGAGCCCCAGCTAATGGTCCAGGCGTACCCGATTACAAGGACGGATTAATCTCATACCGCGATATTCAGAATTTCATAGGCAACAGGGGAGCGAGAGAGGTTTATGATGCAACTACCATCTCTGCTTACTGTTATGCGAGATTAGACTGGATTGGCTACGACAACCAGCAGTCTGTGGGTGTCAAAGTGGAATTTGCGAAAAACAAAGGATTGCGAGGATATTTCTTCTGGAATGTTACCCAGGATAGCAATTCGGATCTCTCCAGGAAAGGTAATTGTATTGCTTTTACTATCATTTTCATTTCCTTTTAATGAATTGTCATTTGTATAAATAGGATTTGGTGTTTAATCGACCTGTGGATTATGCTATTTTGCTGTTGCAGCTTCTCGAACCTGGAGCAAATAAACAATGGCAATTGTTGGTCCTGGTGGATTCTTTTTCATTCCAATAACAGATGACGAGTGAAACAGACAGATTGTCTTCTGTGAACAAAATTTGGAACCGAACCAAAAGCTCATGTTTGCTATTCTAAATAAATGTTATATTTTATTTGTGTTCCTTGTTTCTTCAAGATTCTAGTTCCAATTGTCACCTAAGTAGTGCGACAGTAAGTTCTTAATGTTGTTATTTGAATTCATTTCGAAGTATTAAATTGTGAAGTGTTCTTAATTTCTATATGACGATGTTACTATATGTTATACGGATAAATGGTTTCAATTAAATTCAAACTCATATATCCATTAATTTGGTGTATTTTCAATATTATAAGTTTTAACGATAGTAGTTAAGAATTTATATTGGATATGCACGTATATCTATGTAAGAATATTCTATAATCTTATAACTAGCAATTGCAAATGAGTTGCAAGTTACGCCGGAGAGGGCTTCAATTTTATGTGTATAATTTTATTCAAAGAACAATTCCAGTGTAAAGATAATTTTACTCATGATGTTCTTAGGCCGACCACTCCCAAAAGCAAGGGCACCAAAGAATGGTTATTGCCAAGTCTAAAATGTCATTTAAACGATGTGGAGTCAAAGAATAGTAAATATCTATGACTTACAAAAATATCTAAAATCCGGCAACCTGTAAAGTTAAGCCATTGGTATTTGACACGTTCCAGCAATGTCTTCTTCAAAGTAAACGCCTCGGCGAATTATCTTGAAAGCGCATGTTTAGAGTATATATAATCTCAAGCATGATCTATTATAGTGTTTATTTTCCTCATTGTCACTTTAATTATTTACAAAACTAAAGCATTCTTTCTTATCATAGATAACTAGCAATAATATCTACAAAATCATAAAATAAACAAAAAATATTGTGGGGTTTTCAAAAAATGCAAACATATCTACAAAATCAAGGTCACATGAAGGTCACGTTTTCCAAAATGGCAAATTACAACAATGATCCCACTACAATATACACTTACTGATAGGTTCTTCCTACGATGCGACACTTTCGAATATTTAATTATTACAATCATGTTTTTAGTAATCAGTCTTAACGGGATGAATGATACTTAATACATGAACATACATTTCCCTTTTTCTTTTCTAAGTTCTCCTCATATCTTTTAACATTTAACTTAAGGTGTTTTTCATTGAATCTGACTCAAATGCATTGTTTTACTTGTATATTTAACCCGCTTGTTAATGTTTTTTTATGTACACCCAAGGCTACCAAGTCTTATCACTAGGATTTTTTTCTAAAGGCATTATTCTTAGTTTTACACTTAAAATTAGTTGCAACAAGGGAGGTTCACATGACACCAAAGAAGTTTATTAGTTCAATAGTAAATAGATTACACGTTCTTTTCATATTAGCATTTAATTACTAAGGTTACCTAATTTGTTTTAAGTAATTACAACTAACCGTATATCCTATCTACTTCATTTAAATGCTTAGTCATCAAGGTCCTAAGGATTATGATTTCACACTCAACCAATTTTAGATTCTGGGCAATTAAGTATTAGATGTGTGTTACCAGGAGACATTCAATTATAAATTTTACAAAACTTACTAAGGTCACAACTAGAGTGGTTGAAAACCCTTATCTCCAAAAATCATCTTGTAACTCTAGGTACAATATTCAATACTTCTTGTCAAGTTGACACTCTTGTTTGAGAGGGTTAAAAGGGATTTACAATTAGTATTCTTCATTTCTAGGTAATTGAACATTGGATCCATTCGAATCATTATCATTCATCTTAAAATGGTTTCATTTAATTTGATTTAATTACATTTTTAAAATTTGTTGTATAACCCATTTAATAATAGGGACATTGGTATGCTCATGAGACTACTAGTCCTTTTCCTAGGGGTTCGTGTCAAGAACATGATTATATGGTTTCACATCATACATTCATTACCTAATAGGATTAGTGGGAGAGCAAGATGGAGTAGTCCATCATTTAAAGGGTTAAGGGTCGCATTAGAGTTTACACAATGTGGCTCCTTTTTTTCACCATAAGGTGGTTTAAACACGTTATATGAGCGATCTAATTTTCACCTTTTTCCAAATACATCATTGTAATACCCATTCCTCTTCAACACCGATTGAACCATGTTAGCAATTTTAAATTGATTATAATTTCAACCCTTGTAGTATTCTAGTTAGCATACAAATAAAATGTGTGGAACATCATGATTAATATTGTGTTTTGGTTATTATTTTGATTGTATGTTGCATCTTTGTGGACCCTATTGATTTGCCCATTTTTGCACAAATAAAAAAATTGTCAACAAGTACCTTAATAAAATACACCCTTAACACTCTAAAAAAATTGAATAATCCTTGAGCTTTTAAACAATAGCGTCGCTAAGAAACCCATTTATTTGGGAATACGATAAGCCTTTAATGAGAATGTTTGTAAAGGTTGTTACGAAACACCCTCAACAACTAACAAGCATTTACGATGGCACTAGAAGGTATGACGGGAAGATAATACACTAAATTAACTTTGCAACAAGATCATAATCATGTAACGATCGGAGGAGCACACAAAAACACTCAATGTTTAGCAACATTGGTCAAAGAAGCAAGAACAGAGTCAACACCGAAATGGGCATTACAAAAACATTTAAGTTGGCCTAACAAAATATGACAACACTTACATTTATGATTTTCAATATCATAGCCACACCTTTGTCTCTTAGAAATATTGAATCCAATAGAGAAATTGACCGTGAAATGGTATTGAGTTGGTCCTTAAAAGTATTTTTATTCTTTGAGTTGTGTTGGTATTTGTGTTGTCCAACTATGAATTTACTAGAGTTTATCATATATGCATATGATGTCTTATCTATCAGGGTAACATTATGATTCACTTCAATCATAACATGGAGTTTTGTATTGAGTTTTTTATTGGCGTAGAGATAGAATTCGATAAATGCATGAAAAACAAATGAAAAATGCCAAACCAACCAAATTTATTGTATATAGTCCGAACTTCCAAGTCGTAATGTGGGTGGGCATCCACCGATATTTTTATACGTTGGTAATGTGTCAAGTTTTTTAAGATCATTCATAAGTGTATTTGTGAAAGGTCGATACGTATTTTTATTATAATTATTTCTTTCAAAAATTTAGAAATTTAATCAAAATCTCTTTTTATTATGTTAAAGATATTTATATATAATTAGATTAAAACATTTTATTACTATACTGGATTAAATGAGTTTTGTAAACCTCTTTAAAAAGGAAATATACATCAATTTTAGCCATCACAAAAATGTCTCTTTAAGGGTGGCATTAGAACTAGTTTAGTAGTGAACAATTTGAAACCAAACTGAATTAATGATTTACCGCCCATTTGTGATTTGCATAATGTCCACACAATATGATACATGACCAAGAAATGGATAATTTAATTTTTCCCTTATCAACAACATCACCGGGGCGCACATAAAGACATGATAATGCTTGAGAAATAAAGTAACATGTGTCACCTCATTTGATCCAATTATATATACAATACCTTTAACATAATTAAAAACAAATATTTGATTAAATTTTATAAATTTTTAGAAGAAAAAAATTATATTGAAAATATGTATCAACCTTTCACCAAAACACCTATGAATGATCTTACAAAAAGTTGACATGTTAAAAACATATCAAATTTTTTAATGGATGCCCACCAGGGATCAAATTTGAATTTGTTAATGCCCTTAAAACATTTCTCATCTTGTTATAGAAGGGCGATTAAAAATTTACACTCCAAAAAAAATTAAAACTTAAAATTATACTTCAATACTAAAAACATTAAAATATTATAAATTTTCATTGAAAGGGCTAACTAAAAATTATTTGTCATGTAAATTGTATGTTAAATTAATTTTAATAATTTGTTAAATTTATTTTAATAAATAAAATATTAAATAATAATTAGAGCAACAAGATTCATGCTTGTTAGTTTTTAATCTCTATATTAAAAAATATATGCATTCACTTCACACAAATAATGCACAAAATCACTAGGAAAAAGATAAATCTCTACAAAATAAGCA
This sequence comes from Taxus wallichiana var. yunnanensis, assembly GCA_018340775.1. Lineage (NCBI taxonomy): Eukaryota > Viridiplantae > Streptophyta > Pinopsida > Cupressales > Taxaceae > Taxus > Taxus wallichiana. The sequence continues at coordinate 934,713,325 of CM031242.1, forward strand.
ATTATCTTACTCTTTTTATTTTCAAAATAGTGATATTCTCTTTTAAATTTTACTACCTTGTAAATCATGTTTGGAAATTGGTGGATTTGAAAGATGTGGCACTATGATAATCTAAATTGGTGAGGCTATTGTTCATATCTCATGCTAAATTTTTTTTTCTAAGGCCAATTTATAAACTTATTACAATATTGAATGATGTTTGACTCAATGGTGAAGATGTTGGCTCTTAATGAGCCCACCAGGGTTCAATTCTCGCTGCAAGCGAAGTCAAGAGATACTTGTTAATAAGGGATGAGGCCGGGATCGTGCCCAGGCGAATTTGGTGGAATGGAAACCCCTCAGTCCTTGGCAACTAAGCCTAAGAATTTGTGCACCTAACCCATGCAGTTGTTTCAGATTCAATAAAAAAAAAAACTTATTACAATGATTTGCCAACTTATAACTTGCGTAATTACTTTTTTAATTTTGAGAATTTAATTTAAATAATTTTGCAAAGTATTATTAGATATATATTTAATGCTTTTGACTTTTTCATATTTATTTTATTTAAGTTAATCAAATATATATTGAAAGGAAATTATCATTTTCATTTTTGTATAGAAAGCGTAATATATAGGCATCAACATTTTATTTTTCTTAATTCAATAATCCAATCACAGAGTTGCACATGGCGTCAAGGTACTTGGCATAATGTTTGTCTAAAATACTTATTTTTCAAAATTTTCAAAAAATTCTTGGTTTAATTTTTGATTGGCTGGAATATTTTTATAAGCATATGAGGATTTTTGTATTAAAAAATCAAGAATTTACAATTTTTTTGGTGACTATAGTTTAAACATAAAACATAAAAAATATATTATGCAATAAAAATGGCAGCAAAGACAAGTGGCTGCAGTAATTAATGCTTGTAATTTTAAGTGATCCTCAGGATCTGAAAATTTAATTCCATCAGATTATTCCTGTCATGAATTAAATGCGAAAATCATAAATGGCCCCCCGCTATATTCTCACCTTCATTAACTTCGAATGCGCAATTGCAGAATGCAGATATCCATTATTTTCTTCGGCTCATTGACATTACCAAATTTCAATCTGATTTAAGCGATGGAGGAGTAAGAAACCTTCAAAGGCATCCCTGGTTGGCAGTTGTAAGGGATGCCTGCAAAAAAAATGGATTATTTTGTGTTGTAGACAAAGTGGAATTCCAAATAATTTTTTCAAAGACTTGGAGTCTGTTATCCACGAATTATGTGCTATGCCGGCAGAGGCTAAAGAAAGATCCGCAACATTTAATCCAACTAATAGCTACTTTCCTCGACCTTTTTTGGAGCACTTCTCCATATTCAAAGTGTCGGATTCAAATTCTGTAGAGAAATTGTCTGACAAGATTTGGCCAGGAGAGGAGAGGCAAATCCTAGATTCTGGTATGTTAATCGTTTTTATTGTCGTGTACAATTTGTATTTCTTAAAATTGCGTCTCCCTAAAAAAATGGGTTCTAATTTTACAAAATGCAGAACTTTCTTCCGTATAAACCACTGTACATCTAAAGGAAAATGTATCGAAGAACCAATTTTGTTTCCACATACTGATCTCGATTGCTTTACGATACTTTACCAAGACAATAAAGGCGGCCTCCAGATTTGATCGAAGGAAGGGGAATGGTTGAATATGAAGCCTGTGTCTCATTCATTTGTTGTGAATTTGGGCGATTGCCTTCAGTTCATCATTCTCTTAAATAATGCCGTTTATATATTATTTTTCTGCTCTTGTTACAAATAATATGAAAGTTAACATGAATAAACGTCGGTTCGAGTGCAGGCATGGAGCAATGGCAGGTACTGCATGCAGTTCTTGAGCATTGAGTTGTTTGTAATGGGTGCACGGATCGACATTTAATGCCTTATTTTATTTTATTCGACATGATAAGAAAGTATTGGCTCTACCTGAGCTTGTAGACGATGAACATCAACAACATTACAGGCCTTTTATATACAAACAAATTTTGGACGACTACTTGAATAACATAGAGTTCAAAGAAGTGAAAAATAGCGTTCTCATCTACCGGCATCAATCGGTGGATATCGCAGATAACAAGATAGCTACAACGCTTCCCATCTCATCGATTGCTTCTCTCGGTTTAGATAAACTCTTATCGACCAAACATTTGTACGTTCCATTTTAAGTTTTGGTTTTTTCTTGGAAGAATTTGTGTCCATGGCAGAAAAATAATGACAATTATTTCTAATTTCTTTGTAGCCACTTCAATAATAATCAAATTGAGGTGACTATTGCACCCAATATTTTCAACTCAGACATGCAGCGCATACACGTGCAAATAACGAATTATATCGAAGCTCAAGCATAATGCAGAAAATGTGTATTGCTAATTATTTATTTTCTGCAGACAGTTTGACAGTAATCGTTTGATGGGCGAGATCCCTTTAACTGTCGGTTTGTTGTCAAGTTTGGAGGTTCTATACATTTCTAATGCCTTAATTCTCTTTGCATTGTTTAAGTGAATTTTACATTCTTCATTTGAGGAAATTAATGGTGGTTGAACATGAGGCTTGATCAAAACTCCTTACAAGGCTCAGTTCCACCACTGAGCAATCTCACAAAAATCAATTAATTGAATTCACACACCCAGTTTTCAATGTGTGCTAGTTTCAACAACTCATCATTCTTTGGAATTTGTTTTCAACTTCGATGTTGGGGTTGCATTAATCACGGGGTGCAAAGGAGGGAAAAGGAAGCTCTGAAATTGCCATCGCAAGCAGACATGGGATTAATCAAATTGCATACGTTGGATGTTTATTTAAGGTAATCCGCAGACTTAGGGGGCACATTGTTAGCAATTTTCCTCTTTTTGGAGTCATTAATCCCAACTTGATTATTCCTTGGAGTCAACAACTCATATCTGGAGTGTCTCAAACATGGGTTCTCTACTTGTTGTTGTGCCTCAATTGATCTATACAAACGAATTAAATACATTTGTTCGCGCTTAGAGTGTTATGTTTTACATTGTATTTAACAGGGCCTTCTTTGCTTTTTTTATGTTCCTTGGTTTGGGTTTGTGAGAATTTGTACTGGTTCTAGGCGTGAGGTAAAAATATTAATTATATATCTCATCTGAGCCTTGTTACTAGAAATTTGATCTCTTCCTCAACTTTTTTCATATTTCAAGGTTGTTTTATTATTCTCTTAAATTTAATTTTAATCAATCTTTTTCACTTTTTGCTAACTTTGTACTATAGAAAACAATCTAGTTTATTTACATATGGCTATTGCTTCTTTTCTTCACGAATTGCATGGTTACTATCGAAAAGAAATCAACTGCTTCAACCAATAGCAAGTACAATAGATCTTAAATTTTAAAAACAAGGAATCTCTTTCACATCTGAACATTACACAACACACTTTGTTAAAATCCCTATTTACATAGATTCAACAGCTTGCAAGTTTCATTGTGATCTACCCTTGGCTCTGTATTGATGCCTATCTATTACACATGACTCACAAATACTAATGGCATCCTCTAGCTCGTTGTTTTTGGTACGAAAAACAAAGCATCTCCATTTCTTCACCATTCTTTGTTGTATTTTTCTAGGTTGTTGTATTTCTCTATTTTAGTTGTCATTGGGCCACATTTAGATCCAACATGCTTCAAGTTTATAACTTTTCTAATTGCATATGGCTATTGTTTCTTTTCTTCATGAATTATATGGCTAAGATTGGCAAGAATTCAGTTGCTTCAACTCAAAGTAAGTACATCAGATCTTAAATTAAGAAAACACAAAATCTCTTTCAGACATGGACATTACACGACACACTTCAATGGTTTAATTAGTTAAAATCTCTCTTTTTAAGTCAGAGTGCAATTTACATTAACGTAAGAATTTAGAAGTACTTTACATTTTAGTTTCATTTGTCATCGAACAAGAATGCCACTTAGAATATCTCTCTTATCCATTTGGAACTTGCTTCGGCAAAATACAGGAGCAAACATGCATCTCAAGCTCGCCAAAATCACCGAGCCGAACAAAAACAAGCACTAGAGGCTTTCAAGTATTTTTCTTGATTTTCAACTTGTTCTTATAAAATTAATTGCTATATCAGTACAAAACAAATATTTTAGGGCGACTTCAGTGGCCATTTATTACAAAATTGTTGTAGTCTCTAATTTTTCTACCTCATGATTTTCAATTTGTTTTCACAATTTAAAAGTGCAACAGATCTTCGAGGGCTACTTCAATGACAACATTTTCCATACCTTCCAGAGATCCGCCATTCATGACCCTATTTAATTTGTCATTTAAGAAAGGTAAAATTTAACCTCGTTAAATTAAAATATGGAGGAGCCTTTCAAATTTGATCACTTACCCACCCACATTAGGACTTGTTAGAAGTTGGACCTATCTAACCCTAATAGCAAGGCCACTAGGTACCTAGTTCTTTCACATCGTAAAAAGAAAACAATGTCCTTTTTAATCCACTTAAATAATATCGAAATCCGCATTGATATCGTTTTCAAATTGAGCAATCGAAATTGATGGTACGGTCTCGCCGTGAAAGTCGCGACTCGCAACCGAAGTATGGAGCTCAGGCCCCACAAACATCAGTCATTAAAATTTGAAAGGTCTATCTACACGTATTATAGTTAGCCAAATGTTGCAGCTCAGGCCCTTCATGATGTCACTTTCGACTCTCCGGTCTTCACAAGGGTGGCCGACACCAGCAGCCGTGTCGAATTCGAATTTGCAAATTAAAAAGTTATCTCAATGCACTTAAGATCATTGAATTGCGTGATGTTTAGTTTACTTCTTTATTATCCTGCCGAAGGCAGGTATATTGCCTTCACCTTTGCAATTAAACATTTGCATGTTTCCAATCAAATTGTGACATCTGTATTAAAAATGGGGCTGGACTATAGTTTTTGGTTTTGATTTTTTTGTTGTGGCAAGATTTGATTGGTGGTTGGCTTTATGTGCACTGTTCATTGATAAAACGTAGGAGTTATGGGACATTAATGCATTGACTCTCATGCACAGAGCAGGTCGCTTCTGACAGCTTTGAGTGGCTCGAGGAAAACGCCTGTTTGTTTCTTGTACGCCGTGTAATTTCTCATTTGTATCTGCGCGCCAGGAAGTGGAGGACTGTGAAGAGCAAGGTGAGTTTTCATGGCAAGGTGATTTAAGCTCTCTGTTCGCATGTTTTTGCCTGCTGTTTATCTTTTAGTTCGAGTGGTTATTTGTTCTCTGTTTTGTGTTTTGTGTGTTTGTGTCATTTTGTCTACATGGAGAGGAGAGGAACAGGGCATGGGGAGGAAGGGAAGATGGAAAAAGCCCTCTGCAATAGCAGCGCTTTCATTTGGATTTGGAGGACGCGCTGGAAAGCCCCCGCCCACAAAAACAGAAAGGCCGTTGCAAACTTGTAAGTCGCCTGTAAAACTATAATCCGATTAAACTTTTACATGTGCTGTTAACAAGTTTTCTTTTATAATACAGTACCATAATAAACACTAAGTTGGCTGTGGATATTGTGTAATTTGACACATTCCATTGATTTTTATTTGAGTCTTATCGGGTTTCCATATCATGTGCAGGGTTCAGGCATTAATTGTCTCACCTACTAGAGAACAAACCCATATCATGGTCATTTCCTCAATTTCAAGTGCAAACCCATAATAGAAAAGATACAATCAGATTTTTTTTTTTGGTTTTTGCCAGTTGATTCTTGAATCTAAGTTTTGGAGCTTTGAGCCTGCTGGGATTTGAACCTGGGTTTTCTGCCTGGCCACATTCCACCTCAACCTGTCAACCCAGCACGTTGGACTAAAAGCAGGATATTTAAGACTCGATTTTGGCAAATTCAATTGCCTTCTTCCCATTATGTCTGTAACCAAAATAATGTCGCATATATTCAGCACGATTGAATCTTCTGTATTGGCAGGGATTCAACTCATCTATGAGCTCAGGAGCAGGACCCACTTCTGTATCTCCACCTGGATCATAAAACATGGCAATGGAGATTCGATCTCTATCAATGTTGGTGACTGCTCTGTGCTCAACGCTCTTATATCTTCCATTGCTCATTACCTGATCAAACACAACAATTTTTTTCACATGATATTAAACCCACATAACAAGAACGGAGTGGGTTTTGTTTAATGCATGAAAATTTAAGTCAAGCCAATCATATAAAACTTGGAGAAGTAATATTAAAGTAAACATCCATGGAAACAATCTTCTCCATTTCGGCCTAAAAGATCTCATCATTACCTCAAGCATGTCTCCAATATTGATAACGAGGGCACCCGGGATGGGTTGAATAGGAATCCATGCACCTTCTTTACAGATTTGCAGTCCCACTGTTTCATCATCCTGCAGCAACACTGACAAACCACTTCCATCTGAATGAGGACTTAAGCCTAAAACCAGATCTGGTCTTGGGCATGGTGGGTAGTAATGCCATGTCATTAATTGTGAAATTTTCCCGTACATGTGAAGGAAACTATCTGGTTTTAGCCCAGCAATCTCCGACAAAAGGCATAGAACTGTATTGCTAAGTTTCTGAGTTTCGCTAACGTATTCATCCACGGTCGCTCTGCAAAAATGGACAGTGCAATCAGCTGTAAAATGAAAATGATATAACTTGGATGGACAGGAGCAGCTACCATACCAAATAAACATTTTAATTTAAGACACTGTACCATGACAGAAAATTTAGGTACCTGAAGTCTAGGGGCCTTGTTGGCCAGAAATTCATTTTTCTACTCTCTGGAGGTAGAGTGGTCAAGTGCATGATATCTGACCAGTCCAGTTTTTGGTTGTCTAAGAACACAGAGGCCTTGCCATAGCCTTCATGCTCTTGCGCTTCATACTTGAGCTTTTCTTCCAGTGGGAGCTCAAAGAATTCCCTCGCAGTTTCCTTCATTCTCTCCATCAGAGACCCAGGAATTCCATGATTCACAGCCTGTCAGGGAAACACACATACCTTCATAAGCAGGTTCCCATTATCAGTAAGCAACTCAGGGGGAGGGGAAATACCATTATAGCTGTATGTCACCACAATAAACAGCTTGCAAATTACTGAAATGTCACAACCCAGAAAGGATCATGAAATGAGGGGGGAGGGTCTGCATGAAAAACTCACTCCTTTGCTAGATTTTTTAGGAAGAGACCTCACATATACCCTGTTTTAAGATTCATATAACTTTTCTATTCCATAAGTTATATAAGGTTCGTTCTCAAATCTAAAAACAAAAAAAAAAAACACCCACAAGACATCACACAGAAATTGCCTGCAATGGTAGTACAAGACAGTTGGAGGAATATAACATATGAACACAACATGCAACAAATCACAACCTAGAAAGAACCTAAAAGGCAAGACACTGAAATGACCTGCAACATTAGTCCAAAGTCCAAACTAACACAGGTAAGACTTGAATCTCAAAGCTTGTTTTCAACATTGGCGAAAACTACCTCCTTGTCACAATAGTTAGTCAATTGTATAATTTATGATTAACTTCATTATACCCACCTGGAAAAATCCCCATTGTTGGCTAGCAATTTCAAGTTTTTCCATTTCTTTTTTCCTGCAGAGATCAGAATCTCCCAAAAACATGCCCATATCAATAATGGGGATGTCCAAATGATTAGAAGGACATGTATTTGGCCTCTCTTTCTCTGATCTGATATACCTTTGAGGAATCGTGTCAGGGCGGTGAGATGCCAATTCCTGAACAATAGGAACTGAAAGCCTTTTTGAAGTTCCATCAGATGGATCAAATGCCAGCGCCGAATTAAACATGATATTTATTATTATCCTGCCGAAGGCAGGTATACTGCCTTCACTTTTGCAATTAAACATTTGCATGTTTCCAATCAAATTGTGACATCTGTATTAAAATGGGGCTGGACTATAGTTTTTGGTTTTGATTTTTTTGTTGTGGCAAGATTTGATTGGTGGTTGGCTTTATTTGCACTGTTCATTGATAAAACGTAGGAGTTATGGGACATTAATGCATTGACTCTCATGCACAGAGCAGGTCGCTTCTGACAGCTTTGAGTGGCTCGAGGAAAACGCCTGTTTGTTTCTTGTACGCCGTGTAATTTCTCATTTGTATCTGCGCGCCAGGAAGTGGAGGGCTCTGAAGAGCAAGGTGAGTTTTCATGGCAAGGTGATTTAAGCTCTCTGTTCGCATGTTTTTGCCTGCTGTTTATCTTTTAGTTCGAGTGGTTATTTGTTCTCTGTTCTGTGTTTTGTGTGTTTGTGTCATTTTGTCTGCATGGAGAGGAGAGGAACAGGGCATGGGGAGGAAGGGAAGATGGAAAAAGCCCTCTGCAATAGCATCGCTTTCATTTGGATTTGGAGGATGCGCTGGAAAGCCCCTGCCCACAAAAACAGAAAGGCCGTTGCAAACTTGTAAGTCGCCTGTAAAACTATAATCCGATTAAACTTTTAGATGTGCTGTTAACAAGTTTTCTTTTATAATGCAGTACCATAATAAACACTAAGTTGGCTGTGGATATTGTGTAATTTGACACATTCCATTGATTTTTATTTGAGTCTTATCGGGTTTGCATATCATGTGCAGGGTTCAGGCATTAATTGTCTCACCTACTAGAGAACTTGCAGGCCAAACAGAGAAAGTGATTCTTGCCATAGGGGATTTTATAAATGTTCAAGCTCATGCATGTATTGGTGGTAAAAGCATTGGCGAAGATATAAGAAAACTGGAATATGGTGTTCATGTGGTATCGGGAACCCCTGGAAGAGTATGTGATATGATCAAAAGGAGGACATTAAGGACTAGAGCTATCAAACTGCTTGTTCTTGTATGTATTGGACATCTTTCATTATAGCTTATGTCTGAAACTTCTAAGCCCTAATTACAAGTATTTTAGTGACTTAAGATGTTTCTTATTTCCAATTTTGATGTTTGATCAGGATGAATCTGATGAGATGCTGAGTAGGGGATTCAAGGACCAGATATATGATGTTTATCGATACCTTCCACCAGAGCTTCAGGCATGTTTGTTTTGCTTGATAGATTTTTGATTCCTAGTTTGAGCGTCAATGTGACTGTGTTGTCATCTGACAGGTTGTGCTGATATTTGCAACTTTACCACATGAGATTTTGGAGATGACAAACAAATTCATGACTGATCCTGTTCGGATCCTTGTCAAACGTGATGAATTGACGCTAGAGGTATGTATGAGACTGAATTTACTGTAATGCTATTGATTGATTAGTTTGACATACTTTATATGATTTAGATTTTTCCTTGCATTGCTTCTGAATCAAGCATACTCATGCAATATATTGTGAATTATAGGGCATCAAACAATTTTTTGTTGCTGTTGAAAGGGAAGAATGGAAGTTTGACACCTTATGTGATCTTTATGATACTCTTACCATCACTCAAGCTGTCATATTTTGCAACACGAAAAGAAAGGTATGGCATGTAAAATGCTTGATTGTTTCTGTCATAGATATTATATTAATCTGACCATGAAACCTTTGTTTTGTATCTATACGTTGACTGGCTTACAGAGAAGATGCGGAGCAATAATTTCACGGTTTCGTCTATGCATGGAGATATGCCACAAAAAGAACGAGATGCAATTATGGCTGAATTTCGTGCTGGTACAACTCGGGTATTAATCACCACAGATGTTTGGGCTCGTGGTCTTGATGTTCAGCAGGCAAGTTCTTGTCCTTGGCCCTTTCCTCTGTTCTTTCTATCTATTTTGAAGTACATTTACATTTTACCTTTTATAAAGTTCAGGTTTCCTTGGTGATAAACTACGACCTTCCCAACAATCGTGAGCTTTACATTCATAGGATTGGTCGTTTTGGTCGAAAGGTATGGTATATCTTGGAAGATATTTCAATCATTTGGTGAAATTGTGGATGTTGCACTTAATCATGATGTAGCATTTTTTTTCTAATTTCAATCCAATTCTCATTCAACTCCCATCATTTGGTGCAACTGTGGATGCTGCACTTAAATCATGTTATCTCATTCCTTTGAAATTTTAATCCACTGCTCATTTGGTGGCCCTGGTTTTGACTGATGCCAGGATTGGTTTTTGTGTGGAATGTGCAGGGTGTTGCTATAAATTTTGTTCGAAATGATGATATAAGAATTTTGAGAGATATTGAGCAGTATTACAGTACTCAGATAGATGAAATGCCAATGAATGTGGCAGACTTAATCTGAACAATTCAATTGTTCCTGCCTGTATTTTTAGCTTCAGAAGGATTTCCGAGTTGTTCTTTGGATATCACATGTTAAATTTTACTCGAGTTTGCAGCAAGTAAGCATATTGCTTGAAAGGGTTAGACGGACAGCTACGAGCAGAATTGTTTGCCTTTTGTTCCAAATTTGGAGTTTTGCAATTTGGGATTAAAATCACACTTTCTGGGGTTTTTCTATTTTGTGGTGTGGACTATTCAATGCTCACAGCTGTATAACGAGATTATTTGTATCATCTCTTTTATCATGAAAAGCTTGAAGTTCTACATTGATTCAGGCCTATTAGTGGCTATCACTTTGTCATTTTCTTTCAGTTCAAAAAATCATGTGCAATGTATGTAGTCTTCCTAGTTGCTTGATGATGCTCAATATCATCATTTTATTTCGTGTTTAAAGAATGATGTGCACAAGTAATATCCATAGTTGCTTGTTTTCTGTGAAAATCATGTGCTGGGAGTTAATTATTTTATAGCTTTTGCCAATAGTACGTTTCATCATCATCAGACTGATTATTTCTACAAGTTATTTCTAAACATGATTAATTTGCTTCTAGGTTCAGGATTTGATTGGAGCAGTCTAGAAGGTTTTTGACATGTTTTTGTGATGCTATTCAGAAAGTGTTGTGCTGCTTACAGTTGAGTTGTTAGAGCTAATTAATTATTTTGTTTTTAATAAAGAACAATTTTGGCTTTTGTTTTTAATTAATAATTTTAGATTCTCTTATTTTTAATAATAAAACAGATAGTTCTACGGTTGAGTTGTTAGAGCTACAAATAGAAAATTAGCGACCTGGGTAAGTCTATATATATTCAGGTCAGAATGAATCAGCTATTGCAGGTACATTGGAGTCATAGATCTATATTTCCTTTGATTTTTTTCTCTGCCATTAATCCAACCAACAAGTCCAGGTTCTCAACATAATTACCATAAACCTATGACAGTTACATGCAAGATAACTACTCCGTTTTCTGCTCTTGTAGGATAACTACTCTGTTTCAAGCTCCAATAGGATAACTGTCCCAACTGCCAATGTGGCATCCAGACCCAATCAGGTAGACTTTCAAGACTTGAAATACTAGGGTTCTGCCCATATTGATTCATGATTCTGGGCATCTCTTATCAATATCTGCCAAGGAAAGTGGTAGCGTTCAAATGATCCTGACACTCATGCTGTCAAATTTTCTCCATTAATGAAAAACTATGAATTCCAGAGCAGAGTTCTTGGATTATGCCAGTTAAGTTTAATTCTTTGTTTTGAACCTACGTCTTAAGTTATGATATGTAATCACTTCAACTTCCAGCGGTGTTTTGCACGTAGTTTGATACAAAAAACTGCATTCATTATTAAAAAAAGATACATTACGCTTTATTTTTAGTTCATTTATTGCCCTGTATTTCCAAGGGATATTTGCTGTGCTATTCCAGTCATATACCATAAACAGTGCAAAAGTGGCTTTTCTAAATCAGAGGCCGCAATCTAGGCCGTTGAAAGGGTCTGGAAATATGTGTGGAACTTGTGAACGAATCTTGCAGGAACCATATTTGTCCTTTGTTCATAACAAAGTCCTCCTCAACACAAAACTACTTCTTGGCAGGATTTGCCATATCATGGCCTTGTTTGGATAACACTCGGCTATTATAAAATCGAATACAACCCTACAAAGCTCATTCTTCATAAAACTACAACCCTTTTTGTGCCTTAAAGAGGCACCTATCTACCATGTGAAATCGCTTTACATCAATTCTCGCACCTTTAGATTTTAGATTTCAGTGTAGTATTCCTTTGAACATGGTCCATATTTGGTTTAATATAAGTGGAATCGCATAAAGCCTTAACATGTGTAGTGGAACACAAACAAAAAGGAAAGGAATGAGAAAATATGAGCAACTTCATTAAACACTTCTTGTAAAGGAAATCTCTCTACACACACGGTGTGTATTATGTTCTTAAACAGGCACATGTTGTTTCAAGAATACAAAACATTACAACAACAAAATGTTTGATGTGTTATAAGGTGGAGGACCGCATTGGGTTTTACAAGAGGTATTGTGATATTTTGGGAGTGAGCTACGGATCGAATCTCGATGCACAAAACCGAGAGGCCCTTCGGCCTTGCACTCTCACTCTCCACTACACAAGAAGAAGACCAAATCATCAAAACCATCGTGTGAAAGGTCGTGATCATGTCGGGTCTTAGCATGAGTGTTAATAGATACTGTCAAGGGGCTCGCTTTAAAGCGGAATCAACTAGCCAACGTGCGGCACTGAGACACTACTTTTTTCGCTCGCCTTAGAGGATCAAGCTACTCCAGTAGTCCCAGACTACGCCTTTCTCCATTCTCATCCACAACCCATTCCCAACTGCATCTCCAACTATGCACAAGTGAACCCTTCCAACACCCTTCACAGCTGCCCATACAACTGTCGGGAGCTCTTAATATGCCTTCTTAGTCCACTTGAGGGAATGCACAACTCATGCCTCCACGACTCATCACTGACCCAGCTCTAGGCCGCTGGCTGGCTCACTGTCGAACATCCCACTGTTCTGCACAAGGCCACTGAGGAACATCACATGCCCCTATCTGTCATCCATCCATGAGTGCTGAAGTTGCCGCGCCGGTCACCTACGCGTGCACCGACGGGGGAAGTCCTCCTCTCGAGTCCTTCCCAGGTGTGAGCCTCTACTCACCCCGACCTACCATGTTGCGTCACCCAAGTCCACAACACAAGGATCCTGCAAGGGAGCACTGCAAGCTCGCCATCTTGGTAGACCGCATCACATGCGGGTGAGGTACTCTGCTTCCCTCGGCTCGATCCATCCTCTGATCTCACCCGATGCCATGGCCACTGACATCGGCGTGCTTACTCTTTGAGACACCCATCTACGCCCGCATCAGCATTGATTTCAAAAGTCTTACGCCTTCGTTGTCACTCACCACCTGCTGACGGTATCCATGATGTCCTTGACTCACCCACCATGTTGCGCATCACCATGTGAACCATCCTCTGTCCACTTCACTGAGTCTCAGCCTTTGCTTCCGCACCCACTCCGCATCCACGCTTCCGGCGCACTCCTATACATCTATGTGAGTACTCGACTCATCTGCGTTGTTTTAACCTCTGCAAGGTTGAGGAGCTCGCCACACTTGGCTCGCTCGCGTCCGAGTTACTTCTCCGTTTCGACCTCCAAATCCCAGTCTCACTCCATCACGCCTCTTGTTGTTTCCCACATGAACTCGCTTCTAAGGACATTGCCACCTTAAAGGTCTCCCCAAGTCCATTGTCACTTAACACCGGAGTCTCACCGCTGATCCACAATGCACATCACTACATGGACATACTCCGCAAGGGTAGAGTATATCTCCAAGGTCTGCTAAACACCCCATCCTCTGAATGTCCAGTGCACCAAGTGTTCCACACTCCACTTGGTGGGGTTGTGAGTTCCCCCTGTTGGTCTGTATTGTCTGCCATGCTCACTTGGCTCTTTAGGCGTGCGCTGCACTCTCAACGCAAGGCCTCTATCGTACAAGGTCTTCATGCTTCAAACCAACTCCCGCTCTGCCACTGCATCGCCCACATGAGTTGCCCAACTCGCTCCACGTACATTGGGTATGTTCTTCGCTCCAAGACACCTGCACTGTTCCTAAGTGCAACCAACTTACTCACCAACCCGCCTCGGCTAAACCTTGATTCTGAGACATCCTTGGGCTCATAGCATGGTCCTTTCATATTCCCCCATGCACAACTCTTACTCACTCCATAGCCCTCAAGAGTTGCATTGGTGCGCCACCGGGAACTTCGGGAGGTCACCCATTTATGCCCTTTGCACGCTTAACTCACCAACAGGAGTTATATTGGTGCGCCACCGGGAACTTCCCGGGAGGTCACCCATTTTCAGCCTACGTGCTTAACTCGCCCAACTCGCCCAGATCTTCTGTAGGCACATGCATGTGAGGTCGTCAACCCCAACCCATGCCTCAGCCAACCGCTTTTGCCTCGGCCGAGTCCCCTCGGCTCCCTGGATAGCGCCTCGTGCACTACCCTGCGCGGATGGGGTCTGCCCATCCTGGGGGAGGCGGTCGCTCTGTGAGCATGGAGATGCACCCCCCTTATATTCTCCCCCACTTAAAGTGGCGACGCCCACGGCGCCGATGCTAGACTTCGCAAGCCTGCGCAAAGGATGCAAGTGTTCGCAACACTTGGACAAAATGTAATTGCACTACTCACATGCAAATACACACGGAACACTTCGGTCACTGCTGACATAACACAACTCAGTCTCTTCAACATCTCGCTGTGCTAACTCCCTGTGTTCGGGACAAAAGTGCTAAATGCTCAACACTTCATCCTTTGTAGCTCCTTCCGCATTGAAACTACACTTCACCAAACATCCAACACAATGTCTGATGGGATACCCCTTCTGCAATTCCCACAACCTCTTAGGAATTCTGCATGATGTACAAGCTGCCCTGCCAAGCTCTGAGCCCTTCTTGCACAACATTCACTGCATAACTGGAGAACCGCCAACCTCCATGCCGATTGACGAACCACTGCAAGGTTTCACTTGCTGCTGAAACCGGTCTCACCATGCTTCCACACGCAACACATGATATTCTCCAACCGATCTAGGGGCCTAACTTCATCGCAAATGCTTGCCCTTGTTCAAGACTTCTACCAACACCATACCACCACCGTGTCTCTCGATGCTGATCTTCTGGCAAACTCTTCACCAGGAATACCTCATTTTACTGCAACTTGACTGATCTACTCACCACCGCTTTCAACCAACAAGCACTTCGAACATGCAACTCTTGCTTTACTTCGGAATGTAGCCACTACCACCGCAACCCATTCCCCAACCGCATCTCCAACGGAATCAACAAGTGAACCTTTTCCAACACCCTTCACACCTCCAACTATGCACAAGTGCTTCCAACATACCATCGCTCCCAGGAAGACCACTCGCCGAATGCCACGGCTGCCCATACAACCGCCGGGAGCTCTTAATATGCCTTCTTAGTCCACTTGAGGGAATGCACAACTCATGCCTCCAGACTCATCACTGACCCAGCTCTAGGCCGCTGGCCGGCTCACTGTCGAACATCCCACTGTTCTGCACAAGGCCACTGAGGAACATCACATGCCCCTATCTGTCATCCATCCATGAGTCTGCCTGAGTTGCCGCGCCGGTCACCTACGCGTGCACCGACGGGGGAAGTCCTCCTCTGAGTCCTTCCCGGGTGTGAGCCTCTACTCACCCCGACCTGCTGACCACTGTCACCCAAGTCCACAACACCAAGGATCCCTGCGGGGAGCACTGCAAGCTCGCCATCCTGGTAGACCGCATCACATGCGGGTGAGGTACTCTTCTTCCCTCGGCTCGATCCATCCTCTGATCTCACCCCGATGCCATGGCCACTGACATCGGCGTGCCTACTCTTCGAGACACCCATCTACGTCTGCGTCCAGACCGCATTGACTTCACAAGTCTTCTGCCTTCGTTGTCAGCTCACCACACTGCAATGGTATCCATGATGTCCTTGACTCAGCCCACCATGTCGCGCATCACCATGTGAACCATCCTCTGTCCACTTCACTGAGTCTCAGCCTCTGCTTCTGCACCCACTCCGCATCCACGCTTCCGGCGCACTCCGATACATCTATGTGAGCACTCGACTCATCTGCGTTGTTTTAACTCTCGCAAGGCCGAGGAGCTCGCCACACTTGGCTCGCCGCGCCCGAGTTACTTCTCCTCCGTTTCGACCTCCGAATCCTGGGCCTCACTCCATCACGCCTCTTGGTCTGTTTCCCACATGAACTCGCTTCTAAGGACGCGCCACCTTAAAGGTCTCCCCAAGTCCACTGTCACTTAACACTGGAGTCCCACTGCTGATCCACGATGCACATCACTGCATGGACATACTCCGCAAGGGTAGAGTATATCTCCAAGGTCTGCTGAACACCCCATCCTCTGAATGTCCAGTGCACCAAGTGTTCCACACTCCACTTGGTGGGGTTGTGAGTTCCCCCGTTGGTCTGTATTGTCTGCCATGCTCACCTGGCTCTTTAGGCGTGCGCTGCACTCTCAACGCAAGGCCTCTATCGTACAAGGTCTTCATGCTTCAAACCAACTCCCGCTCTGCCACCGCATCGCCCACATGAGTTGCCCAACTCGCTCCGCGTACATTGGGTATGTTCTTCGCTCCAAGACACCCTGCACTGTTCCTAAGTGCAACCAACTTAGCTCACCAACCCGCCTCGGCTAAACCTTGATTCTGAGACATCCTTGGGCTCATAGCATGGTCCTTTCATATTCCCCCATGCACAACTCTTACTCACTCCATAGCCCTCAAGAGTTGCATTGGTGCGCCACCGGGAACTTCCCAGGAGGTCACCCATTTATGCCCTACGCGCTTAACTCGCCCAACAGGAGTTATATTGGTGTGCCACCGGGAACTTCCCGGGAGGTCACCCATTTTCAGCCTACGCGCTTAACTCGCCCAAAACTCGCCAGATCTTCGTCAGGCACATGCATGTGAGGTCGACAACCCCAACCCATGCCTGGCCAACCGTTTGCCTCGGCCTTAGAGTCCTCTCGCTCCCTCGGATAGCGCCTCGTGCACTACCCCGCGCGGATGGGGTCCGCCCATCCCGGGGAGGCGGTCGCCTGTGAGCATGGAGACGCACCCCCTTATATTCTCCCCACTTAAAGTGGCGACGCCACGGCGCCGATGCTAGACTTCGCAAGCTCAAGAAAGGATGCAAGTGTTCGCAACACTGACAAAATGTAAATGCACTACTCACATGCAAATACACACGGAACACTTCGGTCACGCTGACATAACACAACTCAGTCTCTTCAACATCTCGCTGTGCTAACTCCCTGTGCTCGGGACAAAAAGTGCCAAATCGCTCAACACTTCTGTCACTGTAGCTCCCTTCCTCTGAAACTACACTTCACCAAACATCCAACACAATGTCTGATGGGATACCCCTTCTGCAATTCCCACAACCTCTTAGGAATTCTGCATGATGTACAAGCTGCCCTGCCAAGCTCTGAGCCCTTCTTGCACAACATTCACTGCATAACTGGAGAACCGCCAACCTCCATGCCGATTGACGAACCACTGCAAGGTTTCACTGCTGCTGAAACTGGTCACACCATGCTTCCACACGCAACACATGATATTCTCCAACTGATCTAGGGGCCTAACTTCACCGCAAATGCTGCCCTTGTTCAGCACTTCTACCAACACCATACCACCACTGTGTCTCTGATGCTGATCTTCTGGCAAACTCTTCACCAGGAATACCTCATTTCACTGCAACTTGACTGATCTACTCACCACCGCTTTCAACCAACCAGCACTTCCGAACACGCAACTCTTGCTTTACTCCGGAATGTAGCCACTGCCACCGTTGCCAACCTGAAATTTGAGGTTTCGCAAAATTCACCACCGTGATTCTGCCAAGGGAGAGCCACTTTTTCCACTTCATGGCTCGAGTATCAACTTGATATCACTTCACAAACACTGCAATTCAGCCATCCACAATGTACAAGTCCGTCAACAACTTCTGGGGAGTCGTCGCGCTACTCAGTGCTTTCGCACCTACCGAGTTTTCGAGTCACTCTGCCACTGCACCTGGACTCTACCAAGTGTTATCCCTTCACCCAAACTGCTAGGAGTAAGTTCTGCACCAGCCTCCACGTGAACTGCCCACTGAAGTGACTTACCCAGCCCACACTGTATGCTTCCCTGTCGCCTCCTCTACAACTGAGATCTGTTCAACCACTGGCCTTCTTCTCCCACGAAGTCTCTAGCAACCTGCACTGGCTTACTTGCATTGCACAAGCGCCAACTCTTGACACCTGCACGGGTCTACAACACCCTGATCACTGAACGCCATGCCGACCACCGTCGCAACTGCATGACTCCTTCCTCATCAACCCTCTGGTCTACAGCTGAGAAAGTTCACTGTCTTTCATTCATTCCACTGTGACATCAATAAGGCTCAACTTAGCCCTGATACTCCGCTGGATCACTCTGATCTGATGCTGCCCAGGCCCACACCAGTCTTCTTCTTATCTGGAACAACACTGCTCCACTTGATCCAGTTGTGTTGGTGTCCCGCCTTCCGATCGCCAACACCGTTGATTGCCAATCTTCACAAGACCCTCCTGATCCGATTCGTCCAACAACCAACTCCCGCAAACATGCACGACTCTGCATAGCCGCACATAAGGTTGGGCACTTCAATCTGACGCCGCTTCACAAGCACACACCAGTCTACTTCTGCTCCGCCCAACCGCGTTGGTGTCCCGCCCATCCGATCACCAACGATGTTGATTGCGTTGGCTCCCTAGTCTGCCACCCTATTCTTCAATCAACATCCCACAAACATGCACGACCCTGCATAGCCACACATAAGGTTGGGCACTTCAACTCGACGTACTCACAAGCACACACACCAGCTACTTCTACCGCCCAACCGTGTTGGTGTCCCGCCCATCCGATCACCAACGATGTTGATTGCATTGGCTCCCTAGTCTGCCACCCTGTTCTTCAATCAACATCCCACACGCCTGAAGTTGAGAGCTCTTTCGCCAACTACTCGCGCTGGTTTACACTCTGTTCCCAACTCCAGCACCGATGCTCATTGTGCTCTAGGTACCAAAGAGAGCATCACTTCAAATGCACTGACACCAGTTGATCACGCTGAGTATCAAGTACAACATTAACTCAACGGCTCTGATACCAACGGCCACACGGGGCTAGCTTTAAAGCGGAATCAACTAGCCAAATGTGCATCGAGACACTACTTTTTTCGCTCGCCTTAGAGGATCAAGTTACTCCAAAGTAGTCCCAAACTACGCCTTTCTCCATTCTCATCCACAACCCATTCCCCAACTGCATCTCCAACTATGCACAAGTGAACCTTCCAACACCCTTCACAGCTGCCCATACAACTGCTCCAGAAGACCACTCGCCGAATACCACGGCTGCCCATACAACCGCCGGGAGCTCTTAATATGCCTTCTTAGTCCACTTGAGGGAATGCACAACTCATGCCTCCACGACTCATCATCGACCCAAACTTCTAGCCGCCGGCCGGCACACCTGTCGAACATCCCATTATTCTGCACAAGGCCACTGAGGAACATCACATGCCCTATCTCTGTCATCCATCCATGAGTCTGCCTGAGTTGCGGCGCCGGTCACCTACGCGTGCACCGACGGGGGAAGTCCTCCTCGCGAGTCCTTCCCGGGCGTGAGCCATCAACTCACCCCGACCTGCTGACTCAACCGTCACCCAAGTCCACAAAACCAAGGATCCCCGCGGGGAGCACCGCAAGCTCGCCATCTCGTAGACCGCATCACATGCGGTGAGGTACTCTACTTCCCTCGGCTCGATCCATCATCCGATCTCGATCCATCCATCTCCGATCTCGCCCGATGCCATGGCCATCGACATCGGCGTGCCTACTCTTCGAGACACCCTCTCGCGTCTGCACCGCATTGACTTCAAAAGTCTTCGCCTTCGTTGTCACCACCACACCGCAACGGTATCCATGATGTCCTCGACTCACCCCACCATGTCGCGCATCACCATGTGAACCATCCTCTCGTCCACTTCACCGAGTCTCGCCTCTCGCTTCGCACCCACTCCGCATCCGCACTTCCCGCGCACTCCGATACATCTATGTGAGCACTCGACTCATCTCGCGTTGTTTTAACCTCTCGCAAGGCCGAGGAGCTCGCCACACTTGGCTCGCCGCCCGAGTTACTTCTCCTCCGTTTCGACCTCCGAATCCTGGGCCTCACTCCATCACGCCTCTTGGTTGTTTCCCACATGAACTCTGCTTCTAAGGACGTTGCCACCTTAAAGGTCTCCCCAAGTCCACTGTCACTTAACACTAGAGTCCCACTGCTGATCCACGATGCACATCACTGCATGGACATACTCCGCAAGGGTAGAGTATATCTCCAAGGTCTCGCCGAACACCCCATCCTCTCGAACATTTTTCCAAGGCACCAAGTGTTCCACACTCCACTTGGTGGGGTTGTGAGTTCCCCCTGTTGGTCTCAGTACATCTGCCATGCTCACTTGGCTCTTTAGGCGTGCGATGCACTCTCAACGCAAGGCCTCTATCGTACAAGGTCTTCATGCTTCAAACCAACTCCCGCCCGCCACCGCACGCCCACATGAGTTGCCCAACTCACTCCGCGTACATTGGGTATGTTCTTCGCTCCAAGACACCCTGCACTGTTCCTAAGTGCAACCAACTTAGCTCACCAACCCGCCTCGGCTAAACCTTGATTCTGAGACATCCTTGGGCTCACAACATGGTCCTTTCATATTCCCCCATGCACAACTCTTACTCACTCCATAGCCCTCAAGAGTTGCATTGGTGTGCCACCGGGAACTTCCCGGGAGGTCACCCATTTATGCCCTGTGCGCTTAACTCGCCCAACAGGAGTTATATTGGTGCGCCACTGGGAACTTCCCGGGAGGTCACCCATTTTCAGCCTACGCGCTTAACTCACCCAACTCGCCCAGATCTTCTGTAGGCACATGCATGTGAGGTCGTCAACCCCAACCCATGCCTGGCCAACCGTTTGCCTCGGCCGGGAGTCCCTCTGGCTCCCTGGATAGCGCCTCGTGCACTACCCTACGCGGATGGGGTCTGCCCATCCTGGGGGAGGCGGTCGCTCTGTGAGCATGGAGACGCACCCCCCTTATAGATACTATAAATAATGTATCTGAGCGGCGTAGAGCGATCACTTTTTCCTCTTCTCTCAGTTGACAGTCGTCGATCTTTAAAATAAAATGGACTATGTTTTGTTTCTGATTTTTTATATTTTACACATTTGCTCAATTATAAATCGATATGTGATAGAATATACTCCTTAAAAAGCACTTAAAGGACCGTTAAGCTATTTAAACCAATAAAAGCTGAAAGGAACATTGTAATAAAACAAAAATAACACCATGGAGCGATTGGCCGCTAATGAAAGATGGGTACTTAAGTGTAGAAGTTTGCCTTTACAATTTTCCTTCCCTCTCGTATTTCAGCATTTTATTGAAAACATCTTAACAAATAAATGTCGCACTCACCTTCTACTTTCTTAAATGTCTTTAATAAATATGTATTTAAGAAAATTAAAGCCATCTAATGTACAACATCGCGCTGCGAATTATTAATCTAAATTAAAAAAACAAGACAACTCCGCAACTCTTTCTATTCGCTCAAGACCTCAATTGTATTCGCAAGACAATGTTCATGTTTAAAGGAAGAATCGTTGAGCACCTTTACGATTTAATTGATTGACACGAATAAAATATCATTCATCCTTATCCTATTCGTATCGTTGAGCACCTTTACGATTTAATGGATTGACACAAATAAAATGTCGTTCATCCTTATCTTCTTCCGTACACCATGTCAAATCAATTGAGTTTTTTTGATTGATTACAAAAATATTATGACTACTAACCTATATAGATTATCTCGCATTTCGGACCATGTTTTGTAGAATATATATATTAAAATTGACCATTGTTTAAGAAGAAACACATTGTAACGCCCTCTAAAACGACCACTCGAGACCCAAGAACAATCTAGGTTTAGATAGAAAAAAATTATTCCTTAATTAATTTTAGAGGGTCAAAGGGGCCAAAGCAATTAAATACCGAATTCCACGAGTCTAAACAATAACAAGGTTCTTATTTGTATGGGATAGAAAAATATTCTCTTATCCCTTAATGTGACTCCTTAAAAGGTCAACCCATGCTTTAGAATTATACATTTAAGTTAAAAAGGGGTAATTTTGCACTTGCCCACTTTCAAACCCATCTTTGCACTTCAACCAAATTTTTTACATATCTAACGCCCTTAAAGTTTCTGAAAACATTTTTATTAGATAGGAAATTTCTTCCCCTTTCCAATGATATAAAGAATTCCTCATAACTCCTCATATTTTTTAAGTTACAGGCCGGCGGGCCTGGGGAGGAAAATTTTCCCAAAGGCGAGCCTGGGAAGAAATTTTTCCCAAGGGCAGGCCAGCGGGCCTGGGAAGAAAATTTTCAAGCTGCAAGGGACACATGGCACGTTTTTAAGCCAACACGGGAAGGCGGGTCATCGGAGGTAATTTGGATTTTAACTCTTTTTGTTTGAAAGGGCAAAAAGGTTCAAAACCCCGTGCCTCCGCCGATGCCCAGGGACGCCACATGTCATGCCCAAAATTTCAATCGGAGACGGACCGTCTGGGGAAAACTTAGAAATATTGGCTTTTGTTTTAAAAGCACGAAGGTTAAAACAACCCACGCCTCTGCCGATGCCCAACGAAGCCACATGTCAGTCCAATAGTGACCTACGGGAAGGCGGGCCGACGGGAAACTTAGGAATTTTTGCCAATTTTTTTCCAAAGGTGATAAGGTCTAAAACAATCCGCACCTCTACCGACGCCAAGTGAAGCCACGTCTCGGACCCATAGTGAGAGGCGGGAAGCGGATCAAGCGGGGATACTTAATATTTTTCACCCTTTATTTTCAAAAGGTAAATTTTGAAGGTGCGGGCCACGAACCCGCGGAAGTATATTTTTTTCAAAAGCGAAGGATGCGGGCTGCGGAAGAATTTGTGACTTTTTGCTTTTTGCAAAAAAGTGCCCTAAGTAATTTTCGGGCCCGCGGGTCCGATTTACAAAAATTTCCCTTTAAAAAAAAAAAACTAAGCGAAGTAAAAACTTCAAAAGGCCATAACTTTTGATTGGAAGCTTGGATTTGGGAAAATGAGGACTTTTTGAAAAGGGCTCGAACTCCTCTTTGCATAGGAACCAACAAAATTCATTTTTGACAAACTTAAGTGGGTGAATTTGACAAAAATGTATTTCCTACCATTAAAGCATGAACTGGACTTTTAACTTAACGAAATTAATTCAATCTCGCCATTATTTCTTCCTCAACATGCCAAACTGACATGGAGGATTGCACTTGGAAAGATTAGGACGAATTTTGCAGGGTTAAATTGATGGATTGAGTTTCAAAACGAGCTTCCCCCTTTTTCTGTAAAACGTCTAAGTTTTTTTTGTCTAAGTCATATTAATTGAAGTCTAATAAATTTTCTTGCGCGATTCAACTATTTGAAAAGTGTTTTGATCTTTCTTAGCTTACTTTATTATTTCAATTTGTCTTTCAAGTTGTAGAGTACTCTGTAAATTTTTCTGATAAATATTTACAGTTTTACAGTGAATCAAAATTGAAATCATACTTAAACCTGAATGGATCTACTTTTCGTTATCATCCTCTAAATATTTAAATTCATTCAAATCTGATTTACAAAATTTAACTTTACTTCAATCAACATGTGAAGACCCAAAATGTAGTTCTACTTTCAAATCACACATTTCGAAAGAAATGTAATATTTCTTCATACATATTTCTTTTTCAATTTTCAAACAAAGATTTCACAATACATTCCCAACACAGATTCCAAATGAAACCCATACCATTTGTGGTAATTAAAACAACTTCTATTGAACTCCAATAATTCTTTTATAACTTCTTTTTCGTTCATCGATACAACTTACGAATATACATCTTTCACATTCGAATGTAGATTCCATTTCCAAAACAGAAAAAACTTTCCACCACAATAATATTACAATGCCATCCACTTGAAGTGGGAAATTTTTACAACAAGGAAACCCCAAGGGGACTGCGAAATTTTTCTTCATCCTCAGCTCCAGAACAGCAACAAGAAGATCCACCATATAGATTTTGATCACAACAAAAAGGAGGAGAGGCAACGCTCTCCACCCAACCAAGAATTCCAATGAAGAGGAGAATTCATCCTCCTCATTGGCCCCCGAGCCCCAACCAAAAAGCAATAAGAAATGTATTTCAACTCATGGAAACAAACAGGCTTCCACAACACAAAAACAATTTTCACATATAGAACATAGTCCAAATACATACTGCAGTTTGCAACCACATGAAGAACAACAAACAATACTTAGGCTTCATCATGCACAAGCCAAAGGAGCAAGACCTATGGGGAAGCTGTTTATACCTCCCAATGGGGAAATGGGTGTCCACCTTAAGATAAACCCACCAATATATACATATATCATTTCAAAACCCCTACATGCCCTTATGCCTCCCCAAGTACCCCTTATACCTCCCATTCTCTTATGCCTCCCCACACTCTTATGGCACCCCATAACGAGTAAAGAAATGCAAGCTATTTCTTTTACAAGGTGGAACCCAATCCCAAACTCCCTCCACAATAACACTTATACCTCCCCAAAACTCTTATGCCTCCCCACAAGAGATCCCCATAGTCTTCTCCTACACCATACCTAGGCAATCTACCCAACCAGCCAACAACATACCAAGATATTCAAAGCATTCACATATGCATAAATAAAGGAAGAACATTTTAAAGAGCCAAGCTCCTACCTCTCCATGGTAGAGTTTTCCCCAAAAGTTCAACATCAAGCTTTTTCTAATCCAAATAGTCCAAAAGCTCCAACAATACACAAACATTCAACAAAAATCTCGCACTCTCTTTCAAAATTACAAGAGCTCCAACCAAAAGAAGTAACTCCCTGAAGTAACCCCCAAAACAACAAAAGAATTCGAATAAATAGAAAAGGGAGAGAGGAGGATGAGGTGGGTCCATGTAGGATGCCACATCACACATCCTCAACTCCACCTCATGAGTCAACTTCAAAATCCAAAGCACAATTAAAAAGGTGGGTGAATAAATGACCTTTTTACTTACACACACAATCCAAGTCCACACCCTAAGGACCAAAATTAATTTCATGCAAGAAGGTGCAATAAAAACTTACAACTTACCTTCCCAAAATACATAATAAGGCCTAATTTTGATTCCCCAACCCATAGGTAGGGTTGGTGTAACAATTTAAGAGGTGTGGGACAAGTTTAACTTGTCCTACAAGCCTCCAAAATCAACCCCTAAGGACAGATCCGAATTTCAAAAGGAAGGTGGAGTGTTTCTCACTCAAAGCTACTTACACATCACTTACAACACATAATCCAAGAGCCATCAGCTCTAATAAATGCATTCTTTTGACCCATTTAATTAATTTAGCAACATGATTACTCACAAATCTAGACACAATTAAAATAAATAATAAAGGGGAAAAATACATTACTAAAATCCACATACTAAATTCAAACAAAGGAAATCAAATAAAATAATACACATAACGCCTTGGTCACATTCGAAGGAGATTCCCCATGGGAACCCCTATAACAATACAAACATACACAACAACAAATACACGTTGTGATGGTGACCCTTATTAAATTCATCTAGAATTCTAATGTGGTTGGTCTCCAATCCCCCGATTTTTGTTGTGACATGTTTACCTACAAAAAAAAAATACTTTCTTCGGCCTCGTGGCCACATCAAAACATCCAAAATACATATAAAATATAACTCCAAATCATCTATATATATGAATCAAAACATCATCCAAACAAGCAACAATATCCTTTACAATTCCATCCATAATCATATGATCACAAGATTAGTTCCATTTTCTAGGTTTACTCGATATGAAAAATATCACATGTACGAAAAAACATATATATATATATATATATATATAACCATGTCAAGCAGTGTATCAACATCAATATAAAATGTCTCTAATAATCCACATGCATCATATATGAATCCAAATCAACCACAGTCCATGATTTCTAATGTCTAACATCATACCAACTCAAAGGCTACATTAATGTCCATAAGTATAGTGAATCGTATCATAATCAATATCGAAAGGTGTTGAAGGGAAGTGGGCACTACACATATACCAGCCATGTTTCAGATGAAATATACTAAAATGATTTATTGGAAACTTATATTGAAATTACAATACTCATTAAGCATACAAACTAAATTAATGAACACCATCAACTAACCAACTATGGGATCACCTAAGACATAAACTTTGCCTCAATTTCTTTTATTTTTTGTGTCGTGGTGTTGGGGGCCTTTACGTTCAAAGCAAGTATTGATCCCAGGGGGCTTGTGTGAGCCAAACAACTTCACCAATGGACCAAATGGTTAACTCAAGAAGGTTTTTTGTCTATAGGCATTCCCTTCTATATTTATTAAATACAAGGCGACATACCCATTTATCACATATAAAGGGTGTGTGGTGAGAATAAAAGGATGTGCATACATTTAAGCATGTATTTGGTGGTGCCATCCACATTCTTGTTTTCTTGTTGCGGTGACATGTAAGATATGATGGGAAGAACCCAAACATCACCTATGTTTGCACAAATTAGAACAAAAATAATAAAACTTGAACCCTTGATAGCGGTAACTTGCAAGTACTACAATGCACTATGGATTTGGAAAGAAAGGAATTCTTATTTGTTTGCTAATGTTGAAGTTGATCAACATTTCTCTATTTATAATAAGTCGGTGGTTATCTCCAATGTGTTGTTGTAAATTCAAGTGCAAGAGAATAAGGTGTCCTCGAGTGGAGCATCTTCATACACTTCTTTGTCACTTTGGAAATGCCCCTTACAATGTGGTTAGAGAACCACCTTCTCCCTCTCTGCTACTAGCTGCCCCATGGTGTTCACCCCCTTGAGATGGTCGTCGGAGCTGCTCCCAATGGTGCTCTTTCAGCTATGTTCACCGAGTCCTCAGGCAAACCAACCTCCGCAAAGGAGGTTCTCTACTGTCCCCAACTTGCCACTAGGATTGGGGCTCCACTCCACTACCTCATCGCCTCGGTTGGGACTCACCAAATTCCATTGAGCTGCTCACCCATGACAGGTGGAGCCTTCCACCTCTACCGGATAAATTTCGGAGAATGGCTTTAGTCATCTCGACCACTCATGATGCTACGAAACACAATGAAAAAGAAGGCCAAGCCGGATATTGTTGGGGGTTTTGGATAGTGGTAAGGACCTTTCTAGATCTGGTTGGTGGATGATCATGACCCGCCCTCAGCTAGTCAACGTTTTACACTAGCGGCTTAACTTCAGCTTTGCAATGTTTTTTGCTATGTTATAGATGACTTTTCCTAGATCTAGCCTAATTTGTTCATGACTTTGGGGCATGATCTCATTATGCCCACATTTTTTTTGGGAGGGGGGGATTGAATTATCTTCTATCATCTTCTTAATTTAGTATAAGATCTTATTCATCACCAAAATATATTAAAAATAAAATAAAATAATAAAATAAAATTTGAGCAATCGATGGTATTGTAGCGTCCTTGCAAAAGCGGCAACCATTAGTGATGGTAAGGAGTGTTTGTTGTTTGAGCTCATGGCCCACAAACATTGCGATGGGAAGGTACATCAATTTTTTCAACTTTGTCGACAAGTATTGTTCTGGTTCATGATCTCACTAGAATGATGTCACTTTCGACTATCTAGTCTTCCCCAGGGTGACCGAGGCAGCACCAACCGCCATGTCAAATTCAAAGTTGAACTTAAAAATTCATTCAAACTAACCACATGTTCTCTCATGAATGCATTTACGATCATTTAATTGCATGATCATTTAAGACCATTTGGATAACGCCGATGATTTGTCACCATTATAAAATCAAATACAATGCAGCACGACCTCAACCCGAACAAAGTGTTCGTTTCTATTTTATTTTATACGAGGCGTGTCGTAAGTGAGATGGGAATCCCACCCTTGAATTTCTATAAATGAATGAGTTTGAGTAACAATTACATAGTCCATTGTAATGGCCAAGGTTGGGATGCTTCTTTTCTCAATATTAGCTATCATAGTGGTCGACATACTTGTATCTCATGCGGGAGATGTGGAAGCCAAACCAATGGAGTTTCATGTCCGGTGGAGTTTTTTGCAAAGCAAATGGGGATGGTGTGGTAACACACCCGATCACTACGGCGATGGTTGCCAAAGTCAATGCAGAGGGCCAACCCTAACTCCTCCCACCCCCTGGCGGAAAAGGGGTGGCCTCCATTATCATCGAAAATGTGTTCAACCAAATGTTGAAGCATAGAAATGAAGGAAGTTGTCAGTGCAAGAACTTCTAAAATTACAACGCCTTCATTGCAAAGACTCCAAGCCTTCAATGGCTTTAGCACCACCGGTGATGCCATCGCCCAGAAAAGAGACCTTGCCACCTTCTTTGACCAAACCTCCCACGAGACCACCGGTAATGATTTCCTTTTTCTACTAGTTAATCTGTATCAACCATTCCCAATTTGTAGTTTATTAATGTTGTGTTGGTGTTAATATAAATAGGCGGGTGGGCAATAGCTCTAGATGCTCCATATGCATAGGGATAATGCTTCCTCGAGAGAGAATGGCGGTAGAGATTATTGCAACTCTCAAGAAGCTCCCGCGCTTCGGAAAGCGAGATTATGGCCGAGGTCCCATCCAACTGTCATGGTACGCGCTGAGCGTATCTTTGATAAGTTCGAAGGCCATAAATTTTGATATAGAAATTTGTTTATGGAAAACGAGAACTTTTTGGAAATCTCTCGACATCCTCTTCACTGGGGATCATTAAAGTTTGATTTTGAAAATTTTTAATGGTTTAATTTTGTAAAAATGTTCTGCAGGATTTACAGTGCAAACTAGTAAATTTTAACTTATAAAATTTGTTCAATTTGATCTTCTTCCTCTCTCAACATGTCAAATAGACATGGAGAATTTTTCTTAGATGGATTTAAGAAGGATTTAGAGATTCAATTTGTTTGATTGATTTACTATTTGAAAATCTATATCTTTTGACATTAAAACAACAATAAGAGGTTTGAGCCCATTTTAGGAAGGTTTGAAGGATATTCCCTTAAGTGATTTTGTCTAATTGCATTCATTTATAACCTAGCATGTTCAATTTTAATTTTTCATTGTTATTTCTTGATTGTAGGTTCGGTCGGTTCATTTCTGGTAAAAGTTGCAGAGTTTAACGTGAAGCAGAAATGGAAACAACAAAATTAACTCAATGGTTCTTATTTTACTTGCCTTACAAATGAATTCATTTCATGCTAGTTTCAAATAGGTTTCATTCCTTCAATCAAATGATAAAGACAAGAATGCAACTTTTATTCTTTTCAAATCATGCACTTCACAAAATAGAGTATTACATTTCCTTCATACGCATTTCTTTCTTTCAAACAAAGATTACAACTCACATTTAGGTGATCAAATTCAATACAATGATGCAATTTGAGGAAGGTTATGCAATCCTTTATTGATTCCAAAAGACAACTTTACAACTTCCTTCTTTCATTCTTCAATTTCATCATACAGAACACAATTTCTTGCTTTCAAAAGAACATAATAGAGTATGTCTCTTTCACATTTCAATTTACACTTTCATAACCAATTCAACATCTTTCCATTACAAAACATATACAAGTTCCTCCACTTCAAGTGGGAAAGGTTACAATAATATTTCATTTCATAAGGGACTGTCACATTGTCTTTATCTCGGCTCCGTAACAACAACATGCATATTTCTCATTCTTCCAAATTGTGATCACAACGGGAGTAGGGGAAAGGAAACCCTCTCCACCCAACCAAGACATTCAATGAAGAGGAGAATTCATCCTTCTTCATTGGCCCCCGAGCCCCAACCACAATGCAATAAAAGATGTGATCCAACTTGTGGCAACAACAAAGCTTCCACAAACACACAAGCAACATTATCACAATAAAAACACAAATCAAAATGAATGTAGTTTACAACTACATTAAAGCATGAAAAAAATTACCGAGGCTTCATCAAGTAGGTCAAAGGAGCAAGAAACTATGGGGATGCTTCTTATGCCTCCCGAAAGGGGAAATGGGTATCACCACTGAATTACAAACCGCCAAAAACACGGTATATCAAAACCTGGCATTCCTTATGCCTCCCAACTTCTTATGGCACCCCATAATGAGTAAGGAAATGCAAGGTATTTATTTTTAAGGTGGAACCAAAATGCCTACTCCTTCCACCCTTATACCTCCCTAAACCACATTTGTGCCTCCCATAAAATAAACCCCATAGTCTTCTCCTACACCATTCCTAGGCCATCTACCCAACAACGCACAAACATGTCAAAACATTCACACATTAACATTTACACTCATAAAAGAAGAGCATTTCGAGAGCCAAGCTCTAACCTCTCCATGATAGAGTTTCCCAAGTTCCAAACAATAGTTGTTTCCAAGAAAAAAATCCAAAAATCCACCAAACAACAAGCATGAAACAATCTTCAAACCTCTCCAAAATCAAGAGCTCCCAAAACAGCAAGGAATTCACCCGGGATGAAGTCTCCAAAGTGAAGCAACCTAAAACAAGGCAAGAAATTCAAATTTTATAGAAGAGGGAAGGGAAGTGGATGAGGTGGATCCTGTAGGATGCCACATCACACATCCTCAACCCCAACCCAAAGGTCAACTTCATTCTCCAATGCATAATAAATAGGTGGGTGAATAATATGTCAGTTTATTTACATACTCAAATCCAACCCACACCCCAAAGAACAAAAATTAAACCATGTAAGAAAAGTTCAATTAAAACTTACAATTTGACTTACACAAAAGCAATATAAATATTTAACATCAACCCTCCAACCATAGGTATGTTGGTAAATGAATTTAAGAGGTATGTGACAAGTTTAACTTGTCCCACAAGCCTCCAAAACAACCTTCAAGGAAACATTCGAATTCCCAAGAAGGTGGAGTCTTTCACACTCAAAAGTTAACGTACACAATCACTTACACATCTCTTAGAACACTTTAATTCAAGGCCAATAAGTCTATTAATTACTTTCTTATGACATATTTTAATTAATTAAATTAACAACATGATTTCTCACAATATTACACACCATTTAATGAATAATGAAAGGGTCGATGCACCACAAAGTAAACACATGCTAACATAAACAAAGAAACCAATAAATAAATACACATAACCCCTTGGTCACATTTAAAGGTGATCCCCCATGGGAATCCCTAACACACAAAAACATGCACAAACAAATACTAGTTGTCATGGTGACCTTGTTGAATTCATCTAGAATTCCAATCTAGTTGGTCTTCAATCCTCGATGTTTTTGTGATATTTTAACCTATAAAACACGAATACCTCCTTCGGCCTCGTGGCCATATTAGAACATCCAAAATAATATAAATAAAATTCTAAAATCATCTAGATATATGGATCACAATAACATCCAAGCAACCAACAAGATCATTTATAATTTTACTCAACAACTATATCATCATCAAATAATTTCCATTTCTAGGTCTACTCACAATATCCAAATATCACATGCTTGAACAACATCCATAATATAACCATGTCAAACAATAGATCAACATCAATATCCAAAATTCCTATAATAATCATCATACATCATAACTTAATCAAGTCAATAATAATTCATGATCTAACATCTAAAATCATACTATAATAAAGTCCATAATCATGTCCATAATATAATCAGCAGTATCATGATTAGTATTGAAAAGGTGTCAAAGGGAAGTGGGCACTACATCCCCCTCCCCTTAGACTTGACTTCCTCCTGGAAGTCACTAGAACAAATGTGGAAACTGAACTCATAGCAAAGTAACATCCTCCCATGTAGCTGTAGTCTCATCATATCTGTCCCATTGCACCCGGACTTGATCAACCTCTCTACCCCGAAGGCCCAAGGTCATGTGATCTAGGATGCGAATGGGTTCCACCATCACCTTCCCATGTTCCTGTACCTACAATGATGTTCAATTTAACACATGGGAAGGATCAAAAACATATCTCCTAAGAAATGAAACATGAAACACATCATGTACGCGAGACAAGCTAGGTGGAAATGCTAGACGATAGGCCAAAGGGCCGATATGCTCCAAGATCTCAAAATGTCTCATGAATCTAGCAGCTTAGCTTAGAGCATTTTCCATAACGGATAGGGCTCTTGTGTGGCCTGACACAAAGGAACACCTTCATGCCCACATCAAAACTACGGTTAGTCCTATGCTGATCTGCGTAATTATTTTTCCTATCCCATGCCTCCCGTAGTCTTTGTGTTTGATCAAAACCACTTGCAGCTCCATTTCTTGCACAAAGTGGTCCCAGAGAAACCTTGTCCTCTAACCTATCCCAATTAAGAGGTGTCTTGCACTCTCTACCATATAAATCCGAAAAGGGCCATGCCTATAGAAATATGAAAACTTTTATTGTAGGAAAACTCCACTAAGTACATGTACTCCTACCATCTAGACTATTGATCCATCATGTACATCTTGAGCATATCCTCTAAAATCTGATTCACTGGCTTAATCTGTCCATCTCGTCTTAGGGTGATATGCTATACTAAAATTGATCTTTGTCCCGAGGGTATACTTTGCATGGTAGTCCAAAAATGGGAAATGTACAAAGGATCGCGGTCATTAACAATCTTCATGCGGAATCTCGTGTAACACGACAATCTCATCAAGATATGCCTGTACCACTACACTAGTTATATAAGTGGTCTTCATCGAAGAAAAGTGAGCCACTTTTATCAATTTATCAATGGTGACCATGATGGCGTTGTTGTGATATCTCGACATCGGTAGCCCAACAATGAAGTCTACGAAAATGGTATCTCATTTCCACTCTGGTATAGCATGAGGAAAGAGAAGGCCAACTGGATGCGATGCTCGACCTTTAATTTTTGGTACTCTAAACATCGTGACACGAACTGAGCCACGTCTCTTCAAATTCCTCTCCAATGATACAACTGTCTCAAAGTGGCGTATATCTTCTTCACCCCAGGTTTGGCTGAATAGGGTGCACGATGTGCCTCCGTCAATATGTCTTGCCTCAAGCCTCCATATCTAGGAACATAAATCCAGTCTCTGTGGCTCGAGAAGACCATCTCGCCCTAAGGAAAAACCATCAAACTTCCCCTTAAGGGGTCTCGAGACTCGATCTCGCTCGAACCGCAATGTAGAAGCTGTCAAGAGGAAGCTGCTGAAGAATCCTGCTCCACAAATATGTGCTCACTGCGGTGTCCATAGCCACATGTATCCATCTACTAAGAGCATCTACCACTACATTCTCCTTCCCTTTCACATGCTCTATCTCCATATCATACTCACAAAGAAACTCCATCCAACGCCGCTGATGAGCGTTAAGATTTGGCTACATGAAGAGGTGGCGAAGACTTAGGTGATCTATCTTAAGTGTTAATCTTTGACCAAGCAGAAAGTTCCTCCATCAAACCAAAGAGTGCACAGCTACATGCAAGCTCGAGATCATAAGTCGGATAATTAATCTCATAATATTTGAGTTTACGAGATTCAAAAGCCACTACTCTACCCTCTCTCGCATCAACACCTCCAAGCCCTGCTAAATAAGCATATGTGAAAACAAAAAACTCACCCTGTGGATCCAACACTGCAAGAATAGGTGTTGTAGTGAGACATTCCTTTAGTGTACTAAGGTGCGCTTCGCACTCGCACTGTCTGACCAAACAAACTTCTTCCTTTTCCTCTGAAGGGAAGTGATGGGGTGCACAATCCAAGAGAAGTCCTGAACAAATCTCTTGTAGTAACCTGCTAATCCAATGAAGCTGCGCACCTCAATCATAGTAGTGGGTGCTAGACAATCCATGATATCTCTAATTTTGGAAGGATCGATGGGGATACCTTCCCCAGAAATGATATGACCCAAATACTTCACCTCTATCTAAAAGAATGCACACTTCTCCAAGTTCCCGTAAAGCTCTTGCTCCCAAAGACTTTGAAGAACTGGTGAAGGCACCTCTCATGCTCCTCATGCGTATGCGAGTAAATCAAAATTTCATCAAGGAATATGAACACAAATCGATCTAAGAAGATCCTAAATACCCCATTCATCAAACTTATAAACACTACGGGGAATTCGTCGAACCAAAAGACACCATTGTGAACTCATAGTGCCCATATCTCGCATTTAAAGGCGGTCTTATGAATATCCACCTCCGCAATCCTCAACCGATGATAGCCCGACTTAAGATCAATATTAGAGAAAACCACGGCTCCTTTCATCATCCAACAAAAAGTCATCAATTCATGGAATGGGATAACGATTCTTGATCATTACCTTATTCAACTGGCGGTAATCAATACACAATCGCAAGGATCCGTTCTTCTTCTTTACAAAGATCACTGGTGCACCCCAAGGGGATACACTAGGATGGATAAGACCTTTCTCTAGGAGGCCCTCCACCTGTAACTTGAGCTCCCGTGAGCTCGAAGTAGTCATCCGGTAAGGTGCTCGTGAGATAGGCTCTGCTCCTAGAACCAGATCTATATGGAAGTCAATCTCACGTGGGGGTGGTAACCCTGGTAGCTCCCCTAGAAAGACATCTGCAAACTCTCTCAAAATGAGATGATCATCTAGCAATGATCCACAAGACTCACCTTCATATCTGTCACTAATCGTGACAACAAACATCTGACAACCTGCCACGCACAACGCTTAAGCGCATAGCAAAGATGGTGTGAATATAAATGGATCTCCGACCCCCACTATCACTGCCTCCACTCCTAGATCATTTTTGCAAGATATGATCTTTTGGTAACAATCCACTCTCGCTCTGTGTGAAGATAACCAATCTATTCCCAAGATGACTCCATAAGAGCTCAATAGGAAGGAAACACAGATCCGAGGTAGTGGTGAAAGGTCCGAAATCCACCACACAATCCTTAACTAGGGATTCTACAGAGATCTTGGCTCCAGAAGCCATCTCAACATCCCAACTATGACCCTGCCTAACTGCCACTAGCCTACATCACTCTAT
Organism: Taxus wallichiana var. yunnanensis; assembly: GCA_018340775.1. Classification (NCBI taxonomy): domain Eukaryota; kingdom Viridiplantae; phylum Streptophyta; class Pinopsida; order Cupressales; family Taxaceae; genus Taxus; species Taxus wallichiana. Next base: position 934,748,399 of record CM031242.1, read on the forward strand.
TAAAGATGGTGCAATAAAAGAATCAAAAGAACTAGAATCAAACAAAATAGAGGTAGGAATGCCTCCAATGTTACATGTAGTCTCAATAACTATACTTTGATGCTCTTCCTGATGGTTCTCGACCACTGCATACATCCTATGATTGTACCCCATATCACCAATAGTAGGCTTTGAGATTTGTGTCTTACCCTTGTTATTAGGGTTCGTGGGTAGTCTCTCCAAAAATGTCTAGTAACACCACACCCAAAACAACTACCTGATCCTCTCCCTTATGTAGTAGGTCCGGCTAGTACTCTGGAGGTTTGTGGTGTGGATCCTGATGATCTGGATGCGGTCTACTAAGGTCTCTTCTGGTGAGCTCCTGTTGAGTGAGATCTCTGGGCACCTGTGTCTTGATGGGACCACTAGGAGGAGGTCCCATACTCTGACCTCTCTATGCATTAAACCTCCATGGAGGTCTATAAGGTGGGTGGGATTGTTGTTACTGTGGCTACTATGATCTAAAAGATGACTGTGTTGAACCCTATCCACCACGAGGAAGAGGTACTGATCCCCTTGATTTGATGTCCTACATCTATCATGATGCTCGGACTCGGACTCGGCCTCTAGCCTCGATGGGTCTTTCCCGAGTCTCCTCTACTATATAGGTCTTCTTGATGGCCTCAGCTAATGTTTGTGGACAATGGATCTGCACTGCACCTCCAATGTCTAGATTCAGGCCCCGGATGAACTTGTGGATCCACATCTGCTCATCTTGCATGTAATCAACATACTAGAGTAGATCCAGAAATCTACTCTCATACTCAGCCATTGTAAGAGATGCCTGTAGAAGGTCATGGAATTCATCTATCGCTCTTGTATGAACCTCCATGAAAAGTATTTGCTCCTGAAATGATTCTCAAAGAGATCCCAGGTAACTGTCTCAGAATCAACCTGGAGCTTATGCTCCTCTGTCTGCCACCAGACACTAGCTCCATCCCTTAGTAGATGGATCACAACATGAGCTTTTGTGTTGCTAAAACAAGGATATAGCTTAAATAACTTGTTGAAGCTCACTAATCAAGCCTCTACCTGAAATCCACCTATGTCACCATAATAATGTGATAGCCGAAGCTTTAGGATCTCCCTAATGTGATCTGTAACTATGGTCTGACGGCCTCTAGGCCTCTCTGTATGCTTATCCCTAAGCCTAGGGCTTCGAGACCTCTCCCTATGCCCTGAAACTCGGTCACCCTCTCCCCTCTGTGGTGACTATGCTCTGGCTGACTCTGCATGGAAGTTCTCTCCTCCATGCTCCTCACTGGGTCGAGGAGATACATGACCCTCAATGGAAGTGACTCTATCATGTCTGGCTGCATGTCCTCCTACTGATCCTCCACATAGAGCGGCATTAACATCCTGAAGAGTCTACAAAATCTATGGTAGGATGGCTGCTACAACATGATCTAGTGGTGGTAAGTCTAGGTCTATGTGAAAAGACCCCTTGTCTCGTCTGCGCCTCCCGCAGACCAAGGTGAGAATTAGTTCATCTTTCTAAGTTTTATTCAGGCCTAAGTTTACTAAACTATGTGATTTCTAAACTAAGTTGTTTTCTAGATTAAAAATTGTGCTAGGTTTTAAAGTTCATGTCTCAAGTTTTCTAGTGTGCCAAATGGCCCAAGATTTTGAACCACTGCTATGATACCAAGTGTAACACCCGCTAAAACAACCCACTTGAGACCCAAGAATAACCTAGGATTAGTTAGGAAAATTATGAAATATTTTTTTTTTTTTAAAAGAGTCTACAACCAAGTTACAAGACAACATTTGTCACTAACAAGTTCCAGATCAATTCTAATCTACTAGAATATACTTTTCTTTTATTAACAATTATTAGAGGTCACAAGGTCCAAAATTTATGGTTAGAAAGTTCAATTAGGTTAAGAGGGTAATTCCTCACCATACCCATTCTCTAACAGGATTTAAAGATTCAACCTAATTTTTATCAAAATTAACTCATTCAAAATTTCCCTAAACCATTCCTAGTGGATAGTAAATTTCCTCACCTTTCCAGTGATATAAAGAAGTCCACCAAACTCCCTGTATTTCAAAAGTTATGGGCTGGTGGGCCTTGGGGTGAAAATTTTTCCCAAGAGTGGGCCTACGGGCCCAAGGGATAAATTTTTTCCCGCAGGTGGGGGGTCGAGGCCGTGGGGAGAAATATTTCCCCACGGGTGGGTTCTCATGAGCCACTGGGAGAAATTTTTCTCCATAGATAGGTGTGTGGGCCACGAGGAGAAATATTTCCCACAAACGGGTCTCTGGGGTCATAGGAGAAATATTTTCCCACGGGCGGGTTTGTGGACCGCGGGAGAAATTTTTCTGGAGGAGTCATGTCGGTGGGGCATTTGAAGAAATTTTTTGAACTTTCTGCGTGGGTCAAAATTTCACCTTTGCACCCACACTCCCGCGAGTCCGCAAGTCCACAAGGGACATGTGGCGCCTCCTAAGCCAACGTAGGGAAAGTGGGGTGGCGAGGATAAAAGAATTTTAATGCCTAGAGGGGTGAAAAGTGGAAAAAATGTAGAAAATTTTCCCAAACTTTTTTGAAAATGCAAAAGGCAGAAAGGAACCCTTGCTTCGCCGATGGCTCACGACGCCATGTGGTAGCTCTTGATTGGTCATGGGCAACTGGGAAAATTTAGAAAAAATTCCCAATTTTTTTGATACGTTAAGTTTAAGGGAGATCCACTCCTCCATTGAAGCCTCTCATGATGCCATGTGGTAGCACCTGATTGGTCATGCGGGCTAGGGGGCGGTTGGGAAAATTTAGAAAGTTTTCCTAATTTTTTTTTTCATAGTTAGAATTATTTTTGATCCCAAATGAAGAAAAACTTTAGAAGGCCATAACTTTTTATAGAAAAATTGGTTTTGGGAAAATGAGGACTTTTTGGAAAGCTATCGATGTCCTCTTTACACAAGAATTATTAAATTTTCATTTTGAAAAATTTTAGTGGTTCAATTTTGTAAAAATGTTTTGTAGGCTTTATAGTGCAAACTAGTAAATTTTAACTTATAAAATTTGTTCAATTTGATCTTCTTCTTCTCTCAACATGCCAAATCGACATGGAGAATTGTTCTTAGATGGATTTAAGAAGGATTTCAAGATTCAATTTGTCTCGATTGATTTGTAATTTGAAAATCTACATCTCTTGACAACAAAATTACTATAAGAGGTTTGAGCCGTTTTAGCAAGGTTTGAAGGATTTTTCCTTAAGTGATTTTATATAATCAAATTAATTTATAACCTATCATGTTCAATTTTAATGTTTCATTGTTATTTCTTGATTGCAGCAGGTTCGGTTGGTTCATTTTTGGTAAAAGTTGCGAGTTTAACGTGAAGCGAAATGGAAACAACAAAATCAACTCAATGGTTCTTAGTTTGCTTGTCTTACAAATGAATTCATTTCATGCTGGTTTCAAATACGTTTCATTCCTTCAATCAAATGATAAAGAAAAGAATGCAACTTTTATTCTTTTCAAATCATGCACTTCACAAAACAGAGTATTATATTTGCTTCATACACATTTCTTTCTTTCAAACAAAGATTACAACTCACATTTAGGTGATAAAATTCAATACAATGATGCAATTTGAGGAAGGTTATGCAATACTATATTGATTCCTAAAAGACAACTTTACAATAAGATTTCATTTCACAAGGGACTATCACATTGTCTTTATCTTAGCTCTAGAACAACAACATACATATTTCTCATTCTCAACAAATTGTGATCACAACAAGAGTAGGGCAAAGGAAATGCTCTCCACCCAACCAAGAAATCTAATGAAGAGGAGAATCCATCCTTCTTCATTGTCCCCCGAGCCCCAACCACAATGCAATAAAAGATGTGATCCAACTCATGGCAACAATAGGTTTCCACAAACACACAAGCAACACTTTCACAATAAAAACACAGTCTAAAATAGAATGTAGTTTACAACTACATTAAAGCATGACAAAAATTACTAAGGCTTCATCAAGCAAGCCAAAGGAGCAAGAAACTATGAGGGATGCTTCTTATGCCTCCCAAAAGGGAAATGGGTATCATCACCGAGTTAGAAACCACCAAAATACGATATATCAAAACCCCGACATTCCTTATGCCTCCCCAAGTACCCCTTATTCCTCACATTTCCTTATGCCTCCCTAGCCTCTTATGGCACCCCATAACGAGCAAAGAAATGCAAGCTATTTTTTTGTAAGGTGGAACCCAAATGCCAACTCCCTCCACCCTTATACCTCCCTAAAACACACTTGTGCCTCCCATAAAATAAACCCCATAGTCTTCTCCTACACCATTCCTAGTCCATCTACCCAACATCCCGCAAACATGCCAAAAATTCACACATTAACGTTTACATTCATTAAAGAAGAGCATTTTGAGATCCAAGTTGTTACCTCTCCATGATGGAGTTTCCCAAGTTCCAAATAGTATTTGTTTCCAAGAAAATAATCCAAAAATCCACCAAACAACAAGCATGCAACAATATTCAAACTTCTCCAAAGGAAATAGCTCCCAAAAACAGCAAGGAATTCACCCTAGAATGAAGTCTCTCAAGTGAAGCAACCCAAAACAAGACAAGGAATTCAAATTTTATATAAAAGAGAAGGGAAGAGGATGAGGATGATCCATGTAGGATGCCACATCACACATCCTCAACCCCAACCCAAATGTCAAATTCATTCTCCAATTCATAATAAATAGGTGGGTGAATAATATGATAGTCTACTTACATACTCAAATTCAACCCACACCCCAAAAGGACAAAAATTAAACCATGTAAGAAAAGTGCAATTAAAACTTACAATTTGACTTACACAAATGCATTATAAAATTCTAAAATCAACCCTCCAACCATAGGTATGGTTGGTACATGAATTTAAGAGGTATGTGACAAGTTTAACTTGTCCCACAAGCCTCCAAAAACAACCTTCAAGGAAAAATTTGAATTCCCAAGAAGGTGGAGTCTTTCACACTCAAAAGTTAACTTACACATCACTTACACATCTCTTACAACACTTTAATTCAAGGCCAACAACTCTATGAAGTACTTTCTTATGACATATTTTAATTAATTAACTTAACAAAATGATTACTCACAATATTACACACCATTTAATGAATAATGAAAGGGTCAATGCACCACAAAGTAAACACATGCAAACATAAAAAAGGAACTAATAAATAAATACACATAACCCCTTGGTCATATTTAAAGGCGATCCCCGGAATCCCTAACACACACAAACATGCACAAACAAATACTAGTTACCATGGTGACCTTGTTGAATTCATCTAGAATTCCAATGTGGTTGGTCTCCAATCCCCGATGTTTGTTGTGATATTTTAACCTGCAAAACACGAATACCTCCTTCGGCCTCATGGCCATATCAGATAATCTAAAATAATATAAATAAAATTCCAAAATCATCTAGATATATGGATCACAACAACATCCAAGCAACCAACAAGATCATTTGCAATTTTACTCAACAACTATATCATCATCAAATAATTTCCATTTCTAGGTCTACTCACAATATCCAAATATCACATGTCCAAACAACATCCATAGTATAACCATGTCAAACAAAGATATCAACATCAATATCCAAAATACCTCTAATAATCATCATGCATCATAACTGAATCAAGTCAACAATAATCCATGATCTAACATCTAACATCATACTATGATAAAGTCCATAATCATGTCCATAATATAATCAGCAGATCATGATTAGTATCGAAAAGGTGTCAAAGGGAAGTCGGCACTACACCAATCAACCTTTTTACTCTCTTTGCCTCTCCTCTAGGAGCCTTTATACCTGTATTGCACTTTTAGGATGTTGCTAAAAATTGAAACGTTGAGTTTTGTATCGGATTTTCATGTGGGATTTGAACAATGAAATGTTTGTCTCCGCCTTTTGCAAACCCCTAGCATTTTTACTATAAATTTACGTGGAACCTTCAATTTGGTAAAAGCACGTTCTAGTTAGTTTTACAAAGGGGTTTCGTAGGCCTCTAGTCGCTATTTGACTAGGTCTAACTTGGTCGGATTACAATGGTTGCTCCAGGAAAAATATTCACCAATTGTACACCATTTGCCGCGCCGGATCTTTTCAATCCCTGTGGATTATAATACTCAAATCTTTATTCGATTTTCTGTCTTTTTGGGGAGCATGAGCATGATTCTCTCCTATATGCGTATCAAACCCATATTCATTTTTGCACACTACTATAAATGTGGGTTAGAGGAATTATCAACACCGATAATATTGATGGGACTATTATCAACAATGTAATACTTTCTCTCCGAAAATGCAAAGGCATGAATGCACAAAACTTAAACAAGTACATGATATTCCCTTTCCCTATTTTCTTGGTATAATCTAAAAATTTTCTTCTCTATTCTTTTCTTTACTATGTTAGATGCTCTTTGCTGCAACTAATATATTACTATTAAATTTACAATGTGAACTTGAGTTTCATCTTGGTTACTACCTCGGATCTCAAATAAAGTGCAAGTATTATTATGCAAGGAATTTGATAGGTGTAAAGACTATTTATTATGCCCATGTGCTTTGATGGGCTGCCCATACCCACGCAAGTCCTCCGAACCACCCACAATCAAATCCCCTAACACCAACTACCTTCCTCTACCACACGCCACCCATCTCCTCTTTTTTTCATTATTATTTTTCTTCTTGTTTTGTTTTTGGTGTTTAAAATTTTTGGCACTACAAAAACTTATAATCATGATCATACCAAAATAGGTGTCAAAGAGGGTTGGGCACTGTGGATTCACATCAAGCCCCAACATGTGTATTGAAACACAAATAAAAAATACATGGATGACAAAACATGAGCAACTTCATTAGACGTCTGCAAAAGAAATCTCTATGCATTTGGTGTGCATTACATGCTTTAATATGAGCATGTGGGTTTAGGAATACAAAAATTATAACTATTTTTTTTTTTGTTGTTATTTCATAGTTTTTATGTTGTTTCCATGAAGTATACTTTCTTAAAGTTACCTTGGCTCAGGACCCATCCAAGGAAATGTTGAGATCATGGAATGTTCAAGTTGCATGTTACAATGGTCAAATATTAAATATTTCACTCTTTTGGAAAGGTTAGTGATGATTAATTGTAGAAAAAAATTCTCTACATGGGACAAAAGGTTATGCTTACTTTAAAACTTTAGGTTGAGGCTAGACTTTTCAACAACATATTTAGTAATGTTGAGCATCAATCTTATATAAATTTGGTGTTTCGCTACTGTGCTACCTCTCTTTATCATTATCAATTTCAACATCTACAAATTAGTCCAAAATGAGATGTTATCGAACCAATCCACATATAAATTCCCCTTTTCGTGGGAATCATATAAAACTCCCTCACAAAATTGCTTGGGCTCTAACAACACATAAATCTAAGGTTTGAATTTGGAAAAAATAACTATTAACATCTTATCTATGAAAATCTAGTGCCTTGTTTTAACAAAGCAATAATCTGGAGTTCACAACATCAATGGCCTTCACATATAACACCTCCTTTCTCACTCAAAATATGCCAAAATGTCTCTAGGCCCTTTTTTCATGTATGAAAAAAGAAGAAGCTCAAATTCATTTACTTCAGCTACATCCGGTCAACAAAATTCCTCATCACCTTTCCCCATGCTATTACATCATCATCCCCCAATTTCTTTTTTATTATTATTCAACAAACCATTCTTCACTTTTATACATACAAATAAATTTACTCCTACACGTTTGCTCAATTTACTTATTTATAATATATATTTAAATATTATTCAACCTTTTTCACCTTTTACACCATCATACACACCATTGGCTTACAACCCATTTGATAACTAGGCTCTTACAAAACACAATGTTTTGTTAAACTTATGTTTTTAATGCTTATTTGTATGGACACTATTTTTTTGTCTTTGAAGTAACATGGATATCAAACTTCAAATATTGATAAGAAAGTATTTATTAATGTTTACCATTGATGTTACTTTTTTGTCACAAAGTGGATGGCTACACTAAGGTTCATTGTGCGAGTTTTGAAATGATAATTGGAAATTGAACAGAGATATAGTGCATTGCTAAAGTTTAGATTTTTATTCATTTTAATAAGTTATGTAGGTATTCAAATTCTTTAGTAGAAATTCATGATGTAAAATACTTTAATCAAATATATATACTATTGTTACTTTTTAATAAAATGAATATCAACCAAAGAAATTTTTAAGACCCCTTACCAAAACCCAATTTGGATTTTATAGCGAATTTATAAAAATGGTTTTCTTGTTGATGGTGAATATGAGAAAAATGTATATAGTGACATAGGCAAATAATTTATCTGGGAAAATTCATGTCGAGGATGGTTGTATGGGAGCAATCGAAAAAATGCATAAACGCATCGCCTATATGGAAGACCAGTAATTAGATGCCCATATACATAGAACCACTAGATGAAAAACACCTACACATGAATTCCCACTATATACGTACCTATGTGTCTACACATGTAGATTCCCTCTCGCATACACAACCGAGCGTATGCACATGTATATGCCCATCCGCATGTACAAAACCAAGTGCATACATATACTACTCTCTTGGGAGACACTAAACATAAATAAATTTCCAATTGAAACTTCCCAAATATGAATGGGTTCCCGCATATCTAATCACCATATCAAATGTTATAAAAATTTATTGAGAAAATAAACATGATTATTATTTATGCATGACAAATGTGACATTACATTAATTTTAGACAACAAATGCATGATCTGACGCCTCTCCACACATGCATCTAGGTGAATCATGCATTACATGGATTTTAATGTGAAAATGTGCTATGTTGTAATTAGAGACATTTCCCTACCTTCAAACAAAAAATGAATGAGAAGTTTCAATCATCCAGCTGAAACCCTAATAAAATCCTATACAACCCTCAAGAAAATCCTAGCATTTGATTTTCAAACTTTAACCCTAACTACAACCAGAAATTTAGATTTTTGTAGTTAGGTGTATGAGTTATATAATTAGGTGTAAGAAATAATGTAGTCATGTGTATGTAATCGTGTAACTATACTTTGTGGTGGAGTTCATTCGTCGAGCATCTGTAGTCATTCGTTTTGTCTATGTGGTTGAGTTCATCCGTCGGGTGTCTTTTATGTAATATACATGCATAAATATACATAAATATGAAATTTATTTTAAACACTCGGTAAGTTGAACTGTAAAATTAACTTTTACCTAGAAATTTTAGGTGAAATGTTTCTTCATACAAATCCTCAAAATCGAATAAATGTAAATTTAGAATTGTAAATATTCATGAACTAACGAAGATTGGCCACTAAAATTTACCCTAATATCAACATATGATATAGTTTTCATTCAAAGATGCATTTTCTCCTTGTTATCGCAAACAACTAGCCACTATTATTTATTTCTCGCACTAGTGTTCTTTAACATGACTTTACATCCACCATACATGCATTCCTTCCAATAAATGTCAAATAAATGAAACTACATGAATGTCATTCACTAACGACTTTGCATGATTTTTTCAAGTGTGTAAACTATAATAATTAATTAACCGTGGTTTTGTTAATGCCAATTTTTTCCCTTGTTGACTCTTGCCTACAACAAGAATTCCCCCACTAAAAACCCCTTTTTGGGGAGGCCCTTCATTCTCATTTGAGACCTCGGAAAAAATAGCTCTTGTCAAGAATATACCAATATATACAAGGTACTCATTCGGGGTGATCATTTAGATAATCTATCAAAAATCATGAATTCTTTTGCTAATAAGATTCTAACCCAACATATGTTTCGCATCGCCAAAAACTTCTAAATATTCATAATGTTAAAGTGTATTTCCATGATTGGGAAACTCCCATGAAACTTACTAATTATTTTTTCCCCCTAAAGAAAAAAATAATTCCTTTGAGCGACCAATTTGTTCACTATAAATTACTTGATTCGTCACCACCACTACAAGGAATTGTTGAGATTGTTGAATGTTCAAGTCGCATGTTGTAGTGCTAAATATGAAAGACATCACACTTTTGGCAAGCTTAACCATGATAAATTGCAACCAAATATTATTATATGAATGAGATAAAAGGTTATGCTTCATGGAAACCTTTGGGTTGAGGCTAGACTTATGAACATTACAATTTCCCATGTCGAGATATAATTGTATACAATGTTGGTGTTTCGTGTGCTTGCAGACTTTGGATCTCTTTATTTTTATCAATTTCAACATATACAAATTGGTCTCAAATGCGATATTATCCACCCTCTCCATGTTTCACATTGGAAGTGCGGACAATTCCATCTCAAAATTTCTTGGGATCTCACAATACATAAAGCTTAAGGTTTGACTTTAGACAGAGAAACTATTGACATCAAAGGTATGAAACGTCAAGGCCTCACTTTTGCAACAATCACTAGAGTTGCAGCATTAGTGGCCTTCATGTATAACACCTCCTTTCTCATGAAAAGATACTACTTGAAATGTATTTGAGCCATTATTTAAAGCTATAGAAACAAGGAACTCACATTCATTTTCTCTATCTTACAGCCACCTAAACTTCATTGACACCTTCAACCCAACATATTCTCCTCCACTTTTTTTTTTTTTTTTGCTGATTACTCAAAAAACGATTCTTCACTTTTATACATACAAATAAATTTACTCCTACAATCTTGTTTGATTTTACTTATTTATAACAATGATTTAAATATTATACAACACTCTTATAGACCAAATTTATATTTTATATCATTAGTTACTGATTATCTATTTCGATATCACTTCATTGAATCATTTCTTTAGTTAAAAAATAGTGTACCTAATTAATGTGAAGCATTTTCCATTTCATTTTTGCTAACTATGTACACATTTTGTTCATAAGCCTAAAGTTGCAACATCTATATATTGTTTCACATTGAGAGAAATTGTAACACACACATTTTACACAAACAAATACAACACTACAAATACCATATTTTTAATTTTATTTTTGACTTACATTGTTATTTACACGACACCACATGACAACGCAAGGTATCTCTTAGGACAATGCATAACACATGAGATGTTTGCACAACCCTTATCCCATATAGATAACATGAATAGTACATGATGCACATCAAGGCCACCTTTTCCCAAATGACAAGACACAACACAATGATTCAACTACATTATGACTCCCATATAGGCACCATCCATGACAACATTTTCCAGTTTACATATTTATTACATTCATATTTCGATATTGACCTTATTTTCTTAGAAATCACTTATCAATTATTTTATAATTAAACTACATTATCTTTACTTTATTTAACATTTCACTTGTAGTAATCCCATCTAATTTTTCTTATTTCCCTCATCACACCAGAATGTTGTACATTACTCTTAAATACTTCAAATATTGATCATATGCGACTTGCATAATTAAAACGTGACCATTATATATATATCACATTTGATTAATAATATATAAATAACATTATTTAATATTTTGAAGAGTAATATGAGAAATTTCCATCACCTAAAAAAGTATTTGAGAGGCATGGGTTTGCGTCAAATTTAACCCTTGAAATTTATGGTAATTGATGAGCGAATGGATGGCGAGTCCATTTAATGATAGAAAGGCATGTGCTAGTATTATTCTCAGCCACATCAGCAGATCAAAAGTGGTCTCCACAAAAGTGCACGTTTACAATGCAGAGTTAGGATGGAAAATAGTTCACTCTGTAAATGTGTTTCTCGTGAATTCTTTTTATTAAAATGATAATTGTTTAATTGTGGAAGGATAAGGATCATTATTTCTCCGGCATTATAAAATAGAGAATACCAAGTAAAGTAAAGCTACCGGCGTGGAGGAATAACAGGAATAATTTTCTTACTTCCATTTCATTTTATTCGATCGAATAATGTGCTCACTTCTATTTGAGTTTACAAGCGTGGTGTCATAGGTGGGATCAAATCCGATACCTAAATCCTATAAATAAGTGAGTTTGGGTAAAGCATTCTACGTTGCATTGGAGTGCAAGAATGGCCGAGGTTAAGATGGTAGTGCTGCTTTGTTCCATATTTACTTTCATGGTGATCGCCATACTTTCTCCTGCGTCTGCTAAATAGTATGGAGCACAAGCGGATGGAGCACATTGTCCAGACGGACTTTGCTACAGCAATTTGGGATGGTGTGGCAACACACCTGCTTATTGCGGTGATGGTAATTGCCAAAGCCAATGCCCAGATGAACCCACGCTGAATCCACCTCCTCTGACTCCCCCCACTACTTTGCCGGAGAAGGGGTGGCCTCTATTAATACCAAGGACGTGTTCGAAACGATTCACCTTGTCCAGCCATGAACTTCTACGTTTACAATGCCTTCATTGCAGCAGCCAACGCCTTCAAAGGCTTCGGCACCACCAAGTAATTGTAAAGCGAGATAGGCAATATTTACTTACAATATATATTAATAGTAATTGATAAAAATTATTATTAGTTCGTACTAAAACTATGTATGTTTTTTTTTGTTTTGAACGATGAATGTTCATATTAATTATTAGTGTTGAGAATTTTTTTGTTTCATTTCTATTGGCTATTTTTTAATGAAATGAAAATTTTTAAGTCTTATACAGTAAAAAAATTACAATCTTTTAATTTAAATTATTTTTTATTGACATGTGTACTAACATTTATTATGAAGAGCATGCAAAAAGAAAGATGTGACATAATATCAACAAGTTGGATTTGATTGGAGAGTCTCGTGGTTGTTTTCTCATAATATGTTATCTTATGCCCTTCTATTTTATTCTTTAGTTCTTACCAAAATCAAATTCCATACCAAGAGAATGACAATGGGTTTTTCTATTTAATGAGTTGAGTGTTTATTTTTATTTTTATGTAATGGGTTTGATGTTAGATCATTTAACCAAACCATATTGCTTGGGTAATGTAACGCCGCTAAAAACAACCCACTTGAGACCCAAGAACAACCTAGGATTAGTTAGGAAAATTATGGAATAATTTTTTTTGTTTAAAGGAGTCTACAACCAAGTTACAAGACAACAGTTGTCACTAACAAGTTCCAGGTCAATTCTAATCCACTAGAATGTAATTTTATTTTGTTAACATATATTAGAGGTCACAAGGTCCAAAATTTAGGGTTAGAAGGTTCAATTAGGTTCAGAGGGTAATTCCTCACCATACCCACTCTCTAATAAGCTTAAAGATTCAACTTAATTTTTCTTAAAATTAACGCATTCAAAATTTTCCTAAATCATTTCCATTGGATAGCAAATTTCCTCACCTTTCCAATGATATAAAGAAGTCCTCCTAACTCCTTATATTTTTCAAGTTATGGGCCGGTGGGTCTTGGGGTGAAAATTTTCCCCAAGAGCGGGCTTCATGGGCCTAACAGAAAATTTGCCCAAAGGGTGGGTCTGGGGCCGCGGAGACTTTTAAAATTTTTCCATGTGGCAGCAAAAACTACCTTTGCACTTGCGCTCCCACGGGTCCACAAGGGACACATGGTTCCTCCTAAGACACACAGGGAAAAGCGGGGCCACAGAAGACATTTTGAAACTTCTTCCCGCATGGGGCGAAAAAGCCAACTTTACGCCCGCGCTCCCACAAGTCCACAAGGGACACGTGGCATCTCCAAGCCAATGCGGGGAAGGCGGGGTGGCGGGGAGAAAATTAGTTTAACACCCTAAAGGGAAAAAAGGATCACATTCACCCACGCCTCCACCGACGCCTCGTGATGCCACATGGAAACTCTTGATTGACCGCGGGTCGGCGGGGCAACGGGGAAAATTTTAAAAAAAATCTCAAACTTTTTCTAAAACACCAAAGGCAAAAAGGAACCTGCTCCTCTGCCAAAGCCTCGCGATGCCGTGTGGAAGCTCTTGATTGGTCGGAGTGGTAGGGAAAATTTGAAAAAAATTCCCAAAAGTTTTCCGAAGCTCTAAGGGAAAATTCGGGCCCGTGGGCCCGCCAAGGAAATTTTTCCCAAAATATATTTTTTTGACGCCAAGTGAAGAAAAATTCATAAGGCCATAAATTTTGATAGAGAGCTTGGTTTTGGGAAAACAAGGAATTTCTGGAAATCTCTCAATGTCCTCTTTGCACAAGATTTATTATTTTTTAATTTTGATAAAGTTTAAGGGTCAATTTCAAGAAAACGATCTGCAGGCTTTTATAGTGCAAACTGGTAAAAATGAACTTATTAAATTTGCTCAATTTGTTCTTATTCCTCTCTCAACATGTCAAATAGACATGGAGAATTGTTCTTAGGTGGATTTAGGATAAGTTTGTGAGGTAGATCTATGTGATTGAATTCCAATTGAAATTTTACAATTTTTGACAAAGAAAACGACTGTGAAAGCTTTGAACTTGGTTTTGCCAGGTTTTGAAAGATTTCCTTTAAGTATTTTTGTCTAATTGAATTTTTTTAGGGAAAAATACTTCATTTTAATCATTTAGTTTGTTATTTCATTATTGCAGGTTTAATCTATGCATTTTGGATTAAATAATTGCCAGTTTGAAAATACAAGACATGGATCAAATTTTTAAAGGGTTTATTTGCCATTTTCTTCTTCCAAGTATTATAATATGTTCCAATCCTAATCTAATACATTTAGTTGATTCAAAAACTAAAATACATCTCTGACTTCCAATTTTCACATATTTCAAAAGACAGAGTATTACACTTCCTTACACGCATTTCTTCCTTTCAAATAGAGATTACAACTCACAACTAGATGATTAAATTCAATACAATGTTACAATTTGCGGAAGGTTATGAAATCCTTTATTTATTCCAAAGACAACTTTACAAATTCCTTCTTTTATTCTTTTCAAAAATCATATATTATATACAGAATGAGAATAATACATTTTCTTCTCACGTATTTCACTTTTCCACTTTCTAAATAGGGATTTCATAGTGCATGTTAAACACATATTTCCAATGGAAATAATATCATATGAACAAGGAAAAAACTTCCATTAATTCAATGAAACTCCTACAACCTCCTTTCCATTTGATTTCAAAATACAACATACAAATTATGTATCATTCTTTCCAAAACAAAATACAAAGTATAACTCTTTTACATTTCAAATTTCAACTTTCATTGTCAATACAAAGTATCTTTCCATTACAATTAATACACAGATCATCCACTTCAAGTGGGAAAGGGGCTACAATAAGATTTCATTTCACAAGGGACTGTCAAATTGTCTTTTTTTTCTCAGCTCCAAAACAACAACATGCAAATTTCTCATTCTTCCAATTTGATCACAACAAGAGTAGGGGAAAGGAAACACTCTCCACCCAACCAAGACATCTAATGAAAAGGAAAATTCATCATTCTTCATTGGCCCCCGATCCCCAACCATAATGCAATAAAAGATGCGATCCAACTCATGGCAACAACAAGCTTCCACAAAACACGCAAGCAACATTTTCACAATAAAACACAGTCTAAAATAGAATTTAGTTTGCAACTACATTAAAACATGAAACACAATACTAAGGCTTTATCTAGCAAGCCAAAGGAGCAAGAAACTATGGGGGATGCTGCTTATGCCTCCTAAAGGGAAAATGGGTATCACCACCGAGAACAAACCACTAATATATATATATATATATATATATATATATATATATATATATATATATATATATATATATATCATTTCAAATCCCTGACATGCCCTTATGTCTCCCCAAGTACCCCTTATTCCTCACATTTCCTTATACCTCCCCAACCTCTTATGGCACCCCATAACGAGTAAATAAATGCAACTTATTTCTTGTAAGGTGGAACTCAAATCCCAACTCCCTCTACCCTTATACCTCCCTAAAACACACTTGTGCCTCCCACAAAAATAACCCCATAGTATTCTCCTACACCATTCCTAGGCCATCTACCCAACAACCCACAAACATGCCAAAACATTCACACATTAACATTTACATTTATAAAAGAAGAGCATTTCAAGAGCCAAGCTCCTACCTCTCCATGATGGAGTTGTTCCAAGTTCCAAAATCAGAAAGCTTTATCTCAATGCAAGCAATCCAAGAACAACCAAGCACAAGCATGCAACAATCTTCCCAAAAATTCTTCAAAACAAGAGCTCCCAAAACAGCAAGGAATTCACCCAAGAATCCAGTCTCCAAAAATGAAGCAACCCAAAACAAGGCAAGGAATTCGAATATATAGAAGAGGAAAGAGAAGAGGATGAGGTGGATCCATGTGGGATGCCACATCACACATCCTCAACTCCAACTCATAAGTCAAATTCAATCTCCAAGGCACAATAAATAAGCGGTGAATAAATGACAGTTTACTTACACACTCCAAAACAAGCCCACACCCCAAAGGACTGAAATTAAAAGCATGTAAGAAAAGTGCAATTAAAAACATTCAACTTGACTTACAAAAATGAATAAATAAGGGATAAATTTAACTCTCCAACCATAGGTATGGTTGGTAAATAAATTTAAGAGGTATGAGACAAGTTTAACTTGTCCCACAAGCCTCCAAAATCAGCCTCTAAGGACAATTTCGAATTTCCAAGAAGGTGGAGTGTTTCACACTCAAAAGTTAACTTACACATCACTTACACATCTCTTACAACACTTACACATTACTTATAACACTTTAAATCATGGCCAACAACTCTCATTAATTACCTTCTTATGACATATTTTATTTATTTATTTTAACAATATGATTACTCACAAAATTTACACACCATATAATAATTAATGAAAGGGTAAAAGCACCACAAAATAAACACATGCAACATCAATAAAAAGGAACCAAATAAATAAATACACATAACCCTTGGTCACATTTAAAGGTGATCCCCATTGGAATCCCTAAAAATCAAACACACACACGAACAATACAAGTTGCCATGGTGACCTTATTGAATTCATCTAGAATTCCAATGTGGTTAGTCTCCAATCCTCCAATGTTTGTTGTGATATTTTTAACTCCGCACAATACAAATATCTCTTTGGCATCATGGCCATATCAAAACATCCTAATGAATATAATATAATTTCAAAATCACCATATATATATATATATATATATATCACAACAACATCCAGACAATCAACAATATCACTTACAATTTCATCAGCAACTATATAATCATCAATTTTAAATTCAATTTTCTTGGTCTCCTTAATATATCCAGATATCACATGTCCTAACAACATCCACACACACACACACACACACACACACACACACATAACCATGTCCAACAACATGTCACCATCTATATAAAATGTCTCTAACAATCATCATGCATCATATATGAATCAAAGTCAACAATAATCCATGATCTGACATCTAACACCATAATAAATCAAAACTATAACAATGTCCATAATATAGTCAGCAGTATCATGATCAATATCAAAAGTGTCGAAGGGAAGTGGGCACTAGAGGTAACGTACTTAGAAAATTTTGACTTATTGTAGCTTCTTTAAAACAAACCCATATTCAAGACAAGTTGGGTATTCTTGTTGAATGAATGTCCTAGAAGGAAAGTATCTATAGGGGAATCGAAGCTTTGCACAACCTATTCCTTACTGAGTCGCACATCACCATGCTTTGGTTACAATACAACTTTTATTTATTATTCTAAGTTCCAAAATTTGGAAGAGGCCATGTGTAATAGTTTTAATTTGGTTTGACAAAAATTGAAAAGCATTAATGGATGGATGAAAGTATTTATCGCTTAAATTTTATTTCACCTTATCACTAAATTGTTTAATACAAATTCTAAATAGGTCAAAATTAAACCAGCTTAATAGGGTGAAATAAAATTAGAGATAGTCACAGCAGTCCATGACATAACATGTGTGGTAACTTCTTGCTTTGTAAAACCCATCTCATATGACACATCTCAAGCCACCATGGCTTGAATTTTCTTTAAGTTTCACTCATGATATCGCTCATTGATTTCAAATCAAAGCCCAAATTTGGATATGAGTGAAGCTATACTTATATTTGATTTGCATAAAAGAGATAGATCACCTTTATTTTCCAAGTTTCCATGTTTTATGCCTCACAATTTATTTATACAATGGACAAGACTTAATTTTTATGTTTCATATTCTCTCTTTAGTTATCCATTGCTGCTCACATTAAGAATGGTGCAAAAACCAATTACATGGGTTGGGATTGGGATATTTTCTCTCACCGAGAAAGTAGAAACGTTGTGATGTCTCGGATGACACTTTTTGCAAGTTTTGCGCGCAAAGTGGGAGATAATTCTTATGCTTTTGTTATTTTATATGCCATTTTTCAATAGGATTTGACATTGTATCAATTAACTTCAGACTGTATGTGAACATAGAAACACCAGATGGGTGAGGCAATACAAAAAAATGCCATAATTAAAATTATTTTTGTCACCATATGTTGCAGTCATATTTAAAACCTGGACTAGGATCAGTCAGGGGAGACACTACTGGCACATCCTCTCCCATCCACCACTTCCATTTGCAAAAATCATTGCACATCCTACATTCCTGAAAATCATTGCCCCCACATCCTCCATTTAAACACTCACTTTCTCGTGGCTTTTGGATAATTTTTGTATTCCAGTCAAATTCCAGTAGTGTTAACAACTAAAATAACTTAATGTAAATAGGATCTTAAAGAATACAAGTACAAAAATAGACAAAATAGAATGAATTTGGCTCACATCCTAAACAAGGACACAAGAATATCCTCACTTGTCACTCAGCTTCCTTATTCCATGCACTCCCTTTTATAATTTCTTATGGGTTCCCTCTATGTAGGTTGTCTATGGGGTTCTACATGGAAAAAATAAACCAAACATTAAACTGATAATTAAACCCCATCTTAATTAAATTAGAAAATAAGCCACGAAATGAAACTAAATACCTTTTCATCATACATGTTTACAACATATAGGCCTAGGATGAGAAACGTGCATTTCTAACGCTATTGCTCACCAACAATGAATTACTGACTATATCAACAAAGAAACATTAACAAATATGAAAAACTAATTATATTATTTTTATATTAACATTTTAAAATTCATTTCTATACAATTACAGGAGACATTTCCTTCAATGTGTGCAAGGATTTCTTAACAGGTACTATGAAAGGCTTATATAATGTGATCCTCGTTTAAACGTGCTTTGAGAAAATATCCTTTCCTAAGTAGAGATTCCCCATATATTAATTCTATAAGTGTGGCTTTTCAAGACAAGGATCTTAAATAATCAAAATTCTCATTTCACTTTGCTTATTAAATATTTCTTTCTACACAAGAAAATGCCAATCTAGATTGATACTTGCAATTGTATTTTATTTTAGAAAAAGAGGGCTCTGCAATAGTAAAATGATATACAAGTTGGATGAATATTGTAACATATTCATACCAACTAAAACGCATTGTGGTCATGTAATACAATTTAGCCAAAGATCAAAGAATTTGATCTCTGTTGTCTTAAAGAAATTTTGGTATATATGTCAATGTTCATATCTATATGCATCTTGATCAAACATGATTAATTGTTGAGCATTATTAGAGTAAGCTTTCTAACAGCAAATCCAAAGTAGAATTAAGACTCCAAGCTTTGCAAGAAATTAAACTTGAATATAGCCTCGATTGTTACCAAAGAGATTTTTTTTTTTCTACAGTGAAAAATCTTGAAATATATTACCATGAAAAATCTTAAAATAAATTTTCAACTAAAACAAAATCTACAACATGTTGTTCCATATTTCTCAATTTTTTTGTTCACTTTTGGGCTTGACATCTTGGTGACTATTTGCATATGTATACAATATTCCATTGTCATGATCAAATCTTCTCAACCCTTTTTAAAATATAAACCATTTAAGATATGGCAGAATGAATATTAAAATATTTGAAGGCATAACTATCTCACTAAAGAAAATTCCCATCCAAGGTATCTAAAGAACATATATACTCCAAACTAGACTAGACTAGTGCATGTGGATGTATGAGCCTCAATTTGTATCAAAAAAATACATAAGATAAGTAGACAAATTCCTATACATGCACCAATTTAATTGTGTAAATGTGTAGTGCCCACTCCTCTTCAACACTTATTATCTTTTGATTTTGATTACTATTGACTATAGACATGGATATTATTATATCATTTTGGTTTAGCATGATGATAGGTGATAGAGGTATTATGACTATTGATAGATTGTGATTCATAGTATGATTTGTGTAGATTCTTAGAGGCATAGCGAGACAGTTTATATCGATGATGATGATGTCTTGTTAGCATATATATTACTGACATTCAGAATTCTCGTCATGTTGACTAGGATTTATCTTTTGAACTAATCTCGTGATCTTGTTTATATTGATAAAAGATAGAATTGAGATGTTGTTGAAATTTTAGACAAATGATAACATTGTTTAGTTGAGATGATGACTTAGTTATATGAGGATGTTTATTGATTGATATGCATATATTTTATTTTTAATGTTTTGATGCGGCCACGAGGCCGAAGGAGGTATTGTGTGATTTTGTAGGTAATTATATCACAACAATCAAAAGGGGGATTGGAGACCAACCACAATAGAATACTAGATGGATACAATGAAGGTCACCATGGCAACTTGTGTAATGTTGTTGTTTTGTTTGTTTTATTTTTTAGGGGGTTCCTATGGGGGATGACCTCCAATTGTGACCATGGGTTATGTGTGTAATTCTTTCCCTTGTATTTTATTTATTGTAGAGTATGTGATTTATTTGTGATGTAATTTATTTAATCATTGTTGATTAATGTGTTTTTATTAAGTAATTAAATCATGTTATTAAGTGATATGGGGATGTGACCAATGAAGTCATTTATTAGAGTTTTTGGTCTTTTGGATTATGTGATTTTGATTGAGTGTAAGTAACTTTGAGTGTTGTACACTCTACCTTATCTTGGAATTTCGGATTTGGGCTTAAGGGCCATTTTTGGAGGCTTGTGGGACAATATAAGCTTGTCCTACACCTCTTAATTTCATATACCAAACCTACCTATGGATTGGGGGTCAAAATAGACCTCATTATGTGTTTTGTAAGACAAAAGTGACATTAATTGCACTTTTCTTACATGGGTTTTAAATTTTGTCCTTAGGGGGTGTGGGTTTGGATTGTATGTGTAAGAGGCTTGTCATTCATCTTAACTACCAATTTATGGTGCATTGGGGTTGACATTTGACTTGTGATGTAGACTTGAGGATAAGTGATGTGGCATCCTACATGGAGTCACCTCACCCTCCTCTTCCCTTTTTCTATATATGCAAGTTTATTTGTTTGTTTTGGGGTTTACTTCATTTCATTGGTGCTCTTGTATTTTTGAAGTTAGAGAGTTTTTGAAGTGCTTGTTGAATTCTTGAAGCTTGTTGGAGTTGTATTGAGATTGAAGGATCTTTATGTGTGACTATTTTATCAAGTTCTACCATGGAAAGGTAGGAACTACTCCCTTGTGTTAATTGTTTTCTTTTATATGTGTATATTTATATGCAAGTAAATGGTTTGTATGCTTGTTAGGATATTGAGTAGAATACCTAAGTATGGTGTAGGAGAAGGCTATGGAGATTTTATATCTAGGGAGGAATAAGAGTTTATTTCATATTTTGGGAGGGAGTTGGGTTAGGTTCCCCACCTTGGATAAGAAAATATTTTCATTTCTTACTTGGTTCTTTTGAGGGAGACATAAGAGATTGTAGGGAGGCATAAGAGAATATGGGAGGAATAAGAGGATCTTGAGGGAGGCATAATAGTTATGTAGGGGTTTTGAGATGTATATTGGAGGGTTTTAAGGTGGGAACCTAATCCCATTGGGAGGCATAAATGATCTCCCCATAGATCCTGATCCATTGACTTTGCATTTTCAATCCTCGGGAATTTTGATAGTTTCATGTTGTGAATGTATCTTGTGTTGAATGTGTTTTGAAATGGTTGTGAAAATTTGTATTGTTAAGTGAAAACAATGAATTTTTTCCATGAGTTGGATCCATCCTTTATTGCATTTTTGTTGGGGCTCGGGGGCCAATGAGGAGGATAGATTCTTCTCCTCATTGGAGTATTGGTTGGGTGGATAGTTTTTCCTCTCCCCCATTTTCGGAACTTGTTGTGATTGAAGTAAAGCAATGGTGGAGCTTTTGGTGGATATTTGGGATTTGGAGAATTTATTGAAGTCAAGCAATCCTTTATTGTAGAAATTTTCTTGTAATTCCCACTTAAGGTGGAAGACTAGTAGACTTGTATTTTAAAAGAAAAGTTGCATTGTAAGTTTCATTTACCAAGTTGTATTATTATATTTGAAGGAAGTTCATTAAAGAATGTGTATTTTCCTTTCTCTTCAAATTGTTGTATGTAAAGGAATGAATTAGAATGGATATCATGTTTAAAAGTTTACTTGTAATGAAAAAGAAAAGAGAGTTGCAAATATTAATATTTGATCACAAAATGAATTGGGAAGTTGTCATAGCTTTATTTTGGTTTGAAACAATTAAAAACTCTCTGGTTTTGATATATTTAAAGTTAAAGTTATCTCTTGATATCTATATTCCTTCAAACATTCATTTTTAGAGCTCTCTGGCCTACACAGTGACCGACACCGGTCAGTCTCAACCAACATCGTACATTGTTTCATGTTTACAATTTTAAAAAATTAACTCCTAGCTTAGATTTCAACTTAAATGATATTATGAATTGCTCAAAAACCCCAATTTAATGTATGATTTTGGAAAATTCATTTAATTAAGTGTGAATTAGAAAATGTTGAAGATATGTTAAAATTCATAAAATAGACCCATCTAGTCAGAATCGCGTCGGTGGATCGAATTGTCTTCAATATTCCTATGATGAGACATTGGTCACGATACACTGTATCAATTTATTTCTTGCAAACTTGATAGTCTTATTTTGGGCCTTATTTATAATAGATGCTTATGAGACTGTTATACTTCTTAAAATTGAATAAGAAATTTCTCATGGAATTAACCTTACCACCCCATGCATTTAAAATAATATTCTTAAAACTTATAATTAACAAAGAAACCGGCGCCGGTGGTGGAACCGACATCAGTAACACAGAGGTTACCACAATCGGTCAAGAGAATGCCGTTAGTCACCTGTGAGTGAGTTTTTTTAAAAAGAACATGTTTCTAGCCAAGCCATTAGATCTTATGGATCTAAACTTCACCTAAATGCAGATCCAACCTATGTGGGTTGTGTATGCTTGTTTGGACCCATATTCCAACCTACATAAAGGGATTTAAATACATTAAACTCTTGATCTACAAAATGGGTTTCTTCACCATCAATGAAAAAAATAGAGAACTACTTCACAATAGATCTTAAACTAGATCTAGGATAGATGCTTGTATTGCATTAAATAACTAAGAATGCATGATTAATCTAAGCTTTAACTATTCTAAAGGAGGAGCCAAATGGATGGAATACCTCATCTTCTTGCATATTGGATCCAAGAAGACTCCTTCATGATTTTCCCTTGATCCATGGCATCCACTCCTTCAACCTGCAAACCAAAGAGAAACAAATGAATGAGCTTAGGGTAAGAAATGCTTAAAAAGACTCCTTTAAGAATGATTGAGTTTTCTTTAGGGTAGATCTAATCTTTTGGTCCTTATTGATTTGATCCAAGGGTTAAGAATCAACCCTACAATTGTTAGGTGAGAATATCCATATCATGGTTGTAAATTTTAAATAAATCAAATGTATGTGTAAATGGGTGAATGGGGCCACTTAGGGCTCTAGTGTGTTAAGTTAAAAATGTAACCCTTTTAGTAGATTTTAGTGATTAATTCAATGGACATTAAAGAAAATAATTTAAGTGAACTAAGGTAACTAAGAATAAGGGTTTATTAAATGTGGGATGAATGTTAATTCCCAAGAGGGGAACTATTTAACCTAGTAAGATAAATCAATGGACAATTACCTAGTGATTATAATTAAATTGACATTAGAAATAGATTAAGAATATTAATTAATAATCTACTATAGGAAATAATTAAACACTACTGGTAGGAAATAGTTAATCATGTATTAGGGTTTGACACCATTGTAACTTCAAATAAAAAAATTGTTGCAACCTTCCGGATAATTGTTTAAGGATTAATGTGGTTTTAGAACGTCAAATTTGTGAGTGTTACACTTGGTATCAGAGCCATGGGTTCAACGCTTGGACCCAGGACACTTGGAAACATAAGACATAACAAGAAAATATTAGCGTAACTCTAAACCTAGATCACACAACATTGCATGATGTTTTAAAACATAGAAAACCTATAAAACTAAAAAAAAATCTAGAACAATAGACTAACTCTTGCCTTGGTATATGCAAGAGGCACAGATCAGACAAGGGGTTCTTACATGTGGACCTAGACTTACCACCCCTAGATTAGGCATTAACAACCATATTGCCTCAAATACTACAGGACGTTATAGGATGTTAATGTCATTTATACGAGGAGAATCCTTGGGAGGGGCACACAATGATGACATGACAGAGAGCCATCAATATAGGCTCATGCACCTTCTCGACATAGTGATGAGCATAGAGAAAAGAACTCCCACTTGGATTCAGTCAGACGAGATTACCCATAGAGAGGTCATGGAGATAGGGCTATAAGACATAAGGATAGATCTAGGAGCCCTATGCAGCATGATGATCATGTTGAGAGACCTAGAGGAAGATAATCTATAGTGGCAGATCACATCAGAGAGATCCTAAAAATCCATCCATCTCATTTCATTGGGGACACTGGAGGATTCTAGGAAGAGGCATGGTTGGTCAGCTTGAACGGATGCTTTAAGCTATGTCTATGTACCAGCAATATGAATGCTCGTGTTACCATCTACCTTATAAGAGATGGAGTCGGGGTTTGGTAGAGGACCAAGAAGCAAAAGTTCCTTATGGATTCTGAGACAGTCACTTGGGAGCTCTTTAAAGAGTGGTTCAGGAGAAGATAATTTTCCAGGAGGTTCATTCATTAGAGGAGAGATGAGTTCCATGACCTACGTCAGGCATCAATGATAGTGACATAGTATGAGAGTTGCTTCCTGGACCTACTTCAATATTTAGAATATATGCAGGATGAGTAGGTGAGGATCCCCATGTTCATCAGGGGCATGAACATGGACATTAGAGGGGAAGTGCGCATTCATTTCATGCATACTACTATAGCAGAGGCCGTTGAGAAGGCCTACATTATGGAGGAGACTAGGAGGAAGACATAACAGGCCCGAGATAGAGTGTGGAGTTTTATCCAGTAGATACGAGGATAGCAGATCGAGAGGGTCAACTCCTCATCTTCGTGGCATACATGGTTATGCATAGTCTTCATTCAAACTACCACAATAGCTGCCTCAAAGAGCAGTAGAGACTCACCCTCCCTTTAGGCCTCCACAGAGATTCGATGCTCGAGGGGACACAATATGGGTCTCCTCCTGGGGACTAGTCCGGACTCGGGCACTTCCTAGAGCTCAATCGGCAGGAGCTCATCACAGCGACCACATCACCATAAAAGGATCATCAAGATCCATGACACAACCACTAGAGTACCTACAGGAGTTGTTTCTCATTGGATGGGACCGTTAGTTGCTATGGGTGTGGATTACTTGGGCATTATTGGAGATGGTGCCCTCAACCCTAATAAAAAGGGTAAGGCACTGGTTTCAAATCCTACAAGTAGGAGACATAGTTAGGAGCCATATGATATATGTAACGGTTGAGAACCACAAGGTAGAACGCCAGAGCATGGTGATTGAGATGATGGGTAGCATTGATGGTAATTATATTCTTGTTTTATGTGATTCAAGTTCCCCAAATTCTTTTATTTCCCCATTTCTAGTAGAGTGATGCAGGTTGGTGGCAAGTTAGGTAGAGTCGTGGTTGTGATAAGGAGATGGTTTCTTGTGTCAATTTCATAGAGGACTTCTTAGAAAAGGAGTGTATAGTTGACCTAGGACCCTTTTCCAAGACCTTGGATCTTCGTTTCCTTCCATTGGGTTCTTATGGTATTATTTCGGCATGGATTTGTTATTTGTACATAGGGCTAGGGTTGATTATTACAGTAAGGTAATATCATGGGCAGATGATTTGGGAGTGGATTCAGTGATAGTTGGGGTCAGGAGACCCACCTCTATTCGCACCATATCCGTTATATAGCTTAAGCGGTGTGCACGACAAGGTTGCCAGTTGTATGTTGTCACGGTTAACGAGATCTAAGGATAAGTCTAGTGGGCCATCACTTGATGATCATCGAGATCTTGAAGGAGTTAACATATTTTTTCTAGGGAGATGTTGGAGTTACCTCCCCCATGTGAGATATATTTTCACATTAATTTTGTTCGAGGAGTGAGCCTATCTCACGAGAACCTTATAGGATTACTACCCCGAGGTCAGCAGGAGCTCAAGTTACACTTGAGGGACATTTGGAGAAAGGCTTGATCCATCCTAGTGTATCTCCTTGGGTGCATCGATGATTTTTGTGAAGAATAAAGATGAATCCTCGTGATTGTTTATTGATTATCATAAAGCTGAATAAAGTAACGATCAAGAATCATTACCTCCTTCCACGTATTGATGATTTTTTTATCAGATGAAAGGGGCCACAATATTTTCCAAGATAGATCTTAAGTTTGGATACCATCAACTGAGGATCATGGAGGTAGATATTCATAAGATAGCCTTCCGTACGAGATATGGCCACTACAAGTTCACAAGTAATTCCTTTTGGTTTGGCGAATGCCCCGCATTATTCATGAGTTTGATGAATGGGGTATTCCAAACATTTTTGGATTGCTTTATGCTCATATTTCTTGATGAAATTTTTATTTACTCACACATGCATGAGGAGCACCTTCGATAGGTTCTGCAGTGTCTTTGTGAGCAGCAACTTTACGAGAACCTAGAGAAGTGTGCATTATTTTAGTTAGAGGTGTAGTACTTGGGTCACATAATTTCTAGGGAAGGTATCATCATCAATCCTTCTAAGATTTGAGCTATTATGGATTGGCCCGTGCTAACTAATGTGATTGAGGTGTGTATTTTCATGGGGTTGGTAGGTTACTACAGGAGATTTATTTAAGACTTTTCTCCATTCCGCACCCCACTTCCCTTCAAAGTGGAAAGGGAATAAGTTTGTTTAGTCCGATGGGTGTGAGTAGGAGTTCATTACACTAAAGGGATGCCTTATGTTAGCATCGATTCTTCCAAAGTGATGATCCGCATGGAGACTTCTTCATTTGTACGGATGCTTCCTTGGCAGGAATAGGTGGTTTTTTTATGCAAGAGGGCCACGTGGTTGCCTTTGAGTCTCGCAAAATCAAAGATCATGAGCTCAATTATCTAACTCATGACCTTGATCTTGCAAGAGTTGTGCATGCTTTGGTTTAATGGAGTCATTTCCTTCTTGGCCAGATATTTATACTCAGGACTGATCACTTGAGTCTTCGTCACCTCTTCATGCAACCCAATCTCAACACTCATAGCGGTGTTGGATGGAGTTGTTATGTGAGTATGACATGGAGATAGAGCATGTGAAGGGGAAAGATAATTTTTTTTCTAATGCTCTGAGTAGATGGAGACATTTGGTTTTGGATACTTCAGTGGGTACAGATTTATGGAGCAGGATTTTGTGAAAGCTTCCTCATGATAGTTTCTACCTTACATGAAGATCATAGATTGAGTCTCAGAGACCCCTTGAGGGGAATTTTGATGTTGTTTATTTAGAGTCACATGGACTTCTCAGACACAGAGGCCGGATCTTTGTACCTAGGGATGTAGGTTTGAGACATGATATCTAGTCAGAGGCTCATCATGCACCTTATTCAACCCATATAGGGGTGAAGAATATGCATACCACCTTGAGATAGATTTACCATTGGAGAGGCCTTCGGAGAGATGTAGCTCAATTTATGTCACACTGTTTAGAGTGTCAGAGGGTAAAGGCAAAGCATCAACATCTAGCTAGCCTTATTTACCCACATGTTATTCCGGAGTGGAAATGGGACACCATTTCCATGGATTTCATAGTAGGGCTACCGACGTCAAGATACCACCATGATGCCATCATGGTCATAGTGGATTGATTGATGAAAGTGGCTCATTTTTATCTTGTGAAGACCACCTATACAACTAGTGTAGTAGTGAGAGTGTATTTAGATGAGATTGTTAGACGCACATGATTCTCGTAGAACATCTGTGACCGCGATCCTTTGTACACATCACACTTCTGGACTAGCATGCAGAGGCCATTAGGACGAGTATCAACTTAAACACAACCTATCATCCAGATATATATGGAAAGATGGAGTGGGTAAATTAGATTTTAGAGGACATCTTTCGGATGTACATCATGGATCATCAGTCAAGGTGGGAGGAGTACTTGTATGTTGTGAAGTATTCCTACAATAATAGTTTTTAGAGTTCGATTGGCATGACACCTTTTTAGGCACTTTATGGTAGGAAGTGCAGGACATCGGTGAGTTGCGATAGATTAGAGGATAGAGTATCTCTTGGACCAACTTTATTATAGGACATGGAGCAACAAGTATTTTTGGTTTGACATAGGTTTCATGAGGCATAGGAAAATCATAAGAAGTATGTAGATCAAAGGAGAGTCAACCGTAGTTATGAGGTGGGCATGAAGGTGTTCCTTTGTGTCAGACCTCATAAGATTCCTATCCGTTATGGAAAAGGCTCTAAGTTGTCTCCTAGATTTATGGGTCCATTCGAGATCCTGGAGCAGATTGGTCCCTTAGCTTATCATCTAGCCTTGCCACCCAACTTGTCTCACATGCATGATGTGTTTCACGTATCTTTTCTTAGGAGATATATCCCAGATCCATCTCATGTATTGGATTGGATTGCATTGCAGTGCATGAGTAGGGCAGATGATGGTGGATCCATGCGTGCGTAGGATCCCGGTTCTTTGATGCCGAGAGATTGATTAGGTGTGACTACGGTGGGACAAGTAAGATGATACCGATACTACATGGGAGGATGCTATGTTACTACGAGTCTAGTTTCCACACTTATTTTAGTGACTTCCAAGAGGAAGTCAAGTCTAAAGGGAGGGGGATGTACTGCCCACGGTCCCTCTTCAACACTTATTATATTTTGATTTTGATTACTATTGACTATAGACATGGATATTATTGTATCATTTTGGTTTAGCATGATGTTAGATGATAGAGATATTCTGACTATTGATGGATTGTGATTCATAGTATGATTTATGTGGATTCTTAGAGGCATAGAGAGAGATTTTATATTGATGATGATGATGTGTTGTTAGCATATATATTACTGACATTTGGAATTCTCGTCATGTTGACTAGGATTTAGATTTTAAACTAATGTCGTGATCTTGTTAATATTGATAAAATATAGAATTGAGATATTGTTGAAATTTTAGACAAATGATAACATTGTTTAGTTGAGATGATGACTTAGTTATATGAGGATGTTTATTGATTGATATGCATATATTTTATCTTTAATGTGGCCACGAGGCTGAAGGAGGTATTGTGTGATTTTGCAAGTAATTATATCACAAATATTAAAAGGGGGATTTGAGACTAACCACAACGGAATACTTGATGGATACAACGAAGGTCACCATGGAAACTTGTGCAATTTTATTGTTTTGTTTGTTTTATTTTGTTAGGGGTTCCCATGGGGGGATGACCTCCAATTGTGACCATGGGCTATGTGTGTAATTATTTTCCTTGTATTTGATTTATTGTAGAGTATGTGATTTATTTGTGATGTAATTTATTTAATCATTGTTGATTAATGTGCTTTTATTAAGTAATTAAATCATGTTATTAAGTGATATGGGGATGTCACAAATGGAGTCATTTATTAGAGTTGTTGGTCTTTTGGACTATGTGATTTTTATTGAGTGTAAGTAACTTTGAGTGTTGTACACTGTACCTTATCTTGGAATTTCAGATTTAGGATTAAGGGAAATTTTTGGAGGCTTGTAGGACAAGATAAGCTTTTCCCACAACTATTAATTTCATATACTAACCCTACTTATGGATTGGGGTCAAAAATAGACCCCATTATGTTTTGTGTAAGACAAAAAGTGACATTAATTGCACTTTTCTTACATGGGTTTCTATTTTTTCCTTAGGTGGTGTGGGTTTGCATGTGTGTGTAAGAGGCTTGTCATTCATCTCAACCACCAATTTATGGTGCATTGGGGCTGACATTTTACTTGTGATGTGGAGTTGAGGATAATTGATGTGGCATCCTATATAGAGCCACCTCACCCTCCTCTTCCCTTTTTCTATATATGCAATTTTATAGTTTTATTTGGGGGTTACTTCATTTCATTGATGCTCTTGTATTTTTGGAGTTAGATGGATTTTGAAGTGCTTTTCGAATTCTCGAGCTTGTTTGAGGTTGATTCAACTTGAAGGAGCTTGGTGTGTGACTTGTGTGACTTGTTTTAATTGTTTTCTTTTATATGTGTATATTTGTATGCAAGTGAATGGTTTGTATGCTTGTTGGGATCTTGGGTAGAATGCCTAAGTATGGTGTAGGAGAATGCTATGGGGATTTTATATGTAGGGAGGCATAATATTTTATTTCATGTTTTGGGAGGGAGTTGGGTTGGGTGCCCCACCTTGGATAAGAAAATGTTTGCATTTCTTACTTTGTTCTTTTGAGGGAGACATAAGAGATTGTAGGGAGACATAATAGAATGTGGGAGGCATAAGAGGATCTTGAGGGATGCATAAGAGTTGTGTAGGGGTTTTGATATGTATATTGGAGGGTTTTAAGGTGGTCACCTAATCCCATTGGGAGGTATAAGTGATCTCCCCATAGATCCTTGCTCCATTGGCTTTGTGTTTTCAAGCCTTGTGTATTTTGATAGTTTCATGTTGTGATTGTATCTTGTGTTGAATGTGTTTTGAAATATTTGTGAAATTTTTATTGTTTTGTGGAAGAATTATGTTGTTGTTTTGTTTTGTGGATATTTTGTTAGAGATTTGGGATTTTGAGCATTTGTTGAAGTCAAACAATCCTTTATTGTAGAAATTTTCGTGTAATTCCCACTTAAGGTGGAAAATTAGTAGACTTGTATTTTGAAATAAAAGTTCAATTGTAAGTTTCATTTACCAAGTTGTATTATTATATTTGAAGGAAGTTCATTAAAGAATGTGTATTTTCCTTTCTCTTAAAATTTTTGTATGTAAAGGAATGAATTATAATGGATATCATGTTTAAAATTTTACTTGTAATGAAAAAGAAAAGAGAGTTGCAAATATTAATATTTGATCACAAAATGAATTGGTAAGTTGTCATAGCTTTATTTTGGTTTGAAACAGTTAAACACTCTCTGGTTTTGATATATTCAAAGTTAAAGTTATCTCTTGATATCTATATTCCTTTAAACATTCATTTTTAGAACTCTCGGCCTACACAATGACCGACACTGGTCATTCTCAACCAGCATTGGTGTACTCAAGATCGACATCAGTCAATGTTTCATGTTTACGATTTTGAAAATTTTCAGTCCTATCTTAGATTTTAACTTAAATGATCTAAACTTCACCTAAATGTAGATCTAGCCTATGTGGGCCATGCATGATTTTTTGGACCCATACTCCAACCTACATAAAGGTATTTAAATACATTAAAATCTTGATCTACAAAATGGGTTTCTTCCCCATCAATGAAAACAAAAAATAGATAACTAATCAAAAATAGATCTCAAACCAAATTTAGGATAGATGCTTATATTGCAATAAATAATTAAGAATGCATTATTAATCTAAGATTCAACTATTCTAAAGGAGGAGCCAAATGGATGGAATCCCTCTTCTTCTTGCACATTGGATCCAGAAGACTCCTTCATGATTTTCCCTTGATCCATGGCATCCACTCCTTCAACCTGCAAACCAAAGAGAAACAAATGAATGAGCTTAGGGTAAGAAATGCTTAAGAAGACTCCCTTAAGGATGATTAGGGTTTCTTTAGGGTAGATCTAATCTTTTGGTCCCTATTGATTTGATCCAAGGGTTAAGAATCAACCCTACAATTGTTAGGTGAGAATATCCATATCATGGTTGTAAATTTTAAATAAATCAAATGTATGTGTAAATGGGTGAATGGGGCCACTTAGGGCTCTAGTGTGTTAAGTACTTACTGAAAAGTAGATTTGGAGAATGTAGATGATGAGGAAGGTGATGGCAGAGATCTATAGAGAAGATTCAGTATATTCGTGCCATGGCAGTTTGAACCTTTGTGCCTCTCTTTTGTGAATTTCTAATCATGAATAAGATGATGGATGGTGACTGGTGTTGGTAGAGCTCATGTGCATCTTCTTTTTCCTGAGTGCTACAAAAATTTGAGTTCTCCAAGTCTCTGTTTGTATGAGATCCTGAATCAAATGACCAACCTAGGAAAAGGATTTTAGAAATGTATTTAACCTAACCGGAAACAGTTAGGAGATCGACGTTGGTTGAGATATAATTGGTGTTGGTCAAGGTGGGAATATCTAGGTTGGCCAAAAATATCTAGATTATTACTATTTTTGGCATGATCTCCAACCTTCTTTTGAGTCTTGAGTGATGGATCACGAAAAGATAAGTAGGATTCTTTTAATGTTTGTTAATAGGAGTTAAGTCTAGGTTTAAACTAAGTCCTAGTTGGTTAGGATATGCTTAGACTTAGTCTTAGGTCATTAATGAGGTTTGAGTGCGTCATTTTAGTGAGGTGGCTAGGTGAGTTGGTTGGGTGAGGTGGTTAAGTAAGGATATTAGTTAATTTAATTAATATAATTAATTCGATTAACATGTACACTAGGGGATATGAATGGGTAGGATATGGTTAATTTAATGAACGGGGTTTTAAGGGAAGTATGACCTAATTTTGGTGTCTATATTTTTCGCTTTTTGTCACATGGCTTGTATTGATAAGCAATGCCGACAAAAACAGAAGTGGTTACCCCAAATTTGAGTGAGATTGGTGTTGTCCCAAGTATGGGTGGAGGTGATCCCCCTCAAACTAGGAGTTGATGAGGTGTGAGACGGAGTTGGTGAGTGGTTTGATAAATGTGCAGGTGATGAAAGTTAAGGTAGGTGGGTTATGGGTAAGGGTGCGAGAACTTTTGGTAATGAGTGATGGTAAAATCAGGTAATAGGTAATTGAAATCGAATACACGCACACGTATAGACGCACATTGCGACACATACCAGTTAAAGAGCTTACAAAATCTACATTGTCCAAGTTTGATAGGTTTATCCAAACAAGGTTGAAGTGAGTCGGGAATCCGGGTTAAAGGATATGGTATGGAAACACAATGTACATTAGGTGCAAGAATGTTTAGGTATGATCCAAGACACCAAAGATTTGGTCGGGATAAACGGCACGACAATAGGCAAGGTAAGGTCATTAGGCCAAAAAAACACAGGTAATAGCATCACAAGGTATAATGAGTACACAAGTTCAAAGGTCACAAAAAGTGGTTCAGGTTAAGGTATATAGGTCATGGCAGGTAAGATTGAGGTATAGGTAAATAACAAGTCCCTAAATGTAATTAAGGAAATGTATAAGTAGTTTAGGCTAGTGGGTAGGGTGTAATAGGTGTTGGTGAGGTTACGAGGTATTGGGGTAGTAACGTTTGTAGGCCAAAGTGGGAAAAATGTAGGTGAAATGGTATTGGTAGGTGACCAATTCCGGTTATAAGGTTACTAACATCGGTTTGGTATGACTGATGCCGGTCATGTCGAGTTAGGGTTAAAAAAGAAAAATCCATGTTTTACGGTTTCATTTTAATTTGTTGTCATTGGGGAAAACAACAGAGAGATAGTGCCTTCGTGGAAAGCAACTGATGCGAGACTTTGAGATGAGTTGGTGAGCCACGTAGTGGGTGATTAGCGGGTGATTGGCCATGGTTGACCGGTCCACGAGATTGGTTCAATTGATTTGATTCGTTTGGAGGCAAGTAGTTGATTTGGACATGGCAGAGGTGGGAGAGGGTTTGGGTGGACCACCGGTGCAGCGGCTAGATGTGCCACCAAGGAGACGACACCGAGATGAGGTAGGAGGCAATTTGAATTGTTCATTTGGTTAAAAAGTGTGTTGTAAATGTGTTTTTTATTGTAAATTTGGGTGGGGTTTGTAAATTGAAGTTTGTGGGTAAAATAGAATGAAATGAAGGGTGGGAATAACATAAGTAGGTAAAATAGGTTGGGGCATGAGGGTAGGGAAAGTTTGGGTAGGTGTTTGTAAGTATTTAGGTGTTTTTGTGGAGTTTTCAAAAAATGAGGCGACAAGTTTGGGGTTTTGGTTATCGCGATAGAGAATGATGTCGATCTAGGTTTGGCCGACGTCAACCATCTTTTTCCAATGTCGGTGAGGGATAAGGTGACCGACACCAAGTAAAAGGGAGTCGGTGATGATCACGATAAACCGGTGATGGTCAAGGTGACCGATGTTGGTGAAGGATGAAGAAAAATAGGGGTAAGAAGGGCTAGTTTAGAAAGAAAAATAGGTGGGAAGGGGTAAATGAAGAGTGTATGTAGAGGGATGAGGGTAAAATGTGAGTTTGGCGAGGATAAGATAGGTAAGTAGGTTAAATAATGTTAAGATGATGGGTCATGATTGTAAAGGGTAGTAGGCTTGTAGGTGAATTAGGTAAATGGGGTAGGCATGATTGATGTGGTTGGGTATGGTTTAGTGGGTAAGATGTAATTTTGGGGTAGGCAAGTCTTGAAAATGTTGTGTTTGATGTTGTAGGATAGGGAAAAATTGGGATGCAGGATAGAGTACTACCTCTGTTAGTGCAGATGTGGTCTAGTGTGACTGTGGAGGAGTGGGAGCATATGAAAAATGTTGGGTGATTGGTATTCGATGCTATAGGCATATAGCTCAAGATCCTAGCTTGATGGTCGCACTCATCGATAGATGGGATTCAATGACCAACACGTTTCATTTACTAACGGTGAGATGACTGTCACCCTAGAGGATGTGTACAGGATCATGTGGTTACCGATAGTTGGGGAGCCAGTTTATTCTAGTTTTTGGAGGCATCAGTAGAGCTGATAGTGGCTATGTTTTGGGAGGTAATGTGCGAGCTGAGGTATTATAGCATGAGCTTGAGTTATGGAGATATGTATGCAGCCCATCCTCAGGAGATGAGGCTAGTTTTATTGATGATGGAGGTAGTATGTTGCTTTTCCTTACCAGATGTTGAGGGTGGGATATTCCCATGAGAACTGATGGGAGTGGTACATGATATGATGGAGGAGCAGATCTACTTTTCCTAGGCACCGACATTC
Source organism: Taxus wallichiana var. yunnanensis (assembly GCA_018340775.1). Classification (NCBI taxonomy): domain Eukaryota; kingdom Viridiplantae; phylum Streptophyta; class Pinopsida; order Cupressales; family Taxaceae; genus Taxus; species Taxus wallichiana. Next base: position 934,783,869 of record CM031242.1, read on the forward strand.
CTAGTGCAACTATATAGGGAGTTGTGGGCCTATGAGAGATTGTGGTAGTTTAGTTTGTGTTGCACCTTTCTACTACATTGCTGGGCATACGAGCATATTGTGTGGGTTCACCCAGTTGGTTTTCTGTGACATGATTGGTTTTGTGGTTGATTACTCGAGTTGGATATAGACGGTGGGTACTAGTTGGTAGGAAGTATAGGGTAGCTACGGCCACACATGATGTTTTATATTACAAGTCGTTATTGGAGGGAATTTCACGGGTCAATATTGTGTGTAGGCCCTACATTGGCTACCCCTCATATAGGGGCATAATGGAGGAGTTAAAAGAGCTTTCGCCGCTAATGCAGATATAGAGGTGGCATGTCGGCGAGAACAAGTTGATACCTATAAAAAGGTTAGGCGGTAGTTTGGAATGCCACAGAAGTGCCTCCACCTTTCTCATAGTACCAGAGATATGACGCGGAGAGACCCATGTCTCCACCACATCCGAGTGTACCGAAAAGGTAGGAGGAGCAGCTAGTGGATAAGTGGATTGATGAAACTAGAGTCATCAATGGTTGTAGGCAATGGTGGGTGGCATAACAATGGGCGACACCACCAAGACTAGGGTAGCCCGATCTTTCTACCATGACAGTATAGAGAGATTCCTTACAAGGGCATGTGTCCACCCTTTGACACAACTCACAGTGTGTAGGGTCTATTGACAGCAGCTCATGCACAGTGACCACCCTGCAGCCCAGTGATGACCTTACAGCGTAGTTATCCTAGGTACTGAGCACTCGCATAGGGAAATGATGGGGTATAGGTCCACCTTGCAGCACGTAGGTAGTAGGTTCATAGGGCTAGTTGGCCACCGCACGAGACACAGTTGCGGCCTTACAGGCCCAAGTTACAAGACAAAAACCTCCATAGGATTATGGACGTGGTCCCACTCTATAGGAAGTAGTGGCGAGACAGTGGTCCCATGGTACAGGAGAAGGAAAGGGATCACAGTACGGGGCACGAGGCCGGGGTTAACAGGACAGGGCACATGGGTTACATTCAAACCTATAGCACTACCTTAGATAATAAATATGGTGAGGTTTAGGGATACCCTAAACTAGGCCCGTTACTTATAGAGATCACCTAACGACTACTTTGAGATATATGTCCCATCTTATGTTGAGTATAGATCACAACAGGTAGCGAGTGAGAGGACTAGGTCTTGAACTCATAGCTTAGAGAGAATAAGCATTTGACAAGCCCAAAGATAGGGTTAGGGTGAGCCTACTAGTTCATGTAGGCTAGGCCCAACTGAGGGCCAGGTGGAGATTATACTAATACCTATGGTGGGTGGAGAGATGTTGGTAGGGCGGCAGATAGGTAGAGAGGAGGAGACATGTGAGATTGGCCTAGAGGATATGAGGTGGGGTGATGAGTAGCCACTTGGTATGATTATTGTTTTGGAGATTTTGATATATATACCGGCCTCGCATGCCAAAGATAGTGAGGATGTATATGAGAGTTTTGTGATTTTGATTTTTATACCGGCTTTGTGTGCAAAGAGAGTGAGGTTGTATCTAAGTGATTTGAGATACTTGTATTTATTTGTATCTATGTACATATGTATTGATACACAGACTTTCTCATTTATATAGATGACGATACTTATTGTATGAATGATGTATCTATGTTTTTAATTTCCATTGTTATTGTGTATTGATGGAAACTAGATGAATTAGGCATGATTGAGTCAAGGTCATGTAGGCATGATTGAGTCGAGGTCATGTAGGCATGATGGAGTCTAGGTCACTTAGGCATGGTTGAGTTTAGGTCTTTTAGGCATGGTTGAGTCAGGTGTAGACATGGTGGAGTTTTAGGTTAGTTAGGCATGATTGAGTCGAGGTCATGTAGGCATGATGGAGTCTAGGTCACTTAGGCATGGTTGAGTTAGGTGTAGGCATGGTGGAGTTTTAGGTCAGTTAGGTATGTTTTTTCATGTTGTTGGGTTTGATTTAATTTCCATGTTATTGGTAGTATGGAAAATAAATGATGATGTATATTTCTATTATGGTTTAAACTTCCAAATATTTGATATTATAGAAATGTGTAATAAATAATGTATGATACGATCTATTAAGAAATAAGTAGGTAAACATGTTTATATACTTGTATGTGTTATCCATATTTCACCTGGGCTAGATATTAGATCGAATCACGACCCCACATAGAAGGAACCAAAGAGAACTCATTTAAACCCTAAAATTGGTTGCAAAAGGATTCAACAATGAAGTGGTGGAAGTAAAGAAAGAGCAAAGGATCTGTACATGAAATAAACAACTTTGTCGGGCCGCGTTTTACGCTTTAAATCCGTTCTCCAAGTTACAGGAGGCTTAACTATGGGATAACAGGGTCAAGAAAGGAGAGATGCTGCAGAGAAACCAAAAACTGGAAGAAGAAGAAATGACAAATATTCAAAGTCCTCAGACTTGAAACGATTAAGGATAAAGCCCAAAAATGACTAAGTATGGAGGAGGCAATGGAAGAGACCACGTGTCCTAATGATGCTTCTCCCAAATTAAATCCAAAGGAGAAACTCAAACTTGTGCCAGCCCTCCATGTAGCAAATGGTCAAAGAGAGTCAAGGGGCAGAGAGGAAGAGCTTCAAAATTGGCTAAGTATAGAAGTGTAAGTGGAGAATGCCAAGTGTTAATATGGTGTATCTACAAGAGTTGGTTCTCAAGCGGAGACGCAAATGAGTGCAAGCTCACCACATAGCCCAAAGCCTAAAAATTAAAGGGACCATTTAAATGTCCAAAGAGCAGCGAAAGCGGACAAGTGTCAACTCGACACTCCTCCAAAGGAAAATTTGGGTCAGGTTTGCAAACAAGCGCGGTGCCTCCACATGTACCTCAAGGGGGGCAAGGTTAGTTGAATAGTCAATGCATAAGCGGACCAGTGGAGGTTACCAAGTGTCTTAAGGTGGTATTTCAAGGGTAAAATGGAGAAAAGGTTCCCGAGGAGCACCGAGTGACACGTGTCCCGGGAAAGCGGGCAATCGAGGACAAGGTTGATTTTTCCCCTTGTTACCTCAAAAGGGAGTAAAAGTTGCAAAATGGCCCGCAACTCGCCCAAGGAAAAAGTCAGCATTTAGACCCAAGTCAAAGCCAAGGTGGGGTGTAGGGAAAAGGTGAAAATTTCCCTTTCGACCAAAAAAAAGGCATAAAGGTAATAGTGGAAGCGCATTTCCCAGCCAACCAAAAAGAGCCATGTGTCCATGCGAGAACTTCAGGGCCACGGAAGTTTTTAAGCTTTGATTTTTTACGCAAAAAGGGAAAACGATAGATTATGGACCCACTGACCTGATTTTTATTCCAATCTAGGTGCCACGTGTCCCAAACCAAAAGGGGGACCCATTTTTCAAATTGTTTTACCACCCATTTATACATAATCGATGCACACTTCAAAGGGGCATATCTTTCAACCCAGGGCTTGAAATACTACAAACCCGATACCATTGGAAAGATATTAATGTCGTCTATGCTATGGGATTCTAAAAATTTAATTTTGAGGAGGTTAGGTGGGAGGAAAATGGTGAAAAATCTTCGGTCCTGTAAATGCAGAACCATCAGTCTCAACAAATAGATCGGGTTCGATCTATTTCAGCCATCTCCTCTTACTTCAAGGCACTGAACCAAGGATCGATGTAGAAAAGATGGATTTGGGGCAGATTTTAGTAGAAGAATTAACAGCAGTGGTTGAGCTTCAACCTGCATTTTCCCGCTTCTCTCTCTTTTTCTTCTCTCTGATTGAATCTATAAATTTGGGGGTAGGATTCATTGTAAAGAGTTGGATATTATTAGTTTTGCAGGCTCCCTTCTCCTTCTAGCAAAATATTTGTGGGGTTCATGCCTTCCATTAAAATTGTAATACGTTTCTGCCTTTTGGCTATTCTGTAATGAACTATATCAATCTATAGAGAAATAAAATATGTTTTTGATCGATCTTAGATCCTTCTTGTTTCTTTTGCTTCTATTTGGTCTCTCATTACAGATCTAGCTATATGTGTTTGTTTATTACATGCATTTTATTGGTTCGTGTCAAAGGAAAACTAAGTGTGCATCATTCCTTTGGTGCATCACCTGGTAGTTTAGTTATTTCTTATTTCTATACTCTTTTATCCATGTCTCCTTGGAAAGTTTTAGACTAGGTATAGATATAGATCCTCTACAAATCCTTAAGTATACACCTAAACAAAGGAATAAGGAACCATCCTTTAATCTGGAGAGATTTTCCAATTTAAGGTCCCACACCTTAGTAAAAGTTCCATGTTATGAAATCACACCAGATGATTCGCCTTAGAAAAGAAAATATTTAGAAGTCATTTGGGAATGTTGTGATTTCGCACTAACATTTTTGGCATGCACCCAGTGAGAAAAGAAGTCTCCATCTTATTATGGTAGGGATTGATGTACACTTGCTGTGATTCTAGTTTTTAATAAGATTTAAAATTGTACATCTGGTGACTCCAAAAGAAACAAATCTACTGGTTTCAGTAGTCCAAGTAAGTTCATGAGAAGAATACAAACATGGTCAAGAACCTAGAGAAGAGGGACTATTTGTCTATTTAGACTTATCCCTAGATAGAGGGAGAAGAAGGAGAAGAGTCCAGAGGTCTCTATCCCCACCAAGCAGAGCTTTATCAACACCTCCTCCGGCAGACCATTCATTCAATCAAGAAGAGTGCTCAAACCAATCAGAATGGCTTAGCCAAATCCTTATGTTAACTTTTGGTGTAGTCCACTTGCCTTGAATGCACAAAATCTAGTTCCTATTGCAACATTAAAGAGTATTCTATATTTCACTAGGGAGAATCAAAATTCTCCGGGTGATCATGTCTAATATATTGCAAATGTCTACACAATCCATGAAATTCATGAAATGGAAATTTTAGTCAAGCTTCTCGCCTCTTCACTCAAAGGGAAGGCTTCACAATGGTTTAGGAGTCTTGAGGCAGGATCTATTCAAAATTGGAATCAGCTATGCACAACTCTTCACAACCAGTTTGGAGAGAAAGGTGACAATTTGTCTTTGTTGGAGCAACTAACAACTATCAAGAGAGCCCTAAATGAACAACGAACTGACTTCAATCTCAAATTCCAACGAACCTAGGACAGATTCTAATAGCAGTAAAGCCCACAAATGAAGGTGTCTTCTTATACTTTCTTAGGGCTTTAAATTCTGATATTTATCTAATGATTCAGTCAATGGGAGGCACTACACTACCAGTAGCCTATAGCCTTTCCATAGAGGCTAAGAACCATTTGATTCAGGGCTAGAAAAATAGATCCTAGGCCATCCATGCCTCTATACCTTGAGTTAGGAAGCCCAGATACTAACCAAGCGCCTACGTTAGCTCCTATATCCACCTCTAGGAGTCAAAGCTCAGCTGAAGCTTCCACTTCATCATCTAAAAACTCTAAGGAGCTTTAGGAAGTGATGAAGCAACTGTAAAACTTGGGAAATGAGCTAGTGACCATCAAAAGATAGCAAGCACAAAGCTCTAGGCCATATCAACCTCAGACTCAGTACCAGGCTAGACCTCAATATCAGCAAAATAGACCACCATCTCAAAATATGAATCAGAGCCAAAACCAAGGACAACCTCAAGCTGCTAGACCATTCAGGTCTTATGATCCGAATATAGCCTCAACATCAAAAGCATTGGTTCCCGTACACAGAACAATATGGCACAGGAATATGATTGGTGTTTTCCATGCAGTCAGCCACATAACCAATCAATGTGTTTTAATGGTGCTCTAAATCAGGCTCTAATGGTGCAAACTAGTATGGTGTCACAAGAGCCTAGTTAGGAAGGATATCAATAGCAAGGATCACAACAAGGTGAACCTCAGGAGAGACTATGCTTGTCAATTGGCAAGCTGAAGACTTTTGTGGGATGAATCATTTCCCTTCTCAAAGTGTGGCTGCTAATACATGGTCCAAAAATAGAAGCATTGGAGAGGGCCAACCACCGAACCCAAGTCAACCTCAACCTTCCATCACTCCACAAGTTCTTGGTGTTCTTAGTGTAACTCCCAACATGTAGAACCAATCCAAGCCACCTTCCAAATCCAATCAGGCACCGGTTGCAACAACCCATGTGTAAGAAAGAAATGTGTCTAGGAAGGGGTAGGAAAATGATATTTCATTCAATATTATTGTAACAACCCATGTGTAAGAAATAAATGTGTCTAGGATGTGTTATATACTTGCCATGCATAATTGGTAAAGTTCAAATCAACCCCTAATTAGCAGGAGAGAGTGCTTGCCAATGCAATTTAACTTGAGAAGAACCAAGGAGAACAACAAGGTAAGAACCTAAGACCCCCTCCATTCTATGTCTCATTAATCATTGGAGATAAATTAGTGATTCTAGGGCTAGTAGTTCTGTGATGCCCAAACAAATAGCTGATCAGTTGGGTCTCCAATATGAGGTCATCTCTAGAGGAGTAGTTCAATTAGATGGGACAACAGTGACCACTGTGGGAATCATCAAAGATCTGAGCCTCACTCTACATGCCTACCCCAATGTGACTATCTTGCAAAATGTGTCCATCATAGATTTTCCACCACATTTTGCTTTGTGTCTATCTAGGGACTTCACTGCCAAAATTGGAGGCTACTTGTCTACTGATTGGTCACATATGCTCTTTAGGACAAGGTATGGGGAAAAGGCCATAGTCATATCTAAACCCATTACAGACTATCATATTGAATCTTATGTGCCTAGCCCAATTAATGCCAACTGCTCAACTTTTGATCAAGAAGACCTCCTAAGCACTAATGAAGCAAATACCAAGTTGGAATGTATCCCAAACTTGACTCTAGATGAGTGGACCTAGAAAAAGACATGATTTTGACCCCTATAAGGAGATGGAAGAGTTTGAGCTGGGTGTCTACCTTCTACATGAAGAGAATCACCCTCTCCCTACCCTAGTTAAGCCGAACATAAAGATGACAATGAGGTATGGCAATTATTCTTTGATGGTTCAAGGAGTAGACAAGGAGCCGAAGGAGGAGCTATGATTATGTCTCCCAAAGGTATGAAGTATTATTCATCCTTTAGATTTCAGTTTGCTTGCTCAAATAACACTGCTGAATATGAGGCTTTAGTCCAAGGTCTTCATTGGGCAAGGAAGCTCGGGCTCAAGAAAATTGTAGGTGTTTGGTGATAGTGAATTGGTTTCGAATCAAGTCAGAGGACTTAATGCTGTCAAGAATGACCTGCTCAAGAACTATAAGAATAGAGTATGAGACCTCATTGAGTATTTTTAAGCCTTTAGCATTGTGTCCATACCCAAAAATGAAAATGAAATTGTTGATAGGATTGCAGTTGTTGGAGCATCCTTTGATGTGGTGGACAACATCAAGAAATACAAAGGACAACCAGATATCCATGTGGTTGTGAGACCAGCAGATGCTAGATAATAATACATGCTAGTAGGTGTTTGAAAATGATTAGCAGATCATTAAATTTTTACAATAAGAAGCTGAATTCTTAGCTAATAACCAAAGTAGATTAGAATAGCAGTACAGGAATCAGATAGTACAGCTACATAAAAATAAGTTTCCCAAAGGCTTAGTGACACTAAAATATATTTTCAATCCTAATGATCAATTCAGAAAGGAGAAAGCCAATATATAGATCAAAGGAGAAGATTGAGAATCAATCCCAGTTGGAGGACAAAACACTTCAAATTGGCAAGGTGGGCACCGAGCAAGAAAGGTATGAATTCATACAATTTTGCCAAGAATTCCTTGATGTGTTTTCTTAGAGTTATGAGGACTTAAGGGGGTTCAATCCAAAACTAGCACAACATACAATCAAATTGGATCTAGCTGCTCAGCCTATCAAGTAGAAGCAGAGACCAATCAACCCACATATTGAGCCTATAATGAAAAGGGAGTTGAACAAGCTAATAGAGGCAAGCATCATATTTCCAATTAAACACTCAAGTTGGGTTACAAATTTGTCCCAGTCAGAAAGAAAAATGGAGAAATGAGGCTATGTGTTGACTTCATAGATTTCAATAGAGCCTCTCTTAAAGATCACTACCCACTCCCTTCAATGGAGCATATCTTGCAAGTGGTGTCTGGGTCAGAGAGATTATCTCTCTTAGATGGCTACTCAGGATACAATCAAATCATGTTGAAATAAGATGATCAATTCAAAACCGCCTTCACCACCAAATGGGGCACATATGCATACAAAAAAATTCCATTTGGACTATCTAATGTTGGTGCTACTTTCCAAAGAGCCATGGATATGGCATTCAAAGGGCTAATCAACAAAATAGTGTTGATCTACCTGGATGACATCACTTGTGTTCTCTAAAAATGTAGTAGACCACCTTTTTCACCTAAGGCAAGTGTTTCAAAGATGCAGGAGATTTGGGGTATCTTTGAACCCTAAAAATGCATATTCTTGGCCCATGAGGGTAGGATTTTAGGCCATATTGTGTCTAAAGAGGGTCTAGTAAATTGACCCAAAGAGAGTTGAAGGAATAAAAGCACTGCCATTACCAAGTCACAAGAAATCTCTTCAAATATTCTTGGGGAAGATCAACTTTGTTCGAATGTTTGTCCCAAAATTTTCCACTCTGGTTAAGCCAATAACATTGATGTTGAAGAAGAGATTAACATTCAGATGGACAGTTGAAGGAAAGGAAAGATTTGAAGCTATCAAAGAAGCTATATCACAAGCCCCAACTCTTGTAAATCCATATTTCTCCAAGGACTTCATATTGTATGCCTTTGGTGGTAGTGACACTATTTGTAATCTTATTTCAACAAAACAAAGAAATTTCAGAACAACCAATTACTTTCTTTAGTCAGAGTCTAGAAGACTATGAGGTGAGGTACTCCTTCATTGAGAAGCAAGTCCTAGTGGTGATCAGGGGACTGAAGAAGTTTAAGCATTTGGTTTCAAACAACAAAATCCAACTATTGGTCTCCCATGTAGGAGTTAAATAATTCCTTCTCAAAGAAGGACCTAAATGAGAAAAGTGCAGGATGGATCACTCGTGTCAAGGAATATGACATTGAGATCAGGGTCACCAAGCTGGTCCGTGGGAAGGGCTTGTGTGAGAAGCTAGCCTCTGCTCTACAAGATGAAGCAAACAGTGAGAAGGAGGTTGTTCTTATCTTAAAAGATGATCAAGAAGAAGGGAGAGATGATGTACCTTCTCCTTGTTGGACCCAAGACATGGTGCAATTCCTTCAAATAGGTTTGTGTCCTGATGGGATGAGTAAATAAAAAACAAGGCATTTTAGGCTACAGGCCATCCCATATGTTCTTATTGATGGTGTCTTGTTTAAAAGAGACATCAATGGCATTCTACTGAGATGCATTGGGACAAACCATGTGGAAAAGCTGCTACAAGAATTCCATATTGAAGCAGCTGGAGGCCATTTTGCTTCAAGAGTGACTGCACTCAAAATCGAGAAAGTAGGTTATTATTGGCCCAAAGTGTTTAGTGTTTATTACACCCGGATCAAAAGGTGCAAGAATTGTGCATTCTTCAAAGGTAAAGAGAGGTTAGCAACACTTCTATTACACCCAATCTCAGTAGAGACCAACCTTTCATGGAATGGGGATAGGAATTCATTGGAGTCATTAATCCAAATTAAAGCCGGCCACAAATGGATTTTGACAACAACCAATTATTTCACCAAGTAGACCGAGGCAAGTGGCACTCAAAGAAGTAAATGAGTCTAGTATCCTAGATTTCTACGAAGGGATAGTGACTAGATTTTGGGTACTAGCCACCATCATATCAGATAATTCATTAGAACTTATAGGTTCCAAGATCATAGGATAGGCTGTTAAAAATGGGACTTATCCGAGTACTTCATCAAACTATTACCCCAAGGTAATGGCCAGATGAGTCCACAAACAAAAACCTGTGAAGATCATCAAGAGAACTCTTGATGAGAATTAAAGGACCCGGCACACAAAACTCAAAATTGCCTTATGGGCTGATAGAATAATACCCAAGAGATCTACAGGTAACTCCCCATTCAAGCTTGTCTATGGGAAAGAACCAGTTTTTCCTATATCACTCGAGTTACCAGCATTGGAGCATGTGAAGCAACTAGAGATGTCTGAATTTGGACCAATGGAGGCCTGTGCATGCAGAGATGATAAAATTAGAAGAAACTAGAGAGCAAGCTCTCCAAGCATTGGAGAAGAATCAGGATTCAATCAAGAAATGATTTGATAAGAAGGCAAAAACAAGGACCTTCCAGGAAGGAGACCTTATTTTGAAATGGGATGCAGATTAAGCAAAACTAGGGAGACATTCTAATTTCAACGCCACCTAGAGTGGCCCCTATATGATAATAAGATGTAAAAGTAGTAATGCTTTCCAATTTTCTACATTGGAGGGTGAAGAGTTGTAGATTCCAGTAAATGAGATCTATCTTAAGCATTGCTACTAAAAGGGAAGTCTCACCCTGTACATATAAGTTTAGTTTCTCTTTCCTCTAAGTGCTTATGCACATTGTCTTGTTGTAGTATATATTACTTTTCTCCTAAGTTCTTTGCATGCTCTGTATGTTCCATTTGGAGCATGTATGATTTCAATTTTGTACATAGTTGTGGTGTTGTTTTGTTTCTCTTGTGTAGTTCATTCAGAGAAACAGATGAAGCCCTATTTTAAAACAATTTTCTACTCTTAGAAATATTCATTTCAAGATTTTCTTATGAAATTTAATAGCACACGCAGATGGGCTTGTGAATCGAGGTAAAATTAGTATCGACTATTATTCTTGACTCCATGCCCAATAGATACAACAAGGCAACTGATCTCTTCATCTAGTAGGCAGATGTCCCCATGAGTCACCAAATTGTTATCCATATTTCACCCCGGGCTAGATATTGGATCGAATCATGACTCCGAATAGAAGGAACCAAAGAGAAATCATTTAAACCCTACAAATTGGTTGCAAAAGGATTCAAAAATGAAGTAAAGCAGTAGTAAAGAAATAGCAAAGGATCTCGTATGTAAAGAAACAACTCTTTCGGGTCATTTCTATGCTTTAAATCCATTCTCCAAGTTACATGCAGGCTCAACTGTGGGATAGCAAGGTCAGAAGAAAGGAGAGATGCTACAGAGAAACCAGAAACTGAAAGAAGAAGAAATGATGAAGATTTGAAGTCCTCGGGATCGAAATGGTTCAGGATAAAGCCCAAAAAATGACTAAGTATGGAGGAGGCAGCGGAAGAGACCATGTGTCCTAACGACGCTTCTCCCAAAGTGAATCCAAAGGGAGGAACTCAAACTTGCACCAGCCCTCCATATAACAAATGGTGAAAGAGATTCAAGGGGTGGAGAGGAAAAGATTCAAAATTAGCTAAGTATAAAAGTGTAAGTGAAGAATGCCAAGTGTCAGTATGGAGCATCTCCAAGAGTTGGCCCCAGGGCAGAGACCCAAACAAGCGCGAGCTCGCCACATATCCCAATGCCTAAAAAATGAAAGGGACCGTTGAAAATTCAATAGAGCAATAGAAGATGACAGTGTCAACTCGATGCTCCTCCAAAGGTAACTTTGGGTCAGGTTTGCAAACAAGTGTGGTGCCTCCATGTGTACCTCAAAGGGGGGAAAGGTTAGTTGAATAGTCAATGCATAAAGTGGGTCCAGTGGAGGTTGCTAAGTGTCTTAAGGGTGTTGTTTCAAGGGTAAAATGGAGAAAAGGTTCCCGAGTGAGTGCCAGAGTGACACGTGTCCCAGGGGAAAGCGGGCAGTCGGGGAAAAAGTTGATTTTCCCTTGTTACCTCAAAAGGGAGTAAAAGTTACAAAATGGCCCATAACTCCACCCAAGGAAAAAGTCAGCATTTAGACCCGAGTCAAAGCAAAGGTGAGGTGTCGGGGAAAAGGTAAAAATTTACCTTTCGACCAAAAAGGCACAAAGGTAAAAATGGAAGCACATTTCCCAGCCAACCAAAAGGAACCACGTGTCCATGCGGAGCTTCGGGGCTGCGGGAGTTTTTTAAAATTTGTGTTTTTTACACAAAAAGGGAAAAAGATAGATTATAGAGCCTGTGGACCTAATTTTTATTCCAATTTAGATGCCACGTGTCCCAAACCAAAAGGGGGACCCATTTTTCAAATTTTTTCCCACCCATTTTTATGGAATTGATGCAAACTTCAAAGGGGCATATCTTTCGACCCAGGGCTCAAAATATTGCAAACCTAACACCATTGGAAAGATCTCAATGTTGTCTACACCATGGGAGTCTGAAACTTTAATTTTGAGGAGGTTAGGTAGGAGGAAAATGGTGAAACATCTTTGGGATCTAAATGAAGGATCATCAGTCTCAACAACCAGATCGGGTTAGATCTATTTCCTTTGTCTCCTCTTCCTTCAAGGCACCAAACCAAGGATTGATGTAGAAAAGATGGATTTGGAGAAGATTTTAGTAGAAGTATTAACAATGGTGGTTGAGCTTCTTGACCAAGGTTTTCTGCTTCTCTCTCTCTCTCTTTCTTCTCTCCGATCGAATCTATAAATTTGGGGCAGGATTCATTATAAAGGGTTGGATATTCTTAGTTTTGTAGGCTCCCTTCTCCTTCTAGAAAAAGATTTGTGGGGTTCAGGCCTTCCATTAAAATTGTAATATGTTTCTACCTTTCGGCTATTCTGTAATGAACTGTATCAATCTATAGAGCAATAAAATATGTTTTTGATCGATCTTAGATCCTTCTTGTTTCTTTTTCTTCTATCTAGTCTCTCATTACATATCTAGCTATCTGTGCTTGTTTATTGTATGCATTTTATTGGTTCATGTTGAAGGAAAACTAAGAATTCATCATTCCTTTGGTGCATCACCTGGTAGTTTAGTTATTTCTTATTTTTGTTCTCTTTTATCCCTATCTCCTTGGCAAGTTTTAAACTAGGTATAGATATAGATCCTCTGTGAATCCTTACATATGCACCTAAATAGAGGAATAAGGAACCAACCTTTAATATAGAGAGCTTTTCCAATTTGCAAGGTCCCACACCTTAGGAAAAGTTCCATGTTATGCAATCACACTAGATGATTCTGCCTTAGAAAAGCAAATCTTTAGAAGTCATTTGGGGGTGTTGTGATTTCTCACTAATAAGTATGTTTTTTTAATTTCCAAGTAGCATATAAGATGGAAACTAACTAAGGTAGAATGTGAATAGAAAAATGGGGGGGAAAATTGGCTAGGGTAAAGAGTGGTTGAGCTAACCTCCATGGGGCCCATGCCCTCGGATTTCGCTTACATAGTCCCGATAAAAGGGGCCTCGTGCCAATGTAGTTCTCTCATAAGCTATGGGAAAATGTGATGAGGTACAAGTATGGGTTGGTAGCTTTTAGGCATAATTGAGTCTATGTCATGTAGGTAGGGTTGAGTTTAGGTCATTGAGGCATGGTTGAGTTTAGGTCATGTAGGAATGGTTGAGTTTAGGTAATGTAGGTATGGGTGAATTGAGGTCATTTAGGTATGATTAAATGTAGGTGTCGAAGGCTTGGTCCTGTAGAGGATAATCAACAAGTAATGAAGAAGGTGGTTGGTAAGAGGTGACAAAAAAGAGATGCCTAAGTGATAAGAACCATAATAATTTTATCATACCTAAGATGGGCTTATGAATGTAAGACCCTAATGGCATTGCATGATGGACTATTCTAAGGTTGAATAAAGTCACATGTGTTAGGAAATAAGGGATAAAATATGTGGAATAATCCCTCACAAAATCACAAATGATAGAAACTAATATGTAGAAATTATTACAGATCTCAAATAAAATTACGAATAAAATAACACAACACAAAGAGACAGTATTTAACGTGGTTCACCCAATTTGGGCTACGTCCACCAAGAATCACTTGCTCATATTTTATTACAAGCCACCACTCTCTCAATACAATACCCATATCCGTTTGGAGCTATGCTCAACAAACTCTACTGTAATTCATGACCAAATTCAAAACACATCTCGCAATACATTTGCTTGTACATCTATCATATGCATAAGACCATATAAATAGATAATCGCTTAAGCAGATTTTACAAAACCGTGGGTATAAAAACAATGGGCAAAACCCGTCCCATAAACCTATGGGTCAAAAAACTCGCCATATGAGAAAAGCATGTTTCCCGATATTTCAGTGTATTTTTTCGAGGCCAAAAAAATTGGCGCCTAAATTTTTTTTTTTTTTTAAAGCTGGCCGCACCCCAAACTCATGCCTGAGGGCTACCGCCCTCGGACCCCCTTCGAGGCCCGGCTGGCCCCAAACCCCAGCGAGGATACATGAAAAGTGTATAGTAATCTTAGTGTACAGTCTTCAACACTTTCACACATGAAAAATAGGCTCCACAACCTAACAATCTCCCACTTGGAGACTAGTTTTCCTCTGAGCAAGCTTCTCAACCCTTCACTAGTTTCTATGAAGACCAACCAAAGTTGAACACAACTTCAGTTTTTCCCTTGTGACCACCTTGGTCATCATGTCTGTAGGATTTTAACTGGTATGAATCTTCTCCAACTTCAACTTCTCTTCCTCCAAAGCTGTCCTAATGAAATGGTACCTTAATTGTATATGCTTTGTCCTAGAGTGGAAAGTAGAGTTCTTAGCTAGGTGTATAGCACTCTGACTATCACTATGCAACTTCCATTCCTCCTGCTTATGCCCCAACTCCTCAAGCAATTGTTGTAACCAAATCATCTCTTTACTTGCCTCTGTGGCAGCAACATACTCAGCCTCCGTGGTTGACAAAGCCACCAGCTTTCTGTAGTCGTGAAATCCACTCACTTTGTTGTCCCACCTACTGTAAATATAACTGTCGTGCTCCTCCGATGTTTACATCTCCAGCCATATCGAATCTACATAACCATGTAAAGTGGTGTTTGATCCTTGTAGCATAAAAGCTGTCCCTATGGTCCCTCTCAAGTACCGAAGGATCCACTTTTCTGCTTGCCAATGCTCTTTACTTGGATCACTCATAAATCTACTCACAGCTCCCACTACATGGGCAATATCAGGCCTAGTGCATACCATAGCATACATCAAACTGCCAACTACTGATGAGTAAGGTACCTTGGACATTTGGTTTCTCTCCTACTCTGTCTTGGGACATTGCTCCTTTGATAACTTGAAATGGCCTGCCAAAGGAGTCCTAACTAGTTTAGCATCCTACATATTAAACCTCTCCAAGACCTTCTTAATGTACTCTTCCTGAGATAAAGTCAGCTTATGTTCCTTCCTATCCCGAGATATCCTCATACCAAGGATTTGTTTGGCTGCACCCAAATCCTTCATAGCAAATGATTCACTTAGCTGCTTCTTGAGTACTTTTATTTCCTGCATGTTTTTACCTGCAACCAGCATGTCATCAACATACAAACATAGGATAATATAACTTCCATCCTCAAATTTCTTTGTATACACACAATGGTCAGAATGACATCTGATATAACCTTGCTCCATCATGAAGCTATCAAATTTCTTATACCATTGACGTGGAGCTTGTTTCAGGCCATACAAGCTCTTCTTCAGTTTGCACACCATCTCCTCTTTACCTTTGACTTCATATCCTTTTGGCTGCTGCATATATAGCTCCTCCTCCAAATCACCATGGAGAAATGCAGTCTTTACATCTAACTGTTCTAAGTGTAAGTCTTCTGCTGCCACTATTCCAAGAACAGTTTTGATAGAAGTCATTTTTACTACAGGAGAAAAAATCTCATCAAAATCTATACCTTTTTTTTGTGCAAACCCCTTGACCACCAACCGGGCCTTGTATCTTTTCTTTCCTCCTTCTTCCTCTTTGACTCTAAACACCCACTTATTCTGTAATGCTCTTTTCCTTCGGGTAGCTTTACCAAATCCCATGTCGGTTCTCCATGAGAGCCTTGATGCTCCTCATCCATGGCTTGCTCCCACTTCTTCCTGGTATCTACCTACATTGCTTCATCAAAGATCTCTGGCTCTCCACTATCAGTGAGTAATAAATAATAAAGAGAAGGAGAAAAATGTTGGAGTTCTTTTCTTACCCTAGAATACCTCCTCACCGTAGGAGTTTGGGGTTACTTGTTGAGTAGGTTCCCGGCGATTCATGGGTCACTTTCCCATCCGGAAGATCCTCTACCACTGCATATTCTTTCTTAGATTCTTCCCTGTTTTCCTATAACTGTTGCTTATACATGACTTTCTCATTAAAGACCACATCCCTAGACCGAATGATTTTCTTTTCCTTAATACTCCAACATTTAAATCCAAAGTCATCACCACCATAACCAATGAAAGTACATTTTTCTGATTTAGCCTCTAGCTTGGTCCTATCATCCTTGTCTATATGAACAAACACCTCACATCCAAAGAATCTAAGAAATGAATAATCAACTTTCTTACCATACCAAGCCTCCTCAGGTATGCCTCCATCCAAGGCACTTGAGGGTCCTCTGTTTATCAAGTACACAGCTGTGCTCACCGCTTCTGCCCAAAAAGAAAGAGGCAGTCCTGCATGTAACCTCATGCTCCTAGCACGTTCCATTATTGTTCTATTCATCCTTTCTGATACCCCATTCTATTGTGGAGTTCCTGGAACCGTATTTTACCTGCGGATTCCATTCTTAGAACAATAATCATCAAATTCATTGCTGCAATACTCCCCTCCATTATCTGACCTAAGACATTTTAGCTTAAGACCTGTTTCATTCTCTACCAAGGCTTTCCATTTAACAAAAGTTTCAAATACATCAGATTTTTTTCTAATACAATAAACCCAAATTTTCCTTATTGCATCATCAATAAAAGTAACATAATAACTTGAACCCCAAGAGATGATACCTGAGCTGGCCCCCACACATCAGAATGCACCAGCTCTAACTTACTCTCTTTCTTTGTAGGTCCAACCTTGAGAAACCTTACTCACTTTTGTTTCCCATATATGCAGTTCTCACAGAAATCCAAACTTGTTTCTGTATATCCAAGCAAATTCTTCTTTATGATGTTCATGCCCTTATGGCTCATATGACCGAGCCTATAGTGCCATAATGTTGTATCTACATCTGAAGCCACAAGATTACAATCATTAGTACTATCAGTGGTTAAATACAAGGTTCCAACCTTCTTACCTCTTGCCACCACAAGAGCACCCTTGGTAACCTTCCAAGAGTCTGCTGTAAATATCACAGTACAACCATCACTTCCCAACTGCCCTGCCGATATCAAATTTCGTCTTAATGTAGGCACATGTCTAACATCCTTCAATAGCCAAGTATTCCCATTCTGCATCTTAACCTAAACATAACCTTTTCCAACTATGTTGCAAGGCTCATCATCACCAAGAAAAACATGCCCAAAATCTCCTTGAACATAATCAACAAAATAATGCCTATGTGGAGAAGCATGGAAAGAAGCCCCTGAATCTAAAACCCAAGATTCAGTAATATTGTGCAAAGAAAGAATCAAAGCATCCTGACATACATTACCCGTTGCCACATTTTCCTCCTTGTTTTCTTCTTGTTGTTTCTTCTTATCCCGAAGCTCCCAACAGTCCTTCTTTGCATGCCCAGGCTTTCCACAATTCCAACATACAATCTTGTTCTTGGATTTTGACCTTGCCCGATCTTTTGATTTTCCACGGTTTCCTCTATTCTTCTGTCTCCCTCTAGTTTCCACTGTCAAAGCATTCCCTGAAGTAGAAGATTCCCCAGAGATTTTTCTTCACATTTCCTCGCTTAGAATCACCCCTACAACATCCTCAAACTTCAACTTCAAGTTAGCTGGAACCGAGTTACTTACCACCATTACCAGGCTATTCCAACTCTCAGGT
Organism: Taxus wallichiana var. yunnanensis; assembly: GCA_018340775.1. NCBI lineage: Eukaryota > Viridiplantae > Streptophyta > Pinopsida > Cupressales > Taxaceae > Taxus > Taxus wallichiana. The sequence goes on from CM031242.1 coordinate 934,801,719, forward strand.
AAAGAGCACAGAATTAATAAAGCCCTAACTTCTTCATCAAATTCTATTGTAACCGAAGCTAGCATATTCACTACCGTATTGAAATCATTTAAATGATCTGCTACTGAACTATTCTCAGACATCTTCATATTAAACAACTTTTTCATTAAAAATATCTTATTAGAGGTAGAGGGTTTTTCATACAACTTCCCTAATGCATCCATTAGATCTTTTGTAGTCTTTTCCTTTGAAACATTAAATAATACCAAAGATGCAAGACTCAGCCGGATCGTTCCAAGTGCCTTCCGATCCAACAAATCCCATTCCGCATCTGTCATACTCGAGGGTTTGTTCACCTTCTCAGACAACGGAGTATAAAGATCCTTCTGATAAAGGTAATCTTCCATCTGCATCTTCCAAAGACTGAAATTATGCCCGTTGAATTTATCAACCCTAGATCTTCCTTCATCTGCCATAGCTCCCACTCAAGCTAAAACATTTCCTGCGATTCAACACTTCAGCAAACCAAACTAGGCTCTGATACCAATTGTTAGGAAATAAGGGATAAAATATGCGGAATAATCCCTCACAAAATCACAACAGTAGAAACTAATATGCAGAAATTATTACAGATCTCAAATAAAATTGCAGAATAAAATAACACAACACAAAGAGACAGTATTTAACGTGGTTCACCCAATTTGGGCTACGTCCACCAAGAATCACTTGCTCAGATTTTATTACAAGCCACCGCTCTCTCAATACAATACCAGATCCGTTTGGAGCTATGCTCAACAAAATCTACAGAATTCTGTACCAATTCAAAACACATCTGCAATACATTTGCTTATACATCTATCATATGCATAAGACCATATAAATAGACAACTGCTTAAGTAGTTTTACAAAACCGTGGGTATCAAAACCATGGGCAAAACCCGTCCCATAAACCTATGGGTCAAAAAACTCACCCATATGAGAAAAACACGTTTCCGATATTTCGGGTGTAATTTTTCGAGGCCAAAAAATTTGCACCTAAAAAAATAATTTTGGAAGTGTGCCTGAACCCTCTAGCACGGGACTGCCACCCCGGACCCCCGCTCGAGGCCCGGCCCGGCCCCGAACCTCGGCAAGGATACATGAAAAGTGTACAGTACTCTTAGTGTACAGTCTTCAACACTTTCACACATGAAAAATAGGCTCCATAACTCGACAACATGATCATGAGATATCACATTTGTGGCACATCCCTCGAGTGGGTAGGAAATTAGGGTGAGAAGGTGATGAGGTGAATTTGGTTGGTTTTAGCGTAACTCCGGTGTGAGACAATATGCCTACTTGGTAAGAGTCTTAATATCAAAATAAGCAATTCCATGTCGAAAAAAATTATCATTTTTTTATAGAATGGTTGATGAGGGAAGTCTATGTGGATGAGTATATTATCTCCTTGAGGTCTTCTTGAAGTTGATCAATGTGATAAGCTTCGAATATTTTATTTTATTTTTTGCAAGAATAATCTTCTTTTGATGATAAACTAAGTACAATCGGGCTATCTTTTTATAGTTGTCCTTCGAGAGAGCAGTTTATTTATAGTAGCAAGATAGATAGAATAAATGTCCTTTTTGAGGGAGTCATATTTTTCTCAAGAAGTTGAATCCCATTTTACTTTTGAAATTGTTTTTCTTTTGGACTTTTAAGTCATGGAAAAGACTATAGAGAAAAATAGGCTCTTATTTTGAATACAAAACTATATCACACAGAGGTTAACTATGAAAGAGAGGGTTTAAGTGATGAACAAACATGGGATTCCATCTTGAAAAAGATGAAAATTATCCATGAGAATCATGCCATGAGTAGATCCGTGATACTCATATTGAATACAAGGTTGAAAGGTAATGGGTAATCACATGATCCTGGTTTATTCGTTGATCCTTAAAATAGGTAAAATGGAAGGTGAACGGTGCTCAAGGGATGAGCGTTTGATAGACAATAGGTGATATAAGACTTAATTCAATAGTAGAATGGTTGAAGATGCAAGAAATTGAGGGGCTCAGGTTCGGGTTTATCTTCTATTGAAGATAAACGATAAGCATCCGATCCATAGGTATGAGTAACGATATAGGGTCTAATCCAATTAGGAGCAAATTTGATTTGTTTACTTTTTCCTCTTTTTTACATGTTGATTTTCCTTCAAGACGAGGTCTCTAACTTAGAAGTTTCATTCACAAACTCATTTTTGTAAGCACATTTGATACATTTTTGGTAGATTTGAAGATGATCAAGAGCATTAAGAAGAAACTCATCTAGTAACTCAATTTGTGCCAAATGGTCTTGGCAAAATTCATCGTCGTTGAGAATATATTTGAGTGAGATAAGAAGAGATGGAATCTAAAATTGAAGATGTAGGACAACGTCTGTACCATAGACCAGTGACTACAGTTTAGGTGAAAATACTAGTATGATAAGCCCATAAGGAAAAAGGAATGTGTGTGTGCCAATCCTTTCCAGTATCACCGACTACTTTCATAAGAATTTTGTTTAAGGTTTTGTGTGTTGATTCTTCTTGGTCATTTGTTTGTCGGTAGTAAGGTGAAGAAAAAATAATTTGAATGCCAAAGGCATCACATATTTTCTGTAGGATTTTTTTTTGAATTGTTTTCCAAAGAGAGGGTGGAAATGGATTCATTCAAGAAATCGAAGTTAGAGGATTGATTACCGGAGAGAGGTGTGTCTATAAGTTGGTCAGCGATAGTTTGTCCTTTAACATATTTTTTATGGATGAATTCAAGGTCTAGGTCTGTAAGAAGCATGAGCCAACGTGCAACACATTGATGTTGGTAGGGCTTGGCATACATGTAATGTAAGGGGTCTATATTGGTGACAAAAATGGTTTGTGGTTAAGTAGGTAATGGAGAATTTTAGTGGTGATAAAAATAAGGCTAAGAAGAGTTTTTTTATGTGGGTGTATTGGGTTTCATAGTCCAAAAGCATATGGATTATATAATAAAATTATTTCTCCTTGTGTTTCTCGTTGCGATGAGTGAGCATGACACCCAAGGAATGATTAGTAGAAGAAATGTAAAGGTACAATATTTGGTCATCCTTAAGAGGAATGAGTATAGGTGGTTGAAGGAGGTATTTTTTAAGGCCTCAAAGGATTTATGGCATTCATCATCCCATTTGAAGGAGACGTCATTTTTGTAGGAGATGATGAAATGGGTGGCAAGCGTCAGGAAAAGCCGAGAAATGAAACATCGATAGATTACAACTTTCCTTGCAAACTATGAAGTTGGTAAAGGTTAGTAGGTGGAGGAATTTTGAGAATAGCCTTGATTTTAGCGAGATTGACTTCTATGCCATGCAAAGAAATGATAAATCCAAGGATCTTGCTAGAGAGAATAGCGAAGACACACTTCTTAGGCTAAAGGTGATCACAATACTTGATGATACGGTCAAAGATGACCTTAAGGACTATAAGGTGTTCAACCTGATGTTTGGATTTGGCAAGAAGGTCGACTACGTAATCTTCCAATATGCGATGCATGATGCCATGAAAGATATAAGTCATATACCATTGATATGTAGCTACCAACACTTTTAAGGCAAAAGGGCATGAATCAATAGCAAAAGGTCCCCAAAGAAGTGATGAAGGTGGTTTTTGTTGATCTTCCAGGGAAACTAATATGTGGTTATAACTCGAAAAATGGTCGATAAGTGATAGCATCTCATGGTGGTGGTATGATCAACTAGTTGATCGATACTTGGTAGAGGAAAGTCATCTTTGGGGTAAGCTAAGTTAAGGTCATAGAAATCTATGCATATGTGGAGTCCGCTATCGCTTTTTGAAAAGAATGATGTTAGAGATCCATTCAACATAATCAATGGGTAGGATGAAGGAAACCAAGAGATGGTGTTGAAGTTCTTCTCCGACATGAAGGGTAATGTGAGGATGCATTTTTGTAGCTTCTATTTTATGGGTTTGGCTTTAATAATAGTTACAATATTGTGGACCACAATGTTTGGGTCAATACTAGGCATATCAGTGTAGGACCAAGAAAAATTATTGCTATGATCTTGGAGGAATGAGGTAAAATTTTCCCGATCAGTGAGATCTAAATATTGACCTATCTTTAGAATGTGTGAGTCATCTAAGTGTGAATATTGATTTTGATGGTCGATTCAGTTAACATGGTTTGTGTCTCAAAAAGAAACGATCAATGAATATAAGAATATTCCGCACCAAGGTAGGTGAGAATAGACTAATCGTCCTAACATTGAACGGTGTTAATAGAAGGTGTATCATCATTGATCATGTCAGGATACAGAAAGGGAAGAGAATAGGGAGCCTCGTCATATCATTGATAAGTTAGAGGTCCCAAGGAAATGGTGTTCATGAAAAAAGTTAGGAGGAACGGATTCTAGATCCATAGACTTCGTAGGTGAAGGTGGTGAATTTGGTAGATGGGGTGAGGAAGGTTTTTCTTCCTTAATGAGTTTGATACAAGATTTCTTGGAAGATGGTTCAACAAATCTAATATCACTGCGGTCACTGTGTTTATGTGTGGTATAAGGGATGACAAAGTATGGCATCCTATTCATAAAACCCAAATCCAAAGCCTTTCCATGCACAATGGTGAAGTAAAGTGTGGGTGAAGCAGCGGTTTGTGAGAGATTAGAGGTCGGATGAAAATGACTGTGTTTAGGAAGGTGGTTTAGACGAGTAGGTAGAAGTATCAAGTCTCCCATATGTTAAGTTGGTATGAAGGTGGGGAGGACCATAAGGGAAAACATCACCTATGTGGTGATCATAGCGAGGATGTTGGTGAAGGTTACCATACTCTTGAGGAGTAAGGAATGTGTCGATGTTGTATAGGTGATACTCCCCCAGAGTGAGACGTTGAAAAAAACCTTCTAAGGTATCGGTAGTTGGTATATGGGTAGCGGGAATAGATGAATCACTAGGTGATTGGGAAGAAGAAGCATTGGTTAGTTGAGAAGTAGATGGGTTAACAGATGGGTCAGCTGCAAGGGTTATATCGACAGTGGGAATAGAGGAGGTAGGTGCAAGAGAGGTAGCAGAAACATTGGTGGATGGGGTTTTTTGTGAAGAAGAGGTGGCAGTGGTGGTAGATGCCTTAACTGGTACAAGGACATCATTAGGTTGGTACAACATGTTATAGGTTTTGAATGGGGAAGGGTCTGCTTTAGGATTGTATAATATTTCCTTCATGTTCAAATTTTACAGTGATGTATTGTTGAAGAAACACAACCCATGACACGGATCCAAGGTCGGCCAAGCAACATGTTGTTCGGAACTCCCCCTCTAAGACATAGAACAATTCTAGAATAGAACGGGGGCCCACACGAATGTGGAGAATGATGGCTCCAAGGGTAGAATTGGGTTATTATGCATGTAATTGGAAAGGATGCACATTTGGTTGTACACATGGGAGGATATTATGTTAATGTTAGCACCACCATCAATCATAATGCATCGAATGCCTATATTATCAATGTAAATGGAAATGAAAAGGGTCGGATCATGACTATCTAATTGGAGAGGTACAATCTCATCGTCAAAGAAACTGAGGGAAGCTAATTGGTGAGTAGTGGCAGGTGTAGAGGAAGGGGATGAATTGGTGAGAGAAGCCACATGGTGAGGGGTGATAATGGAGGCCATAGGCGTAGGGTCATTAGGTAAAACCTTGATGGATTACGAAACCTCCATGAGGGCCTATCGATGGGATTCAAAAGTTTAGACGAGGTCATACAAAGACATTTTTAGAGGGGATTAGTGCAATTGTTTTATCATTATATGATGGGTGACCCCATCAGAAATAGGATATGTGGGTCCCCGAATGGTGATTTTTGGTATGGGTGTGGATGGTATATTGGGTACAAGATTGGTGGATGGGCTAGTTACTTTCTCCTTTCCTTTTTATTTTTGGGCACGAGTGACAATGTTAACCATATTGATATGGGGTGAAGGAGTAGCTGATTCGTGATATGTGTAGCGACAAGATGGGTAATAGAAGGATGAGGACATATATTGGTGTTGTGCAAAGAAATCAACGCATTGACATTTGGGTAGGGTTTTGGATAAGCTGTCTTATGCGAGTCATGTTGATCTTGAGTCTTGGAGGCGAGATAAAAATATTTAGGAGGTGGAGATGCGGGTCACCGAATAGGTCGGGGTTGAGGGCATGTGGCGATTAGTGTGCTTGAAGCATGGTCTGGTCTAGAAGATCATCGTATTCAAATTTTTCTTCGAGGAGGACATATGGAGAAGAATGGTTTTCAAATCCTTACATTTTTCTACATCATGTCTTGACACATGATGGTAGGTGCAAATTTTAGTCTCGTCAAACCCTTTTGGTTTGGGTTTGAGTGGGTCGTAAGGTCTAAGCGGCGGTAATGTGATGACAAAGTGGTCTCTAAAAGGTTGGCTAGAATATTAGCGTAAGATCCTGCCAATGGATCACAGTGTGAAGTGAGTGTGGGTTTAGGTTGAAGTGTGGGTGATCATGGTGGGAGAGGTGCTACAGGAGGTGGAATTGGAGGTGGGATAGGTTTGACCACCGGTTTGGTAGGTGGTACTATTTTAGGCTTGGGTTGTACCTTCTTGGGTAAAGGTGTAGTAGATGAACTAGCAATGGAAGGTGTTGTAGGCTTAACTACCTCTTTAGAGGGTAGTGGGTTTTTCAATTTTGGTTGCACCCTCCTAGGTAAAGGTGAAGGAGGCATACGTGATGTAGAAGGGAAAGTGGATGGTGGCAAAGGATGAGTTAGCCAAGGTGATAAAGGAGGTGTGGTCAAGGCTGCTTTGGAAGAAGTAAGGAGGAAGGTATGGGTTGAAGATAAGGAAATATCATAGGTAGTGATGAGGTTATTGTTGGTGGTGGGGGTATAGGTGGTAAGAAAGATGTGGGTGACGGTGAAGGTGTACATTGTGTAGGTAGGTTGGGTGTAATAAAGGATCGTGATGAAGAAGTGGGTTGTTGCATTTTTGATTTGCCTTGGGTAAGGGGTTTCTTGACCAAGGTAGATGGGTGAGGCCCTAGGATAGATGGAAGGGGAAAAGGTGACAAAGGCATAGTGGGTGAAATTGGTGTGTGCATCCTAGAATGTTGGGTCTTCCATTGAGGTGTTGGAGTGGTTTTGCACGGGTTTGGGAAGATGTGGCTAAATCCAATTTGATAGGAGGATGAACTAGATGTGATTTCAGCATGACACCGAATGTGGTTATGGGTCTATATGTGGGGGGAGGTGTAGGTGCATGTAGGTTCTTAGGCATAGCAACAGGTTTAGTTATTGGTAAAGGTTTGGATGTAGGCGAGGATGATAAAGAAGAGGTTGTTTCAATGAGCATTGTCATGTTTGATTGGTTGATTTGTAATCACAAAACCCCTAAATGTCTCCGCAACTCAATGAGTTGGAACTCTGAAAAGTGTTATTGCATAACATGGAGCTTTTACCAAAGTGTGGGACTTTGCAATCGGGAAAGCTCTCTAGATGAAGGTTGGTTCCTATTCCTCTGTTAAGATGCACACATTCATATTGTAGAGGATCTATCCTAAAATCTACTCTAACTTTCCAAGGAGACATGGTTAAGAAGATGCAAGAAAATAAACCTAAATTAACAGAGGTGATGCACTAAAGGAATGTTAAACACCTGCTTTGCAATTAAACACAAACCATTAAAAATGTAATATAACCACCATGCACAGATAACCAAGATTGCAATGAGAGATCAGGAAGATGCAATGAACATAAGAGAGGGTTGAAATCATCCACAGACTTATTTTATTGCTCCAAAAATTTGATCTAAAGTTCATTACAATGGCCAAGAGGAAAGATTGCATTTACAGTTTAGATGGGAGGTTTGAACTCCACAAGATCACTTACAGATAGAAAAGAAGGGAGGGTGCAAAGCCAAAATGTCCAACCTTTAGAAAAATGCCCCTCCTTACAATATATAGGAAGAATGAGAGAAGGGGATAGAATAATTTTGAAATCCTACTCTAACCACCCAAGAAATGCATTGAATTTTCTGCAACAATGATGGGTTCCATGAAAAAACCCATGCCTCCATGTGTTGTTCCCTGTTGGGAAAGAAAGGAATCCCATACTTAATTATTTTGGTAGGTGAGAATCCACCGCACTCAAAAATGGTAGATTATATTTCTTGAAGTGTAGAGGAGACTGTAAGATTTCCAAAAAGTCCTTTCTTCCTCAAATTTGAGATTCCACTCAAAATTTATGGCCATTTGAAGGTCAAGGTATCATTCTGCAAAATGGCAAGTGGTTGGCTCTGTCATTTTCGGAGTCTGAAACGCATACAACCTCCAAAATCCTAAAATTTGGACTTTCAGACATTTCCATTTTGGAGATTGAAACACTATTCATCTGCCAACTTTTCTTGAGATTTCGAAAGTCTGAAACCCGAACCTCGAAACCCCAAAACCGAAAGTCCAAAATTTCAGACTTTCAAAATTTCGGACATATTTTCTTTTCAAAAAAATTCATTGTTCATCACCCAAATCACCTTGAGAGTTCGAAACTCCAAAACCTGAAATCTTAAAACTTCAAAACGAGAAACTACCTCCACGCCGACCCCCAAACCTACATTGAATTTCAAATTATGAACACTTTCAGGATTCAAACTTTTAGGATTTCAGACATTTTTGGTTCCTTTTCCTATTTTGTTGCCAAAGACTCCGAAACCCTGAATTCTACACCTCTGAAACACCAAAACCTGAAAGTTTAAAATTTTTGACTTTCAGAGTTTCAGATTTCAGGGTTTATGCTCTTACTAAGATCCCCAAAACCCCGAAACTTGAAAGTCCAAAATTTTAGACTTTTGGAGTTTCAAGATTTGGAAACCTTTTTCCCTTTTTTCAACTTTGGACTCGAGAACTCCGAAACTCTAAAAATTGAAAGTCTGTAATTTTAGACTTTTGGGTTTTGGAAACTTACATCCTTTTTGAGTCCTTGAAATCTACCTTAGCCTACCTCCGAAAAGCTCCACATCCAAAATTTGAAATTTTGGATTTCAGACTTCTTCCTTTCCGAAATATTTGTAACTTTCTAGGGGCTGATTCAACCTTTTGGACCAACTCTAAAATGCAAGCTCGCATGGTCGAACCAACCTATCTATTTTCCCGTATAGGGTCGTGTTTGTTAAATTTTACTTGAGAGGCAAAATTGGATAATTATTTTCTTTAAATACCTTCGATAGATCATGGAGGTATCTGCAGTGACATTTACATATGGGTTGAAAAGGGTAGTGAAGGCATCCCCAAAGCATGGAATTATCAACGTAATGTCAAGATTCGGCCATTGTGAAAATGACACTATTGTAAGAGGAGATGACATTGGCTTAGTAACAATCACTGAAAATATGTCTCGTGAGACAAGGAAGCTGGTTGGCTTCAAACTCGAAGGTAAGAGAGCCGAGAGTAGATCAATGGGTTCCTAGAAGGCTGATGAGGAATTATCACCAACAGAAGTGGCACATCTAAAGGATCCCCATGGGTTGGGGAGATGGCGGTGGGATGAGGTAGGTTCCTCTTTCGGTGAGTGAGGAAGGCAAGGATGACTCTACCATGGGTAGGAGAGTTAACATCATAGATTGTTCATTAGGTTGTGAGGTGGGTGGTGAAATTGCATCGGTAGAAATTTTGGATTCCTTGGTGGGTGAAGGGGGAGATGAAGGAGACTCCTCTATGGGTGAAGGAGTAGATGAGGTAGGATCCTCCATGGATAAAGGAGCTCATACTAGAATCTCCTTGATATAGGGGATAGGAGGAAATTGAAGAATGGTTAGCAGGACTTCGAAAATAACATGGAATTCATGGACATTGTTATCATTAGTTGAAGGTTCACCGCTTTGGTTAGATGACGGGGTATGATTAGGGAATGGTTTTTTGAAGATATGCAAGTTTTGATTTGTGGGTGTGTTCGGGTTGTCCAGGATAAGATCTCCATTATCTAACATTTTCTGGATAATGTTCTTGAAGGTTATATAATTACCATCACTATGGACTCTTACACGATGATAATTACAATAGTCATGTTCCTGTACCATACAGGCATAGGATGAGTGGGGTTGAAACCAAGTATGTAGTTTTATGGGTGGAAGAGAAATGACTCGGCCTTAATAATTTTTTCTAATACTGAAGAATAAGGCTCCCGATCGATTTGTCATTTTGTTGCTCCGTCGAACTAAAAAGCTTGAATGGGAGAAAGGTTGGAGGTAGGTTTTGATTAAATATAGGCGCGAGATGGACCAGCCTTTAAAACTAATACGTTGGCTAATTCTTTGGGTTTTGAATAATTGTTTTTGGGTTTTGAATAGGATGAAGTATCATTTGATTTAAAGGCGGCATTTATGTTTCACAATTGAATTTTCTTCTCTTCAATGGCATAAACTTCCAGTTTTTGTGCCATGGTAAGTGTTTCGTTGAAGGTACGAAAGGTTTGTACTTGAATATTTGGTGAGATGTGTCCGGGAAAAGATCTATTGAAGAACTCTATAAGCTTGGTTTGAGGCAACCTGGAATGTTAATCTGGTTGATGAGGCTTCACCAATGAGTGACAAAATATGTGATAGATTCATCGTCGTATTTCCGTGTTGAGTACAAGTTGGTCATGGTGACCTTCTTAACGATATTGATCGAAAATGGTCGAGGAATGCTTGAGCCACTTGATTAAATGAGTAAATGGAATGTATGGGTAAACCAATGTACTAATCTAATGCAGTCATTTCAAGGACATTAGGAATGTTTGTAGGAGTAAAGCATCATCGTCAGTGATTAGATGACACCCATATTTGAAAGACCACAAGTGTATTTGTGAGTCTTCTTTACTATTGAACCAATTAAATTTGGGAATTTCCCAATGCACTGTAGGGGTATGGGTGAATGGGAATAGATGAATGAATAGACTCATTACATATTTCATCGTAGGTTAAGGAGTTGCGAGAGCTAGAAACTGATGCATCCAATGTTTGCATCTTTTCCATCATTGTTTTAATAAGGTCGTTGGTAGGTTGTGATGATTTAGAACCCCTACAGTATAAGGAGGTTTATGATGAATGTATGATATGGACAACATCCCAAGTATATAGTGGTGCCGAGTATGAGAACTAGGCGGGGGAATAGAGATAGGTAGAAAATATATCGAATAGGTGATATACGAGATTGGGGGTTGTTGGTGATATGTGTAAGTAGGTGGGGTATATGTATTGATCCTTGTAGTGATTGGAGGTAAATAATGCGGGATGGAGAGGATGATATTTTGGAATGGGGTATGGGTTTCTGTCACCATGGGTGGCTACGATGTAATAGGTATATACGAGGTGGTAGGTACAGATGGGGATATGCTCAAGGTGGTGATGAAGAAATGGTTGAAAACATGGGAGAAACTAATGTCAAAAGTGCTACCGATGTGGTCGGTGCCACCAATATTTATTATTTGGGGTCAAGTTGGGATATTACGGGTGGTAAGGTGGAAGAAGGTAATGTCGAGCTAGTGGTAGTTGACGTGGAAGTGGGGGTGAGGGTAGGAGGAATGGACACAGGAATGTTGTATACCAACTATCCTAATGAATCACGAGTAGAGGAATGGGCAAGATAATGTTGTAAGGCATTGGGGTTGTGGTCAAGGAGTTTTGTGAACTCCTCTTCACTAGTACTGATGATAATGGGATGAGTAGGATCCATAGGTGAGAGGATGGAAGGTGGCGATGGGTGAGGAAGGAGTGGCTAAAGGCTTGATTGGAATACAAGGGTGTTGGCTTGACTATGAGTCAAAACCATTTGAGTTAGCGTAGGCTTGGTAATCTGTTCTCTATAAATGACACAGAAAAATAGAATAAATGAAGAAAAATAGGTTTCGGGAGGTGAAATTGGTCATTGTTTTAATTCAAAATTCAAACACAAGAACCGATGATGGTTAGGTTAACCAATGACGGTGAGAGGGTAACCTGGTTCAGGTAGGGGGTGATCGATAATTTACTTTGGGGATTCAACAATTTTGAAAAATGTTGTAACAACATATGAAAATGAGAAAAATATAGATTTGATAGTGATTTCAAAGATCTAGAGGTATGATGATGCTTCTGAGGAACCTCAGAAAGAATGGAAAATGTGGTGAATGTTATTTTTGGTGAAATGACCGAAAAAAGATGGAAACTGACGATGGTTAGGTAAACCGATGATGGTCTTTGGACCAACATCAATCACGTGAAATTTAAACATATGGTAGAATTTGATTTTTGTGACTTAGATCAGATAAACTATCAACCCAGAAACTTGAGTATGATAGTAATAGACCCTAACACACCCAAAAATGTCGAATACACCAACTATAATTGTGGGGTGTGAAAGGAAGAAAATAAAATGAATAATGTGACCTCAAAACTCAAAACACAACTCAAGAAAATGTAGAGAAAAATAGGAAATCCTATGGGTGAATTTTATGCTTTAGCTTATGATATTTTAGACTGAATTGTGAACATAAGATTTTTTCGTTGGAAAGAGGGTATCCTATAAAGAGGCAAGATCTAAGGATTGTTTTGAGGTTATGTTTTGGTGGGGCGGCCATTTCTCTGAGATAATGATTGGACATAAATACCATTTGGGCACCCACTGTCAATACTCTGATCATGTGATCACTGACAGCTTCTTCCAGGAAAGTTTTTGTTTAAGAAGATTTGTGAGTTTATTTTTGTGCGTTTTGGTAAAGAGAGAAGATATTTTTCTCTACGATTCAATTATGTCAACCATCAGCTAGGCATGACTTCCATTATATAGGTTTCCCTCGTTTTAATGTGATCTAGAAATGAAAACATAGAATTATGAAATGCAAGTATTTTAAAACCCAAATAAAAATGTGATATTCAATGTAAACAAAGAGGGAATAACATAGGATATGAATTTCACTAATGCAGATGCAAGACAAGAAAGAAGGATTCATTTTAGTCTCAAAATACAAATGTCATTGGGACAAGTAGAAGAAAGAGAAGATTCCTGTGGGGAGAATTTAATGTTAAATTCCTTTTGAAAAAAACAAACTATAAATGGTTCCCTAAGAATGAAAAAATGCAATGAACCTGAGATGGGTCCCACCGGGCATGCCAAAAATGTTTCACCGGATTCTTAGAAAATTAATGAAATAGATAGGGGTAGTATGCCAAGGAGAAATACCTATTTGTAATGTCGGTTGAAGGTTGTGCGCATGTTCTGATTTCCTAATCCAAGTTGATTGTGAGAGCTCCCTTTTGGATAGGAGGAACTACCTGTAAATGTAAAACAATACCACCAGATAGAGTTAAACAAAACAATGAGTGGAATTCCTAGCGGAAGCTAGATCCAAGAAGCATGATGCTTCCTAAACAAGCTATCAATCCACTTTTATATAACAATATTAATGCTAGTTAAATCATACATGAAGTAAATATCCTATTGAAATTGAAATGATTTAGGTATCTCATACAAAACAATAAGAAAGGTCAGGTAAAAGGTGATTGAGGTCAAAATGGGTCAGGTGATTGGATGGTGTTGAGTTGCAGAGTCTAGTACAGGCTCTGGGTAAGTTCGGTAAATATTAAGACTAGTTCGGGCTATTTGTCATAATATCATGAACTCGGATTTGTTTCAGTACTTGTATATTCCATCTTTGCATAGATGCTTTCTATATATTTGATAATTGGGAACTTGCTTTATTTGTTGATAGTACACTTATTTCTTGATCTATGAGCTTATATCTGTTTTGATCATTTGCAATAACAATTCATGCTTGGAAACTTGATTTTGTGCTTCATAGTAATGCTTTCAATAGCTCATTCTTTGGTCACTTGTAAGCGATATTGGACTTGTAAGATCAGAAAAATTGTAAATTTATCCTTATGGGAAAAGTTGCTCCTGTTCACCTTGAGCTGCAACTATTCTTCACTTGATACAAGTATGATTTAAATATGCACTTTATCTCAATTCTTACATACTGGTGTCTTTAATCTTTTATGATAACTAATCTCTTTTGCTTTTGTATCTTGATCAATATGACATAATTATAGTTGATCAACATAGGATGTATTCTTTGATGTTTTAACTATCTGGAACTCTTGGCTTCTTCTTCTACCATCAGTTGAACTCACCCCTTATGCATTGTTTTAGTACATTCTCATTACTATGTCCTTACTACTCATGTGTAAATCATTTAGTTGTGATGATGATATTCTCTTGTAAATAGTGGCTTTGGGGATAGTATGAGATTGCAATCTTATTTTCCGCACTGTAAAAGTGTACTTTATCTCATCTAAAAAATTGTACTTGATGGTTTTGTACTTTGTTTCTATATCATATTTTGACAATATCTTGGATTTGTATCCTTGACTCTACACTTTGTGTATGCATTCCATTTGTTAGAATTTGCAGCACTAAACTTGCATTTCTTTTATGGATTAGTACATGTATATCTTTGTATATTCAGCCTTTAGTCTGAACTAAAATAAATGTACTTCTCTAGTTCAAATTATAGAATGTAATACTTCTGATATGCAAACACAACAGTTAGTGTTTATTTCCTTCTTCTTACCTGTACCTACACATTTAGATAAACTAGTTAGAAAATATTAGGCTTTTTGGCCTCTCTCATGTTCCATAGTTTTCTTCTTTTATCTTTTCTTTTCTGAAATGATTCTGGGAATCATATACACTGATGTAGAATACTTTGCTCTTGTCAATTCTATATTTGTCTCTGATGTATCTTATGCCTGTAACTCATACCTCCTGATGTTAGGAGATCCATTTACATGAAATTATATAGTATAGGAATATGGATCTAAACCTTGAGCTCGTGACTGACAATCTTTCCCTTTTCTATTTCTTAGGTACAACGACATTGTCGATAACAAGGATGAAGATGAAGTAAAGATGGAGCTGGAAGTGGAGCAACGGAGACAAAATAAACTCAAGGCAATGATGGGTTTTTTCGTACTCCTTTACTTTTCTTTTCATGCACATGTACCTTCTACTTCAGTAGTTATGAATTGCTTTTGAGTTACATCCCATGGCTTGTGTGGGAAACATTTAAATCCTTTATGAATAAAATATCAAATTCTGAACTTGAGTTGTGTACTTCTTTCTACATTTCAATTTTATGTATGGATTGTATAATGAACTAAACAACTCAATAACATAATTTGATGTACTTAATCATGAAGGAAAGAACTTTAAAATATCTGCAACTTTAATAATGAACTCCCAATTACTATAATCTATAACTTTGTCTACTTTTCCAAAAGTTAACACTCCACCTATTCTGTAATTCTAGTCTTCATCAAGCTAATACATCTGTCCTTAGGGATTTTGTGTTCTCTTGTTGAAGATAAACATAGAATTACAGACTATGTGATTTGTTACATTTTGTAACAACACACATAGCTACAAATCACACGTAATCATTTATTTTCTGGTACTGAAAACATGATAATGCTTAATGTATTCCCCTAGTTAGGCTCACTTCACCAATGCCATCCATCGTAATGAAGTTTCAAGTTGCCCATTTTTACACAAGTGTAAAAATGTCAATAGTTGATCAAAAAACAATGCTAATATGTCTTGATGATATCACTGTGTTATCTAAAAATGTAACAAACCATCTCTTTCATTTGATACATGTATTTCAAAGATGTAGGAGATTTGGGGTATCATTAAATCCTAAAAATGCATATTCCTAGCTCACAAAGGAAAGCTCCTAGGCCATATTGTATTAAAGAAAGGGTCGACGATTGACCCAGAAAGAGTTGAAGCAATTTGATCATTGTCATTTCCAAATCATAAGAAGGCTCTTTAAAGCTTCTTAGGAAGGATCAATTTTGTCCATAGGTTTGTGCCAAACCTTGCTGCTCTCGTGAAGCCAATAACATTGATGTTAAAGAAGAACATGGAATTTAGGTAGATAGCTACGGGTAAAGCAAGTTTTGAGGCTATCAAAGAGGCCATATTGCAAGCTCCAACTCTCGTCAATCCATACTTCTCTAAGGACTTCATGCTCTATGCCTTTGGTGGTGGGGACACAATTTCGGCAATCCTAGTTTAGAAAAATAAAGAGCGATTTGAACAACCACTTGAATTCTTAAGCAAAAGTTTGGAGGAATATGAAGTGAGATACTCCTTCATCAAGAAGCATGTCCTTGCAGTCATTAGGAGCTTAAAGAAATTCAATCATCTAGTCTCAAACAACAAGATCCAATTACTACTTTCTCATGTGGGATTCAAGGACTTCCTCCTAAACAAAGATCTGAATGAGAAACATACAGGATGGATCACTCGTGTCATGGAATATGACATTGAAATTAAAGTCACTAAGCTGGTCCGTAGAAAGGGATTATGTGAACAATTGGCCTCGAGTCAAAAAGTTGAATCAGGTGATGAAAATGAGGCTATCTTGGTGCTACAAGATGATAAAAAAAAAGTAAATAATAATGTGCCCACTCCTTGTTGGACTCAAAATATGATACACTTCCTAGAAACAAGACTATGCCCTCTAGAAATGAGCAAAGAAAAGAGGAGATATTTCATATTACAAGCCATTCCATATGTGCTTGTTGATGGTGTCTTGTTCAAGAAAGACATCAATGGCATTTTATTGAGATGCATTGGAACAAATCAAATTGAGAAGGTGTTACAGGAGTTCCACGATGGAGAGGCTGGAGGACAATTTTCCCCATGGGTAAAAACTCTTAAAATAATAAAGGCATGGTACTATTGGCCCATGGTGTTTAGTGACTGTTACACTTGGATTAAGAAGTGTAAACAATGTGCACTATTCATAGGAAAAGAAAGACTAGCAGCTCTTCCATTACATCTGATTTTGGTTGACCAACCATTCATGCAATGGGGATTGGATTTCATTGGGGTCATCAATATAGATTCAATTCAAGGTCACAAGTGAATTCTCATAGAAAAAAATATTTCACCAAGTGGATTGAGGCGTTATCACTCAAGGAAACAAACGATTCTAGCATACTAGACTTCTATGAAGGAATAGTGACAAGATTCGATGTACAAGACCACTATCATATCGCACAATGCATTTACATTTCTAGGTTCCAAGATCACATAATGGGTGCTAAGAATGGAATCTACTCGAGCACCACTTCAAACTATTACCCATAGAGTAATGGAAAGATATATTCCATAAACAAGAACCCGTTGAGAATCATCACAAGGACTCTAGATGAAAACCAAAGGACATGACATACAAAGCTAAAATCAACATTATTGGCTAACAACAAGATCACACCAAATTTGTCAACAGGTAATTCCCCTTATAAGTTATTCTATGGGAAAGAGGAAATGTTTCCTATATCATTGAACTACCCGCATTAGAGATCATGAAAAAGTTAGAGTTATCTAGGTTTGAACCAATGAAGGCTAGGTATGCAAATTTGATGGAATTGGCAGAAATCATATAACATGTAGTTCAAATGATAGAGAAAGATCAAGCCTTAGTCAAAATATGGTTGGATAAGAAAGCAAGAGCAAGAACCTTTCAGAAGGGGATCTAGTTCTAAAGTGGAATGCAAATCGGTCAAAACCAAGAAGACATTCCAAATCGATGCCATTTGGAGTGGCCCCTACATGGTCACGGGATGCAAAAATAGCAATGCCTTCCAATTGTCTACATTGGATGGAGAGGAGATTCCATCTGGTTAATGGAATATATCTTAAACATTATTATGAAAAAAGAAAAGTCTCATCCTTGTAAATATTAATTTAGGATTTCAATGCCTCTAAGTGTGTATACTGATTGTCTTGTTGTAGTTTAGGTTTCAATTTCCTAAGTGCTTGGGCACAACTTTTATGCTTCCACGTTGTATCAATGTGCTTTCAGTGTGCCTCCCGATGGATGTTGTAATGGAAAATAATTTCATACTATAGGAATAGTTATTGATTTCAAGGGAAAACAAATGCAGGGCAACTAGAATCAGGTTTCAAGATAGTCCATTTCTAGGACAGGTGAAAGCTCCATGATCAAGACAATTTTCTACTCTCACAAATCTCATCTTCAAGATTTTTCGGGAAAATTGAGAATGTAAGCAATGGAAAAAGTTCGGGATTAGCAAGTACAACCATTTGGGATCAAGTTTCAAGTACAATATCAAGTATCAAGCTAATATTCATGACTCTATGCCCAATGGATACTTAAGGAAATTGATCTTTCACATAAAGCGGTGATCCCTCACATCATCAAATTTTTATCCAATTTTTCACCTCAGAAAAATTGAACAAATGTAACCTTGCACAGAAAATAATGGAGGCCCAAGCCTAAAATTTCAAAGTTTCAAAGCATTTAGCATTTTAGAGAAAATCAGGGTGAAAAGGGATCAACAAATTCTGAAATCCCAAAGTGTGAAAGTCTAAAATTCAGACTTTCAGAGTTTAGGAGATCTCAAGTGAGTCAAACTAAGGAAAATTTTGAAATCCCGAAAGGAAAATTTTTGAAATTCGAAAGGAAAAAATATGAAATGCATGTAACCTCTGAAATCCTAAAATTCATACTTTCAAGTTTCGAAGTTTCATAAATCTCGATTAATTTTACGATGAACAGTAATAAAAACTACGAAGTCAAAATGTCTCGAAAGTCCAAATTTCGACTTTTGGGTTTCAGAGTTTTAGAGTTTTTACACACCCAAGTAGATGAACAAGAACCAAAATCCAAAACCAAAATGTCTGAAAGTCTGAATTTCAGGATTTTGGAGGTTGCATGCATTTCAAACTCTAAAAAGAAGATCAAGAACTCACATTTTTTGTACAACAATTTTCGACCTTTAAATGGCCATAAATTTTGATTGGGAGCTCAGATTTACAAAAGAAAGGACTTTTTGAAATCTTATAGTTTCCTCTACATAACTAAGACTGGATATCCTAAATTAAATGGGACTAAGTTATTCAAAATGAATAAATATAGTCTACCATTTTTAGGGTGTTCCAGGTTTCTCACCTACCATAATAATGAGGTATGGTTTCCTTTCTTCTCTAACAAGGAACAATACATGGAGGTATGGGTTTTCCAATGGTACCCATAATTGTTGTAGGTGAATTCAATGCATTTTGGGTGGTTGAAAGTAGGATTTCGAATTCTTCTATCTCCTACTCTCATTCTTCCTATATATTGTAAGGAGGGGATTTTTTTTTAATGTTGGACAATTTAGCTTTGCACCCTCCCTTCTTCCCTTGTCTATAAGTGAATTTTTGGAGTTCAAACCTCTCATAAAAACTATAATAAAAGTTCATGGATGATTTTCAACCCTATCTTATGTTCATTTCATCTTCCTGGTCTCTCATTGAAATCTTGGTTGTCTATGCATGGTGGTTGCATTACATTTTTAAGGGTTTGTGTTTAATAAAGAAAGGTGTTCAAAATCCTTTGGTGCATCACCTCTCGTCGCTTTAGGTTTATTTTCATGTAATCTTTTAAACCATATATCCTTGGAAAGTTAGAGTATGTTTTAGAGTAGATCCTCTACAATTCAGATTTGTGCATTAGAATAGAGGAATAGTAACCATCCTTCTTCCAGAGATCTTTCTTGATTTCAAAGTTTCGCACTTTGGGAAAAGCTCCATGTTATGTAATCACACTCGATAGTTTCAACCCATTGTGTTTCATACATTCAAGGGTGTTGTGATTACATGTCAATAATGTGTTTGGCTTGAAGGTGTCAAAAGCTTGTGGAGTGAAGTTTCTTGGAAGCTTGATCAAGAGGTAGGCTCTCCACCTTTGTTGTTTTCTTAATATATTTATAAATGTGAAAATTGTGCTTGTTAAGTATTGTATGAGTGTTGTGAATATTTTTTTGTGTGGTTGGGTATTTTCTTTAAGTTGGGTATGGGATATGGATTTATGGAACCATTGGGGAGGGAAAAAGAGATGTGAGGCATGCATTTTGGAGGGAGTGTGATTGGGAGTTTCACCTATGGGGAGTGAAAAGGAAAACATGGACATATTTTTCATACTTGCAAGGGGAGATATAAGGATGTTTTGTTGTTGTATTATGCACTTGGAGGCTTTGGGTGACACTCTTACTTCACTTGGGAGGGAAAAAAAGGTGGTTCACATATTCCTTGCTCCTTTTTGGTTTGATATCAAGCCTATGTGTTGTTGAGAAAGTTGTATTTTTGTTTAGTATGTCTTTTTAGATGTGTTGAATGTTTTGGATTGTATTTTTTTGTGGAAGCTACTCTTGTAAAAAAATTAAAATGTTGCTCAAGATCCCTCATTTTTCTTTGGTTGGGGCTTGGGGCCAATAAGTGGATGGCTTCTCCCCTTATTGGATTATAGGTTGGGAAGAATGCGCTGCATATACCCCTTTTCTTTGTATTGTGATCCAAGTTTTGAAAGATTGAAGAATGCAAGATTGAAGCTACAAGTTGGGAGAAGACATGCAATGAAGACTTATATTTTGGCCTTGTTGAAATTCCTTATGTTGTAACTTGATCATTCTATTATTCCCACTTTGAGTGGAAGATTGTAACTTTGTATGCTTGAAATAAAGTTGTAATATTTCATTTATTCCAAGTTGAAGTGATTTAGTGAATGTAGAAATAGCTTTCGTTCTATACCATGTTGGAAAGAGCTACTTTCAATTATTAAAATAAAAAGACTATTGTATTCTAAGGATGAACCAAGTTTCTTGAGAAATATTTGCATTGTTTAGATGAAGTAGAAATTTAGAAGTGGACTTGAAATGGCAACGCATTTCTTTTAATTTAAATTGTTTCAATTCCTTCAAAGTGTGATATGTTTTCAATTTAAAAGTATTGAGAATCTTGTTAAAATTTATTGTTGTTGGAAATGGTTGTCACTTATATCTTGTGAAATAAATGGAATCGTTACTCTTGTTTTATTGAATGAAAGGCATATTGAAGTAATTAAATTATAGTTACATTTCGTAGCATCTTAGAGAAAAGCAAGTAATTGGTGAAAATTCTTAAAATGGAGAATAATCTCCTCCTTACTAGTTATAGTATGTTGAATGAAATCTTTTATTAGTTTTCCCCAAATTTACTTTTAAATGAATAGGAAGAAAGTTTTAAAACTTCTTGACTTGTATTTTACTTACCTTATAAATCTTTGATCCTTTTAAATAAACAACAAAAACATATATATCTATATATCAAATTTTAAATTATATGTAATTGTATACATTTATTTTGTATATATATTAAATATGTGACAATTATAAAGCCATTGATTTTAGAAAAAAAAGATCATATTTGTTAATGTTAATATTATCATTAAAATAGATTAAATTATATATATATATATATATATATATATATATATATATATATATATATATATATATAACACTATTATTATTATTATTATTAATCTAAACTATATAAACAAAAATAAAAAGCTTTTTTTGTGTGAAGCCGTGTATACACACACGGATATGGGTATTGTGGGTTATATAAAGAATCTACCATTGTCTTTTAAACTATGACCCACCATTTTCTAATACCTTTATAAATTCAAAACCCGTGGCAAGGGAATTTTTATAAATAACATTATTATTATTATTATTAATCTAAACTATATAAAACAAAAATAAAAAGCTTTTTGTATGAAGTCGTGTATACACACACGGATATGGGTATTGTGGGTTATATAAAGAATCTACCATTGTCTTTTAAAGCTGTGACCCGCCATTTTCTAATATGGCCTATAAATTCTATAAAACCCGTGGCAAGGGAATTTTAAAACACACACACACACACACACACCCAACAATAATATTATACTTTATTTATAAACCAAAGTTGTTAAAATGGGGTAAATGCCCATTTACTCAAATAGGGAAAATACTGATAAGATTATCCAACAACAAATAAAATAAAATTGTAACCAAACCCTACAAAGAATTCCAAATGGTATAAACATCGAAGTTGTGAATTTCCATCTTGAGCTCCATTATCCTTCCATGGCATCCTTCTTCTTCTCCTCCTCCTCCCTTAAACCTACAAAAACAAAAATGAGGATATAAGTCAAAAGAATGAATAAAATCTCTCCATAAAAACTTTTAGGGTTAGTTTGAATCACTTTGATCCAAAGGCCCAAATTTAATCCATCCAATGGCTAAAAATCATACCTACAAAAGTTAGGCGAGAGTTAAGTGGAAATATCTTTTAAATAAAATGCATGGGTAAATGTTGAATGGGGCCACTTAAGTGGACTAGGAGTTAAAATTATTTTTTAATCCATAATGTTTTATTAGTGGCTCTTAAGATAAAAGGCCCATGAACTTGTGTTTAATTAAACCAAGCTTACCCTTAGTATTTACACAATATTAATAATTATGGATTAAATTTAATTGTATTTGTTTAAAAGGGAGGAAAAATTAGACTTAGTCCTAGAATGCTAAATTATTAAATGACATTTGAGCTATGTTACTAAATCAAATAAGGATTGTAACAAGGGGATTTTTAAACCTGAACTAGAGATTAAATAATATAAATTAATTGTTAATTTAAACGATAGATGGTTAACCAAGAATTAAACTAAATGTTATAACCAGTTTAACAAAAATAATTATTCAAGAATTTTTCCATTTTAACTATTGGGTTGTCTTGATTTTTGTACAGGAAAATTATGGGTGTTATATTGTGCATGTCACTTAGTGCATATTTTTTTATCATGTTGATGTACTTTTGATGAGATCATTCCATCTCCTTTTCATGGATTCAATGAGGAGTTCACGTGTGATGTGTCACCTTTGTGTGTGTGAAAATAATGTTATTGTGGATTGTGGAGTGTTGGAGTTTCTTGTTATTATGTGATATGTAGGTGTGTTGATGTGTTACATGACATAATTGGTGTGTAGTGGATTGGATTGTATCGTAATGTCGCCACCATGTAGTGATGAACTATGTGTGTCACCATGTTGTCTTGCAATTGATTTTATGTTGTAACGTTATTCACTGTGTTCATCATGCATATAATTTTTGTAATATGAGATGATTCATGTTGTGAATTAGGGGCATATGGGGATTATATGACCCCTATTGTGAAGTACTTGCACCTTGGGTGCATTATGTGGAAACATGATGTATCGTAACCCATGAAAGTAATGATTGTGTTGTACCCTATATATATATATATATATATATATATATATATATATATATATATATATATATATATATATATATATATATATATATATATATATATATATATATATATATATATATATACCATGTGTAAGAAAATATGGTCAATGTGTGTGAATTACCATTTTGTGAGTTATATAGTTAGGTGTTATGTTATGAACCCTACACTAGATGACCCTAAGGGAGGTGATCATTAAGAGTGTATGTGTGGAGAGAGGAGGTGTGGACCAGGTTTTCATAATCTTGAGTCGAGTACAAGTGAGGAAGTTGAGTCTTATATAGACTAAAAATCAGCTTCTATCTATTTAGTATACTTCAAGTTTACTCAATATATTATGGATGCACACCACCTTAGGCTCAACTTATATAAACTAGCATCCCCTTCTCTTTCCTATTGGGTTGTCCATTGAACAATCCTATGTGATTTTGACTATGTTGAGCCTTGGGGAGTATGGAGGGATTATTCAGGAAGAGATTATGATAGTTGTATTATTTGATATGTTATTTTATGACAAGAGGCTCGATGTTTCTGAGTGTAGCAAATCGATGAGAACCCCTTTGGTGGTCGTGTGAGGCCACATAGTGATTGTAATGTGTTATTTCTCTGTACATATTTTATTTGTAAATTGATTATTGTCTCTTCTCTTGTTAGAACCAGTAGTTTCTTGATTGATGTGTTCTTATATTTTGGGCATTGTATTTGGTTGTTGCACAAAAATGTGGATTTTTGCACTAACTATGGCTATTTAGACATTTGTTTTTCTTATTTTTTAAATTTTGTATCAAGTTAACAAAAATTATAGCCTAGCCAAAGGCTTGAGATTTTTCCACTTGGCATTTGAAATGGATAGTTATGCTAGTTCTAATATTATAATGTGTTAGAATAGGGTCATGGGATTTTCCGTGGAGTGGTTGGACCTATGGACCCGCTTCATTGTATGGGGTACACCCCTAAGGAGTTATAGATAACTAACGGGTTATTAAACCATGAGTTATTATGTCACTTGGGTTAGGGGTTCTAGACTATATGTGCTTATGGCCATAGGGTGACCAACCTCTTTGAGGGAATGAAAAAGACTTGAGTGAGGGGTAAGAGAAATTTATTGCTCTATCTTTGTATATTATACATGAGGGAGTGATAAGATATTTTAGGAAGTGATAAGAGACTTGAGGGAGGGATAAGAGAAATTTATTGCTTTATCTTTGTATATTCTACATGAGGGAGTGATAAGAGATTTGAGGGAGTGATAAGATATTTGAGGGAGAGATAAGAGATTTAAGTTCGTGTATAGAGCATTTGGAGGTACATGGAGATGTTTTGTGATGTTTTGGGAGGTATATGGATATGTTTTGTGATATTTTGGAGGAGTATGGTATTGGTATTATGGTTTATGTGTACTCTTGTGAGTCTTGGCTATGTCTTGTGATATTTCTTTCACCTTGACCCTATGTAGCTATAATTATGGTTTTGAGTGGTGTGAAATATTTGTATGTTCACTATTAGGAATTCCATGATGTTATAGTATGCCTATGTTATGTTTACATTTGTGTCAAGGACATGTATATGAAAAGTACTATGTGTGTGGATCATGTATATTATTTTCATGGTTTGGTTGAGTTCTTATGGTGTGATATAGTTGTGAAAATACATATCATGATGTCTTGTGAATCATTAGTGTTGTGTTTGGCCCTAGTGTTGTATTTTGATGTTAGTTTTTGATGGGTACCCCCAAAAATAATTGATTAAAATATTAAAAAATGAATATTAAGGTCTTGAATTTTAGTTACACTTTCAAAGGAAAAGACAAGGTGACAATATAAAAGAGAACTACCAATCTTCACAGAACATTAAAATTTAAGATATTTCCAAGACTATTTTCTTCCTCTTACAGTCACTTTGTACCAACGATTTTATTTTTAATGATAGGTGTCATTATTGACTTTTTCCCTATTTATCCTTCGAGCTTCAATGTTGTGTCACGTCGAGGATGATGCTCTTATAAAGGGATGGAAATTTAGTCCCCACATCAAGAAAAAAGAAAAATAATTAAATAATATAAATTAAATACATTAATTATGGTGGATGGAGTGAGGCAGGGTAAGGGCATGGCCTTCCTAGCTAGGCATGTGGGCTCCATAAATGGCCTACAGACCTGTCACATTACTTGCATAATAATACAAGAACTTTACTTGATCCCCAAGGCCAAAACCACGTTGAAAACCAAGGTAACATTATAAATTTAGCAGTATTTGGTAGCTGCAATAAATAAACAAAACATTGCATGGTGAATCGAGTAGTTGTTATATTGATTATGACATTGAAAGTTCCCCTTTCCTACTTATGTCTCTGCAATATTTGTCTCTTGCACTCTTCCTCTATGTGAAACCCTCTATGTACGATCCTTTGCATCTTCTTAGATGTCACAATGGAGAGCCACGATTGCTAGTTCGTAGGAAAATTCTAAACAATTTTTTTGATGGCCATCATTTATTCTTGAGGTTCTTTCTCCTGGTTTCTTCTCTTCTCAAGAATGGCCACCGTTGCTTCAATGTTTGAGCCTGCTTTTCCTTGCTTTGGTTCGTATTTTTCTTCTAGGATCTATTTTATTACCATTCCAAGGGCTTTGTATTTTTCTTTATGATGGAGTCGCCATGGTTTCCTTCCTATTTAAGGTGAGTTATTAAATGCATAGTTGAGTTATTTCAGATCTAGGATTTTTTATTGTTTGGCCATGGCACACCTAACACAACTCATCATTTTATATTCTCGATGGTCATATTTTTTAGAACTATTTGAGTCGCATGACCCACTTGTGACTTGGGTGACTTTTCGTTTAACCCTCGAGATGAGTTTACAATGTTTTGGGTGAGCTATGTTTTGTTTTAGATATGCCCTTGTTGCCATTTTGACCAACGGGGTTGGAATAGGGTATGGAAATCCATCAAATCATAAAGATAGAGGAATTTTTCGATGTTGTAGTTGCAAGTGCTCTAGGAGATATGTATGCAAAATATGGAATCATGCACTTGGTAGATGAACGGTTTTGACTAAATGCCGAAAAGCAATGTGGCATGAACTGCAATGATTTTAGGAAACCAAAGCATAATGAAGAAGGGATAGGATTTTATCAGATGTTGTAGTTACAATTTCTCTAGTAGGTATGTATGCAACATGTGGAAGCATGTGTGAGGCATGTAAAATTTTTGACCTGAATGCCCGATTGTGGCCTCATGGACTACATTGATAGCCGATATGTACAAAATGGGTTTTTTTGAAAAGGCCTTGGAGCCTTTCAATCAAATGTGAATCCAAGATTCTGCCTTTGTCAGCATCCTCTGCCATGTGCCAAAATGGAGGATTTAGAACATAAAATGGACATCCATGAATCATAATGATTATTGTTATACTTTTTCACCGTTGCTTAGAAATGTCTCGCAAAAAAACTCCACTGTAAAAATGGGTGTCATGGTAGGGAATTTCTCATAAGTATAATGATTTCTACTGGAATTTTTCGCTGATGTCAACAACGTCCATAGAAATAGTTGTCACCAGAAAAATGGGGTTTCTAGCAAAGTGGCTTTCCAGTGTAAAAAATAGAATGGTATTATAACACTCACAAAACAACATGCAAAAATTAAGACATAACTTATTAATTACATAGAAAAATTATGGATTTTTTTAAAGGTTACTTAGTCAATACACTTTAATTACGTTTAGTTAACTCTACTAGTGTTAACACAATGGCGGGCCTACTTGTTAGCTCGATCCCTCCGCCATATGATGAAGTAACCCGCATGATGATACAGTTCATCTCCTTTGAAGGAAGGTTTGTCACTGTTCTTGCGAAACACCTTATTTTTCTTAATCATTTTCGTAGGGATCGTCTGGTTTGTTTCCCCCATTACTTGTTGAACTCTCTTGAACGCTCCATTCTTGAGTTTCAAAAGCATTCCCGGGTGGTTCCTTTACACCAAGGGCTCATTTTGTTGTTACACAAATGCTGTCTCCTCAGGTTTCCTGGTCTCCCATCCTCCCCTAGCTCGATTCCCCCTTTGCCGAGCTCTACTGCTGCCAGCCCTGTTTCTCCTTTCTCGCCTTGCCACTACTACTTCGTCACCCCCATGCCTACCGGCCGTTGATTCTTCCCCCGTTCCCCTTTCGCTGCTCCCGCCCCCACTTGGCCTCTACCTCGCGGAGACCGGTTACCAGGGCTTCTAGGAAGCTTAACCTCGAGACCCTTGCTGTGGAGAAGGGTTCTCATGAATTTGAAATTGCTCATGACCTCCTCATATATTAGCGGTGCACCTCCAGGAAGTGCAATTGAAAGCCCTACAAAAGGTGGAAGCCTTAGAGGCAGATATGAAATTGTTAAAGGATGAAGTTAAAAACTTGACAAAACAGAAAGGAAAGAGGAAGAAGGAGGAGGAGGAGGATGGACTGAGCAGCCAAATTGAAGATATATACAAGAAATTGCACTCCTTGGACTCTCGCTTAGGGAAGGTCAAGACTAGGCATGATTACAACATTTCCATCTTTAGGGCGATTGAGGAATTTATTGAACAACACGTCAGAAGTGTCTCCAACCTAAACGGAGTGCTGCAACTGACTTTGGGGTACTGATAAGGAAAGCAAGAAGACCTTGGAGCAGCTGGATTCTAATGACGCTGCCCATATGACTACTTTGGGTATGTTTAAATCCTGGAAGAATATCAAAACCATCATAGACAAAGCTACTAGGAAGTAGCTGTAGATGATTCTGCTATCCTTGTTTGTTTTTTTGTTGTTTTTTTCGGATCCTTTACTACTTTTTTGCAGTAATTTTGTTGTTTTGTCTCGTCTTGGTAGCTATTTTTTAGCTACTTTGAACTTCATTGTAACATTTGGATTCTGATCCTTTTCTCTCTGGTTCTCTTGCTTATCCTGGCTTTTAGGCCTTCTTTTGTAATCAAGGGTATAGTCCCTTTCAAAAAACTATTTGCCAATAATAAAAAAAAACTCTACTAGTGTTAATATATTTAAATACTTGTTATTAATTTTTACATGTCCATAAGATAATAGTATCCAAATTAATAATAAAATATTATTAGTTTACTTCCAAAATCATTTTGGTTTTGAATCCTCTTCTAGGGTTTCCATTTATTTAATTTAAAATATTGGCTAATTAATCCCATTATAATACCCAAACATAATATCATTTGTTTAAATAAATCCCGAATACCGAGTAACAATGCCTATTATTTAATTATTTAACTATACCCTTTACTTTTAATTACTTTAATCCCATAACTTAATATTCTTTATTTATTTATTATTCCATACTATAAGATCACAACTTAATCTAACCCTCTTAGTGGCCCCATTAACCAATTACCCATAAATTTTATTTAAAACTCATTCCCATGAAAATGCCACCAACTTAAAATGTTGTAGGTTTCATTCTCAACCCTAGGATCCACTCTATTAAATCCCTTGGATCTAGATTGCCCTAAAATATCTATGAGATTATTTTAAGCACTTTTACCCTAATTTCTTTTCATTTGCATTTTTGCGCAGGTTGGGAGAAAAGAAGGATGAAGCCATGGAGCAAGGAGAGATAATGGAATTTTTTTAGCTTGGATATGCTCACGGTTGGGGTATATAAATTATATATACAAATATGCATTTTTTTTAAATTATTTTCAATAATAGTCTACCCATGGATTTGGGGTTTGTGTGCATAAATAACTATTTATTTTTCTATTTCCCCCTTTCTTTTGTAGATTAAAATACCCATTTTGAGGCCATGGCTAAGGGTATAGATCAAGATTTTATATACATTTATATTTATAAAAGTATCTTTCTTTTTATTAAAATTATCCCCATGGTTTTCGGCCCAAACCATGGCTCTGCGTAAAAAGGAAGGATGTCATTTTAAAGTTGAAGGTTTATATTATATGGGGTTCGGATGTTGCTTCCATTAGCCATACGGCTATGAAAAAAGCATGGAACTCCTTTTAAATTTCAGCTTTATTTTGATTTAAAAGAGTGTGTAGGCTACTTGACTTAGAACCGATACAACTCCAAAGAAAAAAATTAACTTTCATTCAAAATGAAATCTATAGGCCAATTAGTAACGAGTATGGACTAACACCTTCCCTTCAAGTATTTGTGATTAGAGTTGGAGATGGAGAAATGAAGTTTCAGCTTGAAGGAAAATCTTTTGAATGTTGCAAAGTTGTAGATTTGAAATTCCTTTATACCATGTTCGAGCTAAAAATATTTACATATTGTCACCTCTTGTGAGGAGGGATTGTCTACCTACATCCTATCATATTATTGTTAGTATGAGATAAAGATGTTATGATTGAGTAATTCATGTAAATTGAAAGGTTGAAAACATGGTAAAGTATTCCATTATAATTATAAAGTTTAATCACTTGCAAGTTGTAAAATTATTATCAGTGTATTCTCTCTTGGAATAAAGAATTTAACTTTGGATAACATGAAATTATTAAATACATAGAATACAATTATTCTTTCCTTTCATTTAGAATCTATAAATTATAGTTATGTTGTTTATGCCTTGCTTGTGTAAAAAAAAAGATAGAGAAGTGGTTGTTAAATGTCATTTGATTTTCTTCAAAATGCTTTCCAAATTTTCTTGCATAAAAATGCAATAAAAATCTCATTATCAGTAAGTGACTAAAAAAAAAGATGTCTTGATTGAAGATTTTAGTTACAATTTGATAATTTTTTGGATTAAAATGTCAAAATTCGTGCCTAAAAACGCAATATGGAAAAAAAAACATAGAAAATTTTACTATGTTAAATTTGACAATCAAATGACCATCACGATAGATCAAAACAGAGCAAGACGACGGCCATATAAACGTCAAATTTAAGTTGGCTATAAATTTCCTTGTGGACACCTTTTTAAGGAGTTTGAAATTGTTGTACATTTCTAAGGGTTTCATCTTTGCTACTATATAGTTGGAAAATTTTTAAGATGAGTCTGGGGTATGATGGCAAAGTGTTATATAATGAGGGCTATTAGTTGATATTAAAAATATTAATATCATGTGGACAAAATATTTTAATGGTTCATAAATGCATTTTGCTTAAACGTTGTGTTATGTTGATTAATGTAGTAGATGATTTAGTGGGCGCCCTCCCCCTTCTCTCTTCATGTTTGAAGCCATTATAATTATTTATTGAAAATATTCACCCAAGTCCTGTAAAGTTAATAATTTCATTTACTTTATGATATCCTAATTTAATGTTATGATTTTACATGACTATTAAGTTAACTCTTTAATTAAAAGATTAGTTATCAACTCGATATCTTTCTTGGGGGCTTATTTTAAGACTTGGAAGATACTTTTACGGAGAGAAACTCAATCTAACAGTCTTTATTAAATTCCAAACCTCACATTAATCTCAGTATTTTTCATTTGATTATTTAGGGGTTGAATGTTTTTATCCCCTTATTTATTTTTTATTACCGTGATATCTAGTTTTATTTTTATATGGTAATATGTTTTAGTTCTAAGCTTCAATAATTTATTAGCCCCGCGATTTGGATTTAAAAAATAATAATAAAAACATTAAATCTATGAATATTGATATCAATGAGATAATCCTTCGAATAAGATGTTATTAGGAGCTTGGTGTTTGTCAAATCCAAGGAGTTATTATTATTATTATTATTATTATTACTACTACTACTACTACTACTACTACTACTACTACTACTACTACTACTACTACTATTATTAATTTGTCTTCCTCTAGGGAATAGTAAATTGATGAGTTATTGTTGCATCAATGATGAACTAAGTAAACACCTTGACCTAGATAACTTTTTTGGGGAAAGTAATAACCCTTAAAATATTTCTCGGTGAATTTAAACTGCCAGGAAAGTAAACTTTAAATCGTCAAATTTATTTAATTAAATTAATTATAATATTACTAGGTAAGATGAAAGTGTAGGGTAAAATAAATTTAAAAGGTTAAATTTATTTATTTAACTAGTATGAGGAATTACTTTAGCAAGAGAAAATGTTTGGTGTGAACAACACCCCACAACAATGGAAACAAATCCTACGAAATATAGCAGCCTATAACAAAATACACAAAAATTGTAAGGAAGCTTCAGAAGAACAAGAAAATGGCTTTGGTAAACCATTTTGGAGATAATATAAATAGTTCCTTATGACTAAATTTGTGAATATATTATTAACTTAACCCATGTGGTGATATTCCCTTAGCGAGATATTTAAATTAATTAAAATAGTTATAAACCGAGGGTGGACATTAACCTTGCAACAATAGGATGAATAAGCTAAAGATAATATAGTATGCTTAAAATAAATAGACCAAATTTTAGGTGTTAGCAGTTGATTTTCGAGTACCAAAATATAGAGTGTCACATTACTTCTAAACCATTTCACTACTTATTGAAATACACTACCTCGGTTGGGAGGGGGAGGGAGGTGGAGGGTGGCAGAGATTAGAGAAATCATGTTACCTAATAAGGATTAATTGATAAATCTATGCATAGTTTCATATGAGGCCACCCTCTTTTTGGAAATAAATGATGATAAATTTATGTTCCCGAGGCTAGGATTAAAATTTATTTCTCTACTTATGGGTCTAAAGTATCTTTCCCTAAATCATTTCTTCTTACCTAAGATGATACCCCAACTCTTGGGTGAATAACATTAGATGGTCACAAAGGAGCCCCAAAAACAAGTGATATTCCTATGGATTCAATTTTCCCTTGAACCTTCCCTTAACAATATGTGGCAATGGATTTTTAGTAAATTATTGAAATGAAGTCTACTAAATTACAAGGACATGTCATATCCATACATTTTATAGTTCACGTAGATGTAAAAACTATAATTCTCATTCGTATCTACCACTGGCACTCTTTATGTTAGTTATTTCCTAGTTCGATCATGTCCAAAAAATACATAGATTGCTAAGATACTTTCTATGGTTTGATGGAAAAGGAACTAAGAAGAAACATGTAATTAAATCAGATTTTTTTGTAAGCCTAATGTGTTGATATGGATTCAACATAAATGTATTATTAAAGAAGGGTTTTCATTGTCCTTAAAATAGATAGTAAGGTCTATGTGTGGTAATGAGCGTGTACAATCTTGGTTAGATTCAAGATGGTGAATTTACACCCAAAAGTGCACAAGAAGTGGAGAGGACTAATCTTGATGGATTTGATGATTGGAATATTCTATGTGAAACCTATAGGATATCCTATTTTTCACTCAACTCAGAAATTTGGGAGGAATTAATTTTTTATTTATTCCACCCATCATCTGATGGGTTATCATTATATACCAAGGTTTTAGATCTCTTTAGTATAATCTCGAGTTATAAATATAAGACTTGGCCTTGATTAGAAGTTTTTGGCCTTGATTTGGAATGAATGTTAGAAGCAAAATGGATAGAGAGGGGGGATGAATCATTCCTACAAATTTATTACTTTATTTACTATTGTTTGCAACATCCATTAAGCATACTCCAATAATATACATTCAATTAGAGCTTATTAGGTGTGCACCATACATTCAATGAATGAACATGGAACATGAGAGAGAAGACATATGAACAAGATATAAGTCGAAACTATAATGGGGAATAAAACCCACTTTGAAAACCATGTTTAATATTACAAAAGTAAGGAATCAAGTGAATATTACACATCACAATATATTTCTTTAGTGAGGAACCTACCCCAAAAGGAGCACCAACCACTAATCTACTGTTAATGTTACTCACTAAAAGAGACTCCTATGACTATTAATAATCATAAGATATTTTACAAAAGAATGATCATTGAAAATAGGCTGATCCCACATCTAATTTTGATCTAAGTTTAGATCACACACATTAAAACCTCTTTAACTTATCTCTCCTTCAACTTGATCTATCTTGACCTTTCACGAAATTATTTGGATTTAATCCATTGCATGCTTGCTCTTAAATCTTATTCATAATTTTGAACACATCCTCATCTCTCTCTTTATTCCCTTGAACAATTTTCATGCTCGCATCTAGGTCACATTTTTCCTTCTCAGCCAACTAGTTCAAAAATGAACCAAACATCCACTTTTATATGCTTCTCAATTCAAAAACACAATATCTCAATTCAAAAATACAATGTAAGTTGGTATAGACCAAGGATATCAGCCTATACAATATTGAAAATAACACCATACTCATAAAAATTCACAAAATGAACCCATCTAGGTCAGCCATGCACCAAGACAATTGACCAAGCCTAAAAAGTCTCAAATTGGATCTTGTTGTTAGAAACTAGGTGATTGAATTTGTTTAATATCTTGATCACTAAAAGGACATTCTTTTTAATGAAGGAGTATCTAAATTCATAGTCCTCCAGGATTTGACTGAAGAATGCTATGGGTTATTCTGAACCTTCTCTATTCATTTGTGTCAAGATAGCTAAGATTGTATCTGATCCTCCAAAAGCATACAACATGAATTCCTTTGAAAATTTTGGGTTGATAAGAGTTGGAGCTCGTGATATTGCATGCTTGATGTTCTCAAAACTCTCTTTTCCTTCTGCTGTCCATTTGAATGCAAGACTCTTCTTCAACATCATTATTAAAGGCTTCACAAGAGTGGCAAAATTAGGCACAAATCTGCGGACAAAGTTTATCCTTCCTAAGAAGCTTTGGAGAGATTTCTTGTGGTGTGGAAATGGAAGTGTTTGGATGGCTTCAACCCTTTCAGGATCAATTGTTAACCCTTCCCTTGAGACAATGTGGCCCAACAATTTTCCCTCATGTGCCAAGAATACACACTTCTTGATTCAACGACACTCTGAACCTTCTACACCTCTGAAACACTTGCCTAAGGTGAAAGAGATGGTCTATTGCATTCTTTGAGAAGACAAAGTGATATCATCTAGGTATACCAGCACTATCTTGTTGATTAATCCTTTGAATTCCATATCCATAGCTCGTTGAAATCTTGCTCCAAAGATTTGACAGTCCAAATGGCATCTTCTTGTAAGCATATGTGCCCCATTTTGTAGTGAAGGTTGTCTTGAATTGATATTCTTCCTTCACCATTATCTGATTATAGCCTGAGTATCCATCTAGCAACAAAAACCTCTCTGAACCAGCTACAACTTGCAAGATTTGTTCCATTGATGGAAGTGGATAATGATCCTTGAGTGATGCTCTATTTAGATCATGAAGTCCACACACAATCTTATTTCTCCATTTCTCTTTCTCACTGGCACCAAGTTTGCAACCCAACTTGAATGTTTGATAGGGAAGATGATACTAGCCTCAATCAGCTTGTTCAACTCTTTTCTCATGAGAGGTTCAATATGGGGATTCATTGGCCTTTGCTTCTACCTGATAGGCTTGGATTCTGGATCCAGCTCAATAGTATGTTGTGCCAACTTTGGGTTGAAACCTCTTAAATCCTTGTAAGTCCAAGCAAAGACATCTAGGAACTCTTAAAAAATCTGAAAAAATTCATATTTCTCTTATGGGGTACTTGACCAATTTGCAATGTCCTACCTTCATTTACTAAAATAGGCTCGAATCTTCACCCTTTACCTGAATTTTTGCTTTCTCCTTCTAGAACTGATCATTTGGGTTGAAGATTGACTCCAAGGTTATAAGGCCTTTTGGTAATTTGTTAGTTCTCAGCTACACCACTTGGTCACCATATTGTTGCTCCAGCTTGTCTTGATTTCTGGTGGAGAACTCAACTTCTTCTTGTAGGAAATTGACAATTTGTTGATCATTCTCAAAGACTTGCCAACTTGTGTTGTTATCCGAACAGCTGGTCTCACAACCACTTTGATATGAGGCTGAGATTTCTCACTTTTGATACTTTCTACAACATCAAATGCAGCCCCAATTGCTGCCAGTTTGTCTGCTGCTTCATTCTTCTTCCTTGGGATGGAATTGATGCTAAAAGCTTCAAAATCTTTAATGAGATCCCATACCTAATTTTTGTAGTTCTTCAAAGAAATCATTCTTGGCAGAATTTCATCTTATCACTTGGTTCAAAATCAGCTCACTATCACCAAATACTTGAAAATTCTTAATGCCTTTCTTCCTTTCCCAGTGCAATCCATGAATTAAGGCTTCATACTCAGTTGTGTTGTTTGAGCAAGAAAACTGGAAACGGAAGGCTGAGTAATACTTTGTACCTTGTGGTGAAATGAGCATAGCTCCTCCTCCTGCACCTTGTCTACTTCTTGATCCATCAAAGAAAAATTTCCATACTTCATTCTCACCCTTGTGATCTAGCTTGGTGATGCTAGGGAGAGGTTGATTCTCTTCATGCAAACAATAAACTCCTAGCTCAGATTCCTCCATTTCTTTGTATGGATCAAATGCATGTCTTTTTGTTTTCCCATTCATCAAGAGTCAAGTCCTGGAATGCATCCGACCTTGGTGTCAGCTTCATGAGTACTTGGATAATCCTCTTGATCGAATGTTGAACAATTTACATTGATTGGACTCGGCGTATGGGGCTCTATGTGAAAATATGTAATAGGCTCAAATCTGATTGTAGCCTTAGTTCCATACCTTGTTCTAAATAACATGTGTGACCAATCAGCTGAAAGATAGCCTCCAATTTTAGCAGTGAAGTCTCTTGACAAACACAATGCAAAGAGTGGTGGCAAGTCTATGACTGACACATCTTGTAACATTGTTACATTGGGACATGCGTGTAATGTGAGGCTCAAATCTTTGATTACTCCAACTATTGTCACTACTGTCCCATCCAATTACACTACACCCCTAGAGATGACTTCATATTGAAGACCTAACTGATCAGCTATTTGTTTTGGCATGACTGAGCTACTTGCTCCCGAGTCAATCATGCAATTATGTACCAACTTATCTCCTATGATCAATGAGACATAGAATGGAGGGGGCTTCAAATTTTTACCTTGTTGTCCTCCATGATTTCCTTCAGGCTGAGTTGCATTGGTAAGAACTTTTTCTTGTTGATTGGGTGGCTGATTTGATGCTGACCAATTTTCCATAGCAGCCTGCAATAGGTCTCTCTGTCCTGGGATAGCCAATGACTCCCACATTGAGATGTTTACATTCATTTTCTTCATCTACTCAATGATGTTGAATGGAGATGAGCTATCTCTCTGTTTCCCCTTGCCTTGCACATTCTTCTCTAGCACCTGAGTTGTTGCAACCAACACTTGAGATGGTTTAGAAGGTGGTTTGGGTTGACCCTGCACATTTGGAACTACACTTTCATTGTCAAGCACCTTGTGGAGTAATAGAGGGTTGTGGACCATTTTGGGTTTGATGAATTTCCTTCCCCAATATTTCTCTTCTTGGAGCGTGTATTGGCTGCTACACTTTGAGAAGGTATTTGATTTATACCACAGAAATCTTCACCGCTAATTAACAAGCATAGTTTCGTTTAGGAGTCCCTCTTACTTAGCTTCTTGCTACTGAACTTCTTTGTGGCTAGATTCTTGTGACATACCAATGGTTTGCACCATCAGAGCCATATTTAATACACCATTAAAGAAAATTGATTGGTTATGTGGCTGACTACATGGGAAACACCAATCATATTCTTGTGCCATGTTATTATGTGCTGGAACCAATGCCCTTGATGTTGAAGTTGTACTTGGATCATATGGCCTGAAAGGTCTAGCAGCTTGAGGTTTTCCTTGGTTCTAGCCTCGACGATTAAATTCGATATGGTGGCCTATTTTTTTGGTATTGGGGTCTATTCTGATATTGACCTTGAGACTGAGCTTGAGGCTGATATGGCCTAGAACTCTGAGCTTGTTGTCTTTTGATGGTTACTAGCTTGTTCCCCAAGTTTTGTAATTGCTTCATGACCTCTTGGAGTTCCTTGGAGTTTTTAGATGATGAAGTGGAGGCTTCAGCTGAGCTTTGACTCTGGGGGTGGGTATAGGAGCTAATGTAGGTGTTTGGCTAGTATCTAGGCTTCTTAACTCAGGGTATAGAGGCATGGATGGCCTAGGAGTGATTTTGCTAGCCTGAATCAAATGGTTCTCAACCCCTATGGAAAGGCTATAGGCTACAGGAAAGGTTGTGCCCCCCATTGACTGAATCATCAAAGAAATATCAAAATTCAAAGCCCTAAGAAAGTATAAGAAGGCACCTTTGTTAGTGGGATTTATTACTGTTGGGATCCTATCCCAGGTCCACTGAAATCTGAGGTTAAAGTCTATCAACTACTCATTCGGGGCTCTCTTGATTGTTGTTAGTTGCTCCAACAAAGATAAGTTGTCACCTTTCTCTCCAAACTGGTTGTGGAGAGCTGTGCACAACTGGTTCCAATTTTGGATAGAGCCTGCCTCAAGGCTCCTAAACCATTGGGAAGCTTTCCCTTTGAATGAAGAGGCGAGAAACTTGAATGCAATGTCCATCTCATGGATTTCATGGATTGTACAGACATTCACAATATCTTGGACATGATCACCAGGGGAAGTATGGTTTTCCCCAGTGAAATACGAGATGCTCTTTAATGCTACTATCAGGACCAAATTTTGTGCATTCAGGGAAGTGGGCCGTTTCAGTGAAGTTGACATATGGATTTGGTTGTGCCATCCTGATTGGTTGAAGAACTCTAGTTGACTGAACAAAAGGCCTTCCAGATGGAGGTGTTGACAAGGTTCTATTCGGTGGAGATGGAGACCTTTGAGCTCTTCTTCCCCTTCTTTCTCTACCTGGGAATATGTGTAGATGAACAAACAGTTCTTCTTCCATAGTTCTTGATCTCGTCTGAATTCTTCTCATAAATCTACAAGGCTTGACTGCTAAAACCAAAGTGGATTTTATGTGCAATGGTTTTGTGCTTTTTAGCTAAGTTAGATGAATGAGAACTAACACCTAAATAGTTCTATAACAAAGCTAATGAAAAATATAAACATCATCAAAGATTAGAGTGAACAAGATTAATACCTAGCATAATGCATTAACTTTGAATTAACAATGCTAAAGTATTTAAACCTCTACTTCTCTAGATTGCCAACAAACAAGTAAATGGACCGAAATAAGCTCCATGACAATCAATATTTGGTTGTCCTTGATAGCTCCAAGAACCTAGGAATGGGGATTATCAAAGTTGGGCTACAAGACCTTTTGATGCCTCCCATATGATCTAAGCACTTTAGGCTAGAATAGGAAGCTTAGCTCCTCAAGATGATGAACTCTCAAGAGGACAAGGTGCAAGCTCTTAGTCTCTTTACTATATGCTTTGCATTTGCTCTCTTAAGGAGTTTAGGTGTAAGTAAAAAGGTAGGTGGAGGGCTCTTTATATAGCCCAAAGGATAAAGGATTCAACACATCCTCATGAATGTGGGATAAAGGTAAAACATGATTAGGAATGGATAAGGTTGCTTTATTAAAGGTAACCTTACTTTAGAAGGGTTTAATACATGTTTAACAAGTCATGGGAGTTGGGGGTGTTTTAATTAATCAAAGGTGATTAACTAATAGGTAGGTGTAAGCTTATAGAAGCCAATTAGAAGAATATTAGTGTGATTTAGGCTATTATGAGGGGATTAAATCAATTAAATATTGATTTACTAGTTAAATGAAGGGGAAGACTAATTAATTAATAATAATTAATTAATCTAGATAGAAGAGGTAAATAATTAACAGAAGGTCGTTAATTAGGTTGTTAGCTGGATAGGTGACTTAATTAATTAGTGTATTGTAATTAATTGACGACAATAAGAGGGAATATGAGCACTTTTGACGATATGTCATCTATTTGTGAGAAAGGGGATAATTAGCGCAATTTAAGTATTTAAATTACTTAGGCGTAATTATAGGTGTCTACATTTGCCCCTCTTTGGGGTGGCGTAAGTGACATCACTTCAAAGATAGTAGATGGAAGAAAATTTTTGAAGGGATAGAAGAAAAATTAGTAGGAGGGAGAGATGCCCCCTCGAGTGTCGATGGGGTGATGGAAGAAGTTGGTTGACGATCAAAAAAGGTGAGAGATAGGTAGAAGAATGGGAAGAGGCAAGATGCCCCAGGGAGGTGGAAGAATAGGGGAAGGGGCGGAATGCCCCAATGAGAGAGAAAATTAGGGGCGAAAGGAAAGTGACGTAAAAGGAATATGGAGGAGGGGAGAGAAGAGCTTAGCCTGTAGCCGTTGTTTATTTGGAACAAATTTGATGTCATCATATTGCCATAGGAACTACATCATTAGCCCTTATTAAAAATATAAGCATATAACAAAGGTAGCATGACATGAAAAGCCATACTACGAACAGTTGTCCATTGCTGAAAATACCAACTCCACACAACATAAAAAAATGCAATGCAATACGAGAAGGAAACAAGCTTATGTAATAGGGAAAACAAGTATGAACGCACATATCAACGTAACAACGGTCAAGACAGCTTGTACAAATGTTTTGTTATCAGTCTTTCAAGAGATCCGTAAGTTCGTGATTGATTTAAAAGGGTTAGAAATGATGCCCCAAGTAAGGATAAATGCGGGAAATGACAATGGACATGAGGTCCATGAAAAGAATTTGTGCGCAATGAAACAGCACCAGGCAACCAAAAGTGCCCTAGAGTACAGATGAAGCAAGCAGCTAGCTTTGTGAATGGTTGTGAATTCGGTGATCCGTGAATCGTATTAATCGGGAATATGTGAGACAAACCAACAGGATATGGAGAGAATACCATGCGTAAGACACAAATTTCATTTGTAATAAGCAAGTTACCATTTTGTAAGGGTTTTTACTTTTTAGGAATTTTTTTGAAAAATTTCACCTGTTTTTGGATTTTTTGATATATATACTGTTTTTATTATTTTTTCTTTCCAAACAGTGGTGAACAGTAGAAGAAAGTAGAAGAAGAAAACG
Source organism: Taxus wallichiana var. yunnanensis (assembly GCA_018340775.1). Taxonomy (NCBI): domain Eukaryota; kingdom Viridiplantae; phylum Streptophyta; class Pinopsida; order Cupressales; family Taxaceae; genus Taxus; species Taxus wallichiana. The sequence continues at coordinate 934,841,764 of CM031242.1, forward strand.
AAGGCCTAGGGGTGACAAAAAGTGCCCTAGGTGGAAGAAAGGAGAAACAAAGGACAAATAATGTCTTTGTTAAGTGGAAAAATTAAGAAAAAATAATTATTTGAAAAATAATTATTTACGAGAGTGTAAAGAAGAATAAAAATCACCAGGGAGCAATAAAATTGTCCGAGGGAGAAGAAAGGGGTATTGGAGAAAAAAATGCCCCAATACGGTGAAAAATAAGAGAAAAATAATTATTTAATAAAAATAATTATTCCACAGTGAACAGAGGAGAAAACGGCAATCGAAACGGGCCTCCCAGCCTTCCGAACGGTGAAAAACAGGTTAATATACCCCCCGGGGGGTAAAAACATCGCAATCAATTCATTTTAACCACTCAGTTTAGAAAAATTACTGTGAGCCTCTGACACTCAAGAGAACCATGGTGATTCGCAAGACCGTTTGAGGCATGCGGATGCATCCGTGGGTACTAGTGGCACGCGGACGACGACACTGCTTGTGAGTATCGTAACCTTTCTTTTAAAATTTTTCCATTAATGCATTAATTAGGTCATTTTAGGTGTGAAAAAGCATGTAGACGTGCGCGCAGCGCAGCGCAGCATGAGATAGGGTGCGTAAGCGCTAGTTTCAAAGTGCAGCATCCTTTTAAGGGCGTAGGCGCCAGGTCTATGCGTGCACACGCGCGGTCAAAATCACACACACATACACACGCACGCACACACATGAGTACATGTGTGTGCATGCGCATACACCCGGAATGGAGCGCACATGCCAAAAGCATGGCATGTGCATGGAGAGGCAAGCGCACATACGCAGAAGCACACATGTCCACACGCAAGCACCAAGTTAGTGGTGCACATGCCAAAAAGGGCACGCAGCACCCGCAAGAGGTGCACACACCAAAAACACACGCGTGCGGCGCAGTGCAGTAAACATGGTGCACACGCCCAAAAGGGAGCACAGGCACCCTAGACAGGCAGAAAAAGATAGAAAAGTGTCCAAAACATGACACTTAGAAGAATTTTTAGGATTTGTGGGTTAACAAAAAAAATGAGATAGATCTTTAGAGGAAATGTTAGAAACTAACAAGTGGCATGATATTTTGTAGAGACGACTACCAATATTGTAGATGTGGGAGCGTCACCCCATATCATTGTTAGAGGGTAGTATGCACCGGTGCAACTGCCGAGCAATGGTGATATTACTAGAGGTAGTGGGGCTGAGCCTCGTGTCTCGGATGCCATCGATTGTATTAGATCACGGCCTCCTAACTGCGCTTAGCCAAGCGATGGCACACGAGAGTCAATGTTTTAGACTACCCACAGGTGAGATGACAGTGACTATAGAGGATGTGTGGTAGATTCTGCGCATGCCCATGATGGGTACACTGATTGAGTATAGTTCGGATGCAGGGTTGATCAGAGCAGCGTGCAGTGCTTTATTCAGGGTTGATGACATCCCACATGATGGGATGACTGTATCCCTACAAAAGTGCATCTCTGACCCAAAATTTCATCTGGGGACCACTCTATATCATGTCACTTATCAGTGGGTTCCTACTCACTGATAAGACAAGGACTTAATTCCCAAGAGGATTGTTGTATATATCTCCCCTGGGTAAATATAGACAAACAAAAGAATATAGAAATCAAAGAAACTCAAAACCTGACATAAATTCATGCCCTAGCGCAGGTTGGAGTGTGTACACCAAAGATGTCGACATGAAAAAAGTCACACCCTGGCGTAGGTTGGAGGCGCACAACAAAAGATGTCGACATGACAAAAGTCACGCCTTGGTGTAGGTTGGAGGTGCACAACTGAAGATATCGACATGAAAAAAGTCGCGCCCGGCACAGGTTGGAGGCACACAACAAAAGATGTCGACATGAAAAAATTTGTGCCCTGGCGTAGGTTGGAGGTGCACAGTAGAAGATGTCAACATGACAAAAGTTGTGCCCTAGCGCAGTTCGAGGTGCATAGTAGAAGATGTCGACATGACAAAAGTCTCGCCCCAGCGCAGTTGGAGGTGCACAACAAAAATGTCAACACCACATTTTCAGAACCTATGGCGCACTTAAGAGTATGTTAACATGAGGATGGATGCACCGAGGTGTACCTTCAGGAGGTGTAACATTTTGAGCGTTGACACCCCAAACCCGACAGAAAGCATTCCCTGACGCAGATATTCAAACGGCCATAACTTTTCACAGGGAGCTCGGATTCATACAAGGTTGGACTTTTCGGAAAGATTACAAGGTCCTCTATCCAACTAAAACTGGATATCTTTAATTAGGTGAGAAAAATTCTTCAAAAATGCAAAATATAGTTCACCATTTTTTGGGTTTGCTAGGGTTCTCACCTACCGCCATAATGAGATGAATTAAATACAATCTAGAGGTGGTTGGGGTAGATTTGGAATTCCTCCCTCTTCCCTCTCTCATTCTTCCTATAAATTGTAAGGAGGGGATTCTTTCTAAAGGTTAGACATTCTTGTTTTGCCCCTCCCTTCTTCTCTTTGGCAAGTGAATTTGTGGAGTTCAAACCTCCCATCTAAAACTGTAATGCAACTTTACCTCTTGGCATTTTGTAGTGTATTGTATCAATCTTTGGAGCAAATAATGCATGTCTGTGGATGATTCTCAACCCTCTCTATGTTTATTTTCATCCTCCTAATATTTCACTGCAAATTTGGTTATCTGTGCATGATCTTGCATTACATTTTAATGGTTTGTGTTTATTGGCAAGACAGATGTTCTTCATTCCTTGATGCATCACCTTTGTTAGTTTAGGTTAATTTTTATGCATCTTCTTACCCTGTCTCCTTGGAAAGTTAGATTAGGTTTTTGAGTAAACCCTATACATTTTTATGTGTGCATATGAGCAGAGGAATAGGAACCGGCCTTCATCCGGAGAGCTTTTCCAATTTCGCAAGGTCCCACACTTGGGAAAAGCTTCATGTTATGCAATCTCACTGAGAGTCTCAACCCATCGAGTTTCAGACATTCAGGGGTGCTGTGATTCACCATCAATATTTTTGGCATGCCTGGTGGGACCAAGAGGTCATTCCACAAGATTTGAAGGATTTTTAAAGAAAATTTGGACTTAGAAATTGTAAGTTTTACAATTTCAGATTTTTCACCTTCCAGGCTGAATTCTGAAATCGATTTTCAAGGACTTAGCTTGCTCAAAACAAGTCAAAATTTCACCAGTTGATAAATTGGGGATAATATTCAAAATGGTATTCTTAGATTTTTGAGATTTTGACTTTCAAAATTTCATAGTTTTTAGTATTTCAGGTTTTCCCAGGTGTCGAGCATGTCCCAAGTTCCGACACAGTGTATTTTAGGTTTTGTAAGTTGCCTTGCATGACCTAAGTTTCACCTATACCTTTCGGGGATTAGTAGCTGCACAACAAGACTTGATAACCAAATTGAAGAACTGTATCTTCCGGGTCCTTCAAAGTTTTAAATTCTATTTTTAATATTGTCAGGTTTGGTGTGTAACTTGGCAGAATCTAGCCTTTTGAGGCTCGTTCTCTAACACATCTAGTGACTCCAAAGGGATAGAATTCAATGGTATATCAAAGCATAGGTTTCCCCTGTGTACATGAGAAGAATTTAAACCAGGTCTGATACTCGAGAAGAGGGGTTATTTGTCTACTTGCAACTATCACCAGGCAGAGGAAGGAGAGGAAGAAGACCACAAAGATCACCATCTCTACCTAACAGACTTTATCAACCCCTCCACAGTAGACCTTTCATCAATCAATAAGGATTCTCGTGCCAATCGAATGGCACAACAAAACCATTTTGTCAACTTCACCGGGCGTGAGTCCACTTGCCCTCGATGCACGTAATCCAGTTCCAATTGCAAAGCATTGAAGAACATTCCCTTTTTCACCTGGAGAAAATCATACCACTCCTGGTGATCATGTCAAAGACATTTATAACATTTGTGCAATCCATGAGATAAATGAAATGGATGTTGCTATCAAATTGTTGGCATCTTCGTTTAAAGGGAAGGCATTGCAATGGTTTAGGATCCTTGGAGCTGGTTCTATCCAAAATTAGAATCAGTTATGCATAGTTCTCCATGAGCAGTTTGGAGAAAAGGGAGACAATTTGTCTCTACTAGAACAATTGACAACTATCAAGAGAGCTCCCAATGAGCAGCTGACTGACTTTAACTTCAGATTTCAAAGGTCTTGGGATAGAATTCCAGTGGGTCATTAGGCCAACAACTGAAGGTGCTTTTCTATACTATCTTAAGGCTTTGAATTCTGATATTTCTATATTAATTCAATCTATGGGAGGTACAACCTTACATGCTGCTTATAAGCATTGCCATTAGGGCTGAAAATGTCTTATTCAAGTTGGTAAGCTGGCTCCTAGGCCTCCCATGCCATTGTATCCAAACTTAGAAATTCCAAGCACTAGTCAAGCACCCACTTTGGCTCCTATTCCCACTCCTAGAAATCAAATTTTAAATGAAACTTCTACTTCATCCTCTAATGCTTCAAATGAAATCCAAGAGGTCATGAAACAATTGTAAAATTTGGGAAATGAGTTGGTTACATCAAAAGGCAAGCAAGCCCAAAGCTTTAGAGCTCCTTACTAGCCTCAAGCTCAACCTAATAGGCAACCATACCGGCCCAAAAGGCCACCCAATCTAGCTGCAAATCAAAGCCAAGTAAGGCCTCCTGCTAATAGACCATTTAAGCCCTATAACCCCAATGTTGCATCTGCTTCTAAAGCCTTAGTGCCAGTGCAGAACAACATAGCTCAAGAGTATGATTGGTGTTTCCCATGCAATGAACCTCACAACCAGTCTATGTGCTTCAATGGTGCTTTAAACCAAGCCTTGATGGTGACAACTACTGGCGTTGAGGGTGAAGTGAGTCGAGAAACAAGTTAGCAACAAGGGACATCTCAAAAAACACAACTCCAAATGATACCGCACTTGTGAATTGGCAAGTTGAGGATTTTTGTGGCATGAATCAAACAATTTCTCGAGTGTAAAGCAGCTAACACAAGATCAAAGAAGAGGAATATTAGTGAAGGTCGGTCATTGGCTCCAAGTGATCTACAACCTTCCATCACTCCACAAGGTGTTGGTAAGTAAAATACAATTCCAAACATGCAAGGACAACCCAAACCTCCTTCTAAGCCAACTCAAATGACAGATGTTGCTGCCCATGCGCAAGAAAGGAATGTGCAAAGCAAAGGAAAACAAAGTGATGTTTCATCCCCATTTAGCATCATTGATCAAATGAAGAATACAAATGTGAATATATCAATGTGGGAATATTTATCCATCTCAGCCAAAGAGATCTTCTACAAGCTGCCATGAAGAATTGGTCAACTTCGAACCAAAGAGTCTATATGCAAGAGAATGTCCTCACAAATGCTTTGCTCATCCTAAAGGGAATCATGCAGGACAACAAGGTAAAGTTTTAAAGCCCCCTCCATTCTATGTTTCATTAATCATTGGGGATAAACTAGTACACAATTGCATGATTGATTCTGGGGCAAGTAGTTCTATCATGCCCAAGCAAATAGCTGATCAGCTGGGTCTCTAATATGAATTCATATCAAAGGGGTAGTGCAATTGGATGGGACAGCAGTAGCAATGGTGGGAGTGATTAAAGGTTTGAATCTTACCTTGCATGCATGCCCCAACGTTACCATTTTGCAAGATGTGTCAGTGATAGATTTGCCACCACTATTTGCCCTATGCTTATCAAGGGATTTCACAGCTAGAATTGGAGGCTACTTATCCACGATTTGGTCACACATGTTGTTCGTGAACAAGATATTTGTACTAAGGTCACAATCAGATCCGAACCAATTGCAAACTTTCATATTGAGCCTCGTACTCCAAGCCAAATCAATGCCAATTGTTCAAAGATTTGATCAAGAATATTATCCAGGCATAGATGAAGCGACACCAAAGTTGGAAGCATCCCAAATTTGAATCTTGATGAATGGGAAAGCAAGGTACATGATTTTTATCCCTACCAAGAAGTAGAAGAATCCGAGCTAGGAGTCTATTGCATACATGAAGAAAACCAAATTTATTCCTAAGATAACCAAACCATACCATAAGGTTGACAATGAGGTATGGGAGTTACTTTTCGATGGATCAAGGAGTAGGAAAGGTGCAGGAGGAGGAGTTATGCTTGTTTCACCTCAAGGCATCAAATATTATTCAGCTTTCCATTTCTAGTTTTCCTGTTCAAACAACACAGTTGAATATGAGGCCTTGATTCATGGACTTCATTGGGCCAGAAAAAGGGGCATAAAGAACTTACAGGTGTTTGGAGATAGCGAGCTAATCATCAACCAAGTCAGGGGACAACATGCTACAAAGAATGACCTGCTGAAGAACTACAAGAACAGGGTATGGGACCTCATTGAGGATTTTGAAGCTTTCAACATCATGTCCATACCCAGGAAGAAAAATGAAGCCGCGGATAGGCTCGCAGCAGTTGGAGCAACGTTTGATGTGGTTGACAACATCAAAAGGGAAAAACACAGCCACATATCCATGTGATTGTGAGGCCAACAAAGTGTCAGATAATAACACAAGTTTTGGCGGTGTTTGAGAACAATTAAAAATTGTCAATTTTTGCAAGAAGAAGCTAAATTCTCGGCTAGGAATCGGACAGACTAGAGCAGCGAGACATGGGGATCAAGTAATGCAGCCTACGAACAAACAAGCTTCCCAAGGGTTTAGTAATATTGGAGTCTATCTTTAACCCTAACGACCAGCCTGTAAGGAAAAGCCTAACATACAAGTCAAGAGAGAAGATTCAGAGCCAATTCCCGGTTTGGGAAGGCAAAACACTTCAAATTGGTAAAGTGACTACTGAACAGGAGAAATCAGATTTTCATACGGCTTTGCCAAGAATTTCCAAATGTCTTCGCTTGGAGCTATGAAGACTTGAGAGGATTCAATCCGATGTTGGCACAACATACCATAGAATTGGATCTAGATTCTAAGCCCATCAGGTAGAAGCAGAGACCAGTCAACCCTCACATTGAGCCTCTAATGAAGAAAGAGCTAAACAAGCTAATAGAGGAAAGCATTATATTCCCGATCAAGCACTCAAGCTGGGTTGCAAACTTGGTTCCAGTCAGGAAGAAGAGTGGAGAAATTAGGTTGTGTGTGGACTTCTGAGACCTCAATAGGGCATCTCTCAAAGACCATTACCCACTTCTTTCAATGGAACAAATATTGCAAGTGGTATCCGGTTCGAAGAGATTCTCTCTCCTAGATGGCTACTCAGGGTATAATCAGATAATGGTGAAAGAAGATGACCAGTTCAAGACAGCTTTCACCACCAAATGGGGCACCTATGCCTACAAGAAGATGCCATTTGGGCTATCAAATGTTGGAGCCACTTTCCAAAGGGCAATGGATATGGCATTCAAGGGATTGATCAATAAAATAGTTTTGATATATCTTGACGACATCACTGTATTCTCCAAAAATGTAACGGATCACCTCTTTCATCTGAGGCAGGTATTTCAGAGATGTAGAAGATTTGGGGTATCATTGAATCCCAAAAAATGCATATTCTTGGCTCACGAAGGAAAACTTCTAGGCCATATTGTTTCAAAGGAGGGGTTGACGATTGACCCAGAAAGAGTTGAAGCAATTCAAGCGTTGCCATTGCCAAGTCACAAGAAGGCTCTTCAAAGCTTCTTAGGAAGGATCAATTTTTCCGCAAGTTTGTGCCAAATTTTGTCGCTCTTGTGAAGCCAATAACGCTGATGTTGAAGAAGAGCATGGCATTTAAGTGGACATCTAAAGGAAAGGCAAGTTTTGAAACAATCAAAGAGGCTATCTCACAAGCTCCAACTCTCATTAACCCAGACTTCTCCAAGGACTTCATGCTATATGCCTTTGGTGGTGGAGACATAATTTCTACAATCTTGGTATAACAAAACACAGAGGGATTAGAACAACCAGTTGCTTTCTTCAGTCAAGGCTTGGAGGAATACGAAACAAGGTACTCTTTCATTGAAAAGCATGTCCTTGCAGTGATCAGGAGCTTAAAGAAATTCAAGCACCTAGTCTCAAACAACAAGATCCAATTGTTGGTCTCTCATGTGGGAGTCAAGGACTTCCTTCTAAACAAGGATCTGAATGAGAAACGTGTAGGATGGATAACCCATGTCATGGAATATGACATTGAGATCAAGGTCACAAAACTAGTACGTGGAAAAGGACTATGTGAACAACTAGCTTTAAGTCAGCAAGTTGAAGTAGGTGATGAAAAAGAGACTGTCTTGGTACTACAGGATGGTCAAGAATAGGAAAATGATGATGTTCCCACTCCTTGTTGGACTCAGAATATGATACACTTCCTACAGGCAGGCCTATGCCCTCCAGAATTGAGCAAAGAAAAAAGGAGATACTTCAGATTACAAGCCATTCCATATGTGCTTGTTGATGGTGTTTTGTTTAAAAAAGACATCAATGGAGTTCTATTGAGGTGCATTGGGACAGGTCAAATTGAGAGGGTGTTACGAGATTTTCACAATGGAGATTCTGGAGGAAATTTTTCCCCATGAGTAACAAAGCTCTCAAGATAATGAAGGTAGGGTATTATTGGCCGATAGTGTTCAGTGACTGCTATACATGGATAAGAAAGTGCAAGAAATGTGCACTCTTCATGGGAAAAGAAAGACTAGTAGTGCTTCCATGCACCCAATTTTGGTTGACCAACCATTTATGCAATGGGTATTGGACTTCATCGGGGTCATCAATCCAAACTCAAGCCAAGGCCACAAGTGGATTCTAACAGCGGACTATTTCACCAAGTGAACCGATCGGTGAGCGCTCAAAGAAGCAAATGAGTCAAACAAACTAGATTTTTATGAAGGAATAGTGACTAGGTTTGGTGTGCCACCACTATCATATCGACAATGCATTGGCATTCATAGGTTCTAAGATTACGAATGGGCTGTCAAGAATGGAATCTATTTGAGCACCTCTTCAAATTATTACCCGGGGCAGGTAATGGATGAGCAGAGTCCACAAACAAGAATTTGTTAAGAATCATCGGGAGGACTCGGATGAAAACCAAAGGACATGGCATACCAAGCTAAAATTAGTGTTATGGGCTAACTGTATAACACCAAAGAGGTCTAAGGTAATTATCCCTACAAGTTGGTCTATGGGAAAGAGGCAGGATTGCCTATATCATTAGAATTGCCAGCATTGGAGCTCATGAAGCAGTTGGAGTTGTCTGAGTTCGAACCAATGGATGCTAGGTATGTAGAGTTGATGGAATTGGAAGAAATAAGAGAACATGTAGTTTATATGATTGAGAAGGATCAGGCCTTAGTAAAAAGATAGTTTGATAAGAAGGCAAGAGCAAAGACCTTCGGGAAGGGGACCTAGTTCGAAATGGGATGCAGATAGGGCAAAACCAGGAAGGCATTCCAAGTTTGATGCCATTTGGAGTGGCCCCTACATGGTCATTGGATGTAAGAATAGCAATGCCTTCTAATTGTCTACATTGGATGGAGAAGAACTCCCAATTCTGATTAACAGAGTCTATCTTAAACACTGCTACTAAAAGGAAAAGGTTTACCCTTGTAAATATTAGCCTAGTTTTCAATTCCTCTAAGTGCGGATGCACATTGTCTTGTTGTAGTTAGGTTTCAATTTCCCTAAATGCTTCGGCATAAGTTTTGTTGCTCTCAGGTTGAATTTCTACAGTTCAGCATGCTCTTGGAGAAGGAGTTGCGGTATCAGGCTCAGGATCAAATATCAGGTTGGTTTCAGGTTATTGCTTATGACTCCATGCCCAATGGATTGCTAAAAGGCCACTGATCTTCTACCTAGCAGGCAGGCGATCCCATTGAGTCACCAAATTGTTATATATATCTCCCCTCGGGTAAATATAGACAAAAAGAAGAATATATAAATCAAAGAAACTCAAAACCTGACATAAATTTACGCCCAGCGCAGTTGGAGGCGCACAACAAAAGATGTTGACATGACAAAAGTCACGCCCTGACGCAGGTTGGAGGTGCACAGCAGAAGATGTCGACATGAAAAAGTTGCACCCTGGCGCAGGTTGGAGGTGCACAATAGAATATTTCAACATGACAAAAGTCGCGCCCTAGCGCAGGTTGGAGGCACACAAGAAGATGTTGACATGACACAAGTCGTGCCCCCTCTGGCGCAAGTTGGAGGCGCACAATGTAAGATGTCGACATGACAAAAGTCGCGCCCGGCGTATGTTGAGGCGCACAGCAGAAAATGTCAACACCAAATTTTCAGTGCCTATGGTGCACTTAAGAGTATGTTAACATGAGGATGGATGCACCGAGGTGCACCTTCAGGAGGCGCAACATTTTGAGCGTTGACACCTCGAACTTGCAGAAAGCAAACCCTGACGTAGATATTCAAATGGCCATAACTTTTCACAGGGAGCTCAGATTCATGCAAGGTTGGACTTTTGGAAAGATTACAAGGTCCTCTGTCCAACTACAAATGGATATCTTTAATTGGGTGAGAAAAATTTCTTCAAAAATGCAAAATATAGTTCACCATTTTTTGGGTTTGCTAGGGTTCTCACCTACCGCCATAATGAGATGAATTAAATACAACCTTGAGGTGGTTGGGGTAGATTTGGAATTCCTCCCTCTTCCCTCTCTCATTCTTCTTATAAATTTTAAGGAGGGGCTTCTTTCTAAAGGTTGGACATTCTTGTTTTTCCCCTCCCTTCTTCTCTTTGGCAGGTGAATTTGTGGAGTTCAAACCTCCCATCTAAAACTGTAATGCAACTTTGCCTCTTGGCATTTTGTAGTGTATTGTATCAATCTTTGGAGAAAATAATGCATGTCTGTGGATGATTCTCAACCCTCTCTATGTTTATTTTCATCCTCCTGATCTTTCACTGCAAATTTGGTTATCTGTGCATGATCTTGCATTACATTTTAATGGTTTGTGTTTATTGGCAAGACAGATGTTCTTCATTCCTCGGTGCATCACCTTTGTTAGTTTAGGTTTATTTTTATGCATCTTCTTACCCTATCTCCTTAGAAAGTTAGATTAGGTTTTTGAGTAAACCCTCTGCATTTTTATGTGTGCATCTGAACAGAGGAATAGGAACCGGCCTTCATCTAGAGAGCTTTTCCAATTTCGCAAGGTCCCACACTTGGGAAAAGCTCCATGTTATGCAATCGCACTGAGAGTCTCAACCCATCGAGTTGTAGACATTCAGGGGTGTTGTGATTTACCATCAAAAGGATTGTTGTCACTAGTTCATGGTATTTACAGTGGCGAGAGATATTGTCGGGGGCAGTGTTTACTGGCCCACTTATACTGGGATCTGCATCTTATTACATAAAGACTGCGAACACCATGGGGCCTGCATCATTACTACAGATATGGTCATGGGATCATATAGCTATCAGGTGCCCTGTTGGCCCTTTCCAAGTTAGAGATCTTGAGGAGCCATCATACATGGCTTGGATAACAGCTGGCGGAGATGTTCGTGGTCACCTTGGCAGCCTATTCAGATATAGGTGGGAGTTTGATGAGTTAGCAATGATAGACGTCATTTGGCATCCATACAGGCACTTCTAGTGGCTAGAGGATGCCACAGAGCTTAGCGTGTGCTTGGTGGAGCACTTTTTCATTGGCAGCTACAGCTACATCATGGAGTTGTATCATGTTGACAGTGACAGTGCCAAAGTGGAAACTTGGCCGAGCATGGGGTGTCTCGCAGCCTAGATATCTAACATGCCCATAGAGATTTTGAGAGGTAGAATATGGGGCCTCGTATACTAGTGGCCCAAGCCAGGGTGAGTTTCTTACAGGTGGTCCCCTAGGCATGGGATCCATTATGAGGTGAGAGACCTGGGGACTACATCTTATTATGCAGCTTGGTACGCTACAGTATTACCTTGGCATCTCACTATTCCAGAGATAGCTTGGGCAGTAGGTATTCATCCACCTGTAGAGGTATGGCATGGGTCAAAATGTAGGGCTAGGATGGGGCCGGTGGGGGGCGGACCCAAAGAATCCTTTTGATGGGATCCCACATGATGGACAGGGTGCCCCATAGGCATAGAGACCAAGGCCACAGGGCCCAGCATAGGTAGCCATGTTGCCACCCAGAGGTAGGGTTTTCGAGAAGGGGAAACCTTCCAGAGCACCTTAGGGACCAATCCTAGAGGCACACATAGCCTCACAGCCAGTGGCGCAGACAGCCACAACATAGGTACAGGTACAACAACTCATAGCCGAGAGAGACATGGCTAGAGCAGAGAGAGACGAGGCTCGAGGCTGGTGTGTGACAGCAGCCATAACAAAGCAAGATGAGGCCCGAGCTCAAATTTTCACATTATTATCAAAGTGGGATCCGGCTCGTGCCGTGCTAGCCTAAGAGATGATAGAGGTGCATGGAAGAGCCAGATCTGAGAGACAACAATACAGGGGGCTCAGATATTGAGCCTCCTACATCAGTCCTAGTCCCAGGTGCACATGGTTGTGGCATAGAGAGATCACGTATATGCCTGTTATCAGGAAGTATTAGCATAGAGGGACCAGGCCCACACCGAGCTATAGGAGATGACCGTAGAGAGGTCAAGAGACCGGCTGCATGCGAGACAGCCGAGGAAGACTGGGCCAAGTTACAGGCGAGAGAGATACTATCCTTCAAGCAGTGCTCGCCTCAGGTGATGTAGATCTAATTCATGATGCCACCAAGCTTGGTGGTGAGGCCCTTTTCTATAGGACTGCATACTACAGAGTGGTGCTGCAGAGTAGAGAGTGGCATTGCCATAGTTATCAGGATCGAGTGCATCAGGCTCTCGATCACGGAGGTCTGGGCATTCCACCAGATCTCGTGAGATAGCCTCTGACAGAGCATCCGTAAGAAGACCAGCGCCATCCCAGCCTCTAGAAGTCTGGCATCCAGAGGACAAACCTGGGAGCCCCAGCAAGGGTGAGAGTTGTGGTTGATAGCCACCTTTGTATTGTATAGATTATTTTGTATGTATGCCTCTTATGAAGGCTGATTTTTGATGTACAATGATTATAGACATGTATTTTTGATGATGCCTCATGATGAAGGATTGATTCTTTCAGATACATGCCCCCTTTTTGATGGCATTGTGTATCGATGATGTATTAGTATTGAGTACTTTGCAGGACATTTTATGTATGACATAGACATTATTGATGTATCCCTTTGTTGTGCGCCTCATTTGAAGGAATTTTTGATATAGAGCATGATTTGTATATGCATAGAACCTCTTCATATTTGAATGGTGATTTTTGTACATCTTGTTTGTTTTATTTTTTTGTATTTTTGATTTTTTTGACTTCCTTGCACCATGTTCAAGCATAGAACCTCTTAAGATGCATGGCATTCATGGGCTCCGAAGCTCATCACCATTGGGGTGAGCCAACTTGTATGCCCCTGTGCCATACTTGGCAACTATGACATAGGGTCCTAACCAATGTGGTTTGAACTTCCCTTTCTTTTCTCACTCTGCTCTGGTGTTGAACTAGTTCTCCTTCATGACTAAATCACCAACCTCAAACTGATGAGGGATGATTCTCTTGTTATAGTTTCTAGAGACTCTGTGTTGATATACTTTTAGGTGATTAAGAGTGTGAATGCACCTCTCATCCAGTAGCTCTAACTCAGCCAACCTTGCCACTCGATAATCTTCATCTTTATCCAGATAGTCCGAAGATAAATTATCAAGGACGGAAGTTCAATTTCTAAAGGGATGATAGATTCTGTCCCAAACACTAGGGAATATGGTGTCGCACCTGTAGGAGTGCGAATGGATGTTGGTAAGCCCAAAGGGCTGGATGAATTTGTAGGTGCCAGTTTCGACCTGTCTTACTGACCATATTTTCCATAATCTTGACCAACGTCTTGTTTGTCACCTCAGCTTGTCCATTACCCTAAGGGTAATATGGTGTGGACCATTTTAATCTGATTTGGAACCGTTGGCAAAGACCTTTCACGTTTTGTTCTTAAATGACTTCCCATTATCTGTAACAATGGCTGCAGGAATGCCATACCAGCAAATAATGTGATTCATGATGAATTTAGAAATTTGTGCTCCTGTGACATAGGTTAATGGTACATCCTCCACCCACTTTGTAAAGTATTCTGTAGCTATGATGATATGTGTATGACCATCAAACGAGGTGGGAGTAAGTTTCCCTATTAGATTGAGTCCCCACTTGGAGAATGGCCATGGGGTAGTGATTGGTTCCAATGGCTGTGATGGAGCATGGATAAAATTTCCATACTTTTGGCAAAGCACACATTTTCTAACGTAATTGCAATAATCAGTTTCCATGATAGGCCAATAGTAACCTACTCTCAACAATTTCTTAGCCAAGACCATTCCGTTCGTATGTTCTCTGCATACTCCTTTGATACTTCCCTGGATTGCCTAGATTGACTCCGTCACATCCAGACAACGTAAATGATTCTGTCAGTAGCCACGACGATAGACTGTACCTCCTAAAAGGGTGTAATAAGCTATCCGGTGAATTAGGATTTGCTTTTCAAAGTGGGAGATATCGGAAGGGAATGTGTTGTCCTTAAGATAGGTCAAAATGGGTTCATACCATGGGAATGGGGACTAACAACCTCATAAGCTAGGAAATATTTTGGCATGTCATACGTGGGTAGGCATAGGTATTTTATGAAGAATGGCATATCATTGTTCCTGGCGGAATACGAAGCATAGATCCTACCATTGCCATAGCATCTGTTGATCTGTTCTGCACTCTTGGGATTTTCTCAAAGGTAATGCGCACAAAATACTCCTTTAGAGTTTCCACTAACTTTTTGTAAGGTATGAGTTTGTCATCCTTAACCTTATATTCATCATTTACTTGTTTAATGATTAACTGCGAATCACCTACAACCTTAACATGATGAATATTCCACTTGATGGCTAGCTTCATTCCTGCAATGAGTGCTTCATATTCTACAATGTTGTTCATGCAAGGGATGGCCAGGTGAAAATCCGGCGGTATAGGATCACCGGAAGGAGTAATAAGGAATACTCCTATACCTGAACCATGAAACTTAAATGATCCATCAAAATGTATCTGCCACATGGCAGATTATTCAATGTAGAGCAAGGAGGCATCTGGAAGATCTAGACTCAAAGGTTTCGTGCTTTGCAAGGGTGCATCTACTAGCTGGTCTGTAAGTACTTGTCCTTTAACTAATTTTTGATGGACAAATTCTATGTCAAACTCACTGAGGAGAATGATCCAATTAGCCATTCTTCTCATGAGGGCGGGTTTGGACAAAAAATACTTGAGTGGGTTGACCTTAGATATGAGCTTGGTCTTAGTATTTAGCAGGTAATGACAAAGTTTTGAAAGGTAAAAACAACGGCCAAGCAAGCCTTTTCAATCTGAGGATAATTAAGTTCATAGGCGATGAGGGTGCGAATCAGATAGTACACCACTTTCTCCTTATGGTTAAGGTCTTATTGGGTGAGCAACACACCAATATCATATTGTGTAGCGGAAATATAGAGAAAAAGTTGTTCTCCTAGAGTGGGAGGCATGAGGACAGGTGGATTGGCAGTCATCATTGTTTAAGCAAAGCAAAGGCTTGTTGTTGCTCGGGTCCCTAGAGGAAAATGACGTCCTTTTTAAGCAAATGGGTGAATGAGTGACATTTCTCTGCCAGCTGGGAGATGAAGTGGTGAATGGCTTGAATTTTTCCTTACAAGCTCTGCAGTTGCTTGATATTCTCGTGGAGGCATTTCGGTGATAGCGGAGACACTTTAGTAGGGTCTACCTCAATACCTCATCTTGATACAATAGAGCCCAATAGTTTCACAGATATCACACCAAAGACACACTTCTTTGGATTTAGCCTAACTTTATATTCATGCAGGTGTTTAAAGATACGCCATAAAATGATAGGATGATCTTCTCTTGTTTTGGACTTTCCCAGGAAGTTGTCTACGTAGTCTTCCATGATGTCATGAATCATATCATGAAAGATTACTATCATGGCCCGTTGATAAGTTGCTCGCGCATTCTTAAGGCCACATGGCATCACCTGATAGTAGAAGGTGCCCCAAGGGGTTGTGAAATTTGTTTTGTGTTGGTCCTCCTCAATGATCTTAATTTGATTATAACCCGAAAAACCATCCATGAGCAATAGCATTTCATACCTTCTGTTGAGTCAACAATCATATCAATGTTGGGCAATGGAAAGTCATCTTTAGGGAAAGCCTTATTGATGTCCTTAAAATCCATGCAGATTTGGATACCTATAGGTTTCTTCTAGATAGGAACAATGTTTGATATCCATTCAGAATAATCAATTGGTCTGATGAATCATATTGCTAGCAGTCTTTCCAACTCTTCCTTACCCAACAAGGCCACTCTTGGGTGCATCTTTTGGAGCTTCTGCTTGATAGGCTTGGCATATGTGTGCATAACGAAGTTGTGCATGACCAAAGTTGGATCCAAGCCGGGCATGTCTTTGTAAGACCATGAAAACACATCAATGAACTCTTCGCAACAACATAGTGAACGTTTTTTGTTCTCTAGCTAAGAGTGATGCCCCTAATTTTACTATCTTGGGATCCTCTTCTGTACCAATATTGACATCAATGGTTTCTTTGACTAACAATTTTGATAAATCCTCCATACACGTAGGATCAGGAGGAAAGTTGAGATCTTCATCCAAGGATGTCTCTACGAGATTTTCATCCTTTGCGTGGTCACTTTGGTTGTCCTTTGATTTTCTTATTTGTTTGTCAGCCAGTGCCTCAAAGAGGATTTCACGTGTAACTTGGACTTCGATTTTTACCGAGGATTTTCTTTAGAACTTTTCCCTCATTTTTCTTTAAATTTTTGCTGACCACGAAGTTCATCCTCCTCGCCAAAATAGGCACAAGTGTCTAAGTCGATAAAGAAACCTTTCTTGTGATCTCCAATAGGAATTGTATCCCATATGCCCATGAATTCTATAATATCCTTGTCGTTCTCAAATAAATCTAGTGGTACGTGATGTTATTGGTCCTATTTGACAAGGGAAGGGTATATTAGGCCATGGGTTGGTTCAAAGGGTGGGGGTGATGGTTAGGACAACATTCTTCATGAAAAGGTTCGTGGAGGCTAGATCCTCATATTGGCTACAATGGGAATCCGTATCGCTATCTAGATAGTTGGAACTATCCTCATGCTCAAAACAATTCACATCTTGATCATTGGGGTGCGCCCATAAGGATGAATCCCAATGTCATATATTTCTATTTTGAAATGTGGAAGAGGGATTCGGTTCTCTTTTTCCTTGTTCGTTCCTCCCACATCGAGGCCTTTGTAGCCCATGGAGTACATCATTTTGCTAGACTTTTCATATTCCAAGGTCCGATAACAGGATGGCTGAGTGTCCTCAGGGACCCAAGTAATAGGTGGATCAAGTAATTTCTCCTCAGCTAACAAGCCTCCAGGCAGGAATGACCCGATAGTGTGTTCTTCTCTAGGTCTCCTGAAGCGGTAGTTGGGTCGACCTCTAGTCTTGGGAAACAATGAGAGGTCCGAAACCAAGAGCACTTGTTGTACATTATACTCCCCACACCATATTCTAGTATTTTCATCTCCCATGAATCAAATGGAGATGTTGAAGTAGACGCCCCATGAGTGCAAGAACTAAGTGAATCCGAATCCACACAGGATTCCATGGCCTTAGACTGGAGAGGAACAACTATATCTATGGAGGGACATGCATATGTACCCTTTCGTGTAAAGCTATTGAGAGCTCTATAATGAGCAAAGGGCTCTGGATCTCCTGGTATTGTAATCGTGTGTCCCTCATGCTTCAATTTGATGCATTGATGAAACATTGATGGCACGACTGCATGGCATGAATCCATGGTTAGCCTAGAAGCATGTTATATGGAAGTTCCAAGTCTAGGACGTGAAACTTCATCTGATGAAAAGTGGGGCCCACCTCCATGGGCAGCGTAATGGTGCCTGCTGACTCTCTTTCCATGTTGTCGTATGTGGTGATAGTGATAATATGGGACTCAAGATCTCCTTCGTATGTCCCAATTGTTTAACCAACTTAAGCATGTAGATGTTCAATCCTGATCTGTTATCCACAAGCACCCATTTGATTTTCCTGCGGGTGACAACTACCTCAATGTATAGGGGAAGATTATGTGTAGGATTCTCGGTAGGGACCTCCCTATGGTTGAAAGTGAGATGTTCACTAGGTGCAATGTTTGCCACCGTGGCTTGAAAGTGTGCAAGATTGACTTCTAAAGGCACTCCCAACCACTGAAGAGTTTGGTACAGAATTTCTTTATGCACATTGGATATCTTGAGAAGATCTAAGATTGAAATCTTAGTAGACGTCTTCTCAAGTTGTTCTAGAAGGTTATATTTACTGGTTTGCGGGGTCAATGGAGAGGGTTAGGAATCACGAGGCGGGAACGCCTTGCTACCGCAAACACGCTCCTTTCCCGATCCGAATGATATTGACACGGTCATCGGGAGATCAAATACATCCGATAAGTGAATCGTAATGATTGTTATCTCTTTTGGTATACAAGTAATTCACGGCTTTATAAGTTTGGGATGACTCTCCCTGATCCGACTTTGTCTTTTCGACTTATCATGTTTGGGGAATGGTTCTTTATAAATCCCCATTTTCTCATTAGGTGTTTGTGTTTTGCCAGGGTTATCCACCTCTATCTCCCAATTGTCAATGAGGTGTTGAATATAGTGGCGAAGTCACAAACATTTGTCTATCTTATGCCCTTTAACATGATGCATTTCACAATATTCATGCTCCTTATACCACGAAGGTTTAGGAGCATTGTCATCAAATAGTTATGTTGTAGGATAGGTCATCATGTGGGCCGCATCCAATCTGCTTTTAGTATGACCGACAACGGTTCATTGAGAGAGGTGAATGTTCTTCACTTTGGTGGAGGTTGAATTAGGCCCTTGGTCGGTTTAAAAGGTTGACCAGGTTTGGACCTGTTTGAACGCGTTTGGAATTAGTGATTCCGTCTCCCACCACATTTTTGTTTTTGTTGAAGATCTTCATCTTTTACGCAGTTTTACACTTTAGTTGTCTTTAGATTAGTTTTTGAGGGTTACTTTGGCAATGAGAGCCTTTTCTATCTGAATCCCTTTCTCGATAACCTCCTATAAAGTGTGGACACAATGCATTTGGAGGTGGAAAGCTATATCTGGGTTGAGATTAGGGACGAAAATGTTGACTATTTGCTTTTCAGGGAAAGCGCAAGGGAAGCAACTAGCTATCCCTCTCCATCGTTGGAGGAAACTGGCAAAGGTCTCATTTGGGCGTTGCTTGGCACCACACAAGTCTGCCATGGTGACATCACTTTCTATGTTATATGAGAAGTGACGTATGAATCTTTCTACCAATTCTAGCTAGGTGAAAATTGATCCTCGTGGTAAGCGTGTAAACCACTCGAATGCCTGACCTCCAAGAATATTGGGAAAAAGTCTGATGAGGTAATTATCACTATAAGACACCTCTTGAAATGCCATGTAAAAATATTTAACATGATCCCTTGGGTCTCCCTTTCCTTTGTATTTGTCAAATTTTGTCATATCAAATTTTTTCGGAAAGGGTTGAAGGGTCATTTTCTTGTCAAAAGGATAGGGGCATAGTTCTTCATATTGATATTTCGTTATGCTCCCTATATTGCTCTATTGTAATCTCACAAGCATCACTTTCATAGACTGCACTTCCTATGTGAGCAATTGTTCTTTAGTGGGAGAAGCAGGGATGTGAACATGATGATACCCTGTGTCTTCTTCTCCTTGGTTTTCTTGATGGAGTTCGTTGATCTTAACCTTATGCCTCAACTTTTGAATGTTTTTGTTTGCATCTTTCTATACATGGGAAGTAAGCAAAGCAAGTTGTCAGCTTAGGTTGCTGATTTGTTGTTGGATTGTGGCTTGGTTTATTGTTTCTTCTTCTAAAGGTTCCTCCTCCTCATATTGTGGAGGTTCTTCACCTGCCTCTGTTCGATCTTGTTTCTTCATGGCACTTTGATAAGGGGTATTTTATACCCTACCACTTTATTGTTTTTCTGTGTAAGAGGTAGAAGCTTGTCCGTGTGTTAAAATATCTTCCATATTGATAAGGGGACGTTCTTCCTCAGCAGCGTTATTCGTAGGTAGCATTGGTTCATTCTCGGTGGGAAATTTGGCCCCTAATTTTATGACCCATGTCAACACTCTATATTTATTTCTAAGAAGAAATTTGTTATTAGAGTGGGGTCAAAATCCAAGTCTACATGCGGAGACTCTAATTCATTTCCACTATGGTCCACCATTTCTTATGTTTCCTTTTCGTAGAAACAAAGTGGTCCTAGGTCATGTCCTATGAAGGGGTTTGACCCTTGTCTATTAGAGGCTTCCCAAGCTTGCGCATGTTGTTCCTCATATGTTTGTTTCTTTAACCCTAGACGTGTTTTAGGAGCCATGTTTTTGTGATAAGTTTCACTAGGGTAAATTGTAAATGTGTCCAAAGCTTAGTGACTACCCCTAAGTGAAATGCAAGATGTATTTGTCAAGAGTAAATCAACAATGTGAGAATACCAATGTGATAGAGTGATAAAATCACCAATGAAACAATCGTTTGGTATTAAAACCTGTTTAAATGAAGTATCTCCTAGACTACATTTCAAAGAGTAGTTCGCGTCGCAAGATGATTAACAAGATGTCTTCACTTATGCCAAGTTCAAGGGAATGAACAAAACGTAAGTAAATACAAGAAGTCAATGCGATCTCCCAATCAAGATATATGCTGAGTGAGCTCAAACTCGATTAAGACCTATATCTCAAAAAGTGCCAATTACAATTCGCGAATGACACAACAATATCACCAAGATATGTTAACCCACTTTGTGAGAAAGTGAAGTATTGATATCAAGGTGTTATTGATATAACACGCACAAATGGTAACACCTAGCACTCTTTGAAATCAAGGTAATAATAGAACCAAACTAAAAAGCTCAAAGTATAGCTAGGAATAGTTTAAAATGTGTGTAGTGTAACCGTACAATATAGGTATTTATGTCGAGTTTATAAGAAACAAGACGTAAATATTGAAATTGTAGTGATACGATACAAACAAGCTAACTCTTCTAAGGAAGTCCATGGTGATGAACCATGCCTAACTACAATGACGATCTTGACATGGGTATCAAGATCACAATGGCTACCAATGATGTGAGAATGCCTCTACACACTTTAGACATTTAACTAACCCAGCTGCAAACATGGATGGGCGTAAATGGACATAAAAGTGAGAGAAATAGTCGATTGGTAACACAAAGGTAGTTACCCTTCTTTTGATCAACAAAGTGTCAAAATAATGTGAAGGAAATAAATCAAAAGAATGACGAAATATGCTAGCTTCACTTCAGCAGAGTTTCACCTCGCCCTAAGGCAAGTAAAAACTAGGTGAAAGTAACGCATCACACGTTTCTCAATAAAAATATGGTTCACAACTCAACACTATTTTAGAATGGTCAAAGTGGGCTCCTGGCCAAAGTATATTCTCCTAGGTGGTTCTCTCATCCTAGGTGTTACAAAGTTGTCTTAAGCGAGCGCGATTTACCCAAAAAGTCACACTGACTAGTTTGGGAGTATCTTGACTTTACTTTACCCCCTTCAAGAACAGTAGGCAACTAGTGAGTCTATGTGTACTATCACTAGGGTTGCCACATGGACAACCAATAATGCTATCTCACAAAGGAATCACTAGTCAAGTAGGTAGTGCGGAGCACTTCCCATTTCATCCACAAGGTTCCCTCTTACGTGGACTACTTTAGGGTTTCTGGAACCACCCCCATTGTTGTAGTTTAAGGTGTTATGCCAAAGGGGTTATGTTCTTGTTGAGCGGAGAGGGACGTACCCTTTTTGAAACCTGTAATACAGTGTTTTGAATGTGGTGTGTTTTTTATCTTTTTAATTTAGATGTGGTTTGCTTGAACACCTTTTGGCAACCTGTATAACAACTGTATTAGTAGTTTTCTGACTTTTGTTTCATTTCCTTTGTTCTTTGACAAGCGTTTTGGTCCTGTATGATGATGATTAGTAGTTTTCCATCAAAAGAGAAGGCACCATTTCTGATTCTCCAGATCATCCAAGGACACAAGAGAAGAGCATACGTGATGTCTTCACAAATCCCAAAAGATAACCAAATGGAACAACACTTCAATTCAACAAAGCCAAATTAACCAATTCCAAATTAAATACCCCTAACAATCTCAAAGTATCAAAAGGACTTAAGAATCATTTCTGATTCCCAAGATCACCCCAAAGGAATGTGAGGGAAGAGCATACGTGATCTTAATCCTATAAGTAAAAATGCAAAATATTACCTAATCAAATACAAACATGTAAAAACAAACTCTACAAAGACAAATATATGATTAGATAAACCTGCAAGAATGTCAGCACATCAACACTTGAATTTCAAAAAATGCAAAAGGACACATGTGCCCCTTTTTCAGTGTCTGCACGCGGGTTAGGGTGTATGCGCCACCAAA
Organism: Taxus wallichiana var. yunnanensis; assembly: GCA_018340775.1. Classification (NCBI taxonomy): domain Eukaryota; kingdom Viridiplantae; phylum Streptophyta; class Pinopsida; order Cupressales; family Taxaceae; genus Taxus; species Taxus wallichiana. The sequence goes on from CM031242.1 coordinate 934,864,344, forward strand.
GGTTGTTTTTAGCACACAGTGTGCCTGCGCCACCCGAGAGATGTGTGTGCCTGAAAATAGCACTGCACCACTAAAATAGTACCTGCGCCACTCTATGGAATTTTTAGATTAATTAAATGCCTGTGCACACCCGAGAGGTGTGTGCGCCATGAAAACAACGTATGCGCTACTCTAAGAAAACATACAGAAAAAACAAACAGAATAACCGTATTACCAGAAAAATATACCTGCGCCACTAAAACTGCATGTGCACCCTGGTTAGGGCATGTGCATCGATCTGACAGGTTTTAGTATGCAGTGAAGGTATAATACGAAATGATGTGTGCACTTGGGGTTAGTGCACTGCTGCAAGGGTTAGGTATGTGCGCGAGTGGTTAGTACGCATGTGTCGTGGGTCACCAATGAGAATGACAGATTTGAATAGTATGTGTGTGCCACCAGAGAGATGTGTGCGCCCTAAAATCGTGCCTACGCTCCGAAAATTGTGCCTACACTCTAAAAATCGTGCCTGTGCCAAACCTGTAACCTGAGTACGAAAAAACAAAGAAAACTTCACAATATCTCTAAATTTTGACAAGTTAGTTTAAAAATGGCAATAACCCATTAAAATTATGGCTATGAACATGAAGTTACACATATCAAATGAGAAAATTTTCCAAAAATGGACATTAATTACTACATGTGCATATCAAAAGTTAGCCAAAATAATGAAATTTAAACTAAAATGCCATGGGACTAAGTGTCCCACCGGGCATGCCAAATGTGTGCAATGGTTTTGTGCTTTTTAGCTAAGTTAGATGAATGAGAACTAACACCTAAATAGTTCTATAACAAAGCTAATGACAAAATCTAAACACCATCAAAGATGAGAGCTAAACAAGATTAATACCTAGCATAATGCATTAACTTTGAATTAACAATGCTAAAGTATTTAAACCTCTACTTCTCTAGATTACCAACAAACAAGTAAATGGACCTAAATAAGCTCCATGGTAATCAATATTTGGTTGTCCTTGATATCTCCAAGAACCTAGGAATGGGGGCTTATCAAAGTTGGGCTACAAGACCCTTTTGATACCTCCCATATGACCTAAGCACTTTAGGCTAGAATAGGAAGATTAGCTCCTCAAGATGATGAACTCTCAAGAGGACAAGGTGCAAGCTCTTAGTCTCTTTGCTATATGCTTTGCATTTTCTCTCTTAAGGAGTTTAGGTGTAAGTAAAAAGGTAGGTGGAGGGCTCTTTATATAGCCCAAAGGATAAAGGATTCAACACATCCTCATGAATGTGGGATAAAGGAGATGTGGAGTTAGTTATGGATAAGGGGGGTTTAGATGAGGTTGAGTTAGCTTTCGGAGGGTTTAGTTTGTCCTCAAGTGGCTCATGTGGATAAAGGGGGTGTATTAATTAATCAAGGTGATTAATCATATACATGTGCAAGCTTTTATAAGCTTTTAGATGGATATTAGTGTGATTTAGACCATTAGGAAGGGATTAAACCATTTAAATAGGGATTCATTGATTTAATGAGAAGGGAGGCTAATTAATTAATAATAATTAATTAGACTAGATAGAAGGTGTCAATTAATGAAAGGTTGTTAATTAGGGTATGTGTTGGATAGGTGACTTAATTAATTAGCTTAATGTAATCAATTAACGACAATGGAAGAGAAGATGGGTGCTATTGACAATGTGTCATCAATTTGTGGGAAAAGAGATAATTAGCGCAATTTAAGTATTTAAATTTCTCGGGCGTAATTATAGGTGTCTACAAATTCTACCACTTTGGAGTCACCATATGTGTAATTTCAAATCTCCTTCAAAGCTAGAAACTTACAATAAGTGCACATCAATCTTGTTATAATTAAAATGAAGACTTCTTGTCCTACTGGGTGTGCCATAACTATTATCACCGAATCACAACACCCTTATGTTTACACAAGTGCATATACTTGAGCTCACAATGTGATTAGATAACATGGGTACTATCTCCAAGTTGTGGGACTTGCTACTTGAGATAGACCTCCAAAGAAAGTTGGTTCTTACTCCTAAACTACCTGCCAAAATCTAATCTAATGCAGGCAAAAATATCTTTCCTAATCTAAATTTCCAAGGGACCAAGGAGAGAGAATGCATGAAAATGAAAGCCTACACTAAAGCGGTGATACACTAGAAAAGGAGGGGTGTGAGAGTAGTCTTCCAATGTGTGAAAAATAGAAGTAAAATGCATACTAGAAGGGGTGATAATAGTTCTCCACAATCTGGAAAATGCATTCACAACAATATTTCATACATGCACAATAATAATGAGTCCTTGTAAGAGCATAAAAATAGACACAATATTCTTGTAATGAAGGTTGAAAAGGGCAAGAAGAGTGCAAAAAAACACAACAAAGGGAAGATGCATCCACAAACTTGTATTTTATTGCTTCATGATATGCACAGTTCAATCTATTACAAGATAAGGGACTAGATCACCATGCAAGGAGTCCACTACAATGGCCTGCAGCACATTGGCTTCATAAAGTAATTTTGAGAGAGCTATGCTACAACAAAACTACCTCCTCTTACAATGAGCATAACACTCCAATTTATAGAAGAATGAGAAGAGAGAGAGAGAAGGGGAAAATGAAAATCCCAAAATCTATCCTTCAACCACTTGTAAGAGGCATTAAATGGGGTGAAATTATTGTATGTTACTTGAAAAAGGCTCCGCATACTTGTCCTAAGAATTCAGCAGCGGTGAAATATGGCAGCCCATGCTCCATTGAATGTGTCCAACTACCAAATAAAACACTGTCATGAACTTGGCCACGTTTTCTAAAAATATCTATCTATCCTTCATCAAATATAGAATTTATTGATTTTTTTACATTGGGATCAGATTTATGACTCCAACGGTAACAATTTTGTGTGATTTTGTTGAGAAATGCAAAAGTTATGGCCTTCTGAGTGCGGGAAGTTATTTTGGGTCTGCCAGGCATTTTCTATCATTTGTAGGGAATGAGCATTAATTGAATGGGGCTGAATATGTTTATTTTATTTTAATATATCTACCCTCATCAAAATTAAGAAATTATCGTGCTTGTTCCATAAAGTCCAATTTTATGAAATTTGGGGCTCAGAGTCAAAAGTTATGGTCGTTTGAAGTTCGGGAGGTCAAACATTGACTTTTTCTCTTCATTGCGGCTATTTTGGCAAAATTGGGTCCACGTGTCCTGGTTGTCCCAGAAAAAAATCTCCACATTTCCCGATTCGGGATTCCTTTTCCCTATGCATCTGCCATTGACCGGGTTGTGAGGGCCATTGACCTCCGCATTCTCCGCAACATATGGTTCCTTTTGCACTTTTTCACCTTTGCGTGTCCCACACGTACTTTTGTCCCGACCATCTCGAAACATTTCTCCATGCCACCCACAATGCATTGACTTGCGGTAAAATCATCTTTTCGTGTCCTGTGCGTGCACTGTGTCCCAACTATCCCATGGACTGCCTGGGACAAAAGTTCTAACTTCACCGATTTCCCTTTGACTTCGGCATTTTTGGCAATGCATGCCCCACACGTCCCTATTGAACTTGTGTGGTCTGGGACACAGAAAGCTGATTTAGCTGATTCCTTTGTATTTTGGCTCCAAACCTTGAGTACGATCCATAGCCTCCAGACCCACAATGCATTAAAACAAGCCTGTGACTTCAATTTTTTTGGATTTTTTAATTTTTTCTAACTTTTTGGATTTTTTTCCTTGGATGGGGGAGTTAGAGAGAAGCCAAAGGGACCCCAAAACATGATTTTGGGCCTTGAATCAATTCTACTTGCTCGGGACTGAAGAATTTGATGCATGTTATCAAAATTACCTCGAGGGGTGAATTTTGGATAACATTAATTCAAAAGGGAAAAAATATATCCCTCTTCACTCTCCAATGGATATAAAGTATCATAAAATCCAAAACATGAGACTTCTACATCAATCTTCCCACCAAAGTAATTGTTTCTGAAATAATCAAACTTGTTAAAGATTCACAAACTAATTTTAGTTCACTGTAAAAAAATAATTAAGAGAAAAAACATAAATAATTTTAAAGGTCTAGTAATATAATTTCTAGAACACCTTACATTTCCTTCCAAATCTAAGTGGAAGGCCTTCAATAAGGTCAAACTCTACAATCGCTCAAAATTGCATTTTTAGGCCCAAAGACTAGTGTTTCTAAATAGGGAACACATTTCCCTCTAGGACTTCAACCATGACCTAAAAATATAATGGACATATAGAAACAATACAATATACATTAAATGTTGATTTATTGATTAGGTTCAATGGAATACTTTTCCACAAATTGAAAAACTCCACAAACTTTCTTATTTGACTGGGATCTACCTATTATCACATGCTCTAACATACCTTTCTAGAAATATGGAGCAGTCCTCTACAATCTCCAATCATCAAATTTTCCCAAGTCACTTTTGAACTAGATTTTATTGAGAGTTTCAAACCACTTTACCTTCTTAGCGATCGTTCATGTAAACTTGACAATCAAACCACCCCATTATTTTATAACGATTGTTCATATTAAACTAAAAATCAAACCACCTCATTATTTTATAAAATATTTTTTTATCAGTGGAAAAATGTTACCCAAAATGTCTTAGTCACATGAAAATCATAGAGTTCACAATGAGTATCGGAAGATAAACATTTAACACAAAAACACACTCTAGAAAACCTAGTTTTAGCAAAAACTTCATATATTGAAAAATATTATTCAATTTGACCAAAAACTTGTCATGAATCATAATGAAAACATCCTCTAACTATCTATACTCACTATCTATCTCAAATATTCCTTAAACTCTCTAACCAAATTTACTTACCTATGTTTACTTAGCTCATCATCACTATTTTACTTCCCAAGGATCTCATACATGCACTATACCTAAACAACTTCTTTGTATAAGCCTTTTACACTTCACTTATTGTTTCACCATACTACTTTCATGCTTATCCATGACTGCCTTTCTCATTTTTACAAGTCACCATACCAAACCACATGCTCTAGGTCTAGGAATAAGCCTAGAATGACTACTACAACCTAGGGTATCACATGGAATAACCTTGAACTCATCATACATCTCATTTATACCATCACCATTCTATTAACTTACTCCAAAAATACTTATCAAATCCAAAACTCACAACTCCATACCATTCTACATGTTTTAGGTCTAGGAATAGGCCTAGAATGACTTGACTCAACCTGTAATGCCTGTAAAAATGACATTCTAGGAACACGTTAAAACCTAACACTTATCCCGAAAATTGTGACTATTTTTTTATTAAGTTATGATAAGTAAAAAGGTTACAAGGGTGTTAACCCCTAGGGTACATTAAATTAACTTACACCACTAATCTCAACTTTATGATTGGGGAACCAGGTCTAGTTAAAAGATTAAAATATTCTTAATTTATCTCTAAGGTCCATTAATCAACATTCAACTAGGAAGGTGCCATAATTTAATTTACTTGGTTTAATGTTTTCTCCTCTTTAGTTAATGTTCAATCCTAATATGGTTAACCTCATGCTTAATTAATTTAGTTTCATTATCCTAATAGCTTAAAGTCCTTTTTATTAAATTCCTAAAACATACTAAGAACTAATAAAGACTTTACACCCCAAGGCAATTAAATGGCCCCATTCACCCATCTACACATACCCTTAAGGATTTAATTTAAACATTTAAAAAAACATTCCTACTAAACAAAATTAGGGTTGATCCTCCACCCTTAGATCAATTCATTAATGGCCACTAGATCCTAGGATTCCGGACTAACCCTAAATATCCTTATAAATATTGATTTAATCTCTTTCTTTACCCAAGTCTCCTCATTTGGTCACTTTTCTTTTGTTAAATTTGTAGGTTGGAGAGAAGGAAGCCATGGGAGCAAGAGAGGAAGAACTATGGAGGATTCTACAAGGAAAACAAGCTTAGATTAGTTTATATTGTAGATTTATTATTGTAATTTCTCCCATGCAAGGATTGAAGGGATTTATTTCAAAACTATTTGTATTTGGGGTTCTCCATTTGGGGCAAACCCTACTCCCATTTATAAATACAATTTTGAGTACTTTAAATCCACCATTTGAAGATTTTATTGCTTAAAACTATGAGATTTAGCCATTATTTGATTCTTTGGTAGTTTCCTTGGTGAATTTACAAGCTTAAAATTTTAATTAGGCCAAGTTAAAGTTTGTACAGGAGTGGATATGAGAATTTCCATCATCAATGACAAAACCACCGCTTGCAGAGCGAGCCAGCGATCCTAGGACCGCCGCCCTACAGGTGACAAAACATGAATTGCCACCCTATTGAGTGGCAATTCTAAGACCGCAGCCTTGCTTGAGTGGCAGTTACAAGACCGCCGCTCTGCACAGGGCGGCGGTCATGTTCCTTAGGAACATAACCTTAAAATATGAGATTTCTCAAAAAATAAAAGTTACTAAAGTGTTCTAAAATTCATTCGAGCTTAATTTTATATGCCTAAAGTTTCCAGTTGTAAGATTTAGTTCCATTTATTCATTCCTTAGTTAAAATTACTCGTTTTAAAGCATTTTCAAATCCAATGGTAGCAACAACAACTACAAGATCAATTCCATTTTGTTCAACTAATTTTCTTTCAATTCCAAGAGTAAAAAGGATCTAAATCTACTTCTAACATTGTTATTTTCTTACTATAAAATGTAACATATCAATATAACAATATACTTCAATTTTGTTGCCTCTTTCCATTTTCACTACAACATATATATTCAAAATAACTATAACAACTTTTCTCTACATTCAAGTTTACTATGCATACATTTTTAACATCTTACAACTTCTATATTTCTTCTTTCTCATTTACAATAATACAATTTCACAATGAAAGTAAACTTTCTTTTCCCATTGAGCATAGCTCATTTCTTTTAAAACAAAGAACTTCTTTTCTCACATTACAACTAAAACTAAGATTTTACACAAACTTTCCATCTTGATTATTTTCTTTCCATACTACAATCTAAGGAGAAGGGAAATTTTACAACTCTTCAATGAACTTCATCAAATCATATTACAACTTACAATACAACATTTCCTTTAAACAAAATACAATATTACAATCTTCCACCATGAGTGGGAATAACAATAAGGCTTCTCACAAGAAAGGTTATCTTAAGGGCTACAACAAAATCTCAAAGATTCATATCACCAACAAGAGATCTCCTTCACACTTTCTTGATCCACAAAAAAATGGGGGAGAGGAAACACTCTCCACCCAACCAAAATATCCAATGAGGAGGAGAAGCAATCCTCCTCATTGGCCCCCAAGCCCCAAACCATATTGCAATGAAAGGTGGATCCAACACATGACAACAAACAAGCTTCCACAACACAAAACTAAGTATTTTACAACCATTCCAAAACACAACCAACTCAAACTATAAGCACAATGAGGAAAAACAAAACAACAAAATATACAAGGCTTCAAACTGAAAATTCAAAGGAGCAAGAACCTATGGTGAGGTCATTTATGCCTCCCAATGGGACATGGGTGCCCACCATAAAACCTCCAATACATATCTCATAACCCCTACACACTCGTATGCCTCCCTCAAGTACCTCTTATTCCTCCCACATACTCTTATGCCTCCCTCATTCTCTTATTCCTCTCTCATAAAATGAACAAGTAATAAATGTAAGCATTCCTTGTCCAAGGTGGGGCACCCAACCCCAAACTCCTCAAAAATATGAAATAAACTCTTATGCCTCCCTACATGAAATCTCCCCATAGTCCCCTCCTACACCACACTTAGGAAATCTACCCAAGCACCCAACAAGCATTCCAAAACACTCAAAATAAGCACATACACACAAAATAAAAGAAAAAAATTAAGCAAGAGTATAGCTCCTACCTTTCCATGGTAGATATTGATCCAAGAGTCCAACACCAAGCTCCTTCAAGCCCACAAAATCACAAACAAGCTCCAACCAAGACCAAAGCACTCAAAAATTCTCTAACTCCCAAAATGCAAGAGCACAAAAGAATGAAGTAACCCCTAAACAAGCAAAAGAACTTCAATAAATAGAAAAAGGAGAGAGGAGGGTGAGGTGGCTCCATGTAGGATGCCACATCACTCATCCTCAACTCCACCTCACAAGTCAAACCTCAACCCCAATGCACAATAAATAGGTGGGTGAGTGAAATGACAAATTACTTACACACACAATCTAAGCCCACACCCCCTAAGGACAAACTTAAAGACCCATGTAAGAAAAATGTAATAAATGTCACTTTTTGACTTACAAAACACTTAATGGGGTCTATTTTTGACCCCCAATCCCTAGGTAGGGTTGTCATATCAATTTAAGAGATGTGGGACAAGTTTAAATTGTCCCACAAGCCTTCAAAATTGTCCCTTAAGGCCAAATTCGAATTTCCATGAAGGGGTAGAGTGTACAACACTCAAGATCCCAAGCACTCAACTTACAACACAAAACCCAAGAGCCATCTAGTCTAATAAATGAAAAATTTTGTCACATCCATGATTAGTTTAGAACAAGATTAATTACTTAAAAGAGACACTTAAACCCATTAATGATAAAGGGAAAAATACACCAATTTCTAAATAATTAATACAATAAATTACATCACTAAAAATCACATACTAACATTAAATAAAGGAATCTAAATAAAAGACAACACATAACCCCTTGGTCATAATTGGAGGTGATCCCCCATGGGAACCCTCTAACAACAATTCAAATACACATACACAAAAATACATGTTGTCATGGTGACCCTTGTTGAATTCACCTAACATTCCAATGTGGTTGGTCTCCAATCCCCCCATTGTTTGTTGTGAATATATTTACCTACAAAACACATAATACCTCCTTCGGCCTCGTGGCCACATCAAAACATCCAAGATAAAATATGAAATTTAAATCCACAATCATCTACATATGAATCAAATCATCATCTAGGAAATTATGATATCATTTACCATTTCTAACAACATCTCTATTCTACATTTCATCCATGTCAAAATGATCACAACATTAGTTCAATTATCAAGGCCTACTCAGTGTGACAAAATATATTACATGTCAAAAATATATATAACCATGTCAATAGCATATCATCATTAATATAAAAATGTCTCTAGAATTCCACACACATCATACTAAGAATCTTAAACCAACAATAGTCTCAGTATCTCTAACATATAACATCATACTAAGTTAGAATAATACAAAATGTCCATAAGCATAGTCAATAGTATCGAAAGAAACAATAATAAATGTCAAAGGGAAGTGGCACTACACAACCATGCCAACCCATGATGACTCATTAAAAACTTAGTTACACCTGTAACACACATCTAAGAACATGAATAACCTCATTAAAACCTTTAACAAACTTAGAACAACTAAAACTATGATTGTGCAAGCTTGAACCATGCTAAGACAATATTACAACTCATCAAATTTTGTCACTAACAATCAACCTTCATGTTTCAAATTTGAGTAAAACCTCATGGAGATTTATATGAAACCATGAAAATATTTTCCATCAATGTCCTTAACATCAATGGAAACACTAAAAAACAATGGCCAACAATCTCTGTTTTGTCATTGATGGCAACCATAAGAGAAAACACTACTACTAGACATATCTTCCATGTTTCGATGCTTCTCTCCCCCTTTGACATCTATGATAAGTGATAATATGATGAAAGACATGGAAAATGAAAAAACACATAATGAAAATAATGAAAGACATACTTACTTATTAACATGAATCTCCCTTGGATTAAACTTACACTTCTTGTTTTCTTCAAAGACATCATATTATGATCCATGTACCTAGTAAAGCATGTAAACCAGATCCACGTGAACTGATATCCTCTCCAATTTTTTCATCATCCAAGTTCTACAACTTCTTCTTGGTCCATTCCATGCTAAAACCACAAAATCTACCTCTAATGATGTCAAAACCTCCTTTCTGCAACCATTGTCCCTAAACCACTCCTTCAGTGCATCTTGGCCAAACTTCATCTTACTCTAGGATCCCACACACAACATGACATACCACCTTACAACTCTCCCTGGGTTTATACTAAATTTTTCTAACTAAAATTACAAATGTCCGAGCTCTTACCTTTTAAACAAGCCTTGAAGAAACTTAAGCACTTCATCACTATCCCTGAAACAATTTTCATCGATTTCATCCTTCTTTGCATGTTATTGCACTTTTTTAGTCAAATACTCACTTATCCTTTAATTATTCTTGTAATTCATTATTTATTTATCTATTCAAGTCTTAATGTCACCTTATACACCTTATTGAGGTCAAAAATGGATTCCCTTGTCTCAAGAGGCTTCATACAGATACATGTAGTTCATCATTATAGTACATTGCATGTTGTTATGTCTTTTATCACAATTTTCATGATAATATATCTGTTGAGTCATATAATCAACTCCCCTATCAATAATGCCTCCATCACCTACTCTTGTGTAAGATATTTTAAATATTTTATATTTTCATCCTTATTCCTTGTTTTAGGCCTTCAATTCTACACATCTTCAATAATTGATGATTCACTTCCTTCTCAAGTACAATCTCAAAATAATTTGAGAAACAACATATAATAAAATATATCTTCAATCGCCATTTTCAACCATATTCATGGTTAAAAACTAAGGACTAACCCATCTTTTTATACCTTTATATTTTTGCAAACCAATAAAACATTCTATATACACTACTACAAACTTACTTTAAGCACATATTCATCAAAGACAAGCTTATAATAGTCATCATATCAGTTTATTAACACATATCTTCTTCGATATCATAATAGAGCTACTCCTTTTGTGGAATTTACTTCCAACTCTAGACATACTAGTCACTTGCTTGAAACCACATGACCCATACAACACAAATTTTTCATGATCTTACATACACTATACCGAGACTCTTTTGAGCTTAACACAAGATAATTTTATGGGAATACCAACTTTTCAAGAAATTTTGATTTATTCAAATCTGTAGTAGGGCATCAAGGGACATCATCATCTTGAGACCATTATAACCTCCTTTTTGTACACTTTGCAGTCTAGAACATACCTTTTGACTTATTCACATTCATTCCACGGATAAAGGGTACAACATAACCAATACACCTCATTTTGATTCAATTGCACACTTTTTCTTCATACCATACAATATTTTAAATCAACAAGACACTCATATATACCTCTTCAAACTTATGCAATCTAGACATGCCTTTTAAGATGTAAGAAGATGCCTCATCACCCTATTAACACTGATTCTTAGAATTAGTCCTTTAGACTTTGGTTTGAAAATGCTCCAACTCCCTCATAATTTCATGTTAAATCCCCTTGGAGTCATTGAATACATCAATCTAGATAGAATCCCCATAAATTAATATTTCTTGAATTTCATTTCTGCTCATGTAAAACTTTCTCAAATTCCTACCATATCTACCTTATTATACTCTACCACCTCTTGAAGATCTACACAACTATTATCTTCCCTCTAAACACAATTATCAATATTTCCTTTGTTGAATATAACCATCAACATTCTCTAACTCATAGAAACTCATGGAACCACTTTGACTGAGAAAACACTACCTTTTGATCTATTTAAAACCATTTTCAATGTATAGAGTTCCTGTTTATGTAGCTATACTTCACTACACATATTGAGGCATATGATACCTATGAATCCTTCTTAGAGCATCATTAACAATTTTAATAATCTTCAAGGTTCATCACCTATGTAAAATTCTTATTTCTTGACCTTTGTAGTTCTAGAAATTTATATATCATCTCGTACACATGTCCGAGATACCCCTACATACCTCAACAATACATTTACATACTTCTTTTAGAGTGTTAATATCATAGTACTTTAAGGAATGACCTTCAAGCTAAACCTTTATGGCTAAGAACATGTTTCATCACCTTTATAGCAACACTAATTATCCATTTCAAAACTCATTTGTTGTCTTTATATATCTCGAGAAACTTAGGCATCTATATTAAAAAATTTATGGCATATGAGTACTCTAGAGACCTTTCACACATGTCTTCAGGACTAATACCTCAAAATCATAATTTTCATGCCGAAAAGTACCACCATACCTTTTCATAATATCCACCTAATCAGCCTTAGTTGATATCGGTCAATCAATATCATCACCAAACCTTACATTTTGGATCACACTCATAGCTATGATACTTTACAAATAATAACATTTTGATATTTCTTTTAGATATACTTCCTATTATAGATCCTTCAAGACACACTTCAAAAATTGTATCGCATGCCTACTTGATGACCTTATTAAAGAACCAACATAACTAAGAATGATCTAGGAGCATAAAAACCAAGCTTAAATATCATTTATCAACATGCATCCCGACACCATTTCATGATCATAGAGGGCCCCATATTTTGCATTTGTACCTTATCACTCTTGAAGTGTACCAAAAGAACTCTTTCTTCAACTTGTCGTGCACTAGAGATTGGATGGTAGTTAGGCACATATGGCTTTATTCAGTTCTAATATATTCAACTAAAGCAAACATACTTCCTTGATTTTATTTGGACTTGAAATTTTCTATCATCTTGATATCACTAGAACTCTCTTTGACAACCTTCATTTAATCATAATTCATGTTATGCATTTCCTACCAACACTCAATTATTTTGAACTCTTTGTCTTGACTAATATCCTTCTTCACCATAGGAACAATCTCAACCATCTTAGATTCCTTATTAGTACTAATTTTCCTCTTGAACTCTTTCTTCTCTTTCCTTTGAATGCTTGAAACATGATAAGTATGATTATCATCTTGGTGACAAATTCTAGTAATGTGTCCATATTTGTGACACTTGAAACACACAACACCCTTCCAAATTATAGGCTCATACACACTAAGGTTCCAACCAAAATCCTTAACTTGGTGACCATACTCATAACATGAGTAGCATTCACCCTTGAATATAATTTCATAATTTCTAAAATACGTTCTTTTGGAATCTCTAGCTTTGTGACAAAAATTATGATGAACGTAGAAACATCCATTAAAAGAAACAACATACCTCATTGAATTAGGTTGTCTAACAAGGTTAAATTTTCTTGAATCAATTGTATTTGTCTTCTTCATGTTTGATTGAGTGATTGGTCTAACTTCTTCATCATTTTCTTTTTGTTTTCCTTTAAAACCTATGCATTCCTTATCATGAGAAGATATTTGTCTTTCTAATATCCCATCAAGAGCTTCAAGTGCTCATTTATAGCCTCTCATACATATTCAACTTGTTACATGAACCTTCCAAATCAAATTTTAAGATTTCTATTTTTCTTCATTCTTAGAACAAACTTCTTCTTTACCCATTAGGGATTTAGTCACTTAATCAACCTACAATTCCAAACCTTTGATAGATTTACCATGCTCTAACTCCATGTATCCAATATGATCTCATAGATTATGAATCAATAAATATGTAACTTCGTACTTCCTTATTAATGGAGCCTCAAAATTTGAATACTTGCCCATTTCTTATGCTCCAAGAGGATCCCCTTCAAGTTATTAAACTTGCTTGTTAGTGACCTTCTATGATACCAATTTCTAGAAGAAAAATGGAATGAGGGGAGTCAGTTAGTACTACAAATTTATTACATCATTTACTATTGTTTTGTAACATCCATCAAACATAATTGAATTATATACATTCAATTAGAACATATTAGGTGTGAACCATACATTCAAATGAATATATAACATGAGACAGAAAACATAGGCACAATATATAAGTAGGACATAGGAAATAAAATCCACTCAAAACCATTGGTTGTATTACACAAAGAAATGACTCAAGTGAATATTACACAACATAAGAGATTTCTTTAGTCAGAACCAACCCCACAAGGAGCACTAACCCTTAAAACCTTGTTAATATTACTCGAGAGAAAGATACTCCTATGAATATGACTCATCATAATATATTTAACAAAAGAATTATCATATAAAACATGATGATCCCACAACTAATTATTATCCAAGTTCAACTCACACACAGATCAAACCCTCTTCAACATCTCTCTCCTTTAACTCACTATTTATTGATTTCTCATGGACTTATTTGGAATCAAACCATTGCATACATTATATTAAATCCACTTCAGATTTTTTCAAACATCCTTAGCTCTCTCTTGATTCCCTTGAATATTTTTCACTCTCTCATTTAGATTGTGTTTTTCCTTTTCACCCAACTAGTTCAAAAATGAACCAAACATTCAATTTTATATGCTTCTCAATTTAAAAACACAACATATTTTTTTCCACACAAAGGATATAAACAAATAAAAAATTAAAACATAACACCACACTCATTAAAATTCATAAAATGGACCCATATAGGTCCATCATGCACCAAGAAACCGAACAAGCCCAAAAGCCAAAAACCCCATAACTAAGCTCCTAAAGGACCTTCAGATGCATCAATATGATATTTCAAGACTCAAAATGCCTCACACATGTCAAATATATCGTTAAAAGATCATTAATTCTCACACATTACCTTGCACAAATCATATTCTTAATAAATCTACAAAGAAAGACCATTTCCTTCACAAAACAACTATTTCAAGTAACCAGTCCTCACATATGGACCTCCGATCACACCAAGGCACCTCAACTATTCCATTTAAACAATCATTGGAAATATGAAAATTATAAAATATCCATGCTTTTATACCTCTTAAAACCTCCATTAGTGCAAACCACACCTCTTTTCCTCTTCACTAAACCGAGATTCCTAGAAAGGAGTTTTGAAACTCGTTACTCTACTAATTTACACCCTTTATGTTACTTTCAAGACATATAAATGGATTCACTATGGAAAAAAATTATCCTTATTCACTCTCAAATTTATAACAAGAATCATCTAGTGTAAAACATGAGACTTATGCATCAATATTCTCAACTAAAGCAATCCTATCCGTAAACAGTCAAACTTGTTCTTCACAAAATTATTTGGTTCACCTATAAAAGCACATAGTCAAGAAAAAAATACCATCATTAGAAATCTATATGAATATAGTTTTCATAACACCTTTCACTTCCTTCCAACTCGGTTTGGAAGGCTTTCAACCGGTCAATCTCGAAACTACTCAAAACTATTGATGGAAAATTCACAACACCCCTTATTGATCACAAGTGAATGGTTGAGGTAGTCGGTCTGATTTTTCAAACATGGAGTTGTCCTAAAGTGTGATACTTTTAAATTGGGATAACCCTCCAGAGAAAGGCAGACTTTTGTCATAACCTAATGTCAACTACTCTAAAGTGCGAGAGTTGCAAACTTAATTCTAATATAGTGTTTTCCAAGGGGAAAAAGATAGAGAAAATGCATGAAAATTAAAACCTACTCTAAGGGAAGGTGATCCACCAAGGAGTGTTGAAAAACCTACACAATAAAAACAACACAACTAGAATCTTGCAATGAAAACACAATAGTGCACAATAATTTACATGTGATGAAAGACTAGAAGAGTTGCAACAAAACACAAAAGGGTGTTTAGAACATCCACAAATCTATTTATATTGCTCCCAAAATTGATACAATACACCACACTCAAGATCAAAGGCACATATTTTGCATTACAATGTCTAACAGGGAGGTTTGAAATCTCCACAAAGTGAAGAATGAAGTGAGGGGCATCTACAATGTGTCTAACCTTTTGAAATGAGAACCTCCTTACAATATATAGGAAGAATGAGAAAAAGGGAGACGGAAGGAATTTGAAATATTTCTTCAACCACCCTAAAATGCATTAAAATCACCTGCAACAATGATGGGTGCCACTTCAAAACACATACCTCCATGTATCTTCTTTATTGGAGAAGTTAAGAGGGCCATACTTTATAAATTTTTATGGTTGAACCACTGCAATTCTTCTAAATGATGTATTGTATTTCTATGTCTTTATTGATTATAAGACACGGAAAGATTTCCAAAACATCCTATTTTATGAAAATCCAAGCTCCTACCAAAAGTTATGGCCATTTGAACATGAGGGTGCCATAGTGCAATAAATGCGAGTGGTTGATCTACCTTTTCAGAGCTTTAACCCCGCATCACATCCTTCAAAATATAAAATTTCAGACTTTTTAAGATTGAGCTTGGCTATTTACACTTTGGAGATCATTGTCACTATTCATCATGAAAGCTAGATCAAGTGTTCTAAAATGCCAAACCCGCAAAGTCTGAATTTTAGACTTCGGAGTTTAGAATCTAAGCTCATTTTGTGTGGAACGGTTCACTTGGTTAGTCCAACATTTCCTCCGAACTCCCAAATGTACGAAGTCTAAGATTGATTTCAAACTTTGATACCCTTTGGATGTTTGTGTTTGGTTTTCATTACACTGTTCATCCGAATGAGAACCAAAATGTCCTAAAATGATGAAATTCAGACTTGAGGTTTTAGACCTTTGTGTCTTTGGGCACGTGGTGCTTTTCACCTGCATGAGCTCATGAAAGCTCTAAATCTTTGGAATCTTGAACTCCAAATTTTAGAGTTCAGTTTCAAACCTCGTTCTCCCTTTTTTGGGAGTATTTCCATCGAGTCCTTGAAATTCATCTTGGCCTACCTCTCGAATAAACTCACCTCTGAATTCCAAAGTCGGACTTGGAGCTCCTTCATTCCCGAACTAGCTCAATCTCCGAAATCGGTTTCGATGCGCTTGACCCACTTCACCGACCTGTTCATTAAGTCGAGCCTTCCTTCACTAGTCACCTTACAACCTCATGTTTTAGAAACCCCTAATCATGCCAAAAAAATCCTAGATCTACTTGTGAAACTCTTGTTTAGCTTCAGGTCGATCCTTTCTTGTTGTCTATCTCACCCAAGGAAAAATGGATAAGGCCGACCTTTTAGGCCTAAAGACCAACCTTCATAGATAGGGCACACTTTTCCCTCTAGGATTTCAACCATGAGCTAAAAATTTAATGGACATCTAGAAATACTCCCAAGATATAATAAATGTTGATTTATTCATTGGGTTCAATGGAATACTTTTCCACAAATTGAAAAACTCCATACACATGCATGTTTGAGTGGGGTTCACATATTGTCACATGCTCTACCATACCTTTTTGGAAATTTGGAGGAGTTCTCTAAAACACTAAATCATCGCATTTATAGAATAAATAAAACATTTCTCAAGACAATTAACTTCCTCCAAGTCACTCTTGAACCAAGGTTTATCTAGAGTTTCAAACCACTTTACCTTCTTAACAATCGTTCATAAAATCCTAACAATCAAACAACCTCATTAATTTTGGAATATATTTTAGCTCAATAAAAACCATCCCCAAAATCTCTTAGTCCCATAAAAATCATATTATTCACAATGATGATTAGAAAGTCAATATTTAGCACAAAAACAAACTCTACAAACCCTAATTTTAGAAAAAAACTTCATATCTTGTAAAATCTTCACCACTTTTACCTAAAAGTATTCATGAAACATCATGAAAATATCCTAGAATTTTCCATACTCACCACATAGATCAAATATATCTAAAACTCTCTAACGACAATGACTTACCTGTGCATACTTAGCTTGTCCTTATTATTTTTCTTCCCAAGGATCTCATACATGCATTATACCTCACAAAATCGACTGTTATGGAAAAATCACAGCACCCCTAATTGCTCACAATTGAATGGTTTAGGCATTTAGTGTGATTTTTCAAACATGGAGTTATCCCAAAGTGTGGGACTTTGAAATAGAATAATTCTTTGAAGAAGACCAGCTTCTTATCCTATCCTAGTGCTAACTACTCCAAAGTGCGGAGAGTTACAGATCTAACCCTAATATAATGTTTTCCCAATGAGACAGATAGAAAGAATGCATGAAAATTAAAACCTACTCTAAGGGAAGGTGTTGCACCAAGGAGTGTTGAATAACTTGCATAATAAACACAACACTATTAGAACTCGTAATGAAAACAATAAAAATACACAATAACCTCGCACGCAATAAAAGATAATAAAGTTGCAGTAAAACATAGAAGAGGGTTTTAAGCATCCACATATCTGATTTTATTGCTCTCAAATTTGATACAATACATCACATTTAGGGCCAAAGGCATATATTTTTCATTACAATGTTCAATAGGGAGGTTTTTAACTCCACAAATCTCTTACAAATAAGAAGAAGGGAGGGGCATATACAAGGTGTCCAATGTTTTGAAATGTGCCCCTCCTTATAATATATAGGAAGAATAAGAGAAAGGGAGAGAGAAGGAATTAAAAATCTTGCTTCAACCTCCCAAAATGCATTAAAATAACCTACTGATAATGATGGGTGCCACTGCTGAAACCCATGCCGCCATGTACATTGCCTTGTTGGGGAAGAAAGGAAGACCATACCTTCATCATTTTTGTAGGTGAGAAATCTAAAAACACTCCTCTAAAATAACATATTGTATTTCCTCATTTTGAAATACTTAATCTTGCTAAAATTGAGAGGACATTGAAAGCTTTCAAAAAGTCCTATTTTGTGCAAATCGAGATCCCATTAAAGATTTATGGCCATCTGAAAATAAGGGTGTCATATTGAAATAAATGTGAGTGGTTGATTTGCTTTTTGGATCTTCGAACTCGTGTCATACCCTCGAAATAAATTTTTTTGGACATTTGGGATTTGAGCTTTGGGTGTTTATACTTGGAGATCATTATCATTGTTCATTTAGTGGGATGGATCGAGAGATTTGAAATGCTTTGAACCTTCAAGTCTGAATTTCGAACTTTAGAGTTTGGAATCCGAGTTCATATTGTGCAACATTGTTGTTGACCAAAATGTTCCAAAATTCCAAAACCCCGAAGTCCAAAATTTGGACTTAAAGCTTCATACCTTTGTGTTTTCAGGCTTGTGGTAATGTTCATCTAACTGGGATCATGAAACTTCCAAATCTCTGAAATCCCAAACTTTGAAATTCGAGTTTGGATTTGGACTTTTCTTTCCCCTTTTGGGAACTGCTCATCGTGAGCTCCCAAGACTCGAATCTCCAAAATTGACCCTCCTTTAATGCGTTAACCTCCAAATTTCAAATTTCATGCTCCTTGTCTTTATAATTCTCCATTTCTGAGCTCCAAATATCCTACGCCATTGACCTCGAAAACCCCCGAGCTCTTTCGGACTTCATACTTTCGAGGTTTTGGGAATTCGGCTTATTTTTGCATTTTTGCAGAGAGAACTCTAAATTTGTAAAGCCCGAAGTTTGATAATTTTAGACTTCAGGAATTTTCTACTCTTTGAATTTCTTTCTCGGCTTAAGCTCGAGTCTTCATTTCTTCATTACTTCATGCAAATATGGCCCCAAAATTTGGCGAGTCCCTTTTCGAACTCTCCTCCATAGCTCGTCCATTTCTACACTAATGAATCCTCGTGACCTTGGCTCAATGAGTCATTATTTATCTGATCCGACCCCCTATGATCATTTCATGTCATTCTCCCGTTGATCTGAGCCTCGACTTTCCAATGCGAGCTCCCATGGCCAAATCAATCCCTCCACTTTCTTTCTATGAGGTCCTATTTGTCCAATTTTTCATGAGGGGAAAAAGGATAACATTTACCTTATAAGCCTTGTAAAATTCATATATAGTGTCACCATACTGATCTTGTGCTTAAGGTCATGACTTCCTTACTCATTTCCGTAAGTCACCATACCAAATCACATGCTCTAGGTCTATGAATAGGGCTAAATTGATTGCTACAACCCATGATATCACATGAACTGACCTTAAACTCAACATATGTATGATTTATACCATCAAAATTTTATTACCATATTTGAAAAATACTGATTAGCTCCAAAAATCATACCTCCATACCATTTTACATGTTCTAGGCCTAGGAATAGGGCTAGAATGACCCAACTAAACCATGCCAATCCATGAACCAGCCATGACGACCCATTACAAACTCATTAATACTTGTAACACACCTCTAGCAATATGAATGACCTCATGACAACATTCAACCAATATATAAGAGCTCAAACTATGAATGTTCAAGCTAGAACCATGCCAAGACAATATTACAACTCATCAAATCTTGTCACTATCAATCAACCATCATGTTTGACCTTTGACTTACATGTCATGGAAACTGATATGACACCATAAAATCCTTTTCCATCAATGTATTTTACATCAATGACAACACTAAAACACAACGGACAACAATTAAAAGGATTGAAAACATTTAGTGATCTATATAGGGAAAATGGATGACTTGGATGATATTAAGGTTACCTATATGATCCATCAATCTCATGATAGAATTGTTATGGAAAAATCATAGCACACATGTATGCTTGCAAGTGAATGGTTCCGGTAGTCAGTGTGATTCTTCAAACATGGAGTTATCCCAAATTGTGGGACTTTGCAATCAGGATAACTCTCTAGATGAAGGTTGGTTCCTAATTCCTCTTTTCTGATGCACACATCCAAATTGTAGAGGATATACTCTAAAATCTACTCTAACTTTCCAAGGAGACAGGGTTAAGAAAATTACAAGAAAATAATCCTAAACTAAAAAAGGTGATGCACCAAATGGAATGTTGAACACCTACTTTGCATGGAGATGAAAACCACAATTAGATTAAGAAGGATGGAAATACACCATAGATCAATCCACTGATGAGAATCCACTAACCATTAAACACAAACCATTAGACATGTAATACAATAACCATGCATAGATAACCAATATTGCAAGGAGATCAAAAGAAAATAATGAATGCAAAAGAGGGTTGAAATTCATTCACTGAGACTTGTATTATTGCTCCAAGGATTTGATACAGTGCATTACAATGGCCAAGAGGCACAAAATTACATTACAGCTTGAATGGGAGGTTTGAACCCCAAAAATTCACTTAGAGACAAGGGAATAAAGGAGGGTGCAAAGAAAAATTATCCAACATTACAATAATGCCCCTCCTTACAGAATATAGCAAGAATGAGAGAAGGGGGAGAGGGAAGAAACTCGAAATCTTACTTCAACTACCCAAAAATGCATTAAACTCTCCTGCAACAATGATGGGTGCCACTGTAAAACCCATGCCTCCATGTACTTTTCCTTGTTGGAGAAGAAAGGAAGCCCATACCTCATCATTGTGGTAGGTGAGAAACCTGAACATTCCTCTAAAATGGAGGACTGTATTTCTTCATTTTGAATAACTTAGTCTCACTTAAATTAAGAGGACACTGAGAGATTTCCAAAAGTTCTTTCTTGTGCAAATCTGAGCTCCCAGTCAAAAGTTATGGCCATATGAAGATTGGGGTGCCATACTGCATTAATGGCGAGTGGTTGGCTTTATTTCTTCAGACTCTAAAATGCATCGCAACCTTCAAAATCTGAAATTTCATACTTTCGAGCATTTTGACTTAGAGGTTGATGTTATTATTCATCCATTTGAGCGTGTGAAAACTCGAAACTCTGAAACCCGAAGTCTAAAATTTGGACTTTGGGTTTCAGACTTTAAGTTGTGATTTTTGTGTTTTGGGGCTCCAAAGTTCGAAACTCGAAACCCCGAAGTCGAAATTTGGACTTTGGGTTTCGGACCTTGCGCCTTTTAGAATTCTTGTTGCTTCAACCCTGAAACAAACCTTTGAAACGGGACTCTCGAAAGTCTAAAAATTCCTACCGTGTTGACCCCGAAGTCAAGTTTGACCCAAAACCCGAACCCGTTTTGACTTCGGCATTTCAGATTTCGGGATTTGGCTCACATTTTTCCGTTTTGTTTGGAAAAGACCCCAAACCTCGAAACACCAAACCTTAGAAGTTTAAAATTTCAAACTTCTAGAGTTTAGACTCGAAATCCACATTCCATTCGTCGTTGACCACGAAAGGGGAGTTGACCTTGAAAACCCCGAGCCTTTTTAGACTTTGGGCCTTTTCTTTATTTTTTACCTGCTTGGCTGCTAAAACTCTAAACTGTAAAACCTCTAAAGTCTGAAAACTTTGAACTTCGGGGCCCCCATTTTTTCTCAGCTTAACTCCAAGCTTCCTTCAATTTCTTGCCTCTGACATCATCGCCATTACCGAGCCCACTTGCAACCTATTCGGCCAATCTCAAAATTCAAGCTCCCATACTGAATCAACCCCATTTCTCAGTGTGCAAGTTCATGTTTGTTCAATTTTTCTGAGGGGCAAAATTAGATAACAAGAAGCTTTACTTTGTTGTTTAAATATCTAGAGCCCCTGTAATATGCTTTGTTGTTGAAAGAGGAGATGGAGTTTTAGGAAAATAAGAAATGGAAGAAAGGAATTTCTCTTTTGGATGTCACACCAAACAAATCATGATTTTTTTAATTTTAGTATATTTCTTGGTCTTAACAAAAGAGAAGGTTGTGTGACCCTTCTAGATTATAGAATCATATCTTTGTTGTTTTATGGTCACCTTGTATTCATTACATGTTTTTGGTTTCTTGGAGATAGAAATATATTAAAAGTATATACTTGGTATATAGTAGAATCTGGACCCCCTTTTCTAGAAATTGTTTTCTTAACTCGACAAAATGTACAATCAACTCGAGGCAACATGTGATCACCTATTAAATGGAAATTTACAAAACATGAAATGTGTTCATTAATCAATATGGTAAGTTACAAATTCAAGATATGCATCTCAATATTTATCTCTTAGTGATTTTTCACAAAGTTATATTTAAGACATTTGTATTAGTACTTTTGTTAAACAATAGGTTACTCAACAAACCCTAACTTACTAGGTTAAGGTCTAATGTAACCTAGACATAAAAAAATCCCATGATAGGATTTAGTTGATAAATTGCATGGTTACAAAATATTTCCATACATTTTAATTATGTTCCAAATTAGGGTTTTTGACGTTTATTTTCTTTGAACCTTTCTTAGACCCTAGGCCAACTACACTTTTCTCCCTTTTGATTTTCCCTTAATTGGGCCACTTTGATTGTATTAGGTGTTATTATAAATGTATGGATGTTATTAGAATTTTTTTGTATATCCTTTTAGCTTGAGTGCCCTCATCTATTGTCTTACCTTTTGTTACTTTTTGGGCAATATGCAAGTTGGTTTAGGCAATAATGAGTTCAAAAAATATGGATATAATTTTTCTCTAAATATATGATAATTGTAGTTCTTTTAAAATCAAAATAAGTGAAGGAAATCTTAAACATAATGTATATTTTAAAGAGAAATTACTAAGCATTTTCTAACATATTAAAGAATATTAAGCATTCATCAAAGTACACAACTTTATATTTAGAAACATAGCACACGATACTAGTTTACATGTTATTGAAAACACTAGAGTCTGTTATTTTCTATAGAGTTATTTTCTAGGGGCCTGAAAACTATAAAATTTGTTCTCGTACTATTATCTATTTTTTTGGAAACCACAAAATATTTTTGTTTATTGTATGGTTTTCTAGATATTATTACTAACTAATTATAATAAGAATGAGAATTTAAATTTTGTAGGTGATCAAAATGAAACTATAGAAATGTAAAATTTCTTTTTGGATATGAGAGTAAGACCGACATAGAGGAGGTGAAAATAAAAATTCCTTCGGCTTCAATTTGAGAGCATAAAGTGGAAGTGAAAGTGGAGTCTCAATATTCTCTACTCAAAAAGAAGATTCCCGGGATGAAAGTGAAATAAAGTGAATATGATGAAATACAGGGGAGAGATGAGGAACTCAATTTAAATGGGTACGAGAAGGATAATGAGTTATGAAAAATATGTATCTGAAATTTGAAATCTTGAAAACAATTCTCGAATATGGCTGGGTGCTTCGACACTATTGAGATAGAAACCCAAGGACATGAAATGGAATCCCTACACTATGAGAGGAGTACATTCATGTTTTATTTTAATCAATTTAGTTTCATATTTTCCCCTCCAATTCCCCTACATTCCAACTCAACCAAATACATTCAATACGTTGTGCCCATAATTGATATATCATTACCAACATCTTTAGCATCATCATTATCATCACAACTACCATAACCAACTTTGAATGACAATCCATATTTTACAGACATATATGGTGATGTTGACATAATGATTGACATGTAATTTTAGAGTAAGCCATTAAACATGCAAAATTGAATACTCCTCACCCTCCCCACATATATTAAATTTATCTTGACTAAGACTACAACTCCAATTTCTAGATGAACTAAGAGACTCACATGGGTTGTTTGTAATGTGAAGTGGGTAGATAGCCCATTTATAAGGATAGTCATAAAATCCCACTCTCTCCTAAAAATTTATACGAAATATTTTATGCACATCTCAAATACATTAATTTATGGATATAAGAAATCTTAAAGAGGTGAAAATTTAATTCTTTTGACTTACATTTGTGATCACCACTTTAAATTGAAAGTGGAGTGTCAATATTCTACTCAAAAGATAATATGCATGAGATGAAAGTGAAAATAAAGTGAATTTGAGGAAGCACATGGGAGATATGAATCATTTTGTTTATAGGGTTGTGAGGAGGAGTTGTGTTATGGTAAATGGGTATTTGAAATTTAGTAGATAACAAATAATTCCCAAATATGTCTGGAGAGATTTGAAAATGTTGAGATGGCATACCAAGTGCACAATGGGGTGACTTTTCCTTTGAGAGAAGCATGTACATTTTTAAAATTTACTAATTTAGTTAAAAATTTCCCTTTTGAGGCCCCACATTCTAACTCTTCCAAAGACATTTAACACAACGTACTTACAACCTCCATATCATAATGATCACCATCACCATTACCATCACCATAGCCAACTCTAAAGGATCATCCATGTTATGAAGACATGGACTTTGAGGTGGACATAATAGTTGACATGGATGTTCACAATATGCTATTGAAAATGGAATAGGGAATACTTCTCACCCCTCCCCGCTTTAATCAAATTTCTCCTAACTTATTGCAATGGAGGAATTATCATGGGAGGTGAGTAAAATAGGAGCAATACTTTAGAAAAGAAGGGTTAATTTTGTTAATAAGCACTAGAAAAGTTTCATATCATTAATCAAAATTAATCCACACTCAATTAGAAGAAAAAAATTTGCTAACAATGATAAGACAAAAATAATGGACACATAATTCTATTGATACATTAATCAAAGGCTCTAACACCTTACTTGATTTTACAAGATCATGATGTGCACAAAGATGAATATATAAGGAAATACAGGAGACATAGAGAAATAAAAATTAGAATAATATAATCTCGTACTTCTATTTTAGTAGTACAAAGATATCTACTTAGAAACTTAAAATTGAAAACCCCTTGAAATGAAGAGATCATCCATATATATAGCTTTACAATAAGTCTTTTCATCTACCTCACACATGAACTTTCACATCCCCTTATAACTTGTCACCTTTTATATTCCTAGGAAATAAAAGTAAGCCATTTTTCATTAATTAAATGGATCTCATTACAATATCAGACTATAGATCACTTACGTGAATAAGATGAAAAAGTGAAAAGTACCTCCTTAATGAAGAATTAGAACATGAGAGAGGAGGAAAGAAGAAGAGAGGGGATATCACTCCGATGGAGGAGAGGAAGCTTCTTCCTCGATGAAGAACAAACTTTTGATGAAACTTGTGGCAAGTACACCGAAATATATCTTCAATTTTGAATTCCTTGCTAAAGTAAGTTGCTGCAAGTGCTACCTTTTCTTCTTGAGAAATGTGAACAAATCTCAAATCACGGGTCTAGGTCTTAGAAGTATTGATGTTGTTATTGCATTGGTTGAACAAAACTTGATGATCCTTTTCATTGTTAGAAATTGTGCATCTTATTTTCACAAGAGATTCCAAGGTTTCTTCATTGAATAAGAAGGGACTCCCCACTTCTTTCTTGGCCAATTCCTCAAATTTTTTCAAGATCTCTTCCTTTGATGAAATTTCATTAATGGAGGAGATCTAAACCTCTACACACTATTGATTATATTTTCCAAAAACATTTACAAACTATCTTCACAAGAATCGATTTGGGAGATAGCCCCATTCAAACTTTCATACAAGGCACTTAGTGTGCAAGAAAAAATAGGGGACAAGTTCTTAGTTATGGAGGTGAATACATTTTTACCCATCAATATGAAAGAGTCAAAAGTACTCATCTTTGACACCAGTGGAAATACAGTGTCCCAATGATCCTTTTCCTTCTTAATTTCCTCCTTATTCATATTTAATTTTGTAACAGCAATGAGTTAAAAATCAAACAATGAGAAGATGCCAGAAACAATGTTTTCCCTTTCTCCATAACCTCTCAACCCAACTTTCACTACACCTTCCTTGTATTGTGTGAAACTAAGCATTCTTGATTTTCACGGGGTTGAAGATGTTGATAGGAGTAACCACCTCAAGTAGGGAGAGATAGAATTGAACTAGGATCCACAAATTATTATAAATAAGCACTAAGAGTACTCACGTGGTCTTCCAACAACTCATTTTCTTGTTTGTACTCCTCATTCCTAGAAATAATATGGGAAACAAACTCCTTAAACAGATGTGCATCACCCACATGTTTTGTTTGTCCCAAAGATGTTTTAGTCATTTCATAATCTACATGAGTAATCTCATATATGGGTTTCACAACTTTTGGTTGAGAAACTTCTACATACTTGATTACGGATACACCACTCAAAAAGTGAGAAGTAACCTCATATTTCTTACATCGTTTGGCCTTCATGGTCCTTGAGATAGATTCAAAATATGGTGTCGGTTCCTATTACCCTATCCTCAACTCACTCCTAATCAACTCTTAGATCCAAGGAAGGTTTCGAGTTAATGTGGGTGTTAGGAAATAAGGGATAAAATATGTGGAACAATCCCACACATAATCACAATAGTAGAAACTAATATGCAGAAAGATATTACAGATCTTAAATAAAAGTGTAGAAAATAAAATAACACAACACAAAGACAATATTTAACATGGTTCACCCAATTTGGGCTATGTCCACTAAGAATCACTTGCTCAAATTTTATTACAAGCCACCTCTTTCTCTCAATACCCATATATTTTTGGATCTACACCCAACAAACTCTATTGAATTCAAATTTGAACTCACACACATCAGCAATGATATGTCTCCTCTATTAAAAGTCCAAAATAACATCAATAGGAAACTTCTTAAGCAATTTTACAATACCATGGGTATAAAAAAACATGTTCCAAAATTGCTCCCATAAACCTATGGGTTAAAAATCCCACCCATATGAGAAAAGCACATTTCTTGAGATATCGAAAAAAATTTTGAGGCCAAACTTATTTTCTTGGTGGCTACCACCCCTTACCCCCACTCAAGGCCTGACAAGAAAAATGTGGAGAGTGTATAGTCTTTTAATGTACAAAGTGTTCAACACTTACATAAATGAAAATGGGCTCCACAACATAACAATGAGCTCAACATTAGGTATGATGGAACTTTAAGGTTCATGATGAGTGATCATATATTATACTAAATTAGATGACTCAACTACTAGAGAGGAAACACTTGCATAAATGAGAAAAGGGATGAATAAAAGTTTCCTTAGAGATTTTAGGGTTGATTTGAAATTCCTTCATCCAATGGCCTAGATTGGATTCATCCAATGGCCCAAATTGTCTCCTAAAATTGTTAGGTGGGGGTTGGTGAGATGATCATTTGATCACATGGGTCTTGTTTTGAATGGGGCCACTTGTGTGGTTTGAAAGTAACTTAAAAGTTACTTTTTCCTTTTTATTACTTTCTTTTGCAACTTCAAAGTTAATTAGACCATGACCTAGGGAATTTAATTAAACCCTCTTCCTTAATAGTTTAGTCTTTATTGGAAAATTAAATTAATAGCCTTGTGTAAATGGAAGGGTTATTTTAGACTTGGACTTTAATTTTAATTATTGCATGACTTTATAAACCACTTTATTAAATTAATTTAATATTATATGAATGAAATATCCTAAACATAACTATAGCTTAATTAATATTATTATTTAATTAATCTTGTGACAACGATTTAAACCAAAATTTACCCTTATTGTAAACGCTTTTTCCTATATATATATAACCCTTGTTTGATTTTGGGTTTCGTGTGCAAATTTTTTGTGGGTGTTACAAATATCATGTTAATGAACAAATGAATAATAGGTATTTGAAATATTTAGATGATCCTTATTGAATGAGATATACCGTAAGTTAAATGTTAAACTTTATAAATGAAATCTAGCAAAAAGGAAAGGAAATGTATGATTCACACATTATGAGTCTTTCTAATGTTAAACTTTATAAATGAAATCTAGTAAAAGGAAAGGAAATGTATGATTCACACATTATGAGCATTTCTAGAACTTAAGTCAAAGATTGAAACATGATTGTAATAAATGTGTAATCCTAAAAATATCGTTCCGTGGAAAGACCCTATCTATAAGTTTGTATTGTGGTTGTATCGTTATGTTTTGCCTTGTCATTTAAACACAAAAAAGGGATCTTGTTGTGCATCGGGTGTTTCCATGATATATGTGTGGGTTATGGTTTCGTGAACATATGTTTTCTTGTGTGTTGTCCTAGGAGATCTCCTATAGAGTCATGTGTACTACAATGTAAGTAAAAAAAAATTATTTCGTTATTTTTATTGTTCTAATTGGGTGTGTAAAATGTTGGCGTTACATGTTCCCTACACTTTTCACAACGAAGGTACTCCATTTTGCAACATGGGTCCCCTCCCACATTTATCGAATCTCAATCTGAATCACGACATATTTTTGAGTTGGGTAAAAGACAATTTAGGGGTTATGTAGGTAATTTAGGTGGGAATTGACATCCCTTATATTCCATTGGCATTAAGAAGAACCCTATATGTGCTCCTTGTTACCCAGTATTCATAGGCGTAAGATTCTAGATAGGATGTTTATTATCCTTACAAAGCATATATGTTTTTTAATGGGTTATTACTTCTACCCAAGTAGCAATTTTTGTAAAATAGTGTTTAATATGATACATTTAATATATGGAAAGAATATGGGTTCATTTTTAAAATTGATAATTTTATTAAATTAATTATGAGTGTAAGAAGTAAAATCAATGTTTTATAATTAAATATTGATGCATTTAATTGTTTATTTAGGGAGTTTTCAACTAAAAATGTTTTTGTTTAAGAGTATTTTGTCAAACTATTTACATTTTAAGAATTTTATGTTTTTACAGTGTATACAATTTTAGATCAAATTTCTGGATAAAATTGTGTTCAAATCATTCCCATAAATTAAAATAATATTAAATTGTTTATTGTTTATAAGTATTAAATAAATAAATTATATAACATTATACAATTTCTCCCCAAATAATTAAAAACCACAAAAATATCCCTCTAAATCAAATAACTTATACTGTTTGGTGTTCACATTTCATTATACTAATAATTTTCCATGTAAAATTACAACCAAATTCTATGATAAATGTTTTCACACTTCTTAAGATGTAGCTTATAGCTAACGCTTTTATATTTAGAGACTAATACGTACAAGCGAATAAAGAAAAATCTATTAGAGAACTGTTTTGATGATTTGGGCTTGTTGTGCGGTGGAGAGCGCAAGGCCGTAAGGCCTCTGGTTGTAACAGTCCAGATTTAATCCGTAGCTCACTCCCAACATATCACAATACCTAGTGTAGAATCCTATGCGATCCTCCTGCAACTTGGCATTCGACCCTTGCTCTTGCCCACATTCCAGTCCTCCATTAATGATATTTGTGGTCAATCCGTATCCGGGAAATCTACCTGCAGAAATGTCCTTGCCGGATGGAGTCCATTGTCCCGTAATCACGTCGTGGCATGAAGGTTTTGTTGCAGAAGCCGCCGTCATCCAGAACCAGATCGCCGTCTTGAACGAAATCGTGGCATCTCTGGCCACAATGTCTGGGTCGTTTAACCCATCGAATCCTATTGCCCTTCCGGCGGCTATATAAATATAGTTCCTGCCGAATAACGACAGTAAAGAATTTCAACTCAGATATAATGAAACGGGAGGAAGCATGTATTGAATGGATAATTAAACGTACCATGATAGTCGGATGGGGCCGCGGCCGTAATATTGCTTTCCAGAAGCGCAAGGAGCTTGCTGTGAGTTGCAGTAATTTCCGTTGCCATTTTTTTCTATGAGGCGGCAGTATCCCCATGTGT
This sequence comes from Taxus wallichiana var. yunnanensis, assembly GCA_018340775.1. Classification (NCBI taxonomy): domain Eukaryota; kingdom Viridiplantae; phylum Streptophyta; class Pinopsida; order Cupressales; family Taxaceae; genus Taxus; species Taxus wallichiana. The sequence continues at coordinate 934,894,657 of CM031242.1, forward strand.
ATGGACCATCTGGCGCTGTCGCCCACCAACCTATTTTTATCAACACCAACACGACATCAAAAAACCACAAATTGGGAACAGCCGTTCTTATAAATTATGAGGGAATGGAATTCGTGAATCGTTACCAGTGGTCTCGTGCGATGTTTGGGCGAAGAAAGCCGCCAGCTCTCTTTTCTGTGCAGTGGCATCACCGGTGGTGCCGAAGCCGTCGAAGGCGTTGGCTGCTGCAATGAAGGCATTGTAATCGTAGAAGTTCTTGCCTGTACAATTTCCATCGTTTCTATGCTTCAGCATTTCGTTGAACACGGTTTCAGTAATAATGGAGGCCACCCCTTCTCCGGCAGGAGTGAGAGGAGTCGTGATGGGCTCTTTTCTACATTGCCTTTGGCAGCCATTGCAATAATCAGGTGTGCACCGCTCGGCATAGGCAGGTATGCCGACCACTACCAAAGTTAATATTGAACACAGTAGAAGCTCAAGATTGCCCATTCCTACACTGCAACTGTTTAACAGAAATGAGAAATGGGAAATAGCAATAACAATAGAAAGGCAACCTTATAAGAACATTGTCCGGAAGGCGGTAATATGGGTATATGATGGATGCCCTTTGTGTTTGTTCATGTGTTAGTAAAATCTCCAGACAATGAGAGCTCAAGGAAGGATAGGTAACTTCCTTAACAATCTAGACTTAACTTACAGAATGAATAAGCCGAGGCAAGTTTCCTCCTCAAAATAAAAAAATCTACAAATATATATTCTAAATTGTAGAAGATTATATCATAGCAATAAATATATCTATTATTACGAAAAATCTAAGATCCACAGTTACAGTCAAAAGCAAAACAAATCTTAAATTTCTATTTTAACTCCTAATTCACTGTTCTAGTGTAACATGGGCAGATTCCGTTAATGGAAAGAAACGCAGCCTCGGACAGCAGAAACGCAGAATTTGTCAGAGCTTTTCCAAAAATCCTTTCTCTGAAGTTTGCCGTTTCGCTGCTTAAATTATGCAACGCTCTCAGGATTCAGGGATGACATTTCCGTTCCACTGTTATAAAGACGGAGGAATCATTTACGGGACGAAGTATTTTTCACGGTATATTCTCAATGGACAACATTAATGTGAAATTATGAAGGGACTGCGATGGCTGAAAAATGAAACGTGGCAGCAAAATTCATGGACCTTTCCAATCAATGGACGTACGAAGTGAGTTTGGGCCCTATGCCCCAAATTCCACTTGCATATCCTCCTTAATATTATGGAAAATGTGTTGTTCTCTTGTCTCAAACTTAGGACTTATACGGGTTTAAGACAATTATGTCCCATTCTCTTGGTATTATCATCCGCACCTCTAGTGCCATTTGTAAGGTTCATAGGCAATTGTGAATAGCTTGACAATGACATTGAAGTTGTGGTATTTAATGGCATGTATAACGGAATCAGTTAGATTGGAGGGAGTTAAGTAGTGGGAGAGGAAGATAGGTGACGACGAAGGGGTTTGAGGGAGGACAATTTTAATGGTAGGGACACTAATGCAAAACTTTGCTTTCCTATAACCACATGTCATTTTTGTCAATCATATGAAGGAGAAAGCAAGTGTGGTGTGCAAGTTTAAAAGGCAACACATTTTGGAGATATTTCAAAATACAAGTGGTCAATCAATACTCTCAATACTAATTTAGTTGTTTGCAAATTCAACCCTTATATTTTTAGGGTAATTGGAACACACGTAAATGTAAGGGGAATTTGCTTACACAGATCAGGAGACACTTAAGAGAAAAGCATATTGTGGAGTGGACATGGCATCCTAGGGTAGCAATTTAAGGCACATTTGTGATTAGGTTTTCTCTCTAGCTATCGGCATAACGATTGATTTCTCCCATCAAGAATCCTTATGGCGTCCTCGTCACGACCAATGATATAAATGGGCACTTTTCTATTTTTTATATTTTATTGTTTACGATGTTTTTTTATTATTGGTAAATGGTTTTGGGAGGGACCATACCCCAATAGCAAGAAGGTTTAAAACCCAAATATAGAAAAAGAGTACAGTGGTTTTTTTGACGAGTGGGGACCATACCCTAGAGAAAAAGGGCCTAATAGCTAAATAAAGCATTAAAGAGCAAAAGTAGGGAGCATCCTGCCAAAAGAAGCAAGCAAACAACCCCGCAACATCGACATATCAGCACCAAAACCGCATGAAACCAAAAAAATAGAAAAATAGTGGAGAAACAGAGATTTATTCCTTTTCCAAACCATTGGTAGATTTAAGTTTGGTGTTCCCTTTCTTTCTCCTGTCCACCACCGTCCACTCCTCGTTTTCTTCTTTCGCGAAGGACGGAAGAACAACTTCAATAGTCTTGATAAGAATGTGACCTGAAGCAATGGTGCACCATCCTTCGTAAATTCAACAATTTAGTTAGAGGAATCTTGTGCCATCCCAACGAGTTGAGAGGATTTAGGTTTTGTGGCTCCTTCTCTGGATGTTTTGAGAGGGGAGTGGTTATCCTTGAAGGGCTCTCCTCAACCAAATATGAATGAGAACTCGATCGTGAAATGTTCGGGAAAGGATTCCTTCCACCACGTTGGTTTTTCACTTGTCTTACGTCTCAAGTACTCGTAGTCATCTAAGAGATGCCCCGTTTGAAAGCAACGTTGACATCTAAAGGATAAACCCTCATAATCAATCTTCTACAACAAATGTTTTCGTTGATTTCTGATTAATTTCTATTGGAAGGTCTTAGGAGGTGTCGAGATCTAGCAAGATTCTAGCATAAGTTGTGTGAATCTGCTCAACATTTTTATCATCTGATTTTTCAAAAGAGCCTAAAGTATCTCCTATAGAAATAAGGCATGAACTATTCCAGAGTTGTAATGGGAGTCCTGACAAGCGGACCTAAATAGGGTAGGTATCAAAGGTGTATTTTAGAGGATCAAAAGACGGATACCAGGGCTTGGACATGAGCCCATGTTCACCCCAAACCCAATGTTGTCCATAAATTAAATCCCTTTCTTTAGGGGTTTCAAGAAAACAATGAAATAAGCTTTAGCATAGGGATAAAGCTCAATCTTACCTTAATCTTTTCCTTCCATCTTAGAGAAATCCAATCATGGAGTTGAGATAGCTTAGGCCAGAACTTGTGAAACCTGCAAATGAGGCCAAGTTGGGAGAGATTCACCTCCTCCTTAAGAACCTTTTGTAGCAGATCCTCCTCTATCTTTTCAAGATCTTTGAAGTCTTCATGAGGGTTTAAAAACCTACCAACATTTTCAGTGTTATCTTTTGCATGTTTGGAAACCACAACATCTAGGGACTTGGCATGACCTTCACTATCATGCGCCATTCGAGAGCATCACTTCCAGTTCTTACCTTGTCGCGCTCTAGATCATGGCTTCCCATGTTTCCCAGTTTGGAGGGAAAAGGAAATGCACCTTTATTGAGTCTTTGTTTTCAGGTCCACTGCTTGGAATTTGACCCTTGTCCGAACAAATACCACTAGGGTTAGTGTTTGCACCATGGTGGGTAATCAATCCCTCATTGTGAGCTCCAACACTTCCGGATCGCCGCCACTACCATTTCCCCCTACGGTATTAGGTTTAGGGCACGGGAGTTCGCCCAACATGTAGTCTATGATATAGAAGATATGATATGATATGATAGGTTTAGGGCATAGGAGTTTGTAAAATGATATTTTTTTATGATGTTAAGGCTTTAGATTGGACAACATGTAATTTATTAGATAAGACAAAGACATGAATAGAAACTTGGAAATAAAAAAGTGGGAGTTAAATACCTATGTGTCCCACACCTATTCCATGACTTAGATTATTCCTACCAAAATAATATATGTTATTTGTGCTCCACATTATCATCCCCACCTCACTCACATTATTCACATGAGTGCAATTTTCACTTAAAGCCTAGGTCAAATATAAAATGGGGGAAATCCAATAGGTTATAGGTTAGAAAGCCTACCATAATGCTCCCTTCTTGTAACATTGGGTAGCCCTCTTTTAAGTTGTAAAATCCATTAATTGTAGGGAATGAGATGTGCAAACAACCATATCTTATTACAACTTACAAATCTTCGCCCAGTGGATGGAGTGTGAGAACATGGTATAGGGTGGTTTGAGCCTCCTCCATATTTCAATTGCAAGATCAACAACACAACATTGCCATAAAATGACATTGTTATTTATTTTATTTTCGAGTGTCAAGCTCATCAATTGGATGAAATTTAATTTGTTAGATAAGATGAAGAAATGAATGGAAAGTTGGAAATAAACATGTGGAAATTAAATGGGAATTCTCTCGCATAACTCACATGACACTTAAGAGACACAAATATGTGGAGTGGACTTGGCATCCCAGGTGGTGATTCCACGCATATATTTGATAATTGAGCCCCTCCAATGGTTATTCATATGAATGATACGCAAATTTTATATGATGATCAAGTTTTTCTATTTTTTATTTTTTTTTACCATTTATTTATCAAACATATAATATGTCAAGATAAAACTTTTACATTCATTTTTCGATGGTTCTAGATTTTGCAATAAACGTAGGAAATTATATGGGAGGAAATAAAACAATCAATCTTTTTTGGATAAGGAGAACCTTGTTGTTGTGTTGAGCATGGGCTCCACGCACTCTCATCCAAATTACTAGTTTATTTTCATCACTTTCTTATCACTCAGACATGTGGATGAGGCTGCATGTGCGGTGGATGGGAATGCTTATAGTATTGTGAAAAACTTAGGTCGGGAGTCGAGGTACATGAAACTATGTCGCTAGCATATTTAATGTAATACATGAGAATCAAATGCAAAATTGAGGAGAAGGGAGTTCCCACATAATAGTTGGAGATGTTTTAATGGTCAAATATACACACACAAAAATGTGGGAGCAAATTTGAGAAAAACAACTTCAAGTGGGTCTAGTCTAACAATTTGGAGAGAATGTGTGAAGGAAGGTTTGTACACATAGATGAAAACATCACCATGGAGCCCATAAGGTAATAAATAATCCATTTCAATATAAATATAAAATTGTGAGATTTTAAAAATTCTACTTGATTAATTTATAGATTATTTTGTATGCGATAAAATTTTGGGGAGATAAAAAAATGTGAATAATTAGATATAGAGTTCCTCTCAAACGTATATAGAGTTCCTTTCAAATAATAAAAAATGTGGTTCTAAAATATATTTTCACAAATGGCCTAGCTGAAAGATGCCAAAAGTATAAGAAAAAGGAAATAATATGTGGAAAGGTAAACTCGTCAATGTTTGTAAAAAAAGATAAAGTGGAATCCATTAAAATAATTGAAATCGATTCTTTTATCAAATGTTAAAGTTATGTTGAACTCAAGGTCTTGGGCTATTGGTGAGTTACAAGTAGTTTGTAATCATCAACTCAACTTCCATTCCCATTGAGTTCATTGGATGTTTTCAATAAGTGGCCATGGGGACACCTTGAGGTAGGGTCGAACTTCTCCATATGGACCAAGCGAAACATAACGAGGCACTCTGAATGCGGATCGCTCATGGACATTAAAGACGTAAACCCACCCCCATGTCTCACTTAGAGAAAGTGTTCCTCCACCACTCCAGTTCATAGCTCTGGTATAATAAAAGTGTTTACCATCCAAAGTTTTGAACTCAAGGTCTTGGGCTATTGGTGAGTTACAAGTAGTTTGTAATCATCAACTCAATTTCCATTCCCATTGAGTTCATTGGATGCTTTCTATAAGTTGCCATGTGGACACCTTGAGGTAGGGGTTGAACTTCTCCATATGGACCAAGCGGAACATAACAGGGCGTTCCGAATGTGGATCGCTCAACGGGCATTAAGGACGCAAGCCCACCCACATGCCCCACTTAGATAAATTACTCTTCCATCACTCAAGTTCATATCTCTGGTATAATAAAAGTGTTTACTATCCAAATTTTTTATACATGGACCCAGAGAAAATAAAAATGAAATATTTTCAGGATGGCTCCCTAAAACATTTTTCCACGAGCTGTTGAAAACCCTAAAACTTACCATAATATATGTGACAACGACAGGGTGCTTAAGGTGCAGTGTTTTGCCTCAGAGCGGTGCGGCCAAGTTGATGCTCCTTTCGTGCACTGGTCGAGTTGGCATCCTCTTTGGTAGGGTTCCCATTGATGGCGGCGGCGGTGGAGTTGGGAATGGTGGCAACAAGTCTGGATCCTCCCTTATTCGTCCCGAAATTATTGGTTTGACGACCTTGCCCAAAGGATTTCATAGTGTGGCCTACGACGGTAATTCTCCTAATGGAGTGCTCGTGGCTAGCTACGGTGGTGGCTATGGTCATATTTCCTGAGTCCTCATCCGTACTGTATGGGAACACTCTCTACATGGACAACTACCACTACTTGTGTGATATGAATTTTTCCCATTTAATAATCCTAATATTTTACCATATAAAAATCCTCCTAATGTATTTTAAACCAAAAAAACAATAGTTCAAAGATTAAACATAACACAATGGGGAGGACTCTATGTGCCTCAAGTAATCCCTACGTGATACTTTAGATATGCATATCTAGGTGAGGACTATGTGTGGCTCAGGAAACTCCTAAGTGATACCATAGATTCAACACCTCAAGCTATGGCCGCATTATCAGGAGGAAATATGTAACAAATAATCTTCTTGCCCCGTCCAGGAACCATCTTGGGTTATACGTTACATACCCCAGTTAGGACACCCCTCTAGAATGCCCCTCTTCAATGCCCACCACTTGCCTTCACTTGGTATCAAATAACAATTACTTATCACACATATTCCTATGGGTATTAAAACCTCGCACCATAATTTAAATATACTTTATGAACATTAATATGTTATTCAAATAGTACCCACTAATTACCCTTCCCAACACATTTGTGTTCGAGAAATTATTTTTATTTTATCCATCCTATATTAAAGGGGTCCTCAAATATTTAGACTTCGGGTTTAAATAACTTTTACTAGGGTGAGTTTGGTAACCAACACACATTTTCATAAAAATAAATTCATCGGTCTATAAATATTAATTTTAATCCCTCCTTTTAAAAAGGAGTTCAAGAACTTATTTAACTCTTTATTCCTCCCTATTTTATAGTTCTAATTTAATTATTTCTTTCCAATTTTAATTTTATGTATTTTTCTCTTAATTAAATAACTTTAAAATTAATTCATTTCATTTTAATCATTTAATAACTTCTAGAAATTTCAAGTGGGAAACCTTGAATAATATTTTATTAAAATAAAAATTGTAATGTTTCTACCACGAGTCATATTTTTTAATTATTTATATTTATATTTTATATTTTAAATATATAATCATATATTATTAGTATTTTAGATTTTAATATATAATCATTTAATATTGAACTCTCTATTAAATATTTTTTAATAAGTTTGATATTTATTTATTTACATTATTTATACAATTATTTAACCCATGTCACAAGCCTTATAGGATTAATGGCTCTGATACCAAAATGTGATATGATTGTTTTCCATTTAATAATCATAATATTTTACCATATAGAAATCTTCTAATGCATTTTAAACCAAAAAAATAATAGTTCGAGAGATTAAACATAACACAATGGGGAGGACTCTATGTGCCTCAACTAATTCATATGTGATACTTTAGATATGCATATCTAGGTGAGGACTACGCATGGGTCGTGCAACTCTGAGTGATACCATAGACTCAACACCTCAAGCTATGGCCACGTTATCAGGAGGAAATATGTAATAAATTATCTTCTTTGCCCTGTCCAGGAACCATCTTGGGTTATACTTTACGTAGCCGGTTAGGACACCCTCTAAAATGTCCCTCTCTAATGCCCACCACTTGCCTTCACTCAGTATCAAATAACAATTACTTGATAACATATATTCGTGTGGTTATTAAAACCCCGCACCACAATTTAAATAATTTTCACTGGGTAGGGTTTCAACCAACATACCCGTTCAAAACAACTTTTATTAATTACTTTACGAACATTAATATGTTATTCAAATAGTACCCATTAATTACCCTTCCCAACACATTTGTGTTCGAGAAATGTTTTTTATTTTATCCACCCTATATTAAAGTGGTCCTCAAATATTTAGAATATTTCCATATAGGTATATCCAATCCCCATTCATCTTCGAGTTTAAATAACTTTTCTTGGGTGGGTTTTCAGAATCGACACACCTTTCCATAAAAATAAATTCACCGGGTCTATAAATATTATTTTTAATCCCTCCTTTTAAAAAGGAGTTCGACAACTTATTTAACTCTTTATTCCCCTATTTTATAGGGGATTCTAATTTAATTCTTTATTTTAATTATTTCTTTCCAACTTTACTTTTATGTCTTTCTCTCTTAATTAAATAACTTTAAAATGAATTCATTTCATTTTAATTATTTAATAAATTCTAGAAATTTCAACGGGAATTTGTCACATGACAACTCACCTAGGGTAAGGATCTTAAATATGTTCTTTCACACAAACCGGGTTGTTATTTTGATGTCATAACACTTAATTTTGGAGGAAAATTTCGAAGGACGAATCTATGTTCATCTCTTATGGGATTAGATAGGACTCTATGATTTTCATGTCTGGTTTTTTAAAGGGAGGATCCAAAGTTTGAAAACTTTCACCTTTTAAAGAGGCACCGCTTAAAAATCTTCTTCCTCATCAACAAAAACTTCCCTTCCTCCCTCTCGCCTACATTGTGGAACAATGCTCAGAATCCCCCTACCTTGGAGATTACCAATGTAGAATCTTTGACCTTAAAACACAATCTAGAAAAAAAGGCTCTCATTTGCGAGATCCAATGGATTCACTCCTCTAGGACAAAAAATTGTGAATATTTCTTATGTGCCCAAGGATTTTTCATAGTCTACTTCTATGACCTGGAGGATTATCAAAGGGTCGAGTGACGAGGGCCCTTAGTTCTGAGGTTCGGTAGGGTTGTTCACTACCCCATGGTTTCCACAATTTGATCTAAGTTCCTACTCCATCTCGTGTGTCCTTGTTTGGGTGAGGTTGCCTAATCTTCCTCTTAATTTTTTTCTTGCTATGGAAGATATCGGCAATAGTCTAGGGAGGTTCATAAAATAGGATGACAAGCGAATACATAGTGGTCTCCTTACTTATGTCAGGATCTATGTAGAAGTGGATCTCAGTAAAGGACTTTCGAGATAAAATGATGCTCAAGATGGGAGATGTGACTCACATACAGACTCTTGACTATGAAAACATGGCTTTCAGATGCTGAAAATGCGGGACTCGAGCCACCTCCAATATGCGTTTCCTCATACAAAAGCCTAAGCTTTAAAGAAAAAAGTTCCCAAACATTAGAGCCCTCCAAATCTTGAGGATGACTCGAATCTAACTCATACATTCAAGAGGATAAAGAAATAGATCCATTTAGCTCTTTGCTCACTGCTACTGATTGATTGTGCTAAGTTGGGACAACCTTTGGTTCATTCTCCCTCTTTGGAGACACATACTCTAGGAATTAAAAGACCTCATGAATCTAATCATTTTGATTAGGATAAGGATCGTACCATCTATCTGGACAAGGAATTACAATTTTTCACCCCTCCAAACTTGGCTATACCAAATTTGATGAGTTCGGAGGAACACTTACTAGGAAATTGGTAGTTGGTGTGTTCAAAGAAGGGGAAGAAGGGTAAGCACTAATTTCTTATCCTCTTTTTCCTTTCTTCCCTTCTTCAGTTCTTTTGTGGACGCCTCTTGGTTGCTTCCACTTAGTTGTTTTGAAAATTTTTGGGCTACATATCCTCTCTCTCCCTCTTTGTTGTTCCTTATTGTTGCATCTTATTACAGCTGCGTGAGGAATTATCTCTATTTCTTTCCGTGTATTCTTTGTGACTTCACCTGTGAATGCCGTAGCTTCTTCATGTTCTCTCTTGTTTTTATTTTCTATTTTCTCCTTGTGTTGAGTGGGAGGTTTCTTTGGTTTCTTCTTTTAGGTTGCTTGCATTGGTTCCCTTCTTCATTGCTTTGTTTTGATCCTCTCTTTTTCCCTCTTTATTGTACAAGGATTTGGATCCTTTCACAACCCTCGCATTTACCCTTTTACCAAAAAAATGTTAAAGTTATGTTTGATAACACTTACTAGATGGACATGGATATTGTCCCCACGTCACTAGTTCAAAACTCCCCAAGTCCACTACAAGGTCAACTTCTATGCCATCTAAATCCCAAGAAGAAGAAAATCCACCATAGATTATCCATATCGACCTCAATTCTTTTTACTTTGGAAGGCCATGTTTGAAGTTATGCTTGGGAATTAATTTTTCTACAATTTAAACTAATAAACTCACTTCTTCTTGGATGGTTTGCACTCCCACGTTGCCCATCTCTTCCTTTACAAAACACTTCACATGTATTGTCTTTGTTTTGCGTTTGGTAAAGAGAGTTTGATCCAACCCGAACACTCTTGGTGTTGTTCTCTTGACATAGAGTGAGTAGGATTTGCTCATAACCACCCTCTTTAAAAAGAGAAATGAGATACCCTTAAATTGTGTGTATAATTAAGTTTTGCAACACAAGTGCTAAAAAAATTGATGTATTAGAAAACACCATTTAATTAAATTTTTATATCACAAAATTCAATATACTCCTAAAATGTCATTCACATATCGATGTACGTGATTATATGTGATATCACTCGTAATAACATTGTCCTCATAAAAATATGTATATAAAAGATACACCCCTATATTGTCTTTGTAGTTAAAATTTGGATAAATTCTAGTGTGATCCAAGAGAATATACCAACAACATTTCCTACTATATTTCCAAGCCTATATGTGTAGCTTGTAGTTCATTTCATTAGAGTGTAGTACTCTAAAACATCAACCATAGGTTTGTAATACCTCCATGACTATCCAGCTATCTCTAATAGATACCACCCACACTCCAACAATAGTGCGGTGAATCCATTTATTTCTAGCACATGTTGCACACACTTCTACAACTTGGCATAATAGAATCTTTGTAGATCTGCCATGACACCACACAAGTGTCTTCCACACCTTCGATGGTACGGACCATTGGATACAATAAGGTCCAACACACCATTATTCCAAACCACAAATGATTAATGAACAACTCACACTATGGGGTACCGTGAAGTATCAACAACCTTATACCTCCATCATAGAGATTCCATTAAACTTAACTTTGTGTTATGCCACATGGCATTACCAACATTTTCATTTTTGTTGGAAAGGTTCTTCATCACATTTATTTTCAAGATGGTGACCACAAAAGCTTCATAGTATGTATTGGGTTGGATAATGTCACATACCACTAAGTGGACCTATACGATATTGAGATTCATGGTCTAGAATGGAGACTTTGTATTTATTATATATGTCAAGTACTAGATGTGACTCTTTGTAATGGATTAATTTATGAAAATATGAGAGTGGAAGAAATAGATAGAGAGTGTAGTAGTAGTAATATTAGCGAAGTAGAAGTAATAATAGTAGTAGGGGGACTAGTACGAGGAGGAGTAGCGGTTGCGGTAATAGTAGAGGCAAACAACAGCGACGGCGAGTAGTAGTAGTAGTACTACTAGTCCTAGTAGTGGTGGTGGTGGTGGTGGTAGCGGTAGTGGTAGTAATGGTAGTGGTAGTAGTAGTAGTAGTAGATGTTACTACTACTACTACTACTACTACTAATAGTAATACTAGTAATAGTAGTGACATCTACTACTACTACTAATGTATACACAAAATTATGCACATTAGACATTATTTAGCGCGGTATTATACTACTATTTAGAAGGTTCTCAAGTGGATAAAGTATTAATTAATCCCACCTTTTGGTCATCTTTATTTTATATTTTATTTCGTCATTCCCGCATATTTTATTACAATCATCCGCCCATTTGAAACTGCCCCATCATTCTATCCCAAAATCAAGGCGCCCAGGGCTATACTTAGGGCACCTCGGGGTGCCCTGGACCCACCTTAGGCGCCACGGTCTATGTACAACCTTTCTTGCTTCTTTTTAAGGCCCTCTCTATCCATTTATTGTCTTCATCTTTTTCCCATTCAGCCTTGTCGGGATTAATTATGAAATTAAGCTTGAGAGCCCTATAAATATAAAGTTATAAGATCATAATAAGGGTCCTAGGTCCTAGCGTCACATACTACTATCACTCCATCTAGAGTTGCATCCATTACATCCACATAATGCCATGTATAAGGGCTAGAAGATTTACATCACACAAACCGCATAGGGGGAGGTATTCTATTATATTCCATGCACACATGTTATTTACATTTTCTATAGTTACTATTGCTCGCTACGTCACACAAAGGTCTGCGATGCAGCGAGAGTACCTAAGGCACGACATGCACACACACACCAGAACTACATCCGTGTCTAAAATGTAGTGCAACACTCAATAATAAGTCCACTAGCTTGGTGGTTGAGGTAATTCCAACGCATTCATTTACATATTTTATTTTTCTAGGGTTTGATACTTCCTCTTGTATTGCAGGTCATTTTCGAGCTCATCCAAAAAATCCAGCATGAGAGACAAGCAAAGTTTCAAATTAACTTACAACCCTACCGAAACTAGTTTCTGAGCATTTGTAAAGACCAGGTGCCTAATCAATTCAAAACCTCATGATCTACCCTTTGTAAGACCGTTGAGTGACTATGCAGGTTACGGAACTTTCTGTTAGACTCTGCTGACATTATGTGACCATCTACAACAATCAAATAAGTCATTCTTCTACCTCCTTTGGCATAGTTAGGGTTTTATTTCATTTAATATAATTATTTAGAATCATTCCATATTATTTACTACATTTATATAATGTTTTAGTCCTCCTAATTAGATTAACATTAATACCCTAGTGTCCCCTTTTAGGCCAACTAGAACATTACATCATCATTTTTTGTTAATCATTTTGGTGAACCCGACCGTATACGTTTTCCACCTTCCTCTCTCTCTCACTTTGATAGGGTTTTCACCCCTTTTTCCATGGCTTGATCTCATGAGGAATTCACTAAAGCTCACCTTAAAGCCATCAATGATCACCTTTCCTAACACCCATAAAATTTAGATTTACTTTTGCATGTGGCTCATGAAGAGGCTACTAACTTGGCTGAACTCAATCCTTCTATTGTTTTTCCCACTTATGTCACCACTCAACCCCTTACTTCTACACTCCCACCTATCTCCACTATTCTAGTTACAATTCCCACTCCTACTAATCATTTCACACCTCCTTTGGTCTCACATCAATGAAAAACCTCCTCTGTAGGTAATCAAGATTTAACCTCTTTATATCATGATCTTCAGGCTCAAATTCACAAATTACAATAGGCCACTACATCTCCTTCTTTAGATTCTACCATCTTGTTGCATACTCCATTCACACCTATCATTTCCACCTACCCCCTCCCTCCTAACTTTTTCACCCCTAAATTTCCCTCTTTCAATGGACATGGTGACCCTGCAGGAGCACCTTTCGTGCTTTCCAGTTGTTTTTCTCGATTTTAGTGACAAACATTTTCTCTTGGCTAAACTCTTTCCTCGTAGTCTCCATGACTATGTGATACACTTTGGTTCTATGATTTACTGTTTATTCTCGTATCTTCTTTTACCCATTCGGCTGATGCCTTTCTCACACACTTCTCCATCAACATCGGTTCTAAGATGACCTATGCCCAGTCTATCGCAACTCAAGCAAGGAGCTAATGATAAATTTTCCAAGTATGTCTTACGATATTAGAATCATATTGCTATTATTACTAATGTCTTGGCCGATTCCAAACTACAAGATTTTTGTATACAAAATCTCTTAGCACCTCTCCAAGAAAGTGTTCTTTTTTAATCCTTTTATTCCTTTGATCAACTTTGTCATACTCTTAAGCTCTATGAATCTAAGCTCGTATCCATTGGCAAAATTAATTATCAGGAATAACCTCCCTCCTCCACTCATTTTCTAAATGAGACACCATTTAAACCCTCTCGCATTCAAGCTAGCTGACAATAAGATCATTGTTAACACTATTACTCCTTCCAAGGCAATGTCATCCCAACCGCTTAGGTGTACGTTCACCAACCTTCCCATGGCACCACATTTTATTTTAAAATAAATCCTCAACATAAATCTCATTACCCTTCCTCCACCACTTGAATTACATCCATTACGATGAAAAATTCTTTGTGACTATCATCGTTTGTGTGGGCCACTCTACCAATTGGTGTCTAAAGCTTCACACGATTATCCAAGATCTCCTTGATAATGACAAGCTCAAATTTCCGGAACCTACTATCCCTCCTCCCTCTAAGGATAAGGGTAAAATTAAATTTTTTAACATTGATCCCCACCAACATGACAAAAATACCACGGATTCTTCCACTAATCATACATATCATGCCACACCACCTCCAAATGTGGATGCACTCGAATTCTTAGTCACTAACACTGACATAACCCCACCCATTATCTCTTTTTCTCATGTTGACTACCATGTTACGTTTGTATCTGACCATTTACATATACATGCCTCTATCGGCTCAACCTCTATTAACAACACTAAGGTTGATCCCTCTTCCCCATTAGCGCATGTTCCCTATCCTTCTTATGATCTATCGGTTACCCTCCATCACAAATCCACTACCCATTCAACCGACCCTATGGTGTTGTTAAGTTACATATCACAGTTGGTCCTCTCACTCTTCTCCTCCCTTGCCTTATAAGTCAAATTGTTAATGAATGTGACTTACTTCTTAGCCTCAATTGGATTCATAAAACCCAAGCTATTATTTCTATGAATCATTTACGCCTCAATTTTTTTACGAAAACCAAGTTATTTCTATTAACGATGTTCCTCCTTCACCTCCATTATCAGTGCCTTCTCATTCCAATATTCGTGTGTCTTCCCCTCTTACTCATACATCTCCTCGACATTTCCCACAACACATCTGATTCCTAATTCACCACCTTGATTGGCCTCTACACAACCATGCCACTCCATTAGTCCCACATGCCAACATAGGCCTATTCCTAAGACCATTACCACATCCCGCCATCGATCACCACCTCACTTTATCCCACATGGATCATCCTCTCCTCTCATCTGACCCGATTGCCTCGATCTCCATCACCTACACATTTTACTACGCCATAAAATTTGTCTTATGTGCACCCATCACATGCATATCAGCTTCATTCCCCCTTCACATCATTTTTACACCATACCACCATTTCTCGAGCATCACACTCCTCTTTCATCATCTCGGACACCGGTTAATCAACATTTGTCTTTCGACCTTATCGAGTCATTTCTCCTACATGACCGCTTGGGGAAACACACTACACACTCCCCCTTCCCCATATTAGCATAGCTACATCTTCCCTCTTTACATTTTCTTAACTCCTTTCTTCCGTATATAGGTATGTTTCTTATACGTCACATCACACCCTTGTTACTCAATGACACACTTTTGTTCTTGGTTCACCTTTGATTTGTTGAGGGATTACCATTACACTGAACCCCACACACTACACTCTCGGTTCTATACATTTACATTCTATCAAAATTTCTATACATATCCTACATCTTACATTATCCTATACATACCTCATCTAGTAGTCATTCATACATCATCTATCTCATACACACTACATTAGTTGTCATCTCATGTGTCTAGTTTTGCATCTCTTCCTTACATTCTATATTTACACTAGGTTTCATTATAGATGTGTATAGCTTTACCTATCATCACTATATATCCCATCTACACACCCTACATTTCCTACATTGTATGATTCACATAGCGCATCTATCCATCATATACATTCTACATACTACACTAGATTCCATTACATATGGGTCTAGTTTCATCTTATCATTCTTACATATTCCATTCCTATATACACCTCCTATTGCATTTCATACATTACTATCCACACCACATATCTCACATTGCATTACCTACACCGCGCATTTACATCCCATATTCATCACTTGGTCGTTTACACTACGTTGTCTTCTATGCATTGCACTCACCACCCTATGATGCACTTTAGTTCCTCGGTCCATACTCGACTGTCGAGGGTTTACCAATCAAATGGACCTTACATTCACCAATGTAACATTTTCCTCATCCACCATTTCTCACGTTAGTGCATACACCTTAGGTTAAATTTTCACCCCTTCTTATCATCTTGTAGTGGTATACACTTTAGGCTAAATCACCACCCCCATTCTATCATTTGGTAGTGGCATACACCTTAGGGTCAATCACCACTCCCTTTTTTCGATCCCATAGTGGCATACGCTTTAGGCTAGATTGTCAACCATTCTAACCTTTTCATTTCACTGCGATATACACTTAGGGCTAAAATCATCACTTTGTCAATCACATAATTTGTGGTATACACTTAGGCTATAGGGTCCACACACATCTTTCCATATGTCTCACCCCCATACACTCATTCCATAGTGATATATGCACTTCGGGATAAGTCATCACTCTTCCATTCAAAATTCATGGTATACGCTTAGGCTTTAGGGTCCAGTGCATCCTTCCCTATATTTCATTCCCATTCACCCACTCTATAGTGATATACGCTTAGGGATCAATCACCACTCTTCCATTCAATAAGTTTTGATATACGCTTTAACTATAGGGTTCACGCACATATATTCTACATATCACATTTCATCACCACTACACATACACACCCATCATAACACACTAGATGTAACTAATAGTAATCGACCATTTCCCAATGACGCACTCCCGTTTATGACTCATTATTGACTATTGAGGAGGAAACCAAATGAACCTCACTGCATACACTCTATCCACTGGGGCCACGTTGCTTCTGTCATTCCATATTGCATTCCATTCCATCCATCCACAACATAGTGCATTGTCTTGGGGAATTTACTCTTGTTGACTATTATTTTGTATGATCACTTTACTACACATGTTTTCTTGATTTATTATATTTCATTATCATACACACATGCACATTCACACCTTTGTTTAGTGCAGTCGTAAATATAGGACTCTACATACAACATGGATGTTCAGCTTCTATACTTCAAATCTTTGGTCGTTGGGGGCATCCAAATTCATCTTATCCAGGTGTTATTGTTTCATTTTGTACTTAGCATCTTACACTACTTGCTTATACACACTTTGACATATTAGTTATCACCCTAACATGTTAACGGGTGTTCCATGTGCAACACTTGTTTTGCAGGATTACATGTTTTTATGACTACTTGTTTATTTCTACTTGTCTTCTTTGTTTTCCATTATATGTGGGATTTTCCCTTTACTTGTGTACTTTGCATTATTTTTGGCTATGATGGCCTTGCGTGTCTTGCAACATCGTGAATGATGTCTCATGTTTGCAACCTACTTTGTGTGGTCTACTTGTTTTCTTGTGTATTTACACTACTGTGCTTGGTAGTTTCTACATTGTCTACATATTTTACACTTGTCTTATTACATGCATGTTTTTGGACTAACACTTGTATTGGCTAGCCATCCCTTTTGTGTGTGCTTTGGTATCTACCAATTGTTTCCCTTTACCCCCTACGGGATAGAGTTCTACAGTCGAGTGCGGTTGGTCTTCTTTTGGGGCCGCATTCTCCTTCCAGGGTTGTCGCATGCACCCCTAAAGAGGGGGCATTATTGTGGGTTTTATACTAACACAAACGTATTTACTTTGGTTCAAACACGTCAAGTGAGTTCGAGTAGTCTACAAACTCCATACATAGTGGCCTTAACAGGACATGGTGTCCTTCGGCAATTCTACAGAGTAGTTATAGGCTTGGGGGTTACATTGGGTGTGCCTCTCTACACTTCTCCGTCCAGTGGCATCGGATCACCCAAAAACTAGGATAGTACAGAGATCTCTTCACACATTTTAGTAGAAGTAGTTAAAGTTGGAGGACACAGTGCATTTCCTCCCTATACTTCTTCAACCAGGGTGACGTGAGATCGCCCAAAAAACTCGTGACAAGACGAGGATATCTATCTACACCCTTTTTCTCAACATAGATCGGGGCACATGTTCCATTTACAATTTTTCCAGTGTATTTTACATTTGTGTACTTTACACATATGTATTTTACACATCATTTTTACATACATACATGTTTGACTACTTGATCGTTTTCTCCTTCCAAGTCCACCGTATGAGAAACAATCGGTCAAATTGGGAAGCAACAACAACCTCAACAACCACGATAATGACAACGACAACACACCGCTATAGGCACTTGCCTTTACTAACCATGCAGGTACACTACACACATAGCTGACTATACACACATTCTACCCTAGGTTCACTCTCATCACTTTTTATGCATATTTTTCATCTTTAGAATCCACGTTCCTCCATATTTTTATTTTTTTCATTCCATGCTTAAGTCTAGTCCATCGGCACGTCTTCTTCTAGACTCTGCATGGATATCAAGTAGGCATCTCTATTTACTTTATGTTACCAAGCTTTTCACTCACCAACATAAAGTGGGGAAAACATAGACACAAAATTATGCACATTAGACATTATTTAGCCTGGTCTTATACTACTATTTAGAAGGTTCTCAAGTGGATAAAGTATTAATTAATCCCACCTTTTGGCCATATTTATTTTATATTTTATTTCGTCATTCCCGCATATTTTATTACACTTATCCACCCATTTCGTAATTGCCCCATCATTTTATCCCAAAATCAGGGTGCCCTGACTGTCTTAGGACACCCAGGGTGCCCTTGTCCCACCTTGGGTGCCCTGGTCTATGCACATCCTTTCCCACTTCTTTTTGGGGCCTTTCTAGTCATTTGTTGTCTTTATCTTTTTCCCAGTCGGCCTTGTTGGGATTAATTACGAAATTAAGCTTGATAGCCCTATAAATATAAAGTTATAAGATCATAATAAGGGTCCTAGGTCCTAACCTCACATACTACTATCACTCCATCTAGAGTTACATCCATTACATCACTTGCATCCACATAGTGTCATGCATCAAGGCTAGGAGATCTGCATCACACACACTACATAGGGGAGAGATTCTATTTCATTTCATGCACATATGTTATTTACATTTTTATAATTACAATTGCTCACTACTTCACAAAGTGTGACTGGCACAAGAGCACCTAGGGCATGACATGCACACACACGAATTACATCCGCGTCTGAAATGCGGTGCAACACTCGGTAATAAGTCCACTAGTTTGGCGGCTGAGGTCAGGTTTGACACATTCATTTTCATCTTTTATTTTTATAGGGTTTGATACTTCCTCTTGTATTGCAGGTCATTTTCAAGCTCATTTTATAGATCTAGCATGAGAAATAGGTAGAGTTTCATATTAACTTGTGACCCTTCCGAAACTAATTTATGAACATTTCGCAGAGACTAGAGCATCCAAGGGCGCTGCCTAGTACCTTCTAGGAACCTCGGTTAGTTCAAAACCTTCGGATCTACCCTTCACGGGGCCGTTGAGTGGACCTGTTTTGGGTTACGGAACTTGTTGTTAGACTTGTGACACTATGCGACCATCTACAAAAATCAACTAAGTCATTATTCTACCTCCTTTGGTATAGTTATGGTTTTTTTAATTTAATATAATTATTTATAATCATTCCATATTATTTCTTGAATTTATACGGTGTTTTAGTCCTAATTAGATTAGCATTAATACCATAGTGTCCCCTTTATAGGCCAACTAGAACATTAGATCATCATTTTTGTTAATCACCTACTACTAGTATTGGTACTATTGGAAATGTGTCATTATTGTGTTCATTGATGTCAAAGGGAGTCTTGGTGTGCGTAGGAGTCAACATGAGGTGTCATAAAGTGTTGCATTAGTGTAGTGTCTTGATGCATATACATGGTTTAGTGCATGGTTCAGCTTGTGTGGTCTTGTGAGTGAGCTCTAGATGTGTTCATAGGTTTCTATGATTTATAACATATTTAGAGATATGTATCATATGTGTATGATTTTCTACGCAATATGGAGAATAGGTCAGGTTCCATGAAGCATGTGTTATAGCAAGCCAATTTAGGCCTAGTCCTAGACCTAATAGAAGCAGGTATTGTATGGTGGTGAATTACATGTAAGTTTGAGTTATTAAAGTATGGATAAAACATGAGGATCATGTAGATGATGTGTGGGGATACTCACAAGTGTAATAGAGTGCAAGTTTGAGGTGAAGACATGTTTTATAAGTCTACATAGACCTATTCTCAAACCCTATGTGGAAAAATGAGATAGCTTGGAGATATGCAAAGGTAAGCTTTGTAAAAGGTGTATCATGTTGTTATTTTGTTTTGGACAAAGTTTCAGGTGTTGATTTGTAATTTTAAGCATGTTATGAAATTTTTTCCCTTACCGAGTTCAAGGAGGTGAGATTTTGAGCTTGAAGTTGACTTTTTGATGCTCGCTAGAGAGTGTGTGATTTTAATGGGAGGCTGAGATTTTGGGGAAAGTTGAATAGGTCTCCTAATAATACTTTCCAAGTGGAATGATCTCTTTTGATCGTCGATTTTTATGAACCATCGTTAACACCAAAATTGCTCTGTTATGACTTCAAAACCCTAGTTTGAGAGCGATAGAGAAAATATTTCTTGTAGTGGCCCAATATGAAGTATTTAATAAAGATTGATTATTTTAGGTTGTAGATTACTCTTTCATCTTTCTAATTGTGGTGATTTGGTGTATTAAGTGTGTGTGGACCCCACCTAAATTTGTAAATTTCTAAATATTTTTAGTTTTTGGTAAAGTTCTCCATTAGATATAATGTCCAATTTAGCATTTATAGAATAATGGGAGTTGTAATTCATTTCTATGATAGTTTCATATGATGGCTGAAGCTTTAGGATGTAAATTTTCCCATGTTTTTGAATATTGTTCTTTGGAGATGAAATGACAGCTTTAGGGCAGTCTACTTGCAGATATGTTTTAAGGAATCTATTGTTTGATTTATAGCATTATGAGAACTTGGTGATGTATCTAAGATCAATATATTTCTAGTGATACATAACACTTGCATTTTGAGGTCATATGATGTGATATTGAGCCTCATCTTTGAGGTCTAGGGTTTGGTGCACAAGAACAAACATGTTCTTAAGATGGTTTCATGACATGATATGATGATGTAGAGATTTATAGGTATAGTGGAAGCATGATGAGGTATTTTATGATGCTCATGAAGTTTTCAAGGCTTTGGGGTGGATTTTTAGGCACAAATTCGTTTAGTTTTGGCGAGAAGGATTTTTGGTGCAATTAGGCCTATTGGAGACCTAATGAAGAAAATTGGGTATGATGGTGATATGACCAACCTATATGGTCTTGTGTGTGATGTTATAATTAATTTCTTACGATTTTTAGTAATACATGTTCTATAAAGGCTAGCCTACATAATGTGGGTGTATAAAAAAGGTATATAAGCAGGTTGAGAAGGCTCATTTGTGTATGCTAGGAGGGTGGCTCGTGGGTGTGTAGCGAATTTTGGAAGAAGGTATGAAAACACTATTAAGGAAGAGATAAAGAGTATGATGCCTTCAAAATGATGGATAATTATTCTATGTTTCTGATCTAAAAATGGCAAACTTAAAGAAGTTCATACATACATGATCTAGTTAGAGAAGAAGACCTAATTGGTGTGCATGAGGATGAGCGAGCTAGAGATCTAATTAAGGATGGGTTACATATATTATTGACTATGATGAGAGGGAAGAGATGATGTTAGTTTTGTTCTGATTATGTTTTATAGCTATAGATACAATTCACTTGACCTAATCATGTTTGGTAAAGAATACCTAGAGTGAAGAAGACAATAAGGTTATTTTGAGAGAGTTTTAAGTGAAGAGAATCGAAAAAGTGATCACAATCAGTTGGTTGAGAAACGAGGAAAATAATTGATCTTCATATCACCTATGAATGAGTGGGTTATTTTTCATCTTGGGGGTTGTATCCTCCTTATAGATTTGGCTTTCTATTAAACTAGGGGTTGGTGCCCTTGTAGGGTTAGTGCTCTTTGTGGGGTTGGTTCCTCACTACAGAGATCTCTTATGATGTCTAATATTCACAGGAGTCCTTTTTGTTGAGTATTATATGCAAAGGTTCAAAGTGGGTTTTCTTCCCCTTTAGGGTATTCCACTTAAATATGGTGTTTATATGTTCTCTCTTCTTTTTTGCTCATGTGGATGGATGATATGTTTCTTGATTGTTTTATAAGTTACTTGATATTGCTCATATAGTGTATAATGAATATTGAATGGATAAACATAATTAAAAAAATTAAAGGACCGATTCACCCCCTAAGTCATTGTGCTTCCAATAATTGGTATCATAGTAAGGTCCTTGTGAAGCAAGTCTAACAGCTTGGAGGAGATCATTGAAGCATAGGTATGACAAGAAGTCTAGTTCAAGATGAAGTAACACCTCTGGTCAGAATGAGAGCATGATTAAAACCCTTGGGATTTGACATATGGAAATCTATCCTTGATGTAAGCTCTTCATCCCCTCTATCTCCATATGTTTCTACTAAGAAGAGTTATGAAGATGAAAAAGAATTTGGGAATCTCATGAAGAAGATAATAGTTCTTCTAATTATAGTGAAGGTAGTGACTCAGAGAGTAAAAATGATGTTGTCAATTTTGAGACATTATTCATGGATGTGGAGGACAAAGAGTTGAAAAGGAAAGGACTGGTTGGTGATAATTATTTAGATGAGGAAGAAGTAGGATTAAATCTTAAAGCTAGATTGTTAGTGCCTTAGAATATCTCGCAAATCACAAGAAAGAATAATCAAAGGTCGAGAACAACACTTTAGGAGCATGAAATGCATATCAAATTTCTAGAAAAGATATTAATCAAGGAGGAATATGAGTATAAAGAAATCAATAAGGAGCTTGAAAATCATATTGAGTTGACCATAACAAGATTAGAATCCAGAGATGAATACTTTGTGTGAAGATTGGTGCAAAATTGGAGACCTTAAAAGCAGAGCTAGAACTATCCTCAAGAAAGCTGAAGATGTACCAAAGACTTGAGAAGATCACTAGTCATCTTGATGATTTATTGAACAATCAAAGACCCCTAGTGATAAATACATTTTTTTCTTCAAGGAAGAATCAAAGAAGGAAGAGAAGAATCTTGAGCCAATTCAAGGACCTGTTGAAGCCAAGGAGGATATCAAGGTTCACAAGAATGTCATAATACAACCTAATGCAATGAGGTTCTCAAGTAAGTTTAATGGTTATTGTTACTCATGTAAAAAAAAAAATTGTCATAGAGCTAGGGAATGTAAAAGGGAAGTCAAGAAGGATTATCCATGGATCAATGATTTGCCACAAAATAGATAGAAAATGTCCCACAAATTTATGAAATTGAGTTATGAAACTAAACATGTTGCTTTATATTAATATGACATCTTCATAGATAATAACAAAAACATTAAAAACACCAAATATATAGAAAATGTACCACAAATTTAAAA
This sequence comes from Taxus wallichiana var. yunnanensis, assembly GCA_018340775.1. Taxonomy (NCBI): domain Eukaryota; kingdom Viridiplantae; phylum Streptophyta; class Pinopsida; order Cupressales; family Taxaceae; genus Taxus; species Taxus wallichiana. The sequence continues at coordinate 934,918,217 of CM031242.1, forward strand.
AAATGAGTTATGACTAAACATGTTGCTTTGTATTAATATGACATCTCCATGGAAACGAAAAAAACATTAAAAACAAAGTGACAATGGAGATTAACACTTATGAATACAAATAATACGAAATTACATTGTCATACATTGATAATAAAAGCTAAACAAACATCAATTAAATAGACACAAGTGGAGAGTAAAAAGTAAAAAACCATCGTCGTGATCAACACACAAAATTCAAGTACTCTGTTTTTACGCCAAAGGCATTTCTTACAAAGGGGAAGACCTTTAGGTTCAATGACAGGTGCAGGTTGATCAGAAGCTCCACATTCAACCATAATTCGACGCCCGCATGGCTTTACCTCCACCTATCGATTGTCATAACAATGGTTTGTTTCTTATTTTTATATCTCACATAGCACTGTCCACAATTGCAAGTGAAATATTGTGCACAACACCGAATAGACATGTGGATGGAATTCAAAGTAGTCTTCAGCTTTGATCACGATATGTTATCTTCTCCGACGATATGGAAACAACACACAACTCCTCTCTCACCATGCCCTTGCGATATTCTTCTTTTCATAAAACATTGGCGGAATTGAATAGAGGAAAAAGAAGAAGAAGCAGTGGAATGGTGTCTGCGAACAGATAAGACGAAATATAATTTGAGGGTATTTCTAGACATGGATTTAAGTAAGAGGTTCATAGCTCTTCTCATGGGAGAGTTGGGCGCACGCTAATCACATGAATCTGAATCACTTTTAATCTTTCTCAAGGAAGAATATCCCTGAAAAATGGTTTCCATAATTATATCCAAATTTATGAAAAACCTATAAACCAATTAAAGGAAAGGATTGTGGAGTAGATCACACATTGCAAATCTTAAATAGGGTGTTTTCAAGTTGACATTTGTGCTCCACTTAGGTGTCTAAACCTCATGCTCATTTTTCCTCAATAACTATGAGCTATTTAATAAAGAATAAAAACATCAAAGTTATGGGAAATTAGAGATAACAAAGTTACATAATATTTCACATATACTTTCCTCTTTCCACGAGGATTGTGCATAGATTCATGTCGCCAAAAATCTTGGTAGTCATTCAATTGATGACCTTGTAGAAAAAAATCAAAGTATTGCTGACATATAATTTTTCTCACAGGATCATTTGTTGGAAAATATCAAGAAATGATTATCATTCATGCATCTCATTCTTCTCTACAAGCTTGATCTTAAAAATGAAATGGTGCCTACAAAGTTTTACATAAAATATGTGGTGTGGTTGAGTTTGGTAACTTTAACCTTTTGTATTTTCCTCTTTATTATCCCTTAAATCACCGGTTGCACTCATGTGATTAATTGAAGTGAGATTGAGATGATAAAGTGGAGCACATGTAAATGTATTATTTGGATAGGAATAAACTAAGTCATGGAGTAGGTGTGAGACATGTAGCTATTTAGTTCCCACCTTTTATTTATATTCATGTCTTTGCCTTATATTATAAAATAAACACCGCCTATTCAAAACCATTGATGGGGAAAATAAATTATAAGAAATCCAAATTTATGGCGAGTCTTCGATTGATGTCGCTAGACACGCTTTGACACATGCCAAAAAATCTTTATCAAATCTTGTCCATCACATATTTCACAAACCTTAACCATCATCTCTTTGTTATGTGTTAAGAATGAACATAGGCTTCAAATTTCCATTCAAAATTATTTTATATTGTTACTTTTCTTTACAATGTTTAATCCACATGTATTTACTTCCCACCTACTTATTTCCAAATTTCATTTCATGTCCTTGTCAAGTATTTAACAAAATTAATGTTGTCCAATTAATAGCCTTAAATTTTCAACCTCAATCAAAATATATTCTCGACCTCTCGCTCATTGTTGGACCCATAAAACGGATACTAATTATAAGTGGCGCGGGGGATTTTGATGCACGAGAGTTAGGCATGAAGGCATGCATGAGGGTAAGATAGACAACGCACAAAGGATCACGCATTGACATATTGTATTCCATACTTAGCCACATTATGAGCCACATGAAAAATTGGAAGGATAAAGGGTTGGAGTAGCGGCCAAGCAAGGTTTTGGAGATAAGAATAGAACATGAAGACTTGTAATTCAAGAAAAGTCTATTTTGAGATAGATCTCATGCGAAGGAAGTTAAAACATCATGCAGAGCTTAGGCTATTAATAGGATTAGATCTATAGTTTATATTAGAAGATAATCTATTATTAGCGAGCTTGCATGCTCTTGTAGTTGGCTTGTAACACATGCATGGCTATTTCTAGCATGCGGGCTATTTTTGGAGAATGCATGAGTAGTGAAGGGAAAGTCCCCACTACCTATAAATATTTATTTATTTGTATTGTTTAGTATCCATTGAATGATTTGTAAGGTAATGTTGTTGGTTATGAGCATGCATGACCTATGATGATACTTTTATGTGTGTATTCAACTTGTGTTTAACAAAGTGATTAATACAATGGAACTATGTGGTTGGATATTGGTTGTTGACATATCTGTGATGTATATTGCATGGTAAATTTGATCTTGATACTTTCTTAGCTATTATTACATATGGTTGTGATCTAGATCTGTTTATGCATTACTTTCAATGGTTATTATGAATCTAGATTATGTATGTGTGCTTTATCATGCTAACTCCTTGTCAAAGTTGCCATAAATGAGGGGCCTGATATCATTGCATGCTTTGTGTGAGCACTCAGGTCTACCTGAGTGATGTACTAGCGTGCTCAGTGAGCTGTTGTTGGTAAAATAAAAGACTACATTTTGGTTTCGTTTCTAGGATTTAAACCTGTGTCTCTCGGGTGAGAGCCGAGTATCCTAACTAAATAAACTACAACGGATATTACATCATTCCTTTGTTAGGGGAATGGTTAAGGGAGAAGGTACCGCGTGCTAGATTTAAGTGTGAGAGATAGTTATTACATGCGAACTTACCTCCTTATAGTCATGAATATGATAAGGAGATCACTTTGAATGTAGTTGTCGATGGATGGTTATTGCGTAACATTTTGATTGGTACAGGTTCAGAAGTAAATGTACTCACCTTGGATGTGTGGAATCACATAGGAAGGCCACCATTACATCCATCCTCAAATGTGTTGTCTATGGCAAACATGACTAAAGCCACGCCCATCGAGTTTTGAAGGATGCCGCTATTACTATACAAGGGCTAAGTTTCTTGGGGACTTTGAGGTTTTGGCACTTGCAGTAGATAGTTTTCAAAGATTACTTGGGCACCCTTGGTGTTACGTGAATAATGTTGATATACACTTTAATAAAGGATATATCAGTTTTGAGAACAAATAAGAGTGTGTGATTATTCATTTGGTAGACGAAAAAGTCACACCTTATGTGGAACCTTTGAGTGAAGAGGATTTGAGTAGAATTTATGTGTGCACCATTAGAGATCTTGAAGTGCTTAAACCATCAAAGGAACATGTTATTCATTAGGATGATGCATAGTTTATGAGTGATACAACCAACATTGCTTGTGATAATTGGGTGTATGGGACTTATGAAATGGTTGGGCGTGAGATGAAGAGTTCAATTACTCATGTAATCAAACCATGCTATGTTAGGCACTTGGGCAGTAACCATGTACCAAGGTACACTGGTGAAGTAAATCCTGATGTATTTCTATGTGCTATGGAAGCGCAGTGAAAAGATCAAGTGGAAAGAAGGAATGTGCTAGTATATACCTTGTGTGGGATAGCGGCTTGACCGGTGGATTCACGACAGAGAGATAGTCTTTTAGAGCGGTAAGAGGTGAGAATCATTTTCTCTACTAGATTTCTTACGAACAATGTGCCTATGAAGACATGTGAGTTTCATGGGGGCCCTATGCTTCACATCATTTTCTACTTCACTTTGTGTGGTGTGCACATGCATGGTAGGTTTATGCATAGTTGAATAGAGCAATGGGGAATTGGGCAAGAACAAACTATAGGTATGATTCAGACCTTTGACTATTTTCTACTAAACCTCTGGTGAATGGAGCATTACAGATTATGAAATGCTTGACTATGGGAGATAGTGCAAAGGCTAAGGAGCTTATTCAAGAATTACTAGGTAAGTCAGATTTGGAGGTGCACTTTGAATAAGAAGTGACAGATGAAGAACATCTTGGGCACCCTGTCTAGAAAAAGAAAAAGGAAAGTTGGTTTACATGATTGATGATGAAGAAGTGGAAAATATGGATGTTGATCATACTATGGGTACGCGCGAGGTCTTAAATAGTGTAGATAAGTAGGCATGCACGTATCATGAGCCTATGAAAATGAATAAGGTCAACATTGGGACAGATGTAGAACCCAAGGAGGCCATCATTAAAGATTATTGGTTTGACTCAGAGGTTGCAAAAATAATTGAGTTGTTACGTGACTTCTAGGACTTATTCCCTAGAGGATATCATGAGTTGAAAGGGGTACATCACTCTTTGGGCGAGATGAGGATCAAGTTAAAGGAAGGTGCATACCCGGTTAGGAAGAGGCCTTATAGGATGAATCCTAATCTATGTGTCAAGGTAAAGGAAGAGATTGATAAGATGTTGAAGTCTGGAATCATTGAGCCATTGAGGAGTCAGAGTGGGTTAGCCCTATAGTGATAAGCATAAATAAATATGGGAGGATAAGGATATGTGTGGATTATAAGGATTTGAATGTTTCTTGTGTTATAGATCTTTTTCCCACACTCTTTATTGAGGAGGTAGCAAGGCGCTAGATCTAATCCTTCACTAATGAATTTTCTAGATATCATCAGGTCTGAATTACAAAATAAGATCAAGAGAAGACAACTTTCATTAGTAAGTGGGGAAGTTTTGCATACACGGTTATGCCTTTTGGAATGAATAATGCGCCTACAATCTTTTCATGCATTTTTGTGCAAGCATTCCAGGACTTTGTTCATGAGTTTTTGTGGGTCTACTTGGATTATTGGACAGTTTATGGGCTAGTAAAAGATCACTGTGATAATTTAAGACTTATGTTTGAGAGGTGCGGTAGTTGAGCATCTCTCTAAACATGAAAAAGTGCATCTTTTCTACACCCTTTGGAACTCTGTTGGGACATATCATATGTAAGGAAGGCTTGTTGGTATATCTTGCTAAGGTTGTTGTCATTTTGGGCTTAGAGGAACCTACTAACTAGAGTGTGATGCATAGATTCTTAGGGAACATAGGTTATTATAGGAATTTTATCAAGGTTTATGCTAGGATAGCTACGCCCTTAAAGTAATTGTTGAAGAGTAAGGGAAAGTTCCATTGCGGTGAGCCGCAACAACGCATGTTTGAGAATTTAGAGAAAAGGCTTACTTGGCACCTATTTTTTTCTTTCCTTGGACCAAACCATTCCATGTGTATGTGGACACCTCTGGCATGGCCATTAGCACAATATTATCCCATCCTGGAGAAGGTATTGTTGATCATCCTATTTTTGCAAGCAAGAAGTTAACCCCGGTGAACATAATTATACAACTACAGAGCGTGAAGCATTGTCCATGATTTATGTACTACACAAGTTTAGACAATACTTATTGGAAACTTCATTCATATTTTATATAGATCACATGGCACTTAAGTATCTGGTCAATAAGCCCATTTTACAAGGGCACATATGTAGGTGGATTCTCTTGTTCCAATAATTTGACTTTACAATTGTGGTGAAACCATGCGAGAGTAACACGGGACCGAGATCATTTTTGAAGGATTAACTCAACGATGATGCACAAAGCATTAAGGATATAATGTTGAATGCATAGTTATTCAAATCAAACCATGTGCCCTCTAAACTAGAGGATATTGTTTTTTTTGCACACAGTGTGGTATGCATGAAGGAATGAAGGCTTTGGAGAAGAAACAACTTGTTATACGCGTCGCGCCTTACATGTTAATTAGTGGAGATTTATACAAGCTAGGTCGGGATGAGGTTTTGCATCGATGTGTACTTGAGCATGAGCAGTTTGCCATTATGGAGGAATCTCATGGGGATTGCAGGTGGACATTATCAAGGTAATGCTACCACAGACAAGATTTTGTTGGTTGGCATATGGTGGGAAACACTATACAAGGTGTAAAGAATATGCTAGGGTGTGTGATCATTTTCAGTGCCTTAAAAACCTAGGCATAGAGATGAAATGTCTTTAAGGCCTATTACGAGTGCAAAACCTTTTGAGAAACTAGCAATTGACTTTTTGGGTCCTATTTCCCCACCTACGCACAAGACCGGTTTGTGCTACATTATATCCTATACAAGTTATCTTATAAGGTGGGTAGAAGGGACACCTACAAAGGATTACACAACAACTATAACATCGAGGTTTATGTGGGAGAACATTATCAACAGTATGGACACCCATTGAGTTTGACAAGTGATAGAGGTACTCATTTTCTTAATGAAACTATCCAGATATTATTGGCAGAATTTATGGTGGCACACCATAAAACAATACCCTATCACCCACAAGCTAATGGGGTTGTTGAGGCTTTCAACAAGGTATTGAGAAATACATTGACAAAAAATTGTGATGTTGGAAGGAAGGATTGCGATGACAAAGTCTTTGTTGCACTTTGGGAATATAGGACAACCTACAAGAGGTTGAATAAGGCCATACCTTTCCAGTTAGTTTTTGGCGTGGAGGTTGTTTTACTAGTGGAATTTATGTTACCTTCCTTGTGTATTATGGATGCAGGAGGATTGGATAATGAGCAATCACTTGAAGAGTGCATTAATAAACTGATGCAGTTGGATGAAAGGTGAGCTATTGCACATTGGAGTCAAAAGATAGAAAAGACTAGGCGAGAAGACATGGTGCGATAGACACATTAAGAACAAGCAGATTGAGGTTGGGAATATGGTTCTTCCGTATGATTTGAATTTTTACACCACCCTAAAAAGTTCCAAGTGCATTGGTTGGGACCATATGTTGTGACTTACATACTTGATTTAGGCGCTTTCCAGTTAGAGGCGCTGGATGGCACACGTTTACTGGTTACTTTAATGGGAGTATGTTGAAGCCCTACTATAAATAAGTATTCTTAGTGTTTGTAATAAGGAAGCATTTCCATGAGAATAGATTTCCTTTATTTCATTTTCTTTGCATGTGTTTCCTTTCAACGTTGTTATGCTTTGTCAATTTAGTTCGGTGTTTTGTTGGAATAAGTGTGTTTGCGTGCTCGTAGTTGATTATGATATAAGTGGTTTCATGCACAAAGGACCACACATACCATTAGTGTGGGGTGGATTGAAGTGCAGAGATAAAAATGGTTGGAGCTCTCTTGTTACATGTTGGTTTGGTTAAAGGCTTCTTCTAGGATATTGGCGAGGAAAAGGAAAATATGTTATATGTGTTATGTTAAGGGTATTCCGAGGAAGGTTGAGATAATTAAAGACCATGTAGGGAAAGTGATTGTGTAGTGTAATACAAGGTATGTATCGACATGGGAAACTACTAAGGATATGACACAGAGGTTTTGTACTCAAGCGCAAGGAGGCACTTGAAGGAGGTCTAAGGCATAGTAGTAGTATTAATGCGCCATAAGGTTACAAAAGTAGTGTGAGAGGTGAATTCACATAAGTTAACGTTAGTAGAAAAAGTACTTTGTTGAAAAGTGACTTAAAATGTGTGGGTCAAAAGGACAAGAAGGTCATGAAAAATTATAAATAAAGGGATTAGGGTAGTCATTTGGCTACCTTTCTTTCAAAGAAATCAAAGTTCTACCAAGTAGATTAAAGAGTGAAAATGAGATTGGAAGTCACGCAGAGTGGTTGTGAACCGAGAGGTGCTTGAGAGCTATACAAAGATCCTTGCATAAAAGTGATTTGGAGTTAGCAGTAGAGAAGTGAAGGGTTGCGTACGATGCAATTAAAGTGGTTGGAAGTTTCGGGGCTTGGGTAAATAACGATTAAAGAACATAACACCTAGGATACGCAATGAGAAGTAAAATGGTGTAGTGTCCACTCTGTTTGAGTCCTATATTGCTATGATTTTGATTCTTTTTACTAGAGACATAGACATTGTTATCATATTTTGGTTAGCATGTTGATAGATAGTATGGATATTTTTATTATCGATATGTTGTGACTCATATTGTAGATTATATGGAATCCTAGGAAACATGGATAGATATTTCAAAACTTGATGATGATCTAGTGTTATTACTTTGTTATATACTGACACTTTGGATTCTTTATGTATTTATTATGTTTAAATGATCAAGCTAGTCTTGCGATCTCATTGATGTTGGTCAAAATGGTAGAATTGAAATGTTTAGAAATTGTAAACAATTCATAGAATTTCTTAACTTTGATGATGATTTAGCTACATTATATGATGATGTTAATTTATAGTTATGTATGTGTTTTATTGCTTGATGTAATTGATATGGCCTTAAGGTCGAAGGGGTATTTTTTTTTGTTTGCAAAAATTATATCACAATAAACAAGAAGGGGCTAGGAGACTAACCATGGAATAATATCGGATGTTTGCAACAAGTCAACCTTGGCAACTTTTTGTTTGTGTATATTGTTGTTTTATTGTTGAGTTTGTTAGGAGGTCCCCATGGGGGCTGACCTCAAATGTGTCCATAGGTTTTGTGTGTTGCTTTTTTTTTTTTTTTTTTTTTTTTTTTTGTTGTGTATGTGATTTCTTTAATTGTAATGTATTCTCACTTTATTATTGCTTAATTAATGTGCTCTTATTTAGTTAATTAATCATGTTGATTATGCTAAGTTGGGATGTGACATAGGGGCATTTAATGTGGTAGATAGTCCTTGTTATCTTATTGATTTTAGATGGATTTATTTTGATTTTGAGTTGTGTACTCAACCCCATCCTTCAAATCTCTAATTTGGGATTGAAACTCACTTTTGGAGGCTTGTGGGACAAGTTAAACTTGTCCCATACCTCTTAAACCTTCCTACCAACCATACCTATGAAGTAAGGGGTCAAAATTAGGCCTCATTATGTGTTTTTGAGGGAAAAAGAGGTGACTAATTGCACTTTCTTACAACCCTCTTAATTGTTTCCTTGGAAGTATGGAGTGGATGTTTGTGTGTTGAATGAAAATTTTCATATCCTCACCTTACCCATTTATGAGTCTTGGTATTTTTGTTTGACTTGTGAGGTGGATTGGAGGAGTAGTGATGTGGCATCCTACATGGAGCCACCTCACCATCCTCTCCACATTTTCTATTTATTTGAGTTATTTTGGAGTTTTGGGGGTTACTTGGTTTGGTTACACACTTGCATATTTGGAGGTTTTCTTGGTTACCTATTTTGGAACTTGGAAGAATCTTGAATTTTGTTGCTTGAGGATTGAAGGTGCTTGCAATGGCAAGGTAGGGTCTATACCTTGCATTTTACTTCCTTGTTTGTGTGTTGTATTGAAATGTGAATGAATGCATGTGTTATTACATGAGATTGGGTAGATTTTGATGTTAAGGAAGGTGTGGGGAGAGGGAAAATCGGACCATTGGGGAGGGAAAAGGGAGTTGTGAGGTCTTGTGGAGGGAGTGTGAGTAGGGTGTTCCACCTATGGGAAGAGAAAAGGAAAATATTGCTACATTTTGTATATTTTGAAATGGGGAGACATAAGGATATTTTGAGTGTTTGTGATGTGAACTTGGAGGTTATTGGGTGGACCCCTATTTCACTTGGGAAGTAAGAGGACGTGGTTTCCAATATTTATCTTCTCATTTGGCTTAGATTTTAAGCCTATGTGTTTGGAAAGTTGTATATTATTGCTATTAATGTTATTGTACTTGCATGTGTTGCAAGTTTTGTTGGCATGAATGTATGTATTGTTGAAGCCTTTGTGAAGATATTTCATGGTTGTAAACATTCCCTATTTCTCCATTGTTGGGGATCATGGGCCAATGAGAAGGTTGGCTTCACCTTCTCATTGGAATAAAGTTGGGAGGTGATTGTTGCCTATGCTCCCTTCCTTATTGTGATTTGGAGATGAAGAAAGAAGGAACTCAAAGTTGATGCCCTGGATAGAGTTACATTGTATAGAAGATAAAGAAGAGAGAAGTTGTTTTTGTAATTTTTTTCATGTTGTCTCCACTTTGTGTGGAGGGATTTTGTGCTTCTATTTTAAAGTTCAAATTCCTTGTAAATGAATTACCTAAATCTGATTTGCACTATTTAATCATGAAATGTGTATGGTTTGAAAAAGGAAGAGAATTTGGAGAGTCTACTATTATTGAAATTGTATTTCTTTCAAAATTTGTCAAATTGGGTTTTAAATCTCAACTTAAACTAAAAGTTTCATTTTGGGTTAAAATATGAAATTTATCTTCCTTGGAATTAGAAATGTGTTGAAGTAAATGGTTTATTTCCCTTTTGAAAAGTTCTTGTTTTAACTTATATACATATACAAAAAAGAGATATAAATTTGCCTAATTACATTACTTGAAAACAAATCAGAAATTACATATATAAACGCATATATATATGATTATTTATATATTTATTTAAATATTAATACACACACACACACACACACACACACACACACACACACACACAGATATATATATATATATATATATATATATATAATAATAATAATAGGGGGAGTGCACTGCTATCCCCACTATTAAATTTTTGATATAAAATGTATATATATATTAAATAAAGAGGAGGGGGTGGGGGCGAGGGTTGGGTCCGCAAATCACCATTAAAAAAAATAAAAATTTATTAATAATAAAAAAATGCTATTAAACTTTTAATTAAAAAAATTGATTTAAATAAATAATAATAATATTTGGGGGAAGGGGAGTGGGGCTAAACCCCTGATGTATAAAAATAAATAATATATATGTTTATCATCTAAATGGAAATACCCAAGTATTTTACCCGGATATAAAGAGGGTAAATATATACCCACAAATAGAAATGGTTAAATTCTTCAAAAAAATAAATAAATAAAATATATTAAACTATTTATTGCAAAGCCTAGAGAGGGAATGCAAAAATAAAGCAAGAAATTATATGGGAAGAAATTTTCCTCCATTGTTGAGCCCGAGCAAACAAGATACCTCCATGGATCGCCTCAAGCCTCCATATCCTCCATCCTTCTTTACCTACAAAACTCAAATGTGCAAATGAAAGAAATTAGGGAAACAAAATAATAAAAGAGGAAACATAAGGATGTTTAGGGTTTTTAGGAAAACCTAGGATCTAAGGGCTTCCATCAATCCAATCTAAGGGTGGAGATTTGACCCTACACATTTTAAGTTGTAGGTATTTTGGTGGGGTTATATGTTTTTTAAAAGTGCATGGGTATTTAAACTAATGGGGCCACCTAGGGATAGAATATGTTATGGACCCTTTTGATTATGGTTCAATAAATAAATGTGACATTTAGATTTGGATTATTAAACTAATGTGGAGTATGGAATATTTTAATAAATTAATTAAGGGGTTAAAATAAATAAGAGGGGGTGTGTAGTGGATTAAATAAATTTAAGTCAACCTAGGAAATGAATTTAAATAATTTGAGAGGAAACTAAATGGATAAGATAAATGAGATTAATTTAGTTGATAATTAAATTTTCCTTAAATAATTAATGATGTTTGGTGTGGTTTCATTGCATCAAAATGTGGGTGTTACACTTTTGTATCAAAGCGGAGGTTTAAACACTTGAACCTCTGGGATTAAAATAATAACAATAATTAAATTTGTTCAAATTGTCGTACTTGTCTATGTGGGTGTTATGTAGATTCTGGTTATCGGGAGATGTATATTCATTTTGACATTCTTATGAACTCCGTAAGTGTTAGGAATTTGGTTCCTTGCGAAGGATGATAGTTAATGGGTTCGTAGCTCATGTTTATGGTCGTGTGATGATGTTGACCCGTGGAAACCCTCCCTTACCTGGATTTCTATGGTTTGGTACAACTATGGGGAATTCATGCTAGAGGTAATGTTTAAGGGCCATTTTAGAGGAAATCCAGAGAGTGATTTGTTGTTTAGAACTTCCCTTCTTTTCTTTAGTGCTTAGGCAAGTTGGGTATGGTTTGTCGGTGGCTGTAGAATTTGGTAATGTTCATCACTTTGAGGACTCAATCCCGTATGAGAGAGTTGATCTCATGATATGATGTCATAATAGATCCCGTTTGTATGTATGTTCGAGATGTGAGCTCGATGTGTAGAGTACCCCTGCGAGAAACCCATGAAGGGATGCAAAGTGATTGGGATGTGTATACTTCATATGTTTTATATTGTAAACTTAAATTCTTTTATCAAGGACTGACATTTATTTAAAATTTGTTGAGAAGCTCGAGGCTCTCTTCTTTTATTTTTGTATTATTGCGATATTTATCGAGGATTGAAATGTGGCTACTTAGCCATTTATTTTGATTTCCAAGATTTCTTGGATTTTATTTCTATTTGGTAACTCAAAGCTTGTTTTCCTTGAAGGTCATTTGGCTAAATGTCTTCAATAATGTTACATGAATTTCTTCATGTCTCATTGATGAGCTAGTTCTATCATGTTGTGTTATGTTCTCTTGTTGTATGGGGTACACCTAGGTGTCTTGATTGTTATCCTAGGTGCTTCAGATCATGCCTTTGGTTTTGGAGTCATGGGACTTGTGTGTGCCTAGGACCTTGGAGTGACCCCCTTTTGATACTCACTTTTCCTAGGGAGAGGGATCTTCATGTTATGCAATATAGTTGGTAGGTTTTACGGTGATTATGTTTCTTCTTGCACCCTAGTATGGATTTTATTCATTTTAGGGATAGATGTGATACTCAATATGAACTTATGGATTATGTCATGGATGGATCAACCCTTGGGTAATTATAGGTTCTGGTGGATAGTGTATTGTTGGGATACGATGGTCCACTAATGGGCATACTAGAATCCGAACTCAGTTCTTTGTGTATATAAGAAAAGATCACAATTTTGGACTATAAATACCCTGGATAAATATGGTTATACTCAAGCTCCATTGAGCTTTGTGCTTAAATAATTATGCATTTTGATCTTAAGGGGCCATAGATAGATATACCTTTGTCTTATTCTCTTAAATTGTTTAATGTATACCACATTATAAGCTTTTGGTATCAAGTGTATGTTTAGAAAGATATGGATGCATTTGGGTCCTTTTGAACCTTGTGCTTAGATATTTTGGTTTTATAGGTCTTAATTTTCCAACCTTGGTTGTGTTTATGTCATACTATTTCATCCAAGGCTATAACTCTTGGCCTTATAGGCTATGTTTGAGTAAATTAGTTGACTACCCTCTTACTATTTTGATGTCCTCTTGGTGAGGAAGTGTGGTGTCTATGGGGTAATTTCCCCCTTGTCATCTTAATTGCTTGGTTGATGGTATCTTATAGAGGTATAAATTTTGTTTAGTAACCCTTTCTCTTATATAGTGAACCTATTTTGAGTATAAACCGTAAACATTGTTTTCTCCCTCACATTGATCTAAACTCCTTGAACTCATAAAAGAAAATTTATAACTTCATAAGGTACATCTTCATCATATCTCTTATCGATACTTGTGGAGACTCACCTAGAATGCATGGTGATGCATGTAACTTTTAGAAAACTCTTGTAAACTTGGTGTGTTCCGTTTTGGTTAATGACCTCTTATTTTTATGAACTTAATAATGTGATAAGCTTGGCTCTTCCTACTCATTAAAATTAAATTGGTAATGTGATAAACCTGAGCATATTATAAATCTAATTAGGAGGCTTGGATTTTCAAAACTTAATAAGTAAATTTGGACATTAGGAAGATGGTTCCTTACTCTAACCTTGTAGTCAAGTAGAAGAAATGAAAACTATGTGAAAAATAACAAAGAATCCTCTTATAATCCCCCTAGAAGTCGAATGGATAATTTTTATTGTGTATATAGAATGGTGAGATATCATGCCAACATTGGTTATGACCCTAATGACACAAGATATGGGATATCGTAATATAATGAATGCATTAATTTTTAAAAACTTATAAAAAGTATGCTTAGAAAACGTAATTATAACTTGTGTTTTATAATTTGGAATATGGAATATGGAATGGATAAATTTATGGGATTAAACACAAGTAGAATGTAAAATAAACAACCTTAATTATATAAATTCTTATTGCATGCCCTAAAATTTATAAAGGATATAATTTGAATGATACAACTAGTTCAAAAGTTTCCTTGAGCTATTGTATGAGTGCCTAATATCAATTGCACCCTAATTATTTGGGTTGTGTAGTTATTGAGTACATCCCTTAACCCCTTGTTATATCAACAATAAGCATATGTATAATCTATATAACTCTAGTTACATGCTAGGTCATTTTATTTGGGAGCTCTCACTGGTTAGTATGAAAATTTTGTTTATAAGTATATAAGGCTTTTATTCCCTTATTAGAATGGATTAATTGTTATGTTCATATTGATGGACCCTATGTTCCATCATGCCAATGGTGGAAACTCTTAGAACCTTTAAATATGTCTTCCTACCATGAATAATGAAGTACCTTGTTGATAGTGATGTGTTCTAGCCATGTTTTACTCCCTTGAACATAAATGTGTGTAATCCTCCTTAATGGAGCCTTTCAGGCCGTCGTACCCTTTTGCATCTTAGCTTGACAGGTGTATGATTTGTGGTCTTTTAGGAGTGAGTCTATATCTCCATTTTAGAGAGGCACCCTTCTTGTGTTTGGAATAGGTCATTGGTGACCTAGGCTTATTGGCAAGCTTAGGAAACATATGTTAAGGATATGGAGGAATTTTGGAATCCTCCTTCCTTTTTGGGAAACTATGATGTTTTCCCCCTTTTCCTTTGGGAGAGAGAGGGGTGGGTTGTTTTCATAAGTGTCTATAAGAATTTTTGGTGTGTTGCTCTAGTAAATTACTAGTTGGACCTCTCTTGTTGCCTATTTTCTCCTAGCTCGCTTGAGTGTTCCTATGTGTTATAATATTAAGCTTGTGTTTGTTTTAAGATTCTTTGAGCTAGGGTGGGCCTAAAATTAATAAATTTCATTTGTTATATAGAGTGAATGGTATCTCTTGTGTCGATATGATAGTATGGGAAAAGATTGCCTATCACCAAAAATAAAAATGTTATCTAATTGATTGGGTATTCTAAATTAGGATTAGTGGTTGTGTGTTACGATATTTGGGTACAAATTCAAGTTATGGAAACCTTGTGGCCAAGATTATGCTTAGTGTCACCATGAAAATTTAAGTGAGTTCTTCCGAATTATATAAAGTACTTCCAATGAATAGTCTTCATCCTTGTAAACACTTTTGTTAAAATTAGGTGTCTTCCTTGTTGTTAAGCCTCGTTTTGTGTGCCCTGAATTTGTTGGTTCTATAAGAAGGTGTGGTTTCTCGTGAAAAATTGAAGGTCATGATTGGTATTTGTTAATCTTGTCTAAAATAATGAACATTGAAGTGTAATTCAACCTAAGTGGAAGTCTTATCCTTCCTTTTACCGTGTGTTGCACCCATGTGTGGCTACGTGGACACCTTGTGTACATAAATTTTCCTATTCTTCTTGGACCTTAGTTGTCATTCATTGGGATCCCATTGACAATTTCCTATTTAAATGTTCTATGTTGTAACTTGGTTAACCTCATAGAGATTATTCTAAAGGTTTGAATGCTAGCAATCTTGTTTGGAGGAGGTTTAGTATTTTTACCTAATAGTCTCCCTTCTCTTTTTACAATAGTGTTGGACCAAATTGGGGTTCGATGGGCACACTTTTTCTTTGAAGTAAAGAAACCCAGAAGGTGTGATTTATATTTGTATGCTTTGTCTCCCTACCTCTCTTTCGTGACTTCAGAGGAAGTCAACGTCTAAGGAGGGGATGTAGTGCCCACTCCTCTTCGACACTATATTTTTATGATTTTTATTATTGTTGATTAGAGACATGGACATTATTATTATATTTTGGTTAGCATGTTGATAGACAATATGGAAATTTTGATTATCGATATATTATGACTCATATTGTGGATTGTATGGACTCTAGTGGACATGGATAGATATTTTAGTACTTGATGATGATCTAGTGTTGTTACTTTTTTATATACTGACACTTTGGATTCTTGATGTATTGATTATGTTTAGATGATTGAGATAGTCTTGTGATCTCATTGATGTTGGTGAAAATGGTAGAATTGAAATGTTTAGAAATTGTAAACAATTGATAGAATTTCTTAACCTTGATGATGATTTAGCTACGTTATATGATGATGTTAATTGATAGATATGTATGTGTTTTATTTCTTGATGTAATTGATATGGCCTTGAGGCCGAAGGGGTATTGTTTAGTTGTTTGTAGGAAATTATATCACAATAAACAAGAAGGGGCTAGGAGACTAACCATGGAAGAATATAATATGTTTGCAACAAGGTCACCTTGGCAACTTTGTGTTTATGTGTATTGTAGTTTTATTGTTGAGTTTGTTAGGAGGTCCTCATGGGGGGTGACCTCATATGTGGCCATGTGTTTTTGTTGCTTTCCTTCTTTTATTTTATTTATTTTGTTATGTATGTGATTTATTTAACTATAATGTATTCTCACTTTATTATGGCTTAATTATTGTGCTCTTATTTAGTTAATTAATCATGTTGATTATGCTAATTTTGTGATATGAAAAAGGGCATTTATGTGGTAGATAGTCCTTGTTATCTTATTGATTTTAGATGGATTTATTTTGATTTTGAGTTGTGTACTCAACCCCATCCTTCAAATCTCGAATTTGGGCTTGGAGCCCACTTTTGGAGGCTTGTGGGACAAGTTAAACTTGTCTCATACCTCTTAAACCTTCCTACCAACCATACCTATGAAGTGGGGTCAAAATTAGCCTTTATTATGTGTTTTGAAGGAAAAGAGGTAATTAATTGCACTTTCTTACAAACCCTCTTAATTGTGTCCTTGGAAGTATGGAGTGGATGTTTGTGTGTTGAATGAAATTTATCATATCCTTACCTTACCCATTTATGAGTCTTGGTCTTTGTGTTTGACTTGTGAGGTGGATTGGAGGAGTAGTGATGTGGCATCCTACATGGAGCCACCTCACCATCCTCTCCACATTTTATATTTATTTGAGTTATTTTGGAGTTTTGGGGGTTACTTGGTTTGGTTACACACTTGCATATTTAGAGATTTTTCTTGGCTACTTATTTTGGAACTTGGGAGCTTGATTTTTGATTTATCTTGGACTTGGAAGAATCTTGAATTTTTTTCTTGAGGATTGAAGGTTCTTGCAATGGCAAGGTAGGTTCTATACCTTGCATTTTATTTTCCTTGTTTGTGTGTTGTGTTGAAATGTGAATGAATGTATGTGTTCTTGCATGGGATTGGGTAGATTTTGACCTTAAGGAAGGTGTGGGGAGAAGGAAAATGGGACCATTGGGGATGGAAAAGGGAGTTGTGAGGTATTGTGGAGGGAGTGTGAGTAGGGTGTTCCACCTATGGGGAGAGAAAAGGAAAATATTGCTACAATTTTTATATATTTTGAAATGGGAGAGATAAGGATATTTTGAGTGTTTGTGATGTGCACTTGGAGGTTATTGGGTGGACCCCTATTTCACTTGGGAGGTAAAAGGAGGTGGTTCCCATATTTCTCTTCTCCTTAGGCTTATATTTTAAGTATATGTGTTTAGAAAGTTGTATATTAATGTTATTAATGTTATTGTTCTTATATGTGTTGCAAGTTTTGTTGGCATGATGTATGTATTTTTGAAGCCTTTGTGAAGAGTTTCCATGGTTGTAAACATTCCCTATTTCTCCATTGTTGGGGCTCGGGGTCAATGAGAAGGTTGGATTCACCTTCTCATTGGAATAAGGTTGGGAGGTGAGTGTTGCCTATGTTCCCTTCCTTGTTGTTGTGATTTGGAGATGAAGAAAAGAAGGAGCTCAAAGTTGATGCCTTGGATAGAGTTACATTGTGTAGAAGACAAAGAAGAGAGAAGTTTTTTTGTAAATTTTATCATGTTTTCTCCACTTTGTGTGGAGGGCTTTTGTGCTTCTATTTTAAAGTTCAAGTTCCTTGTAAATGGATTACCTAAATATGATTTACAGTATTTAATTATGAAATGTGTATGGTTGGAAAAAGGAAGAGAATTGGAGAGTTTACTATTATTGAAATTGTATCTCTTTTAAAATTTGTATTGGGTTTTAAATCTACAACTTAAACTAAAAGTTACATTTTGATTTAAAATCTGAAATTTATCTTCATTGGAATTAGAAATGTGTTGAAATAAATGGTTTGTTTCCCTTTTGAAAAGTTCTTATTTTGCCTTATATACTTATACCAAACAAAGAGATATATTTGGTTGTGTTTATACTGATTTTCCACTTCAAATAGATGTGTAAAAATGGTAAGATTTTATCATTTATATTGCATTTTATACTAAATTGCAAGCAAAACAAAGCATATAATTAGTTCATTCTTTGTTAAAAAAACTACTCTCTCTACCTTCTATTTGTTTAAATGGAAAGAAAATTAAATCTAACAACTTAGTTTATTTATTTATATTAATAAATTAATAAAAACTATATATATATATTAAAAAATAATAATAATGTAGGGGTGGACGGCTGCCCCACCATTAAATTTTTTTAACAATAATAAAAATACTATTAAACTTTAAATTTAAAAAAAATGATTTAAATAAAATAGTAATAATATGTCTGGGGACGAAATCCCCTAATGTTTTAAAAAATAAATAGTTTAAAGGAATATATATATGTTTATGTTTTTCACCCAAATATGTTTATGTATATATTTATATGTTTATGTATATATTGATATTTATATTTATATTTATATGTTTATATATTTATATGTATATGTAAAGATGTTTATGTTTAGGTTTATGTTTATATGTTTATATGTTTATGTTTATATGTATATGGATATGTATATGTCCTTTTCAATGTAGAGTGGGAGTAAACTCGTAGATATTTATGTCGAAAGGTGTGTTTCACAGCGGAAAATGTAGGGGCTCAAACAAAAAAATTTAATCCTCATTGACCTCGAACTTGGCCATATAAAATTCTAAGTACTTTCAAATTTTGTCTGTCCACATCATAATTCATGTCAACGTCCACGTCTCGTATCAATAATGTTGGTTTTTAAATATTCATAGCAACTTGATACGCCATGCATGGACGGGTGATTACGTGATCACCCGCTTCATAATGTGGGATGCATTTGGCTCCAAAGAAAGTGCAATATAATTCCTTGTGAGTGTAGTAATTCCATAAATGTGGTGCAGGGCCATCTACATCAACAACAAGACCTTTTGCCACGTCCTCCTCAAGCAGGGCACTTAATTTCACTGGCTGTTGCTACAAACTCGGATACCTTGTTCCAAGAAAGTATTATGGCATGGGAATCGTGACTAAATTTTTATGAGAGTTATTTAGGTGGGGTTTGTAGAGAACCAGGATGAAACACATCAAATTTCCAGTGTTTCCGGATAATCTTCCTACATGCGGTCTATAAAAAATTGGGTTTACGAAAGAGTGTGTGCTTCGCCATTATATTAAAATTCAATGCAACATCCAAGACTTTATTCTCTACAATTAAGTTTTACCCCGCCCTCACGACAACCACCTCCACATCCTCATTCTCCTCTTAACTTTGTCAAAGGTTATAAGTGGAAATCCTAGGGGACTCTAACATCTCGTATGCATCACCCTCTATATTTTCACTATATCGGTGACCTTGAAATTAATATGTTCCATTCACATCCAATCGGACATGTTCACATTCATATCACCGACATTTCCTCTACATTATTTCGTCTACATTACAAGGAACATTTGAGAACAACATCATATTCAATTCTTCTATTTGTAATATCGAGGATTACATGGGCATGGAAGTGATACAACGTCCACCGCAATAGTCAACTACATGGAGGACGCAGCCCCCATGGGGTGGATTGTTATGTGCCCAATCGGTTATTTTAAGGACATTGTGGGGTCCAATGTGTGGTTCATCATCTATGCACATTCCTCATGGATGGTTATTGAATATACCTTCTTGTCGAGAGTTTTTCTTTCCATTTAGTTAGATTTATAAATGTTGTTTATTCGCTTTGTAATTCTGAATTTATATGACGTCATTAAGATGCCATTATTAGTCATCTATTATTTCCACATACCATTAGACATATCGTCATTACAAATAATGGTAGAAAACAAAAACAATGAGCATAAATCTATCAAGGAATAAGACATGAAGCTTGGAAAATCAACTTTAGTAAGACCCACATCTAACCGATTTAGTTGTCAAGGTCTAGATTTAGTTGTTTTATTATAATTGATTTTTTTGATTTGTTTGAATTGAATTTTAAGATTCTTTTTTAATTTTTAACACATCAAAATTCTATTTTAAATTTGAATATTATTAATAGATTGCCTATTTTTAGTAACCAATTATTCCATAACTATAATTTGTAAGACATAAAGCGATTAAACGTACTAATCACATCAAATCATAAATAAAGAACACAAGCAAATTATTTCCACATGTACACTATGCAATACACTTTGATTGTTTTATTAGTTTAAATACCTCTTTTGAATGACAAATAAAACACATATAATATTTCGTTATAGATGTATTTTCATGCCTTATAAAGGACATTTATGTATTTAATTCCCACATTTTTCTAACTTTCCATTCATGTCTTTGTCTTTTCTAACAAATTAAAGACCACTCATTCATGATCTTTAACATTGATGCTTGAAGATGGAAGCCACCTTTAGGAGTATCAATGGCTCAAAATGAAACCTCCAATTATGTAAAAACACCCATGGAACTTTTCTTTCTAATTAGCTTCATAACCTATACACTTACATTATAGAGAAGGCTCATTACCACCCAATACCATGTTTTCACATTCGCCTATCAACTGGGGACAAGAATCGTAAGTTATAATTAGAGATGATTCTTTACACATTTCTTACTTTTATACATTTACTCAAACTCACAACTAAAATGGGGGCAGCAAGAAGCAATAAAATGTTACGATTGGGTTTTGCACAAGTAACCTACTAGATTTCCACATTTTCTATTTTTTCTCTTTAAGCAAAACTTGCACTCACATGAATGATGCAAGTGAGATGAAGAAAATAATGCAAAGCATAAATAAAAAATATTATTTTGGTAACAACAATTTCAACCAAGCAATAGGTGTGGGACATATTGGTATTTAAATACCACCTTATTTATAACTTTCCATTCATGTCTTTCTCTTATCTAATAGATTGAATACCATCCAGTCGCACTACTTGACTCCAATTCTTGTTGATGGATGAAAGCATCAGAACTACTGATGAAGGAACTCTTAATCATTACCCTTCTAGCTAGAGAGAAACCCTAATCCCAAGTGTATTGAATCGGCACCCTTGAGCGACATGTTTGTTCAACATCTATTTGTCTCTAAGTTATCGCATGACACCTACAAATATAGAAGGGAGAATACTATAAAGACTCTCCATCATTTGCCACTTTTTTATCCCCTTTTACATCCATGTTCTATAGATGTTATGGTTGTTATCCATATCATAGGAATTTCTTGCTCTTATTCCCCAACACATTTGATTCTTTGTATAACACTTTTCTTCATTTCAACTGCATTTTCTATGATTTCTTACTCGTTCCATTCAATCATATTCCCGGTAATTTCCTTTAAAAATCACCATAATTAGTTTCTCCTCCCTAACATTACCACAAATTACACCACCACCCCCATACTAATTTTTTAGTTTTATTCCACTCCCTCTTCCTTCATATTTCTTACATTTAAAATACCTTAACCAAAACAGCTTCACTTCTTATTTTCCTTCTCTTTTTCACATATATTTCTTCCACCGTACATCCCTTTTGGGATTCACATCACTGCTTACGTGTGATTTCTAGTTCACTATCACAAGCATCGTATCAACTTCCTCTTCCTCTGCACAAATCATTGACCTCAATTTATATTTTTATTGGAGAATGGGGATCATCTATTAGGTGTCCATAAAAAACACACCTATTTAACTTACAATAAATATTGATTTGATTCACCAATTTTTTAGATAACCAAGTTGGGTCTACAAGCATCTACTTCATGCATTTCTAAAGTTGGCTTCTATCTCATTTTACATATTGACTGACTTAGGCCTATTAGATGACCCTTATTTTACATCATTTTGTGTCCATGTCTTAATTTGGACTCCACATATCCAATTATTCCTATAGCTACTTGGATTCCTTGTTTTTGTAGTTATCAATATGTTAAGGAGTATCCTCTCCACCTATTTCTCTATTATGCTTTCTCTAATTGATTTTGGAAACATTGGTTTTAATTGATGTGTAGGCATGGTTGTGAGTGGAAACCAGAAATATTTTTTCATTAATATATGGTCCTCATTATCGTGGATAGTTTATTATTCAACTGTGTTAAAAAAATTATTAGATAGGGTAAGAAAGAAGGTATTATGGCTCCCTGAGGCCTTATAATAGAGGAGGAAAAATATATTACAATGAGGAATAAAAGATATGGCCTCTACTAGTAGCCAAGAAACACCAAATCCATGAAACATACAATAAAACCTCTTCCCACAACAGCGAAGGTTGGGTCATTGAAATTTTGGTTTTGAAAAACCCGACAAGAAAGTCCCATGACCCCAAAATGACTCAATCTCGACTATGAGCCACCCATAAAGAACACCTCATATTGAATTCCTTGGGTTGGACCAAATTCCACTCATTCCCATCACATGTGTCCCTAAATGCCCCGCCTCCGAGCTCAATCCCAAGTCCACCTCAATCACACCATGTAAAATGGCCAACATTTATTGACCATCCCCATCCACCGCACTCCCACTTAAGTCATCATCCTTCCTTTTTGACAATTGTGTAGCAAGTCCCATCCCCAAAGATCCACTCACCTGCAACTCCACACAGTCATCCACCACATTTCCCCCAAAAGTTTTACCTAACACAAATCCAACAACATTTATTTGATCAAGGTTTAAAATTTGAAATTTTTCTTCTCGCCCTCTGTTTCCTTCCACCCTATTACCCACCTAATGGTTCTCTAGTCCTCTCCGCTCCACCAAACCACCACCTCTATCGTCGGGAGCGTCCATCCATTACCCCCTCATCGCTAGAGTCTACCTCGACCTCCAAAGTAGATTTATTACCTAGAATCACAGACATTGGGGTAGATCCATCCAAAGCAGAAGCTCCACTCCCACTATATAGGAACCATCTTTTCTCGAGAACCATCAACACCAAGTTACCGGACTCTACAGATCCACAAATGTGCACACAATTGTTTATCTTTCATCCTCTCTATTATTCTCGGGAAGCGACTCTTCGTCTTACGAATAATCATCAACCCTTTGATTCATAGGTAAGCTCGATCCTCTCTAATGTCCTCTCCAAATGGGTTGTGTTATCGACACAACAATAAGACTTTACTTTAAACTCAACCTTCCTACATTTATCACAAATACTATTTGACTTTTTAATCTCAATTTTTTGTACGCATTTTCACAAGAAGTATCTAGAAAAATTTTCACAGAACTTTGGCTCCAACGGGAACGTTGATTCACAACCTCGTAAATACTAATTTGGATCTAGCCTTTGTAGCATGATTAATAGTAATGAGCACATCCATGCTCTTGTGCTCATTACTATTAATCATGAGCACACCTCGAGATCCTTTAACTCCAAGGGGAGAGATGGGAGGTGAATCCAAACCAAGTTCAGGGAAAGAGTACTTCGTAGTCAACCCAATTCTCCATCGCATAAGGTTGAGATTTGTTTTCCTATAAAAATAGGGTGCCCCAGAACACCCTTTCCAGTCCAATTTGTCCTAGAAACAAAAGAAAAACCCCGCTTGCAAGTGCAAGAACTTCTAACTTACGAGGCCCACTTTCTTTTGCACAAATCTCACAAAAACCAATATTGATCGAGGCCTCAAAAGCTACCCACAACCGTATATTTGAATCTATTCTTGGCCCTATCAACAATGTTCTTGAGGATTTCCAGATGTGGAGTGTCTTCATTCCATGAAGGCAATAATTTTAATGGCTCTTGGTGAGCCTCACCAAAGAGCCTCTCGCACCCAAGTCCTACCCACAATAGGGGAGATAAAGGGGTTGAGGGTAGGACCATCTATGTGTTGCTCTACTATTATTTACTTGGTATAGTTAAATTTTGAATAGTTACTTGGCCACAAAATTTTTCTATGATAGATGTGGATAGAGGATGATAATTACATATTTCAAAACTAACTTAAATATCATCCATTATATAGTTTTTAATTCAAAATATTGGGACTATGGAATGAAAGAAAAATATTCAAACCACCCAAAAACATATTAGGAACCTATTCCTTCCTTCACTACTACTTCTTAGGTGACTAGTATTTGTCCAAGTTCTCACCACATCGGCCTATAATCCTACATCTACTTGTGACTACTTTGTATAGTCATGAAATCACAAAAATTATATTTACATCACGCTTCTAAGTATGTCATTATATGCATGATTCCTAAGAAAGAAAACCATACATTACCAACACATGTTTTTCTTTTGCATTTCTACACTTTTTCATTTGCCTCTCTTGAATGGTCACTTTAATTTTAGACATTGAAAAACATATGACCCATCTTGGTATTTTCTATTAAATCCTCCGATCATCCTAGAAAGTACCTACCATTAAGGATACGAGCACCCGGGAACTACTATCCCCTTTGGGCACTTCATTCATTTTCCCTCCTTTTCTCAAGTTTAAAATGACACATCGTTAATTATATTTTATAAATTACTACTTATCACTTTTGGTCCGATTTTTGGTTGTTAATGAAAAAAATTCAAACAAGGGAATCTATATATATGACTTACTCTAATAATTCATTAGGGGTTGGATAATTTAGGGATAATACTTATTATCTAAGTTACTTGATAAGAGAACAATATTTAAGGACTGCATTTAGATTGCATAATTCACCGCATATGAGGGGTTATTTTTGAATTCCATCTCACACATTCATCTTAGGATTAAAATAGTTATATCCTGCTATCTTGGTGTGAGTGGAGCAAGGGAAACCTAGCTTCAAGGGACAAAATTCAATCACACACACGTACACACTAGAACTACATTTATTCTAAAATGTAGTGCAACACTCCATGATAGTCATATTGGGGTGACCATCGAGGTCAATACGACTCAAGCATATGAATTATTTATTTCATCTAATATTTTCTTGATATTTTTACAAGTATCTTCAATTTTTTTGTAGGATCGGGTGCAACACAAGAAACCTATAGAGAATTGGATGCGAAAGAGAGTGAAAGGAAGAAGACAAGTTGAAACCCTGAAAATATCGGAAGAGGCACCTTTGTTATGTCGAAAAATTAGCACCCTAGAATTTTCACATCACAAAACCCTACTTTTGAATAACATGGGATTGTCTCAAGGATTGGGAACCTTATGATAGAGACAAACTTCTAGAGAAGGCTGGTTCTAACCTATTCTAATGCTAACCTATTCCTAAACTATCAATTCAAGGGGCCGAGAGAGAGAAATGCAAAATGTAAATTATAAACTAAGAGAGGAGATAGCACCAAAAAAAGACTAGAGAGATTCCTAGTGAGTGAAAGTGGAGGGAAATGGGGAAGAAGAGGGAAGATAAAATGCCACAGTCCCAAAACACATTCAAACCTCCAATCTCGTGGAGCACAACAAATTTAAACCCTATAAAGGAACAAATTATGCACAATATACTTGCAAAATATAATAAAAGGAAAGAAATGCAATAAAAATAAAGCTAGGGCAAGAAAAGCCACAAAACACTAATCTTATTGCTTAAACCAATGCACAATAAATTACAAGATAGAAACAAGGCAAGAACCCTTCACAAAATGCATAAATTTGAGGCCTGTAACTCAAAAAACTACTGGAACAATTTTGGCAGAGTTCCTTTACAATTTCAAAATTATCCCCCCTTTGAATGAAGGGAATTTACATATATATAGAGTAAAGGAGATACCAACCAACATCCTTCATTAAATTCCTATACATAGGTATGGGAAACTATGATGGTTCAATTTTCAATGGTACTTTTCTTACACGGAAAATAAGGGTGCCATACCTCATTAAATTGGTTGTTGAGCTACCTTGTATGGTGTCATTAATGTCTGGCATTTGTATCTAAAAATGTTTGTTATCACCTAACAAAAACCACTAGCCGACGTATGATAGTGAGGGCAGGTTGACATGTGACAAAAAAGGTGGTTGACGCATGACAACAAGCGAATATGACACACGATGAGAAGGTGGTGGAGATGGGGAAGGTAGAATAACACAAGTCAATGAGGGAGGTTGACATGTGACAAGAAGCATGGTTAATGCACGACAAGAAGGGGAGTTGACGCGCGTTAAGGGGAATGGTTAACATGCGACAAGAAGAGGGGCATTGATGTGTGACAGGAAGCATAGTTGACATGCAATCGAAGAGGGGCGTTGACGCATGACAAGAAGTATGGTTGACGCATGACAAGAAGAGGGGTGTTGACGTGCGACAAAAAGCATGGTTGATGTGTGACAAGAAGAGGAGCATTGACACATGACAGAGATGACAATCCATACATTTTTCTAGCTTGACCATTAATGCAAATCCTACTCAAAATTTGCCGCAGCTCATGCAAGCTTTCCGCGAGATACCTTGTAAACTACTCCCATTAACTATCAATGCCCAGACATGTAGGTTGATCCATTTTGCAAAGGGGTGCAAAAATGGATAGCATGCACTATTATGAGGAAACTAACACCCATTTCGAGACACCAACACCTAGGTGATCCTATCCTCATCTCTGGGAGGTCTTCTCTAAAGAGTTTTTATATCCCAATTTCTCATATAGAGATTACATAGTTCAAAACTAACCGTCTTATTATGTTTCCCAACCTAGAATCAGCCCAAATCTCCAAATGCAACCTATTCATTCTTATCTAACTATGTCTTACACTTGCTTGTTTCTTGCATGGTAGATCTTGTTTATTAATATTGCTATATTCATTTTATCTCAATCCTATGATAAAGATTAAATTTATTTAAATCATTTGGTGAACCTATTTATTGATCGAATCCTATATTTCCTAGTACTAACATCTCCTTATCCTTCCTTTTATTTAATGTATATCTCTATAACTGAATTTTATAAATCATGTCCTGAATTTGTACATGCCTTATGACACACAATGGATCATAATATCATCCCCTTTGATACTTACCTTATTTACATCAACCATCGAGTATCCAAGTGCTTTAAAAATCAATAATGAACATATTAATTTTACTCCAGCTAATATCCCTTCCCAAGCAATTATTGATAATGCACCTCCTTTGTATATACAAGTTCATATTCATACTATATTAGTTAAGTATGCTTTGGTTGATAATAGGTCTTGTCTCAATATATGTAATATATCTTGCTTACATTGGCTAGGATTTTCTATTGCTTATTTAACTCCATCTACTTTATGTATTCATGGTTTTGAAAATACACCTAAGCAAGTCTTAGGTGAAATTTCTTTACCCATTATTATAGGGCCATGCACTCTTCAAGTTTTATGCCATGTCATGCCTAATAATCTCAATTATTATCTCCTCCTAGGTATTCCCTAGTTACATTATATGTATATGCACTCCTTTCTACCCTACACGCTTGACTCAAATTTATCCATGAGGATGTCTTATATGATGTTTTTGTTGATCCATATCCCTTCCCCTTTTATGATACTATTGGCCATGCTCCCACTCCTCAAGATCACTCTCCCTGACTTATATTTTTATTATGCAACCTACGACATTGGCTATAAGTATTTTTTACAACAAGGTTTCTCTACATTAGGCCTTGTCCGCAATGGAAAAGATATCGTTGAGATCATTCTTATTCCCAAGAAAATTAATAGTGTTGGCATAGATTTTCCCTATCTCATACAAGGTCCTCCCTTTGGGGACTCACTTCCTTTTAGCTAAAATACCTCTCTAAGGTTTTTATTACTTCAATTCTCATACACTCCAGTTAGTTAATCCTCACCTCATCGATGTTTCCACCTCACTTGACTTACCATGCTTAGATAAATTTCACAATGATGAGGCCTTCCTAGAGTACATCAAATCCTATGTTCCCTTCCCTTCCCATCACCACAAGAGGAGATTCCCCATTCTCTTCATATTACTTCCTACTTTGGTGAAAGCCACATTGATAGTGTGTACATACTAATTCTCATGATGTCATACCCACCGAACCATATGTTAAAGATCGTTCCACATTACTTAACGAAGAGACTACACCATATAACCAAGGCACAGAGGATGACCCACGTATAGTTTTTTAGACTCCTCTGTTACCAATGTTAAGTGCACTCGATATTCAGCAAGTCCTGCATGACTTCTCGAGACTTATTTTCTTGGCACTATCACTACATGTGTGGCATTGATCCCTTTGTAGCTATGCATAAGGTTATCCTTCATATGGGTGCCAAACAGATGCAACAAAAATCTGCAAAATGTATCGATGTGTGACCTTCTTAGTCAAATAATAAATCAAACCATTGTTAGATGTCATATTCATTCACATTTTTTACTATCCACAATGGGTTTCTAACATTGTACCTGTCATAAAACCTAACGGGAAAATTTCCTATTATACTAACTTTTATGATCTTAATAAATATTCCACTAAAGACAGTTTTCCCTTACCACTTATTGACTCTATAATAGATTCATTGTAGGTCATGACATGCTTTACTTTTTGGATGGGTCTTTTGGTTATAATAAAATTAAAATCAATCTATCCAACCAAGAGAAAACTTATTTCACAACCCCATACAAAATATCTTGTATACTATCATGCCTTTTGGATTTAAAAATGCTAGCGCTACATACTAGTGCTCTATGGCTCATATCTTTCATTATTACATAATAAAATTATTGAATATTATGTTGATGATATGCTCACCAAATCTAAGAATCATGCTCAACATGCTCATGACCTTCATGCCCTCTTCACACAATTGCAAAATTACAATGTTCACCTCAATCCTAAAAATATGTTTTCGGGATGACTACTTGTAAACTATTAAGTTACATCATCTCTCTAAGAGGTATTAATATTGATCCATAAAAGATCATTGCTATGGTAGACATTCCTCCCTTTGTATCATTCATCAAATATGCCCACTCCAAGGTAAAATTTAGGCTATTTGTCGATTCATCACACTACTAGCGGACAAGACTCAACCCTTTACACAACTCATGAAAAATATGCTACATTTTCATGGGATGATAATTTTCAGCAAATTTTTGATAATATCAAAGCTTATTTACTTAATCCTCATGTTTTAATACCTCTTATTCCTAATCAAGCACTCCTTTTATATATCTCAACTAATTTTTATGCCTTAGGTGCCTTGCTTGCTCAACATGCTATGAATCAACTTGAACATGCCATTTTTTATATTAGTCATACCTTGATTTCTTATGAATGTAATTATAGTTATAGTGATAACTTGTGTGCGGGACTTGTTTTTTCACTAAAAATTACTACATTACATGATCAATGTTGAGATCCATGTCATTACTAAAATTGATCCTCTACGCTACTTACTTTCTCAAACTCATTTTATCTGGACATCTAGCTTATTTAGATTATGTTACTCACTAAATTTGACCTTAAATTTATTCCACAAAAATCCATTAAAGGACAAGTAATTGTTGATCAATTCATGAAGCTCCTATCAATGATCCTTTCCCCATTTGTGATAATTTTCGTGATGAATTCACTCCTTATACCATTGATGTTGATATTTGGACCATGTATTTTGACCTGTTCTTTATGCACTATCGATTTGGAGCCGTATTTTCTTTTTCACACCACATGGTAAATTTATGCCCTTCTCTTACCACCTTTGCGTATCTTACACAAATAATATTGCTGAATACAAAGCCCTCATTTTGGGATTATCTATTTCTTGCTCTTTTCCTATACGTCATCTTCACATTATTGGTAACTCCCAACTCATTATTGATTAGTTAAATTGTGCATACTAAATAAAAGAAGATAAATTCATACCTTATCGTACAATTTTCACCAATATGCTCACTCAATTTGACTCATACATTATCATGGCCATGCCCTGCAAATAAATTCAACATGTGAATGCAATGGCTAGCATTGCCTTTATTATTCTCTTAGACATTGTTGATAACCATGGTACATTCATCATTCACCATTTGTGTAATCCCTTTATCAAATATTGTATCATAGAGACTCCACAAGTACTTGTTGTCACTCATAGAATTTATAACTTGGAATAGTATAATGATATATAACTTCCTCTACTACCATAACTTATCACCTAGATTTTCCTCACATGAATCACGCCGAATGCATCGTGGTGCCACACGATATGTAATTTTTGGTGGTTCTTTATTTAAACATTTTCTTGATGGTAATCTATTTCAATGTCGAGAACTTAATGATATCCTAGTTGTTTAATCCTAGATATACCATTGTATATGTGGCATCCATTTCGTGGCAAGGCTATGGCCCCAAAACTACTATGAAAATTATTGGTCTACTTTGGAACAAGACAACGTAGACTATGCTAACAAATGTGATAAATTCCAACTCCATAGTAACTTGCACAATGCGCTTGCATAGGAATTACATTTTATCGCATCCCAATGGCCCTTCTCATTGTGGGGATTTGATCTCATCGGAAAGGTAAACCGTGAATCAGCTAAAGGGAATAATTTTATAATCACTTGTTATTGAATAATTTACTAAATGGGATAAGATTTCTCCTTTACACACCACTACTAGTGAGGTTATCTCGCAGATTTCTCAATACACATCATCACCCACAATGTTGTTCCTTCCTCGAACGTGACTGAAAATAGTTCATCTTTCAAAAATCGTAATGTCAAAAACAATTTGTCCCGTATTTAAGATTAAGCACACATTTTCTACCCTTTATTACCCTCAAAGTAATGGGCAAGTTGAGGCCACCAATAAAATAATCTTTAAATTTTTGTACAAAACTATTGATATATGTGGTGTTGATTGGCATAATAAAATTTTATACACCCTTTGGCCCTACCGCACAAGCATGTGTATGCTAACCAATGCCATGCCATTTTCTCTAGTATATGGTACTAAAGCAATCATCCCTTTGGAACTCAAAATTCCATCTTTACGTGTTTCTCTTAAAAATATCCTTCAAGACAATGAGTATTAGGAGCGACACCTACATGGACTAGAAATGCTTGATTATCACCATGTAAAATCTTTAGAGAACCTTTGCACTTACCAAACATGCATCAAGCGTGCATGTCATACCAAGGTGCACTCACAAGAATTTAATGTATTATGCTCAAATAAAATCAAAATAACACTAATGCAGAGCCTTCCCTCAATGGAAATTTTAAACCAAATTAGCTAGGCCCATATGTTGCTATCGAAAAACTTTGTCAGGGAATCTATCACCTCATTACCCTTCTAAGAAAACCTCTTAAAAATATAATGAATATCATGCACCGTAAGAATTATTTTTCCTATCTACACCTTTTATCACACATTTGGGGGCATATTCTCCCCTTCACTACCCGATGATGCACTCTTGTTTTAGGTTCAAACACTATTGTTGAGAGCACATTTACCTACATGGACCTCACTTTGCACACATAAAGTGGGGGAATCCTTGTTCCCCTCTCATTTTTTTCTATTTCACATTCACATATTTTTAAAAATTCTAAAATACTATTTTAGATCCTAATTGAATGTATCCTTGATTACTTATAATATTATATGTTACACATTACTTATAATGTTACTTTGATTCATATTTTGCTCTATCATTTTTATTTACACATATGACACGTTCACATGGTACTTTTTGATGTGAATGCAGACCACTTATAGGTGTCTACATGATGTATGATGCTCAACACTATTCCATTCTAGTCCCACTAAGGATCTAGGGGCATATAATGTTCTTGTTTCTCTATATTCCTGGGTTCGTTCATTGTAATATCTACTACTTTCATTCATATTTCTATTTGTATACATTGTGGAATACTATCATTTTTTCTATCATGTTGATGGATGCTTCATGTGTAGCATTTGTATTGCAAGTCTACTTCTAGCCATGGTTATATGCTTTTCTTGTATCTTGCCTATGATCGTGTCTTGATTGTTATTATTTACAAAGCTATGCCCTAATCTTGATTTCATGTCTCTTTTTCTATATCCTTGAAATCTTCAATTTTCTAGCGACATATTGAGTGGTGTCCCATGTATTCAACCAGCTACTCACTATGTCGTTTTTCTATGTTAATGAATGTTTTAACTAGTTTTTATTGCATCATACCATGTTTTTTTGTGACTACACTTTTGGATAGACTTTTCCATTATTTGTCTTACGATATGGTTGTTACCATGTGTATTCCCCATACCCTTTAGGAATTCTATTTCATAAGTGTGCATCAACCTCATCTTTCCTCATTTGATTCGTGCTCACCTTGGTTTATCTCATGCACCCCAAATGAGTGGGGATAATAATCGGCTGATTATTTCACCCTCTTATCGATTCGTAGACAATATAAATAATGGTACACAAAATATAGGATAAACACTAGCTAAAAAGATCGTAATCAAAATTGGGCCACAATCACAAAGCATGGACAGAAACATCTAATATAGATAGGATCGGTGGATGCTAGTGTACCAAGTGGATGCTCCTATCTTGGTGGTAGAAATAGGAACAATATAGAATTATCATATTCTCAAGGACAATATTTTTCCAATTTCCAACACCACATACTCAGTTACATGTTACTATCGAAACAACTGGAATAAAATAAATGGCATGTTACACACTTTAAGAAAGGGAGCTCATTACTTCACTTTTCTTAAGATCATCCATGAGCACTTTATATTGGGTTTGTGACCATCTGCAGTGGCACTTATCCATAGGGAAGCATTAATGGTTATAGGGAGTAACTTACAACTCTCCCAATACTCTTCCCTTGGTGATAGGACACTTAAATCCTTAGTTTATCAATAGAACACTTTAATCCTCAGTTTGGCGATAGGAAGCCTAAATCCTTAGTTTGGAAGTAGGATGCCTAAATCCTCAAGTATTATTCCAACCATCTCTTAGGAAAAAAACATACATGAACAATTATATCTCTTCTCTCATGGCATACAAGTGTATTTTATCCTTGTTTCACTTGTCTTTTGTTATGAAAAGTTATATTTTCACATTTACTAAGTTAAAGTTTAATTTCATTTATCATGATCGTTGGTTACACCTATTTTATTTTGTAGGTACAACCTTACTCCAAAAAAGGGAAACACAAAAATGACACAAGGAACAATCTCAAGCACATGATGCTATGTAAAAATGCAATATCCAAGGAAAAATGTAAGAACCATCTCTACTAGGTACAAAAGGTTACCCCTAGGATCCTTATCCTCTTATAGATTCCATGATACACACTTAGCAATCTCCATTCGACTTTGTATCAATTATAATCCTCCTTGAGAATGCTATCGATTCTGACAACGGCTCTCTACAAGGTACACTCTTTTTATCTACTTTATGTTACTAAATATTCATTCAACAACACAAAGTGGGGGAAATTTGGTCATGAAATCATACACTTTCTATGTACATCACTCCTATAATTATGTCATTATATGCAAGATTCCTAAAAAAGAAAATTATACATTAATAACACTTGTTTTCTTTTATATTGTGAGTGTTCACTTGATTTGTATTGGTGTTAAAAGGCCTAATTTTGGAAGGTGTATCTTGTAATTTGGGCATGTTTGATTTAGAATGTGTTCACAAGGTTTTGGGAAGTATTTATTGGGCCAAATGAGCATTTATATCAGGTAAGATTTCTCTATAAATGTTTGTGTACCAAAATTTATGAGTGATTCTCATTATTCAAGGGCTTGTAGACAAGTATGATTCCTAATTGTAGGTGAAAGGATGGTATAGTGGTATTTTGATGACTCTCAAAGTTATTATGACATGAATAAGGTTATTAAACCCTTGAAGAGTGAAAATTGATACTATAAAGTCAAAATGTGTGATGGTTTGCCTCTATGCATTCTTAGAACTTCAAGACTATGTTTTTAGCTTGAATGATCAATTACATATTTGTATGGTAGTAGTGGTATTCTTTGAGCTTTGAATGTTTTTGTTTGAATATAATGGGGTTGAGAATATGTTTTGAATATGATACCTACATGTTTTATCTCACTCAAATGTGAAGTTCACAAGAAAAGAAAGGTATGAATTTCTCCTCGATGTGTTCACAAAGAATATTATGCGTTAGGGGTATGGGTGTTGATATGTATCATTCTTGTTGTGTCTTAGATTTAATACCATGATTTTCCATTGGTGAATATATCATTATGCATTAGAAATGTGTTGAAGATGATCTCGAGTTGATAGGTTTG
This sequence comes from Taxus wallichiana var. yunnanensis, assembly GCA_018340775.1. Classification (NCBI taxonomy): domain Eukaryota; kingdom Viridiplantae; phylum Streptophyta; class Pinopsida; order Cupressales; family Taxaceae; genus Taxus; species Taxus wallichiana. Next base: position 934,952,770 of record CM031242.1, read on the forward strand.
TATAAGTTCACTTTTTTCTCTTTGTGCAAAATAGCTTGCTACATGTGCAAAGTATGGGAAAAAGGTAGTATTTGATGCAGCTACAGGTATGAAAGCCTATTTACATCATAATTATGATGGTTTGAAGATTAAATGAGTTGATCTAGACATATGTGAAGATGTTATGAAACTTGAAGAGTGCAAAGATGACCTCGGGTATGAAAAAGTTATTTAACGATTTTGATTACATCTTGTGTCAAATGAATGCTACATGGGAAGAATGCATGTGAGAGACGGAGTATGGTGTTCTCATAACAGAAACAGGTATGTCAAACCTATCCTTGGTATATAAATTTTATCTTAGTCTTATCTATATGATCTAGAAATATTATGTCATCTTAATTGAAGCAAAGGCATGTCTTATTGGCTAGGAATGGTCATGTTGTTTAGGAATGATGGATGTCTCCTTTGAAATTTTCAAAAATTTATTTGTTCTCAAATTTTTATTGTGATAAGTATGATAGTAAATGATCACTTGTCTTGGTCTATTTGTTCATCATGGGCCAAAATGATATGTCTCATACCTAATGAGGTCTAAAATTGTGCTACGGTGGTGGTGAATTGAATCTTCATGTATGCAACAAGATATTAAAGATAGGGGTACATATGTGTACTTCATAAAGGTTATTAGTGTACTTTTTGTGCTTGAATAGTATGTATCTTGAAAAAATTGAAGCTAAACTTGGTGGTGAGTTGATAGTTTAATGCTAATCAATGTATAAATTGTGTGAAAAAAATGCTTCTACATGTCTAGATGATGTGCATGGTTCATATTAGTCAAGGGAGCATAAATGATTTCTTATAGAAAGTGATATGGAGATCTTAAGGAATATTAGGTATGAATTGAGTTTCATCTCAAAGAACTAGCAAGGTATGGCTCATGATTGCATTATCTCAGTCAAATATGATTGTCAAAGATTGAAATGGAGCTTTAGGGCAGAGCCAAATTGAGCAAGTTGGTTTCTTGACAAGATAACAAGGTAAGTTTCTTGAATTTATACTCATGGTATTTATATGATGTTCTTGAGTCCAGTGGGAGTGATAAAGTGTTGCGAGAAAGGATGTAATGATTCATGTTTCTTGTCAAAGTTTCTCTTAAAGCTACTAAGAAATCTCTTCAGGACCTATGTATTCAAAGTAATATGTTGACAAGAATAAGGAAACTAATCAAGTTTGTGTACCTAGACAAGTAATGTAATCTCATGAATGAAGGTATGATGGATTTTTAAAGCTCATATATGACATTCTTTTCATGTTTCTTAGAGTGTATGTTTTAGGCATAGGTCCAGTACACAGTGATTCCATGATGGTAAAAATGAGTTGGAGGTAAAAGGACAAGTTTTTGCATGCCTAGAGGTGGAAAATGGTGTAATTACTCCCAAATAAGAGGTATGATGATGATGATTTTTCATGATTTATTGGGGCATGCTCAGATGATGTATATTTTATTTCCATGAGGAGCTTTATGTCTCCATGCTTGCAAAGAGGCTAAAATCATGATTTGAGTGAATTTTCAAGGTTTTGAACTTATTTGAGACCTTTGGTTGATATTTCTAGCCAATATGAGATCTTATGAAGTTAAAAATGTGAAGAACATGTAGGTACATGTATCATTTATCATTAATGTAAAAAGGAGAGAAGTTCATGTGGTTTTCCATCAATGACAAAGGGGAGATTGTTGGCATGTTGTTGCATAGGTGTTGTCATTGATGAAAAACCTCATTAATTAAAAATGGATGATGGTGTAGGGTCATATGATGCTTAGAGTTATGTTATCATGGAGATTCGGGTATGTTCTTATTTACATTGGTTGATTCATTAAGGATTTCTTGTTCTTGTAAGCCTATTTAGGTGACCTAGCTAGCCTAGATGATGTTGCATGGTGGTATGATCTTATTGGTGACTTAAAAATCATATTATCATGATGGATATCATATTTAGATAGTGATTGGGTACTCATATGAGATTCAAAGTATAGATATTGGTTGGTGATCATGTTGCATGTGCTCGTTTGAAGCTAATATGGATGTTAAATAGCATGAGATTGAGTTGTGGAGATATTTGAGCTCATGGGTGCAGGTATATAGCTGATTTATTATGAATCAGGTATGTTATGACCATTTTGATTTTTTTCATGATGATTTATAGTGTTATTTCAATTGACCCTAGCCTTTATAGTGTAAAACCCTAAGGGATAGCTATGAAAGTATCAGTGGCTGGAAATATTGAAAGGTGATTATGACATTATGATTATTGAATATGTTAGTAGGGTGTTTCCTTTTTTGTGGGAAAAATTTCAGGTTTCCATGATGATATTTTCACAAGATATGTCAATTTTGGTGAAATAGGATCAAGATGAAGAGTATTTCCAGCTCGAATTGGATCTTTTGATGCTCACCCTGAATTGTGTGTTTTTCATGGGACCTTTTTGATTTCAAGGATTTTTATAAATTTATTCTATAATTTTTCACAAAAATAATGAGGTCATTTCATCATCAGGTTTTATGAACGAATGTTACAAAGGTAAATAGTTGGTTATGAGTTTCAAACCGTAGCTTGAAATCAGTTTGAGATATTTCCTCCTAAGTGGAAATTTGTACTTCCTATTGGATGGATGATGATTTTAACATGTATATTACTCCTTAATATATCTATAAATGTATTTCATAGGTTATGGTGATGAGTGAACCCCACTCAAACAGTTAGTTTTACGAAGAAGTTCAATTAGGACAAGGTTGTCCAAAAGAGTTGAAAAATAAATGGAAATTGTTTTGAGTATGTGAGTTTTTATTGATTTTCATATAGATTTCAGGTCATGAGGATGCATAAAAATTTAAAAGTGTGCCCAATTTAGATTGATTGCTCAAAGGGTAGTTTTGGGCAATTAAAGCGATCTTGATAAAATGGACATTGCGGTAGAGCTACAGGAGGAGTTAGGAGGTGATTCAAGTTTTTTGGAAATATAACTAATATATATTTCTAGTGATACAATTTTTTTCTCATTATGATATTTTTTTCTATGGTTTCCATGTTAGTTTGTGGACAAGAATATTTTTAGCTATCTAGGATATAATCGCTTTTCTTTGAAAATTTGAGTTTGTCGAGTTCATGAAATGGATTAGGAGATGTTTTATATCACATTGAATGTGAATAGGGATGAATTTAGAATCTAATGAATCCATTTTTATGTCTTTAAAGTATCAATAAGGGTGTTAACCAATTGCTTTTTGAAATGGATGTTTGGCAACTTGATTTGGTGAAGGCAAAAGTTGATGTAGTTTGAACCAGTGGATGTTTCATGAGCTATAACTTATTTAGAAGTGTTATAAAGGTTATTTAATTTCCATAAATTGGTCACATGACATATTTGAGGTGTTCTTTTATGATATTTAATCCAAAAGGTGAAGTCGGGTGTTGGAAATAGGTGTTTTGTGAAGGCAATTAGCCACTAGGCCCATTAAATGAAATAATTTGATTATTTCATGATAATTGAGATCATTTATGATGTTTAAATTTTATTTTAAACATGTGTGATGAATTTTAAATAATGACTAAAAATATTTTTGGGTTAGGATATTTTTGTCATTCTAATGCATGGGATTTGAGGATTTTTGGTGCATGGAAGAAGTGTTTTAGCTAGGCTAGCCCATATAGGTCACTTGTAGCTGTTATGAAAATTATATGGGATGTTTACATGATGTTTTGGTCATGAAAAATTAGGGAAAATATTTTATTTTGAATTTTAATTAAGAAGGAGCTTATAAAAGCATTGTTTTGTGTGCTTTTTAGAGTTAGTGGTGTTTGTGCAAGTGTGACCTAGGTGTGAGATTTTTTCAGGTGTATGAGCAAGAATTGAGATCATATCAAGTTTTTATAGGTTAAGGAAGATCAAAAATTATGTGTAAGATTTTTAATCTTGATAAGTGAAGAAAGAGCTAGATTGTGTAAGTTTGAAGACCTAGGGTTTGAATGAGAGTTTGAAGAAGAGCGAGTTGAATCATTGGTATCTATCGGTTGTCGCAAAAATATTTCATATATCAGAAAATCATAAGTGGATGATTTTGCACTTGATCATCTTTGGGGTTGTATCCTCCTTGTGGAGTTGGTGCTTCACAAAATTAGGGGTTGGTGCTCCTTGTAGGGTTGTAGCTCTACTAAACTAGGGGTTGGTGCTCCTTGTGAGGTTGGTGCCTCACTAAATTTGAAACATATAAATATAAATATTATGTTTCAGTAGGTTTTCTTCCCCTTTAGGGTTTCCCACTTATATCTTGTATCTTGTGTTGATTTTCTTGCTTATGTGATATTTGATTATGTACACACATTAATGGATGGTTAAGTGAATTTGTGTTTTGAATAAGCATTTGAAATATGATTTAAATTTTTGTAAGGAATGATTCACCCCCTCTCAGTCCATTTTGATTCCAACATGGGAGGCATACTTTTATTAATATTCTAAAAACACTAAGGAATATTTACAATATTAACACTAGTCTAACCATTTGGGGTTGGGATCTCATCCTAGTAGATTTATTTAATAAAAATAAAGAAAGAAAGAAAACATGAGGATAGAGATGAATATTGAGAACAAGAAGTTCAGAAAGATAATAAAATAAGTGTGATTTCTCCTTGGAAAACTCATATCCAAAGACAAAAATTTGTAATATATTTCTTATATTCTTCAATGTAAATATTGAAAACACAATTTTTTTCTCTCTTTTCAACTCCAAGATCTATGATATTATTGCAAAAATCTCCAACCCTTAATAATGCCACAACATTTTACATTTATAGATAAGGAGGAGAGAAAAGGGGAAACAGTTTGGATTGCATGCTAAAAATAGCAAATACACATTAATAATCCATTTGACTGGTTCTCACAAAATGACCAGATCAATCCTATAAATCGAAAAGATGTTTCAACATCACAAAAATTGACATGTCCGATGCAAAAATAAAATGACAAGATCAAGCCATCAATCGTATTTATCCTTTTCCTCCTCAAGTTCAGCTTGCTTCGGTGAAGTTGTTGGAACTTCTAGATCATCTCTTATTTCTTTCTTATCTGGTCCACATGAGTATCGATTTAGGACATCACAAGTTTCAAAAACATTGTCCATGCTTCCTGGGATCTTCTGGTACTTCTTGATGAATTTAGAAAAATTACTCGGGACATTCTCACATAATATTAACTTATCAATGGCTCACAAGCCAAAATAATCTTCATCTAAAGATTATTTTTCAACCAAGTCCTAGAACCTCTTGAAGATATCATTAACAGGTAATATATTCAATCCATCATCTAAGACATCCTTAATGAGATTGGCTAGTTCCTCATCAATATCATTGGTGACGTGAACCACATCCTCTTTGTCCTGTTGAAGCTTTTCACAAGCTTCTTGAAGGAATTTAACTCAAAATTCAATGACTTTGTATAACTCAAAAAAAAATTCCCTTTCATCGCGACTCCTTCTTCAAGCAGGATATTAGAACTAACCTTCTTAATCTCACTTAGAGCTTCCAATGTCAATTCCCAATTGCCACATTCCTTCAAGAGTTCACTTTTTAACTTATCAACATCTAGTATTGCCTTCTCAATCTTTTTGTAGGTGTCAGAGCATCATTGAGTATCCTTTTTCCTTGAGTAAGGAGATGTTGTACCGAGGCTTCCACTAGTCTACTTTGTTGGCCAATATTTTCCATTTTAGGCATAGAGGAGAAATCAAAACAGATTGGAGTAGGAGATGGGATTTGGATTTGTGTGGGATTGTATAATCTAATCACAAAAGTAGTTAATTGTTTGAATTTTTATTTTATCTATTCTTTTGAAGCTTTGGTTTCCCTTATATTCTTGAATATATTATCCATGGTTATTTACACATCTTTCTATGCACCTTCAATGGTAACCTACCCAAGTGTTACCTTAGTAATTTGATAAGATGAGGCTATAATATTTTCCTTGGTCTTATCACCAACAGTACATTGATTTCCACAAACCTTTGACTGGATACATAAAAAATTATATGGTAAATGATCTTTGGTTTATTGGATGAATGGGAGGGTGTAAGTTTTAATGAACTGAAATCAAAGGCCTCGGGAGGAGTAATCATCTTCCTTTTCCTTGGGGTTTGGCTAAACATCCAAGATGGAATGAAGGAATATAATGTTTGTTTAGGAGGGGCAATAATCATCAAATAGGTACTAAGGGGAGTGGACAAGGTGGTTATCAAGGATGAAGGAGTAGAAAGAATGGAAGTGATAATGGTGGAACATGTAGGAGGGGAAGAAGGCATGGATAAAGGAGCGGAAAAAGGAGAATGAAATTGGGTCATGTGAGGAGATCCCAAATTCATGAATATTCCCTTCAAAAGAGAGGAGAGGGATGAGAATACGTTGACTATGAATGACATGAGAGGTAATTAAGGTCAAAAAGGGGAGAAAGAGAAACATATGCAAAGACTAGTGAGATCTACAAGGTAGAATGTGGAAGGGAAGAGGAAAGGTGAGGAGAGGAAACACAAGGATGGGATGGGATGGAAAGAGTTACCTAAGGGTGTTGGGTAATAATGGGGACTGCGTGAATGATGAGGGTGGAAGAGGGAATAGGTTGGGTAGCCACAATGCCCACTGGTGTTTCCTGCATATGCTAAGGGGAAGGGGATTCCATCACCATGGAAAATGAAGTGGGAATATTAGATGAAGGAGGATATGCCTTGGTTTCACTCTTGAAGAACTTGAACTTTAATTTCTTTGCATAATACTCACTCTTATCCTTTTCCTCACGAGAGGGACCCACCTCGATGCGAAGTGGTAGCCAGATTTTATAAGCGGGAATCTATAGGCTAAACTCCCCATGAATACAACCATGTGTTGGTCCCAAGGAGGATTTGAGAATCTATTTCCTTAATGTATCTAGATTCCTTAACAACCGAGTTGATTGGAGGAAATCCCACATTATCACCATCCATTAGTACATACATAAAATCTCAAACATTTCCATCATCAACTACTCCTTCAAGAACATCAACAAGATTAAGTGTTACTATCTCATCCAGAGTTAACATGCTACTATCCTTCTTTCAATTTTATACTTCATCTTTGTAATCATACCAAATATCTTCAAGGTATGGGACATATAATTATAGTGCCCCATGATCCTTTAGAATGCTTTGATAATTAAAACTTGACCTTGGTGGTAGTACCTTCTTAATCTCATCATGCATCTCAATAATGATGTTCTTGGGTTTGATTAAAAAAAAGTACAAGTGTACCTCTTAATAGAGATAGGAAATGAACCCACGACTTATGCTTGTTCATTTGTTAAAAGTTGAGAAGATCCAATAGTTATTTGATCATCCCCATGAGAATCCACTTATCGCTTGGAAATCTGGGAAGACTAACTAGGGACCCCTGGAAAGATTCAACTTGTAGATAGGAAAAAAATTGAAATTATAAAAATATGCAACCCCATTGTGACATTGTGTTCCATGTGGCATCAGAAACCCTTTTCTTGGAGATATTGGGTTCCAATCTATAGATAAATTTGTAGAAGAAATTATTTTTAACCCTTCGAAATGAGCCTTGCCTCCTTTAAGGGATAGATGACGATAACACTTATAAATATGGTTGGAATGTCTGTAGCCCATGGTTTTCAACCTAGGATAAAATCTCATCCTGGCTATAACATAGGTGACATAAGACATCATGTAGAATTTTCCCATAATCACAACTTCTTTCAATTGGTTGTCAATGGTATCAGCGATGAATTCACTCCAATAAAAGAATTGATCATTTTTATTTATAATGGTGAGGAATTTGTACATCCATCCCTGAAATTATCTATCTTCAGGAATTCTAAACACTCTACTCATAAGTATGATAATATCACTTATTTCTATAATGAATTCACTTAAGGTACAATCTTTGGAAATCTTGACACAAAAGGCTTTTGTTTTAAAAATTATTATTTTTAACATTATTGACACAATTAACCAAACTTACATCCCAATATTGTTGAGTTGCTTTAGGGTCCATTTTTACATATGTAGTGAAATTAGGGAGCTCGAGAAGATCATCAAATTAATCGAGTGTACAACCTAATTACAACTTCATCAAATTGATTCGAACGAGATATTGATATCGAATCATAATGGTTGGCACATGTAAGGATGAACTCTGGACATTAAGTAGAGATTGGAAAGGCTGCGTGCAAGAGGTAATCCACGGTTGTAGATGCACTTTGCATCCAAGTAGTCTAATACGAACTTAACACTCTGCTCAAAAAATTCTCACATGTCAATATGTCCTAACTCTGTGTCTCTAATATCGATATTGGAGGGATGCATGACCCCCGATACTTGAAATTAATTTATTTATATGAGTCCTTTTTCCACTTTCATTTACTTGAATCGAGACATGGAGGATTCATATAAAAATATCCATAAAACACCGAAAGCTCCGAGAATAAGTTCGGGTTTCAATCCATGCAAAGCACCCTAGACAGTCTAACACACTAGTCAAAAATAGACCCTATTTGGAAACTTAAGAACCCCGACACAATGTCGATTATTTACCTTGCTTTGCACTTTTGAAATATGAAAGGTTGTCGGGAAATACAACTTGTTCAAAACTATGAAAATCCCAAAAAACCGGTGGAGAGTTAGTTTTCTTGAAAACGATGAAAACCCAAAACACTGGTAGATATCTAGCTTTGTTTGAAAATGAAATATTTCGACACACTTGTCAATAAAGTGACCTACTTTAGTAAGGAAAACCACGAAATGTAATTTAGGTTAAAAATCATCAAGTGACTTTTTCATCTTGTTCCTTGAGAAATTTTTACCATTATAAGTAGGTTAAAACCTTTAAAAGTTTTATATGGGCATACTTTTCAAAATTAAAAAACACAATAAGGGGAAGAGGAAAAGTAAGAATTGAAAGAAAAAAATAGAATAAATTACAAACAACTCCTCAATCAAAGAAAAAAGGCACAACCGGCTCAAAATGAAAAATGTGATTTAACAAGGAGAAACACTTACCTAAAAAGAACCAAAACCTAGAACCCAAGAAAATCAATCGAAAATGCCAATCAAGCTTTTGAAATATGAAATTAGGAGGGAAATATGAATGGAAAAGGAATTACAATGGTACAAATGACATGGAAATACCACCTAATTAGAAATAAAATAACATTAATTATAAATAAGATGACACTTATGGGCCACCAACTCCACCTTGGCATTTATTGCGTTGACCTGTGGGCGGAAGTCGACTACATAGGAAACCTCATGCAAAAGTGCAATTGGGTCCTGAAAACCCCAATACAAAGGATCCCAAAAGAAATTCCAAATTCAGGTTCAGGAAACAATCAACACATGACATATAGGTTGACCTACATGTTTCGATGTTTAAAAGCGAAAAGCCGGACATACTACAGTGTTTCGGGATTCGGGTTCGGAAAACACATGATATGATGCATGTGTTTTTCGGGTGTGATGTTCTAATGCAATCAAAACCTGAAACCTGAAAGACTATAGTGTGTCAAGTTTTTCGGGGTAGGAATAAATTTTCATAAAACATGTAATTATACTTGGAAAACCACGAAATCGACAAAAGCGACAAAGATACATTTTGAAAGCAACACTTAGAATGAAAAATGGATTTCAATAGGTTCATCAACATGAAAGTTTGATTGGTTATCTCCATTTTATTGATAAACTCAAAAATGGGATAACAATTGGCCGACTGGGAACTTTCTTTGGTAACTCAAAGGAAGATAAATTCCCATATCTACGAAGTGTCAATCCATTAGGCCAAGGAGATGAAAAGTGTAGAAAAAGAGACAAATAAAAAAACCAAAATCAAATAAAAAGAATGAAATCAAACACACCAACAAAAAAGGAAACACACAACTAAAAAGTAAATTGTGATACATTACAAGAATAAATTGCACTACTATCAGAATAAATTAATATGTTTCTTGTTGTGAGGTAGTAGAAGTTGAGTTCTATCGAGGTACTAAAGGTGAAATCTATTGTCTCCACACATCTTATGAATCTTGAAGGGTTCTCTCCATAGGGAATCAAATTTTCCATGCATTCCCTTCGGATCTCTTCTTTTATCCCACAATAGGACTAGGTCTCTAACACGGAAATATCGTTGTTTAGCTTTCTTATTGAAAACTTTCTTGACAATGCTCTAGTGTTCCATAATACTATCAACCACTTTTGACCTATTTTCCTCCAACTCCGTCAAGTACATGATTATTTTTTCCACATAATCTTGGAAGGTATCATCTTCAATTATTTTGGCCAACTTCAAGGCTGGAAACTCTAAGGAGATAGGAATTTTAGCGTCAAACCATACAAAACTTGAAAAGGAGACATCCCAATAGCTCACTTTGGAGTAATAAAATCATCCCAGAGTGCATCGTATAATGTTTTGTGCCACATTTGCTGATTTTCATCAACTAACTTCCTGATTATAGTCACCAAGTTTTTATTACTTGATTCCGCCTTACCATTTCTTTGATGATAATAATCAAAGGAGTGAGTCAGGGTAATCCCATAACCATAGCAGAATTCGAGTAAGTTTAAAAGATGAAAAATTATAATCTTGATATATATTCAATAGCAAATTGAGCTTATAAGAAACCATTATAGTTGTTCCAAAAATGCTCTGCTCTGCAACTCGCGAAAAAATAGAGTTGTTTTTTTCTAGGGTTTTACACTTGGTACCGCCATACCACGGCCTTTTTGGGCACTACAGGAATTTATTGCTATAGTTTCTCCTAGGGTTTCTCGCCCTCTGGGCGTCCCTATATAATGACCTCACCATCTTCAAACCCGATTGTTTCAACCATGGCTGGAGATAGTGGAGCTTTGAGCAATGGCACCGCCGGTGAAGTGACCCAGGAAGTTTGTCCCGAAAGTATTCCACAAGGTAATATTTCTCCTCTTGATGTGGTTCTTCCCATTCCTGAATTTAATGTTGCATGTCAATGGTTAGAGTAGTTTTGTCTCATTGGGTATTTTTGGGTCACATCCCCTCTAAAATCATGCTCAAATCTTGGGTGAACACTGTCTGGACTCCTCATGGAGTTAGACTGGAAAGTGTTCAAAACATGACCAAGGGTTTTTTCCTCTTTTACTTTTTTGATCCCGCCAATGCACCCAATATTTTGGCTAAGCAAGCCACTTGGTATGTTTGCAACTCACTACTTGTGTTAACCCCATGGCACAAGGACTTCGTGGTATCTGAATATACTGCCCTTAAAGTTCTGTCTGGGTTGAATTCCCTAGCCTCCCTTTGCCATGTGTTCCTTTTTTGTCACAAATTATCACTTCTCTTAGACAAGTAGTTTTCCTTGAAGACAAGAGGTTTTACCATGATCGGCTATAGAAATGAATATGCGTTGAGATTGATCTCTCTCAGGATCTAAAAGATTTTGTAGATATCTAGATGGGAGACAAACGCTACTCTCAAGTGGGTCATGTATATCAATTTACCTAACACATGCTTCCATTTCCAGGCTTCTAATCACAAGATCAAATATTTTCCTTTGTATGTGCCCTACAACCACCCTATGGCCAAAGTAGCTCATGAACAAGTCAAAACCCCGGAGGAAAAAGGTTGGAAAGTTTTCGGGATCCAAAAACAAGAAAAAATCCCAGCATTCCAAGGTCTCTGGCTCTAATGGCCATCATGAGCCAGGTGTTAAGGAACAACCACATACTGTGCATGCTAAAGAGCCAATGATTGTTGCTAAAGAACCAACTATCCGTTGCCAACTCGGTTACCCCATTGCCAAAGTACTCTAGCACACCCCTCGCGGCTTCGGTTCTCATGGACTAGACAAATTATGTTTACAATGTTCCCATCCAACATTCATTGCCACTACTCCTACAAATAAATTAACAAGATCCCTCCAAAATTCCCGAGAAGCCCATCTCACATCTCTCGGGACCATAGCCCAGCTCGTAGTGTGGACTCAACTGAATCAGTACAACATTGAGTATGCCGAATAGAAAAAGTTGATTTGTAGGATTTTTTACAGCACAATACTACTTGATTCCTACAAAATCAATATGATTCCCTTAATGTCTTAGAGGATGGGGATATGGCTCTTGACCATCATTTCCCATGAATTGTTTATCCTAGAATGTTTGGGGTCTTACAGACTCCTATCGCAAATATGTTGTGTGTGAAACTCAGCAATGTTGTGCAAATTTGGACGTTTTGTTTTTGCAGGAAGTGAAAATAATAGGTTTTCAGTTGTAGATGATTTACAAGTCTATCTAGTGTTATGTTTTTGGAGCCTATTTTCATGTTAGAGTTTAGTACACCTTCTATGTGTTACACTCAGGTATTTTTACGGCGGTCCCGCTCGCCAGTGAGCAGGTCAAGGGGGTTCGGGAGGGTGAAGCCCCTAAGAAAATTTTCATGGGTGGTTTATTAACCCATGGGTAATGGGTAACCATTATGGGCTGTTTTTGGGCCCATGGTTTTTCGGTACCCATTATTTTGATACCCACGGTTTTTTGCCCATGGTTTTGATACCCACGGTTTTGTATCAAACTGCTTAAGCAATTGTCTATTTATATGGTCTTATGCATATGATACATAGACAAGAAAATGTATTGCAGATGTGTTTTGAATTCGGGTGTGAATTCTATAGAGTTTGTTGAGCATAGCTCCAAACAGATCTGGGTATTGTATTGAGAGAGTGGAGGCTTGTAATAAAATCTGAGCAAGTGATTCTTGGTGGACGTAGCCCAAATTGGGTGAACCACGTTAAATCTTATCTCTTTGTGTTGTGTTATTTATTCTGCACTTTTATTTGAGATCTGTAATATTTTACGCATATTAGTTTCTAATATTGCAATTACATGTAAGGGATTATTCCACATATTTTATCTCTTATTTCCTAACATCGGCACGACAACTTAGCTTTCTTTAGCAATCATGAAGCAGGGCGTGGGGGATTAATTTCACTTTTTGCTCCCAAATGGTGGCCTCTATTAATTGACCATGGCATCGACCCCACCAATCGTGCCATATGGGTCTTATTTAATGTTGATGGCCATCCTTTTGGCCTCATTAATATTTATGCCTCTAACAATGCGGCCGAAAGGGCCAATCTATGGCGGTGGATTGCAACTCCATTCCCAATGCCTTTTGGGTCATAAGTGGAGACTTTAATATGGTGGAGTCACCTAATGATAAATGTGGCCACTTGCCGATGAGGTGGACACCTGGCGAAAGGGAAGCATGGTACTTTATGCATAATAAGTTTGGATTTTTTGATCCTAACGCATCTCACTTTCCCACCTCTACAGCTTGGTTTACGTGGACCAATCTACATGGAGGGACAAATCACGTACTTAAACAACTTGACAGAGCCATTATGTCAGCTCAAGATTATTTTGAGTTTCATAGCATTTATTCCCTGCCAGTGGAGGTCATGCCTAACTTTTTCCTTTCGGATCATTCTCCAATATGATTCCATATCACTTGGTAGGATTCACGCCCTTTATGCCATAAAGACCAATTATTTCTTAATACTGGCTTGATGCAACATGGCCCCACCATTAATCATATCAAACATGTTTGGAATTTAATTCCATGTCCTAGTCATTGTCGGTGGTATCATCCACCTATGTAAGCCATCTAGATTCAATGGTGGGAGGATGCACTTTGAATCGAATACTAGATTCCCATTGAATCTATGGTAGATAGCTGGCCACAATTCATCTCCGCTCATACTCCACTAACACATCAGCCCTTAGTTGAGCGGTGGTGGCACTTCAAAGTGATCCCTTCTCTGAAATCCTACAACTTCATGTTGCAATTCTTTGCCAACAAATCTAAATTACGGACAAGTCTAATACTAAGGGAGGAAAGATCTAAGCCCATATGCATTAGCTCAAAATTGGAGATCAGGTCTCAAAATAATTTTTCTTTCTCTCAAAGCCAAGAAACCTTCCCAACAAATTTGGGCTATCATGGAGGGTGGTGCTCAGATTATAGACCCACAACTTATGTTGCAATATTTTTACACCACTACAAGCTCATGTTCCAAGCTCAACAACCTTCTGTAGCTCGCCAAGCTGCTCTTGATCAATGTCTGGGTGTTGTGTCATGCAAATTGTCGAGGCTCAGAAGGTGATCTGTGAAAGAATGCTCACCATTGAGGACCTCCATGAAGCCACCATGTAGATGGCCAATGATAAAGCACCGGGATGCGATGGTTTCCCTTATGAATTCTATAAATCCCTTTGGGATTTAGTCAGGAATGACTTGTTCCAAGTTTACCTCGAAGGGTTTCAAAATCAATCCTTAGGGCCTTGAATCAATAAGGGAAACATCAAATTCATCCCTAAACAAGGAGACCCTAAAAAAATCACTTGTTGGCGGTGATCACTCTACTAAATGTCTCATATAAAATCATCACCAAATCTTTGGCTATGCAGCTACACACTATCCTTCTGAATGTTATTCAGCTAGAACAAATGGGGTTTATACAGGGTAGATATATACTAGATAACATCATTGTTGTGTGGGAAGGTATGGAATGGGCCCGCAGATCTAATCAAGCAACATGTTCATAAAAATTGATTTCAAGAAAGCCTATGATTGAATTGAATGGCCTTTTATTCTTTTTATACTTCAAGCCCTTAGCTTTGGCCCTATTTTTATTTGGTCCGTCAATATATATTTTGCGAGATGCTTCTACTCATATTTCTATTAATTGAATTAGTTCGGAACCATTTGGAATTTTTCATTCTATTTGGTAAGGCTACCCTCTGGCCCATGTATTGTATGTGCTTGTGGCCAAAGGATTTGGGTATTTATTAGCCCACGCTAAATCTCAAGGTCTTGTTAGGGGAATCTCAATTCCTGCTGCACCCAACTCTCATATTCTCAATGGGCATTTTATGGATGACTCTTTCCTTAGGATATTTGAAGGTAAATCCAACATTCATAATGTCATGCAATGTTTGGATACTTTTTCTTATCTTCTGGCTTGTCCATTCAATGGCGAATAACATAGTGTTATCAGCAATCCTTCCTTCATGCACCCGATTGGTTAGCCACTTTTAAATGGAAGCTATTAGCACATGGAGGGATATTTAAGTTTTTGGGTATTCCTTTTTCCTTTCAATCCTCCCTTGTTGAGCTCTGGAAAATGTTATTCAAAGGGTGGAAAATCTTTGGCCAAAAAATTCCAAATTTTTTCTAAAGTTCTTGTGCCACACATGTTTATTATTCATCATGTTGGGTTCCTTCCAAAGCTTCCATTCAGAAGCTAGAAAAGCTGCTCAAATCCTTTCTATGGGCTAATGCTTCTACAGGTAAAGGATTTCATTGGGTGGCCTAGGAGATATTTTTGCTTCCCCACAACTTTAGAGGACTCATCCTTATTAACATTCAACATCAAGGTTAGGAAATTTGAAAAAAATGGATAATCATAAGCATTACTAGCCTAGAATCTTGCAAAGTTATCCTATGACACGGTATTGTTGAAGGATCTCCCTATGGCCACCTGCGTGGAAAGGATTGGGGTTTGTCAATCTACTCATCACCCTCGTGCCTGTCAAAATTGTTAGCACTTTTGTGCTTAAGATCATTTGGAAAGCTTGGGAATGCATTAAGCCCTAGATTTTATGGAAAGGGGATGGCTTTCAGAATGGGATCTCTGTTAATCATCAATCTCTCTGGTGGTCACTAATTTTTCAAGTGCAAGATAAGTGCTTAGTAAAATTCCCGGGAATCTCCATGCTCAAATTCTTCAAATGCGGAATTCACACCATTGAGGACTTATTCTACAAAAATGCGTAATCTGGTTCTCTTGGCCAGCATTTAAAACCCATTTTCAGCTCTCTAACTAGGACCAGGATACTTATACTACAGTGATCGGCTCGGTTTCGACCACATGTTACACAATATTGTTGTGCATTCCTCTCACCCATGGTGGATGGACTAGAAATGGTATACTGAGACACCCCATTTCATAATTACAAATCCAATAAAGGCTACCGTTGGCTTTCGCCTCATTTTCCCATGGTGGATAAACTCAACCTGTGATGGGGCTTCACTCAACTCTGTCTACCTGGAGTAGGTGATTTTCCACTGTGTGGACTCTTTGTGTGGAGCCCAAAATTTCCCACTTCCTCTGGTGTATTTTACACCAAGGGCTTCCTATCAGGGCTCGTCTTGTTCAAATTGGGATCCTAGCTCCCAAGTGCCCATTTTGCGGTCACCTAGAAATTATCTTACATATCTTTTGGTTTTGTCCCAAAGCTCAAAATGCCTAGAATCGATTCATTCATTTTTATTTCCTTCAAGGCCTCATTTATTTACTTGGCAGCATATCCATTTAAGAGATAATCCCAAGCTTCTACCTATGTTCACCCAAATCTGACATGTTTTCAGAGGGGAGATTCTATTTTTGATTTGGAAAGAAAGAAATGCTTTTTCTTTGCTAATTCTGCAGTTGATCAATCTTTCTTAGTTTATAACAAGTCTATGGTGATCTCCAATGTGCTTCTATAGATTCAAGTCCATGCCAACAAGCTGCGCTAGAGGTGGACCACCTCCAGATCATGGTGTGACACTGGGGGGGAAGCCCTATGTAATGTTACTTGTGTGCCTCCATCTCCTACTAGGTGCTCCTTGCCTCCGGCTGTGGTGGGCAACACAACCACTCACTGACAGAATGCATTCAGTCATGATCTCTTCTCCTCAAGACCTCTACACCAACATAGCTACTCACTAGATCATCGTCATGGCCAAGGCTCACCACCTCATCATCACAAGAGTCCTTCATCAGCTCACCAACAGGGTTGGGGATCACAGCCTCGTCATCATGGATGGGTCTCTCTTCTTTCCATCACACCTCATAATGCTAATGGTTAGAACCCACCCCCACCACCACCATCATCTAACAAGTTCCCTCGCCTCAGCCTCACCATTCCTACTCATGACAAGGCGAGACTAGGAGGAAGAATTTGTTATTGGATGTGAGATTCGGATCTTTGGCAAAGACTTACCTGGCTTGGGTTGGCCGGATGATCATGATCCGCCCACTTCGGGCATGTTTTTGTTGCTACGTGATTTGGTTGTTTGTCTATTTTTAGGTGATGCCTACTTTTTGTAATCTCCTAGGCTCAGCCTAGTTTGTCATCCTTCTTGTTTTGTTTGTGGTTTTGGGGCGTGCTCTCATACCACCCGCTTTTTGTTAAAAGTTATCTTGTATTGTATTGAATTAATATAATACAAGATCCTTTTCATATAAAAAAATTATAATCTTTTTCAGCCATGATCTTATGAGGAATGTCGAATCTTACTATTATTTTCTCCTTAATGAAGTTGCAAACAACTTCGTAGGTAAAGCATGTTTTATTGGGATGGCTTCCACCCACTTTTTGAAATAATCAGTTGTTATCAAAACATCACTATGTCTAACACTAGACAAATGATTCAATGCTCTAATAAAATCAATTCCCCACTTTTGAAAGGGTTCATCAATCACCACTAGCCTTAGGGAAGTGTTATCAATTTGGGGTGAGCAAAAATTATTGACATGCCTCACACTTTGTTACCCACATGGATGCATCTCAAAAGAGGGTGGGCCAATAATACCTTGATCGCAGGATCTTGTGAGTTGTAATCGATGTTAAGAAATTTCCTTTGCATGCTAAGTTATGATATGCTTCTAGAAGTTTACCATGTTTAATTTTATCTACGCAGTGAAATAAAACTCCATCAAGTCCCCTCTTCTACAAGCCATTATCGTAGAGCACATAGTTATCAGGCCTTCACTTGATTGTTTGATTTTCTTTCGTGCTCAAATGTTCTAGAAATTATCCATAATTCAAAAAGAATGTGATATCTAAATACCACTCATCCATTGTGCTTACGAACAACACCAAGGATAATTCTTCATTACTGTCCTTAGTGCCATTAGCTTCTTCTCTTTGGGACATTTTTGAAATTATTTGACACAAAACTCTTCCATGCAAAAGCTTGGTAGGTTTAATATCCATATCATATTCTTTTACCTTGGCAATCTAGTTTCCTCACTTTCGACTAACTAACTCTCTTTGAGTTAGGATGGACTTTACCACCGTATCAGGAATAAGAACTAATGTATGAGAATTCAAGATATAATATCTGAAATTTTTAATATTTCATACCTTGCGCATAAGCTTGTTTTTAATTTGGGAAATCTTTAGCTCATGATCCTTCATAGAACACGACTTATAAATGTGTTAGGTGATTCAATCCCCTCTGCATTCTTTTGCATCATTATAGAATACATTGTATGGGCCGAGGCATATCTATACATGATAAAGTCTTCTTGAAAATCACGGCATACCAACATTGTAACATGAGCTATGGATTCATTTATTTCATCGAAGGTTATTTTTCCATCAGCATTCCATTGAAATTGTACTTTACCTTTCATCATCTCAATAATGTGTTAGGTTTTATCAGTGAAATCTGGAACAAACCTTTTCAATAAATTAACCTTCCCATAAAATGAGTGCACCCATATTTTGCTTATAGGAAGGGTGAGACTCTATATAGCATTGACCCATTCAGGATCAATCTTAGTTCCCTCCTTTTTCACAATATGTCCTAGTAATTTCCCTTTAGTAACCCCAAACATAGATTTCTTAGGATTCAAGGAAAACCTTTGTGTTGTTGAAACCTTATTCAAATTTACTCAAGATTATGACAATGATCTTGCCTATCCATGGAGAAGACCGTAAGATCATCCAAGTCTACTATAATGATTTTTCCCATTATTTCTACGAAAGATAAGTCCATTTCCCTTTGGAAGTTATCCCGATATTGATTAATCTAAATAACATCCTTCAATATAAGAGTGTACCCCATGGAGAAGTGAACATTGTCTTATGTTTATCTTCGTAGAAACCTCAACTTGATTATATCCGAAAATCCATCCATCATGGAGAGAATTTGAACCGATTATTGTTTGCAACACGATCCATAATTGGTAAAGGATAATTATCTTTTAACGAAGATTGGTTGAGGTTACAAAAATCAATGTAAATGTGAATTTCTCCATTCATCTTACATAGTGGAACTATGTTAGCCACCCATGCATGGAGTGATGAATTGGAAAAATTATCCTTACATCTAGCATCTTCTTAATTTTCACAAGAATGGTACTAGAGATCTTTGGGTTATAATGGCTTTGTTTTTTATCTGTATGGTTGAGCATCCATCTTGAGAAGAATATTGTGTTGAACATGTTTCATTTTGAAATATTTAAAATCCATATAAGACCAACCTAAAACATCCATTTACTTATTTAAAAGAGTAATGAAATTTCTCTCTCTTCTTGGGAGAAATATTTACCGGTGGTTATTCAAAGTTATTCAGTGAGCCAAGATTAACATGTTCGACCTCGGTGAAAGAATGAGTTTTAGATTGTTGCTTCTTTTGGATGAAGCTATCATTCTTATCAAATATTACTTCAAGAGACATCAATCCTTTGGGA
Source organism: Taxus wallichiana var. yunnanensis (assembly GCA_018340775.1). NCBI lineage: Eukaryota > Viridiplantae > Streptophyta > Pinopsida > Cupressales > Taxaceae > Taxus > Taxus wallichiana. The sequence goes on from CM031242.1 coordinate 934,972,340, forward strand.
ATTTTTTTCCCTTGAGTTGGAGAACTTATCCATTGATTTCTTGACTTGAATCAAATGTATACTAAGGGAAAGCTAACTTAGAACCTTCAAAGTAGAGTTCGCTAAAATTATTAGATTTTTCAAGGAACGTCAAGATATAATAATCTTCATTAAAAACATTCCAATAGGAAGAGTTATCATGATCACTTGGTCGATAGACTACCTCAATGGTATACTTATCTATCTTGAACTCAGGGTGAGGAAGGAGTAATAATGTAGACACTGCAAGGGAATTTGCCTTGTTGTTTTGATCCCGAATACTTCTTTGATGCAAAAGGTGTCAAAGTCTTCAATATAATCCCACACCTTATTCCTATAATGTCTCAAACAATCATTCTTTACATGATAGAGCCCAATTTCTCCTTAGTCTTTGAGGTTCCTAACTCCTTTTTTATTTTTCCATCCTTATTCCTAACAACAACACCTCATATTTAGTTGTGTTATTAGTATTATCAAATTGTAATTTAAAATAAAAAGGGAAGATTTTAAACTCATGAGATATCAATACTACACCAACACCAAATCTAGAAGTTGAGAAACTACCATCAAATTTCAAAGTCCATTTTACATAGAATCTTCCTCTGTGACTGAAGTGGAAGTGAATCTCTTATCTGAGGTCATAAAATAGGTCCCCAATCTAACATCTTCAAAAATAATTTGAGCCTTAGGATCATCATATTTCATGACCAAGTATTTCTCTTGAACTTTAAGTTCGAGAGTACGCATGGTTCCATTGACTAGTATATTTTCCTTTGACCAATCAATATTAATTTCTCATCCTACATCCCTGTAAAATCATCTCCTTAAAAGGATTCCATAAGCAATTGGAATATTTTTAACTAGAATAATCATCTTGACCCTCTTCTCAGGAAACGCGGTAAATGCAAATTGTGTGTCCTTGATTTGACCAAACAATGGGATCTGCTTGGTTTCCATGGAGTAGCAACATCCGAATGGTTTCATGAGAGTGAGTCCCAGAGCATGATCCACCTTTGCAGGCATAACACTATCTGAGGCCCTAGAATCAATAATGCAATTGTTAAGTTTAAAACCATTGATAAGTAGAGATAAATAGAATGGTTCAATATTACCAGAGGAGGAAGTTGATGCCATATTATTTTGAGAAAAGGGGAGTGAAGGATTAGGAAGGATTCCTTTAAATGAAGCATTAGGAGGCATGACAACTTTAATTTTAAAGAACTTGGTGAGCCTTTCAAACTATTATGGATTGGACTAAAGATAATCGCTACGACATCTAAATTTTGGTTCTTTTGGCATGATCAATGATATCGAAAGTAGTGTAGGATGGGATAATTGAAGGTGTAGATCCTTCAATATTTTCTTGAACATGAGATGAACTGTTCTTGGGGACAGTAGAAGGAGGAGAATTAAAAATAGGGGTAGTCTTTTTAACATCAAGTTTTTCTTTTGGTTGAACTAGAAAAGGAGTTACTCTTTTAGCAATGTTGATAACGACCATCGGGTCTTAATTTTCCTTCTCCTTTTCTCCATCCTTTTATATTTCTTTCCTTTGATTATGAGATTGGGTGAAAACAACGAAATATTGATCATTATTGTCACAATAATCTTCCTCGTATTCTAGGCATCCAATGTTGGAGTTGTCGGTTGATTCATCATATAATTCATCAACATAACCAAAAGTTTCAAAGGATTCATCAACTTCATCACTTACTTCTTCCCCTTCATCAACTACCTCCACAACAACATTAATAAGAATGGATTTAATGGTCAACCTAGGTTGTGTATCTTGTAAATGATTTCTATCTCTGGCAGGAGCACCATTTTTATTATTAAAGTTCCTCCTAGGGATATCCAGATATTTTTAATTTGGTACATTTTGGGACATTTACTTCTTAAGTTTCAGCAAGTCATTTGATAGTCTTTGGATCATAGGACCAGTGGTACTTTGAGAGGTTCTATAATTCTTAACCTTGGAAGAATCTCTTCTAATCTTGTACCATGATTAGATCATCTTCAATATATGTTGTCGTTAAGCGTGGAGCGGCCAAGTTAGGAATATTTGATCTTCTTAGTAATACACTTACTTTGAGAATTTGTGCATTAACAAAGAAGCAATTTTGATTTTCAAGAGTGGGAACCGTGTGTTATATGATCTTATGAATCAACTTGTTGAACTTAGCCACAAAATCACACATAGGATCATGTGATTCTTTCTTCATCTATGTGAGTTGTGATAAAAATGCATGTGCAAGTTTGAATCTTTCCTTAAACCTCACTCTCATAGTGACCCATTTGTTGATAGATATAGGAGGAAGGTGATAAAACCACTTTGCGGTAATACCTGGAGCATCTCGATGAACAACCTAATAGATACATCTTCGTGAGCTACTCCCAAAACTTCACAAGCTACAAAATGTAGTTATGTGTTCACTTGGATGTTGCTTACCATCACCATTGAACTTCGAGAAGTTATTACGTGACCCATGTGGAAAATCATGTAGTGTTTGAGCCAATGCAAGAGGACTAATAGCTGGAACCCAAGGGACTAGAGGTTTTTGTGGTGTGGCCATCCTTCATAAATATGTATGTGATGGAATATAAGTATCACTCAAGAATATTTCTCTACAAGTGGCTAATTTATTCAATTCTCGTGGAGCACGGTTCCTACGCACGGGTGATGAACTACTAGCATGTCCGGAAGAATGCCTCTCAGAGCGAGGTTAATTTGTGTTTGCTGCAACAAGTCAAATATAGGTTCTAATTCACCTCTTTCTTGGATAGCGTGAGTAAACACCCTTCTTTTCAGCTTGAACCTAGGAAGTAATTAATAGGATAAAGAAAATACATAGTCATCAATAGTATAGAAAAGTTATTCTTACTTGTCATATTTCCTAGTGGAATTGCCAAAAAAATTTGATTGGATATTTTATAGAGGACAAGATATGAGGTTCAACTACACTACACAAGTAAAAATTCCCTCCTCAAATAAAGGGGAGGTACCTTATTTATTACTATTCTAAAAACACCAAGGAATATTTACAATATTAACACTAATCTAACCATTTGGGGTTGGGATCTCATCCCAATAGATTTATTTAATAAAAGAAAGAGAGAAAGAAAGAAAGGAGGAGAATAGAAATGAATATTGAGAACAAGAAGTTTGGGAAGAGAATAAAATAAGTGTGCTTTCTCCTTGGCATATGTGGATCCAAAGATAGTAACACATGAGATAAAATAGTAAACAAGTGTTGAAAGTAAAATACACTAAATGCTTGAACTTAAAGAATCATATAATGCATTGAATGTAAGAACAATACCTTAAAACCATAAAATAATACCATAACACAAATTTTGTAATATATTTCTTATATTATTCAATATAAAGATTGAAAACAAAAAAATCTCTCTTTTTAACTCCAAGATCTATGATATTATTGCAAAAATCTCCAACCCTTAATAATGACACAACATTTTACATTTATAGAGAATGAGAGGAGAGAAAATGGGAAACAATTTGGATTACATGCTAAAAATAACAAATATACATTAATAGTCCATTTGACTGATTCTCACAAAATGACCAAGTCAACTTGAAAATCCAAAATATGTTTCAACACCAAAAACTTTGACATATCCGATGCAAAAAATAAAATGACAAGATCAAACCATCAATCGATTTGTCCTTTTCCTCCTCAAATTTAGCTTGTTTCTAGTGAAATGCATGGAACTTCTAGATCATATCACATGTTTCTGTCTCATCTAGTCCACGGGAGTATCGGTTCAAGACAAGTACAAGTATAAAAATCATTGCCCATGCTTCCTATGAGATTCGATACTTCTTGATGAATTTAGACAAATTACACAGGATATTCTCACATAAGATTAACTTGCAATGGCTCCCAAGCCAAAATCTTCTTCAACTAAATATTTTTTTCAACCATGTCCTGGAACTTCTCTAAGAGATCATCAGTAGGTAGGATATTCAACCCATTATTCAAGATATCCTTTATGAGCTTGGTCAGTTCCTCATCAATATCATTTGCTTTGGCATCAACCACATCCTCTTTGGCTTGTTGAATCTTTTCAAAATATTCTTGAATGATTTTGACTCAAAATTCAATGGATTTTCAGAACTCAAAATGTTTTTCCTTGTCATTGACAACTCATTTTTCAAGAAGGATGTCATAAATAACCTTATTAATGAAAAATTAATATCATAATTGCATAAAGAAAATTTGAAATCTTACTCTTTATTCTTGCTACATTCATAGGAAGTATTACATCCATTTAAATAGGAGATGTTGTTCCTATATTTAAGGAGATATAATCTCCATAAATATCTCCACACATAACTCCTAAAACAACTCCATGCTATTTTACGTGAGATTTTGTTTTCTCACAAAACTAATATTGTTAATGATTTGTTTACTCAACAACTCATAACAATATTTACTCACCCACTCATAATTACATTTACAATAATGTAATTAATTATTACAACACATATTATATTATCCTAGATAATATAATCACTTACATAATATTCTATGTTCACACTACAACATAGATATTCCTAACATTCGCCCCCTTAGTGTGAACATGGGGTAAGAGCTCCTAGAAACATCAAACTTGTCGGAGTAGTCACTTCTGCTCTTTGGATCTTGCTATCACGGATCTTGCTGCTGCTAATGATCATCCTTGTCGTATGAACATCTTCATCGACTGATCACCTTCCAACGAAGTACCTTCCACCAAAGTATGGCAGTCAGAGGACCATACGTAGATGATTTGCCCCTGTAAGCTGAGTCAAGCAGTTTGCTTCTTCCACACCAAATAGACACTCAGGAACTGTTGTTAGTCTATGTGAACACATTAAAATAAAAACATGAAACTAGTTTCACCCCCTTGTGTATAAACACACCACATAACTGAAATAAAATATCACCACATCTGTCTGCGACCCCATCGTTGGTGAATGACGAGAGGACGTTGATTTTCCTCCTTCCTCCATTGCCTCCTTCCTCCAACAAGAAAAGAGTCTACCATAGGAAATCCTCATCACTAGGACATGAAAGTTCTTCATCAGTTGAGTAGACTTCCCAATCAGTTTCTACTTCAGCTAGAAGGGCTTTCTGATCTATCTTGTCATCAAGAAGATCCTGAGCTCTCTTTTTACAGTTCAGTATTACATGCCCAATCTCATTACAATAAAAGCATTTTATTTTTCCATGTGAAGGAACCTTCTTTGGTTTATGTTTTTCCTTCTTAGATGAGGAGCTAGGTTTGTTTCCTACATATAGTACTTCTTCATGTTCTTCATGATTGCTTTGTTCTAACAATGTAGAAATCACTCCTTCTAGACTAATAGTAATTTTACTCAAAGTAAATACAATATTTGAGTAACTCTTAGGCATGCTATTAAGAAGAATAGCTTTAGCATCATCATCTTTTACATGTTCTTTAATTCCAGCTAGTTGATTTAGCAAAGAACGAAACTTACTTATATGATCTGCAATTTTGAGTTCTCTTCCATTTTCAACCCGTACAAGCATTGCTTCAGTGTAGTCTTTGCCATTTCAGCTTCAGAACCAAACAATTTGTTAAGAGACTCCCAAATTTCTTTTGCAGATTTTGTGAAATCCACATGATGTAGATAGGCTTTTGATAAGCCCAGACCAATGGTACCCAATGCTCTCTGATCTTTTGCATTCCACTTTGCCAATTCATTTCCTCCAGTGGGTGGAGTTGAATTAGACTTCACCACATCCCATAGATCCTTTTCTATTAAATGTAATTGCATCTGTAGTTGCCATGTATGGAAATCTTGTCCTTCAAACTTTTCAATCAGATTTAGTTTCTCCATTATTTTGTACAATACTGATAAAAAAATACAAAATTGAATCAAGTACTTTAAAATTTTATATTGAATACCTTTTAACCTCCAAGCAAGTCAAGAACTTGTATTAACAATTCAACATTATTGAAAATTGGAGAAAACTTTCAGTAGAAGAATTGATGTGCTTAATTTGATAGCTGCATAGTAAAATCCATATTTCTTCCAAACTACGTACTGGGTTCTACTGAAATTTCTTCTGTAGTTTCTTGACCAGCACGTAATTCTGCACGAAAAATTATAGAAAAACCCACATCCGGAAACGAAAACTATGATATATTCTTTGAGACGGATTTGATCATGAAAGCACTGAAATTTCTTGCATCAAACCTGCTCTGTTACCAAATGAAAAATTAATATCATAATTGCATAAAGAAAATTCGAAATCTTACTCTTTATTCTTGCTACATTCATAGGAAGTATTACATCCATTTAAATAGGAGATGTTGTTCCTATATTTAAGGAGATATAATCTCCATAAATATCTCCACACATAACTCCTAAAACAACTCCATGCTATTTTACGTGAGATTTTGTTTTCTCACAAAACTAATATTGTTAATGATTTGTTTACTCACCCACTCATAATTACATTTACAATAATGTAATTAATTATTACAACACATATTATATTATCCTAGATAATATAATCACTTACATAATATTCTATGTTCACACTACAACATAGATATTCCTAACAATTAAGCTTGCTTAGAGCTTCCAACATTTAATCTCAATTTCCACATTCCTCTAAGAGTTCACTTTTCAACTTATCAACGTCCGTCAGTGTTTCCTTCTCAATATCATTATATGTGTCTACAACATCCTTGATTATCTTTTTTTCTTGAGTAAGGAGATGTTGTTCCCGAGGCATCCATTGTTCCACCATGTTGATTGATCTTTTATATTTTGGGCGCGGAGGATAAATCAAAATTGATTAGAGTAGGGGATGGGAACTGGATTTGTGTGGGCTTGGAGATTTTCATTAGAACAACAATCAATTGATCAATTTTTTGTTTCGTCTCTTCTTTTGGATATTTGGTTTCCTTGAGATTCTTGAATATATTATCCATGGTTTCTTGCACATCCTGTTGTGTACCTTTATTGGTAACCTTCCCAAGTGTTACCTTAGTAATTTGATAATTTGAGGCAATGATATCTTCCTTGGTATTATCAACAACAAGTACAACAATTTTCAAAAACTTTGACCAGATGCATCAAAAGTGATATGGGAAATGGTCTTATGAATGGAAGGGTCCAAGTTTTAATAAACTAAAATCAAAGGCCTCAGGAGGAATGACCATCTTCCTTTTCCACGGGGTTTGGATAACCAACAAAGATGGAATGGAGGAAGATGGTGCTTATTTAGGAGGGGAAGTAATCACCAAATTGGTACTAGGGGGAGTGAGAAAGGTGGTTACTAAGGATGAAGGAGTAGAAAGATGGGTGGTAACAATGGTAGAAGATGTAGGAGGGGAAGAAGGAAAGGATAAAGGAGATGTAAAAGGAGAAGGGGATTGGATCAATTGAGGAGATCCTCAGAGTCATGCCTATTTCCATCAAAATATGGGAGAGGGATGAAAAGACGTTGGCCATTAGTGACACAAGAGGAAATAAAGGTGAAGAAGGGGAGAAGGAGAAACAAATGCAAATACCGATGATATTTGTATGGTAGAATGTGGAAGGGAAGAGGAAATGTGAGGAGAGGAAACACAAGGAGGGGATGGGATATAAAGAGTTACCGAGGGTGTTCGGTAACAATGGGGATTGCTTGAGTGATGAGGGGGAAGAGGGAACAAGTTGGGTAATCACAATGCCCATTGGTGTTTCTTTTGTATGCTAAGGGAAGGGGAATCTCACCATGAAATATGAGGTGGGAATATTAGATGAAGGAGGAGGTTCCTTAGTTCCACTGTTAAAGAACTTGAACTTTAATTTCTTTGTAGAATCCTCACTCTTATATTTTTCATCATGAAAAGGACCCACCTATGATGCATAAGTGACTAACAACTTTGGAAACCAGGGATATCTAAGATTAATTCCCCATGAATAGAACCATGTGTTGGTCGAAAGGAGGATTTGAGAAGTTATGTCATTAATGGATGTAGATTCCTTAACAGACCAATCGATTGGAGGAAATCTCACATTATCACCATCCATTTGTACATACATAAAATTTAATACATTTCCATCATCAACTACTCCTTCAAGAATATCAGCAACATTGAGAGTTACTATCTCATCCAAAGTTAACATGATATTATCCTTCCTTTTAATTACTACTTCATCTTTGCAATCGAAAAAATATAATCAAGGTCTAGGACTGGAGTTGTAGTGTCCCATGAGACTTTAGAATGCTTTAATAATCAAAACCCAGCCTTGGTGGCATTACATTTTTAATCTCATCATGCATCTCAATAATGAGGTGCAATTCTACCTCCCAATAGATATGGGGAAATGAACCCTTGCCTTATGCTTGGTCTATTGAAACTTGTGAAGATTCAATAGTTATCTGATCATTTTCAGGAGAATCCATGTATCACTCAAAAATACATGAAGATGAAGCTGGGACCCCTAGAAAGCTCCAACCTATAGATAGGAAAAATTTTGAAATTACAAAAGGATGCAACCCCATTGTGAAATTATGTTCCATGCGGCATCAAAAACCATTTTCTTGGAGAGATTGGGTTTCAATCTATAGATATTGTTGCAGAAGAAATCATCTTTTTCCTCTGTAAATGAGTCTCACCTCCTTTAATGGATAGATGAGTATAATACTTATAAATCTGGTCGGAAGGCCCGGAGCCCATGGTTTTTAACCCAAGATAAAATATCATCCTTGTTGCATCATAGGTGATATAACAAATCATGTATAATTTTCTCGTAATCACAACTTCTTTCAATCAAGTTGTCAATGGTGTCACTAATGAATACACCCCAATTAAACAAATGATCCATTTTATTTATAATGATGAGGAATTGGTACATCCATCCTCGAAATTCCTTGGCTTTAGAAATTCCAAACACTATGCTCAGAAGTGTGATGATATCACCAATTTCTAGAATGAAGTCACTTATGGGTATTGTCTTGAGAAATCTTGACACAAGGCTTAGGTTTTAACAAGTATTTTTTGTTAACATGCTTGAAAAAATCATCCAAACTTACATTCCAAGCTCATTGAGCTTCTTTAATGTCATTTTTGACATATGTAGTGAAATTAGGGAGCTTGAGAAGATCATCAAAAAAATCAATGTCAACCTGAATACAACTTCACTAGCTTGATTCTCGAACAGATCTTGTATCTGATTCATAATGGTTGGCACATGCAAGGATGAAATCTAGACATTGAGAAAATATTGGAAAGCCCATAGCAAGAGGTAATCCATTGTTACGGATACACTACATCCATACGAGTCTAAGAAGAAATTAACACTCTGCTCCAAAATTTTCCCATGTCAATATGTCCTAACTCTATTTCTCTAATATTGATATTAGAGTCGATATTGGAGGGAGGCATAACCCATTTATACTTGTACTTCATTTATTTATATGATTTATTTTTCCCCTTTCCTTTACCTAAATCAGATATGCGAGGATTAGAGAAAAGGATCCACAAAACTCCTAAAAGGTCCTGGGAGAAGTTTGGGTTTCAACCACGATAAAGCACCCTAGACAGTTTGACACAATGGTTAGAAAATAAACCCTTTTCGAAAACTTAAGAACCCCAACACTTTGTTAGATTATTGACCTTGCTTTGCACTTCCCAAAACTCGAAAGGATGTCGGGAAATGCAACTTTTTTGGCTATATGAAAATCTTGCCAAACCTACGAAGAATTGGTCTTTCTTGACAACGATAAAAACTGAAAAGCTGGTGGAGATCCATTTGTTTGGAAATGAAATATTTCAACACACTTGTTGGGAAAGTGACTTGCTTTAGCAAGGAAAAACCCAAAATGTAATTTGGGTCAAAACCCATCAAGTGAATTTTTTTAACATAATAAGTAGGTTAAAACCTTTAAAATTTTAATGTGTGCATACTTATCAAGGTAAATAAAAATCATAATGAGGGGAAGAGGAAAAGTGGGGAGAGAAAGAAATAATTAGAATAAATTAAAAATAACTCCTCGGTCAAAGAAAAATAAGGCACGACCCCCTCAAAATGAAAAACATGATTCAACAAGAAGGAGAGACACTTATCAAAAAAAAGAACCACAACCTAAAACTGAATAAAATCAATCGAAAATGCCAAGAAAATGCCAACCAAGCTTTTGGAGTGCAAAAGGAAGGAAATCCAAATGGAAAAGGAAGTACAATGGTACAAATGACATGGAAATACTACCTATTTATAAATTAAATAGCATTAATTACACATAATTCGACATGTGTGGACCACTAAATCCACCCTGGTATTTATTGCATTGACCAGGGACGCAATTTTGAATTCACAAGAAACCTCATGTAAAAGTGCAACCACATCTTGTAAACCCAATAAGAAGGCTCCTAGAAGAAAGTTGAATTTCAGGTTCGTGAAACAATCAACACATGACATGTAGGTTGACCGCCATGTTCGATGTCTAAAAACCTAAAATCGACATACTACGAGTGTTTGAGGTTTTGGGTTCAAAAAACACATGACATGATGCATGTGTTTTCCGAGTGAGATGTTCGATGCAATTGGAACTGAAACCCGAAAGACCGTAGTTTGTCGATCTTAGGGGAGGGATGCATTTTTTTATAAAACATGTAATTATGCTATGAAAACCCGAGATCTAACAAAAGCGAGAAAAATACATCTTTGAGGCAACACTTAGAACGGAAAATGATTTTCAACATGTTCATCAACATGAAAATTTGATTGGTTATCTCCCATTTTATCGATAAAATCAAAATGGGATAACACCATGTTGGATTCTTATCCCCCTTTGGTACACCAATTTCATCAAATAGTATCAATAGCAAGATTGCACCCCATCAAAATTTGATTCCTTATTCTCTCCGCACTAATGTTGCGTCTTCATTTATGCTTTTGTGATGAATTTGGAGAAATTATATTTCGTTCCTTGCGCTACCTTATACACGATGCATAAGAATATCTTATTTACTTCAATCCACCTTTCTTCCCCTAATAATTGAAGTAATTAGTCACCTCGCAACTCTTGTGCCAGGTTCTTTTAGTTCATCAATGGACATGGATTTTCCCCCATACTTTTACTTGAGGAGGTCATTGATTTTTTCCACCTCTTCATCATCTCCAAGGTATTGTGCTAAATCTTCCCTTTATTATTTATCCTTATTACCCTACTAATTAGGTGGCGTGAGATTCTCATGTGCCTACCCACAAAGTATAGATACCCCTTTCTTATGCATGAGATAAGGTATTGTAATAGTTCTCTAGGTTTGTTTAAAAGGGTAGGTTGAGTAGCTAGAGTACCCTGGTCTTCTCTAGCATCTTCCGTATGATATTATAATATACAACATTCCCCACACTGTCTTTATGTATTTTTGGTCACGCTATTTTCTTTTCCAATGTTCCATCCAACCCATGTACAAGATGATTACAATCGACATCTTCGTTGAGGTTACGATTTTTCCAATTTCCAATTATTTCAGCTTCCTTTGGGTATTGCATCTCAATATTTATACTTAGTGCACAGTAAATTAGGTCATTTTTATTATTTTTAACATCTTTCATAGTCTTATTTCCTTTCTTTTGCGTAGAAGAGCTTGTTCTTGTCTCCTCTATCGGGTATTTCCTTTATAATAACCACTTCTTCCTCATCGTTTTTGTCCTCCTTGATTATTTTGGCCTTTGAGTCACTTCGAGATGTTGAACTTATCATACTCATGGATCCTAAAATTATTAATCCTCACCTTTCCCCTTTCTCTTTTGCCTTTCCCACACGAATATCCCTTTTCTTTTTAGGTCAAAAATCACTTTGGTGCACCCTATGTTGGTTAATTACCCCAAAGTTCATCGTTCGATTAGGGATACTCGACCTCCATGTTAATGGCGGTCGAAAGCAAGTCTCGCTTTTCATGTTATGCTAGATTTCCCGATTACCACTATAAAATATTGAATTTTCGTTAATGGCGGTTGATTTTTGTAGGCTCGAAATTGAATCACTTTTCTCGTCTTTTCATTGTTTTTTCTCTAGAGTCTCATTTTTATTGTAAGGTGGTTAAAATGAATTAACCCTCCTATTTATACCCCATTTCATAGATAAATTCTCTTTTCATTTATTCCTCACATGCATGAAGTTTTAGTTCCCAATCTTCCATTAATTCCCGAGTTGTTGATAGTTGTCTTTTGCTCCCTTTTCCCATTTGATTCTTAATGACCCTTAAGTGTGTGTCGGAGGATTCTTCATGGTTACTTTTTCCCCCTTTCACACTTTCAAATGCGTTAGGTAGTTGGTGTTCTAGGCCATGTTTCTCTCCCTATTGCACTTCCATCTTTTCGCATGTTTCCTTTCCCTATGGCTCCTTATAAAGCTAACATCCCTCTTCGAAGATTCCCCATTCCTTCATTCACTTAACTTTTTTGTTGGATCATTCCTTCCTAAAGTATTTTCCTATTGCACATGTGATTTAATAAAATTTCTTTTTATTTTTCATGATCCTTTCTTTTATTTTTAACGCAAACCCTCCTTATTTTTAGCACGTGCCCTTTTCACCTGAAATCCTTTATAGTGACAATTTATACCATTTACTATCTTGCCTCATCCCATTACAAAAAAATTTGTGGTCCTCTGCACATTAATATTTGATAAACTAAGTAATTACGTGTTTGGTCAAAATAACACAACTTAAAACAAATTACGTAAATTTCATGCACTTATTACATGCATCAAAGAAATTTTAATATGAAATAACGACTAATCTAAAGGCATGCACCTTATTTTCTTACAACCCGACACTTTTTTTGGAAATAGAGTTTCGACCTACTACCATCAAGTATCTGGTAGAAGGATGACACTAAGTTCCATCAGTTTACATGCCCCAGTTGACAAAATTCCCACTATTTCATTAGAACCTATCCAATGGGTCTTCAGTATCCCAGGGTAGCACGCAAACTTTGATTCATACAGTAAAACTTTTACACCCACAAGAATGGTATTATTCTTGAGGTTTCAATCATGCCACGCCTTTTATCTTGCTTTCTCAATATTTTGTGACCATTACGATTGTAACCTAGTTTCATCCAACTATAACAACTATGTCAAGTGTTCAATAATATAATATTTCTCATCCGAATTGGAAATTCTCACGATACGAAGGGATGGTTTTGTAAAATATATTGGTAAAATTGCCTCTGTTCCATAGATAAGCTGAAATGGAGTCAATTTATTGAGGTGTTTGTATGTCATTTTGTAGGCCTAAAGAACCGTTTAGAACTTATCATCCCAATCCTTACACCCCACATCACAAATATTTACTAAGGTATGAGTCAAAATTTTATTGGATTCTAACTATTTTGTTACCATATGGGTGATAGGGTGTTGTCTTTTGATGGGCTACCATAAATTCTTGCAATAAAATCCTTATAGTATAGTTCAGGAAGTGTGTCCCTTTATCGCTTGTCAAGCTTAGCAGGCATCCAAACTAGATAATAATTTTTTACCATAAGAACCTTTCTGATGTCGATGTTGTGTAATATTTGGTTAACGCAACCTCTTTCCACCTAGTTAGATAGTGGTTGTAATTATATATCGTGCTCCACTTTGTCACGCAGCAGGATTGATAGGTTGCACAAAGATAATCACCTATTTTCCAAATGGTTCTTGTGTTATTGCACGGGTATTAGGTGCATGTCGTCATGTTTGCTTGGTTTTCCAACTCATTGGAATAGTTTGTATGCCTTAGCATCTTTAAACAAACTTTGTCCCTAAAAACCTTCATTGAGAATTTTCCACGCGATTTTCTCTAGCGTAGTGGCCTCTATTACCCCTTCATATGCCTCATAGAGAACATATTTTCTTTCATGATCCATGACACGTCGTTGTAAGATCTCATCATGACCCATATTGTATAGTTTAATTTTTAGAATAATAATATTAAGCGAGGCTTTAATCCTCTCTTATTATTCATATAATATAATGTTATAAACATTAGTTTATAAATAAATAAATATGAAACATTTTTATTTATTTAATATAAACTATTGTTTATGGTTTAAATTGAATATTAAAATCAATTAATAGGTGGAGGGGCACTTCACGTAGACTCGAGACACTCCACATAAATAGGGATCTCAAGGCCGGTCAAATTGAATCAATTGAAATATTGAAAATCATGTAATGTGGAGAGGAATGGTGTGAAGAAGTTTCTAATGGACAATATAAATTTTCTCGATATATGGAAAATACTATTTCACCTTTTAGTTTTTTACATCTTATAAGGTTTTTCATGTAAAGCGGGGTTCAATATGTGTAATTTTTATTTATGTTGTTTTATTATTTCATTTACTTTACAACGTTTAAATCAACTTTGTATTATTAATTTATAACTCAATCCTTGGAGCATTTCTCGTTGTCATTTGGGATGAGTTGTTTCTTCAAGGCAACAAATCATTTTCCATTTTCTAGAACATAGGATCTGTAGTTACTAAAGCGAAATCGACCCTTCTCGCTTCCCATTTGGGCCTTTCACCTTTCCAGAGAGGATTAAGTCATCATCGGTTTTGATGGTAAAGTCTTGAGCTTTCCTCGGTGTGTTTGGTTGGGCTCTTCCGAGGAAGAAACCAACTTCGATGAAGAATCTTCTCAGTGGTTCTCATGAGGTAGCACATCTTTAGGGACTCTTCTTTTCAATCTGTAAAACCTTTGTACAAAGTCCCTCATGGATTGAGCTTTATTTATTTATTTGGACTAATTGCACCAGTAGCTCTTGACCATCTTTGGTTCTCTTGAATCTGTTTTCAAATGCTTTTCTAATATCTTCCCAACTAGTAATAGATCTTGCAGGAAGCATGTAAAACCATTTAGCAGCTTTCTCTTTGAGTGACTCCACAAAAATTCTAACTGACACATCTTCATCTTCAACACTTAACACACCACAAGTAGTGATGAAGGCTGCTACATGTTCTTCAAGGAGTTGGGAGCCATCTCCTTTGAATTTGGGAAAATTCTTTCTCAAACCTCTTGGCAGATCATGGAGTATTTGTGGGAGAGAAAGTGGACCAGTATTTCTTCCCCATGGTACATTGGGTGTACATGCTTCACATTCATTATCAGCCATTCTGTTTCTGTTTATGGCTTCTTTAGCAGCTAGGGTTGCTTCTCTTTCCTCTGTTATAGCTTGGAGTCTTGCAATTTCTTCAAGTTGAGCTCTAATCTCTTCCTCTCTGTCAAACCGAGCTATAACCTCTGCTTCTTCTCTCTCCAACTCCTTAAAAGTAGGGTCAATCACTCCTCCTTGCCTCATCTGGTGAGTATACCTTCTATCAGCCAGCTTGAAAGTTTATTGTCTTCTCTTTCATAGCCCAGAATTTTATAGCTATGGTGAGGTGATTTACACTCTGTCAAATATGCTAAGTAACCTATTTCAGGTTTGAAATGATTTCCTTTGGATATGACAAAGCAAAGAAGGTTTTTATAGAAGGATTTGTAAGAATTTTGAGTTACATCCATGCGGTTCATATGGTGCTCATTCGCAGAACTCTACTATTTGAATCTTTTTGTATTTTTGGATCACAAGGGATTTTAGACTTCAAAGGAAAAATTAATGATATTATAAAAATATTATAGTCATTTTTGGGTGCAGATGTTGCAAATTTACCCCACAGTGGGCGCTAAAAACTATTGGCGAGAAAATTTGTCTTATGGAAAAATTGGTGGTTATCTGGCCAACGCTATGGGAATCAAAGTCCCTATACATTTGAATGGTGCAGCTCCCATTATTTAACATGTAAAACCAAAGTGGATTTATGGTGGTTTTTCAACCAAAGATCCACTCGAACAGTCCACTGTCCCTATGGCAATAATAACTCCTTGCTATAGCATAAATCGATCTGAGAAAGGGGAGGGAGTGAGAATGAAGGAGGGGGAAATCAATGTTGTGGGTAGAGTGTTAGATGCCCACACACATCAACTAGAAGTTTCATTACATGCATTAATTAATAGAAGAAAGACAAATTTGTAATTTCTGAGCACAAGATAGAATAAAACATGCTGGTCACAAAGCACCAATTGATTTTTCCATCGGGGGACATAAAATTCCTTCCTTTTTTATTGATCTCAGAGTTGAAACTCGTACAACGAGTAGGAATAGAAGAAAAACGTAGAGGAGGAGAATAGAAGAAGACTAACAATCATTTTTTCCTCTGTTGGCAAAAATGTGCTTCTAGTTTCCAAATTCAATTGTCGTCCTCTCACAAAGACTTGAAAAACCATTAAAACATTCGACCCAAAGCATTCTATAAACAAATTTGATCATTTCCCTCTTCCGATTCCTCTGTCAGTAAAGAAAACACTTCTAATGAGCCCAAAAAGAGTTAAATTGTGTGCAAAAATGTGTTTCATATTTCAATTTTCTAGTTTTCATATGAACCGTTTGATCCTTTGCCCTAATTTATTTGAAATCGGGCCATCCACATGGCAGGGGAACATTGGAGCAAAGTCGGGGAAACATTTTTGCATTTTTGCATGCCAAAGACGTTTTCTTGATTTTCTCCCACAAAACTCCATAAAATTTTAAAATTGAAGTGTCCATCGCGTAGATAATTTCAAAAACTTTCCATTGATACCAAAAATGTGAAAAAATGAGCTCTGGTTCGAAAGATATGGCCCTCTGAAGATTTAGGGAAAAACGGTAAAAAACAGAGTCAAAATTAGGGTTGGCGGGGTCAAACTTTAAATTTTTCCCTTTTGGAAAAATTTCCTAAAAATATCCACGGCCCCACCACTCTGAGACACGTGGCACCTTCTGATTCATCCACGGGCCGAAGACCTGCCTTTTTTCCTTTCGATTTCATATTGGGAAAAATTTCCCAAAATGTCCGCGCCCCGCCGCTCCGAGACATGTGGCACTCTAACCTAAGTCGCAGAGATATGCGGCTTCATTTTTCCTTTTAAATTTGGAAAATTTCCAAATTTACCTCCACGCCCGCCACTCCGCCTTGACACATGGCGCATCCCGATTCATCTCGCGAATTGAATGTTTCCTTTGAGTTTTTTGCCCAAAAGGGCTAAGTGCCAAGTTTTCCTCCACGCCTCCGCCAATGCACTTCCTTCCCCTCCGTAGGCCTACGGGCTACTTTGTGACTTTTGTGCTTTTAGCCAAAAGGGATAAGTGTTGAATTTCTCTCCGTGGGCCTACCTAGGAAAATTTCCCCTCCAAACTCCGTCGAGCCATAACTTGCAAAATACAAGGAGTTAGGAGGACTTCCTTACCTTTATGGAAAGGGGAAAGAATTCTCTATCTGATGAAGGTGTTTCTAAGAATCCTTAATCCCTTGGGAAGTGCCAAATTTCAAAATACTCAGACTAGACCATTTTCAAAGGGTAACAACTCAAAATTTCTAAGTCCAGACTTGGAAAAAGAAGGAAAATTTTGAGGGGACAATAGGGCATTAGGTGCATGTCAACATGTTTGCTTGGTTGTCCAACTCGCTGGAATAGTTTGCATGTCTTGGTGTATGCCTTAGCATCTTTAACCAAACTTTCTTACCGAGACCTTCATTGAGAATTTTCCACACGATTGTCTCTAGCGTAGTGGCCTCTTATTACCACTTTATATGCCTCATAGAGAACATATTTTCTTTCATGATCCATGACACGTTGTTGTAAGATCTCATCATGACCCATATTGTATAAATTTTTTTAGAATATTAATATTAAGTAGGCTTTAATCCCCTCTTATTGTTCTATAATATAATGTGATAAACATTAATTTATAATTAAATAAATAAAAATATGAAATATTTTTATTTATTTAATATAAATTATTGTTTATGGTTTAAATTGATTATTAAAATCAATTAATAGGTGGAGGGGCGCTTCATGGTACACTAGGTCACTCCACGTAAATAGGGCTCTCAAGGCCGGTCAAATTGAATCAATTGAAATATTGAAAATCATGTAATGTAGAGAGGAATGGGGTGAAGAAGTTTCTAATGGACAAGATAAATTTTCTCGATATATGGAAAATACTATTTCACCTTTTTTGGTTTTTTACCTCTTATAAGGTTTTCCATGTAAATTTGGAGTTCAATATGTACAATTTTTATTTATGTTGTTTTATTATTTCATTTACTTTACAATGTTTAAATCAACTTTGCATTATTAGTTTATAACTCAAATAGGATCCTCCTATTTTATTACACTCTCACTTCTTTCTCGCAATTTAATATTTCTCATTATATTATTTGTGAATAGCAAGGTTGGAGCAAGCCCACCCTAAATCTAAGTGCGGGAAATTAAAAAAAAATTAATTGGCAAGAATTTAATTTTTGTTATTTTCTAACCTTAGGATGAATTATAAAATACAAGTACTTAACCCGATGTGTGTAAACTTGGAGACATATTCCATTTTGTAGGACTCAAATTTTAGTATTGAACCAATCTAAACACATAGCATTAGAAATGGGGACCACTCTTTTAAAAATATTAAACAACCAATCAAATATACCATGACCCAGTCATAGACCATCTGGTATTTAAATATTAATTTTTTTAATAAATCCTTTAAAATGATAAACCTCCTACATTAAGATATAGACTTAAAAACCTCTAAGCTTTCACAAGATTATTTTCCTTTTCATTAGCAATTAATTTAACATGGGTTGATTAAAATTGGCTCCACACTTTCAATTAATGTTTTAATTATTATTTTCTTTAATTCAAGTTAGAAAATTTTATTGTTCAAAGATCGAGCGATTTATTTTGATAGTGAAGTTATCAAATTGTTGATAAAAATTGACAAGTTGTTTGTTCTTGTCTTAAGATGTAGGTGGAAAATTAAGTGCGTTGGAAGGACAAAAACTCCAAATTTTGGCACGTATTGTCGCGTAAAAACATAAGGGAAAATTTACTAAGTTTTTAAAAACATTCTTGCAATTTTTGTGTTAATTCTCCTTAAAACCTAATTTTTATCGAAAGTATAGAATAATAATTGAATACACATTTTTTTTGTAAAGATCTAAGTTTTTGAATTTGAGTTTGAAAGTTTCATTCAAAATGGGTTCTAATCATTTTAGTATTGATACATTAAAATAATAATAAAAACTTAATGTAGTTGTCTTATATGATGCATTAGTTACTGTAAAAGAAAACAAATGGATCTTATATAGTGGTTCATCTAGGCACATGACCTATAGATATGGAATTTTTCCTGGTATCAAAGAATGTAGAGATCAAATTTATCTTAGCAATCATTCCATTCTTGATGTTCATAATCAAGGTAGAGCTAAGTTTTTTTGGTTATATAAATGATGTTTTATGTGTTCCTAAACTAAAAATGAATTTGCTATCATGTTCTCAACTAACTCAAAACAACTATAGTATAATTTTACTAAAAGATAAATGGTTTATTAAAATGAGTTAGATGTTACTATTAGAAGGAATACAAAAGAATGGTTTATATATATTTAAATGTTTTGCAATTGTTTCATGTCTTTCTACTCAAAATAGGAATGATTTACAATTATGGCATGAAATATTAGGTCATGTTAACTTTAGGATCATGTATGATGTCTCGCGTCAAGTATCTGTTGGACTACCACCTATCTCTCATGTTTGTGAAACTTGTGAAGGGTGCTTACGTGGTAAGCAATTTGCAAACCCCTTTCATAGCCATCATGAAGCAAACTCCTTTGAACCTCTTGAACTTGTTCATAGTGATGTTAGAGGACCTTTAGAAGTACCTTCCTTAAATGGTTCATTGTATGCAGTTACTTTCATTGATGATTATTCTCACATGATTTGGTCATTCTTTATTAAAAATAAATCAGATGTTTTATCTAAATTTAAATAATTTAAAGCTTTAGTATAAAATAGTTCTAGTCACAAAATTAAAAGGCTTAGAACTGATAATGGAGGAGAATACATTAGTAAAGCATTTGATTCATTTTTTATCGAATGTGGAATTCAAAGGAACTTACCACTCCCTATTCTCCTCAATAGAATGGTATAGTGGAAAGGAAAAACTACACCATTCTTAAAATGGATAGAACCATGTTACACTCATCCTAAATCCCTGAATTTCTATGGGTTGAAGATATGAATACCAATGTTCATAGTTTGAATAGAGTCACTACTAAATCCCTATTTCAATTGATCAAGCTATAGAAAAATGGACTAATAAGAAACCTGGCGTATCTCATCTGAGAATATTTGGAAGCCCTGCCTCCATCTTCATTCCTAAATCTAAAAGGAAGAAGTTAGATCAAACCTCATATCCATTCATCTTTATAGGCTATAGAGGTAAAATAAAAGGTCTAAGGATATATGATCATGTAAAACATGAAGTTATAGAGAATAGAAATGTTAAAATCCTTGAAAATTATTTTTATAATTCATCCTTTGTTTCTTTTGTTTCTTCTATTTTAATGAATCTAATGAATTAGAAAACAATGATCTTGATGAATGTAATGAAGAAAAAATAGATTGTAATAATGAGTCTATAATTGAAAATGAGTCTTTTCCTGTGTCCTCTATAACTAAACAACCTAAATGGGCTCAATCTTTACTTCAAAACTCTAATCCTGATAATCTTATTAAGATGACTAGAAGCCACCATACCTACCATGCCTTAATGACTATGTATGAGCCAGAAATCCAATCTTTCAAAGAGGCATCTCACAATGAAATATGGTGTTGGATGGATATGATGGATAAGTTTGGAAGGCATGCTAAGGGATGTTGCATGCAAGGGAGGCACATGTACACACACATGGATGAATTGAAGTGGCGTGCGAAGATTCACTCCCATGAACACAAAATTCAAGACTTAGCTGATTTTCCGGTTACAAGCTAGAAATATAAAAGCGAGGTTGGAGTAAGAACCAAGCAAAGAGATAAAGCATGATACCTTAGTGGTCAAGTAAGGGCTAATTTTGGAGAAGGAACATCCAGATCAAACACATGCATGGAGGCTATTAATAGAATAAAAGAAAGTCTTATTTATAGGATGATATAGTATTAGTTGTCTTGTAAAGCATGGATGTACTCTATTTTTAGCATGCCTATTATTAGGAGAGTGCATGGGCCGTGAAAGGAAATTACCCGCCCCTATAACTAGGTGATGTAAGTCATTGTTTTAGAACAACATGTGGAGTCTTATTCGATCTTAGAGCATAGTATTTTGTTCGAGTTAGATACTTACGTGCATGGTCCATCACCCCGTGATAATATTGGTTATGTATTCAAATTCAACTATGTATCACTTACTGTTATAATGGAATATGGTGGTTCGATTATGGTTTTTGATATGTCCGAGTATGGAAAATCCATAGTGTAATTGATATTGGTAATTGTATGATCTGTTATGTTTCCTTATTACATGTGTTTCTAAGTGAATAGTGCAAGGATTTAGTATGATTGAATGAGTATTTGGTTAATCATTATCATGAATATGCATGCTAACATCTTGTCGAACAAACACAAAGGAGGGACCTGGTAGCTCTGCCCGCTTCGGGTGAGCATTTAGTTCTACTAAATGAGGTGTCAGCACGCATAGCGTTCAAGTGAAATAAAATACTGCATTTTGGTTCCATTGTCGGGACCTCTTTTCAATTTGTCTGTCAGGATGTTGCATAAATATGGTGTATCGATTAACTCTGGAGAACATTAAAAGTTGGTTATGGGATAGTCAAGATAATTTTGTGCGTAGATATAACACTAGACCTTATTTTAATGCATGTTGTTGGGTGGAAGATAATATTTATCATGAGCTCTATGAGACATTATTCAACTTCTTTCTAGTATAATTGTATGAGTGGTTGGTTACCTACGCATCAGTGAAATTTTGGGGTCCTAGACCAAATATTTAGACACATGAAGATTACTGACTCTTTTAGATGCGGATGTGTAGTGGACTAGAGATGTAGATTGTTAGTGGTATGGTGTGTAGCGTAATTGTACATTGGAGTATGTTATTTCTGCTTATTTGTGTCCAAAGGAAGCTGAATTTATATTCTTGTGTGAGCCTAGAGGATCTTATATGTACACTATACCTTTAGCAATCAAGATTTTGACTATAAAACTAGATTTCGAGAGCCTCCCTATGGCTATCTAAACCCCACCATGCGTAGGGACAGGAGAAACTATGGATAAGGATGGAATACCGATATAAAAAGATAGAGTGAGGAAAGATGGATCAAGTATAATGAAGCGTGAGAGAGGGAAATGAAACAAGCATGGGACATTGAGGATTCAATGGAATTGAGGAGGATTATGGCTCAAGAAGGTTTTAAAGCTCTCATGGAAGATAAGAAACCATAGCATTGGGCCCTCCGGACTTTGGGCAAGCACAATAGATAATACCCTTTAGCTTTAGATGAGGGCATGTCATAATAAAGAATGAGGACCGCGGGTGCACATTTGATCCCACCTAGCCCTTGTGCATTGTTTTCTAGATCAAGAGGTAGTTATCAAGAAGAAATATAGTGCGAGCTTAAGTAAGCATAGATAGGTAAATATAATTTTGTGTTGAATTCCAAAGGGAATCAAGTTAATAGTGTTATCATAGAATTACAAGTACCCCTCGAATGGAAAAGTATGGATGAGGCATTCAGTGCAATTTGTGTAACATTGAGCTATCCTAAAGTGTGGGACTTTGACAATGGGATAGCTATCCAGAGAAAGTTGGTTCTTTCTCTTTACCTTCCTGCCACAAACCACACCTAATGCAACCAAGAACACTACCTAATCCTATTCTAACCTTCCAAGGAGACAGGGGAGAGATGCATGAAAATAAACCTACACTAAGAGTGGTGATACACCAAGAAAAGGAGGTTGTTAAACACCATCCAACTACCTAAAATGGAGAGAGGTGAGAAATGGAGAGGGTGGACAAGATGCACCATAGAAAAAAGATGGATTCTCACAAAACACCATTTCATCCAGTAAATAAACACAACTCCCGTAGCTCTGTAATAAACATTAAAAATATGCACAATATACCCTACAATGAAGAGAGGCAAGTAGAGACAACAAAATCATGTAGAGGATGGACAAAATGCATCACAAAACACAAATCTATTACTCCATTAAAAGTTTGTGTAGTACATCATTAGTGGGAAAGAAGAAAGATAATGCCATTACAAAGCATGGAGAGGAGGCTTAAATATCTACATTCAACCTAGTAGAGAAGAAGAAGAGAGGGGGTAGGAGAAAAAAATGACTAACTCCTTACAAAATGAGCCCCATGATATGATTTATAGAGTTTGAGGAGAGAGAGAGAGAGAGAAATCCAAAATTTGCTTTCCATCTAATTATAAATCATAATAAATGAGTGAAAATTATGGTATTTTACTTTCAAAATGCACCCCATGCTCTCCCATAACTCTGCATAATGTGAAAAATGTTTTTCCATGCCCATTTAATGCTCTATCAACCACTTGAAATTACTTTTCTGAAATTGGGTCTGTTTCCTATGAAATTCACCATAAATTATTCATAAATATATTTATTTATTGATCTCTATGGGTAGGTATTGGAACTACAATTCCAACGAGACCAATTTTGCAAAAATCATTGAGAAACGCTCAAATTATGAGCTTTTGAGCAGAGGCAACTATTTTGTGTTCAGAGGCTTGGCTTGATCTTCACAGACTATGTATTTAATTTTGGCTGAAAAATATCTCTCCTCTTTCTAATATTTTTGCATATCGTAGATTGATCGGGAATTAAAAATGTGGGGGCTCACCCTTTCTTATTTCTCTCATACCTTTCATTGTGGAGGGGTTGAGTATTAATGTTTGAGCATTTAAAACAATGGCCATCTCAGCCAACTTGGCCAAATTGGCACCGTTTTACCGCCAAACACCTTATTCTACGTGTCGATTTTATATTTGGCATTGGCCGGATTTTATATTTTTCAACTTGACCCCTTATACCGCCAACCTCCCTACTACATGCCTCCACATTACATCAAGCTTTACATTTCTTATCCCATCGACCACCCACCTCATATTACATTCACCTCGGTGCCACCTATCACATGCCCCGACGCCTTATTTGAGTCAAGGTGTTAGCTCAACATCCATTTCATGGTGAAATCCTCTTGTATCTTCAATGGGCTCCTTACCCCGATCACCTCGGCATCAACATGGACCTCCTCACACTCGTCATTATTTTTTTGGTCTTGTAGGTGAGTTCCTTTAATGCATAAAAATCAGCTTTTCATGCACTCATGTCCCAGTGCACATGGGCCTTCCAGACCATATTATCTACCTTTCTCGCATCAAATGTTGCCATATCAATCTAACTCAACAAGATTGGGCTCACTTTGAGTTCTCCACTACCTTACCCCTTTGAATTTGACTTGGGCTCCATCATTCGTTGGCTAGCATCATCCCAAAGTGGGAACTCCCCCTTCACAACCCCGTGCCATTCATGCACATTTTTATCATATCGGTTAACTCGGGCCTCTTTCATGTCGACGTGTACCGATCAGTTTTCCATAATACATGGATTATGGCCACTTTGGTTTCATATGTACCACTTGTCTTGTGCTTCAAGAGCCTGGAAAGCCCACCTTCTCCACATAACTCTACATGCGGCCATGTCGGACTTTATGTCCCACAAGACCCAACTCATGCACAAGCTTTCCAATGGTGATATCTCGTGCAATGGCTCATTGAGAACTTTTCGACTCTTAGCAACTCACTTCATCCCAAAAGCTCGATCCTAATGTGAAAACTAACCATGCTTCTACTTGAACGAATCAATGTATTCTTTCTTGAGATCCTATCTACCACAAACTTGATGTAGACTTCGTGACATTCACATATTCAACTTCAATGACTCTATGCCTAGCTAATGGTTTTTGAACCAACCTTGAACCCCTCCATTTCCCTCGGGATCTTGCCCAACCATTCTTAAACTCGTCACCAAAATTGACTCAGACCACATCCTCCACACTCTCAAATTTCTGTTAATAATTTCGAGGAGTTCATTAATCTTTTACATGTTGTTTTTGTTATGATGTCAAGATTTCCATAGCCAACTTTCCATTGTGCTTTCCACAAGTATTATTTATTGAAGCTTGCGCCTATTGTTATGCCATGTGTTCTTGCGACAATCCAAGCTAATTGGTAAGAATGATGAGGAAATCTCCATACTTGGTAACTCAATGGGGATTTAGATGACTCACCTGGTTTTTTAATGTGTGTTAGCTTGACATCAAAACATATGACTCACCTTCCCATAATTCTCTCTCTATAAAATTGATCCCTATAGCGACTAGGCCTTCCTTGTGTTACATGTAACTTGTTTTGTTCAACTTAGGATTGGCTCACTCGCTTTCTCCCGAGTCATAGATTTAATCCGTTTCTTCACAAAATAGCATGGTCTCCCTAAGAAAACAAATCAAATACCATGTAGGGCTCGAGGTTATTTTTATCTTGATCAGATTTAGTAGCTTGACCTTTATCCTCACTCAGCTCGTTGAGCTAGGGAAACTCACCCACTTGGTTGCATGGAAGATAGTTGGTTCTTCATATTACAACTTGATGTGGATATCAACTCTTGAGCTAATGGAACCAGCTCGGCAAGCTCCCTTTAGGGGCTCAGAATACTATTTAAGTTTCCTCATCCCCTTTAGCTATTATATGTAACCATTTGGACTTCAAGTGTTCTAAGGCCTTCATGACGATGCTCTTGGGTGTCCTCGAAGCAATGTATCTAGTTTTTCCATTTTTTCTTATAATGAACCCACCCCTTTGTTGCTTCTTCTTTTAATAAACTTGAACTTCATGAAGACCGAAAAGAGGAAAATTTCCTCTTTTGAGCTTTGACCTTCCCAAACACCCTTATGTTCCCCTAAATACCAAAATCTACTTGTATCCTCTAAATTGGCTTGTGAGCATCTCTTGATTAGTGTTTTCATGTCGAATCCCTATTGTTTATTCCCACCCAGGAGGTAAAAATATATAACAAGTAGCACGCCCATGATAACACAATCGATGTCGTTATATGGGAGTACTATGCGGGATTTTTTTAGGTGTATCTTCAGGACAGAGTGTTGGCGTGAAAATCATTAGAAGTACTTCAAGTAGGAGATGAAACCACGTAAACTGTTAGTGTATAGTTTCTTACTACAACTGGAACACAAGGGAGTTCATCAACTAGACCGCATCCCACAATAGGGGCACGAGAGGATCAACAGGATCAAGACAATCGCTAGAGGAAACATGGTGGAATTTTTGGATCGAATCTTGCGAACAAGGTCCACATCCAAAACAACCACCACCTTAGCAACCAAAGGCAACCGACACCTTAATTTTTCTTTGATATGTCTCTTCATTTACTAGAGTATATAGGAATAGAGGATGCAAAAGAGCATGTGCATAAGTGTGAATTACTATGGTGCGTGAAGGGAATTATAACTTTCTATAGGAAGGAAATCCAATTTTCCACTACGCTTCAAGGCCACACGCATATCTAATATAGGAAGTATGACCCACACCAAACTATGGTGTATTATAATTCTTTACGTACTACATTTTTGGATGATTTTCACATTCTAGATTTTGAGCAAAAGAGCATCAACACGCTCAAATATATTAAGCAAGGCCTATCTCGAAAGCGTGATGGAGTATGGTGGGCATTTTAGGACTTTTTGTCTAAATTATCTTTTGATATTCATCCTAGTCATTATGCATGGTGGTTTGTTGGAGGATTGATGACTCCATTCCAAAGAGCACTCTCTCATAAGACATATGTGGATCCATGCGAGGCCTTGGAAGCCGCTTGCATATCGAGGAAGTTGGAATTGTTGATGATACTGGAGTGAGCCCATTATTAGAGGTGTAGATCACAACCATGGAAAAAAATTTGGAGAATCTCTTTGTCAACCCATCACATGAGATGCATAGTGTTATATGGTGAACTGCTTTTGAGGTTGAGGGACATACTAAGGATATTTTTGTGTATGTCCGTTCATGAATTTTTACTAGATTGTGAAGTTTTCCACTTAGAACATGATGTCTAGAACCATCCCCTTTTGAAGCACACAATTCAAAAGAACATTTCCATGTATTGTAATATTTTCCATGCCCATACCCACGACACATCTGATTATATATTGATTGATCACATCCATGAATCTATTGAGACAAGAGTATGCCAAACTAGTGTGGTAAGTGGATCCAAGAAGCACGAAGGAAAACATAATGAAGGGCGCAATAATGGGAATAACATGAATGGAGGATTTCAAGGAGGATATTTTGGTTGAGGTCACGATGGTGTAAAGTGTAGGTTCACTCAAGGTACTATTACACTTTTGGGTCCCTTGATCATTATCGAGTGTGATTTTCCTCAAAATATAACTTGCTCATGGTGTGGGAAGCAACACAAGTTAGAGGATTACCCAAATTTATATGATCACATGTGTAAAATCAAGAAAAAGGATAAGGGAACAGGGGATGATCAAGGTGCAAGGTGAAAATTTTGATCAATGGATTCCTAAGAAGATGCGATCTAGATTTACAACTCATGTTGGTTACAACGCACGCTGAGGCGGCACGTGCAAGTGAGCCTCTAAAGGCCAAGATTTCCATCACACGGGAGGAAGTGATACATGTCAAGTATCCAGATGTGATGCATCAGAATTAATTATATCAAGAAACCATGGGAGTCATCATAAATCTATAGGATGAAATACAGTGCTTAAAGGAGCAAGCGCATGAGAGGGAACATGTGAAGAAGGTTGAGTTCCCGTGGAAGGATGTAGATGACTTGAAAGAGGTGTGTAAGATGTTGTGCCATGTAAATATCATCCCGGTGGCTCTGTGAGAAGGTACCGTGTGTAATATCTTAGCATGAACGACATGTTTTACATGTGAACTTACCACCACATAACCATGATTTTGACAAGGAGATTACACTTGATGTAGTAATTGATGGGTGGTTAGTACGAAATATCTTGATAGATACATGCGTTGAGGTAAATTTTTTGACTCTGAATGCATGGAATAAGATGGGGAGACCTACATTATAGCCATATTTAAATGTGCTATATATGGAAAACAAAACCAGGGTTATTCCTATTGGGTTACAGAAGGATGCCTCCATTATCATTCAGGGAGCCAAGTTCACTAGAGACATTGAGGTGATGTAGATTACTTAAGTAGATAACTTTCCAGTGTTATTTAGATGGCCCCGTGTTATGCGAACAATGTTAATCCATGCTTTAACAAGAGATACATCAATTTTGAGAATAAATATGAGCACTTAATCATACCTTTGCATGATAAGAAGGTAGAGCCTTATGTTGATCCCTTGAGTGAGGAAGATCTCAATAGGATATATACACAATTAGTGTGTGATCCAAAGAATTTACAATTGTTGAAGGATGGCGTGCTTGGTGGGAATACATACATTATTTAAGTGACACTACCAGTGTTTCTTGTGATAACTGAGCTTATGGCACATACGAGATGGTCGAATGCAAATTCAAATGGAGATTCACAAGGATGATAAGGTTTTTATGGTTAGGCATATGGGATTATCTCACGTACCAAGGTATACCTACAAAGGAAAGCCCAATACATTATTACAAGCCATGGAGACATAAGAAGGAGATATAAGAAACATGTTATTTTATACCTTATGTGGGATAGCACCACGCTGGTGGGATACACATAGAGATAACCTTTTGGAATGGCAAGAAGTGAGAATCACCTTTTCCACCAGGTTTACTTAGAACTATGTACCTTCGTTCATCTATGAATTTCATGGGAAGACTTCGAATTTGGTACATGTCCATAATTATGAGATACTATGGGCGTAAGGCCAAAAGGCTTTACCAACATCCCTATGGGTACATAAGTTCTACTCCACCCTATGCATATGTGTGTGTGTGTGTGTATGGTATGTCCACGTAGAGTTAAAAAGGGAAATGAAAAGCGGCATGAGATGACTCGTAGGCATGATTCAAACTTTTGATTACTTTTATACTAATCCTTTGTTCCATGAAGCATTATAGATAATGCGGGGCATCACATTAGGGGACAATGTGAAGGAAAAATAACTCATGTTAGAGCTATTGGTTGAACTTTTTTCTTAAGTGTGCCTTGATCCCGAGGAGATAGAAGAAGCATGGATGTGTCACACTGGAAAGATAAGGAAATAGGAAAGCTAGTATATATGATTGATGATGAGGAAAAGGACCACCTAGATAGTAGCCACATTAAGGGTACACACGAGGTCATGGATTCTATAGATGAGAGGGCATGCACATACCATGTTCGCATGAAAACAAATAAGGTGAATATTATCGTGGAAGATGATCCTAAGGAAGTAATTATTGGAGATTACTAGACAAAGCAAGAAGTAGCAAAGATCATAGAGCTTGTGTGTGACTTTCAAGATCACTTTCCATGAGGTTACCATGAATTGAAGGGAGTGCATCCTTCTCTAGGTGAGATGAAGATAAATTTGAAATAAGGTGTGTAACCTGTTAGGAAGAGGCCTTACATGATGAACCCAAATTTGTGCATCAAAGTGAAAGAAGAAATTGATAAGATGCTCAAGTTTGGAATAATTGAACCTATTGAGGAATATGAGTGGGTTTGCCCCATGGTTATAAGCATTAATAAGGATGGGAGGATAATTATTTGTGAAGGTTATAGGGAACTCAATTTTGCATGTGTTATAGATCCTTTTCGTACTCCTTTCATAGAAGAAATCCTTGTAGGAGTAGATGGGGAAAGATCTATTCTTTTATAGATGGATTTTCATGTTATCACCAAGTGCACATCATAAAATAGGATCGGGAGAAGAAAAATTTCACCATGGGGAATATTTGCATATACAGATTAAACCCTTTGGATTCAATAATGCACCAGCACTATTCTCGCACATTGTTGTGCAAGAATTTCATGATTTTATCCACAAGTTCTTGCAAGTATATTTGGATGACTAGATTCTTTATGGGTTATTCAAATATCATTGTGATAACTTTAGGATCATGTTTGAGAGGTGCAGCGAGTTAAGCAACTCTCTTAACATTAAATAGTTTATATTTTCTAACCCTTTTGGCACTTTACTTGGGAACATTATTTGTAAGGAAGGATTATTGGTATACCCAGCCAAGATAGATGTGGTTTTGGGTTTTGAGGAGCCTACCAATCAAAGTGAAGTGCATGGATTTTTGGGACATATTGATTACTACATGAAATTCATCAATGGATATGAAAATATTTACACACCCCTAGAAGAGTTACTCAAATCTAAAGGGAAATTTTATTAGGGTAGCACGCAACATCAAGAATTTGAGACATCAAGGAGAGGCTTACCACGCACCAATTTTGTGATTTCCTTTATGGGACAATACTTTTATGTACATGTTGATCCCTCTAGCATGGTGATTGTCACATTCTTGGCATAACCAGGGAAGGGATTATAGATCGTCTTATTTTCTTTAAAAGGAAGAAATCAAGTGCACACTAAAGATTATTTATTCTCGTATGCCTTACTCTTTTTAAACTCGTAACATCCCCATTTTAAGACTTTAGAAACAAGGGAAATTTTTATTTTTATTTATTTTCTTACATAGTGTTCTTTTTTCTAAATTAATATAATTTAGAACACACATTCCAATGCCAATCCATCTCATAATAGAAAACCATATGTAGTCTGTAAATGACTTGGTGGAACACCAATCTCTCATTCCATGACTCGGTATTAAACCGATCTCTCATGTTAACTTAATAATGTGTATACTATGTATACTTTGTTCCTTTATCCTTTTAGGGGTACCCAAGTGTTCTATCTAAGAATTCTATCTGAATATATGTTACTGATATTCATCTGAAAGCATGCATCTTATACTAGGTGACATAGGACAATGCAACCAATATCTTGCGATAATTTGGCAAAAGTTTTTAAACATGATTAACATGTTTACATTCCTAGATGGCATACTCGTCGAAAGGAATATGTCCCTCACTACACTTTTTTCTATTATTTAGAATGGTCTTTCCGACTTCTATCAATTCAACCTGATTCAAGGTATCACACTAGACAAGGGCAACAACATGCACTAGTGTGGAAGACTACTCATGGTGACTAAGGATACATAGACATACTCAATCAAATTGCATCGATTGGGTGTGTCTAGTTACCCTAAGTCAACATGATTTGACCTCAACACTAGATCATGTTTCTATCCCTGTTTAGGGTGGGACCATGATCTAATATTTTACTTATGTTAATCAAGTTAATCAAACTAAGTGGGGTGTTGAGGCATAGCAGGCTGCATCATAGTATTCTCGTAATGACCCCTATCATTATGAAGTTACTATGCCGCATGATGCTATGTTCCAACATCCAATTGAGTTTCCTCAACTGGACTAACATACTTAAGATTATAATTTTATCAACCCATTTAATCATTGTCTTAAAGATTAATGATAACAACGCTTTAAGAGTCAACTAAGCATCATTTAACCTATAAAGGTTGCAAGGTGTAAATTACATGAGAGGTGGGTTTGCAGATATAATCTGCTTTCCTAACCATTCGAATACATGTTTAAGTTTATCTTAAATGTATCAACTTATATCATATAATGACATGATTGATCTCAATGTTATGAAGTTGTGTTCATTAGATCTTTTACTACAGATTTTAGCTTAAAAAAAGCTTATTTAAACTTTTATTTTAGACTTTATAATGTTGAAGTCTAGATCCCTTTAGTTCCCTTTTTAAGCATCCATATTTTGATTTAAGAAATCAGCCTATGGAAGAACATAGTCAACCATCCTCATAAACTATTCATAACACTTAACAATATCTCAAATTAATCTCTATGATTAATTTCAAGGAAAATATCCTTTTTCCTTAAAAGGACTAATGTCCTAATTATAAAAATAGATCACATATGCTTTAATACAACAAAGATTTCATACACATATATATAATTCAATCATATTCCCTTTCTACTATTTAAGGATCTACTCAAGAGTATCAACTCTTAGTTGTGCTCTTTTACGTGTAAATAAACCAACTAATATTTCAGATCCTTAATCCAATAGTCTTATATATTATAAGACTATTAAGTTTCTTAATCCCATATATCATAAATACTTGAACTGTCCCCTTCAAGCATGATATTACTCAATAATATATCACAATTTATGCCAATGAAGGTATCACAATAAAGTAGTAATCAACAATCATCAAACCATTCATTTATCAAAAAGGGAGTGATCCATTCACTAAATACGAAATATTTCAAATTATTACAAAATGTCATTGCATCAATACAAACTAGTTTTAATACATTTTCTCAACAAAATTACATCTCAAGTAATGTCGCTACATAATCATCATAATAAAGAGACAATTTATTTAGTAAAATAGATGTAACTTTCTATATGTCTTTCTCCTTTCATCTTTTACGAAATCCATCTCGCAAGATTGTTAGACGAGTCAGTTCATATGAACTAAGCATGATAAGTGTTATAACATTAAAACATTGTACTTTTATCTAACTGTTTCATAAAAAGAACCTTGTTGTTTATGAAATAGTTCTGAAATCACAAAATAAGATAAACAGAAAAACTTTCCCAAAATATTACAAACCAAGAAGCAGAGAGAAGATTATGGAATCTATAAGCAAGAACTAATTAATCATATCTCCGCATCTATAAGAACTCATTACAACATGCTAGAAATCAAAATAGCGAGTATTAAAGAAGGGAGAATTTCATATTTCCAATCCTAATCTTATCTTCTCAGTCAATTTTCCAACTTAAGTTCCTCAACTCAACCTATTCTATATTTTCAATAAGAATTACAAAGATATACAAAACTATCTTTCTGAAATAAGCATACTATTTTGTTATTCCAAAGTTAACAACCTGAATAGTAACTAAAAAGATCAACCAAAAATCTAAATACATTCCATCAAACAATCATAACTATATCAGGCTCAACACAAAGTCTAAAAATTAGATTGATCAAGAATAAGTCTCAACATTCCAGGTAAGGAAGGTTTATCCAACTAAAGATTAAAAACAAGACCAACATAACTCACTGTAAAAGTTCCCTGCAAACCTAAATTCATTTTAGAGTTAGGATCTTAAGTGATCAATACATAACAATATTCAGATTCCCAAAAACATCAACATCTGTAAAGGTTCCCTAAAGGCTTTCATTCCAACCCAAGTTTAGAACTCAATACTACAATCATAGATAATGCTAAGTAGTCCCTTATATATCATTAACAACATAATTATATTCCAATGCTAATGTCAAAGACATACAGTCAATTCCAAGCTTTATAACAGATCACAGTCTTATCCAAATGATGGAACACATCTTAATGAAAGGATCCAAATAATGAATGAAACAACAAATAACAAACATCACAATACACCAACCATCCTAAGGGAAGTCATACACTAGATTCAACAGTATTACGGTCATGAAGACGATATGATAAATCAAGGTTCAAATAAAATATGATCTGTAAACAAAAAATGAATGCCAATATAAACCAATGTATTTCCAAGTACCACAAACTCAAAAGTTGGAAACAACTCTTAAAAGAGAATCTCTTAGAAAAATAATACTTCCCTCACAGGAAGAAGACAACTTATCCAGATCACCACAACACTAAACCTTTTGTTTAAGATAAAATAATGTTCGAGAAAAATCAACCAACATTTCCTCCTTTTTCGGGTAACCCAAAAAGAGTTTTAAGTTCTAAGTAGACTCAACGACAAAAGGGAAGGAGAACAATTTCAATCTCATATCAAACTTTCCGCTAAAGAAATTACAATAATCCAAATAAGAAGGGTAGATAGAGCATGAGAAAAACCTTTCTCTTACAAATACTCATCTACAAATAATAATCTATGCATGTCTTTCATAGTTCACACAATATATAATAAAGGAAACCACAAACCCATAGTGGGTTTACAAACACGATTTAAATGCAAAAGAACATAACTAAAACATTCACAGGCATACTTTCCTGTTTGACTTCCATCAAGAAAAGGTTCTACAAAAGAATCAAAGATTTGAAATAGTTCCCATTTGGGGAATAACCCAAAATAAGTATATCTCATAACTAAAATAACTATATACTCCTTAAAAATGCAGTCATGAAACAAGTCAAATAGAATAATGGGTCCTCATTGTCATCATCAATCCAATCAGACAAAATGTAGAGTACAAATATTTTCCTAAATCACAAGCATAAATCTTATCGCACAAACGAAGTCTCCTACAAGTTAGTCTCGTCACAACAACAATAAGGAGAGCATTAGAAGTGAGAATATACAAATTTCAACAAAACCAAGTCACATGCATACATAATACCCGATTCACAGGTATCCATTCAACAAATAAACAACATAGATTCATTTCAATTCCAAGAAGGTTAAACTGTAAATAAGATAATCATAACTACAATAATACAACATGATTTCATATTCCACATAACAAGCATAGAATCATATTGCATCAAAAGAATCAAGTCGAACGCCATTAAAGCAAGAAAAAGAAATCACAAAACCAGAACGGATGTTTTCAAAAAATATCGAGTTCTTTTAATGAAGACACTTAAATATAATCGAGAAGACTTAAAGAGATAGGGCCTATCATGCTTGATAGAGCTCTGTCTTACTCTTTGTTGCAAGTCTTCAACCGGATCCTCAATAGAAGTCTTTTCATGAAAACACCAACAACCAGCTCTAAAAATTTCTTTTCCTTCTTCTTATAACCTCCCAACCTTATTTATTTTTCCATGACTGCCATGCAAGGTGAAATAATCATGCAAAAATTCGAAATGGGGGTTCGAAAATGAAAAACCACATGCAGAGCTACAATCTCACCAAAAACCAAATGAAAAAAAAATTCAAAAACCATCATTTCTTCCAACTTCCCCTACTTCCTAGGTAGTTTTTGCAATTGCAAGACCAATTAATGCAAATAGGATTGATAGTCCTTCCTTATCTCCCACCACCACCAACTCATATTTGGCTATGACCAAGTTTAAAATTTCATGCATCCAAAACTTTAGCAAAGGTGCCAACTCAACCTCCTACTAACCTTCATGCACTCACCAAAATTAGCAGCAACCAAGAGTTTAAAGCCACATTAAATCCTCATAAATACTTAGAGGTTAGTGCCACCAACATCCCATTGTATGTTATCCATGTCATCTTTAGGTTAGTCCAATTCTTAGGTTAGGTTCATAACATTAGGTTAGAAACCAACTTAGGTCCTTAGGTTAAAGTCTATTAGTTTAGTCTTAGGTTTCCCTTTTTAATAAACAATCCTCATTAATAAAAGAACCTAGTAACTTAGGATAAGATTTCAATCTTAGGAACATAGATTTAATTAGGTTCCTTTAGCAATTGTTAAAAATTGTAAATTAAATCTTACCAAAAGAAGAATCAAAATGATGTTCAAGGATCACATAAGAAGGACATGAGCAACAGAGGTTACCAGTGATCCCAAGATAGCCTGGGTTCAGAAATCCAATATTCTACCCAGCTCAATCAAAATGACCTCAACATCATGAAATTGAAAGCATGCCTTGGATCACTAAAATTGATCCAAGGTATAGCTATCTGCATTAGAGATCATGAAGACTGAAGCACAAGTTCAAGTGCAATAAATACTATGAACGAGTTTAAGATGAATCAATTTCTTCTATCCACATGCAGTGAATCATTCAACATAAGAAGGAATGAAATACTTCATTTTAAATTCAGCATAGACATGGCAGAATTGTATCTATTTCTAGAAGATAACATATTATCTACAAACAAACATGATTACTTAGTTCACAAGAGTACACCGTCTTTAG
This sequence comes from Taxus wallichiana var. yunnanensis, assembly GCA_018340775.1. Taxonomy (NCBI): domain Eukaryota; kingdom Viridiplantae; phylum Streptophyta; class Pinopsida; order Cupressales; family Taxaceae; genus Taxus; species Taxus wallichiana. The sequence continues at coordinate 935,008,242 of CM031242.1, forward strand.
AAAAGAATCACATATCAATGTAAGTGACTTCAAGTACATAATTCATCATAGATATCAACCATGTTAGAGGCATTACAACTTCATGCTTTGTATTCTTTTGAGAGATAAGTTGAGAAACCCCATTACCAAGGACGGAAATGTAATTAGTGTAGAGTAATGTTGGACGGATAAAATAACTAAGTTTGGAAGGTGCGTGGAGGGATGTGGTGTGCAAGGGAGGCCTATGTACATGTGAGCATGGATGAATTGAAGTGTCACATGAAGGTTCATGCCCTGGCACACAGAATTCAAGGCTTAGCTGATTTTCCAATTTAAGGGCTAAAAATAGAAAAACAGGATGGAGTGTTGACCAAGCAAAGAGATAAAGCATGATAACTTGGCAGCCAAGTAAGGGCTATTTTTGGAGAATGAACATGTAGATCGAGCACATGCATGGAGGCTATTAATAGGATAAAAGAAAGTTTTATTTATAGGATAATCTATTATTAGTTATCTTGTAAAGCATGCATGTAGTCTATTTTTGGCATGCCTATTATTAGAGAGTGCATAGGCGGTGAAGGGAAAGTCCCCACCCCTATAAATACCTGATGTAATCCTTTGTTTTGGAATAACTCATGGAGTCTTAGTCTCGATCTTATAACATAGTATGTTGTTCAATTAGATACTTGCACGCATGGTCTAGCGCCATGTGATAGTATTTGTTATGTATTCAACTTCAGCTATGTAGCACTTCTGTTATAATGGATTATGGTGGTTGGATTATGGTTTTGATATGTTTGAGTATAGAGAATTCATGGTGCAATTTATATTGGTAATTTTCTTATCTCATTATCTTTCCTTATTACATGTGTTTCCAAGTGAATGAGTACAATGGTTTAGTATGATTGAATGAGTATTTTGTTAATCATTATCATGAATATGCATGCTAACATCTTGTCAAGCAAACACAAAGGAGGGACCTAGTAGTTGCGTGCATTTTGGGTGAGTATTCATTTCTCTTGAATGAGGTGCCAAAGTGCTCATAACTTTTAGGTGAAATAAAAGAGTACTAATGTGTAGAAGCCATGAAATTCTAGTATGATTCCTTAATTAAAAATTATATTTGAGATATTTTCCATCTTCTAGAAAAATGTAGTGTTTTTGGCTCTAGGTGGCTTTACAAAATCAAATATATGGCCAATGGAAATTTTGATAAATTCAAAGATAGGTTAGTAACCCACGGGTTTACTCAAAAACACGATATTGACTATGTAGAAACATTTTCCCATGTTACAAAAATGAGCACTGTTAGGATTATCATTACCTTAGTTGCTCAATATGGCTAGGAAATCCACCATATGGATGTTAAGAATGTCTTCCTAAATGGTGATTTGAAAGAATAAATTTACATGACCCAACCTAAATGTTTTGAGGAACTTGGAAAATAACTCTTTGTTTGTAAACTAAATAAATTTCTACATAGCCTAAAACAAGCTCCTAGAGCTTGGTTTGAAAAAATAAATAGTTTTTTCAAATATATTGGTTTTATTTGTAGACACTAGAATTAGCTTACACTCCCCTTTGGTCCCTCGAAAAATAAACACCCTTCATCACATTAACTAGCCATGGCCCCCTTCACCTCACTAATATTAATTTAATTAATTTAATTTAATTAATTCATTATCCTCACCATATTTATTATTTAAATATCTTAATTTAGATAATATCCACATATACACTTCACCTAGACACCTCATCAAGCCAACTCACCCTAAGACCTATTCTTAGTAAGTTGCCATAACTAACTAAGACTTACCAAAACCCTAAAAATCAATGCCTACATTCTCTCTAACCACATTCCCACATGCTTACAAGAAGCTTCTAGTTTAATCCACGGGTTAACAACACGAGATCCGAGAAAATCAAGAGGATCTCCTTAGTTTAGTAAACCTAGGAAATCCCACCTTGACCAATGCCGGTTAGCCCTAATCATCGCCAGGTTAAGCCGGAACCGTCGTCGGTTACCCTTTTAACCCCAAAAACAACCTTATTTTCAAGGTTGGCAAAGATTGGAAAAATTTGGCGAACATTAGCACATCCCTAAGAGATATCACATCTTCTGAGATCGAATTCCAGTGAGAACATGCATGCAAGGAGGAGATCAAACATTTTTCTCTTTCACAGCCATCCAGCCTCACCCCAGTGATGATCTGATCTAACCAAGCAAAAGGAATGCCCATGTAGCCCATGCAGAAGTTTTCCTATGATTGGTGATCATCTGCAACCTTCAACCTCTTACCAGCACCTCCATCCCTCACTCACAGGTGTCCAGGACAAGAATCCAAGTAAAATGTTATACTTCTCTGTTTCATTTCATTTCATTATTATATTATCACCTATTGTTTACCTAGCCATCCATTGACCTAACCTTCAACACTCCCCCTCCATATACCCATAGAAACCTCGCCAAATCCTACCTAAATCACCCAATACTTTATCTCGACCAACCAAAATCCTTTGTGTAATCATAAAGGAGATCCACAACCTATTCTGTAGCATTCCCAATCTTCCACAATAAGCACGCGATTACACCCAACTGCCATCGGTCACCCTTAACCGGCATCGGTTTCTATATTTTCCCATACAACCCAGAACAATGACCCATCCACCTAATTCTACATCACCCTCATTCACCTGTGATCTGCCAGAGACCTCTGCGGACACTGTAGAGATCCTGAACCAACTATTTGACCTTCGGATCCTACTCGACCTAGCCTGTTAGATTGGATCTTTCTTATTGTTTTTTAAGTGAGATACCTAAATCATTTCGAATTAAAATAGGATTTACCTCATTTCTCGCATTAAATTATTTAAAAAAGGTGGGTGATAGCCATCTAGCAAGATCACACTTCTGGATCTAACACACACTAGGAAGTTCACTATATATATTGTTTAACTCTTTCTGGTGGTCTTGCTTTTCATTACAGGTAGTTCCTCCTAGCCAAAAGGAAGCTCTCACAATCAATTATGGATTCAAAAGTCATACACGCGCAACAACCCATCAACCAACATTAAAACAGGTATTCCTCCTACGCCCATTACCCTATCTGTTTCATCAATACTTCAAAGAAACGTCTAAGAATCAGGTGAAACATTTTGGCATGCCCGGTGGGACCCATTCGGGGTTCCTTGCATTTTATTCATTCCTAGGAAAAGTTGTGTGTTTGTTTCCCTTTTGAAAAGCATACACATTAATTTTCTTCCTTGGTAACCCACCTTTTCTTTCTATTTTCTCTAAAGGAAACCTTTCTTTTGGTGTAATTAAAAAGAACCATTTCTTCATGTTTTTGCATTGTAGTGAAAGAGCATCCCTCTTCCTCTTCATCTTTTTGTGTCATCCAACTTCACACTTCGATTTGGGCTTAAAAATAAGTGCATTGCATTCTGATTTATCACATTAGCTCACATTAATTGTGGGCAACCTATATGTTGGAAGTCATGACCAACTGATGGTTGACAAATGAACCATAGAAAGCACTTTCTTTCTCTTTCTCTCTCTCGAAGTCTTACCAAACCGCACAAAAATTGAAAATACACACATTCTTAAACAAGGTGATCACACAATTGTGGCACAGTGGGAACCTAGCTCATTGCTCTGTCGAGTCATACTTCAAAACGAGGCCCACCCCCACCATAACATACCTGAAACCTCACCTTTTAGATCTCCTTCTTCATAGGAAGCCATCCTCACCAAAAAAATCTATTTCACAGTTCATGTGTCAGTCCTTAAATAGCATAAGCTAAACAAACATAATAGAAAAGGCACTCCTAGGATCACATTTTTCTTAGTGTTTCTGCTTGGCTTGCATTTTGAGGTGAAAGATCACATTCTTCATTTTTCTTGTTCATCCTTGCACACTCCTCATCACAGTTGGTGTATTTTGGCTTCACCTGAGTGTGCCTAGACCATATTCTCATCATTCTCAAAATTCTGGGTCTGATTCCACATCAAATTTTAATTCACAACCACTATTCTTTCATCATTGTTTCAATTTCATAGTGATTTAGTGTTAGTCTAGTGACTGTCGTAAATCGGTTACCCTCTTACCATCGTTGGTTATACCCAACCGACGTCGGTTCTAGGTCCTTTTGTTAACCTACTCAAAGGGACATTTATTCATCTTCATCCTTGCTATTTATTCATTGCTATCATTCCCATTGACATTGTAAAACTCATCATATTTGGCATACTTGTCAGATTTGACCTTATACCTTGTTTTTCACTCATTGTCCATTTTCTACAGTGACTAGTAGCGGTTACCCCTAACCGGCGTCGGTTTTCCCTAACCGGCATCGGTTAGCCTATTTCACTTTCCCACCAACATTTGGTACCTAATCCACTTTTTACCGTCAGATTCACCTGTTCCTGTTGTTTTTCTGTGTCATTTACAGAGAAGCAGCCCCTACCTGATCAGTACTGGTTCACATGGTGCTAACCCAAAAACAAGCAAGTGCACTCGTATTTCACACCAGTTGTCAACCACTCTCGCCTAATCCTTCACCACCTTCTATTTTATCACCAGCCTTGGAGCCCATCCAACCTATCACTATCGCTACAGGAGATGAAGAGTTCACACAACTCGTTGACCAAAACCTTGCCGCTTTACAGTTTTACCTTTCCCATTCGTCCACTCAAGATGCCTCGGGTTAGTTGATATACAACATGCCCATATCTATCCCCCCGACTCTCACTCCTACTCCTGCATCGGCCCCATCTAGCTCTATGCTACACACATCTACTTTATCCTCAATCATTTCATAGCTAGGTCTTATACCCTCTATGTTGCCATGTCTCTCCCACCTCCGTGGCACCGACCACATCCACCATACCCTTAACAACTACCCAAAACAGAACCTCATCCAGCCCTAATGTCTCACACATACCCATAGTTACACTACCAGCTTCGGTGTTGGTGACCCCTACCCCTTTTCAAAACGTGGTCCTTTCCATTCCACAATCATTATCCCCCATTGCCACTAGGGTTACCATGACCCTTCCACCTCCATATACATACTACCAATGACCTCCGCGTTTCATCTATTATTCACCTGTACGTACCCCATGTTTCAATTCCTTCTTCTCAATCAACCTACATGGCAACACCATACACTGGATTTCCACCCTCGTTATATGCCCAAAACCAACCCCTCACACTACAGGAGGCACCCAATCATCACAACCTACCAACGACCTAATCAAATTAATGTTGGATAAGATGTAGACATTGGAGGCATCGGTTTCGGCTCCCAGAAAAATCTCACCTACGATGAGATTTGCAATGAGCCCATCCACCCATCCATTCCTATCCACCCATACCCCATGCATTGGGAAATGCCTAAATTCAATCGTTTCAATAGCAAAGAAGACCTGTAGTAGCATTTTCGGTCGTTCAAACATGGGTGTTATCTGATCACTCACAATGATGCTTTGCTATTGCAAACCTTTCCCATGTCTCTGACTGGACCTGCATTAGATTGGTATAGTGGGTTACCTAGACACTCTATATTCTCATTCAATTAGGTAGCCCAAGCCTTCTTGGATCACTTCTCTATTAATATCGTCAAGAAGGTTACCATGACCATGACCGACCTATACTCCACATGTCAAGATGAGGGCGAATCTATCGTAGATTTTGTTGCTCGCTGGCATAGCTTGATCAATCAACTCACCTTCCAACTGCCGCAAATAGAACTCATCAAACTCTTCACATAGGCTTGTGCTAGACATATCTCACCGACCTTACAAGTCCAAACTTTTTGAAGATTCGATGAAGCATTCACTATGGCACGAAAGTTAGAGATTCGGGCCATCGAAGAGAAGAAATTCCAATTACGCAATAAGAATTTGACATTCAAGTTGAATGATACTTATTCTTCTTACAAATCACAAAACAATTATTTAAAAGCTAAGGGCACCTCTAACGCAGTGATACTCAAGGCTGGCCCATCTCATCCATCAAATCAGGCTACCCCCTCATCTAATCTCTCACCTGTCTAGACTTTTCAATTTAGATGAGAACAACAAAAATACACCCCAATTGGGGAACCTTACTCCTTTGTCTTATAAAATCTTATCAAAGATGGAGCCATCACCCTTCCACCTATAAAACCATACACTAGAGGAACACCTTTCATATCCTTCATCACCTATGGAGGAGTCTTCCACTAACATCGAGACCATTTCACCTTTGGCTTCTCCACTTAGAGAACTAATACCCACAATACCTCCTCCACCTATAGAGGAGCACCCATCATAGACCCAATCGAGATACCTTTGCCTCTTGGTGAACATTCTCCATCACTACCTACCCAAAATCCTACTGAGACCTACTTTTGGCTCTCTTACCCACGTGAAAAGCTAGCCAATTTCTCGTCTCTAAGACACATTTTATGGGAATTACCGTTAGGTCCTCATCAAATCCACCACGGATGTGCCATTCTCACGTTTGGCTGATCACTTAGATTACGTGGATAGAGCCTTATTATGGGGGTGTCTTCTACTTCCGGTCTCAACACAGATGCAAATGTCACTTACTGATACTTCCACTATCCACCCAAAAGTATTTCGACCAAGTGAACCAAACACAACCACTTCTATCACAACTCCTTCCATGAAACTGTCATAACTCAACATACACCCTTTCCCATAACCCAAACTACAACTAAACCCAAACCCACACCTAAAGCATTTGCCTCAACTAAACCTATTACCACCTTAGGGGTCACCCCAACCACCAACCTTACTCATCCACCCATCAAACTAGATTTAGCTACATCCTCTAAAGTCAACACCACACCTACTCGACACCCAAATAGAAGCACCAAACCCATAGAACTCATACCTCGGCTCACGCCAATCACACCTTCACCTGTCCCACTTGTCTTAGGACCTCATCTTCCCAACATGGTCAAGAAACCTCCACCCATCAATAAACCAAAAACACAAACAACCCATTCCTTCCTCACAAACCTCTAACCTACCCAGACACCCAACACGACTCACACCCACACCCACAACATCTTTACCACCCATACCTCCAATACCTTTAGCAAACCCTTCACTACCCACTACACTTCAATCTCTATCCCCTACACCTCCTGCATGACCCACATCCTCTACCTTCATAGCACCCCCGTTATCCCCATGGGTAACTCATCCTCTTCCCCATCTACCTTTCCTTCTAGACCTCATACACCCATATCACCTTTACCCAAGAAGGTGCAACCCAAAAACAAAACTCCACTACCCCACAACAAGGTAATCAAAACAACCACACACCCTCCTGCCAGTTCATCCACCATACCCCTACCCAAACAGACACGACCAACACCCAAGACCATGCCAGCACCCAAAATCATGACTCGACCTACTCCCCCTCCTGCAAGGACCATTCCTCAACAATCAACTACACCTACACCCAAACCCACATTCACTTCCCATTGCGATCCACTAGCGAGGGTCTTATGCCAAAATTTTAACCAACCTCCTTGAGACTTTTGTCATCACATTACCATTACTCAGACCTTATGACCCCCTCAAACCCAAGCCAAAAGGGTTTGATGACACCAAAATTTGAAGATACCATTGTGTGTCGGGGCATGATGTGGAGAAGCTCAGTAAAGCTTTGAAAGTCGTCCTTATCCAGTTGTGTCCTCTTGAAGCCAACTTTGACAATGACAACCTTCTCGACGAGGACCTTGCTTCATCGAAACCCATTCCCACACTGCCCACTCAACAACCATGACCTCCACCCTCACAGCTCTTAGAACCATCACCAAGATTTGAAATTAACATGGTTCGCATTAGAGAAATTTCCACGCCACCACCCAAATGTCATTGCACCTAGCTCACTTCATAAGGCTTTTCTCCTCCTGTAGGTTTTTTCCCATCATGTCGTTATACCACTCACCCTACACCTTCTCCATTTTCCAACTCCCCTTAGATCAACATGATGCATGTCACTACACGTGCTCAGAAGGATAAGGGCAAAGAAAAGGAAATCGACCCACCAACTAATACCATATTCAACATACCATCTGCACCCATACCTAAAATCACTATTCATGGCCCCACATATCCTATTTCCAATGGGGTTACACATCGCACCATGCTCAAACAATTACACCAGTCTCCCCTCAAAATTTCCTTATATGACCTCATCCAAACCTCAGAATCCCATCATCAAGCTCTCATGGAGGTTCTTCAATCTATTGAGGTTTTACCCAATGACCCTACACCTGTAGCCTCCATTATCACACCTCATCATGTAGCCTCTCTTACCAAATTACCACCTTCACCCACACCTCCACCTACTCACCAAGTAGCCTCCCTTAGCTTTTCAGAGGAAGATATCGTGCCACACCAAAACGATGACCCAAACCCGGCCCTCTTCATCTCTGTCCACATTAATGACATACTGTACGATGTGTGATGATTTATGGGGCGCTAACATTAATATAATTTCATCCCATGCATTCGCTCAAATACGCATACCGATAATTACATGCATAAACAACTTGTCATGTTGCATTCATTCAATGACGCTATCACCACTACACTAGACACCGTCATCCTCCACATTCGCGTGGGCCCCCTACACTTTGTTCCCGAACTATTCTACGTCTTGGAGGGAGAATTCCAATATAAATTTTTGCTTGACAGACCTTGGATTCATGTCATGGGTTGCGTTCCTTCCACTTTGCATCGTTGTGTAAAGTTTGAGCACGAGGGGCACACCTATACTATCCTAGGTGATCCATCACCTTTCAAAACCTACAACATGATTTATCAACCCAATGATGTGCTCATACCCATTAAATTTTCTACCTCCACAACCACCACCGTTTCACCTACACCTCCACTTACCAGTATAGCTGCTGCTTCTACCACATATGCGTCCTCCATTCCAACCACTGTGACAACCTCCACGGCTGACCCATTAGCCTCCCAATCCATTAGCTCTACCTCTCGCATCTACCTCCGACACATCATCTATTCCAGCTACCTACATACTAACCACCGATCCATTGGAAGGCATTTTTCAATGCCTGGGGGAGTGCCACCTATATAGTCTAAACACATTCGTTACTCCACAAGAGTATGGAAGTCTTCACCAACACCCTCATTATGATCACCGCATAGGAGAACACCTCCTTTATGGTCCTCCTCATCTTCGTACCAATCTCACCTATGGGGGACTTGATACTACCACTTACACACCGAACCACCACCATAAACTCGCCCATTTTCCGCTGACTTCCAATCACTTACCAATCACCGTTTTTCCCACACCTTCCTGCACCAATGTGTGTGGAAGGGTTTTGGTTTTGGATTTTACGAGCAAGGCCACCATACCATTATTCCATGTACTACCCACAAACATAACAACCGTAGTGGTATCAGCTTTCTTGAACCACCTACCAAACAGCCCGCATTGAACTCATCAAGGACACTAGCCCTTCTCCACCTTCTTCACCCGCTCCACCTTCATCACCACCCTCATCGACAAAGTCGATGGATCCTGAATCTATCCCTCCTAAAAAAATTTCATAAACACCATTTCCTTGGGGTATTTGACTTATCAACGTGAGGGCGAGGCCACTTCAACTCTCCCCTTCTTGTATCCTAAAATGATCAATGATGATACACCTTCAATTAACATCGTTCAATGTCTAGATGATGAATCTATACTCACCCACCTTGGTGCGGAAGACTCATATATTCATCGGGTCGTTACCTTCTCGAGACACAAACCATGTTGATTGAATCGACCATCAAGATCAAAATTCATACTCAGGACGACCCGCACATCCTAAAGATCGGTCAATCTTTAGATGTTGTTGAACAAGAAGCCATCACTTCTTTTCTCAGAGACCATAACCACGCTTTCACTTGGTCTTATGCAGACATGCCCAGTATTGACCCCACCATAGTGGTCCACAATATCGTAACTATTCCCGATGCCAAACCCATCAAACAAAAGTTGAGGAAAATGCACCCTCGCATTGCCCTTCTCATCAAAGAAGAACTTCAACGCCTTCTTTCTGTTTCCTTCATCTTACCCATTGATTATCCTCGTTGGATTTCTAACATTGTCCCTATCACTAAGGTGACAGGGGGACTCCGTATTTACACAGACTTCCGTGACCTCAACCTAGCATGTCCGAAAGATGACTTTCCCTTACCCGGTATTGACCATCTGGTTGACCTTACCACTGGCCATGAGATGCTATCACTCATGGATGGCTTCTTAGGTTATAACCAAATCATTCTTGCCCCAGAGGATAAACAAAAAACATCTTTCATCACCCCTTGGGGGACCTTCTACTATTGAGTCATGCCTTTTGGAATTAAAAATGCCGGTGTCACATATTAGTGGGCTATGACTTACATCTTCCATGACATCATGAATCACATCATTGGAAGATTATGTGGATGATCTCTTGGCCAAATCTAAATGCTGCTCCAAGCACCTTACCGTCCTCAAAACCATCTTTGACCATCTCATTAAATATTGCGTCCACCTTTAGCCTAAGAAGTGTGTCTTCGCGGTCCTCTTAGGCAAGCTCCTGGGCTTTATCATTTCCCTATGTGGTATAGAAGTTGACCTTGCTAAATTCAAGGCCATTCTTGAAATGCCTCCATCCACTAACCTTAGACAACTCCGTAGCCTACAAGGTAAGTTGCAGTCTATTCACCGTTTCATTTCACAATTATCGGATCGGTGCCAACCATTTCATCAAGGGCCAAGCTATCACCAACCAATTGGCCGACGCACCTATTTCCAAGGATCAACCCTCTAATTTTGACTTTCCAGATGAATCGATTGCTACCCTTTCCCTGGACGAACCCCCTTACCAAATGACACTCTTCTTTGATGGTTCCAAGTGTCAGCATGGGGGTGGGGCTGGTATTATCCTCATTCTCTTGATGGTGAGCCCATGCCTTTGTCTTTACAACTAGATTTTGAATGCACCAACAATATTGCCGAATACGAAGTGCTTGTACTAGGTCTCCAAGCCACCTACGCCCTAGATGTCAAATCCATCAACATCTTTGGTGATTCTCAATTGGTCGTATACCAAGTCAATAGTATATACCAATGTCATAACGAGATACTTCAAAAGTATAAACATCATGTATACATACTTTTTACCACCTTTGATTGTTACACCTTCAATTTGTCCCATGTTCAACCAACAAATTTGTAGATACCATGGCCTGCTTAGCTTCCCAAATACTCGCTTCGCCCACCGATTCTAAAATATTTATCACCGTACAATGCCTCCAATCACCTTCTTATTTACCATGTGAGGTTTACTCTATCGGAACCGCTACCCCGGACCTGAGTGACCTTTGGTACAAACAATACTCTAACTACCTTTCTCTCTCCATCTTACCTCCTGATCTCACCCATAACGGAAAACACACCTTCCTTAAAAAGGTCTCTCGTTACATCATCCTGGGGGGACTCCTCTATAAGCATGGCTTTGATGGTATTCTCTTATGATGCCTCACAAGTTCTGAAATTCCTTATACCATTAAGGAAGTTCATGATGGCATATGTGGAGGTCACTTGGTGGCCTTGTTGTTGCTAAGAATATTCTTTGCCTAGGCTATTAATGGCTGACCATTAACTATGATTGTTGCAACTATGTCAAACATTGTATACAATTCCAACAACATTACAATCTTCATCATACACCCAATCATGCCTTACAGGTTGCCGTGACCTTTGGCCCTTCTCTCAATGGGGTTTGGATCTTGTCGGAGAGATCAACCCCCATTCTTCCCAATGCCATCAATGGATCATCACTGCTACCAAATACTATACAAAATGGGTGGAAGCCATACCACTCATCTCTATGAAAGCTGAGAAAATATGTGAGTTTATTAACCACCACATCATTTGTCGCTTCGGTGTTCCTCATCGCCTCATCACTGACAATGGAAAAAAATTCAAAAACAAAACATTGCAAAAACTATGCGACGCCTTCGGCATTCAACTTAGTTTCTCATCACCTTATTACCCACAAACCAACGGCCAAGCCGAATCCACTAACAAAACCTTAAACAAAATTCTTATGAAAGTGGTTAATGATACTGGGAAGGATTGGCATACGCACATTCCTTTTTCCCTGTGGGCATACCACACTAGTATTCGCACCTCCACTGCTGCCACACCATTTTCTCTAGTCTATGGTACAGAGGCATTCCGCCTCTCGAAGTCTAGATTCCCTCACTCTGTATTTCTCTCCATGACATGCTCAATGATGATGACTTTCATCAAGACCGTTTAACACATCTAGAGTTATTAGATGAACGTCATCTTAATGCTCTAGATCACCTTCAAGTTTACCAAAAACGTATCAAACGTGCCTACGAAAAATGTGTCCATGCACGAACCTTCCAAGTTGGTGACCTTGTCCTGAAAGAAAATCAACATGTAACTAAAGCAGAAAAAAGCAAACGGGGCAAATTTTCTCCTAATTGGCTTAGACCATATATCGTGACTCATACCTATGGATCAATTGCTTATCATTTATCTTCACTCGATGGTAAACCTAAACCTAAGCCCCTTAACAACTTGCATCTTCAACCATTCTATTATTTACTTGTAATTCCTACCTCACCCTTTGTCTCTTTCCATGTCTATTTATTTACTTGTCTTGTCCATGACTTCAAATCCCTCACATGGGATATAACTCCTTGAGTCAAACTTCCACTCAAAAGATGACTCCCTCAAAAGGACATCTTCCTCTCGATAATGGCTCCTATAAATAGACTACTCCCTCGAAGGATAGCTATGTAAATCTCTTTAAAAAATGACGAGAGCAACCAAAGATTCCCACATCGATTAGCTTCATGAAGACCTCAAGGAGTTACATTTTCTTCATCCCATATAGAATTCCTACATCGATCATTCTATATCAACTATAAGTCAAAACAACAAACCTTTTAGTCATGGACTTGCCCATTGTGACCTAGGATCTCTTGCCCGAAGCGCATGCTACCTATACCATATAAAAATTACCTACCTTTCACCCTTCTTGCCATTCCCACTCGATTTCCTACTGCCTCAAGGGACTTCTTGGAACTTAGACATTTAGTGATCATGTGACTACTTTTCACCATAGAATAATCACTCATGCAATGTCTTTAGGGTCTTACGTTCATCACCTCTTCCAAGGTATGATCTACTAGGTATAATCCTAACCAATCAGGTGGCTTTATTTCCCCCTCTTATCTTTTCACTATCTTTGTTTACATTTTGATTACCTTATACAGGACTTGGTCCTCGATGCTTACCTTTGGGGTAATCTTCTTCTTTCGCCACAATCAACCCCACCTACATCACTTTACCTATAATCCACCCACACCTAACAAACCTAAACCCACACCATGCCTAAAACCTACTAACTCATTTTCATACCTCCTCATATTCTTCCCTAGATCATGGGAGAACTACATCGACCTGACGTCCCTTTTCGCCGGGACTATGTAGGCAGCACTCCGAGGGCATGGGGCCCTTAGAGGTTAGCTCAACCATTCTCTACCCTAAACAATTCATCTTCCATGTTCCTCACATTACATCACACCTCACTTAGTTTCCCTTTTCTATCCCAAATTGGAAATGTAACCAAATACATAACAAGTTGCTTCATATTTTAATCCTTATCACAACATACATTTATTACACCTACCATTTCTTTATCATCACTATGCATAGATTATACCACATCTCACATATGACCCATATTATCATTCATTTCACAAAATAATGAATCACAACTAAACCAACCTAACTCAACCATACCTACGACCTGACTCGATCCATGCCTAACTCACCTAATTTTTGTCTATATCAAAACAACAAATCAAAATCTCATCAATGCACCAATAAATTGAAAATCTCATCACCACATCAACAAATCCAAACAAAGATATATATCATGTATCTCATCATATAAATAAATGTGTATCTCAATACAATATACATGGCTATCTCCTCATGTCCATCATCTCAAAATCATCGGCACGTAGGCCGATACATAATACAAAATGTCATCGGCATGTAGGCCGGTCTCATATATATAATAAAATAATGAATCAATACAAAATCTCTTCAGCACGCAGGCTGGTATATGCTCAAAATATACAAAAATATCTCATACATCCTCACTGTCTTTAGCACGCAGGCCGGTATGTGATCAAAAATACAACTATCTCTCGGCACACAGGCCGGTATATATCACAAAAAAACTATCATACATCAAAACTAGGCACCACATATTAGGCATCTCACGGATGTCCTCCATCTCTATATCACTTGTACCCTCGGCCTCTTAGGTCCCTGCTGGTGCCTCAACTAGATCTAGTCTCTCTACACCTTTGGTAGCCTCTGCTTGATCTATCCTCGAGCTCACTAACCCCTGTGCTCTCCACATTGTGAGTGCAAGATCTTGGAACTCTACCCTGCTGCTTTGCTATGAATCTGGGACCCGATCTTGGTGCCTATGGTAGTGCCCCTTGCCCTTGTGCCTGTATATGGGTTATAAGACCCCAATCTATGCCTAGGTTATGGCCAACTAGCCCTATAAACCTGCCACATGGGCATGTAAGGCTGCCACCTGACCATCACCCTCCTCTCCATCTCCATCTCCTCCATCAGCCATCTAGGCCTACTCTGGCGGCCACTGTACGTAGCTCTGCTACCTCTACCTCGGAGCTCTCCATTATGTCTCAATAGACCCAACTAAGTAATGAGAGTAGCCACCTACCCCGGTCTGGGTAGTATGGCTTGTAAGTGAGCCACCCACCACTGTGCCTCACTGCACATGCTGTGCACCTAGCATCATCTATCTACTAGTCCGATTCCTGCTCCTCCTATCCTATGGGCACTTATCGGCTGTGGTAGAGGTAAGGGCCTCTCCACATCATCTCTCTAGTACTATGGGAAGGGCAGAGGTATGTCCTATACTAGCCCAAACTACCACCTGGACTCTGCCCACGGGATCATCTCATACTCCGGGCGCGACCTATATCCATCTCTCACATTTGGAGCTCAGCTAGCTCCTTATGCATATGCCTATATGAGGGGAATCCCACATATGGCCTCCAAATAATGTCCACTCCAGACAAACCCTCTAGTAACTATCGAAATAGGCCACATCATGTGTGGGCCTCTCAGATCTCTACTCTCTAATAGCCAGCACCCATCTCCTATACCCCACCCACACAAATCTTGGTGGGAATGCATCTACTTGAGGCATCCCTATAGACGCACAAAAACTATGTGCTCATATGTCCAATAATGCAATAAAAATGTACATCACATGTTGAACCTATGCAGCCACCCATATGCCCACAAATCCTTGTATAGCTACACCAAGAATTTTGGTGCCCAGGCAAAGTAGGTCTCCTCTATCATCATATCATGGAGTACCCCCATCAATGATTGGGGAAAATGTCCACCCTCTACATCTAGCAGTGCAAAGCAGCACACTGCCTCCATCAACAAAACCACTAGCCTCGTCTCCTCTGGACAAGCTAGGTACATATCTCCGTAGCTCAAATTGGCACTATGGAATGTCAGCTCGGCCATCCCCTCTCCAAAAACAGTCATAATCAGCTCCTCTGAGGCCTTAGAGGAGACAGAGTAGACTGTGCACCCAATATGGGTAACCATAGTATCCTAAACACGTCCTCCGGGTGATAGTAATCTCACCCATCGGCAAGTGGAACGTGTTGGTCACGGAATCCCATCTATCGATGAGTGCAACCATCAAACTGGGCTTAGGACTACATGTCGATAGCGATGAACCCCACTCAAGCCAACTACCTCCACATGCTGCAACTCCTCCGGGGTCGTTGTGCCGCGTATTGTCACCAGTAGAGGTGGAACCCTATCCCACATATGTAGTTGTGCTCTCCCCTACATCCAATACAAAAAAAACATTAATCTACATTTATCATATCCATATTTACCAATTATCATTTTCCCACACCCTATTTTCACCCTACCCATCTCAACCACCTAGCCCACATCACTTTTGGACCCTTGTTCCCAATAACCGGCCGATCTTGGTTCATCTTTACCGACCTCGATCACCCCTTAACTGGCATTGGTCACCTGTTTGGTGGTGATACGATTCACCCTCACCGACCACTGGTCACCCCTTAACCGAGCATCGGTCTCTGTTTGGTGACCGATACGGTTCACCCTTACCACGCCATTAAAACTTGACCAATGCCGATCCTTTGTCATGCATAAAACCCATAATTTCCCAAAACCCTCCTTTTCTAAAAAACCTTCCCTTGCCCCTTTTACCCACCTACAATGACCTAAACTACCCTTGGACCTCCACCCACCCCCTATCCCATTTATTACCCTCCCCATTCATATTTTTACCCACTATTCCCCCCATTCCCAAATTTAATCCATCCCCACCCACAAAAACAAAGAAAAAAATAAACAAAACAAACCACCACTACAATAAACAATTTCCTAATCCCCTACTCTATCTACTCAAATACACGTAGAGTAGGGTGCTTACCTCATCATGCTACCATTGTCGCGGTGGCACGTCAATTTGCTACATCGATGGCCCACTTGATCCCTCTCTCGGCCTCCGCCATCACCAAATCGCTACCCGTAACCTCTACCCAATCAAATCCCTCACATTGATCCTATGGACCCGCTTCTCACCAATCGATCACCCATCGTTCACACTACCAACTCAATGCTTTGTTCTGTCTGAGCACTTTTTTCTCTTTCTCTCTCTTTTGTCATTTTCTTGATTAGCTAAAAGACAAATGAATAACAAAAAATGTGGATTTTTTTGTTTTTATAACAAACTTGACCTAACCGACATTGGTTACCCTTGACCAAAGATCGATCATGTGCCCTACCTTACCATCGTCGATTGACCTATACCGACATTGACTACCATTGACTGACATCGGTCACCCTTACTTGTAAATTTCCCTACATTTTACCCTTTTACCCTACCTCTACCTCCTTTTTGCCCCACCCCACCTTTACCCAAGCCATTTACCTCACCCTCCTGACCTCATCATTTACTACCTCCCTTTGTCCTCCTTTAGGGACTCATTATTTTACCCCTACCTTGGCCTTACCCATGCCGTGACCTAGATATTTGGACCTAGACCATCGCTAGTGACCTTTGACCTCATGTGTTCGCTATACCTTACAGCACTGTTACCTGTGTTGTTGACCTAATGACCTTACCTAGCCTATTGTCGTGACTGTTTATCTTGACCCTACCTTTGGTGTACTGGAACATACCTAAACATTCCTACACCTAACCTACGTTGTGCTTCCTGACCATATCCTATACCTTGGATACCGGAATCACTTCAACCTCGTTTGGATAAACCTATCAACCTTAGATAATGTAGATTTTTCCTACTCTTCAACCTGGTAGCGTGCTATAGTTTATACGTGTGCGTGCGTTTGACTGTTGCTACCTTTGACCCTAACCCATTACCTAGATTTCCCACATAGACCTATAGGACCACCACACCTTCCCCTTTCTCACATTTACCATTTTATCAAACCACTCACCGATTCTACCGTCGGCCTCGTCAGTTCTTGGTTTGAGGGGGATCACCTTCACCCACACATGGGGCAACCACATCTTATTTTTGTTAGCGTCGCTTACCAATACAAGCTACGCAACAAAAAGGGGCAAAATGTAGACACTAGAATTAGGTTACACTCCCCTTTAGTCCTCGACAAGTAAACACCCTTCATCACATTAACCTAGCCATAGCCCCTTCACCTAACTAATATTAATTTAATTAATTAAATTAAATTAATTCATTATCCTCACCATATTTATTATTTAAATATTTTAATTTAGATAATATCCACATATACACTTTACCTAGACACCTCATCAAGCCAACTCAACCTAAGACATATTCTTAGTAAGTTGCCATAACTAACTAAGACTTACCAAAACCCTAAAAATCAATACCTACATTCTCTCTAACCACATTCTGCATGCTTACAAGAAGCTTCCAGTTTAATCTGAGTCAAAAAAATAAGATCCAAGAAAATCAAGAGGATCTCCTTAGTTTAGTAAACCTAGGAAATCCCACCCTACTCTGTCACCAAGTTAGGCGAAGCGCCATCGAGTTACCCTTTTAACCCCCAAAACAACCTTATTTTCAAGGTTGGAAAAGATTGGAAAAATTTGGCAAACATTAGCACATCCCTAAGAGATATCACATCTTCTGAGAGCGAATTTCAGCGAGAACACGCATGCAAGGAAGGAGATTAAGAATTTTCTCTTGCATGACCATCCAAAGACTCACCCGGTGATGATCTGATCTAACCAAGAAAAAGGAATGCCCATGCAGCCCATGTAGAAGCTTTCCTATGATTGGTGATCATCTACAGCCTTCAACCTCTTACCAGCACCTCCATCCCTCACTCACAGTGTCAGGACCAGAATCCAAGTAAGTAAAATGTTATACTTCTCTAGTTCATTTCATTTCATTATTATATTATCACCTATTGTTTACCTAGCCACCCATTGACCTAACCTTCAACACTCCCCCTCCATATACCCATCAAAACCTCGCCAAATCCTACCCAAATCACCCAATACTTCATCCCGACCAACCAAAATCCTTTGTGTAATCATAAAGGAGACCCAAAACCCATTCTGTGGCATTCCCAGTCTTCCACAATAACCGGCACTAGTTATACCCAACCGTCGTCGGTCACCCTTAACCGGCATCGGTTTCTATATTTTCCCATACAACCCAAAACAGTGACCCATCCACCTAATTCTACATCACCCTCATTCACCTGTAATCTACTTGAGACCTCTGTCAGACCTATAGATATCTTAAACCAGTTATTTGACCTTCGGATCCTACTCGACCTAGCCTATTAGATTAGATATTTCTTATTGTGTTTTAAGTGAGATACCTAAATCATTTGAATTACAATAGCATTTACCTCATTTCTCGCATTAAATTGTTTAAAATAAAGTGGATGACAACCATCTAGGAAGTTTCACACTTCCCGGATCTATACACGCGCAAGTAGGCGTTAGTTCATTACATATATTGTTTAACTCTTTCGGTGGTCTTGTTTTCATTACAAGTAGTTCCTCCTAGCCAAACGGAAGCTCTCACAATTAGTTGTGGATTCGAACTCATACGCGCACAACAACCCATCAACCAACATTAAAGCAAGTGTATTCCTCCTATGCCCGTTACCCTATTTGTTTTGCCAATACTTCAAAGAAACATCTAAGAATCGGGTGAAACATTATTAATTGCTCATTTGATAATGATCTCTTTGTTAAAGTTGAAAATAATCATATTATTCTTATTATATTATATGTTGATGATTTACTTATTACTAGCAATTCAAATAGTTTAATTTTTAAAATTAAAGCTAAATTGAAACAATACTTTGAAATGATTGATTTAGGATTATTACATCATTTTTAGGCATGGCTATTTTTCAAGATAAACATTCTATTGTTGTATCTTAGTCACAATATGTTGCTAATTTACTTAAAATATTTAATATGGTGGATTGTAAACCAGTTGTTATTCCTATTGAAATTGGTTGTAAACTTGATCTTAAAGCTACATGTGAAAAGATAACCCTACCCTTTATAGGAAGTTTGTCGTAGTTTAATATATCTAAAAATAATTAGACTTGATATTGTATATGCAATAGTTATTTCTTTCATATTCATGTAGGAACCATATCAGGATCATTAGAAGTTAGCAAAAATAATATTAAGATATATTAAAGGAACAATTAATTTTGGTTTACATTACACTTTTTCTGATAATGCATGTTTATATGGATATTGTGATTCTAACCATGTTGGTGATGTAATATATAAAAATATATATTTGGATATGTGTTCAAGTTTGGTACATGTGTAATTACTTGAGTAGTAAAAATAAACCAACAATATCCATATCTTCTATTAAGGCAGAATATAGAAGTGTAATGGAAGTAGCAAAAAGAATTCATGTGGCTAAAGTGGATGTTAGAAGAAATTCACATGGAAGTTAAAGGAAGTACTCTTTTTTTTGTGATATTCATAGTTATATTTCTCTTGCTAATAATCTAGTTCAACGCTAGAAAAAAATCATGTAGATATTCATATGCATTTCATTAGAGAGAAGGTACTCTTACGTGATATAGATCTCCATTTTTGTCCTATTAAATATCAAGTTGTTGACATATTCACGAAGCCATTGTGTGTCGTGAAGTTCGCTAGATTTTTGTAATGCTTGGCCTTTTAGAGTTGTCATTGAGGGGATTGTGCATGACATTTACACCTCCTAACTAACGGTTGGCCATGTGTTTTATTCTTCACCTCTATACTTTTTCTCCATGAAATAATTATACAAGATCTTTTTATGATCTAAGTAAACTTATCGCTATAATTTATTTTGTAGTCTAGTAATAAAGCATAATTTTGTAAAGGATGTTCTTACTTTATAAAATGCTCATAAGGTGCTTATATATATTTCCCATGAGAAATTATGAGATGTATCCTCACAAATCATGCTTAGCCTAGGTTGTTTAGCATGATGAAGGTGTATAAATCCTTCAAAAGTGATATGTTAGCATAAATACTCACTATGGTTTAAGGATTGTAAATCATATTGTATAAACATGTAATGTTGGCATATAAACCCCACTTAATATTAAGGGGATTGTTGGAATAATAATATTAAGTAGGGTATAATCCCCTCTTATTGTTCTAATAATATAATGTTATAAACTTTAGTTTATAATTAAATAAATAAAAATAAAGCTTATTTATTTATTTCATATAAACTATTTTTTATGGTTTAAATTGATTATTAAAAGAGATTAATTGGTGGAGGGTGCTTCGCGGGAAGTCACACCCGGTCACTCCACATAAATAGGGCTCTCGAGGCCCAATTAAATTGAATCAATTAAAATATTGAAAATCATGTAATGTGAAGAGGAGTGGGGTGAAGAAGTTTTTACTGGACTATGTACAGTTTCTCGATATATGAAAAATATTATTTCACTGTGTTTTTTTACCTCTTACATGGTTTTCCACATAAACCGGTGTCCAATATGTGTAATGTTTTATTTATATTGTTTTTATTGTTTCATTTACTTTTCTGATGTTTGACTCAACGTTGCATTATAAATTTGTAACTCGGACCTCGACATTTTTGTTTATTACAGTATGGCACAAATTTAATAGCTAAGTGCTTCCTTTGACTCATGATATAGTCTTTGGTGTGACCCCATAGTGTAGAAAATAGGTTCGTCCTCTAATTCATTAAAATTAATTTGTATTTGGAATAATTTTTCATCCCACATTCCTTCTTCTATTGGTTCTTCCTCTTCACCAATGTTCATACGCAACAAATGATCAGGTCTTGTATTATTTTTTCTCAGTTTTACAACCATCAAAAACTGAAAATCCTGAAAACATATAATCCATATATAGATTCTCCCATGTAAGACTATTTTATTCACTGAGTGTTTTAGAGCCATGTGATCTGTAAAGAACGCAAAGAGGGTTTCAAAAGGTAGTGATCAAACTTTTGAAGCACATACACCATTTATAGTCCTTCTTGCTCTGTGGTATTATAATTTATTTTTCCACGCATCATTTTCCAACTTGCAAAGTAAATAGGATGGTCTAAAGTCACTTCTCCTAGTTGCTCCAAAGTATTGCTCAACAACAGTTCCTACACATAGAATAGCGTATTCCAATCTATAGATTGTAGAATTAGAGCTTACTGTTAATTTATCCTTTAATTATTCAAATGCATGTTTTTGTTCTACTCCCAACTCAAATTATCCTATTTTTTGAATTAACGTTTCCAATGGCACCGCAAGTTTTAGAAAATACTTAATAAATTTTTTGTAATACCTGCAATGTCATAAGAATGCATGGACTTCTCTTTGTGTTCGTAGAATTTCAAGGTGAAGTATCATGGCAATCTTTTCCTAGTCTACCAATAATCCATCACTACATATTATATATCCTAACAACATGTTGAATGGTGTTGCAAACACACATTTATTCAAATTCAAGGAAATCTATAGTTTTCAACACCACTCGAACATTAATCTCAAATTATTGCAATGATCCCACACCAATTTGTAGACTATCCAATCATCTAGATACACTTGAAGGAAATTTAGTATGAAATATTTAAACGTAGTTACAAAAATATGTGAAAAGATAGCGGGTGTGTTTTTTTAGTGAACAACATGATTATATAGGTGGGTGATCCCCATTCGGTCATGCAAAAGTTGTCTTTTCTTTATCTTCTTCTTTAATTTTGACCTAATGATAATGAAGAACCCATCTATGAAAGTATATATCTCCTCGCCTACTACCGCTTCCAAAATTTCTTCGGTAAAGGTGTGGAGAATGGATCAATTATTCATATAGAGTTAAAAACATGGTAGTCCAAATAAATTATTATGCACCCATATTTATTTATACGTATAACCATAGGACTTACTCATTCATATTCTTCCATGGGTATGGTTGCTCATGCGATCAACATGTTGTCGAGTTCTTGTTTGAATTTTTCATGTAGGTTTAGATTCGTTTGGTGTGGGAACTTGCTAACTAGTTTGGACCCTTCAAATAATTTGATTTGAATTGTTCCCAGATATGGGTATAAACCCTTCATTTCATGGTATCCTCTAGATAATATATCCCCATACTCATGTAATAGTTCAACAATCTTTAATATTTCCGGTTCACTCTATTAGTCATCAATAATTTCCATTTTTGGTTCATTATCACTGCCTATGTTGACTGAATGGATTTGAATGAATCATCATGAAGTTGATTCCCTTGTTCTTTATATGTCTATAACTTCTCTTGACCCATAGGATACATCCACATGTAAATGGTAATTATCTTCCTCATCTACTATTTTTAACACTATTTTTTCTTTACTTTTTCTCGCTTCAATTCTTCTTCTCCCATAGTTCATCATCTTCTTCTTGGAGATTTTATCTAAAAAATCCTTGATGAATTTTTTTGGTTAACATGAACCCTTGTCCTTGTGTAAAGACAAACTTATTTTCTTCTATGGCAACATCATTTCTTAATATTGTTGTTCGTATACATTCAAGGGGACAATTCAAGTGAGGGGTGAAGAGGTAAAGGAGAAGGTATGTAGAAACCCTTGTTTCAGTCTTGTCCAAATAATTGATTCTCTATGCAAATCATACTTGACATACCACGTGCATGTTCATACATGTCATGTATGATAGAATAAATGTGTCCATAGTGTATGTTTAACTTTTTTAGTAGTTGTCCATATTTCTATACATTTACTCATTATTATTCTAGCCTAGTGACTACACTATAGTTGGGATATCTTTTTTTCACATTATTTCACTCGAAACTAGCCGTCTTGGCCTCTTTTAGGTATGTCCATGTTGATAAATTAATCCTATGTGTTTCCCACCATCTTGTTGTGGTACCCTTCAACAAATATACTAGACAATTAAGTTGTGCATTTTCGGTTTGCATATAGGCCTCCATTTCTTTGAGGAAATCATAGATATTTTCACTTCCAATGAAATTTGGTGGGGTTTGTGGTTTTTCTCACTAACTCTTCTAATACTTTTATGAATTTAATTAAGTTCTTGGAAAAATGGGTACCTTGATGCAATCCTAATCATACCACAATCTCGGCCTAATAGTTCATACGAACTATGTGCCAAATTCTCACATGCCAAACTAGTTATATCAAACATAGACTAGTTATATATGTACCAAAGAGTTTTTTTCCAAATTTAATTTAATAAAATGAAATAATAAAAACAAACTGACCTCGTAAAATAGTGGGGTTTACCGATAGCCGTGATGATCGACGTTGATTGTTGATGGATAGATTTATTCTTCTTATGCCAATGAAGAAGCGTGTAGATTAGAGAGAAATAAAAAAATAGATTAGATAAATGGATAAATGAGTTTCTCAACAAAGGCCGATTCTAGGAATCAAAAGGGACTTCCTTGGAGGATGTCATCTTACTTTGATACAATTAATTATATTGACAATAATGATAAAGATATGTAAATGAAAATGATAGATAAATAATGGATAAGAAGCTTTAGAACTCAAGGTTGAAGGAAATTCTTGTGCAACTTCAAATGTGGCCCAGGCAAGGTGGATACAATTTGGATAGACTCAAAGTAATCATACCAAAATTCCTCTGTTTTTGTTGGATGTCATGGAGAAAATCAATCTACTCGTCAATTCCTTTGATGTCAATGGAAAATTGAATTGCACATAATGTAAGATCGTGAAGGATGTTGTACTATTCCCAAAAGAATGGTTGTTAAACTATAGGAAGGTTGAAAATGCTTGTGATATGTGTGGGGTGGCAGTATTTCCATCTAAAGTAAATCCATGCTTATAGAAAACACATTCAATCAAAAGGTTGATAAAAGTTGAGACTAAACTGATAAATTGATTAAAATATATAATTTAACAGGGATTCTTTGGTGATTCAGAGGAATCACGGGTGATCAGTGTTAGGAAATAAGTGATAAAATATGTGGGATAATCCCTAACAAAATGCAATAGCAGAGAAACTAATATGCGAGAAAAATATTACAGATCTTAAATAAAAGTGCGGGATAACATAACACAACATAAAGAGACAGAGTATTTAACGTGGTTCACCCAATTTGGGCTACGTACACCAAGAATCACTTTCCCAGATTTTATTACAAGCCACCACTCTCTCAATACAATACTCAAATCTATTTAGAGCTATGATCAACAAACCCTACTGAATTCACACTGAATTCAAAACACATATCTTGATGTTACATTATATCTACCATATGCACAAAACCATATAAATAGACAATTGTTTAAGCAGTTTTACAAAACCGTGGGTATCAAAACCATGGGCCAAAACTATCCCATAAACCTATGGGTCAAAAAACCCGCCCATATGAGAAAATCATGTTTCCCAATATATCGGGCATGTTTTAAGGCCCAAAAAAATTCAAGGGTTGTACCCCAACCCGGTAGTGGCAAGGCAACTATGGAAAGTGTACAGTACTCTTAGTGTATAGTATTCAACATTTTCTCATATGAAAATAATCTCCACAACCTAACAATATGCCACTTGGAGACTAGTTTTCCTTTGAGCAAGCTTCTCAACCCTTCACTAGTTTCGTGAAGACCAAACAAAGCTAAACATAGCTTCGTTTTTCCCTTGTTACCACCTTGGTCATCATGTCTATAGAATTAAGTGACTGTATGAATCTTCTCCACTTCAACTTCTCTTCCTCTAAATTTGTCTGATGAAATGGTACCTTAATTGTATATGCTTCATCCTAGAGTGGAAAGCAGAGTTCTTAGATAGGTGTATAACACTTTGACTATCACTATGCAGCTTTCCTTCCTCCTTCTTATGCCCAAAATCCTCAAGTAATTGCTATAACCAAATCACTTCTTTGCTTTCCTCGTGGCAAAAATACACTCAGCCTCCATGGTTGAAAAATTCACCACCTTGTAGTCATGAAATCCAACTCACTATTGTCCCACCTATAGTGTAAACATAACTGTTGTGCTCCTCTTATTGTCTACATCTTTAACCATATCGAATCTACATAACCACACAAAGTGGTGTCTCGATCCACTATAGAACAAAGCTGTCCCCATGGTCCCTCTCAAATACCGAAGGATCCACTTTTTATCTGTCTAGTGATCTCTACTGGATCACTCATAAATCTACTCACCGCTCCCTTTGCATGGGAAATATCAAGCCTGGTGCACACCATGGCATACATCAAACTACCAACCGCTGATGAGTAAGGTACCTTGGAAATCTGGTTTCTCTCCTGATCTTAGGACACTACTCCTTTAATAACTTGAAATGGCCTGCCAAAGGAGTCCCAACCGGTTTAGCATCCTGCATATTAAACCTCTACAAGACCACCTTAATGTACTCTTCCTGAGATAAAGTCAGATTTTGTTCCTTCCTATCCCGAGATATCCTCATACCAAATATTTGTTTGGATACCCCCAAATCCTTCATAGCAAAGGATTCACTTAGCCGCTTCTTGAGTACTTTTATTTCTTGCATGTTTTTACCGCAACTAACATGTCATCCACATACAGACACAAGATAATATAACTTCCATCCTCAAATTTCTTTATATACATGCAATGGTCGAATGACATCTCGATATAACCTTGCTTCATCATGAAGCTATCAAATTTCTTATACCATTGTCGTGGAGCTTGTTTCAAGCCATACAAGCTCTTCTTTAGTTTGAACACTATCTCCTCTTCACCTTTGACCTCATAGCCCTCGGTTTGTTGCATATATAGTTCCTCCTCCAAATCACCATAGAGAAATGCAGTTTTTACATCAAGTTGCTCTAAGTGCAAGTCTTTTTTGCTGCAACTATTCCAAAAATAGTTATAATAGAATTCATTTTACTACGGAAAAAAATCTCATCAAAATCTATACCTTTTTTCTATGCAAACCCCTTGACCACCAACCGGGCCTTGTATCTTTTCTTTCCTCCTTCCTCTTTGACTCTAAACACCCACTTGTTATGTAATGCTCTTTTGCCTTGGGTAGCTTCACCAAATCCCATGTCTGGTTCTCCATGAGAGCATGATGCTCCTCATCCATGGCTTACTCCCACTTCTTCCTAGCATCTACCTGCATTGCTTCATCAAAGCTCTCTGGATCTCCACTATCAATGAGTAATAAATAATAAAGAGAAGGAGAAAAATGTTCAGGTTCTCTTCTTACCCTAGAAGACCTCCTCAATATAGGAGTTTGGGGTTCCTGTTGAGGAGGTTCCTAAACTGATTCATGTGTCACTTTCCCATCCGAAAGATCCTCTACCACTACATATTCTTTCTTGGATTCTTCCATGTTTTCCTGTAACTGCTGCTTATACATGACTTTCTCATTAAAGGCCACATCCCTGGATTGAATGCTTTTCTTCTCCTTAATACTCCAACATTTATATTCAAATTCATCACCACCATAACCAATGAAAGTACATTTTTATGATTTAGCCTCTATCTTTTCCTATCATCCTTGTCAATATGAACAAACACCTCACATCCAAAGACTCTAAGAAATGAATAATCAACTTTCTTACCATACCAAGCCTCCTCGGGTATGCCTCCATCCAAGGCACTTGAGGGTCATTTGTTTATCAAGTATAGAGTTGTGCTCACCGCTTTTACTCAAAAAGAAAGAGGTAGTCCTGCATGTAACCTCATGCTCCTAGCACATTCCATTATTGTTTTGTTCATCGTTTCTGACACCCCATTTTGTTGCGAGTTCCTAGAACCATTTTTTACCTACGGATTCCATTCTTAGAACAGTAATCATCAAATTCATTGTTGCAGATACTCCCTCCATTATACGACTGAGACATTTTAGCTTAAGACATGTTTCATTCTCTACCAAGGCTTTCCATTTAACAAAAGTAACATAATAACTTGAACCCCAAGAGATGATACAGAGTAGTCCCCCACACATCAGAGTGCACCAGCTCTAACTTACTCTCTTTCTTTGTAGGTCCAACCTTGAGAAACCTTACTCGCTTTTGTTTCCCATATATGTAGTCCTCACATAACTCCAAACCTATTTTTGTATATCCGGAAAATCCTTCTTTATGATCTCCATGCCCTTATGGCTCATATGACCAAGCCTATAGTGCCACAATGTTGTATCTACTTCTAAAGCCACAAGATTACAAACATTAGTGTTATAAGTGGTTAAATACAAGGTTCTAACCTTCTTACCTCTTGCCACCATAAGAGCACCCTTGGTAACCTTCCAAGAGTCCGCTGTAAATATCACAATACAACCATCACTTCCCAACTACCTTGCCGATATCAAATTTCATCTTAATGTAGGCACATGTTTGACATCCTTCAATAGCCAAGTATTCTCATTCTGCATCTTAACCTAAACATAACCTTTTCCAACTATGTTGTCAGAAAGCTCATCGTCACCAAGAAAAACATGCCCACATGCCCAAAATCTCCTTGAACATAATCAACAAAATAATGCCTATGTGGAGTAGCATGGAAAGAAGCCCCCTGAATCTAAAACCCAAGATTCAGTAATATTGTGCAAAGAAAGAATCAAAGCATCCTGACATACATTACCCGTTGCCACATTTGCCTCCTTGTTTTTTCTTCCTGTTGTTTCTTCTTGTCCCAAAGTTCCCAACAATCCTTCTTTGCATGCCCAGAATTTCCACAATGCTAGCATACTATCTTGCTTTTGGATTTTGACCTTGCCCGATCCTTTGATTTTCCACGACTTCCTCTATTCTTCTGTCTCCCTCTAGTTTCCATTGTCAAAGCATTCCCTGAAGTAGAAGATTCACTAGAGATTTTTCTTCACATTTCCTCGCTTAGAATCACCCCTACAACATCCTCAAACTTCAACTTTGAGTTAGTTGGAACTGATTTGCTTACCGCCATTACCAGGCTATTCCAACTCTCAGGTAAAGAGCACAGAACTAATAAAGCCCTAACTTCTTCATCAAATTCTATTGTAACTGAAGCTAGCATATTTACAACCGTATTAAAATCATTTAAATGATTCATTCTTGAACCATTCTCGACATCTTTATATTAAACAAATTTCATTAAAAATATCTTATTAGAGGCAGAGGATTTTTCATACAACTTCCCTAATGCATCCATCGGTTCTTTTGTAATATTTCCTTTGAAACATTAAATAATACCAAAGATACAAGACATAACCAGATTATCCCAAGTGCCTTCCTATCCAGCAAATCCCATTCTACATCCGTCATGCTCGAGGGTTTGTTCACCTTCTCAGACAGTGGAATATAAAGATCCTTCTGATAAAGGTAATCTTCCATCTGCATCTTCCAAAGACTGAAATTCTTCTCGTTGAATTTATCAACCCTAGATCTTCCATCATCTTCCATAGCTCCCACTCAAGATAAAACTTTCTCTGCAATTCAAAACTTCAGAAACCAAACCAAGGTCTGATACCAATTATTAGGAAATAAGGGATAAAATATGCAAAATAATCCCTCACAGAATCTCAATAGTAGAAACTAATATGCGAAAATATTACTGAGATCTTAAATAAAAGTGTAGAATAAAATAACACAAAGACAAAGAGACAATATTTAACGTGGTTCACCCAATTTGGGCTACGTCCACCAAGAATCACTTGCCCATATTTTATTACAATCCACCACTCTCTTAATACAATACTTAGATCTCTTTGGAGCTATGCTCAACAAACTCTACAGAATTCACACCCGAATTCAATCCCCATTCTTCGCTCCATTCTCGAATGCCCATTTACGACACCTTTTGGTCATATTCCTTCCATAAATCATCTAATTTGGTTAATATCTCTCTTATTAGCTAAACATTCATTCTTTCGACCATTCAGAATCTCCCTAGTTCTCTCTAGACCACTTCTATTGGCTTCCTAGGCTATCTATCACCACAATTGGTTATCCAGGACCCCTCCTAACTCTCAATGAGTCTCTAATCACTTACTAATCAATTTTAACTAGCCTAAACCCTAGTTAACTAGCCTAAACCAATCTTAACTAAGCCTAAAGCATGTTTATCCTAATCTAATCTAAAAGAGCTTTAGTCCCACATGCACCCAAATTCTAAACTCTCCCAAGTGGAAAACTATAAATAGAAGGGTCACCCCTCCCATTCAGACTGACAACTTTACTCTCAAACACTTTGGAAAGGCATTAAAACCATTTGTGATAGCTTTAAGCTATAGAACATTTGGATCTTGGCCATAATCCATTGTTAAGAGCTTCTACATCTTGCATCCATCCATTCCAAATATAGTTAGTAAGGGAAGATCTAAATCTTGGTGATGTAGCCAACTTGGAGAGATCTCTTACTATGTTTGGGAGTAAACAACACATAATTTGATTGCTTAGGATCTAAACTAGGTTCAATTTTAATAAGCTTTCATAGAGTAGAGAGTAGTATACATGTTAGTTTTTGATGTTTTTGTCAAAGTTATAATACTTTTATGTTAGTTTCTCTTGTTTAGCTCTAATCTGATGGTGCATGGTTGAGTTAGCAAATATTTGAGGTTCTTTAGCCTCACTCCATAGCTTTTGCAACTTTCCATTGCATACATTTGGCACGCCCGGTGGGACACTTATGTCCATCCTCCATTAATGGAGGTCCTTTGAGTTCTTCAAAGTCCATTTTCAAGTTTTTTAGTTTAAATCACTTGTTATTTCCTCATTTCTGTTTTTAATATTGGATAAATGACCTTCATTTACATATATTTTGTGGGTTTGACATAGAAATAGGAATACTTTGACTAACTACTAACCTTTTCGCTCTTGAAAATTTTAAAATTCATGTTTTTGTAGGTTTTTCACAAGGCACACGTAGGCGTTGTGAAGGGGCACATATCCATTGAAATAGGAGCATACTCGTCATCATTTATGGGAACATCGCACATGCATCACTGTTCTATGTTTTTCTATGTTTTAGGTGTAAAAATACCTACGCGCATGCGTACCCATTGAAACAGCGTGTATTCGTCATTCTAGGCGTGCATACTCATTGTTATGTGTTTTTCTGTGTTTTTGGGCGCAAAAATGCCTACGCGCACGCGTACCCATTGAAACAGGGCGTATCCATCATTCGGGCATGTCTACATCACTATTCTATGTTTGTATGTGTTTCTAGGTGCAAAACACCCTACGCGCATGTGTACTCATTGAAACAAGTGCGTACTGTCATATCATGGCGTCTCTGTGTCGATGTTGACCGCATTCACCACCAATCTTCCGAAGGCCATAACTTTTGCTCCCTGAGCTCGAAACGACTCTGT
Organism: Taxus wallichiana var. yunnanensis; assembly: GCA_018340775.1. Taxonomy (NCBI): domain Eukaryota; kingdom Viridiplantae; phylum Streptophyta; class Pinopsida; order Cupressales; family Taxaceae; genus Taxus; species Taxus wallichiana. The sequence continues at coordinate 935,039,186 of CM031242.1, forward strand.
TTTCATTGCGTTGGAAAGGTATTGAAGAGAAATACATAATGAAATCATAAAATTAGGATTTGGACTTATAAAAATTTATGGTTTACATTATTAGGTAAATATTCATTTTCTAGCATGTCTTAAAGTCTAAAAAATTGTTTTTTTGCCACTCTAACAAATTGATAGGTTTTGTGACACTAATAATTTGTTTGCAGGGTTATTTTGGTCATTGTTTGACTAAATTAGTTAAGTGTTTTTCATTCCTTAGCTTGAATTGGGATTTGTAAAAAGTGCGTATGCTCTCTCCTCGCGCTTTCCAAAGTGATCTTGGAGATCAAAACACTTGCACAAATTCTATTTTTTATGTTAAAAACACTTGCTTTTAAAATAAAGTAACATTTTTATGTGCTTTTAGTAGGATTTCCACTTTGCGTATGCTCTTCCTTCGCGCCTTCGGGCGATCTTAGGAATCAAAAGCAAAGTGTGAGTTCTCTTTACCTCAATCAATGAACTAGAAAACTACTAACCAACTTATTGTCTATAGAACCTTACGTTGGTCAAAGAAAGGTGTTAAGAATGAAGTGAAAACTTCTAATACACATGTGTTTGCAGATTGCCAAATGGTGTGCCACTTTTGAAACCACATTAAGATTAAAAAAGATAAAAAACACACCATACTCAACACACTGTATTGCAGGTTTCAGAAAAGGGTAAGTCCCTCTCCGCTTAACTGGAATGTAACCCCTTTGGCATAACGCCTTAAGCTATAACAATGGGGGTGGTTCCAGGAACCCCAAAGTAGTCCACCACTGAGTAACCTCATGGATGAAACGGGAAGCACCTCGCTTACCCACTTGACTAGTACGCCTTGTGAGTTAGAGTAAGTTGTTATCACGACCTTAGTAAAAGTACATGATGGATGCATTCATTGCCCACTATACTTGAAGGGGGACAAATTTGAGATACTCCCAAACTAGTCATTGTGACTTTTTGGGTAAATCGTGCCTCGCTCTTAGACAACCTTGTAACACCTAGTTGAGAGAACTTATTAAGGAAACCATTTTGTCTGGAGGCCAACTTTACTAGTCCATTGCACGTCGTTTTACCATCACAAAGTGATAACTTGTTTGGATTCAGCATCGTGTTTTTCAAACATGGTAACGAACTCATTCTAAGTTTGATCTAAGTTTTTTCATCAAGAATCTAGACAAACGTATTACTTAGCTTAGCTTCCTTCTCATTTTTCAAATGAGGTGAAGCTCTGCCCAAAGTGAAACTAAGTCTATTTTCACATATTCTTGATCTACACCCATGCGTTTGTACTTTCCACGTTGGAATTTGAATAGAGGCATACTTTACGTGTCATGTCAAAGATTGTGCTAGTTGATTTTTGTACGTTTACACCCATCCATGTTTGCGGCTGGGGTGTTAAATGACTAAAGCGAGTAGGTACATTTTCACATCTTTGGCAGTCCTATGATCTTGACTTCAGGATCTTCATCATTATTATGGGTCGGTTTTGTCATTTTGTCTCTCCCCTAGTTTGTCAACTTTTTCTTGCATTCTGGTCATTTAGTATTGGTATTTACATTACATCTCCCATTCTTTGGGTACGTAGTATAAATCCTCTATTGCACGGTTACGCTACTTGCATTATCACAGACTTCTTGTTATACCTTCTACTTGATTTTAGTTTAGACGTCATCTGAGTCTCTTGATGAGTGTTGATACCGCATTATATATATCGCCATAATGTTGTCTTGATATCAACACCTTGCTTGCTTGGTTGAGATATCTGGATAGCATTGTTACGATATGTCTAGTTGTGACGTCCACTTTTCAAAACACTTAGCTTTCATCGACACTCAAGTTAGTACTAGGTATACCTTGTGTGGAGGTCATGATTTGCTCCTTGTTGTTACTTACACCTTGTTCATTTCGAACTTGATGTAAGTATTGACATGGTGTGGATCATCTTTGCATTGGGCTGTCATTTTGCACACACATTTTACATAGGGAGTATTTCCTTATTGATTGGATTTGTGTTTCACACTTGCGTGATTGTTCCTTGTGATTATTCATTCAGAAAACTTATTTTCTAGGACAATCCTTTTTATCTCATCGAGATTACATCATCATGATGTCTATTTTCCTTAGACCTTCTTGAAAAATCACACACACGTCTCCGTACATATTGAATGTCTAGTTGGCTACCATTGTGCTGCCCAAATCGGCATGGGGCCTTCTTCACTTTGAAGAAGTTTGATCGCACTATCTAGGTCTAGACATTTGTGCTTAAATGATACCAACAATGATTGACTATCACGCGGTTCCTCATGCTTACGACAATGTGGAACCTAGGTTTAGGCATTCACATCAAAATATTCCCATTATGACTAAACCTTGTTTGGTTCTTCGTGCTAGAATTCCCACCTGGGTACCCTGTTCCCCACCTTCAACTCATATTCAGTGGTATGGTTTGGATGCTTCTAATCCAAATTATTATTCAGTTCCCCCACTCTTCTTCTGATTCAGATCCAAACTACCATTGATTCCCACTCTTCTTCTAAAGATTCGGATCCCAACTATTGTTCAGATACCCATAGATCAAATCTTGAATCATGGTCCTCCCTTCCTTCAGGACCTTTATTCCAACTCACCTCAATGATGTCTTCCTCCTTTAAAGACTCATGTGACTCCAAGTTCCATCGATCAAACATCTAATTCAGTTCTTGAGTCACGGTCCTCCCTTTCTTCACAGGGCCTCCTTCATCAGTCGTCTCAATGACCTCTTCCTCCATCGAAGAGTTCCACGACTCGGGTTACCTCTAGTCACTCATCCAATTCGACTCCTACGTCACAACTTAATGGATGGCTATGTGATCCTACTTTCCAACCTACATTACGTCGTCTTCTAGAAAAATGACCTAGGTCCAAATCCAAATCATCCATTCATGAAACGCCTGCCTCCAAGCCTACTTCCTCTCTTGAGTCATCTTCTTCTGTCAATCAATCTTCCCCACTTAGCGGATCCATTTCTTCTAGTCAACCCCCATGGTCAAAGAACAACAACCTCTACTGATTGATTTATCTCAGGATAAAGGACCAATCAGACTACACAAAGATATCCCTTTAGAGGATTGCAAACAAGGTTTCTTTCTTGAACTCGATACGCTCACGTATGGGGAGGAAGAGTTTGATTCCTTTTATCATAACATAGAGGAAGAGCCTAAGGTCATGGAACTTGATTCTTCTTCTGTTATTCCATCTTCACCTTCCTCTGAACATGATGAGATGTTGGAGTCTAGCATTGATCCATGGCCTATCTTCTCATTTCCCAATCATTCCTTATCTATCATCATTCCTCAATCAAAATCTTGCCTTGGCTCACCTCCTGGTAGCCCATCGTCTTCTTCTATCTTGGGGCCACATCCTAGTATCCTCCATTTTCTACTTGTGGATCACCTCCTGGTAGCCCATTACCTTCTATTCTTGGGCCATGTCCTAGTAGCCATTCATCCTATTCTATCTATGGGACACCTCCGAGTAGCCCCTACTCATCGATACTTGGGCCACACCCTAGTAGTCCCTCACCCTCATCTTCTATTCTTGGACCATGTCCTCGTAGCCCAACTTCTTCCATCTTAGGGCCATATCCTAGCAGCCCTTCATCATCTTCTATCGGTGGCTCACCTCCTGGTAGCCCATCCTCTTCAATTCTTGGACCATATCCTTTTCATCTATCACATCTTTCTTCTATCAATGTTTGTGGCAAGCCCACTACCATTTCTATCATTCCTTTCATCAATCATAAACGTTTGATTTCTTCTCCTTCTCGGGATCAGAGAAGTCATGCGTCAACTTATAAAAACCCAAACTAGGTTCATTATCAAGCTCAGGTCAAAACTTCCAAGAGCTCTAAAGCTCCCAACAAAGTAAACGATCTTAAGGTTAAAAATCAAACACGATTCAAGAACGCACATCAACGTAACCATCAAGTATGGTGCAAAGTGCATAAACCTCTGGATAGGGAACTCCAACTCCCACATACGAAATCCATGTTTTAGGATAAATCGTAGTCTTTTGTTGAGTATGAGCTCACCACAATCATCGACATCGGAGATAACATGACTCTTGATAAACAATCACACTTAGTCTCCCTTATTAAGGAACTCACAGCAAACATCATTGTTGGATCTTACCATGCAGAGTGACTTATTTGGTCCCACCTTTCCAAAAACTATCAAAAATCTAAAAATCAAAACAATGTAAAAATACAAAAACATGAGAAAACATTTCATAGAAAAATCAAAGGTACAAAGATCAAACATTGCAATCAGGTATTGCATACACATGGATGTTTATTTCTTCCCTTTCTTTCTCTTCTTTTGCAAGTCTTCCTATCATTTTTATCCCTTCGGTGATCTTTTGGTTAGCCTATCACACATGCATTTTGTGACATTTATCTCTATGGTATCCGTTTGACCCTGGTCTTTTATCACCTTGGTAAATTAAAGAACGACTGACCTCTTAGAGATCCTATCACATTCAACATCTAATAAACTTGTTGCGAAGAAATTTTGGACATATTTGTTGACACTAGCCAATGTCATCATCACAATCACTTCCACCTCCTTCCATCAAGCCATTTGTGGTTCTTAACCCCTTGTCAAACAAGAGAGCTGAAATAAGTTTTCAGAAAGCAAAAGAATCAAAATCAATCAAAATTCAAAAGCTAAAAGCTACAAAGAAAAAGAAAATTGATATATAACTCTCTCTTGGGGTATTTCCAATAATCTCTATCGGGGCTATGGATGCCTGACTGGCAAAGTAGAGCAATGTTGTGATTAGAATCAAATGCATCTCCATCGGGGCTATGGATGCCTGGCTGGCAGTGGAGCAATGTATAACTATCCTTCCACCCTCCATTCACAAATCACCTTTCAAAATCAAACATTCCTACACACGTTGGCTAGGGTGTCTTCACTTGTTATCTATTAAATATTCCCTTCAAGAGGTATTTAATTCCATGTTCACACACTGGATCTCTATGAGTATGCAGGATTAGTATGTTACCAAGTGTCTTTTTTTGGACCTTGTTCAAACTCTTACTCTAGTATGTATCTCGTCTCACGATTTGTGCCTTTGGCTAATCACTTGTTTCATCATGAGGCTTCTAAGCTACATTCATGTCTTTCACATCATTCTTCTACTTTGTTCAGAACATCCATGTGTATAAGATAACCTTTTTTGACATGTTTGCAGACACCTTTGTCCCCTTTCACAAAGATCCAAATTCTCCTTCCTTTCTATCATGTGCTTTTAGGCCAACTTACGCTGGGGGCATCCTTGCTTCTTCCAGCAATTCATTGGTTTACGTTCATCATCATGTTGAACCTATCCATAATGGCCTTGGGTCCCGCTTCTACACGTGAAGAGTTTTCCTTTGAATACCCCCACCTAATCATTGGGGAAATTTCACATCTTCACCTTCTTCGCATGCACATGGCCTTTTGCCCTTGTACATCCCATCTATCGCTGGGGCATCCATGCTTCTTTGTCTTCCTGTACATAGTTTCAGAAAACTTTAAAATCATAAAAAAAATTCAAATATGTTAGAAAATCACAAAAACATTAAAATATGTTGGAAACATCAAAACATTCAAATATGTTAGAAAATCACAAAAACATTCAAATATGTTAGAAAATCACAAAAACATTCAAATATGTTAGAAAAACACAAAAAAACATTCAAATATGTTCCAAGAAACATCAAAAACAATATAAATCAGCTTATAAAATGTCACTCTTTGGTTCTCACTGTTCATGTGCGCGACTCATGGATCATCTTGATCTACCTCCATCAAGAAAAGCTAGGCTGCTTACTTTGTCTGTACTCTGGGGCACAATGAGTTGCCTGGTACTATTTCATAGTGCACATTGCTTTTCCATTGGACCGAAGTGTCCTCCATTATTCCCCTGGGGCATGTATCTTTGTCTTGATTCGAATAGGTTCAGCTTGATAACAAAAACATTGCACTATGTTTTCTAATAGGTTAGCTTGAACTGAAGCTTGATAACAAAAACATTGCATTATGTTTCTCTATTAGGTTAGCTTGTTTACTTTCTCATATTTCATTGCATTTTGTATGTTGCATGGAGTTAGGCATCTTTTACTTTCTTGTATTACATTGCATTTTGTATGTTGCATGGAGTTAGTGTTTTTTTAGCAATGGACATTTGTTCGTATATGGCTTTTCATGTCATACTACACTTTTGTTCATTCTTTTTAATAAGGACCGATGATGAAGATCTCTAGAAATATGATGAAAAATAAAGTTGTTTAAAAGGCACTGGATGGATGTTAGCTCATTCCCCCTTCCTCATACTCCTTTTCTTCTATATCTCATTTCTTTTCTTCTTCATCACACTATTCTTTCTTTTGTTCTCTCTTGTCATCTTTTCGATCATCAATCGAGTTCTTCTATCACCCCATCGACAATCGAGGGGGCATCCTCCATTCTACTCATTTTTCTTCTATCCCTTCAAAATTTTCTACTTGTTTATGCTTGTCTACTTTCTTTGAAGTGGCGTCACTTACGCCACCCCAAAGAGGGGCAAATGTAGACACCTAAAATATGCTTACACTTAGCATTTCCTCCAATTCAATTAATTAACGATACTTCGTTAATTCCCCATTCTTCGCTCCATTCTCAGATGCCCATTTACAACACCTTCTTGGTTGTATTCCTCCTATAAATCATCTAATTTGGTTAATATCTCTCTTATTAGCTAAACATTCCTCCTTTCGACCATTCAAAATCTCCCTAGTTCTCTCTAGACCACTTCTATTGGCTTCCTAGGCTATCTATCAGTCACAATTGGTTATCCAGACCCCTCCCAACTCTCAATGAGTCTCTAATCACTTGCTAATCAATTTTAACTAGCCTAAACCCTAGTTAACTAGCCTAAACCAATCTTAACTAAGCCTAAAGCATGTTTATCCTAATCTAATCTAAAAGAGCTTTAGTCCCACATGCACCCAAATTCTAAACTCTCCCAAGTGGAAAACTATAAATAGAAGGGTCACCCCTCCCATTCAGACTTACAACTTTACTCTCAAACACTTTGGAAAGGCATTAAAAACCATTTGTGATAGCTTTAAGCTATAGAACATTTGGATCTTGGCCATAATCCATTGTTAAGAGCTCCTCCATCTTGCATCCATCCATTCCAAATATAGTTAGTAAGGGAAGATCTAAATCTTGGCCATGTAGCCAACTTGGAGAGATCTCTTCACTATGTTTGGGAGTAAACAACACATAATTTGATTGCTTAGGATCTAAACTAGGTTCAATTTTAATAAGCTTTCATAGAGTAGAGAGTAGTATACATGTTAGTTTTTGATGTTTTTGTCAAAGTTATAATACTTTTATGTTAGTTTCTCTTGTTTAGCTCTAATCTGATGGTGCATGGTTGAGTTAGCAAAGCTTTGAGGTTCTTTAGCCTCACTCCATAGCTTTTGCAACTTTCCATGATTAAAAAAAGATAAACATAGCTCTAAATGATGATTGTTGATTGTTGATTGTTTTTAATGCTTTTATAAAATGTAAATGATGAAATAATATAGATAAATACCTTTTGATGTGGAAATGAGCTGAAATATGCCTCCAAACATTGGATGGAGCTGATTAAAGTTGATGGCCAATTGTTGGAAGATGATTGATAAAAAGACTATCAAAATGATGTATTTACAAGAGCTTGAGGTTGATACATGTCCTTGATGATATTTGGAATGACTTAGATTCGTAGCTAAGTTGATGACAAAATTTAAGAGTGAGAAAACATTTTCTAAATATCCCGAGAAAGGAGAAAAAACTCCTATTTATAATCGCTAACGATCGGTTAGGATTGTCGGCGATTCGGGTTTTTGGGAAAACGTTTAGGAAATGGTTAAAACCACTTCCTAAACGGGGTTTTCGGGTAAATTATGAGGGAATATGGTTGGGAGGAGGTTATGGATGATTTTGGAGGTTAATATGTTTGGATAAAATAGGTTTGAGTGGTTTTAAGATGGTTAAGTAATTTTAAAGTGGTTAAGGTGTTTTAAGATGGGTAAATGGTAATTTATGAGAGTGTAAAAAAATATTTTTACTAGATGAGGAGAGTGAGACTTAGGATAGTGTCATAATGATAGGTTTTAGATTAAATAATATGTGTATAAGATAAATTAGGTGGTGTTAATGAAAACCCAAAGATCTACATTTGCCCCTTTTGTTGAGTAGTTTGTGACGATCGAACTACTTGGAAAATAAAATGATGCGAGATAGCTTGTTTTAAATTTAGATGGGTGATCCCCCCTCAAATTGGGGGTGCTTGTGATATAGTACAAGGATCACCAATTTTATTGAATTGATGGGATAGGTTTGACATGTGTGTTTTGTTTGATGTTTCCCTAAGATGAGGTATCAAAACAAGATGGATATCTTTGTAGAATCAAGCAATATGGGAACTAAATGGTTTGTGTCCTATAGACATATGATTTGTAGGGATATCTAAAATTTCAGGGATACAAGTAATAGGGGAGATAAATGGTTTATGGCCTATAGACGTCTATTTTACCAAAGTGTCAAGGTCGTAAAATGAGTCTTGTGAAGAATGATCAGTTTTGGGGTCCTCAAAATGAGGCAAAAATGTAATAATGTGGTTAAAAATAATTTTTGAGTATTGAAAAATGATGGTTTATGATAGAAAATGTCAAATCACTAATGATTTAGATGAATTGCAGGTGATCAAGGAGAATCATCGGATGATCGGGGTAAATCACCCGCGATTACAGGAATTTTCGGTTATTCTTGCTATGCGCATATAAATAGTTGATTTCTTTAGAAAACATTCATTTGCAATTTGTGAGTTTAGAGAGATAATTGAGTGATTAAGGAGTGATAAGTGAGAAATGAAAGCTAGATGATCATATGGATGAAAAGGAGTTCCACCCAAGTAAATGTATGTACCTTCATTTGTCATGTTGTGTGTTTTTATTTTTATTTTTAATGTCTATACAAGGGCATGTTTTTGAAATCACCAAATCAACAAATTTTGGTGGATCATTGGCAATTTAGTTAGATGTCCATTGATTGGATTGAATCGCTAGAGATCAATGTTTTTTTGTGTAAAATTGCTAAAATTTTGATGTAAACTTGCTCTAATCCATGTTTTTGTGTTTTGTGGATGCAGGTGAAGGCCAAATTGATCAAAGAAATTCCATTGATTTTAGGGGAGGTGAGAGTATATATGTTAGATGATAATTAGTCACACTTAGATGATGTGGTTTTTTGGGGATGTGTTACTTTAGACGCATTCATAGGCATTAAGGATTGTTATTAGCATTGATGGAGAGGTGGGATCCTACCACCTGTACTTTTTGGTTCTGATGGGTGAGATGACCATCACCTTGGAGGATTTCACAGATCATGAGGTTTCACGTGCACCAAGAGGGAATATATTGTATTGATGATACTAAGAGGGTGGATGTCATGAGGATATTATATGGGGATGATGCAGATGGTGTGGGTTTTATAGTGGGATATTTCTATTATCACGCATTATATTATGCGAGATATGGAGGGTCGTGCTCGTATATGACTATGATGATGATGGGGATTACATGTTTTGTTTTTCCTGACTTAGGTGGTGGTTGGTTTCCTTGGATGATAATGAGTGTCGTTGCATATATGATGGAGTATAGGACCATATCTTCATGGGCCCGCTTTTCTAGTACATACTTACAAGGAGTTGTGGGCCTAGAGGATTTAGAGGAGATTTGGGATATATATTTTGTTTCTACTACAACTTTGGGACTTTGAGAATATTGTTATGGCTTGTCCTCATGATTTTCCATGGGGAAGTGTTGATATGATATGGATATCAATTAGTTTTATGAGATGGTGTTCAGATGTAGGAGATTCTAAAGGAGTACGGCGTGAGGATCACTATAGACATCTCCTTGTAGGGTTACAGGTAGGGGATATGTTATGGAGGCCCTATATTGGATTTCAGTGTGGGGGGACATGAGGGTGAGTTGAATGCCACTCTACAGGAGTTATGGGTTTAGGGGAAATGGGAGCTCATTAGATTTAGTCACATCAAGTGATAGTTTAGCCTGATACAGGATGTGTTAGAGGCACATGTATTGTATAGATGATATGACGAGGATGTGGAGACTCCATTGTCAGCACCTGGGTTGCATTGTTATATGGCTGATGAGGAGGTAATTATAGTTATTGATGACCAAGGATATTTGGTTCATATAGATGATGCTAGTGTGACTGTGGCATATACAACATGGTGGAGGGGAACATATGCTATATGGTGGGAGCCCCACTAGCTCAAGGAGGTAAGGTGTATGAGCCCATATTAAGGATGCACACCGGGAGGGTGATGGCGATGGTGGTGTGGGGGATGATGGAGATGGAGATAGAGCATATTTGGAGGCTACTATTGCACGATTAGCATCCGAGAAGGCCAGTGGAGGTTAAGCGAGCTACAATGGCCACAAAGAGAGATAGTCGAGACAGAGTGGGATGGTTTAGTAGTAGAGAGGGGTGGGTTGAGGGGAAAGCATGATATCCTTACTCAAGTAGATGGCATAGGCTAAAACCAATTGGGATAGATATAGACAACACCGAAATACCTTAAAAGGGCTCTCGGCATTATGAGGAAATAGATGTCAAGTGTCGAGTTAGTGGATCATGCTTGAAGCATGGTCATATGGAACCACCTGTTATGGTTAGCTTGTCTAACCACCAATCATTTTGTGATGAGTTTACTTGTAAGAGGACTTAGTGGTGAGGAACCTACCTACTACACTTTTTTATGTAGCACATATAGCTCATAGAGGATTACGTCCTAATGTTTCTAGCGGCAAGTGTGGGTCAGCCACTTCAGGGTTTAGATGGAGGAGGACCGGATAGAGGACCAAATGGAGGAGATGGAGTTGTAGGAACTCAGGGTGTTGATGGTGGAGGGGGTGGTTAGGGGATCATTGTTTGTGTTAGTGATTTTTTTATGGGTATCCATTTTAATGTATAGATGATATATATGATGTATTTTGATGTATACGACTCTTTTGAAGCCTATATTTGATGTATAGTTTTTTATATACAGAGCTTTTGAGACTCAGATGATGTACAAATATACTTTGATATGATTATATATATGATGATGATGGGTTTGGCTTATGATTCATGTGTTGATTATTATGTCCATGTGATGTGATTTGTTTATGGTTGGATTTGATATTGATAGATGTTTGATGTATTGATGTGTGTTGATATGTTTGATAGACATTGATATTGGATAAGTGATAGTGTTTATATGTGATGTGTTAGGAATATTGTGACTTTAATGTGACAAAAATATGTACCAAAATGTATTTTAATTATTGAATAAGAATAAAATGTGGAATGATTAATTTTGTATTGGATTTGATGCATACGTGATGGGAATACATATGGTGAAGGTGCTTACACTTTGGCCTTTATAGATGTTAACATATGACTAACAATGGGTAGTCACACATAGGATCTTGGATAGGGATGGAAATGAAAAGTGTACCTTCCTAGAACATGAGAAGGTTTTAACATATGTAGGTTGTGTAGGATAATAGGTTCTCCTTTCAACGGTTTCATAGAGAGATGACTGGATTTTACTTTATTTTTGACGCAAACCGATCGATGCAGGAAGTTTACCTTGATGGGAAATTCGATTGAAACTTGAAGCTTTCCTAGGATTATTTTTGATATTTTAAATTTTTGAAGGCTTGTCGATGTGGGAAGTCTTTTTACATAGGTAGCCATCCTTCAAGGGAGTGGTCTGTAACTTACATTGTTTTATTGATTTTTATTTTTAGATTTCCATCCTTCGAGGGATCAGCCTATGGTTTTTAACAGGTATTTTTCCTTCTATGGATTAGTCTACTTTCTATTTGACAATAGGATTTTTATTTTCAATAGTTTTCATTCAAGGATTAGACTATGTATTTTTAAAAGGTGTGTCCATAGATATTTTTGACTTTCTTTTTAGTCGAGGGAAAATCCTAACAACCCATTTTTAGGAGGGGAATAAATATGTGCATGAACTACACATGTGTGCCCCATGACATGTCTTTAGTTGATACACAAGGTGGGTGGATGTAATGATTGTGGGGTTCCTGCTAAGGAGGAACTTTTCCATGTGAAATATGCGATGAACAGAGCCATGGTGCTCATCTTTAAGGTGTTTAAGGATAGTGACAGAAAACCACATACTTTCAAATCATTGTGATGATAAGATGGTTGGTCGACAATGTAAGGAATATCTTTAATGTGACCACTATCATGACAATAAATTTGTAAATAGTAGAAAGGCCACAAGTGCAAGGAATTCAAAGGTTTCATTTTAGGTGTACCATTAAGGGAGGCTAAATGATGCACTTCCAACCCATACTTGTGGTTGATGACATATGGACCGATCAAGTTAGGGGAAAAAAATTCACATTTACTCCTTTCCAAAGTAGTGAAATTTTGGTTTTCTTTGAGAATGAGATCACTTATATTAAAGGCAAGTTATTTTACATGTTTTTTATACGTGCATTTGATGTTCTCTTGATAGATATGATGGTGTTCAAGAGTTAATTTTTTTTTCATTTAACAATTCTAATTGTGCTTTAGATGGTCTTATCGATAGTCCTCATCGGGATCCTATCTCCGAGGGATACACGAATTGATGGGGTTTGAACTTGAGGGCTAAAACCACCTCGGAGAGATATACTAGAGAAAAGGGTGTAGTTGTATGCACCCAAAATTACATGTGCTACATTTTCAAAAATAGTTACAAAAGTACCCAATGATGATTCATGTCCTTTCAGAAGATGTTCAAGCTCCTAAACCCATTTGCAGTGTATATTTGTAGCCTAGACATCCTTACTTAGCTTTTCCACACTTTCTTCCAATTTCCGCTCATTTATGTGCATGTTTTGGCCTTAGTGTTAGAATCCCTCCCACCCAAGGAGGTGGTCTGGGACCACCTCCTAGGCTTCGGCGGAGGTTCTGGGACCACCTCCTGCGTAGGGCGGCAATCTGTGTGATTTTTCTAGAACTCTTCATGCATGATTTTGACATGCATGATTTCACTTAACTTGACTTTTAGGGTGTGTTTCTAAACCAAATTGCCTAAAAACAGTCTTGATTGCTTAGTTTTCTTTCCCTCTTCTATTTTTGCATGTGCTTTAGTTAGTTGGAACTGCCTCTTCTTTCCTTATGCATGAAGATCCCATCCCCAATTATTATATATTCCATGCTTGTGTTCAAGAAAAAGGCCTAAGAATTTTTGTGTATCTTACATAGTATTGCTGCCACAATCTTGCTAGGAATTGCATATCCAAGCTCATATCTCTTGTGTTATCTCTCTTCTACTTGCATTGCAACTGACTCTTCAAGCTACCATTGCTCAAGCGTCTTCTTCTATTTTTGTTCTTGCATTCCCAATTCCTTGGACTCATATGAACACACAAAGAAAGAAAGGAAAAAACTAAAGGGACAGACACAGATACAACTAGATTTTCCAAATCTCTTTCTTATCCAAGTTGGAATTACTTGTTTTTTTGCTTCATTTTCCAAATTGTCAATTTGAATCATTAGTTTCAATTACATATCAAATAGAGTAGTAAAATTGTTCATTTCAATTGGTTAGGCAATTACAAGTAGATCAAATCATTAGAAAGTTTTCTCTTTGACATTACCAAGGAAGTTGTGGGGAACAATAGCTCTTCTAGGGTTATGATTTGTTCTTCACCTCTGAGGTAGGGTTTGAAGGGTTTTGATTAAATTAGGTTATTTATTTTAGATTTAGATTCACATATTCACACAAGTAATTAGCTACATCTAGTTGATTACTTGTATTTAGTTTTTTTATTAGATTATAACGCATTGCTTAAAAACTAGAAAAGATCAAAACATTTACTTTCATTAGATTAGTTTGCTTTCATTAGTTTTCTCTGATATACTATAAAAAAACCAAAAACATAGATTAGATTTCCTTTAATAGTTATCTTATTTTATCAAGATCATTTCAATTCATTCTGTATGACCATCAATGGCCCACAACAAGAAAAGATGTATGGTTGTGATCCTTTGGTCCCACAACCCAACGTGCCAAAGTTGATAACAGACATTGATACAAGTTTACGTTTGACAGTCTTATGCACACTTGCTATGTTCTCTGAGAAAATAGAACAACTAAACATGCTAAACATCGCAGCTAATCAAGCCTACGATTATTGGACTACTCCTGGCAATAGGGTTTGATTACATGCATGACCATAATAGGACCACAACCTCCATGAGTTTTTAGTTGTGATCCTTAGGTCCCACAACCCAATGGGCCTGCTAACCAATTAGATATTGACATTGGTTTGTGTGCATCAGTATTTATATCATCACCACTTCCACCTGATATCATTGCACAACTTTCATTATTGAACATAGCAACCAATTAGGCTAAGACTTTTCTGGACTAGACCAAAAATCATCCATAGTCCATATGGCTTCATTACACCTCTCGTTCTTACTTCCATGACCTTATCTGGAAATCTATATGAGGCGCCCATAGGTCACTTTCCATGTGTTCAACAACCAGTGAATATAATCTTGGTAGAGCTTGATATTGACTGGAATCTCCAAGAAGCTATCATATCAAATCGATCCATCACACCACTTTTAAAGTTAGGAGATCATTCTTAGCCTTAGATTCACATATCCCATTATTACATGTCAAAGACATAAGGTTGACTCAAGAGCTTATCCATCATCACTACACATAAAAATCCATTTATATTCTACACGGTTGTCTCGGCACGACCTCGGGAATTCGGGCGCGAAGAAGGTCACGTGTTGATTTCCTTTCATACAAAGAGTAGCAATTGTAGGAGTATGAATGCTAGTTTTATAGGCCCGAGAGCAAACCTGGATTTGGAGATGTCAATTCCTACCTACTTTGTCAACAGTTTTCATGAGGATTTTGGTGTTTTGTTAGAGGCTTCATCTTGTCTATTTTCTTATGGATAATTTGGTGATGAAAAGCTAATTTTGATGTTGAATTTGTCATAAATTTTCTTAACATCCTTATTTTTGAATAATTTTCCATTATCAGTGACGTGTTTGTGAGGGATACAAAAGTGACATATGATATGTTGATAGATGAATTCGATGATTCTATTGGATTTGGTAGATTTCAAGGTAATGGCTTCTACCCATTTAGTAAAGTATTTAGTATATGTAATGATAGAATTATGTTTTCTCGATGAACACGGGTTGATAATATCGAGGTCTAACCCCATTGTGAGAAAGGCCATAGGTCTTGAGTGGGTTGTAAGGCTTGATTGGGGATGTGAGTGAGATTTGAATTTTGTTGACATTTGACACATTTATTAACATACATGTAACAATCTTGATTGATGGTAGACCAATAATAGCTCGGTCCAAAGGACATGCTTAGTGGTAGCGGTACCATTGAAATGTCCACCACATATACCGGCGTGGAATTCTTGAATACTTTAATAGAATCGTGAGATTTAATACATCTTAATAAGATACCATTTAATCTATGTTTATACATAACACCACCTACACTCGATGTATTGGGTAGCGCATTTGAGAAATGATCATTTGGCATTTCTAGATAGATCAGAGGGAGTTTGAATTTCGAAAGATAGTCAAATGTTTGATTATACCAAAGGTCCGTTAGATTGTTTTCGATAATTTTGATGGAAGGGAGTTCATTTTTGTGGTATTTTTGATCAATTATGTGGACAACAAAAATATTTTATAGTTATCAATTGAATCTTGAGTTGATAAGGTAATGAGGAATTCTAAAGAATCCATGGTGTCTGTGAACTTGTTAGAAGATCGTGGAATTGTTTGGATAGTGTAATGGTCAAAGGCTTATAGGATAAATTCAACAATGGATTTATATTTTTTTAATATTTTGTTTTTACATTGATAAATCCCTTTGATTTGATTGATAACAAGTTTTGAGTCTCCATAAATGTCCAAGATTTGAACACCAAGCATGATGGTGGTTTGAAGATCAATGATTAAAGTTTTGTATTTGGCCATGTTGTGAGTATACTCAAAGTTAAGTTTGAATGATAAAGGGATAGGAGTCCCCCAAGGGGGTGTAATAATGATATGACCCCTCCCACTTGCTAGCATTTTGATCCATCAAAGAAGAGGTTTGTTTTGAGAGGGGTGTATTCTTGATCGATGATAATGTTGATACATTTTTCAGGGAATTATTCATGAGTTGTTTGATTGTCGAGGATAGGAGCCTTAATGAGATGATCACCAATATCTTTTCCTTTTATATATTTTTGGGTGATAAATTCTAGATCAAATGAAGTCATAATCATAAGCCATCAAGTGATACGATCACTATGATATGGTTTGGAGTGCATAGTTTTAAGTGGATTAAAACTAGTAATAATATATAAGTCTTGTGATTGAGTAAATAGTGACGTAATTTCGAAGTTGCAAAGTACAAGGCACAACACAACTTTTTAGATTCAGCATAACAAGTATCGTATTCATGGAGTGTGTGGCTTATTTAATAAACGACATGTTCATGACCCTTCTCATCTTGATGAGTAAGCATGGCACCCAAGGCATGATCGTTAATGGATATATAAAGGTAAAAGGTTCCCCCTCGCGTGGAGGTGTGAGCACGAGTGGCGATAGGAGATATTTTTGAGGTTATCAAAGGCCTTTTGACAATTTTGGTCCCATTTGAAGTTAACATCTTTTCAAAGAAGATGGTGAAAGGGCTTAAAGTTGTGATATGAAGTGGAATATATACTTGAAGCTTCACTTGAAATCTGTGAAGCTTTTTGAGGTTTGGCAAAGCAGGCATTTCGATAATAGCTTTGATTTTAGTGGGGTCTACTTCAATACCCCAGATAGAAATGATAAACCCTAAAATTTTACCAGGTGAGGAAACCAAACACACATTTAGCAAGGTTAAGATGAAGAAATTATTGAATAAGATGAGTGAAGATAACATTGAGGATGGTGAGATGATCCTTACATTGCTTAGATTTCCATAAGAGATCATCAACATATTCTTCTACGGTTTTGTGGATAAGGTCATGAAAAATGTATGTCATAGCACGTTGATAGGTAGACCCCAAATTTTTGAGTCTGAAGGGAATAAAATGGTAACAGAAAGTCCCCCAAGGATTAATAGAGGATTTTTTTATGTTAATATGCATTAGCAATGAGGATTTTAGTGTAACCAGAGAAGTTATCCATAAGGGAAAGCATCTCATGACTGGTTTTTAGATCAACGAGTTGGTCAATATTTGAAAGAGGGAAGTCATCTTTAGGATAAGTGAGATTGAGATCTCAAAAGTTAGTATAGATGTGTAACTTTCCTAAGGCTTTGATTATGGGTACAATATTATAAAACCATTATGGATAGTCAATGGGTATGATTAAGTTGTTGAAAAGCGGATGTTGTAACTCTTCTTTTATAAGAAGAGCTATGTGAGGGTGCATCCTACATTGCTTTTTCTTAACATGTTTGACGTTAGGATAAGTGACAATATTTTGGACAAAGATATTGGGATCGATACCTGAAAAATCACTATATGACATGGAAAATGCTTGACTATTTTTAGGTATGAAGGTGGTGAAGTCATTTAACTCTTTTGGATCTAAAGATTGGCTTAACTATGTGAGGTTCTGAGGAGACCCTATGTTAACATTGGTAGTGGATTTGTTAAGGAGTTTTGAAGTGTTAGGTGGTAAGGCTTTTTGAAGGAAATGATCCTCTGGCCCCATATGAGAGAGGATAGCTTGATCATCTTGACATTTAAGGATGTTAACGATGGATGGTTCTTATTCTATCATTTCGGGTTAGATGATAGGAATTGGTTTATTATCATGATTAGTTTGATAAGTCAATGGTCCTAACGTAATAGTATTGACTAAAAACATTAGGCGGGATGGATATGGTGTCATCTATTTCTATAGGGTAATATTTTGTGGATGAGGAAGATGGTTCCAATTCTATGATGGCTTTGGATGCAGCATGTGTGCAGGATTTGAAAAGGGTCTCTCATAACCTATCCTATACTTTTCATGTGGTTTGAGGGAATTTTGGATGATTATATCATGGATACCCTATTCATAACATCTAAATCCAAATCCTTTCCAGAACAATGATGGAGATAAATCTATGTGAATACTTGATTATAAAAAAATTAATTCTTATATGAATGGCATAACGTGACGCTAATAAATAGAACACTGCAAAAGAGGGAGGTTGATACCTTCGTAGATAAGATTTTTTTCATATTTTGGGGACCATAGGAGATAACATCTCTGACATTAGGTTCATATATGGGTTGTTTATCAGGTCTTCAATATGTCTTGAGTATAGGAAGTGAATTGAGCACGAGGAGGTGATAGTCCCCAGGTGAAATATGTTACATAACATCGTCAAAGAAAGATTAAATGCAGTAATTTAGATGATGGGATGAATGAACTGGTAGAGGGATCATTAGATGAATCTGATTTTGATTTAGGAACAATCAATTTATTTGGATGATACATCATGTTATAAGATCTGAAAGGGTTGAGATCAGCGGGGACTATAAAGGTTTTACCCTTGTGTTTGTACTTAAGGCATCGTTGAAGTGTTGATCAGATACAACACATAGAGTATATCTAGGGTCGGCCTAGTATTATGTTGTATTGTAACTCTCATTCTAATAGATATAAGTGTTCAAGGAGGGTTTTAACACTGACCTTAAGTGGTAAGAAGATTATACCTAATGTGGGGGTGATGGTATCTTTGAAGGAACGAAGTACAGTTAGTGTCTAAATGATAATGGTATTAGGTAGTTGAAGTTGATTAAAGGAATATGATGATATGATAATGATATTGGTTTTGTTATCGATCATAAAATTTTTTACAAGGATATCATTGATTTGGATGGTGATGAAGAGGAACATATCATGGTCTTCTAGTTGTAGTGATGGTATTTCAAAACTATCGAATGATATCATAGTGGATGTTTTAAGATTTCCTACTAGATTTTCAAATATTTGTGGGTCATCGATGACACCGATATGGATTAGAGAGCTTTGATCATGGATTTTGGTGTGAAATTAAGGTTTTTGCCATCCCGTAAAGAGATATCTTTCTTTGGAGCTTGGTGAAGTTGTTTGATGATGACATTTGGTACTACAGTGGTACATTATGTATGAGGAGTGGAAAAAATGGAAACAATTTCTTTAGTAGGTGGAATTTAATTAGATGACTCAAGAGCAATTGAAATAGAAACTTTGGACTTTTCTTGATCTGAGGGGTTAGGTTTTTGGGTATGTTCTCTAGTGGTTATGTATCTTGTGTCAATTTGATGCGAGAGGAATTTTCTTGAGAGAATCCCCACTTTTAGTGGTTATGGATGGTTTGTATGTGGTAAGTGTATATGTTTTATGATGCATTTTTGGTGCGGCTATGTCCAAAGGAATAAGGCTTTTGTTTGCAAGGCCTTTAATAGTGGCAATAAGAGCCTTACAATATTGTATTTGATGTCCTAGTGTGCGATGATAGTCACAAAAGGCTTCAAATTCATACTAGGAAGGCTTCCACCCTCAAAAACTAGATGGATTAAGAGGGGTTAGCATTATGATATATTATTGGAGGATCCTTTCAAGTTTTAATTTGTAATAACCTTTTTAGGCAATTTTCGAGGAATTGATGATTCTTTTTTAATACATGTGTTAATGACATCACTTTCGGTGTAGTTTCTTTAAATGTGCATTGAGGAATGGTATTTGATTTTGTAACATCAATTAGTAACTTAGATAAAGTATGTGGCCCTAGAATGGAGGGAAATGATTTCAATTTTTGTGTCGAAGAAGTAATAGTGTGGTGTGTTATGATTGTATTATTTTTAGATGAAGGGTGTGTGGTTGTATGATAGGATTTTGGGATGCACGTAAATGATATTGGGTGACATGATCATCATATATGATTTTCATAATTTATATGACAAGTTTCTTTTGTAAGGTTTGTGAAGCATTTAAGGATGAACTTGATGTGGATGAGGTAGATGTGGATGAAAGTGTTTTCTTTTCTATGGCAGGACTAGCAGATGTGCCTACTTTTGTGGATACTTGATTTATTGTTTCAGTGGTAGAGCTACTGGTAGATGGTTGGGATGTGGATTATGTGACTATGTTGATAGTATGATGAGCTTGAATGGTATTAGATTGTGGTTGACTAGTAGATGGGGAATGATTTGGGAAAGGTTGTTTGAAAACATATAGGTTTTGATTTTGAGGTGCATTTAGGTTGTTTGATTGCAATGCACCCTTATTGATAAGATCTTAGAGGGAATTTTGGAATGAGTGACACCTTTCGATTTTGTGGCCCTTTACCCTATGGTATTTATAATAATCATTTTCTCTATACCAAGAGGGTTTTGATATGGATGTATCGATGGGGTGGATAAGAGGAAGAGTGATCATGTTGGAAGCTGAGTTTATCAAAGATGGCACTTGTAATATTCTCTTATAGGCATATAAGTGCATTGATGATGGGAGCATTTTTCAAAAGAAACGTTCCTTTAGAGCGGATTTGACAACTATTGCATTGGTTGATGATTTGGCATTTTCTTGGCTAAAGGATGGTATGGATAAAAGCTCATGTTTTGGTTTCTTTTACCTAAGTTTAACTCTACCTTCTTCAAGAGCACAAAGCTCAAGTTTGTGAGCCATTGTGAAGGCTTCATCAAACATCTAGAAATATTGGATTTACAATGTAGATGATATGTTCTTGGTTTAGGAACAAGAGAATAATTCTATTATCTCAGTCTGTGGGAGGGAAAATGACAGTTGTTTGATAATATCCGTCCAGTGGGTGAAAAAGTTGGTAATAGATTCATATTTGAATTGTTTAATTATGTATAGATCAGTGATAGTGATTTTTTGTTAGACCCCTGAAAGACACTAAGTATAGTGGCGTGATATTTTTGGACATGAGGAAGGTAGGGGTGAAGGTACGCAAGGAAGTAGAGAAGACAACAAACGAAGGCTCGTGCCCGGGATAAAAACATTTGAGACTTAGCCGCATTTTGAGCCATGGAACAAAATTAGAAGATGAACGGTTGGAGTGGCAGCCAAACAATGTTCTGAAGATAAGGTTGAGCATGGATACTTGTAGTTAAAGCAATGTCTATTTTTAAGGATCTCATGCAAGAAGAAGATAAAGCATCATGTAGAGTTCGAGCTAATAATATGATTTTATCTAGAGTTTAAAATACAAGATAATCTATTATTAGGTGAATCTTGCATGCTTCTTTAGTTACCTTGTAGTGCATGCATGGCTATGTGTGGCATGTGGGATATTTTGAGAGTGCATGAGCGGTGAAGGGAAATTCCCCACGCCCTATATATATGTTATGATTCATATTGTTAGAGACAAACCATTTATTTTGTAATGTTATGTTGTTGTTGTGTTTATGTGCATGATCTTATGATGATATTATTGATGTATTCAGCTATTGTAATGCATTGTGGGTTAATATAATGGATCTCTCGTGGTTGGTTACTTGTTATTGATGTCTTCGTAATTGGTTCTTACTTGGTAAATCTGATATTGGTCCTTGTTTAGCTCACCTAGAATATGGTTATGATATGTTTACTTTATGCTTATGTAATGTATATTCATACATGTTAACTCCTTGACAAAGCTGGAATCCAAAGAGGACTTGGTACCTTTGCATGCTTCGAGTGAGCATTCACCTTTCATTGGATGAGATTTCAGCATGCCTAGGGTGTTGGTAAAGAAATTGAATACATTTTTGTTCCATTTTTGAGACCTCTTTTCAAGTTGTTGAAAGCATGGTGCATGATGAAGACGTATCGGTTAACTTTATCCAATGTTGAGAGTTGGATAGAGAAGTTAGAGGATGAATTTTCTCATAGATATAACACTGGACTTGAGTTTGATGTGCATGTGTGGGTTGAATAACATCTATATCATGAGCTTTATGAGACATTATTTTTCTATTTTCCCATAGATTTATACAAGTGGCTGGTAGCATATGCATCAAAGTGGAATTGGAGGTACGGATCTATTGTTTGGACACAAAAAAATTACTGCGGACCTGCATGATGTTGATGTGACTTGGAAACACATTTTGATCATTGGTGGAGTGTTGTTTTGAATAGTTATACACTAGAGTACATAGTATCTATGTCATCTTTTCCATAGGTTACTGAGTTTGATTTCTTATGAGAATCGATAGGATCTTACTTGCATTTTATCCCGTTATCAATTAAGATCTTATTAGTGACTCTAGATTTGGAAGAATGACCTATGGCTAGAAAAACCCCCACCACTTGTGGGGTTAGGATCAGGTGTGGTGAAATATGATAGACCTTATGACAGAAAGATAGAGAGAAGAAAGGAGGCTGAAGTATAATGAGGAGGGAGAGAGGAAATTGGCAAAGAAGTGCGATATTGAGGAGTCTTTGGAGTTATGGAGGATGATGTCTCATGAAGGATTTGAGGATAAGGTGGAAGATGTGGAGCCGTAGTATCGGGATCTCCCTAACTTAGGAAATTATATTAGATAATCCCCGGCTTCTTATGTGAATACGTCTAATGAAGAAATATTAAGGACCATAGGTGAGCATCGATCCCATCTTGTGACCTATCTCTTGCACTTAGTATTCTAGTTCCTAAAACATTATTTGAGAAATGGGATAGTGTTAATGATAGAGTAGTGACAAGTAGATTTCATTTTTCGTTGAGTATAGAAGTTCATCATGCAATAAATTCATCTATGGCTACATGCAGACATCTTCTTTATTTGGTTGTATCCGATTTGTGGTATATTTTCTAGCGCGTCATCGGGACAGAGCGTGGGTGTGTAGAATGTGGGTAATACGTTTAGAAGTGGCACAAATTTGCAGGATGTGTGAGTATAATTTAGTACAAAAATTGGAACACATAGTAGTTCATTATCTTTGCGGTACCTTCTATAGGGGATGGATCAAGAGTTTTGGGATCTAGTGGATCTAGTGGTTTTGGAGGTGGAGGTAATACATGTTCTAGATCTAGTGTGAATGGTCTGCACCAGCCTCAACAAGTCTATTACGAGATGTCTCTTTTCCTACCAGAGTACAAATGCATTGAGGATGCAGCGGATCATGTGCATATGTGTGAGATACTATGGTATGCTAAGGGAATTATAGCTACTGGACATAAGGAAATTTAGTTTTATACGACTTTACAAAGGTGTGTGCATAGTTGGTATAGGAAATAAGACTCGAACCGAGAAAGTAGTGGATTACAATGCACTATCGATGCTTTCTTGATAGAGTTTTATATACCGGAGTTTAAATAGGAAAGTATCAGTGTCTTTGAAGGATATTAATTAGGGCATGATTGAAAGTGTGAGAGAGTATGATGCACACTTTAAGACTTTATTATCGAATTTTTCTTATGATATTCACCCTAGCCAACATGCTCAGAGGCTTGTATGCAATTTGATCACACCTTTTAGAAGGGTGCTTTCTCATAAGACATTTACAGATCCGTGTGAGGATTTTGAGGATGCTCAATGTGTTGAGGTAGTGGGAATCATAGATCGATGTTATCCCTTTCGTAGAGGCACATATTACATCTATGATGAAGCAATTGAATAAGTTGTCTACCAATTTAGCTCATAAGACGCACAGTGGAATATGGTGTACAAATTATAAGGTTGAAGGACATACCAAGGATAGATTCCCTCATAAATCAATGCATGTCATGTTGTTGGATTGCAAGATATGTCACTTAGATCATGATTTGAGTATGGTTCTATTGTTGCGAGTGCGATCTAGAATAACGTGTTATGTTATTGTCGAGATGTAAATCTCACACTCGGGATAAGGAGAATTATAGATTGATTGATCATATTCATGATGCTATTAAAATTAGTGTGTTCCATACCAGCATTGTGAATAATTCCAAATATGAGGGGCATCATCACAAATGGAGCTCGGATGTAGGTGGTAGAGGTAGAGGTTACCGAGGTGGATACGAGAGACCATGGTCGAAGGTGGTGGAAGAAGTGACTTCCCTCGCAGAACCTATTTTACATGTGGATCCCCTGATCATTATAGGCATGAATGCCCTCAAAATGTAGTCTGCTCATGGTGTGGGAAGCAACATAAGTTTGAAGAATGTCCTGAGTTATATGAGCACATGAGTAAGAACTATAAGAAGAATGATAAGGGTGCGGGGATGATTAAAGTGTAGCGTGTCGTAGAAGACTAGTGGATGCCTAAGATTGCACTTGATCATGAGATGCTACCTATGTTAGTGATTACACATGTTGAGGCTACATGTGCTTGTGAGATCCTAAAGTAGAAACGTGTTATTTCAAAATAGGAGGTTTTGAATGTAAATTATCATGATCCCGCCCATCGAAATAAGTCTATCAAGAGACTATGGAAGTGATTAGAAACTTATAGGGTGATATTTAGTGTTTAAAGGAGTATTCACAGAAGTTGGAACATGTAAATAAAGTTGAGATTCATCATAAAAATATTGATGAATTGAAGGAGGTTTGTAAGATGTTGCACAAGGAGAATATCATTGCTTTGTTAAAGGAATGGATGAGGGAGAAGATACCACATCTTGGATCTGAGTGTGAGAGATAAATGTTATATGTGAACTTACCTCCTCACAATCTTGAGTATGATAAAGAGATCACTTTGAATGCAGTTATTGATGGGTGGTTGTTGAGTAACATATTGATTGATACAAGTGTAAAAGTGAATGTACTCACTTTGGATGTGTGGAATTAGATGGGGATACCACCATTATAGCCCTATTTGAATGTGTTGTGTATTGCAAATAGAACAAGAGCCACTTCCATTGGAGTATTGAAGGATTTCACTATTACTATACAAGGGGCCAAGTTTACTAGGAACTTTGAGGTCTTGGAGCTTGCGAAGCGGGTAGTTTTCTAGCATTTCTTGGGTGCCCTTAGTGTTATGTGAATAATTTTGATCCGTACTTCAATAAAGGTTATATCAGTTTCAAGAACAAAGAGGAGCATTTGATTATTCCTTTGAGATGGGAAAGTTACACCTTATGTAGATCCCTTGAGCAAGGAGGATTTGAATAGAATTTATGTGCGCATTATCGAGATCCTGAAGTAATTGAGCCATCTAAGGAGTGTGTTATTCAATGGGATGATGCTCATTCTATGAGGGATACAACTAGCATAGCATGTGATAATTGGGCACATGGGACTTATGAGATGGTTGGAAGATATTTTAAAGGTATTATGACTCGTGTAATCAAGGTGCGCGTGGTTAGTCATTTAGGAAGTAACCGGTACCGATGTACACTATCGAGGGAACCTGGATGTATTTTTAAGTGCTATGAAAGTACGGTGGATAAATGAAGTTGATCGAAGGAATATGATAGATAGTTTATACTCTACATGGGATAGTAGCGCGTTGGTGGACTACACATAGAGGTGAGAATCATATTTTCCACCGAGTTTCTAAGGAACAATATACCTTCACAAATATGTGAATTCTATGGGAAGGATTATGTTTCTCACCACGTTGAAGTGTGAGAGACTTTGAATGAAGGGCAGAATCCTTGTCACCTTCACTCTAGGTACATAAGTTCTAGGCCACTCTAAGTGTTGTGCAAACGCATGGTATGTTCATGCAAAATTAACAAGAGCAACAATTAATGGCGAGGAGATGACTTCAAAATGACTCATACCTTTCACTATTTTTCTACTAAACCTCTTGTGAATGAAGCATTACAGATTTTGAAGCACCTTACAATGGGGGATAGTGAAAAGATGAGGAACTCCTGCTAGATATGTTTGGAGAGTTAGATCTATAGGTGCATTTTGAAGAAAAATAGACGGATGAGGAGCAGCTTGAGTGTGCTGGTTTGAAAAAGAGAAGGTTAAGTTGGTTTACATGATTAATGATGAAGAAGTAGAGAATCTAGATGTTGATCACACTATAGGTACGGGTTAGGTCTTAGATATTGCTAATGAGAAGGTAGCACACTTATCATGATCCTATGAAAACAAAGAAGGTAAACATTGTAGCAAAGACATAACCTAAGAAGGCCATTATTGGTTATTATTGGTCAAATCAAGAGGTTGCAAAGATAATTGAGTTTATGCATGACTTCCAAGACTTATTTCCGCGAGCCTATCATGAGTTAAAATAACTCGCATCACTCTTTAGGTGATATGAGGATCAAGTTAAAGTAAGGTGCATGCTTGGTTAGGAAGAGACCTTACGGGATGAATCCTAATCTGCACATGAAAGTGAAAGAAGAAATTGATAAGATGTTGAAATTTGGAATCATTGAGCCCATTGAGGAATCATAGTGGGTTAGCCCCATGGTGATATGCATAAATAAATATGATAGGATAAGGATCTGTTTGGACTATGGATATTTGAGTTTTTTTGTGTCATAGACCCTTTTCTCACTCCTTTTACTAAGATCTTGGAAGGCATGCAGGGCGCAAGATTTATTCTTTCACTGATGGCTTCTCTAGTTATCATCAAGTGCGTATTGCTAAGGAAGATCAAGAAAAGACAACTTTCACCACTGAGTGGGGAAGTTTTTATTATACAATCATGCCTTTTGGTTTTAATAATGTGCCTATTATCTTTTCATGTATTAGTGTACGGTGCATTTGAGAACTTCATACATAAGTTTCTACATGTTTATTTGGATGATTGGACAGTTTATGGGTTGGTTAAGGATCACTGTGATAATTTGAGATTGATGTTTGAGAGGTGCAAGCAGTTAAGCATCTCCTTTAATATTAAAAATGTATGTTTGCTACACCCTTTGGCACTTTTTTGGGACATATTATATGCAAAGAAGGTTTTTCGGTAGATAATGCTAAGGTTACATTTATTTTGGGTTTGGATGAGCCTACAACCCGAGCGAGGTGTGTGTGTTCTTAGGACATACAAGTTACTACAGGAACTACATTAAGGGCTATGCTAATATTTTTGTGACCTTGAAAGAATTGTAGAAAAGTAAAGGAAAGTTCCACTAGAATGAGGTGCAATGACTAGCATTTAAGAAATTGATGGAAAGACTTACTTATGCACCCATTCTACAATTTCCTTCTTGGGATAAATTGTTTCATGTCCATTTTTATGCCTCTAGCATGGCCATTGGCACAATGTTAGTACTGACTGGTGATGGGACTGTTGATCATCCTATCTTTTTTTCGAGTAGGAAATTGATACCATCCGAGAAGAACTATACCACTACGGAGCACGAAGAATTGTCCATGATTTATGTGATGCATAAGTTCAGACAATACTTGTTAGAAACCCCATTTATATTTTATACATATCAAATGGCACTTAACTACTTGGTTAATAAGCTCATTTTACGGGGGTGCATATGTCATTGGATTCTTGTTGTTATATGAATTTGACTTTACACTTGTGGTAAAGCCGGGAAAAATTAACTTAGGACCACGATCATTTGTCAAGTGTTAACTCAAGAAAGGATGCGCAGATCATTGAGGATACAATTGCAGATGCACAAATATTTAGATTAAACTACGCATGCTCGACTTGGAAGATATTATTGTCTTTTGTGTACTTGGTGTGGCACCCGAGGCAATGAAGAGTATAGAGAAGAAGAATCTTGTCATTCATGTCGCGCCTTATATGTTGATCAATGAAGATCTATACAAACTAAGTTAGAATAAGATTTTGCGTCAATGTGTACTTAAGCATGAGCATGAGGCCATTATGGAGGAGGCTCATGGAGGAATTTATGGTGGACACTATGTAGGGAATAACATGCGCGCAAGATTCTAATAGTCGGTTTATGGTGGGAAACATTTTATAAGGATTTTAAGGAGTATGCCAAGGCTCGTGATCATTTCAGTGCTTGGAAAGCCTAGACATAGAGATAAAATTCCTTTGAGACCTATAGCAAGTGCATAACCTTTTGAAAAATGGGCAATTGACTTTTTGGGTCTTATTTCCTCACCGCCATGCAGAGTGGTTCACATTATATTATAACTTGTATAGATTATCTCGATAAGGTCATAGTAGCTACCGCAACAAGGTTCTTATGGGAGATCATTGTCAGCAAGTATGGATGTCCATTAATCTTGACCAGTGATAGGGGCACTCATTTTCTTAATGAGACTATTAGAATATTGTTGACAGAAATCATGGAGGCACACCATAAGACAACACCTTATCACCCACATGCTAATGGGACTTATGAGGCCTTTAAGCTGTTAGAATTTGAGGATTCTAATAAATATATATTTAATCAACTTACATATTACATAATGTTATAATAAATATTTAAATAAATATTACATCATAACATAAGTAAATAAAAAAATATTTAGAGGAAATAAATAACACAGTGACACAAGTATTTATAGTGGAAAACTCCAATAGGGTAAAAACCACTTTGAAAATAACCTTTTACTTTAGAGAACTTATTTTACATCCAAGAAGATCACCTCCTCCTTTGAAATCATATTTGCTAAGGGTAAAACCAAATCACTTGATTTGCACACCTTTATATATTTTCCGAATATATCAAATGAGGATATAAAGTCCTTTTTATATAAGGTGATCGGGTATATCTCCAATCCACATTTTCATCCTAAAATGGTTGACACATACACCTAAGTTTATAAAATTTAATATTAGAAATATAATCATTTCATGATATTAAATATTTAACCTAAAGTATATACCTAGGTTAGCATATTTAATAATAGAAATATAAATATTTCATATTATTAAATATTAACCTATATATTAGTGATGGATCCATATACATTAAGAGTTGGCCAGACCACTTAATCATTATGTTCCAACACTCCCCCTTAATGTTAAGTAGGATAACATAACATATGTCAATAGATTACATGCCCGTGGTACACTACAGGATTTACAATCCTTAAACCATAAAGGTTTTAGGCTAGCATATCGGTTGAAGGAATTATAACACCTTCATCATACTTAATTTACCTTTTGGTACAAAAGGATTTGGAATCCCAAAGATCATACCATGATCAGTGGCTAAGTATGATTTGTGAGTTTTACATGTTCTCACAGATTCTCATAAAGGTTATAGAACCCAAGAATATATGAGTCTTTTACAACCGAGGACCTCTTTAACAATATGCTTAGATCTGGATGTTTACCAGTAAACTCAATAGCAATAAATAGTTTACTGAAGACCACCTTTAAGATCTTTCTACACTTCTTTCTAAAAAAGAATCGAGGAGGTATACATGCCCGAAGGTCTTTTTACACTTTCCCGAAGGTCTTTTACAAATTCTCGAAGGTATTTTTACAAAAACCAAGTTCCATTAGGAGGTGACATTATCATGCACACTCCCCCTCAATGGTAACTCGAAAATCTAATATTTTTATGAAAGTGACAAAACTTTGCAGCACTCAGGGACTTTGTGAAGATGTCAGCAACCTGCTCTTCAGTCAACATAAACTTGAGATTTATCTCATCACTTTGCACCTTCTCACAGATGAATCATATATGTATCTCAATGTTCTTCATCATCTGATGTTGAACTAAATTCTTAATCAAGAGTAATACAACTCTGACCACCACATAAAAGAGAAATACTTCATTTAGCTTCTATGTGTATCTCTACCAACAACCATTGCAACCACATGGCTTCTTTACTTACTTACATTGTACTTCTCTACCTCAAATAGAAGAAATAGAAACTATTGATTGTATTTTTGTTCTAAGTAATGGTTCTTACACCAAAAACTTGAACACATATCCAAAGATATTTTATAACACAACATCAGTATGGTTAGAATCACAAAATCCATATAAGATATCTTTTTCATTCTTAGTATAATGCAACCCATAATTGATTGTTCCTTTAATATATATAAATTCTTTTTACAAGATTCCAATTATCTCTAAAAAATGTTCCTGCATAAACCTTGATATAATTCCTACTATATAGGAAATATCTGATCTAGTTATAGTTAGATAAATCAAACTATCAACTAACAACATATATAAAATAGGATCAACCTTTTTCATATGCAGATTTAGGGTCAATATTTATTCCAACTTCTATCAAGTAGAAAATTATTTATAATTAATCATAATAAAAAATTCAATACAATGGTTACATGTTGTGTTTTAAAAAATAGCAATAGAATGAAATACAAGTCATACAAAGAACATAATGTGAGAGATCTAACTCGATTCATTTCAAAGTACTACTTGAATTTCTCTTTAATCCTATGAAATTAAATCAAATTGTCACCAATCATAAGAAAATCATTAACATATATACATATAATGATAATATGTGAGCCTTATTGCTTAGTGAATATATCATTATTAGAAGAATAATTAACAAAACTTAATAGTTTAAAGAAGGAAACAATTTTCCATACCAATATCTAAGAGCTTGTTTTAAACCGCAGAAGGATTTCTCAACTTACAAACATAATTTTTGTACCAATTTCTTCAAATCCTTTAGGTTGAAACATGTAAAATTTTTCTTTTAAATCACAATTCAAAAACTTTTTTCTTATCCATTTGGTGGATTTCCCACCCAAATTGAGTGGCAATTACAAATAAGGCCCTAACATCACTCATTTTAGCTATAGGGGAAAATGTCTCAACATAATCAATACTAGGTTTCTGATTGAAACCTCTAGCAACAAGTCTAGTTTTATGTTTGTTAATACTACCATCAATATTATACTTTACTTTGTATATCCACCTAGACCCTATAATACTTTGTGGCTCAGGTTCATACAAGGTACTTAATTCATAGCACATATGATGGCTTCTAGTCATTTTTCTAAGGTTAATAGATTTTGAAGTTTCTAACATAGATTGAGCCCAATTTAATTTCTTATCTAGGAAGATAAGAGTTTCGAAATATCTATAGATCAAAACATCAGCATGACCATTTACTAAATCGAATCAAAACCATCATTTAGAAGCATTTAATGAAGTAACTTCAAGAGAAGACGACAACACATGTAAACCTTTTACTAGATTATATCTATACATTTTATATAAGCTTCGATAATTAACATGTCATAACCTTTCATGTCATAGTTTTTAATTATTCAAACTTTGAGATATAAAATAAGATACATAAGAGAAATCATCAAAAATATGCAGACCATTTCTTTGAATTCATTTAGCTATTATGCTCTCATTATTATCCTTGATATACCAAGTATCCTTCATGCATGGATTCTAGTTGTGTCCATACCTCTTTCGGATATTCGATATTACCAATGTGTGAAGGTACTCATCATTCACATTTCTAAAAATCATGAAGGAGCTTCATGCATTCATTGCAATAATACATTCATTTTATCTACTGTTGCTTGATGACCGGTGGGAGTAACCTCGGATCGAAAAACTATCGTCCGAGTTTCCTCGCCATAAATTATGTTTTGACCCAAATGTTGTAATTGGTTTCATTCATGATCCGGGTTTTGTCAAGACAGAAATAATTAGACGCCATTATTTTTCTAAACTTGTAAAACACACCTCATTATAATATATAATATACCATGATTTAGATACATATTTATCGATAATAAAAACAATACTTTTAATATAATCATATCTAAATTTTATAGATCAAAAGAAACTATTTGATTATAACTAATTCTTTCATTACAATGCATACTAATTAACCTCCCATGATCAAAATAATAAACCACAATATAAAGGACTCGGCATTATACCCTGATTTATATAAAAATATTTCCGACCACATAAAAGTGAAGAAGAGACCCTAAGAATGCATAACAACTTCAAATTTCTGAAAAAAATTAATGTTGACAAAAATCGATCGGCTTAAATTTGACATCTAAATGATCATTATAATGACTTTTTTGTCTATCGTGACGGTCATTTGATCGTCAATTTTAACACTGATGAAAGTTACCCGAAACCTACACTTTTAAATTTGACATCTAAATGATCGTCATGTTGTTTTATGTTTGGTCTACCGTGATGGTCATTTGACCGTCAAATTTAATGAAGCCAAAACTTGTTGTGTATTTCCGAATGTGAAATTCCAAAATTTCTTCTTCGTATAATATTAGGGAGGTTATATTTTAATACATTATAATAACCTATTATAATTTATAATATAAAAATCTATACATTTTTTTTTTTAAAGTATATAGTTTATAAAATGAAAATAAAAAACAACATATAGTTCATAAAAATTATAAATTATAGTATATACTTTTATAAAAAACACATAACCCTTATTAAAAGGGTTAAAAAGACATAGACCAAAGTTAAAATAATTTTACCAAGTGCAAGTAGATTTATAAGAGTATAGATTAACCTATATTTTATAGAGAGGACAAGTAATTTCACCCGACCAATGAAATAAATTGAAATTCATATTTGCTAAAAACTTTAAAACTTTTATGTGGCTATAACTACCAATATTTTAATAAATATTTACCACATTTCACGTGGGGCACCAATAAATTAGCTTTTTAAAAAATAAATTCTCTATTTATACCGAGATATTATCTCATTTTATTTTACACTCCCACTCTTATATAAAAGAAAACATTTAAATAGGTTTATTTATATAGTTTTTATAAATAATAAAATATAAATGAATGGGGTGTCCCCTTACATGGATAATATAAATGGTTAGGGACACATGTTAGGTTTTATTTAATAAGTATTAAGATTTAAGAAGTAATCTCTTTATACCAAGCAATAAACATATATATATTTTAAGCGGTTTAGACTAACCATATATATATAATATGATTCAAACTTAGGTTTGTTTCTTCTTTTTAAACTATATATGCCTAAATTTAGGAGTTAAGTTTAAATATGATTTAAACTTAGGGCTTAGAATATGGTCTGTTGACTCTTCCCCCAATCCCATGTAATTTTAATATGGTTTAAGGCTTTTAATATATAGTTTTTTTCAAAACTATATCAATTTTAATATAATGTTTATATAAGTTATTATATAAACTTTATTCTATATATTTTTAATTTTAAAAATATAGTTATAGATTAACTATAAACTATAGTTTTTCAAATCAAATTCTTTTAGAGGGGTCCAAAGAACACAAGTATGAATTTACCTTCCAAAATATTTAACCTACAAACATTTGAAATTATAGAAAACTTAAAAATTATTTCATATAGTAATAAATCATTTCCTTTTGTATGTGATTTTCACGCAGATAAATATTTATTATTTCATATAGTAATAAATCATTTCCTTTTATATGTGATTTTCACGCAGGTAAATATTTGAAGCCCCTTTCACCTGTGCACACATAATCTCCAAACAAACATTAATTCCATATAATTTACAAAATGTAAATGAAAGTAAGAATCATATCATATTACATCTCCTCCCAAAAAATTAGGGATTTAAAATTGAAAAAACCTAAAACATTTACCAAGAGTTTAATTGCACAAATGTAGTGCCAAAATAAATTAGAAAAAAATAAGAGGACCATATACTTTTAAATAACCTTTCGGGTTGGTTGAAAAAATCCGTACAAATTAAATAAATAAAATACAAAACATTTGATTTTTATTAATTTAATTTATCTCGCTCTTTACCATGTTAGAATTTGAGGATTCTAATAAATATAGATTTAATCAACTTACATATTCCATAATGTTATAATAAAAATTTAAATAAAGATTACATTATAACATAAGTAAATAAAAAAACTTACAAACACAAGGTGACACAAGTATTTATAGTGGAAAACCCCAATAGAGTAAAAACCCTTTGAAAATAACATTTTACTTTAGAGAACTTATTTTACATCCAATAAGATCACCTCCTCCTTTGAAACCCTATTTACCAAGGGTAAAACCAAATCACTTGATTTGCACACCTTTGATAGATTTCTGAATATATCAAATGAGGACCTAAAGTCCTTTTATATAAGGTGATCGGGTATGTCTCCCAACCCACCTTTTCAACCTAAAATGATTGACACATACACCTAGGTTTATAATATTTAATATTAGAAATATAATCATTTCATGATATTAAATATTTAACCTAAAGTATATACCTAGGTTAGCATATTTAATAATAGAAATATGAATATAAATATTATTAAATATTAACTTATATATTAGTGATGGACACATATACATTAAGGGTTGGCGGACCACTTAATATTTATGTTCCAACATTAACAAGATATTGGGACATACATTGAAAAAAATATTTGATGTTAGAAGGAAGGATTGAGATGATAAAGTCCATGTTGTACTATGGTCATACAAAGATCAACCTATAAGAGGTTGAATAAGACCACACCCTTTTAGTTGGTGTTTGACACGGAGGGTGTTTTACCAAAGTGTAATTTATGTTGCCTTCCTTACGTATTGTGTGCATGGGTGGAATGGATGATGAGCAAGAACTTAAAGAGTGCATAAACAAATTGATGCAGTTGGATGAGAGGTGCGTTATTGCACGTTGGAGCTAGAAGATGGAAAAGGCTAGGAAGAAGGCATGACATGATAGACGCATTAAGAATAAGATGTTAAGAGTTGGATAGATGGTTATGTTGACATTTTTACACTCATCCAAAAATGGTAACTCAAAACTTCATTTCAGATGGAAGACATTGATGAGATGGACCTAACTATGTGGAATTCATACGAGTTTTCATTGTGTTTTTAATTGCAGTAATTGATTAACAACATGCAATCTGCAGCTATTTGTGTTATTAAAAATGCAACACCTCACATATGTCTATATTCCATGTTCTTCTTCAGTAAGGAAACAAAAATCCCCAAAGTACCAATGCATTACATTGATGAAGGTGGGAATCACAAGATATGTGGGATTTTACATACCATAGCAGCAAATAGAGTTGTTGATTGCAGGTTGTAGATGTTCATTATTAAGTTATGAGTATTTTCAATTTGATCATTTCTTATGATTAAGTGTTATTAAGTATGTTATTGATTTTTTTAATTCATTGTACAATCATTACATATCATAAGAGCTGAAAGTAAAAGGAAGTACATAACTCAATTATAGAAATAATATCATTTATTCATGAGGAAATTCAATTTTTCCCACACAAGCCATGGGATGTAACTTATAACTACTGAAATAAGAGATACATGTGCATAAAGCTCAAGCAAAGTAATATAGAACAAATCCATCATTGTTTTTAGGTTTTATTTCATTCTTCATTGCTCAGTTCCATTCCTTCATCTTCATCTTCTACATCATCTGGTCCATCAATGTACCGAAAAGAAAATATAAAAGTATATCGATTCTGAGCTCAAGGTTTAATCTATACTCATGTGTTATTTAGCTTCAAGCATATGAATCTCTTGAAATCAAAAGGCATAAGGTACATCAAGTAATAGATACAAAATTGAAGAGGTATTATATTGCAAAAGTACATATGGTTCACAGGAATCATGAGAGATAGAAAAGAAAGAGAGAAAATTACTATGGAACACAAGAGAGGCAAAAAGTATATTGTTTTCTAACTAGTTTGTCTAAATGTGTAGGTACATGTAAGAAAGAAGAAAGAGACACTAATTGTTGTATATCAAAAGAAACATTACAGTATTGATGAGACTATACAGAAGCAATCATTGAATGAAACATTATGAATAACCAAATCAAAAAGTGTTGCATTCCAAGATGAATCAAAGAATAAATGATCAATTACTTGTCTTAGTTTCAGTTCAAACTGAAGGTAAGAACAACCTTAGAGTTCACCTGATCAAATACATTTTTGAAAAGACAATCATGAAAGGTTACAAGTGACCCTGTTCAGGATGAAGAAATGAAGATATAGCTTTGCAATCCTAGAAAGGAAATACAAGTTCAAAATTACATATTCAAATAGATAGGATGCATACAGAAAATTAAAAATAATGATATCATTGTATATTAAGTTTCAGACTTCATTTCTTGACATACTTATGCAAAATAAAGGGACCAAGAAAACAATTCTTCAATCCATTTTAGTGCATATTGTAAGAATGAAACAGAGTCAAGTTTAATGGAGCAACAAGAGTTGAAAGTGAACCAAGACAGGATAAAAGAGAATGGAAAAGGTAAAATGAGAAGAGTAAAATACCTAACCCATATTGGGTATGAATCAAAGTGCATTTACAAATTTATAATGCCGCAAACCAGGTGACCCAGTATTGGGTATAAAAATGAACTTTATAAGATTTTCATATCAACTTATGTAAAATTTTGGTCACACCAAAATCTTACAAGAGTCTCGATGGTTTGACAACATGGTTTCAAAGAACAAAAATAGAAAATTCCTATTTAAGCATGATAGGCATAGAATGAAGACCATTATTACAATTAAAAGTAAGGAAACGACAAAATACAAACTATCACGGTATTTATTCATCAAAACACCTTATGTTTTGGATCCATTCAAGGATTTCATATCATTTTTCAAAGATGGATAAAAATATTAAGGAAATCACCGTTCAAAGCTTTGAAACACTCAAAAGATCTTCAATTGCAGATAATATAGCATGCCCGAATGAGTTTTAAAATCTGAGAGTGCAAAGCAAACAAAGAAATGTGAAATAATAACAAGTATTAGTGCATGTTTGGAAGCAAAACAACAAGGTTCAACCATTTATGGAGGCATCATGACAGAACTACAAGCAAAAAAGAATCACCAAGCGTTGTAGATTAAAAACAAAAAGATCTCAACTACGTAGCAATGGCTTAGAAAAATCTTTATAGACCATAATGGCGGTCGTGTATTTCAAATAATCCTCAATATAGCTCAAACAAATGTCATTGAGGCTATTAAAACCATCAAAACTCAAAGATTTGAATACAATGACCAATCTAGAAGCTTTTGAAATGGTTACAATGAAGTAAGTAAAGCAATATTTCCTTATATAGAAACCAAGAAAGACATGCCATACACAAAGTGAACGGGGAAGCATACATGAAAACCTAGATTCATGTAAAAATGTCTCAAAATGCAAAACAAATAGCACTCCAAGATATCTAATGGTGACAGAATAAATAGCAAACTCCACAGTCTTTGCATAGAGTTTTAGAAATACATGGTGGCCAAGACCAGAAAAGCTCAGAATCACCATAGAATTCAACAAGCAGGGTTTGATTATTCATAATAACGCTTCAAAATAGTGCAAATACCAACAGTGGCAAAATACAAAGCTTGAATATTGCATAATAAAAGCAAAATTACGAATACCCACTGAAGGTAAAGTAAATACGTATTATTCTTGGTTATAACACAAAATTTTACAAGTACAACAGTAAAAAATTTAACATATTTTACAGAGGAACTCAAAAGATGAACTTGGACTTACCGAGTTTTAGTCAATCTTTGAAACCCTCAAAAGATAAAAATAATGGACAAATTTGAAGTACCAGATCAAGTTTTAAGCTCAAAGTTGTCGAGAGAACACATAATACACAAAAATATTTTGAAGTTTGATGCTAGAGAAGTGAAAATGACAAGAAATAATTATTAAAGATTGCTCAAAGACAACCACGGCCTTACCTTCTTCGAGTCTCAAGTGACATAGAGCAAAGAATGAGCTTGAGATGCCCGATAATGGTTTTCGACTACAAAGAAATCCATCACAGAGCTTGAAAGGAAAAAAATGGCAAAACGACAAGTGTTTGAGGTCACAAATCCTTGCAAAGGCTTTAAAATGCCTAGATTGAGCTCGAAAATTAGATTAATGGAGCCTACGGAAAAAATTGGCTAGGGCTTCGCTTGTAGAACCAAATGACCGAATGAACTAATGGTTAGGTTTTGAATATGTTTTACCCAACTCGCACGAATCCTAACTCATCCAATGAATTTAGATCAACGGTTCAAATCAAACATGACCAAAAAAAATTAATGATCAAGATTAATCAATAGAAGTGATGCAGATCCCAACTACCCTATAATGCGAGATTGAGGAACCGACGGCTAAGATCAAATTGGTATAGAGATCAACGGATGGGATGAAGTTCCACCAAGATCAATGCAAGCCACAATTTTATCTAACCCAATTGGTTAGGTTTAGAGTTACATCAATGCCACCGAAAAATCAAAGAAAGGGGTGAGTCATCATGGGAAGGGGTCAGCCCCAATTATTAAAAAAATTTCATTGCTTTGACCTTTGATAAAGGTCTAAGCTAAGTATGTGTCATGAGTTCATTCAAAGGGTTTTGAATCATTAAGACCATAATAATACTTGTCAAAATCCCGACACAATCATATATGCCATAGTAAATCAAAAGGTGAGCAAATAAATAATGATGTCTATGACATGATCATTACCAAAAGAGAAAAATAATGGTAAGGAGGTCAAGGTTTTCTTTACCTTAAACTTTCAAAAAATACCTAAACTCGCTAAGGGAACCTTGTACAAAGGGATAGGATATTCTTTGTGAACATGAATAGTGGTCCCACACAAGTAAAATTTGAATTATTTTCTATGTAAAGGAAATCAGAGGCATTATTTTACACAGTATGTAATTTTTGCATGCCATCACTAGAGGACTGAAACAGAGATAAAGAAAAATTTATCATTGCACGTGGAGGAATAACACAAGTGTCACATCATGTAGAAGAAGACAAATATCATGCACTTGTAAAAGAATACTTGCACATCAAGCAAGGGCTAAAATTAGCCAAAATATTCACCCAAATTTATTGTAATAGAAATAAAGCAGTCAATTACACTTTGACTAAGTGTATTTTTGGAACTAAGGCTATTATTGCCTCTTTGTAAAAGCATGGTTATTTTATTCCTTTATTTATTCATGATAAAATCTAAAATTATCATGCATTTGGAGTTCGGACTACAACCTTTTTGGGAGGCTTGGGTGAATTATTTTTGCTATATATTGTGTGCATTGGCAAAGCACGAGGACTTTTGGATGTCGAGTCTTTGAAGCAATTTTTGCCATTTTTTCCCTTGAATGAGAACCATTTATTGCATTTCTAATTATTTGCAGTGGTGGGTATCTTTTTATTAGCTCTTGCAAATGTTAATTTTCTGAATTAGTTATCTTACCTTGTTACAAATTTGGTGTTGTATGCATAGTCTTAGTGTGCATGTTATCTTGTTGTGTTGTTTTGATTTATCCCTCAACACATAAGTGTTTTGCCTTAGGATTTAGCTGAAACCCATTGGTTTGTGCTCCTTTAATTTGTTTCTCAGTAAATTTTGCATGTAATCAGTCAAAGCCCTCAATAATTTTGGTGTATCACCCCATTTAATTTCAGTTACAACTATCTTTTTACCCTTAAAATTCTAAAAAAAAAAAGTTTAGGATACATCAATAAGTAACCGGCCTTGATATCGGAGACTCACCTCAACAATAGGTATACCCAAAAACTTGAGGTGTTTCCATTGTATCTACAGAAGTGAGGGAATAAAGCAAGCTTAGAACCCTTGTTGTTATCCCTCAACTAGGGTACACTTCTAAGAGATAATGAGGTTCTTTCGCATGACTCCAATTTTTTTTGTGCCACCATGTAAAGTTTCAAATGCATTGGTTAGGACCATATGTTGTAACTTATATACTTGATTTAGGAGCTTTCGGTTACGGACATTGGATGACACATGGTTTCTTGGTTATTTCAATGGGATTAGGTTGAAGCCCTACTATAAATAAGTCTTCTTGGTGTTTGTAATAAGGAAGTATTTCCATCATTAGATTAGATTTCCCTTATATGTGTTTCCTTTCATTGTTGCTATGCTTTGTCAATTTAGTTTAGTGTTTTATGTAATAAGCATGTTTGCGCGCTACTAACTATTTACTATCTAAGTGATTTTATGTGCGAGAGGATCATGCATAATTTTAGTGTGGGTTGGATCGAATTACAAAGATGAGAATTTTTACACCCTCTTGATACATGTTGGTTTGATTGAAGGCTTTTACGGAACTTGTAAAGAGGAGAAAAATATGTTATAAGTGTTGTGCATAAGGTGTTTTGAAGAAATTGAGTTGATTGAATACCACATAGGGAAAATGATCGTGTAATGTAACGTGAGGTAGGAAGTGGCATGGGAAACTACTTGGGATATGGTGTAGAGGTTTTATACTTCAATGCATGGAGGCATTTGGAGGAGGTGTGTGGTCGATTAGTATAATGTGCCGAAGGTTACGATTGCTGCAGACGCGAAGTGGAGTCGTGGAAGTTTTCAAAAATGGAAAGAGTACTTTAGTGAAAAAGTAACTTAAAAAGTGTGGGTCAAAGGGACATGAGGGTCATGGAAAAATTATAAATAGGGGTTGAGGGTATTCATTTGGATACCTTTCCTTTGAAGAAAAATTGTGCTATCGAGCAAGTAAAGTATGACAAAGCTTTAAATCGACGCAGATATTGCACCAACCAGAGGTGCATGAAGACTGTGTGAATCCTTGCAAAAGGGAAAGTTAAAAAGTCAATGGTAGGGCACTGAGAAGGAGGGTTGCATGCATTTGAAGTAGTCAGGATTTGCATAGCTTGGGTAGGAATAAATTTGGTAACGTAGAACACCTAGGTCACACAATTACAGTAAAATGGCACCAAAGACATAAAATTTGAGAACAAATAGACCTAAGGTTGTGGCAAAAGAACCCCTGGAGGAAATCTACTCAAAGATGCATTATCCCCTAGTGTGTTGAGGCTAGAAATCTAGAAATTGAATCTCACTCGAGGAAAAATCAGTGATTACAATCACCACACAGACGAGAATGAGAAGAAAATGAGGGAAGATTTGGAGAAAGTCCTCATAGGAATGGATGAGGTCGAAAACCCATTAATTGATGACTCTGTGAAGCGATAA
Organism: Taxus wallichiana var. yunnanensis; assembly: GCA_018340775.1. NCBI lineage: Eukaryota > Viridiplantae > Streptophyta > Pinopsida > Cupressales > Taxaceae > Taxus > Taxus wallichiana. Next base: position 935,080,109 of record CM031242.1, read on the forward strand.
TTGGAGAATACGGGTGTATTACAGTTGTGGGAGCTTCCTTTCTTCATCAAATTTGCACACCTCTTCCAGTGGTTGATGTTACGGGTTCATGAATATTTATTTTACTTCATAGGGAGAAGTATATGATTCATTGCTCAATTGATTGTGTCACAGGTCTAGGAATTACGGGAGAAGACATGGCCTTGGACTTGTGTGCTATAGAAAAATCAAATAACTTGCTACAAAATTGAGTTATGAGAAGGGTGGTAGGGCATAGACCATCGCGGATCTAGATGATCTAGCACTTAGGTTTTCCTCATGGCTAGTGAGTGGAAAATTGGGCGATTCTAAGTGCTAGATGGACATAAATAAGAAGTTTTTATATGTGGCATATAGAATTTCAAAAAGGGCACACTATAACCTAGCATAGTTTTTCGCAAATGGTATTATTGAAGAGGCAAAGTTGCAAAATGAAGGAGCCAAAATCACATGGGGATCAATTTTTCTATTGATCGTATTTTGGGAAATCAGGGTACCAAATGGGCCCGAGGATAACATGTGGGTTTACCCACCAGTACACCCATCCCCCGCAGTGTAGTTTATAGGGTATACTTGTGATGACACCATCAAAAGCACGTACAAAGCCTGGATTAATAAGTGGTATGACAGACTACACGAGCCATTTGAGAATGAATGACACATTACATGTGAGTTTCCCATAGTGGTCGGGAACAGGTCAAGTTTGTAGTAATGCAACATTTTAGCCTTGCTCAGTTCAGAATGGCTAATGGCGAGATGGGTCCATGGTGTAAACTTCCATTTGCATTCTCGGAAAAATACCTTAAGTACTCCATCAATAGGCTCAAGGATGTGCAAAATTTGACCTATGATGTAGATAAAGTTGATTTGGATCTGCACACATTGTGTGTAACTTACATATATGACTCCAAGTTAGCATACTTGGAGGTTTTGGAGCCAGACCTATTAGATCTGCACCCATAGGTAAATGTTACTATTAAAGGACTTATTAGTAGGGTGTTTGTGTAATTACAGCCAAATAATCAAGGAGGAGTCGAGGTGGAGGTTACTAACTCCACCTTCCCATAGCCAAGGGGAACATTGGTGTCACCTATTCAGAAGGCACGTGAGGAAGAAACACAGGAAGAGGAAGGAGATGAAGAAAAAGGTAAACTTGACACCTCACTAGAAGAGGATGTTTTATCCTCATAGAAATAGCAGTGGAGGCATGAGGACCTCTTAGCATGGAAACATTGAGAAGCATAAAACCAAACGCGCTAGAGTGGAGGTGGTCTCTAGTTCTAAGAAAGAGACAGATTCAATAGAGGAAGAAGACTTGGAGAATTTGGGCGCTTCCTTGCATGAAGAGTTAGAGAAAGAGTTTGAGGAATAGGGTAGGTGAGAAAATGAACAAGAAGAAGCACATGTGCATGAGAAGAAGAAGGCTTTGGTGAGAAGAAGGAAATGTAGACACCTAAATTCCACATTTGCAATCTTATTGCCAAAACGCACACAAATCACTCTCATTCTCACCAATTTCATTATAATTAGTGATTTCCATTAATTAAATAACATTTTTTACCACTTTTGTCAATTAATAATCACTTCATTGATCACAAAACATTATTCGCATTCGGGATGCCACTTTACGAGGAATCGTAAGTCAAAATCCTCTTCAAAACATATAATTAGCATTTATTAGCTAATTAAGCCTATTTTTCCTTTGTTTTGATGAATATACCCTAATATTGGCTCAAACCCCTCAAAATCACCCCACTTTCCTCCACAACATCTCAGTAAGCTTCAAAATCTTATCCTAGCCTCCTAGTTGACCCTAAGCAGTTGATTAAGGCTTCATACCTCTTAATCACTTGGTAATTCACTAATTATGATTAACAAAGCTTAATCATGATTAGCAATTCTAAATCTTCTTTGTACTTTTAGTCCCACATGCACCAAGATGCAAGTTTTCCTCAAAGGAAAAACTATAAATAAGACTAAGTACTACCTTCCAACTTTACACCATGCTTTTATTAGTAGCCTCATATAATACATATGTTAAAGAGCCTAAACTCCTTTAAGGATCCACATGCTCATCTTTTCCTAAAGCCTTCATTATGGTTAGTAGGAGGGTATCTAACATGACATTGTAGTCTTGTGTTAGAGATATCTCCTCACCATTTTTGGAGTAGAACCATTCCCAAATTGATTTCTCCTAGATCTATTTAGGTCTATGTTAGTTAATAAAACATACTAGTAGGCATGTTTAGATGTTAGATGTTAGTTTCATTTAATCTACATTGTTATGCTATTAAGATTTTATCATTGATGTTTCATTCCTTAGCTTTGCATTTAACTTTAGATCATTATGGTGTTGATCTTACTTTAAACTAGTTAATTTGTGTTAAAAGTTTGGGGTGTTATCATTTGGCACGCCCGGTGGGAGTCAAACCCCATTTGCATTCATTCTTAAGCTTTTAACATAGTTTTAAAAGTTTTAGATTTCAAGTTTTCTTAGATTAACTTCCAATTCTTAGATTAGATTCAAGTTTTTCTAGATTAACTTCAAAGCTTTCTAGCTTACTTTCAAAGTTCTTAGATTAAATTCAAAGTTTTCAAGCTTTTTAGAGTAGTTTTCAAAGTTTTGTAGATCAATTTTGTAGCTAGGTAGTTGTTTCAACTAGATTAGTGGTAGAAGTTGTGTTTTCATGTTCCTTACAGGATATAAGGAGGTGAAGCCCTATCAAAATTGCCTCAAAATACCAAAGATTGGATCTTTTTGAAGAAATTCTTCTCAAAATTTAGATTTTGGTCACCTACATATCTCTACATTGAAGAGTGTGCATGTGCATCAAGAAGTGCACCTATGCATTGAAACATGTGCATGTGCATCAAGAAGCATGCATGTGCCTCTCTGGACACACCTATGCAACACTGTAGTTTTGGTCTCTGAGTCAAGCCTGTGCCTGTGCATTAAGGTCTGTGCCCACACCTCTCTGGCCACGCCTGTGCACTATTGACTATGAAAATTTGACAGAGGTGCACCTATGCTTTCAAGCTTGCGCCTATGCTTCAAAGGGTGTGCCCATGCTTCAAAACCCTCACTGTGCACTAAAAGTCAAGCATGTGCACTTAGGTAAATTTCCTTCAAAGTTCATGATTTTTATTTCTAGTTTTTTAGGATTTCTTTCATTTTTAGAGGATTTTATTTGTTGTTTTTTTGTCAATTTACCGATTTTAGAGCAATGTTCCTAACAAAATTCACTTAGGGTTTGATAAGTAATATTTTTTAAAATTAGCTTAGGGTTTGAGAAGTGATTTTTCATACTTGATTTGATTTTGGAATAGGGTATGTATGCTCTTTCCTTGCACTTAGTGTGATCTTGGGAATCAAAAGCACTTCTAAACCACTTTTTCTATTTTAGAGTAAGTAAGAAAAATCATCATTCATTGATATGCTTGATCTTTTAGTTTAAGAGATTTTTCACTTGATAAAGAACCAAGGCTAAAATTTGTGTATGCTCTTCCCTTGCACCTAGTGTGATCTTGGGAATCAAAAGAAATTTTAGTCTTTCATTAAGAAGCACTTGGATTAATTGGGAATAAACCTTGTTTTACAAAGTTTTATGGTAGTTAGTTGATTTACAAGATTTTCATCTAGTTGGGTTATTTGTTGTGTATGTTCTTCTCTTGCACCTAGTGTGATCTTGAGAAACAAAAGCAACATTTAATCCTCTTTCTATGATATTGTGAATCTTTTTGAACTACTAACCATTTGTGTGAAGGACCTAAAACATTTGTCAAATAAATAAGGGCTCTTCAAACCAAAATCTAATATTCAAGTGTGATTGTAGGTTACCAAAAGGACTTCAAAAAACGTTAGGTCTAAAACATAACAAATACACAACAATCATCACATTGTATTTTTAGGTTTCAGTTAAGAGCTATGGCTCGACTACTTAACTAGGACATAACCCCTTTGGCATAAGCTTTAATCTATACTAATGGGGGTGGTCCTGGGAACCCTAAAGTAGTTCATGCGGGAGGGAACCTTGTGAAGGAAACAAGAAAGTGTTCCACACTACCGACTTGATTAGTATGCCTTGGTGAGATTAGAGTCAAATTTATTCTTATTCCATTTTTCTCCCCTTATGAAATCGTATAATTGAAAATCTTGCATTATCACAGTGATAGGAATACATCTACAAGTAAAGGTGGAAAAACACGATAAGTCATCCAACTCATCTTCGAACACCTCTTCATAGCTGCATGGATCCAGGAATTGCATAAATGCTCAAAAGAAGGTGTAGGTTTCAATATAGTGCACCGAGCTCCAAGGCCATCATATCAAGCTCATTGGCGAGTTACATTGGGAACTTGAGTTAGCAGAAGGAGATCGAGCTCTAAGGTTCAATCTGAGCCACGTTTTAAATAGACCAAGCTATCAGAGTTTCCCATTGAACTCGGAGCTAACAAAAATATTGAAATGATCCTGGTTTTGAGAGCATTGGTTCAAGCCACGGGAGGATCGTTGAGCTTGAGAAAATAACATGCAAGCATGGTGAACAAATTGTTCTTGTGAAATGGACAAAGCTCGGTGTAGACCTCATCGTAGTAGTGCATCGGGGCCAAGCTCGCAACACTTAGCAAGAAACAAGGAACAAGTTAGCTCACCAAGCCAACTTGGTGAGATGGAGGTCAAGCCATTGAGGGATTATTAGACCCTTATGGAAAGAGTAGAAGAAAATGGCCTAGACGGCCCAAATTGGTCTGGGACATTTGTGTCTCTGCGAGACCGAAATCACCGACATAGTAGGATGGCGACTTGAATGCAAAAAGGAAGGGTTTAATGGACCTCATGACCAGTCAACACAAAGAAAGGAATTATATGTGGGTGCATGAGGATAAAAGAGCCCGAGTCATGTGATGTAGAGAAAGGAGGCCCACATGGTCCAAGTACCAGGGACGTGAATTCCCGCCGAGGAAAAATTGCCACATAGAGTGCGTTACATGAAAAGGTAGACTTCGGTGGCCCAAGCGGTCCAAGTATCATGGGGACATGATTTCCCTAAAAACCCACAATAACCATGTTCCAAAGGAAAATTGGTTGATTGCGGATCGTGAGAGCCTACGTGGAACATCCCAACCCTAAACTTCAAATAGGCATAACTTTTGACTCAGAACTCCGATTTTCACAAAATTGGACTTTTTGAAAGGGCTCGACATCCTCTACACCAAAAAAACTAGATTTATTATTTTTAATGAGGGTAGGTATGTGAAGATAAATAAACCTATCCAACTCTAGAAAATTAAATGCTTAGTCCCATAAAGTGTAAGAAATGCCTCGTAAACCCAAAATAGTTGCTCACACTCAGAGGACCATAACTTTTGCAATTCTCAACGGATTTTCAAAAAAATTAGTCTCGTTAGAATCATGACTCGAGACCAATGCATGAGAAAACAAGAAATATGGAAATTGATGATGATTTTAAGGAAAATGTGTCAAGTTTTGAACAGTGATTTTATTAGTGGTTGGAGAGGCATTTAATGAGCATGGGTTGTCATTTCTTTCTGTTATAGGTTATGGGACACCTTGAGATTGATTTTTTATCCTACAAAATTGACAAGGGCAATTTGTAGGTAACTATACCAAAAAATTTGTTTTGGCCCCTAAGGAGTTGATGATAATTTGAAAGAAGCCCAAAACTCCTTTCAAAAATCAAATTGTTTCAGGACTTAGCCATTTTCTACTTATCCTTTGGTGCAACAAGTTGTATGTCGACACTCTAAAAAATGTGCCTTTTTTAACAAGGTGTCATTTCATTCATGTCGACATCCTAAAAAAGCGTGCCTTTAAAATCCTTAGGCGCAGAAATTGTTATGTCAACATCCAAAACATTGCCCTTTAATTACCCTTTGGCGCTGGAAATGATATGTTGACATCCGGAAATGTGTGCTAAACATTTTTCTGCTGCACTGGAAATGTTGTGTCAACATCAATAAATTTGCGTTAAGGCACACTTTTCCTCATGTCGACGCTCTAAAAATCATGCCAAAAGAAGTTGGTGAGGTCATAAATGTGAGTTTTTCTATAAATATGCACCGACACCTATCATTTTCATGAATTGAAAATTGTGAAAGGTATTTTCTCTACGCACCTGTCAGCCATCCTTATCAACCCCGTGCCATTTTTGAGCTTGTGGACCCCACATCATTCTTCATATTTTATAAATCTAGGTAAGTGGCTCCTCTCCTTGTTGTTGTTTTTGTTTTTGTTGTGTTAGGTATTAGGGTTGGTGTAAAAAGATAAAATCTAAAGAAACACACCTAAAAATTATCAAACCAGTTGAAGCCCTTTTGCCTCTCCTTCTAGATCTACAAATCTGGAAGACCCCTACCTCTGAAGAAACCAAAAACCCATCTTTCCCTGCTTGTTGCCTTGCCCAAACAAACCCTCTCTTTACCATCTGACAAATCCAAAAGAGAGAGGAAGAGAAATCAAGAAATTGCCAAAATTATCAAACTGATTGAAACCATTGGCGCGTTGTTTTTTCGTGTTACACCTCCCAAAAGTTTGGCACACTTTATGCTAATATAACACAACCTTTTTCCGTGCCTAGTTAAAAGAACACTTAGTAGTTTTTGTGAAGGCTTTGGTGCCACTTTAACAACATCAACATAAGATGTTTTTTGCCGCTGCCACATGCTTTTTCCCTTGGCACTTGAATTTTCCTTGCAACATCTTTCGAAGTTGCGCTTTGGCGCACTTTAAACATGCAACAACAAATTTTTACATGCCTTTTTGATTGCAAAAGGTGCAAAAAATTTCCTTAACATCAACCTGTGCAAATTTTACCTTTAACCCTTTGCAAACATTTGTCATGTAACACCTCTCCAAATTACACCCTTTCCAACTTGGTGCAACTTTTCAGGTCAACACCAAGCGTAATTTTCTTCATGTTGACTTTTTTCATGTGCAACTTTAACTTGGCACAAAAATTTGTATGTTGACACCCCAGAAAGTGCGCCCAACAATTTTAAGCCCCTGTAACCTGTTGTGAACCTGCGCCTTGCGCCCTAAGGCTTATAATTGCTCGTTCTTCATTCTACAAGCTTTCATTATGAATAACATGATGGTTGACATGGCTCTTCTATGTTGGACCTCCTTGATTCTTCTTGCAGAACAACAACATCCATCCTTGAGCTCACATATGTCTTCATCAAGCAAGAAACCAACTAAAGCTAAAGCTAAAGCTAAGCAATCAGAACAAGAGATGAAGTATAAGTATCAGAGAGTCAGAATGCCTGACTCATATGTAGAGTGTAGCCTTGACATCAGAGACTCTGAGCTGGGTCATATTGACATGGATGATTTTGGGTAAGGACCACCAGGAAAGCAGTGGCCCATGGATGAATAAATTAGTAGGCAGTGGATTGCACTTTGCAGTTGGGCTTCGGTGAGTGCCGTAAATAATGAGTTTATCATGTTGGTTTTCGGTGTTATAACAAAGACACTAGATGTGTCGAAGAAAAACACAAGATGATCATCGACCTCACAACTCATCACTTTGAGATGATCCTAGGCATTCCTCATCATAGGAAATATGTAGAAATAAGTATCAAAGACTGCAAGAAGGCCTGGGATGATAATGAGGATAAATGCATGCAGATGATGAATGAGCTTTATCTAAAGAACAAGAAGCCGGTGAGTAGATGGCCACAAACCATCCACCGTAGTGACTTCAATGAGGAGTTGAGTGATACAATCACCTTCTTAAATAGAGTATTTGGGCTCCCTGATGCCCATTATTTCCACAAGTGGATGCTGAGGTACCTGGAGACCATGAGCAAGAATGCACCTGATCAACGTTTTTGGCTGGGGTAAAATCATCAGTGACACCATCTCCCAGCAGCTTCAACAAGTTCTAACAATTGGGAAGTTCTACATGAATTCCTACGTTGTATACGTTGTTGCGTCGAAAGGGATTTCGTAGGGTTAGCTCGAAATGGGGTATGGCCCCAAGTCAAGATATATGAGTTCTACCAGAGCTAAGGCTCGAGGCCAGCATCTCAGTTCTCTAAAATTAATGATGCCTTCTTCTATGAGGTAATCTACTTGCTGAGGCCAAACATGAGACACGGTCGGACCAGCCCGAGTGTGATTGCTACTACAAAGAAATGGGGAGCGTTGTTCACACAATTCCCCACATTCACATACCTCAGAGCTATGAATTTTGAGGGAGAACCAACAAAGCTGCCAAGGTTTGTAGGGCTGAAGCTGATCCTCTTGGAATTGTCAAGGCAGCTAATCACTTATCATGAGAAGTGCATGAAAAGAAAGAAAGGAGGAACTCCATTCCCCCTTATAGTTGGCTGATACACCTACCCCACACTTACCAAAGCATGGGAGATGTATGTTGAGCTAGAGTTGTTGAATTTAAAGCACAACTTCCCAGCAAGGCCGACCTTTGACTGCGGAGTTACCTCCCAAAGGAAAAAATTGATCCCATCCATGTTCCCGAGATCGAGGACATTTGGATCGACCTGACACATGAGATAGACATCAGGTGAAAGGATCACTCCCGACTGGCTCTGGAGGAGATCATCCACTATGGCGTTGCCATTGTCCCAAAGGAATTCCAAGAGACTGATCAAGAAATTGATCAGGTTTACCTTGACACAGATGGGGATGATTGGCCATTCGTGGAGATCGACAGAGCCAAAGCGCGAAAACCATTCAGGAAAGGGTTAAGCCCACATTGCAATGCACCAAACATTGGTGTAAATAGAATGGTCTCACCTACCTCGGAGTTGATTTCACTACTTCTCCTTTAGGTAGAGCACCTCCAAGACCGGCCCATGTGCCGAAAAGGAAAAGGAAAAGACAAAGGAGGTGAATCAAGTAAACAAGAAGAAACTCTGAAGGCCTTCCTTCTACTTCTGAGAAGCAAGTAGTCGACCTGGTGTCTCCAGGTAAAGAAGAAACAATAGAGGTTTCAATGGATACATCCACCCAGGATGTTATCACAACTACAACTGCAGAGGTACCCATGTTCCTTCTTCCATTTCTTCTCCTCCTCCCTTGTCATTGAAGCATCTATTCCTATGGATGTGTCTTCTCCTCTCCCTTCCTCCCTTCCATCTCCCACCTCTTCCATCTTCTCCTCTCTTCGTGGATCTGTCACCCAAGTATTCCCTCCATCCAATTGTAGATCCCTTCCATTTCCATGTCCTTCTCTTCTCCTGTAGTAACTCCAGGCCCCACAAGTAGTGGTGCATTGGACTCCTTATCAATGCCACCACCAAGTGTTTCAACACACTTCCTGAGGCCTCTATAGTTGCTCCCCCTCTCACTCTCATTTCTTTCTTCTATTTCCTCTACTCCCACTCCCATAAGTCCTGGTTGGATTTTTGACCATCTGAGTCTAGCATAAGAGGAAAGTTCCCATTGCAGCCATGGATTTCTCTGTCATTCCGAAGAAGGGAACCAAGAAGTAGAAAGTGATAACTCACTTTTCTAAAAGCACTTTGGGGAGAGAGTCATGGAGATAGCTTACCGGACCCCACCAAGAGAAAAGAGGATCTGTCTCCCATAGACTTCACGGTGACTCAAGTCACAATGGGGACCTCATCTGAAAGCCTGTAAGGGGAAGCCTTGTCTGTTGTGGATGCTCTCTGCAAGAAGCTCCAAGAAGAAAAAGAGGAGAAAAGAATACTCAAGAACAAAACAAACATCTCCTACAAGCATTGCAGAAAATGGGCAACGCTCCTCCTGTAATGCTTGCCGAACCCATTCAAGTTCTCAGTCAAGAGAAAATAAATGAATATGTTAAGATTGGTGAACAAGGTGCATGGTAGTATCATCCTGGATTGAGTGAATCCTTAGAGATGGTGAAGAAATGATTGGGAAATTCACATTGCTCTATCAGGATATAACTCAAGCAAATAAGGAGCTACAAGTAGTAGCAAGTTCCCTCTCTCGAAGAGTTGGATAACGCCAGGTTGCAGCATGAAACATTCCAAACCATGGTTAACTACTCAGCTGATGACCTATTGAAGGTCGGTGTTATCGATCACCCGTGCACATAACAAAGCTCTCATTGCTTTAGATTACCGGGTTGATCAAATGGAATATATCCTGGAGAGAATAGATAAAATCAAAGATGAAGCCCTGGATGCATGATACAACATGGAGCAGATAGTTACAAAAATGTCTCCAGGGATGCTCAGTGAATCATATAACTTGAGGGAAGTAGATGATACATTCCAGTGCTTCAAGGCTATCATCACTCAAGGTTTGGCACCAGAGGTCACTTTTGACCGAGAGTCAATCAATAACCTCTTGGCCTACCATGACTTCATTGGCTTTTTGATCGATGCATGCGAAACTTTTACCGAGTTACCTGACAAGCTCAAGAATGAGAAAGAAACTTGTGAAGTCATTGGTGACCATTTTAAAGGTCCAGATCATGATCAACTTCAAGTGATGATCAGCAAGTTTATGGAATATCGAGCGCAGTGTCACATCGACTCTCCTGATCAAAAGCAAGACACCAAGTTTGAACAAAGGGATGATGAGGAGTAGTTTCTCCTCTGGTGTATGCATTGATCATTTTTGTAAAATATTTAAAAAGCATGTTGGCATTTATGATGACATCATCCATGTTGCACCATGGGATGTTGCCATCCAAAAACTTGCCCAAAGTCAACTTTTGACTTTTTAGATATTTTGTAAATATCTTGTAAGATATTTTGTAAGTAGTTGGTTGGTTTGCTTTTGTCTTCTTTCCTCTTCTCCTTCTATAAATACTTGAATACTTGTTGTATTAGGAGGTGGACATTTTTGTATGAAAAAGAAGTGAGGAGAGAAAGACTTTGTGTTTTCTTGTAACAGAAGAAATATTAATACATATGTTCAGACTTTGTGCTTAATGTATGTGTTATTTGCATCAGATCTTTCTTAAGTTAGATCTATGTTTTTATTTTGTTGGATTCATTCCTACTATTGTCATATGTTCATCAGTATTGCTTTAATTGTTTATGCAAGTAAGTTTGGCTCTGTTTACTACCAGCCCAAAGCATAAACCTTTGACCTTTTCCATCTTGGAATTCATTTCTTTTCTTCCTTCAGATCTACCCTCCTCCATTCCTTCCCTCCTACCTTTTTGTTCATTGTTGGAACTACCTCTACTGGGATGAGATCCCAAACCCCCTGAAGTTAGAATAGTGTAGATTTGCATAGATTCCTACTTGATAGATTAGCAATAAACCTAGTTTCACTTTGTTGTCTCAAAGAGGGGCTATGCCCTGCACACTGTTGGCTTGTTTCCCCATGACCTGCCTAAACAGTTTTTGGACCAACAATTTTTGGTGACTCTACTGGGGATCGAACTAAGGAAATAACTAAAAAACTGTAAAAATCACTACCAGATTGCAAATTTTAACTCTTTGTTAAAAATTAAAATTTTTGCATAAGTGATCAAAACTGAAAATTTCCTTATACAAATCCATAGATCTGGACCAGATAGAAACTTTTAGTTTGCTGAGTTTTTACAAAAACTTGTATATTTTAGTAGATCTGAGATTCTGACATTTATGTTATTTTCAAAACCTTGCAAAATTTAGGTCAAAGATCCGAAAATCAGCTTTCTAAATTGACCCACTTTTTATCCTTATTAATCTTTGTTAGAAAACCGCAATCGGTTGTTGTTATTAAAAAGGGTAAAATTAAATATTGAAAAAGTACATGCTGCTGATTTTTGCCAGAAAAATCAGAAAATCAGCAAGTATAAACAAAAAGATTGTTGTAAATCTACTCTAATTGTTGTAGATCTGAATGGGTACGCTGGCGGGTGAACCATTTACTCTCATAGAGAAGAGCTCATGGGGAAGTTGATCCAATTTTTGATCTACTTGAAGGCACAATTTCAAGTATCACTCCAGCATGATTCACATCACTAAGCTCAATGGATCGATCAGCAAGAAGTGCCTCACCTCCACGAAAGAGCCAGATTTCACAAGGGTGCCTCGACATCAACTTGTAGTGCTCTTTTGCTAAGTGGAACCACACTCCCTACTCATGTTATTTTTCCTACTTTTCAAATGGCAAAAATCTACCTATACCATGGGGAAATGCCATGGGTCCTCTAGCACTGCCGCATCCAGTCCACCCCCTCCCTCATGGAAATCACAAAAATTTCTTGAAATTTGATGGGAGTGGAAATCAAAGCATGAGACGCGCATATAGCTACGTTTATTATGTCATGTAACATTCTAGATGTGACTCATGAGGACATATCGGTACATCTCTTTCTGGAGACCTTGCAAGGGCCTACAGCAGAATGGTTCCAACATTTACCAGCTGCATCCATCACCATTGGCCACATTGCGGACTACATTTGAAGATAGATACAAACCTTCAGAAGATGCATTTGCGTTATTATTGTCAAATCACTCACATGAAGAAGGAGGCCAATGAAACCATGCATGATTTTATCACCCGATTCAATTCACTGATCAACCATGTGCCACTTGCCATGATGCCAACATTAGAGAATCAAAAGTGTTTCTTCTTGAATGCCATGAGTTTGAAAGTAAGTTTCTTACTTTTACAGAACAAATACCCACCTTGGTCCCTTGCTCAAGCTATGGCCATTCGGATAGAAGACAACCTTCTTATATCCGGTGAGTTAAGATGAGAGCCATCAAAATCAAAGGCTTCAACTTCTTCTCAGGCTACCTCATCAGATCCAACATTCCAGAAGATGGCGAATGACTTGCTCTCATTAAAGAAGCAATTGGCTCAAACATCATCTACTACTCCATACCGGGATATCCCATGGAGGAACTTCACTCCCAACAATGCCCCCAAAGGTTGCGTTTCCTCTTTGCTTCTCCAAGGTTAGCAATTGAAGCCCCTAGTTAATGCTTTGGTTGAAATCGAAGAAGATGATCCAAATTATGAAGAACCTTTGTCATCAAGGTGAAGATGATCAAGATGTCGGTGAACCGATTGGTGACTCTACTATTGGGTATATGGAATTTGAAGATGAGGAATCTGATGAAGAAGAGGGTACCCAAGGGTATGTGAGTGGACAATCATACGTAGTTTTCACTCACTCACAAGGAAAAGAAGAAAAAGGTTGCTCTTTGAAAAAAAAAGGAAAAGGTTGTGGTAACTCCTCCTCCAACGATCGCTAAAAGAGGTAATCCCCTTCCTACTCAACCTCTATTAAACCTTTTGTAAAAAAATATTTTCCTCTATTTCTCCTCCAATTCAGCCTTCCTCCAGTCCCATAAAGACTAGTAATCCTCCTCCACAAATGTGAAACAAAGGACTCATTCCTTCGTTAGCTCAACCCTTGGTCGCATTTGATATAATTGATCATGCCAAAAAGACCAAGATCAGATGTCTGAAGTTGAGTACCTTCAGTCCAACCCAGAGCAGCTTATAAGATTAACTAAGTATATCCAAAGTCAGGCTATCATCCCTCCTCCCATTTCCCCAAAAGGAATTCTTCCCATTCCTCCTACGTCTCACGTAAAATGTTGCCTCGACTTCCACATCGGGGAAAATTGAACCTTTTTACCTATCTCTCCTGATCAATGGTCATAAACTAAGTAACTGTATAATTGATTCTGGAGCTTCTGATAATGTTATGCCAGCAAAGGTCACCCATGCTTTGGGCCTCACACTTACTAAACCTTTTGGTAGATGCTACTCCATGGAAACCAAGCAGGTACCATTGATTGGTCAGATCAAGGATGTAGTTTGCATTCGTGGCACATTTCTGAGAAAAGGGTAAAAATGACTATTCTCGTAGTTGATATTCCAGCAGCATACGGGATATTGCTAGGGAGGAGATTTTGTAAAGAAGTTGGTGGGGAAATTCATATGGACTGGTCCAAAGCTAGGATTCCTATCAAAGGGGTGATGCAGACATTGGAACTAGAATCACAAAAGAAATATCTAGTCACCAACTCTGATGACCCTAAGGCTCATATTCTTTTGAATCATTAGGGATGGGGAACTACTTCTATCCACCGACTCAGATAGAATGGACATTCTCATCCAAAAGGAGGATCTCAACAAAGTATGGACATTGCAGTTTGATGGTAGTTGTGTGACAAGTGGATGCGTGTGGGGCTGTTCTAATATCTCTGAAGAGGAGATTTTCCCTTTTTCTTTCAAGTTGTAGTTCTTCAATACAAATAATACTACCAAGTATGAATCCTTGTTACTTGGCATGCAAGCTGCAAAAGAGAAAGGAATCAAGAATCTAAGAGTGCAAGGTGATGTTGAGCTAATTGTCAATCAGGTAAAAGGGATATATCAAGTAAAAATGACCGACTCAGACACTACCACAATGCGTATGGGATAACATCAAAGAGTTTGATGCTTTCTCAATCAAAGTAGTTCCATGAGCTCAAAATGACATGGCTGATTCATTGGCCATCTCAGCCTCTCTCATGCTCCCTCACCCAGGGTTAAAAATAGATACATATACCATTGAGGTGGTTTTTCACCCAAGTGTGCCAGATAATTCACAGCACTGGCAAGTGTTCAATGATGACAACCAACTTATCACCTTTTTGGAGAAAGCTGACAATTTCAAAGAACTTCATTTGATGGATCAACTTCTACATGTCGTGAGTCTCTCACCGGTCAAGCACATGAATCTGAAAAAGATACAAGTGATACAACTCAAAGGAAATAAGATTCCTAAAGGTTTGGTTTCCTTAGAATGATTATTTGATAATCATGACCATTTTGTCAAGAAAAAGTGACAGGATGATCCTTCCTCTTCTCCGGAAACTGAATCCATCAATCTGGGTACTATGGAACATCCTCATTCCATGAATATCGGGAAGTGTTGTACGCCCGAGGAAAAGTGAAAATTCGTTAAGTTGCTGAAAAAGTACATGGATGTGTTAGCATGGTCTTATGTTGATCTAAAGTCTTTCAAGCCAAAGGACATTCGGCATGACATTCCACTCAAGGATGATGTCAAGCCTTTTCATCAAAAGCAAAGGCATTACAACCCCAAAATCTCAGGTACCATCAGGCTGAAATTCAGAAGATGTTGGATGCAAGAATTATTTTTCCAATTCATCACAAGTACCTGGGTTACAAATATTGTGCTGTGTGGAAGAAGAATGGTGAGATATGCATATGCGTGGACTTTCGCAACTTGAACTAGTCATCCTTAAAAGATAACTATCCACTGCCGATAATGGATCAAGTGCTACAGGTAGTAACCGGTTTAGAAATGTTGTCTATGCTTGATGGTTTTTTAGGTTACAATCAAATTCAAGTCACACCTGAAGATCAGTTCAAAACAAGCATTCACCACTCCTTGGGGTACCTTCACCTATAGTAGAATGTCATTTTGGTTTGATCAATGTCGGTGCTACCTTCCAATGAGAAATGGACTTTGCATTCAAAGGTATGATGGGAAAAGTCATCGTAGTTTACCTAGATGACCTGACCGTGTTCTCCAAAAGATGAAGTGATCACTGCGATCATTTGGAACAAGTCTTGATTAGATGCCGAGAGCATGGAATTTCACTAAATCCCAAGAAGTCAATTTTTGGGGTCACCGAAGGAAAGCTGCTAGGACATGTCATCAATAGAGAAGGAACTAAGATAGATGTTGAAAGGGTCAAGGCTATTCAGAGCCTTACTTTTGCCTACAAGCAAGACTGGTGTTCACTCTTTCTTCTTGAAAAGGTAAATTTTCTTAGACGCTTTGTTCTGATTTTGTTGAGAAGACTCATCATATATCTAATATGATGAAAGGGTCCCAAACATTTGATGGAGTGAGGAAGGTAGGACATCATTTGAAGACATAAAAACCTCTCATCACTCATGCTCCCTATTCTAGTGTGTCCTGACTTTAGCAAAGACTTCATCATGTACAGTTATGCATCTGCGCATCTTATGTATAGCTATCTTGATGCAAAAGAACTCGAGGATATTGAATCCCGATTGCTTTCATGAGCTCTCCTCTTAAGCCTCATGAACTGAAGATGTCACAATTGGAAAAGCATGCCTTTTCCATGGTAAAAGTAGTCAAAAATTTCCGCTACTATATTTTGAATTCTCATACAGTAGTGTTGGTTCTGACATGGTTGTTAAGTCTATCTTGACTCAATAGGAGTTAGGGAGCTTACGAGGGAATTGGATCGCAAAGGTCCAAGAATATGACCTAGACATCAAACCAACCAAGTTGGTAAGAGGTAAAGGCCTGTGTCAGCTAATGGCTGAAAATAAAGACTCAAAGGTACCTGAAGAGAAAGTTGATCACATTGATGGAGAACAAAATGAACTAGAGAAAGTGGATTCTTTTCCCATGGTTCTATTTGTCACAACCAATGACGATGAATGGTATTCTGACATCACATTCTTTCTCACCTATGGTGAGTGCCCAACTCACCTAACCATAAAGGAAAAGTGAACGGTGAAGCTCAAGAGCCGCAAGATATGTCATATGGGATGATGGATTGTACAAACGTGGAATTGATGGTGTTTTTCTACGATGTGTTGATAAGCCATGCAATAGGTAAAATTGTTGGAGATTTTTCATGACTCAACCTGTGGTGGTCACTTCTCCTCATCCGTGACAACACATAAAATCATTCGGGCTAGGTACTACTGGCCGACGCTATTTCAAGATACTGACCACCTAGGTAGTGAAATGTGAACTTTGCCAACAGTTCGTTGGCAAACCAAAGTTAGTTGTGTTTCCCCTCGGGCTGTCATCATTGATGAACCATTCAGACAATGGGAATTGATTTCATTGGAGCACTCAATCCTCAATCGAGTGTTGGACATAGTTACGTCCTAACAACAATGGATTACTTCACAAAATGGGTGGAGGCCATACCTATCAAGCATGCCACTTCTGAAGTTGTTTGCAACTTCATCAAAGAGAATATTATTGTGAGATTTGGCATTCCACATAAAATCATTGTTGATAACGCTTCTAACTTCTCTTCACGGGAAGTAATTGGTTTTTGTTATGGATATGGAATAACCTTGGCTCATGCTTCTGATTATTATCCTCAAGGAAATGGTTAGGTAGAATCCAGCAACAAGAACCTGGTGACTATCATACGGAAGCTAGTTGATGAAAACCAGTGGTCCTGGCACAAATCATTATATGATGCTTTGTGGGTGGATCGTATCACTCCAAAGAGGTCTCTGGCATGTCACCTTTCTAGGTGTTATATGGGATCGATGCTGAAATCCCTATCTCTCATAGAACTTCCTGCTCTGTGCTTGGCTCGAGCAATTGAAGATGAAACTTTTCAAAATTCTCTTGAAAAGAGGATTATGTACCTAACGGAACTTGAAGAAAAGTGAGTGAAAGTGGTTGAAAAGATCACTGAACATCAGAATCAAGTTAAGAGGTTGTTGACAAGAAAGCTAAGCAAAGAGATTTTCAAGTGGGAGATCTTGTTCTTTTGTGGGACAAATGAAGAGAACCGAAAGGTATGCATGGGAAGTTTGACTCTCTTTGGAGAGGGCCATACAAGATCAAGTAGCTCAATGGAGAGAATAGTTTCTATCTCTCATATCTGGATGGAACCGAGCTCCCACTTCCCTATAGTGGGCAGCACCTGAAGATCTTTAGGAAGTAGAGCTTGCTCTCTCTTCTTTGTAATTTTATTTTCGTTTTGTGTTTTGCTTTGTTGTGTGTTTGCTTTCTATTTTTTGTGTTCCCTTTCTTTCCTTTTTGGTCACCCTTGTTTTTGACTCTCTATAACCCAATGGATAGGCACATGAAAATGGGATTCTCTACCCTTAAGTTTCACTCAAAGATAGTCCCAGAAAGAGCAACTATTATCCTACAAAATTGATAAGGGCAATTTGTAGGTAACTATACCAAAAATTCTGTTTTGGCCCCCTAAGGAAGTTTGATAAACGTTTGAAATGAAGCCCAAAACTTCCTTTCAAAAATCAAATTGTTTTAAGACTTAGCCATTTTTGCTTATCCTTTGGCGTACCCATCTTGCATGTCGACATGAAAAAATGCACCTTTCAACTAGGCAATTTTTCATTGTCGACATCTAAAATGTGCCCCCTTTAAAATCCTTTAGCGCCAAAATTGTTATGTCAACATCCAAAACATTGTGCCCCTTTTACCCTTTGGTGCTGAAAATGTTATGTTGACATCTAAAAATGTGCTAAACATTTGCTAAGGTGCTGGAAATGTTGTGTCGACATCAATAAATTTGCACTAAGGCACACTTTTCCTCGTGTCGATGCTCTGAAAATCATGCCAAAAGAAGTTGGTGAGGTCATAAATGTGAGTTTTTCTATAAATATGCACTCGACACCTGTCATTTTCATGAATTGAAAATTGTGAAAGGTATTTTCTCTGTGCCTGTCAACCATCCTTATCAACCCCCACGTGCCATTTTTGAGCTTGTGGACCCCACATCGTTCTTCATCTTTTATAAATCCGGGTAAGTGGCTCCTCTCCTTGTTGTTTTTTTTTTTTTTTGTGTTAGGTATTAGGGTTGGTGTAAAAAGATAAAATCTAAAAAAACCTAAAAATTATCAAACCAGCTAAAGCCCTTTTGCCTCTCCTTCCAGATCTACAAATCTGGAAGACCCCTACCTCTGAAGAAACCAAAAACCCATCTTTCCCTGCTTGTTGCCTTGCCAAACAAACCCTCTCTTTTGCCATCTGACAAATCCAAAAGAGAGAGGAAGAGAAATCAAGAAATTGCCAAAATTATCAAACTATTGAAACCATTGGCGCGTTATTTTTTCATGTTACACCTCCCACATGCAACTTTGCACCAATATAACACACTTTTCAAACAAAAGAACACTTAAAGCTTTTCCACATGGGGCAGGCACCACTTGCACAACATCAACATAAGATGTTGTGTGCTACAAAATCCGCGCACTTCACTTTTTCCCATGCAACATGCAACATCTTTCAAAGTTGTGCTTTTTTGCACTTTAAACATGCAACAAAAAATGCTTTTTTAAGGCCTAAAATTTTTGCTGCATTTTTCCATGTAACACCATGTTAAATCAAATAACATTGTACCCTTTCTAATCCTTGTGCGCAACTTTTCCCAGGTCAACACCAAGCGTAATTTTCTTCATGTTGACACTTTCTAAACTTGGCACCAACTTTTTCTCATGTCAACATTGGCACAAAAATTTTTTCATGTCGACGACACCCCAGAAAGTGCTGCTAGTAATTTTAAGCCCTGCTGACTCTTTGTGAACCTGCACGCCTTGCCCTAAGGCTTATAATTTCTTGTTCTTCATTCTGTAAGCTTTCATTATGAATAACATGATGGTTGACATGGATCTTCTATGTGTTGGACCTCCTTGATTCTTCTTACAGAACAACAACATCCATCCTTGAGCTCACATATGTCTTCATCAAGCAAAGAAACCAACTAAAGCTAAAGCTAAAGCTAAGCAGTCAGAACAAGAGATGAAGTATAAGTATCAGAGAGTCAGAATGTTGACTCATATGCAGAGTGCAGCCTTGACATCAGAGACTCTGAGCTAGGTCATATTGACATGGATGATTTTTGGGTAGGACCACCAAGAAAGCGAAGTGGCCCATGGATGAATAAATTAGTGGGTAGTGGATTGCACTTTGCAGCTAGGCTTCTAGTAAGTGTCATAAATAATGAGTTCATCATGTTGGTTGCTCGATGTTATAACAAAGACACTAGATGTGTCGAAGACAAAGAACACAAGATGATCATTGACCTCACAACTCATCACTTTGAGATGATCCTGGGCATCCCTCATCACAGGAAATATGTAGAAATAAGTATCGAAGACTACAAGAAGACATGGGATGATAATGAGGATAAATGCATGCAGATGATGAACAAGCTTTATCTGAAGAACAAGAAGTCGGTGAGTAGATGGCCACAAACCATCCACCGTAGTGACTTCAATGAGGAGTTGAGTGATACAATCACCTTCTTAAACAAGAGTATTTGGGCTCCCTGATGCCCATTATTTCCACAAGTGGATGTTGAGATACCTAGAGACCATGAGCAAGAATGCACCTAATCAATGCTTTTGGCTGGGGTGAAATCATCAGTGACACCATCTCCCAAAGTAAGCTTCAACAAGTTCTAACAACTGGGAAGTTCTACATGAATTCCTACGTTGTATACGTTCTTCGCATCGAAAGAGATTTCACGGGGTTAGCTCGAAATGGGGTATGGCCCCAAGTCAAAATATATGAGTTCTACCCAGAGCTAAGGCTCGAGGCCAAGCATCTCCTAGTTCTCTAAAATTAATGATGCCTTCTTCTATGAGGTAATCTACTTGCTGAGGCCAAACATGAGACATGGTCGGACCAGCTCGAGTGTGATTGCTGCTACAAAGAAATGGGGAGCATTGTTCACACAATTCCCCACATTCACATACCTTAGAGTTGTGAATTTGAGGGAGAACCAATGAAGCTGCCAAGGTTTGTGGGCCAAAGCTGATCCTCTTGGAATTGTCAAGGCAGCTAATCACTTATCATGAGAAGTGCATGAAGAGAAAGAAAGGAGGAACTCCATTCCCCCTTACAGTTGGCCGATACACCTGCCCCACACTTACCAAAGCATGGGAGATGTATGTTGAGCTAGAGTTGCTGAATTTGAAGCACAACTTCCCAGCAAGGCCAACCTTCGACTGCCGGAGTTGCCTCCCAAAGGAAAAAATTGATCCCATCCATGTTCTCGAGATCGAGGACATTTGGATCGACCTGACACATGAGATAGACATCAGGTGAAAGGATCACTCCCGACTGGATCTGGAGGAGATCATCCACTATGGTGTTGCCATTGTCCCAAAGGAATTCAAGAGACTGATCAAGAAATTGATTAGGTTTACCTTGACATCAGATGGGGATGATTGGCCATTCGCGGAGATCGACAGAGCCAAAGCACCGAAAACCATTCAAGAAAGGGTTAAGCCCACATTGTAGTGCACCGAACATTGGTGCAAACAAAATGGTCTCACCTACCTCGGAGTTGATTTCACTACTTCTCCTTCAGGTAGAGCACCTCCAAGACCGGCCATGTGCGAAAGGAAAAGGAAAAGACAAGGAGGGAGAATCAAGAAAGAAGAAACTCTGAAGGCCTTCCTTCTACTTCTGAGAAGCAAGTAGTGACCTAGTGTCTCTAGGTAAAGAAGAAACAACAGAGGTTTCAATGGATACATCCACCCAGGATGTTATCACAACTACAACTACAGAGGTACCCAGTGCATTCCTTCTTCCATTTCTTCTCCTCCTCCTATCATTCAAGCATCTATTCCTATGGATGTGTCTTCTCCTCTCCCTTCCTCCCTTCCATCTCCCACCTCTTCCATCTTCTCCTCTCTCATGGATCTATCACCCAAGTATTCCCTCCATCCAATTACAGATCCCTTCCATTTCCATGTCCTTCTCTTCTCCTGTAGTAACTCCAGCCCCACAAGTAGTGGTGCGTTGGACTCCTTATCAATGCCACCACCGAGTGTTTCAACACACTTCCTGAGGCCTCTACATTTTCTCCCCTCTCACTCCCATTTCTTCTTCTATTTCCTCTACTCCCACTCCCATAAGTCCTGGTTGGATTTCTGACCATCTGAGCCAGCATAAGAGGAAAGTTCCCATTGCATGGCCATGGATTTCTCTGTCATTCCAAAGAAGGGAACCAAGAAGCAGAAAGTGATAACTCACTTTTCTAAAAGCACTTCGGGGGAGAGAGTCATGGAGATAGCTTACCGGACCCCACCAAGAAAAAGGAGGATCTGTCTCCCACAGACTTCACAGTGACTCAAGTCACAATGGGGACCTCATCTAAAATCCTGCAAGGGGAAGCCTTGTCTTGCTATGGATGCTCTCTACAAGAAGCTCCAAGAAGCAAAAGAGGAGAAAAAAGATACTCAAGGAACAAAACAAACATCTCCTACAAGCATTGTAGAAAATGGGCAATGCTCCTCTCATAATGAACCACCGAACCCATTCAAGTTCCTAGTCAAGAGAAAATAAATGAATATGTTAAGATTGGTGAACAAGGCATAGTAGTATCATCCTGGATCGAGTGAATCCTCAGAGATGGTGAAGAAATGATTGGGAAATTCATGTGCTCTATCAAGATATAACTCAAGCAAATAAGGAGCTACAAGCAAGTAGTAGCAAGTGCCCTATCGAAGAGTTGGATAATGCCAGGTTGTAGCATGAAACATTCCAAACAATGGTTAACTACTCAGTTGATGACCTATTGAAGGTCGGTGTTATCGATCACCCATGTGCACATAACAAAGCTCTCATTGCTTTAGATTACTAAGTTGATCAAATGGAATATATCCTGGAGAGAATAGATAAAATCAAAGATGAAGCCCTGGATGCATGATACAACATGGAGCAGACAGTTACAAAAATGTCTCCAAGGATGCTCAGTGAATCGTATAACTTGAGGGAAGCAGATGATACATTCCAGTGCTTCAAGGCTATCATCACTCAAGGTTTGGCACCAGAGGTCACTTTCGACCGAGAGTCAATCAATAACCTCTTGGCCTACCGTGACTTCATTGGATTTTTTTGATCGATGCATGTGAAACTTTCACCGAGTTACTTGACAAGCTCAAGAATGAGAAAGAAACTTGCGAAGTCATTGGTGACCATTTTAAAGGTCTAGATCATGATCAACTTCAAGTGATGATCAGCAAGTTTATGGAATATCAAGCGTAGTGTCACATCGACTCTCCTGATCAAAAGCAAGATACCAAGTTTGAGTAGAGGGATGATGAAGAGTAGTTTCTTCTTGGGATCCATTGATCATTTTTGTAAAATGTTTAAAAAGCATGTTGGCATACATGATGACATCATCCATGTTGCACCATGGGATGTTGCCATCAAAAACTTGCCCAAGTCAACTATTGACTTTTTAGATATTTTGTAAATATCTTGTAAGATATTTTGTAAGTGGTTGGTTTGCTTTTGTCTTCTTTCCTCTTCTCCTTCTATAAATACTTGAATACTTGTTGTATTCGGGAGGTGGACATTTTTGTATGAAAAAGAAGTGAGGAGAGAAAGACTTTGTGTTTTCTTGTAACAGAAGAAATATTAATACATATATTCAGAATTTGTGCTTAATGTATGTGTTATTTGCATTAGATCTTTCTTAAGTTAGATCTATGTTTTTATTCTGTTGGATTCATTCCTATTATTGTCATATGTTCATCAGTATTGCTTTATTTGTTTATGCAAGTAAGTTTGGCTCTGTTTACTACCAGCCCAAAGCATAAACCTTCTGACCTTTCTGTCTTGGAATTCATTTATTTTCTTCCTTCAGATCTACCCTCCTCTATTCCTTCCTCCTACCTTTTTTTTCCTACCTCTTTTGGGATGAGATTCTGAAGTTAGAATTGTAGAACTACTCTCCAGTTTCACTTTCTTTGTCTCAAAGAGGGATGAGATTTCCCAAACCCTAACCGAAGTTAGAATAGTGTAGTATGAAATATTGTTGTGAATGCGCAATGAATTGTTAGACTTTGGAGAATTTTTTTCACCCTCTCTAGTATTTACTTTGCTCCCATTTTTCACACATTGGAAAGTTATTCTCATTCCCTCCTTTTCTAGTGTATCACCGTTTTAGTGTAGGATTTGTTTTCATGCACTCTCTCTCCCTGGTCCCTTGGAAAGTTAGATTAGGATTAGATAGTTTTCCTACATTAGAGTAGATTGTGGCAGGTAGTTTAGGAGCAAGAACCAGCTTTCTCTAGAGGTCTAACTCAGGTAGAAAGTCCCATAACTTGGAGATAGTACCCATATTACTCAATCACACCGTGAGCTCAAGAACACACACTTCTGAAAATTGGAGGGTGTTGTGATTCGGTGATACTTGATTACAGCAAACCAGTGGGATTGATCTAAAAATCAATTTTAACTAACAATTGTGCACACAGTTAACTTTGCTTTGTATTGATTTTTGATATAAAAATTGACTATTATATCCTTTTGTATTTTTAATAAAAGAATTAAAACTGAAATTACTATGTAAAAATAGAAAATAAAGAGATGAATCACCAGAAATTTAACACAAGAATTGATAACGGAGTTCGGCACTTGTGGCCTAAGTATCTAGAGTGCGGTTGAATGGGACTGATCTATTAAAATCTTGAAAATAAATCTTTACAAATATTTCTACAATAATCTGATCTTCTCATCACATTCCTTTTCCAAAAATAATAGGAGTCACTTTTTACTTCATCTCAAAATTCCTTCTCTAGCTCAAGTTATGAGCAAATCAATATTTCACACAGTCCCGGATGCCTGTACATATACAAAATAGCTCCTTTTATAATGTTTCTTCTCCTATGGCATGGCGGTCAAGGCATATCCTTTTGGTGGAAGGGATCATGGTTCAAATCCCACCTCCTATGCTGCCTCCCATGGGATTTATCCCACATTCCTAGCATTATGGATATGTAGGTGCTTTATATGGTAAGGTTTAGGCGCATTTGCAGTGTAAGGTGGCTTTTAAGGGATAAGGTTTGTTTAAATATGGAGGAAATATAGTATATAATGCATGGAAATTAGGAGATAGTATATAATTTAAATTTGGTAATTTGGATAAATTATATATGTGCAAATTTAATGGGATTTGGTATTATCCCTTAACAAATTCAAATATGAATAATCCCACATGTATCCCGTATTTGCAAACTGAAGCAAATATATACAGAAACTCTGCAATATAGATGTGAAGTAAAGGAGGCTAAGACTATTCCAAAAGCCACCTTTTTCTCTATCACCCATATTGTCCACATGGCAAATGTTGATTGGTCCACGTGTGTACGCACCATCTCTGCACATAGTATTGAATTCGCCAGTTGCCCGAAAATTTCAGTAGGCTATAACTTTTGCAAACGAACTTTGTTTCCTGCAAACGAGATATCGACGGAATCGTATAATTTTTCTCCACAATTTAAAAATGAGTACAACTTATTCTAAGAAGATCTTATATCAGTGTTTCTCGGTGAGGATCGTCTGCATCGGGGATAGAGGAATTTTTCTTCTCAATTACAACAAAATTGATGTGCACTTATTGTAAGTTTCAGCTTGTAAGAGGCTTTAAAATAGCACATCTAGTGACTCTAAAAGGGTAGAATCCACTAGTTTCAGCAGTCCAAACTCGGTAGATTTATGAGAAGAATCCAAACAAGGTCAAGAACTAGAGAGGAGGGACTATTTTTCTATCTATACTTATCCCTAGATAGAGCAAGAAGGGGAAGAAGAGCTCAAAGGTCTCCATCTCCACCAAATAGAACCTTATCAACACCTCCACCTAATAGGCCTTTTATTCAATCAACTAGATATCGACTAATCAGATGGCACAACAAAATGCCTATGTAAATGTAATCTGGATGCATCCCACTTGCTCTCAATGCACAAAAGTTAATTCTAGTTCTGACATTGAAGACCATTCCATATTTCACTGGAGAGAACCATACAAATCTGATTGACCACATCCAAGACATTACAAATGTCTATGCAATTCACAAAATTTCTAAAATATGCATTACAATTAAGTTGTTAGCATCCTCCTTTGAGGTAAAACTTTATATTGGTTCAAGAGTCTAACAGTATGGTCTATCCATAATTGGGACCATTTGTGCACAACCCTCCATAATCAATTTAGGGATAAAGCAGATAATTAGTCTCTATTGGAATAGTTGACAACAATCAATAGGGCTCCTAATGAATAGATGACCAATTTCAAATTCATATTTCAAAGGACATGGGATAGATTTTTTCTTTCTGTGAGACCAACAACTGAAGGTGCCTTTCTATACTTCCTAAAGGCTCTAAATTCAGCTATTATTGCAATGATGATACAATCTATGAGAGGTATAACTTTACCCATAACCTATAACATTATTATTAGAGCTGAAAATTGTTTGATTCAAGTTGGTAAAATTACACCTAGGCCACCTATGCCTCTTTATCATGAAATAAGAGCCCCAAGCACTAGTAAAGCACCTACATTAGCTCCCATTCCTTCTCCAAGAAATTAGAGTTTGACTGAAACTTCTACCTCATCTTCTAGCACCTCAAATGAGCTCCAAGAAGTCATGAAGCAATTACAAAACCTAGGTAATGAGTTGGTGACAATTAAGAGGTAGAAAGCTCAAAATTTTAGATTTTATCAGACTTCACACCCAACCCAATAGGTCTTTGTATCAACCTAATAGACCACGAGTTCAAAATGCAAATCAGAACCAAGTCAAACCTACAGCTGATAGGCCATTTTAGCCTTACAATCCTAGTGATGCATCCACATCTAGAGCCTTGGTTCTAGTGCAAAATAACATGGCTCAAGAATATGACTGGTGCTTCCCATGCAATCAACCTCATAACCAATCAATGTGTTTCAATGGTACTTTGAATCAAGCTCTTATGGTGACATCAACGGGTGTGGAACAAGAGACAAACTAGGAAGGAAATTAGCAGCATGAAGTTACTCAAGAAGCACCTCTGAGTGAAACCACACTTGTCAATTAGCAGGTTGAAGATTTATGTGGTATAAATCAAGCCCCTTCTCAAAGTGTAGCAGCCAATACATGGTCCAAGAAGAGAAATATTGGAGAGGGACAGTCCTCCAATTCAAATGATCCACAACCCTCTATTACTCCACAAGGTATTGGTAATCAAAGTGCAGCTCCCAATGTGCAAGGTCAAGCCAAGCCACCTTCTAAATCAGCTCAAGTGTTGGTTGTAACATCCCATATGTAGGAGAATACTATGTAAAGCAAGGGGCAAAAAAAAGATAGTTCATCTCCATTCAACATCATTGAGAAGATGAAGAAAAAAATGTAAACATCTCAATGTGGGATTCATTAGCTATCCGGGACAAAGAGACTTATTGTAAGCTGTTATGGTGAATTGGTCGGCATGAAATCAGTCATCCAATCAACAAGAAAATGTTCTTACTAATATATCTCAACAAGGAGGAAATCAAGGTGACCAACAAGAAAAAAATTTAAGCCTCCACCATTCTATATCTCATTGATCATCATAGATAATTTGGTGCATAATTGCATGATTGATTCAGAGAAATTAGCTCTGTAATGCCAAAACAAATAGTTGATCAGCTAGGTCTTCAATATGAATTCATTTCTAGAGGTGTGGTGTAATTGGATGGGAAAGTGGTAACAACGGTTGGAGTAATCAAAGGTTTGAACCTCACATTACATGCATGTCCCAATGTGACCATCTTGCAAGATGTATCAATCATAGACTTTCCACCACTCTTTGCATTGTGTTTGTCAAGAGACTTCACCGCTAAAATTGGAGGCTATTTGTCTACTGATTGGTCACACATGTTATTCAAAACAAGGTATGGAGCTAAGGCTACAATCAAATCTGAGCCTATTACAAACTTTCATATTAAGCCTCATACACCGAGTCCAATCAATGTGAATTGTTCAACATTTGATCAAGAGGATTATCCAAGCACCTATGAAGCAAATACTAAAGTCAAATGCATTCCAGACTTGACTCTTGATGAATGGGAAAACAAGAGGCATTTTTACCCTTACAAGGAAATGGAAGAAGTTGAATTGGGAGTCTATTGTTTGCATGAAGAGAATCAACCTCTCCCTAACATTACCAAGCTAGATCACAAAGATGATAATGAGGTGTGGTAGTTATTCTTTGATGGCTCAAGGAGTAGACAAGGTACGAGGAGGAGGAGCTATGCTCATTTCACCATAAGGTACAAAATATTACTCAGCTTTCTGTTTCCAATTTTCTTGCTCAAACAACACAACTGAGTATGAATCCTTGATCCACGGATTGCATTGGGAAAGAAAGAGAGGTATTAAAAACTTGCAAGTTTTGAGATAGTGAGCTAATTGTGAACCAAGTCAGAGGACAAAATGCTGCTAAGAATGATCTGTTAAAGAACTACAAAAATTGGGTATGGGATCTCATTGAAGATTTCAAAGCTTTTAATACCAATTTCATCCCAAGAAAGAAAAATGAAGAAGCATATAGATTTGCAGCAATTGGGGAAGCCTTTTATGTTGTAGAAAGTATCAATAATGAGCGAGACCCTACCTCATATCAAAGTAGTTGTAATACCAGATGTTTCGGATAATAATACAAGTTGGCAGGTCTTTGAGAATGATCAGCAAATCATCAATTTTCTACAGGAAGAAGTTGAGTTCTCTATTAGAAACTAAGACAAGTTGGAGCAGTAGTATGGTGACCAAGTGGTGCAGTGAGAACTAACAAATTACCAAAAGTTCTTATAACTTTAGAGTCAATATTCAACCCAAATGATCAATTCCAAAAGGAAAAGGAAAATATTCGGTGTAAAGGGTGAAGATTCAGAGCCCATTTTAGTAGATGAAGGCAAAATATTGCAAATTGGCAAAGTAAATACTCGAAAAGAGAGAGATGAATTTGGTCACTTTGGCAATAATTACAGATGTATTTTCTTGGACTTATAAGGATTTAAGAGGTTTCAACCCAAAGTTATCACAACATACTATTGAGCTAGATCTAGAATCCAATCCTATCAAAAGAAGCAAAGGTCGGTGAATCCTCACATTGAACCTCTCATGAGAAAAGAGTTGAACAAACTAATTGAAGTTAGCATCATCTTCCCTATCAAACATTCAAGTTGGGTTACAAACTTGGTTCCAGTGAGAAAAAGAAACAGAGAAATCAGATTGTGTGTAGACTTTCATGATCTAAATAGAGCATCACTTAAAGATCATTACCCACTTCCATCAATGGAGAAAATCTTGCAAGTTGTATCGGTTGAGAAAAGTTTTCATTACTAGACATGACTACTCAAGATATAACCAAATAATGGTGAAAAATACAATCAGTTCAAGACATCCTTCACCATGAAATGGGGCACATGTGCTTACGGGAAAATGCCATTTGTCAAATGCCAGAGAAAATTTTCAATGAGCTATAGAAATGGCGTTCAAAGGACTAATAAACAAAATAGTGCTCATATATCTAGATGATATCAATGTGTTCTCAAAGAATGCGAATACCACCTCATTCAAGTATTTGAGAGATGCAGAATATTTGAAGTGTCATTGAAACTAAAAAACTGTGTATTCTTGGCACACGAGGGAAAATTGTTGGGCCACATTGTTTCAAAGGAAGGAATAACAATTGATCCTGAAAGATTTTAAGCAATCAAACTCTTCCATTGCCACACCATAAGAAATATCTCCAAAGCTTCTTGGGAAGGATAAACTTTGTCACATATTTGTGCCTGATTTTACCACTCTTGTGAAGCCATTAACAATGATGTTGAAGAAGATTCTTACATTCAAATGGATAGACAGAAGGCAAAGATATTTTTGAGGCTATTAAGCATGCAATATCATATGCCCTAACCCTTATTAACACAAACTTCTCAAAATATTTAATGTTATATGCCTTTGGAGGATCAGACACAATCTTAGCTATCTTGGTATAACTGAATAGAGAAGGTTCAGAATAGCCCATAACATTCTTCAATCAAATCCTAGAAGATTACGAAGTAAGGTATTATTTTATTGAAAAGAATGTTCTTGTTTTCATTAGGAGTTTGAAGAAGTTCAGACACTTGGTCTCAAACAATAAGATTCAACTACTAGTGTCTCATGTTGGTGTCAAGTATTTTCTCCTAAAAAGGATTTGAATGAGAAGAGATAAGGTTGGATCACTCGCGTAATGGAGTATGATATTAAAATAAAAGTGACCAAGCTGAGTCAAAAGGTGAAGAAGAGGTTGTCTTATTACTGCAAAATGATCAAGAACAACTAGCTAACGATGCACCCGTTCCATGTTGGAATAAAGACATGGTGCATCATCTCCAAACATGTTTGTGCCCTCTAGAATTGAACAAAGCTAAGAGAATATATTTCATATTGCAATCCATCCCATATGTGCTCATTGATGGAATTCTATTCAAGAAGGATGTGAATGGGGTTTTATTGAGGTGTGTCCCAATAATTCAAGTTGAGAAGATATTACATGAGTTCCATGATGGGGAAGTAGGAGGCCACTTTTCTCCATGGGTAACAGCTCTCAAGATCATGAAATTTGCTTACTATTGGTCCGTTGTGTTTAGTGATTGGTACTCATGGATCAAGAAATGCAAAAATGTGAATCCTTCACAGAGAAAGAAAAGTTAGTAGCATACGCCCTTCATCCAATCTCGGTAGATCGGTCATTCATGCAATGGGGATTTGACTTCATTGGATTTATCAATCCAAATTCAAGTCGATGGCACATTTGGATAATTACGAAACATACTATTTCACCAAGTGGGTGAAGTAGTGGAACTTAGGGAGGCAAATGAATCCAACTTATTGGATTTCTATGAAGGAATAGTCATAAGGTTTGGTGTCCCTATTACTATCCTATCGGATAATGCATTGTTATTCCTTGGCATAAAATTCATTGAATGGTCTATCAAGAATGGTATATACCTCAAGTATTTCATCAAACTATTACCCTCGAGGTAATGGCCAACTAGATAATGGCCAAGTAGAATCTACAAACAAGAACCTACTAAGAATCATCGAAATACTTGTTAGTACGAAATCACAAAGCACCCCCAAATGAATTCTAAAATCTACTTTTCTAAGGAAGAATAAATGCGGTGTGATTGCATAACATTGAACTTTCCCAAGGTATGGGACCTGCAAAAGTGCGAAATCTCTCAGCATTAAAGGTTGGTTCCTATTCCTCTATTTAGGTGCATACATGAGAGCTTGCAGAGGATTTCTCTCTATACCTAATCTAAAACTTGCCAAGGAGACAGGGAAAAAGGGATATAAGAAATAATAAATAACTAAGCTATAAGGTGATGCACCAAAGGAATGATGAACACTAGTTTTTCCAATAGACACAAACCAACCAAATGCATATGATAACCAAGCACAGATAATCAAATTTATAATGAAAGATTAGATGAAAGCAAAAGGGACAAGAAAGGATCTAAAGTCGATCACAGACGTGTTTTATTTCTCTCTGATTGATATAATGCATTACAAAGTGGCCAAAAGGCATAAACGTATTACAAGTTTAGTGGAAGGTCTAAAACCCCATGAGTTTCTTTGCCAGAAGAAAAGGGGAGCTGTAAAATGAAGAATGTCTAACCCTTTACAATGAATCTCGCCCCTGTATTTATAGATTCAATCTAGAGAGAAGAAAGAGAGGGAGAAGTGGGAAAAGTAGGTTGAAGCTCAACCATTGTTGTTAATGCCTTTGACAAAATCTCCCCCCAAATTTGTCTTTATTGCATCAATCCTTGGTTCGGTGCCTTGAAGGAAGAGGAAACGGAGGAACAAATTGAATCCGATCTGGTTGTTGAGGCAAGGAGATCCTGCATTAAAGGCCTAAAGATGTTTCTCAATTTTTCACCTACTAGGGCCACACGCTAGCTTAGCGCTCATTTAGGCTTCCCTTTTAGATTCATCTTTGGAGAAGTTTCATTAGGACACATGGTTCTTTCCACTGCTTCCTCCATATTTAGTTGATTTTGGACCTTTCTGAACTGTTTTGAACCCGAGGACTTTGATCTTCACCATTTCTTCCCCTTTCTTGCTCCTAGTTCCTCTATGGCACTGCCCCTTATTTTTGACCCTGTTATTCCATTGTTGAATCCCTCTATGACCTATTTATAGATCTGAATGATTTTTCTCAGTTCTTTCTATGCGGGGTCATAGCTGATCCAATATTTGGCCAGGGGTGAAATATGGATAAAAATTTGGTGACTCACAGGGGTATTTTCTGCTAGATGAAAAGACCAATTTCCTTGTCATATTTGTTAGCCATGGAGTCAAGAACGATGGTCTGATACTGATTATGCCTCTGATTCACGAGCTCATTGTTTACACTCTCAATTTTCATAAGAAATCTCAAAATGAAGGTTTCTGAGAGTAGAAAATTGTTTTGACCCAGGGCTTCATCTGTTTCTCTGAATGGACTACACAAGAGCAACAAAATAGTACCACAACTATCTACAAAATTTGAAATCATACATGCTCTAAATAGAACATGTAGAGCATGCAAAGCACTTAGGAGAAAAACAACCTACACTACAAGCAATGTGATGTGTACAAGCACTTAGAGGAAAGAGAAACTAAACTAATATATACAGGGTGAGACTTCCCTTTTAGTAGCAGTGCTTAAGATAGATCCCATTCACTAGAATCTATAACTCTTCACCATCCAATGTAGACAATTAGAAATCATTGCTACTTTTGCATCTTGTGACCATATAGGGGCCACTCCAAATGGCATCAAACTTGGAATGCCTTCCTGGTTTTTCTTGATCTGCATCCCATTTCAAAACCAGGTCTCCTTCCTGGAAGGGCCTTGATTTTTCCTTCTTTTCAAAGACCCTCTTGATTAAGGTATGATCCTTCTCTATTGCTTGGAGTGCATGCTCTCTGGTTTCTTCTAATTCTATCAGCTCCACATACCTGGCCTCCATTGGTTCAAATTTAGACATCTCTAGCTACTTCATGAGCTCCAATGTTGGCAACTCAAGTGATATAGGTAACACTATCTCTTTCCCATAGACAAGATTGAATGAAGAGCTTCTGTAGATCTTTTGGGCGTTATCCTATCAACCCATAAGGAAAATTTGAGCTTTGTGTGTCGGGTTCTCGATTCTCATCAAGATTTTTTCGATGATTTTTATCGAGTTCTTGTTTGTGGACTCAAACTTGGCCATTACCTTGAGGGTAATAGTTTGATGAAGTGCTCAAGTAAGTCCCATTTTTACATCCCACCTGTGATCTTGGAACCTATGAATTCCAATGCATTTCTCGATATGATTGTGGTTGGCACTCCAAATTTGGTCACTATCCTTCATAGAAATCTAGTATACTAGACGCATTAGCTTATTTGAGTGCCACTACCTCGGTACACTTGGTGAAATAGTATGTTTCCGTTAGAATCCATTTGTGGCCTTGGATTGAATTTGGATTGATGACTCCAATGAAGTCCAATCCCTAGTACATGAAATTTTGGTCGACTGAGATTGGGTGCAATGGAAGTGTTGCTAGCTTTTCTTTTCCTTTGAAGAATGCACAATTCTTACACCTTTTGATCCATGCATAGTAGTCACTAAACACTCTGGGCCAATAATAACCCACCTTCATGATCTTGAGTGTTGTCACTCTTGGAGAAAAATGGCCTCCAGCTACTTCAACATGGAATTCTTATAGCACTTTCTCAATCTGATATGTCTCAATGCATCTCAGCAGAATGCCATTGAGGTCTCTTTTGAATAAGATGCCATCAATAAGAACATATGGGATGGCCTATAATCTGAAATTCCTCCTTTTTGCTTTATTCATCCCATGAGGACATATGCCTGTTTGAAGGAAGTGCACCATGACTTGGGTCCAACAAGGAGTAGGTACATCATCTCTCCCTTCTTCTTGATTATCTTGTAGAACAAAAATAACCTCCTTTTCACTGTTTGCTTCATCTTGTTGACCTGAGGCTAGTTGTTCACACAACCCCTTCCCACGGACCAGCTTAGTGACCTTGATCTCAATGTCATATTCCATGACATGAGTGATCCATCCTACACATTTTTCATTCAGATCCTTGCTGAGAAGGAATTCTTTAACTCCCGCATGGGAGACCAACAATTGGATTTTATTATTTGAAACCAGATGCTTAAACTTCTTTAATCCTCTGATTACTGCCAAGACTTGCTTTTCGATGAAGGAGTATCTCACTTCATAGTCTTCCAGACCTTGACTAAAGAAATCAATTGGTTATTTTGTACCTTCTTTGTTCTGCTGAACTAAGATTGTAGAAATTGTGTCACTACCACCGAAGGCATACAAGTATGAAGTCTTTAGAGAAATCTAGATTTATGAGAGTGGGGCTTGTAATATAGCTGCT
Organism: Taxus wallichiana var. yunnanensis; assembly: GCA_018340775.1. NCBI lineage: Eukaryota > Viridiplantae > Streptophyta > Pinopsida > Cupressales > Taxaceae > Taxus > Taxus wallichiana. The sequence goes on from CM031242.1 coordinate 935,114,029, forward strand.
TTGATTACCTCAAAGCTTGCCTTTCCTTCAGTTGTCCACCTAAATTCCAAGCTCTTCTTCAACATCAATGTTATTGGATTAACAAGGGCAGAAAATTTTGGTACAAATTTGCGGATGAAATTGATATTTCCCTGGAAGCTTTGAAGATATTTCTTGTGGCTTGGCAATGGCAATGCTCTTATTGCTTCAACTCTCTCCAGGTCAATTGGCAATCCTTCATGGCCTAGAAGCCTGCCCTCATGGGCCAAGAATATGCATTTTTTAGGGTTCAATGATACCCCAAAACTCCTACATCTTTGAAACACGTGTCTTAGGTGGAAAAAGTGGTCTGCTGCATTTTTGGAAAACATTGTAATGTCATCCAGATAGATCAGTACTATTTTGTTGATCATTCCTTTGAATTCCATATCCATTGCCCTTTGAAAAGTGGCTCCGGCATTGGACAATCCAAATGGCATTTTTTGTAGGCATAGGTGCCCCATTTGGTGGTGAAAGTTGTTTTGAATTGATCATCTTCTTTCACCATGATCTGGTTGTACCCTGAGTAGCCATCTAGGAGGGAGAATCTCTCTAATCCAGACACCACTTGTAAGATCTGCTCCATTGAAGGGAGTGGGTTTTGATCTTTAAGGAGTCTCTATTCAAGTCTTGAAAATCTACACACAACCTAATCTCTCCATTTTTCTTCCTAACTAGGACCAGTTCGTAACCCATCTTTAGTGTTTGATTAGAAATATGATACTTTCCTCTATCAGCTTATTCAGCTCTTTCTTCATCAGAGGCTCAATGTGTGGGTTGACTGGTCTCTACTTTTTCCTGATGGGCTGAGTAACTGGATCTAGTTCGATTGTGTGTTGTGCTAGCTTTGGATTGAACCCTTTTAGGTCTTCATAGCTCCAAGAAAACACATCTAGAAATTCTTGGAAAATTTGTATGAATTCATACCTTTCTTGCTTGGTGGCCACTTTGCCAATTTGAAGTGTTTTGTCTTCTCCAATTGGGATTGACTCTGAATCTTCTCCTTTGATCTGTATGTTAGCCTTTTCTTTTCTAAACTGATCATTAGGATTGAAGATAGACTCCAATGTCACTAAGCCTTTGGGAAGCTTGTTTGTATGCAACTATACTATTTGATTCTTGTATTGCTTCTCTATTCTGCTTTGATTTCTAGCTAAGAATTTAACTTCTTCTTGTAAAAAATTAATGATCTACTAATCATTCTTGAACACTTGCCAGCATGTGTTGTTATCTGGCACTACTGGCCTCACAACTATATGGATATGTGGTTGTTCTTTGTCTCTTTTGATGCTTTCAACCACATCAAACGTTGCTCCAACTGTTACAAGCCTATCAGCAGCTTCGTTCTCTTTCCTGGGTATGGACACAATGTTGAAGGCCTCAAAATACTCCACGAGACTCCATACCCTACTCTTGTAGTTCTTGAGTAGGTCATTCTTGATAGCATTAAGTCCTCTGACTTGATTGGAAACCAGTTCATTGTCACCAAACACTTGCAAGTTCTTGATTCCTAGCTTCTTTGCCCAATGAAGACCATGGACCAAAGCTTCGTATTCAGTAGTATTGTTTGAGCTTGAGAGTAAACTAAAATCTGAAGGTTGAATAATAATTCATACCTTTGGGGAACATAATCATATCTCCTCCTCCAGATCCTTGTATACTCCTTGAGCCATCAAAGAACAATTTCCATACCTCATTATCATCTTTATATTTTGGCTTAATTAGGTCAGGAAGAGGATGATTCTCTTCATGTAGATAGTAGACACCTAGCTCAAATTCTTCCATCTCCTTATAGGGGTCAAAAGCATGTCTTTTGTTGGCCCAGTCATCAAGATTCAAGTCTAGGATACATCCCACCTTGGTATCTGCTTCACAAGTGCTTAGGAGGTCTTCTTGATCAAAAGTTGAGTAGTTGGCATTGATTGGGCTAGGCACATAAGATTCAATATGATAATCGGAAATGGGTTTAGATCTGATTATGGCCTTTGCCCCATACCTTGTTCTAAAGAGCATATGTGACCAATCAGCAGACAAATAGCCTCTAATTTTGGTAGTGAAGTCCCTGGACAAGCACAAAGCAAAATGTGGTGGCAAATCTATGATGGATACATTTTGCAAAATAGTCACATTGGGGTAGGCATGCAGAGTGAGGTTCAGATCTTTGATGATTCCAATAGTTGTCACTATTGTCCCATCTAATTACACTACCCCTCTAGAGATGACTTCATATTGGAGACCCAGTTGGTCAGCTATTTGTTTGGGCATCACAGAACTACTAGCCCCAGAATCAATCATACAATTGTGCACCAATTTGTCTCCAATAATCAATGAGATGTAGAATGGAGGAGGTCTCAGGATCTTACCTTGTTGTTCTCCATGGTTCCTCCCAGGTTGAACTGCATTAGCAAACACTCTCTCTTGTTAGTTAGGAGGTTGATTTGAGCTTGACCAATTTTGTATGGCAGTCTGCAATAGATCCCTCTGCCCTGAAATGGCTAGTGACTCCCATAGTGAAATGTTCACACTTGTCCTCTTCATTTTCTCAATGATGTTGAATGAGCTATCCTTTTTCTACCCCTTCCCAAGCATATTTTTCTCTTGCACCTGGGATATTACAACCAATGCCTGAGTAGGTCTGGAAGATGGCTGGATTGACTTTACACATTGGGAGTTGTATTTTGAATGTCAATACCTTGTTGAGCGATGGAGGGTTGAGGATAACTGAGCTTGGTGAATGTTCTTCTCCAATATTTCTCTTCTTAGACCATGTATTGGTAGCTATACTTTGAGAAGGAGTCTGATTCATTCCACAGAAGTCTTCAGCCTGCCAATTGACAAGCATAGTTTTTTTGGGGGTCCCTCTTGTTGAGCTCCTTACTGCTGAATTTCTTCGTGGCTAGGTTCTTGTGACACACCAATGGTTTACACCATTAGATCCTGATTTAATGCACCATTGAAGCACATCGACTGATTATGTGGCTGATTACATGGGAAACACCATTCATACTCTTGTGCCATGTTATTCTATGTTGGAACCAATCCCCTTGATGTTGAAATTGTGTTTGGGTCATATGACCTGAAAGGTCTAGTAAGCTTGAGGTTTCCCTTGGTGTTGACTCTGATTTATAGCCTAGGTTGGTGGTCTATTTTGCTGATATGGGGTCTAGCCTGATACTGAGCCTGGGGCTGATATGGCCTAGAACTCTGAGCCTGTTGTCTTTTGATGGTTACTAGCTCATTTCCTAGGTTTTGCAGTTGTTTCATCACTTCCTGAAGCTCCTTTGAGGTGTTAGATGATGAAGTGGAGGCTTCAGCTAAACTTTGACTCCTGGGGGTGGGTATAGGAGCTAATGTGGGTGTTTGGCTGGTACCTAGGTTTCCTAACTCGGGGTAAAGGGGCATGGATGGCCTAGGGGTAATTTTTCCAGCCTGAATCAAATGGTTCTCAACTCCTATGGAAAGGCTATAGGCTGCAAGTAAGGTTGTGCCCCCCATTGACTGAATCATCAAAGAAATATCAAAATTTAAAGCCCTAAGAAAGTATAAGAAGGCACCTTCATTAGTGGGCTTTACTACTTTGTTGGAATCTTGTCCCAGTCCATTGAAATCGAGGTTTAAATCTGTTAGTTTCTCATTCGGGGCTCTCTTGATTGTTGTTAGTTACTCCAGTAAAGACAAGTTATCACCCTTTTCTCTCAAACTGGTTGTGAAGAGTTGTGCACAATTGGTTCCATATTTGAATAGATCCTGCCTCAAGGCTCTGAACCATTGTGAAGCTTTACCTTTGAGTGAAGAGGCTAGCAACTTGATTGCAATGTCCATCTCATGGATTTTGTGGATTATACAGACATTTGTAATATCTTGGACATGATCACCAAGAGAAGTCTAGTTTTCCCAGTGAAATATGGGATGCTCTTTAATGCTGCAATCGGGACTAGATTTTGTGCATTCAGGGCGAGTGGGCTACTGCCAGTGAAGTTGACATATGGATTTGGTTGTGCCATTCTGATTGGCCTAAGAACCCTTGCAAACTGAAAGAAAGGCCTTGTGGGTGGAGGTGTTGACAAGGTTCTGCTTGGTGGAGATGGAGACCTCTGAACTCTTCTTCCTCTCCTCTCTTCCTGGGGATAGACGCAAGTATTCAAATATACCTTCTTTCCTTTCTCTAGACCGGGTTTTTCTCATGAATTTCCCAAGCTTGGGCTACTGAAACCAGTGGATTCTTCCTCTATTGGAGTCATCCAGATATGTAAATTTGAAGCTTCTTATAAGCTGAAGATTGCAACAAGTGCACATCAATCTTGCTGCAATGAAATGGAGACTTCTCTGGTCCCACCAGGCATGCCAAAATTGTTAGTGTGAAATCACAGCACCCCCAAATGAGTTCTAAAAATCTACTTTTCTAAGGCAGAATCATCTGGTGTGATTGCATAACATTGAACTTTCCCCAAGGTGTGGGACCTTGAAAAAGTGGGAAAGCTCTCCAAATTAAAGGTTGGTTCCTATTCCTCTATTTAGGTGCATACGTGAGAGCTTGCAGAGGATTTCTCTCTATACCTAATCTAAAACTTGCCAAGGAGATAGGGAAAAGGGATATAAGAAATAAGAAATAACTAAGCTACAAGGTGATGCACCGAAGGAATGATGAACACTAGTTTTTCCAATAGACACAAACCAACCAAATGCATACGATAACCAAGCATAAATAATCAAATTTATAATGAAAGATCATATGAAAGAAAAAGGGACAAGAAAGGATCTAAAGTCGATCACCCCACGTGTTTTATTGCTCTACAAAATGAAGAATTTCCAACCCTTTACAATGAATCTCGCCCATGTATTTATAGATTCAATCAGAGAGGAGAAAGAGAGGGAGAAGTGGGAAAATCAGCTTGAAGCTCAACCACTACTGTTAATGCCTTTGACAAAATCTCCCCCCAAATTTGTCTTTACTGCATCAATCATTGGTTCGGCGCCTTGAAGGAAGAGGAAATGGTAGAACAGATCAAATCCAAATTTAGTTGTTAAGGCAAGGAGAACTTGCATTAAAGGCACGAAGATGTTTCTCCATTTTTCACCTACGGGGCCACGCGGTAGCCCTGGCACTCATTTGGGATTTTCCTTTTGGATTCATCTTTGGAGAAGTGTTGTTAGGACACATGGTTCTTTCCACTGCCTCCTCCATACTTAGTCAATTTCGGACCTTTGAACTGTTTTGAACCCGAGGACTTCGGATCTTTGTTGTTTCTTCCCCTTTCTTGCTCCTGGTTCCTCTACGGCACTACCCCTTCTTTTCTGACCTTGTTATTCCATTGTTGAATCCCTTTATGACCTATTTACAGATATGAATGAGTTTTCTCATGTTCTTTCTATGTGGGGTCATAGTTGATCCAATATTTGGCCCGAGGGGCGAAATATGGATAACAAGACTCTTGATGAGAATCGAGAGAACTTGGCACCTAAATCTAAAATTATCCCTATGGGCTGATAGAATCACACCCAAGAGGTCTACAAGAAGCTCTTCATATAAGCTTGTATATGGGAGCGAAGAAATACTTCCAATATCACTTGAGTTGTTGGCATTGGAACTCATGAAACAACTAGAACTAGTTGAATTTGAACCCATGGAAATCAGGTATGCATAACTAATGGAATTAAAAGAAACAAGATAACATGTAGTGTAGACCATGGAAAAGGATCAAGCATTGATCAAGAGAAGCTTTGACAAGAAAGCTAAATCCAAGACATTCCAAGAAGGAGACTTGGTGTTGAAGTGGGATGTTGATCGTGCAAAGCTAGGAAAACATTCCAAGTTCAATGTCATATGGAGTGGTCCATATATGATCACTGAATGCAAAGGTAGCAATGTCTTTCAGCTGGCTAAGTTGGATGGTGAAGAATTGCATATTCCAGTCAATGGAATTTACCTCAAATATTGGTACTAGAAGGAGGAATTTCTCATCCTTGTACATATTAGTCTAGGATTTCCAATACCTCCAAGTGTTAGTGCACATTATTGTTGTTAGAATAGGTTTCAATTTCCCTAAGTGTTGGTGCACATGTTCTAATGCTTCGGTGTATGCTTTGTATACCATTCATCACACTTCAAGAAAGAGAAATTGCTGCATTGGGAAGATCATAGTTGGTTACAATAGTTGCAAATTTAAAATTCAAATAAATGTAGAGTAACTAAAATCAGATCTTAAAGAAGAATTTGTAGGTACTCATCATTCACCTCGTTGATCATAGTTGCAGGAATGGGTGAAATCTAGGTTTTAGGAAATTTTCTACTCTCACAAACCTTGACTTACAAAAAATTCTTATAAAAGTTGAGAGTGCAAGCTGTGGGGGGGCAGCTCGGAAGTAGGAGGAATCATCTTAAGCATTTCAGATCGGGTTCCGAGTTCGAGATCGAGTTCATAATGATAATGTAGACTCCATTCCCAATGGATAGCTTCAGACAACTAGTCACACTCCATTTAGTAGGTAAATGATCCTGCGAGTCACCAAAAATTTTATTCCATTTCACTCCCCTTGTGAAATTGTATAATTGACAATCTTGCATTATCCCGGTGATAGGAATCCGGTTGTAAGCAAATGTGGCAAAACACGATAAGTCATCCAAAAAATCTCTTAAACAACTCTTCATAGCTACATGGATTTAGGAATTACATAAAATCTCAAAAGAAGGTGTAGGTTTCAATATAATGCATTGAGCTCCAAGGCCATCATATCGAGCTCATTAGCAAGTTACATTGGGAACCTGAGTTAGCATTAGGAGATCAAGTTCTAAGGTTTAATCGAGCCACGTTTTAAATAGATTGAGCCATCAAAGTATCCCATTGAACTCGTAGCTTAAAAAAATATTGAAACGATCCTAGTTTCGGGAGCATTGGCTCAAGCCATGAGAGGATCGTCGAGCTCAAGAAAATAACATGCAAGCATGGCGAACAAATTGTTCTTGTGAAATGGGCAAAGCTTGGTGTAGATCTCATCGTAGCGAGTGCATCAAGCCAAGCTCGCAACACTTAGCAAGAAATAGGGAATGATTTGGCTCGTCGAACCAACTCGTGGTGAGCCTGGAAGTCAAACCATTGAGTGAGTCATAGACCCTTATGGAAAGTGCGGAAGAAAATGGCACGTCCTAGCCAAAATTGGTCTAGGACATTTATGTCTACGAGACTGAAATTGCCGACATAGTAGGATGGCGAGTTAAATGCGAAAAGGTGGGGTCAATGGCCCTCACAGCCTGATCAATGTAGATCATATATGGCTATGTGGGCATGCAAGGATAGAATATCCCGATTCGGTGTCATGGAAAAAGGAGGCCTACACGGTCCAAGTACCATGCGATGTGAGTTCCACTAGGAGGCAAAATTACCACACAAAGTGCATTGCGAGAAAAGGTGGACTTCGGCAGCCCGGGGGTCCAAGTACCATGGGGATATGAGTTCCTTGAAAACCCACAATACCCATGATCCAAATGAAAAGTGGTTGATTGTGGATCGTGAGAGCCCGTGTAGAATATCCAACCCCGAACTTCAAATAGGCATAACTTTTGACTCAAAACTTCAATTTTCACAAAATTGGACTTTTTAGAAAGCGCTCAACATCCTCTACACAAAAAAAAATGAATTTCTTATTTTTAATAAGGGTAGGTATGAGAAGATAAAGAAACATCTCCATCTCCGAGAAAATTAAATGCGCGATCCGTAAAGTGCAAGAAATGCCTGGAAATCCCAAAATAGCTACTCACACTCAAAGGACCATAACTTTTGTAATTCTCAACATATTTTCATAAAATTAGTATCATTAGAATCATGACTACGATCTTTGACACACATAAATCCAGAAATCCATAAATTGATGAATACTTGATAATGATTTTAAGGAAAAATTGAAAAGTTTTGAACAGTGATTCTATTAGTGGTTAGAGAGGCATTTAATGAGCATGGGATGCCATTCCTTCTCTGCTACAGGTTATGGGACACCTTGAGATTACTTTTTCAAGTCCAAAATCACCAACCACACTCATTTATTATCACTTGCAATTGGTTGAAAAGTGGATTTGGGACTTCAATCCCTTCTCTCTCGCCTTCAAAATTCTATAAATTAGAGTGTTGGGCTCATTGTAAGAGAGGATAGTTTGGGTAAAAAAACTCTATCATTTTGTTTTTGTAAAGCCAATGTGTTTGAGACCCCTGTAGTGGACTCCTTGCAAGATGATCCAAACCCTTATTTTGCAATAGATTGAACCGTGCATATCAATGAAGCAATAAGATGAAAGTTTGTGGATGCATCTTCCCTTGCTATGTTTGTTGCATTCTTCTTTCCTCTTCAATCTTATTGCAAATATATTTTGTTTATTTTATGCTCTTGTAGGGATTCATTATCATTATGTGTGTATGAAATATTGTTTTGAATGCATTTGCTAGATTGTGGAGAATTGTTATCACCCTTTCTAGTATGTACTTTACTTCTATTTTTCACACATTGGAAAGCTATTCTCATTCCCTCCTTTTTTGGTGTATCACCACTTTAGTGTAGGCTTTGTTTTCATGCACTCTCTCTCCCTGGTCCCTTGGAAATTTAGGAGAAAGAACTAGCTTTCTCTAGAGGTCTATCTCAAGTAGTAAGTCCCATAACTTGGAGATAGTACCCATGTTACCCAATCACACTGTGAGCTCAAACACACACACTTGTACAAATTGGAGGGTGTTGTGATTTGGTGATAAAAATTAATTCCATTGTTACCCCAATGATAATACATCTGAATGCACTATTTTCTCATTATATTAGAACGGGGTAAAGTAAAGCCAAGATACTCCTTGGAAAACCTCGGTAAATCAAGCTCACACAAGTAAAATTGTGACATATATAGAGATAACCACCTACGAAGCTTATCAGCTTGGAGCCATTGGTTTTGTCTTAGTTTTTATACTTGAGAGCTCTCACAAAGTGACAACTTTGTTAGATTCAAACTCTTGTTTTTTGAACAAGGGAAATAATCTCTTAAAGTTGAAACCACGTGATATTTCATCACGAAATCTACTTAGTGTCATTTTGTCTTAGTTTTCCACTTATCCTAAGATAAGGAAAAACTCTGCCAAAATAACACCAAGTTTATTTCAACACCACTTGGTCTGCACCCTTATTTTTTTTGTTTCCCATTTTTAGAAAAAATGAAACAACATATAGGGATACCGCTAGATATCACGTGTCCACCACTTTTGTATTCTACTTGCGTGACTAGGTTGCGATGTCGAGCACAAATGTTGAAAGTGTGCATGGTACACATTCATGATATAGTAGGCTCCCTTATCTCAAACACCCATATTTGAGACTTATTATCATCGTACTTAGGTAATTTCATCCTTGTCTTATTTTGAGTTGTTACCCACATTATAGCCATACAATTGAGATATTTACTTCTTGTTTCCAATATCAAATTAGGCCTAAATATTTATATTGTAGAGTTATGTTGCTCACACGCATAAAAATTCTTGATATACTTAGACGTAGTTTTTACACCCTATCTTTGTCTTGAGTTTTGTGAGTGTTGAGGTTACTTTGTTAGCATCACTATAATGCCATTTTGATACTAAAATCTTGCTTTCTCACAAATTTTGATTATGTGTCCAAATAGCATTGTTATGCTACTCGCATTTGTATTGTCCATTTTACAAAGCTTAGACTTTGTTAGTGTTTATAAAATGGCTTTTAGTATATCTTGTCGAGAAGATCGCATCAACATTCTCTTATCATGTAGGCCTTGTTTTTGTAAACTTGACCTAGCTGGTAATATTTTCTTGTCACTATTTGATTTCAAACCTATCTAGACAAATCTTAGGGAGTAAACTATTTGGTGTGACTAGATTTTGAGTGTTGTATGTTATTGTATTATTCTAGAAGAACTTGTGTCATATATTACCTTGTTAGGGTAACTTGTTCGTTATTCTTTAAGTTTCTACACCCGTAATTACCTATTAATTTTTTGGTTATTCTATAGTCACCTTGTTTTTAAAATGTAGCGTTGTTACGCTACAAAATTTTGACTAAGGTCCCTTTTTAGTAAACCTTAGTGGAAATTTTTCATGTTGTATCTCCTATCTTGAGTATGCCTACTATGAAGATGGGATACCGAAGATTAGGAATTGATATATTTGAAGGTGGCAACCCTCTTTTAGAGTATAATCTCATGGTTGACCATAGTGGTGGAGAAAAAGATTCTCCTCATATGAATATAGAGTGTCCTCCCCCAATTTTGACGATTACATTTTTCAAAACAAACATGAGGTTCTTATGTGTGTTATGGAACTAGGAGCTAAGTTACCTTCCACATTAGACCCTTCTCTCATTGCCACAATGGTTCAAGGAGAAGAAGAAGTGGAACATCCTCATCGCCATATAAATGATATATTAAACCCAGGTCATGCCTCTACTTTTGCACGACAAAATAATGAGGAAGTACCTTTTGAAAATGATGGAGACTATCGTTTACCTCCTCTTAGAATTCATTATGAAGACCATGAAGCACATGCTCACCACGAGAAACCTCCTCATGATGAAAATCGTAAAGAAATACCAACCCGAGAGGTAACCTTAGAGGAACAAGTTCAAGCTCTCACTTGCCAATTGGAAAGTTTGGCTTCACATATCAATAAAGAGCCACCAAAACCTGTAAAACAAGCTAAGCCAAAAGCTTCATGTCATGACTATCAACATACTCCTAAGGAAAATAATCCTCGTTGAGAGGCATGCAAAGACCCTTATGAGGAATTTTTTGCTGAGAATAGGGGTGGGCATACACCTAGGCTTAACCCTTTGTATAGACCTATGCCACCACCCACGCAAGACCAACTCTTCCACCAAGAATGGTCTACTATGAAGAATACCCTTCAAGCATTACAAGAGGGCCAAACTAGTAACAATAACAAGAAGTATCAGTTTGATGAGTTATGTCCCTACCCATTTGAAAAATCCATGCTACAAGTACCTTTCCCAAGACACTTTGATTTTCAAAAATTTGACAAGTATAAGGGAAAAGGTGACCCTCGTGACCATATTAAAGATTTTTATATGGCATGCCAAGAGGTTGCATTCAGCAACAATTATCTTATGCACCTCTTTCCATGAATTTTAGGAGAAATGGTGCTAGAATGGTTTGTACACATCCCTAAGGGATCCATATCAACATGGCCAAAACTAGCAGAAATTTTGCATACGACACTTCTCTTTTAATATAGAGAATGATGTCACCATGTTGGATCTCTGTAATGTGAAACAAAGAAATAATGAAAACTTCATTACATTTTTACAATGATGGAGAGGATTAGCTAGCTACTTTCCTTGCTCCATACCTGAAAAATAATTGATAAGCATATTTGTTCCCAACCTCCATCCAGACATTATGTTCCACTTGTAAATGCATTGTGGCAACACGTTCGAAGAGGTAATCAAAAAGGGAGTCAAATTGAAAAGGAATTGTTAGCTAGGGGACTCTAAAACCTTTCTCCCGTGATCAAAACGATTCCAAATCTAACAACAAACCAAATTTTATTCATAATAAGAACAAAAATGTCATTGGTGATGGGATAGTAGACTCTAAGTGAGTACAAGTCATTCAGAACCATGCACCTTTGAATCTTGCAAAGGGAAATCCACCTATAGAGTATAAACGCCGTACTTTCACACCTCTATCTATATCAATATCGTCTATACAAAATCATTTAGAGGTGTTAACATGGTTAGGTACCCTAAAACACAACCCTTGGGGACGACACACCTAAACCATCATGGTTTAGGGAGAATGAATTTTGTGGGTTTCACCATGTAAAGGATCATAAAAATGACAAGTTTTTAAGATTAAAACACTATATTTAAGACCTATTCAACAATGGTGATATTGAAGTAGACTCCAATGCTACCGTAAAATCTTCAAATGTAAACTTAGGGATCTTCAAAGAGCCTTTTCCCAATCATGAAGAAAATAAAAATTTGGATCGGGACAATCGTCTCGAGAATAAGAATATTAATTACGTGTCTAAGGAGGGGAATCAATTTGATTCTCTCATTGGTTGTATTGATACATCTGTTAAATATGTCAACACAATAACCCCAGACTATCTAGGTTTAAACATGTACCAAAGACTGACTAAGTATCATGTTGGAACATAATGATTAAGTGGTCCGCCAACCCTTAATGTATACGGGTCCATCACTAATATATAGGTTAATATGTAATAATATGAAATATTTATATTTCTATTATTAAATATGTTAACCTAGGTATATACTTTAGGTTAAATATTTAATATCATGAAATGATTATATTTCTAATATTAAATATTATAAACCTAGGTGTATGTGTCAACCATTTTAGGTTGAAAAGGTGGGTCGGGAGACATACTCGATTACCTTATATAAAAAGGACTTTAGGTCCTCATTTGATATATCGAAGATGTGTAAATCAAGTGATTTGGTTTTACCCTTGGTAAATAGGGTTTTAAAGGAGGAGGTGATCTTCTTGGATATAATATAAGTTCTATGAAGTAAAAGGTTATTTTCAAAGTGGTTTTTACCCTATTCGAGTTTTTCCACTATAAATATTATGTTACATGTGTTATTTATTTCTTGTAAGTATTTATTTATTTACTTATGTTATGATGTAATCTTTATTTAAATATTTATTGTAACATTATATAATATGTAAGTTGATTAAATCCCTATTTATTAAAATACTCATTTAACATGCTTAACATAGGCGGGGTAAATTAAATAAATTAAGATCAAATATTTTTATATTTTATTTATTTAATTTGTATGCGGTTTTTTCAACCAACCCGAAATGGTATTTAAAAGTATCGATCCCCTTCTTTTTCTCAATTTATTTTGGCACTACAATTGTGCAATTAAACTCTCGGTAAAAAAATTTAGGGTTTTTCAATTTTAAATCCTTTATTTTTTTTTGTGGGGGAGATGTAATATGATATGACTCTTACTTTCATTTACATTTTGTAAATTATATGGAATTAATGTTTATTTGGAGATTGATGTGTGCACAGTGAAAGGGGCTTCAAATATTTATCTACGTGAAAATCACATACGAAAAGGAAATGATTTATTACTATATGAAGGTAAATTCATACCCGTGTTCTTTGATCCCTTTAAAAGAATTTAATGTGAAAAACTATAGTTTATAGTTAATCTATAACTATATTTTTTTAAATTAAAAAATATATAGAATAAGGTTTATATAATAACTTATATAAACATCATATTAAAATTTATATAATTTGAAAACTATATATTTTATATAGTTCTTATACTATAGTTTATAACTACCCCATTCGTATGGGCTCCATAAAAAATATTTTGAACATACCTAAACTATAAAACATTGTTTTAATTTTAATGCCTGACATGGTGAATGGTGGGTAGTTGAAGGTTGGTGGCCTTAGTAATCAATATTACTAAGTTTAATCCTATACTTGTTCATTAAAAATAAATAAAAAATGGACACCTAAACCTTCAACCGTAAAGTGACCCCATTCTTTTTCTAAGTGAGATATAAAATAATTAAACTTAAAACCTAAGTAGTTTTTTAAATCATATGGCATTTTCTTAGGTTTTTCACGTGGCATTGGTAAGTATGGCATGTTTATTAAAAAAACTAATATCCTAACTTATGTTTCCAAATTATCATGCCATATTAATGTGGGCCGCCTTGGCATAGTTTATGTTTATAAAAACCTAAAATAATAATTACATACCAAGTGGCCAATGTTTTTTATTTGGTCATTGTGTTTTTTTATTAAAAATATACTATAGTTTATAATTTTTATGAACTATATGTTATTTTTATTTACATTCTATAAACTATATACCTCTTTTTTTAAAAGTGTATATATTTTTATATTATAAATTATAATAGGCTATTATAATGTATTAAAATATAACCTCCCTAATATTATACAGAAGAAGAAATTATGGAATTTCACATTCTAGAAATACACAAGTTTTGGCTTCATTAAATTTGACGGTCAAATGACCGTCATGGTAGACCAAACATAAGACAATATGACGGTCATTTAGACGTCAAATTTAAGCTCGTAGGTTCTAGGAAACTTTTATTGTGTTAAAATTGATAGTCAAATGACCGTCACAATGACCAAAAAATAAGTCATTATGACGATCATTTATACGTCAAATTTAAGTTGGCCGGATCTTTGTCTACATTAATTTTTTCATAAATTTGAAGTTGTAATGCATGCTTAGGGGTCTCTTCTTCACTTCTATATAGTCGGAAATATTTTTTGTATAAATCTAGGGTATAAGGCAGAGCCCTTTATATTATAGGTTATTATTTTGATCGTGGGAGGTTAATTATAATGCATTGTAATGACATAATTAATTATGATCAAATAGTTTCTTTAGATCTATAAAATTTAGATCTGATTCTATTAAAAGTGTTGTTTTTATTATCGATATATATATGTATCTAACTTTGTGGTACATTCTATATTATCATGGGGTGTGTTTTACGGGTTTAGGAAAAAAAATGGTGTCTAGTTATTTCTATCTTGACAAAACCAGATCTGAATGAAACTAACTACAACATTTTGGTCAAAATAAAATTTATGGCGAGGAAACTCTGGATGATTGTTTATGGATCTGAGGTTTCTCTCATAGGTCGTCAAGCAACTGTAGATAACATGAATGTATTTTTGCAATGAATGCGGGAGTCTCTTTATATGATTTTTCGCAATGTGAATGAGAGTACCTTCATATATTGGTAATATCAAACATTCGAAAGAGGTATGAGCACAACTAGAATCCATGCATGAAGGATACTAGGTATATCAAGGATAGTAATGAGAGTATAATAGCTAATTGAATTCAAAGAAATGGTTTGCATATTCTTATTGATTTCTCTTCGTATCTTATTTTATATCTCGAGTTTGAATAATTAAAAACTATAGCATGAAAGGTTAGGACATGTTAATTATCGAAGCTTATATAAAATATATAGATATAATATAATGGAAGGTTTACATGTGTTGTCTTCTTCTCTTAAAGTTACTTCATTAAATGCTTCTAAATGATGGTTTTGATTCGATTTAGTAAATGGTCATGATGATGTTTTGATGCTAAAGATGTTTCGAAACTCTTATCTTCCTAGATAAGAAATTAAATTGGGCTCAATCTATATTAGAAACTTCAAATCCTATTAACATTAGAAAAATGACCAAAAATCATCATATGTACCATGCATTAATTAACTTGTATGAACCCGAGTCGCAAGTATTATAGGGTTTAGTTGGATATACAAAGTAAAGTATAATGTTGATGGTAGTATTAACAAACATAAAACTAGACTTGTTGCTAGAGGTTTCAATCAGATACCTAGTATTGATTATGTTGAGACATTTTCTCCGTAGCTAAAAATGAGTATTGTTAGGGCTTTATTTGCAATTACCGCTCAATTTGGGTGGGAAATCCACCAAATGGATAATGTAAATTATTTTTGAATTGCGATTTAAAATAAAAACTTTACATGTTTCAACCTAAAGGATTTGAAGAAACTGGTAAAGAAAACTATGTTTGTAAGTTGAGAAATCCTTGTATGGTTTAAAACAAGTTCTTAGATCTTGGTATACGAAAATTGTTTCCTTCTTTAAACTATTAGGTTTTATTAATTGTTCTTCTAACAATGATATATTCATTAAGAAATAAGGCTCGCATATTATCATTATATGTATATATTTTGATGATTTTTATATGATGGTGACAATTCGATTTAATTCATAGGATTAAAGAGAAATTGAATCAAGTAATTTGAAATGAATCAATTATCTCTCACATCATGTTCTTTGTATGACTGTATTTCATTCTATTGTTATTTTTCAAAACACAATATGTAACCATTGTATTCAAAAAATTTCTTATGATTGATTGTAAACTATTTTCTATTTCAATGGAAATTGGAATAAATGTTGACCCTAAATCTAAATATGAAAAAGGTTGATCCTATTTTATATACATTGTTAGTTGATAGTTTGATTTATCTAACTATAACTAGATCAGATATTTCCTATACAATAGGAATTACTTCAAGGTTTATGCAGAACCTTTTTAGAGATCATTGGAATCTTGTAAAAAGAATTTTTAGATATATTAAAGGAACAATCAATTATGGGTTGCATTATACTAAGAATGAAAATGCTATCTTATATAGATTTTGTGATTCTAACCATACTGATGTTGTGTTATAAAATATATTGGATATGTGTTCAATTTTTTTGGTGTAGGAACCATTACTTGGAACAACAAATGTAATCAACAGTCTCCATTTCTTCTACTGAGGCAGAGAAGTACAATGGAAGAAGTAAAGAAGCCATGTGGCTACAACAGCTATTGGTAGAGATACACATGGAAGTTAAAGGAAGTATTCCTCTTCTATGTGGTGGCCAGAGTTGTATTACTCTTGATTAAGAATCCATGGTTCAACATCAGAGGATGAAGCACATTGAGATACATATACACTTCACCTATGAGAAGGTGTTAAGTGATGACATAAATCTCAAGTTTGTGTTGATGAAGAGGAGTTCTAACATCTTCACAAAGTCTCTTAATGATGCAAATTTTTATCACTTTCATGAAAATCTTGGATTGTCGTGAGTATCCATTGAGGGGTGGTGTGCATGAAAATTTTACCTCCTAATGGAATTTAGTTTTTGTAAAAATACCTTCAAGCATTTGTAAAATACCTTCGAGAAAGTGTAAAACAAGAGCTTCTGGGCATATATACCTCCTTAGCTTCTTTTTTAGAAAGATGTGTAGGAAGATCTTAAAGGCGGTCTTCAATAAACTCTTTAGTGTTACTGATTTTCTTGGTAAACATCCAATACAATCATATTTTTAAGGAGTCCATTGGGCCTAAAAGGATCCTATATGCTTGGGTTCAATAACCTTTATGAGAACTCGTGAGAAAATGTAAAACTCACAAATCATACTACCATCCGATCATGGTATGATCTTTGCGATTCCAAATCCTTTTATACCAAAATGCAAATTGAATATGATGAAGGTGTTATAATTCCTTCAACTGATATGCTAGCCTAAAACCTTAATCGTTTAAGGATTGTAAATCATGTAGTGTACCACAGTAGGTAATCTATTGGCATATGTTATGTTATCTCATTTAACATTAAGGGGGAGTATTTGAACATAATTATAAAGTGGTCTAGCCAACCCTTAATGTATATGGGTCCATCACTAATATATAGGTTAATATTTAATAATATGAAATATTTATATTTATATTATTAAATATGTTAACCTAGGTAAATACTTTAGGTTAAATATTTTATATCATGAAATGATTATATGTCTAATATTAAATATTATAAATCTATGTGTATGTGTCAACCATTTTAGGTTGAAAATGTGGGTTGGGAGACATACCCGATCACCTTATATAAAAGGACTTTAAGTCCTCATTTTATATATTCGGAAAATATATCAAATGTGTGCAAATCAAGTGATTTGGTTTCACCTTTGGTAAATAGGATTTTAAAGGAGGAGGTGATCTTACCGAATGTAAAATAAGTTCTTTGAAGTAAATATTGTGTCACATGTGTTATTTATTTCCTATAAGTATTTATTTATGTACTTATGTTATGATGTAATCTTTATTTAAATATTTATTGTAACATTATATAATATATAAGTTGATTAAATCCATATTTATTAGAATCCTCAAAATCTAACATATCATGTGGTTCCGCATACTTATGATAATATGGAACCTAGGTTTTGACATTATCATCAAGGAATCTTTATCACAACTAGACCTCGTTTGGTTCTTCTCGTTAAAAACACATTCACTCACTTCTTCCCTCATCTTCACCTCATGATAATTGAAATGATTCTAATTCTTCCAATTCATCCAAAGGTTCCAATCCCAATGATTCTCGGGTTCTTCAAGATTCAAATATGAATTATTCCTTTGATGCGACTCCTAAGTCGTGGTCCTCCTTATCTTCGTAGGACCCCATTTTATTAGGAAGTTAGTTCTCTCATATCTATTTGTTATATTGTTTCAACAATATATTATTTGTAGAGTTAATTAGAACTGTATTCCATTAAACGGGTATGTCGTTTGGAAGACTTCCTATTTTGTATGAATTGGTTATCCTATTGTAATGGCTATAAATTAGCCAAATTCATTATGAAGAAATATACAAAAAAATTATTATTTTGTTAAGCTCATCCATTTCTTTCATCCGGTATCAAACAAATTTAAGAAGAGGTAGAAAATGAAAATCATATTTTGATATGTCAAATGGGAATTTCCATTGAGTTACTACCCTGAGGAATGAAACTCCATCTTTGCAACGTTTTCTAGATTTTATTTTTGTTCTTGCTCTGTGTATGCAATGTGTTATTCACCAAGAAGATCAGAAGCAAAAATTCTCTATTGATGGCCCTCGTACTCCAGATATGACTACACATTTTCCTATATCAATTTTAATTATTCTCTATAGAGTGTTGCTAATAGAATCAACAAAGGCATCTAATCTACTAGCTTATTACTTTGTTGGTGATGTGCCTCAATTCTAATTTGTTCGATCCGTGAAGCACTTCAAGCATTATACCAATTAATACATTCAATCATTCATGTATCTGCCATTTTGCACTTTCTTACATTAATATATGTGGACTTTGTTGCATTGGCATAGTTGGATTCCACCAAGACTACTTGGCTCGATGTTAATCACCGCAACATTTTTGCTTCAAATTACATGGAACAAATTTGATCTATCTAAACTCGTCGTTGTATCAAAATATTCATAACGTATTTAGATCATTAATTTGCATTGAAATATATTGGCTTGGCTTTATATTCATTAGCATTTGTAATATCCTCAATGCAGCCACTAGTTAATACGTGCAGCCCTTATGAGCCAATTCGCAGCATGCAAACCTATACTGCACTGATTTTCAACATGGGAAGGATTCTTACAAGTTTGAGTTTTAACTTTTGAGTTATATGCAAAGCAATATAAAATTGTGGTTTGAACTTATAAGATCACAAGAAAACATCTCTCACAATGAATGGGATCCCTAATCAAGTCACATGACATCCTCCAAAAATTGTTAACTCCTAGAGCTTGACATTCTTGTGCAATTTTGATAGGGTAGTTTCTTGACAAGCATTAATAATGGTAGTTTTGGAGTAGCTTCTGTGGGGAGATTTGTAAGGATGTGTTGAGGAAGATTGTAAAAGTATCTTGGAAAATGGGATTTGTCCAGAGGCTATATATTCACACTCGTCTAGTGTTGTCCACCAATTCACCACTTAATTTTCTCCAACCTTCATCTACATTATTGGTATGTCAATTCGGTCAGTCAATGTAGTGTTTGTCTTAGTTTTTCAATAAGTTTAAGTCATTAATGTGTCTAGGTTTTAGTTAATAGTGTTTGGGATATTCAATAAGTTTTCATTTAATAAATATTTATTAAATGAGTCATTTAAAATGTTTCTTATTAGTTAAAGTAGTTTGGTCATCTTTAGTAATGGTATGTCATAAGTGTCAATATAAGTTCAAAAAGAGTCAAAAGTTTATTTATAACATTACTTTTCTTTATTGGTCTAGTCAAAGTCAAAGATTCATTTTTTATTTATGAGTCGTCATTATGATATGTCGTGATATAGTTTTTAATATCATAGTGTCAGTGTCAAAATCAAAATCAAGTCAAGAGTCAAAAATTATTATAAAAAAATTACCTCACGGATGCATTTTCGGTGTTACCCGACGTCCAAAAAATAATTTGTTTCACATTGTAGGAAGGATACTATATAATAAACAATGTGGAAACAGTTGAGCATCATATATTTATCCAGCTGAGTTAACATCACATTCACTCGGAGGACGGAGACACGAGGATGTTGGAGGTCAATCAGCTACCTTTAAATCAATCACCAATGACGGGGCCACATGAAGTTGTGGTGATAGTGTGTGTTATTTTGCTTTTTATTTCAGAGTTGTAGTTTGTTGTGTGCAGTATGATTTCAAAGTTCCTATTTTATGTTGAATAAGTGAAATGTTCACATTGAGGGGGAACATGGTCTCAATGTTCCATTTTCATTTTTCCCTCTTTTCAGTTTGTATTCAGTGAGTAGTTTTTCCTACATAATTCCCTAAAGGAAAAACATAGTGGACAGATGAAAGCACAAGGAAAAGCAACATCATGATATTTGGGTTGTTGGTTGTCCTATAAAACCATCCTTTGTTGAGGTTGTTGGTTGTCCTATAAAACCATCCTTTGTTGAGGTTGTTGGTTGTCCTATAAAACCATCCTTGTTGAGGTTGTTGGATATCTGTAAAACCATCCTTGTTGAGGTTGTTAGTTGTCTTGTAAAACCATCCTTGTTGAGGTTGTTGGTTGTCCTGAAAAACCATCCAAATCATGAGCACGCACAAGCAGCACATTGCGAAAGAAGTGCATTGTTTTTCTCATATGTTCGCACTAGGGGAGATTTTAGGAAGTTAGTAATCTCATATCTATTTGTTATATTGTTTCAACAATATATTGTTCTTAGAGTTGGTTAGACCCGTACTTCATTAAATAGATATGTTATTTGTAAGACTTCCTATTTCATAGGAATTGGTTATCCTATTGTAATGGTTATAAATTAGCCAAATTCATTATGAAGAAAGATATCGAGAATTATTATTGTGTTAAGCTCCTCCATTTCTTTCACATTTCTCATTCACCACAATGACTCCTTCCATCGTTGAAAATATCTGCGCTCAAAATTCTTCTAATCAATATTTTTTGGTTGACCATAAACCCACATTGATTTAGTAATTTCAAAATGAAGAAGTTATCAAAAATTCATAAGATTACATGATTTCATTCCTCTAGAAGTTTGCAAGAAAGAAACCTCTTCAAACCTCAATATGTGTGCATATTGGGAGGAAGAGATTGATACCTTTTGTCAGAAAATAGAGGAAAACCTCGATATATCTCATATTGGGGGAAAGAGATTGATTAATTTTGTCAAAAAATAGAGGATGACCCTAAAGTCATCAAACTTGAGCCTCCTCTTATTCTTCCATCTTTGCATTCTTCATTAGGTGATGAAATTCCTGGGTCTAGCATTTATCCATGTCCTCTCTTATCCTTACCCAATCATTCATTATCTATAACGATTCCTCAATCACAATTCAACCTTGGGTCACCACATGGTAGCCCATCATCTTCTTTTGTATGTGGGATACCTCCAAGAACCCCTTCATCATCTAGTTGAGGGTCATCTTCTGGTAGCCTACTACCTTCTATTCTTGGACCGCATCCTAATACCCCTTTATCTTATATATGTGGGTCACCTCCGAGTAGCCCCTCCTCTTCAATTCTTGGACCCTATCCTCATCGTCCATCACCTTCTTCTTCTATCAATGATTGTGGCAATCCCATCATCATTTCTTACTTCAATTTTATGTGTCCACTTTCTTCTCCCACTTCTCGGGATTGGTAAAATCACACATTATCTTATAGGAAACCCAAATAGTTCCTTTATAAATCTAAGACCAAAAATTCAAACAGTCTTAAGGTTCAAAACTAAACACAATTCAAAAATGTACACCAATGCAGCCATCAAGTATGGCATAGAGTGCATAAACCTCTGGATAGGTACCTCAATATCCTGCATAGAAAATCTATGTTTCAAGATAAATCACATTAATGTTTATAGTATGAGCTCACTACAATCATTGAGATTGGAAATAATATGACTCTTGATAAGAAAACACGCTTAATCTCCCTTCTCAAGGAAATTGTGAGCATTGTTGTTGGATCTTATCATATAGATTGATATGGCAGTTAGGTATTGTATACACATGGATGTTATTTCTTCTCTTTCTTTCATTTCTCTGTAATTCCTCCACCATGTTCATACCTTTGATGATATTGTGGTTAGTCTAGTTACACACATTTTGTGAAATTTATTTTTATGGTATATTTTTGACCCTAGTCTTTCATCACCTTGGCAAATTAAAGAACGACTGAACTCGTAGAGATCCTATCACAATCAACATCTAATAAACTTGTTGTGAAGATATTTTGGACATATTTGTTGAAACTATCCAATGTCATAATTGCAATCACTTCTACATCTTTCCATCAAGCTATCAGTGATTCTTAACCCCTTGTCAAACAAGAGAGTCGAAATAAGTTTTCAGAAAGCAAAAGAAAACAATCAAAATCAAAAATCAAAAGCTGCAAGGAAAAGTAAATTGATATATAACTCTCTCTTGGGGTATTTCCAATCATCTCTACCGGGGCTATGGATGTCTAATCGGCAAGTAAAACAATGTTGTGATCATAATCAAATGCATCTCCGTCGTGGCTATAGACATCTGGTTTGCGCAGCAGAGTAATGTACGACTATCCTTCCACCTTCCATTCACAAATTAACCATTGAAATTAAATCATTCCTACACATTGGCTATGGTGTCTTCACTTGTTGTATATCAAATACTCCCTCTAAGAGGTAATAAATTTCCATGTGCACACACTAGATCTCTATGAGAAAATAGGATTAGTATGTTACTAAGTGTCTTTTTTTGGACCTTGTTTAGACTCTTACTCTAGTTTGTATCTTGTCTCACGATTTGTGCCTTTGGCTAATCACTTCTTCATCGCAAGGCTTCTAAGCTACATTCACAACATTATTATTGTTCTTCTACTTCATTCAGAACATCCATGTGTATAGGATTGTCTTATTTCCATGCTTGAGAGAAACTTTGTGCCTTCCTTCGAGAAAGCAATCTTTTGCTCCATTCTATCGAGACATTTCTTGACCAACTCACACGGGGGGCATCCTTTCTCCTTCCTAGCACGTCATTGACTCACATTCATCATCGTGTTGAACATATTTGTCTTATCCCTGATCCAACTAATCCAACCTTTTGAATGCGGATAATTTAACTTTGAATGAACCCATCTCGCGTTGGGGGAAACTTCGCAGCATCACTTTTGGCATATACCACATGGCATTCTTCCCTTCTACATCCCATCTAATGTTAAGGGCATCCACATTTCTTCATTTCCTTACACATTCACTTTGGAAGGCTTCTTAGAAAACCTCAAAAACATTCGTATAAATTTTTGAAAATCCCTAAACATGCAGATATGTTAGTTGAGAAAATCGAAAACATTCAAATACGTTTTGTAGAAAACTCCAAAACAATAGAAAATTGTCTTGAGATAAGACCAAAACAGTGAAAAACATTTCAAAACTATCCCACAAAAACAAGTTAAGTAGTTTTCTTACTTTAGTTTCCGATTTGTAGGGTTTTGATTGCATTTCATTTTCATACCATGTGCTCTAAATTAGGTTCATTTGCTTAATTAGATTGAGTGTTACTTTAATCTGTTAAGCATTACATTGAGTTCATTTTATCTTGCATACTTTTGTATAGTTGTGTTGTTTTGATTAGATTTGATTAAGTTGTGTTTTTTTATGCAGTTTATCATCACATCATCATATCATTTATCACCACATCTATACATCATGTATCAATAAATGTTAAGCCTACATCACACATGAATGCTACATCTAATCATCAAATATTGTATCATCAATGGTGCAAGAGGGGTTGCACATGATCACAAATCTATCCCCCCACACCAATATCAAAAGTATAAACATGTTTTACTCAAAGTATCTCATCAACATGCATATGACATCAGCCAAGGCTATCTCATAAATTAACAAACATGTGATACAAACATAAAACATACATATTAAACATGATATCTCAAAAACAGCATGTGATACATTAGTAATCCATCTATCATTGTACATCATCACAAATACAAATGTTTGTATACAAAACAACATGTCTCAAAATTACATCTCGATATAATGAGCCATCATGGGCATTTATACTGAAAAAAATCAGACGTTCATTATTAAGCATAGTTAAAAATAATACATATCGTACATTTGTAAAAAAATTCCTTCATCACGAGGCATGATCAAAAATAGTACATATACATCCATGAAAAACTATGAATTCACATCAAGGCGATACACCAAAAATATATATCTAGTACATCAATAAATAGAGTTAGCCATGACTAGATCCGTCTCGGGACTTCTGGTGTGGATTTTCGCTAAGTGGGGGCATCGATATGTTGGAGGCATAGAAGGTTTTTGTACTATGTTGTACACACTCATGCTACTCAAGCTCGATGTCCTAAAGGACCCTATAAATATTGGGTTGATCGCGACTTCCTATAAGATATAGAATGAGACAAGGTGCCTATAATATAGCTATACTCGTAAACACTGACGATCGGTTGGTGCAACCACATAATACTACATCTTGTAATATGTAACCTCGCTCGCTATAGTGGCACTATGCCCAATCAAGCTGGTGTAAACTCTGAAGTAGTGTCACTGTTGTGGTGCAGTACTCTACTATCACACTAGCCAACTGTATCCATAGCTATTATCACTCTATGATAGCTGGTCTCACTCTAAAAAAATTTTGTCTCTCTCTCGACTACAATTGTAATCCATCTACAACCACCTATTCTCAATCTATCGGGTATGTATCCTCTCCGCCCGGCTTATTCTCACTCGGTAATGAGTTGATCTCTTCAATGATCACCAAGTACCTCTCGGCCTATGGCCCGAAGCCGTAAGGTTGTTACTTGTTGTACCTCGCTACAAGGAAATCGTATGTCCACTAGCCACTATATCCTAAATATCTTCATACATCTCGCTACTCAACCACTTGCTCAAGAACTAGTATTTCCTCCCCCATCTATTGTTTCTACCCCCGCAATATCCTCCGTCTCTCGGTGGACTATGTGGTGGACTCGCATGGGGCTTATGGAGGTGTCAACAAAGGTTCTCGTGATGGATCATGTCAAGACATCTATGGTGCCAATATTTGTGGTGCACTACTAAGCGTGGTTGCACCAATACTTGTTACTACACTAAAACCCATTGTTTAATGATCACATGTTGTATTGGTACCTATTTTCGTCCTCCCTGTAGATCTTCCTAGATTTGTGCCTATGCCCTAGGACGTGGGCCCTTAAATCCCTATGCCAGTGCATCTAGTACCTCTTGTGGAATGGTCAAACACCGAGATTACACTGTAGCATACCAACCTGCATAGTCATGTGTAGTACCATGATCTACTATCTATACACATTGTTCCCAAGGATGAAAAACCACCTATAAAAATCTGGCACAAGCTCAGCCCAGCCTAATTTGAGGCCCCATATGAAATACCTCTTTGTATCTATGAGCATACCACATCTCACCTAGGAATCCCCTGAATAAGTCCAAACTGGCATTGAACTCGGTCTACTCTATACCACTCCATAATGTGGCTCCTACTCCCAAGAAGGAAGTGATCCACCATTGTTATACAAAGCACAATAGCATCCTCAAGCCACTGATATAACCTATATGTCCACCATGTAATCATATGGGGTTGTAGCTCATCAAAGTCAATTCTATATTAGTCAAGTATCTCTGTGTGACCACACACATCCTCCCGATGGAACCCAAAGAAGGCTCTCCAATAACTCGATCTCTCAAAGCTCCTGTCAGGCGATCAATCACAATATGGTCCCAAGCCCATATCTCAGAAAGCAAAGTAAGCGAGGACCCACAGAATTTTGTCTCGTAGTAATCTATCAAGTGAAGATCCACGTATAAATGAGCTAGTATGCACTAACCCCAGTAGTAAACCTCTCCATGTAAAAGGTCATGAATCACGCCAATGAGGTTGAGGGGAAACCAAACACCAGTCTTTTTAGGAAGCAATATACCATTCATAAAAGCTAACAAGAACACGTGATTCAGCTTTAGCCGCTGATCATACATGCACCTCCTGATAAAAACTATCATACCCTGGCGAGGTGTATCTGTCACTCCAAATGTTATAGTTTTATAACGCTCAATGTGGTCTAGGTGGCCATCATAAGTGATCGATGATCTTGAATAGGAACTTGCAAGATCCAACACACATCTTCTAACGTAATACTCATCTCACTAGTAGGCGCATTGAATTTTTGGTTCTCACTCCGCCATCTCTCAGCTAAGGTTGTGAGTAAGTTGTGGTCTAAGGTAATCTGGGGCATGTGAGCTACGTGTGCTAACCCAGACACCTCCAAAGTGATCTCCGGAAAAATTGGTCGAGTCGACTAAACATCACCTCGTAGGCTCGAAGCCGCACATGTCACTCATGCATCTATAACCTATCTAGGTCCCTCTTGTAAAACTAATAAGGTTGTTTAATTATGATCCTATTCTTCTATTCTAATCTATCATTTATTCTTCTACTCTATCATTTAATTTTTCTATTTTACCATATTATTCTTCTATTTTTATACAAGTATCATCTTTTCCTAACAACTAGGGTTTGTTAAAACCTTGGTTTTCTTCCAAAGAAGCACCTAAAAGTGAATTTTGTGCATTAGTGTTCCGCTAATGACACAGCGCACCCTTTGTGTACTAACGGGGATTTTTTGTACAAGTGCATATGTGCCCCTACCTAAAGTGACATTTTTACACTTTGGTGCACCCTTTTTTTGCATAGGTGCATGTGTGCCCCTCGCCTAAAAGAAAAAAAAAAAAATCATATACGCATATTTGGTTGCATAAGCACACGCGCGCCCCTAGGGTTGCACCTACGCATTTTGTCCACTAAAAATCCCTAATTCTACCCTAAAAACATGTGTATTTTAATCAAAATTAAATGTTAATAATTAATGAGGGTAAAGAAGAGATTTGTGTACTTGTGGTCCATCCATTGGGAGCCTCATGTAATCTCTCACATGATCCACACGATTTTTTCAGCTCCGCACCCTCACCATCTTCTCCCGTAGGTTAGAGCTTCGATCAACGGTAAATGGTAAGTGAATGTGGTAAATGAATTGGCCGCAACGGCTTATATACCCATTTTTACCTCCCGCAATGTGTTTCTCACCCTCGAGGTACCCTGAAACCATCATGGTTCTTCTAATTTCTTCTAATACTAGTCGTGATGATTATTTTTAATAAATAATTATGTTCACGCTCATTAATTTCCCCTGGAGCATGTTTTTGCATCCCAACAACCTTTTCTACTACTGGGGCATAATTTTGCCTCGCATGATCACTTTTAAGAATGTCTCATGACTACGTAATTTCCTCTCAGTACTAGTTTTTACCTAAAAATTAAAAAATTAAAATAATGCAAAATATTCAAAATATTCAAAAAAATTGATGAAATCATTAAAAATCCAAAAAAACTAAAATAAAATAAATTTTTACAAAAAATGGTAAACAACATAAACGCAACTAAAGCATGTGTCAATTGCATTATCCTAGAATGTTGAAATATGTCTTACAAAAGCATCTTTCTAGAGTTCTTGCTTATTTGGGTCTCAAACAATTGCGGATCATTGTGGTATACCTCCATTAACAAAAGCTTGGTTGCATGCTATGTTCGTCCCCCTATGCATGTGCTGAGTTGCCAGAGATTGTGTCGTAGCACCGTAAAGTTTTCCCATGGGACTACTTATGTCCTTTGTTATTCCCCTTGCATGTATCCTCATTTGGGGTGCTTTTTCAACCCTTGTCATTACAACACTAACATTCGGGAACTACTGACTTGATAACAAAAACATTGGTGCAATTATCTTGAACGTTGTTTTTAAGTATGTGTGATTATCTTGGTTTCTCTGTTAGGTTAGCTAGTTTACTTACTCATATTGCATTACATTGTGTAAGTTGCATTGAGTTAAGCTTTATTTTAATTTCTTGTATTGTGTTGCATAATGTATGTTACATGGAGTTACATATTTTTAGTAGTAAACAAATGTTAGTAATGTAGCTTTTCATGTTATGTTATACTTTTGTTTATTTTAAATAAGGGATGATGATGTAGATCATAGGGGCAATGTGATGAAATAAGGTTGCGTATTGAAGACCGGATACAAAGATGAGCATGTTCCTATTCTCCACTTTCCTATCTTATCACTACTAATTTTTCTTCTAAATCACCTGGGGCAATAAACAACCATGTTTATCCCTATCCTTTTCTCTTCTAAAATAACCAAGGGTTTCACGCCCATTCTATCCTATTTCTTCTATCCATTTCAATCATATTTTCGATCGTCGATTGACTTCTTCTATCACACCATCAACACTCGATGGGACATCCTTCATCCCGCTAATTTTTCTTCAAAAATTTACCTATTTATTCTTTTATACTATATTTGAAGTGAAGTTACTTCACCTCAAACAGGGGCAAATGTAGACACCTAAATTTCACCTTTGTAATCTTATTGCCAAAACGCACCCAAATCACTCTCATTCTCACCAATTTTGTTATAATTAGCAATTTTCGTTAATTAACTAACATTTCTTACCACTTTGGTCAATTAAAAAGCACTTCGTTGATCACCAAACCTCTTTCACATTCAAGATGCCACTTTATGACGAATCATAAGTCAAAATCCTCTTCAAAACATACAATTAGCATTTATTAGCTAATTAAGCCTATTTTGCCTTTGTTTTGGTCAATATACCCTAATATTGGCTTAAACCCCTCTTCCAACCACTTATAATCACCCCAATTTCCTCCACAACATCTCAGCAAGCTTCAAAAGCTTATCCTAGCCTTCTAGTTGACCCTAAGTGGTTGATTAAGGCTTCATACCTCTTAATCACTTGGTAATTCACTAATTATGATTAGTAAAGCTTAATCATAGTTAGAAATTCTAAATATTCTTTGTAATTTTAGTCCCACATGCATCAAGATGTAATTTTTCCTCAAAGGAAAAACTATAAATAAGACTAAGTACCACCTTCCAACTTTACACCATGCTTTTATTACTAGCCTCATATAATACATATGTTAAAGAGCCTAAACTCATTTAAGGATCATCTTTTCCTAAAGCATTCATTATGGTTAGTAGGAGGGTATTTAACATGAAATTTTAGTCTTGTGTTAGATATATCTCCTCACCATTTGTGGAGTAGCAACCATTCCCAATCTGATTGCTCCTAGATCTATTTAGGTCTATGTTAGTTAATCAAACATACTAGTAGGCATATGCTTAGATGTTAGATGTTAGTTTCATTTAGTCTCCATTATTATGTTATTACGGTTTTATCATTTATGTTTCATTCCTTAGCTTTGCATTTAACTTTAGATCATTATGGTGTTGATCTTGCTTTAAATTAGTTAATTTGTGTTAAAAGTTTGGGGTGTTATCGGAAATTAAATGGAGTAACAAGGAGATCTAGTTAGAATGTTACTAGTTAACATTTAGAGTGGCACAAGGCCAACTGCAAAGGAAATTTTCAAAGATAAGGAGAACAACAAGATTGCAGTTGAAGAAAGGATCACTGAGCTGGAGGAATTGCTCACCCATCTCAAGGAAGCAAACACAAAGGAAAATATAGGCTTCAAGAGGTTTCATAAGTGTGAGCCTTCATTAAGGTTAGGTTGGTGGAAAAGGAGAGGCTATTTTGAAGACTATATAGGAAAGAACACCAACCAAAAAAATTGAGCACGCTTAGTTAATTATGGAAACTATGCACAAAAGGATAAAATCAAGGAAAAATGTGAGCAACTTGAGTAGAAAGTTAGTGAGTTCCATAATTCTATACTGGAACATATGGACATTATTGATGGTGCTTGCACAAATCGAGTGGTGGTTATAAAGGAGTTGAAAGGTAGAGTCGAAGAGGTTACTTATGACCAAGTGCTAGGGATTATGGAGGATGCTCGGGAAGGCCTTAAATGAGTTGGAGGAATGGAAGAAATTAGTAGATGGGGTGGATGCAAAGTTCCCAAAGATCTTCCAAGCATCTTAGAAAATTTTGGGTATGATGTTCATTTCAAATTTTGAATAATTTTGTCTCCTTCATGAATTTTTTTTTTTTTGGTGATCGAGAAATTCAAGGTACAACAATCTAGCTAGTATGGGGTGATGTTGGACCCCTAAAAGATGCTAAGTATAGTATAGCGGCGCGAGAGTTTTGTATGTGTGGAAGGTAGGTGCAAAGGCACGCACGGAAGTAGAGTAGATAGCACATGAAGGCTCATGCCCAGGCTAAACACATTCAAGACTTAGCCACATTTTGAGCCATGGGACAAAATTGGAAGATGAACGGTTGGAGTGGTAGCCAAGCAATGTTCTAAAGATAAGGTTGAGCATGAAGACTTGTAGTTAAAGAAGAGTTCGAGCTAATAATAGGATTAGATCTAGAGTTTAAAATAGAAGATAATCTATTATTAGGTGAAGCTTGCATGCTTTTGTAGTGCACACATGGCTATTTGTGGCATGCGGTCTATTTTGAGAGTGCATGGGTGGTGAAGGGAAAGTCCCCAACCCCTATATACATGTTATGATTTACATTGTTAGAGACAGACCAGTGATTTATTTTGTAAGGTTTTGATGTTTCTATGTAAAATGGCTAATGGGGTCCTAGGAAATGGTGGTCTATGGAAGGTTTCAAGTGATTTTTAAGGTAGGATTCCTTGATATACTCAAAGGTGCGTGAGGCCCGAGTCTATGTTGGTGTCGATATGGGTCTTGGTATTGGGGCCCACCCCTCACTTCACATTCTGTGGTGATAAGGGAATCGGTGTTTAGCCAATATACCAAAACCAATTCTTTATACTTGATCGAACACTAAGTTAGCTTCTCCTATTGGAGATTAAATCTAAGTAGGTCCACTTGGGTAGGAGTGTTTCAATGCAAGTTTTGTTTAAAGTGATTTGGTTGTGTGTGAGGGAAATTAAGTGAATCAATATGTTTAGCTTCCTAATTAAACTATGTGATCAAATATAAATGATAGGTTCATTTTAATACCAAAAGGAAATGTGAGTTCAATGGGGGTAGTAGATAAAAAATGCAATGCTTTGAAAGAAAAATAAAAAAGAAAACATACTCGTAAAATGTTTCCTTTTTCAATTTTTTAGATTTTTGTTTTTTTAATTTAGCACAACTACAACACAACAAGAAAAATCCCCGAGTCGAAAGCATTACAAGGGTTAGATGAAAATAGAGAACAGGAAAGATAAATGAATGTTAGAGGTAGACTAACTAAGAAATCAAGAACAATCTCATATATTGTTGGTGATTTATAGGATTAGATTGGAGATTCACCAAAGTCTTTGGCAATTTAATTGGATCGTTATCGATTCGACAGTAGAGAACCCAAAGGTGAAATTCAATCTATTTGAAATGAAATAAATGGGAAAGTGTCCCACCGAGTGTCTAGAATGTACCAGAGAGTTATTTCTTTCAAACTTTAACTTAATAAAATGAAATAACAAAAACAAACCGACATCAAAAGACAGTGGGGTTTACCGATACCTGCAATGATGGATGTTGATTTGATGGATAGAGATTATTCTTATTATGCTAACGAATAAACCTACGGATCGAGATGATTGAAAAAATAGATTAGATGAATATCTAAATGAGCTTCTTGGTAAAGGTTGATTCCAGGAATCCAAAAGGACTTACTTGGAGGATGCCAACTGCTTTTATACAATTAAGTAGATTGAAAATAATGATAAAGATATGTAAATGAAAATTATAGGTAAATAATAGATAAGAAGATTTAGAACTCAATTTTGAAGGTCAAGTCTTATACAGACTTCAAATTTTTCCCAGAAAGGGTGGATGTAATTTGGACATACTCAAAGTAATTGTACCAAAAGTCCTTTGTTTCTTGTTGGATATCGTGAGAAACTCGATCGATTATCAATGTCTTTAATTTCAATGGAAAATCAAATTGTACACAATGTAAGCTCATGAAGGATGTTGTATTGTTCCCAAAAGAAGTGTTGCTAAACTATATGAAGGTTGTAAATGCTTGTGATAGGGTTGGACCGCCAAGTATTGCCATCTAAAGTAAATTTGTGCTTGCATAAAACAAGTTAAATCAAAAGGTTGAAAAAATTTGAGATTAAAATGATAAATTGATTAAAATATACAATTTGTGAGGATCATTGGCAATTCAAAGGAATCGCAGTGATCAAGTAGAATTGTTGGCAATTACTATAAAAATGATAAATTTTGATAAAAATGATAAACATAGCTCTAAGTGATGATTTTTATTGTTTTTAATGCTTTTATAAAATTTAAATGATGAACTAACACAAATAAATACCTTTTGATGTGGAAATGAGCTAAAATATGCCTCAAACATCGGATGGAGATGATTGAAGTCGATGGCCAATTGTTGGAAGATGACTAATAAAAAGACTATCAAAATGATGTATTTGCAAGAGCTTGAGGTTGATACAGGTCCTTGATGATCTCTGAATGACTTAGATTCATAGCTAGGATGATGATAAAGTGCAAGAGTAAGAAAAAATTATGAAGATCCCTAAGAAAGGAGAAATACTCCTATTTATAATCGTTAGTGATCGGTTAGGATCGTCGGTGATCCTAATGCTAAATCTCTAGATTTGCATAAATAAATTAAGCAATAATTAATTGAAATCAACACATGAAATGAAAACTACATAAGATAGAAACCAAATGTAAATAGAATGGAGCAATTTCTATTGAATATGAGTGGGCATTTTATACAATTGCTTGCTCCTAAAATCATGGAGTCAAGTCTTATAATTTTATCCCCATATCTCTCCTTTATTCCCTCATCTTACTCACAATCCCAAGATATTCTCACACATTCCTATCTCTATGAGTTGTGCATGAAAACTAATTGTGCACAGACACATATTATTTAAATATTAAATAATACTAATATTCAAACCATATGTTCACACTATGAAAACTAATTTCCTAACAGATCCGGGTTTTCGGGAAAACATTTAGGAAATAGTTGAAACCACTTCCTAAATGGTGATTTTGGGTAAATTATGAGGGAAGATGGTCGGGAGGAGGTTATGGACGAGTTGGGGAGGTTAGGATGTTAGGATAAAATAGGTTTGAGGAGTTTTAAGATAGTTAAGGTAATTTTAAAGTGGTTAAGGTGTTTAAGATGGGTAAATGGTAATTTATGAGAGTGTACAAAAATTTACTAGATGAGGAGAGTGAGACTTAGGATAATTTCATAATGATAGGTTTTAGATTAAATAATGTGTGCATAAGATGAAGTATGAGGTGTTAACAAAAATCCAAAGATATCACAATCTCCCCACTTTATTTCTTCCTCCGGTGTTGGCTCATAATTTTCAATCCCTATTGCTTGTATATTGTGTATGCACTTCAAATATTTGTATTCTTTTATACTCTACATATATAGTGTACTCTATTTTGGTTCCATTAGGAATATGACGCGTTGGCCCCCATTCTCTAAGTTTACATGTCACTTCTTGAAGCATAAGTCAACATTATTGGCATAGCACCAAGACCTTCCTAGTAGCACTTTGGAAAATTATCTTCTTACGCGGTGGTATTTCCTCAAAATCTCCATGAAATTTCACCCCCATAATACTAATGACAGAATTATTTAGGACTCTTATAGGTGTATGACGGGAAAAAATGTGTCTAGACAATGTGCACTCTAATCATCTATTTAGCCATTGTATTCAAGGAAATGAGTGAGGGACACACAAATGAATAGAATTACAAGTGGTATAAGAACCGCTATGATTGCATACCCTAAGGGAAATGACCCTTACACTATTCCAACCTATGGTTTCCAATGCCTTGCGTTGAAGAAGAGGAAGGAACCCTATGAAGGTATCGGTACTATCAAGGTTGATGATAAAGAAAATAAGCATGCAAATATTATGTTAACCTAGGGAAATCATGTAACAAAGTAAAGAACTGAAATGCAATAGTTTAACCAAACATGTCCATACAATAATAACTAACATGAAGCATGCATCAAATGTAGAAAAATACTCTATACAAAATGAAAAAGTGAGTTAGAGAACTTACCTGTTAGGGGTGGTTGTTGATGCATCTATCTCCAAAAGGACCATACACCAAGAGAGAGAACATATTTTAGGTGGAGAAGGGGAAACAATCTAGTCCTAGCTCACTATAGTTGAGCAAAAGTGCAAGCAAACCAATCCATGGGAGAAGAATATCCAAGCCAAGATTCAAGATGCAAGAAATCCAAAAGTTGAGTGAGTAGATGTAAGTTGGCACAAGAGAGAAAAGCTAATGGTGAGTTCTTTTGTGTAATTGTAATATCTTATGTTTTCAAAATGGGAGTTGGGGCATTTATACCGACACCATCACTGTGGGCGAAGGTGTCGGCGGGAATTTAAATTTGCTTGCAACGACTTGATCGCCGACGGTTGATGGCATCGGAAAAGGAGTAAAAATCAAAGGGATATGAGAATAAATAATAATGAAAATGAAATAAATTGGGTCATGAGCAAGCAATATTTGGAGAAGAATGAGGAAGAAAACAAGAAGATAAGAGAAAAATAAGAGGAATATGCGAAAAATAATTACATAAATGGGACTGAAAGCTACACTCTCCATGTATGGTCCTTAACCCAATGGTTACGTGAATAACCATACCCCTATCCCAGAACAATCCCCTTAAGGAACCCATTCCAGAGATAGATGCATCAGTGACCTCTTACCTGAAAAAGAGAATTGTTAGTAATAGGTCTGAAAATAGAAATCATTGAAATTTAGGTGTATATAATAGGTATTACCCATGTTTTGTTCACCATGAACAATACATGTGGGTATGGATGCAACATTGGTCATCCCATTTTATTCTATGCATCCATAGTAAGTATGTTAAATTGCGTGCTGTGTCAACCAATATATCATTAATGGTCCAACCATACATACGGGCATCATTTGGTATTTCTCTAGTAAAGCCCTCCATCCTTTTTGGTCTTGCATGTATCTTTCGTGTCTTCCCAATTATTTCCCTAGTGCCACCTTCCATAATTTTTTTGATAATCATTATCTTAGTGAGGGTATTATACCCTTTGTGCAAAATAATTTCTGAGACCTCTTGAAACTCATTTTTATGATTATTTCTTCCTCAATATATTTTAGCCTTTCATTTTGTATCCTTGCTTCATATAAGAGTAATTTTATTTCCCCTTGAAGTTCCCATACCAATTCTCTTTTTTCTTGAAGTAACTCCTTTTGTTACCTTTTATTGGGAGTACGAGTTTCATGACATTGATTTTTGCAAGTTTCACTTTGTCTAAGGATGACTCTTATGCATTTATAATAGCATGTATTGTTACTCATACATTATTTGAAGCTTCCACTATCAACATAGATTTTGAATTATCTGTGTCCATCATGTTTCGTGTAATTTTAATCATTTTTTTTTCCTTCTCTCTTTTTTTTCTCATGAGCACATATAGGTCTAGAAAATATTCTACCTTGTGCTCCTTTTGACAATGTGCATGAGATCGAGAATGTTGGATAATCATGTTGGTAATGGTATGGTGACCCGCACTTGTAGCAATTCCTATGTTGAAATATTCCTCCACCATGACCTTTGCACCCTCAACTATTTCTCCCTCTTCTAAATTTGTTGTGTCCATCATTAGTATTATCTATTGTAACCTGATAAAGATCTTGTGATTGAACTTCATAAATATGATCAATAATGTCACAATTGATTATGTCATACATATGAGCATCACATATCTTACAATAAGTATAGAATTTTGTCTACTTTGTGTGATGCAAGTTGGTGAAATTTTGATCATCATGGGCTCCTTCACATATTTCACACGCTATAAGCATAGCCTTCAATTTTATGTGCGGGCATGTATTTTTCATTTATCCTTCCACTTCATAATCAGTACACCATATCCCACTATGGGTTTCTCTTGTGTTGTTTTATATCATCGTCTCTAACCGATTCTCCATGGATGTGATTTTTTCCTCCATGAATGGGTTAACTCTCGTATCAATATTGTCAATTACTTCAAAGCACGTAGTATTTCTTATAGAGATTATGAGGTCAATGAAGGTCATGTGTAATAGTGCATGCTTGAATGGCATGAGTAATCCCCTACAAACCATAGCACGTGTTATGTGGTATGTATATCATATGAAATTTTTGAAATAAGGGTCTTAAAATGTGCATCGTAAGCACGTACTTTCTCGAGTAAGTTCTTGTTTGATCTCTCCTTGAGTGCTGAAATACTTTGTTACTCAAACTGGGGAATGTTAAAATATTTCAAAAACATCACCTTTAGTTGATCATAATCTACTACACTTACGAGGGATCATGTTTCATATACCACGTATGGGCATGGTCAAGTAATTTTTCATGAATTGACTCACTCATCATTCTAAAAAATTTATCCCCTTTTCTTGTCATATAAGCTCACACTTATGGACATTTTCTCTAGCATTTTCAATATTATGTTACTCTAGTAAGTGTAAGGACATCTCATAAATATATTTAGTGTGATTACCTATTATGTGCTATTAACAAATCTTCCTTGGAATGGAATACTCGTTATTGGAGTGGCTTTATCACTTCCACTTTCACTCATAGATGAGGATTATTTTCATTACTTTTCAAGTTGGTGTGTTTTCTTGCATGCCTATTGATGTCAATGTTTTTAATTGACGCTCATCATGTAAAATATATTCACCTTCGGAAGATGGGGGTTGAGTGGTATTTTCTTCAGTGTTGGTTTCAATGATTTTAGGATGCATGAGAAGCTACTACTCAAGGTCTCTTTCTCCTTATATTTTTGACCTCTTCATCACTATCATTTTCAATTTGAACTTATTATCCTATATTAGTTAGTGATTGCTTGAGTAGGCATGGTAGGTTGGATCAAGATACTAATTTACTAAAAATATGGAATGAATATTATTAAATCTAAATTACAAAGTCACTATAATGATATACAACATAATATAGATGTTAAGAACTCTAGAGATATAACTTTGTAATAAAATGAGAGAGATAAGGCACTTATCGATTTTCATTTATCCTAAAACAAATCTAGACTAGAAAAACCGATGGCTGGTTGGGAAAACTTTCGTAAATGTTTGATATATAAATTTTGGAACTTACAGAATAAAGTTGGACACGGGCACAGGTTGAGGTGAGGGCCGAGAGACCTCCTGTAGGTGCCTATGACTGGGAAAAGAATCTAAATATGGATTTTCTTGTGTAGCACCAATGTCACTAACTTTCATTGTTTGTCTCTTGTATGTCATTGAAATATCATAGATTTCTCTTGTAGCCTACAAAACAGATGATATCCTACAAAATCCCAAAACACATCAAATCCTTATAAATAATGATGTAAATGGGGAGTCGAATCGACCACGGAAGTCACCCGACAGAGTGAACTTACAACCAAGCATTGCACTACATCTCAGACTCCATGTAGTTCTATGTTCTTGTGTGTGAAATTGTGTCCTTAGGTTTCCCTTGTACCGATGACACCAAGATAATGAGTTATAGCTAGATAGAATGCAAATGTGTGGGATGGAATTCATAACTTCCCCTTCCTATGTAGTTTATGTAGAGTAATAATCCCAAAAATGCAGTCCCTTTGATAGTATGTAGATATGATTTCCCTTTATAATTTTCGCCCTTATAATGGTATGTATGTTGTGTATATATAGGGATCTCTTGCTTGAATTTCGACACTAGTGACACAACATGCCAACTAGGACCTCGGGATAGGAGTAAGAAAAACTAAAAATGCCAACCACAAATGTCAAAAATATGAACAAGAACAAATAGGACATGAGCACACATGGTGGACAAGAGTGTCCAGTGCTTAGTGTCGAGACTAGTCTTTGGTATCACGGGATAACCGATGAAAAATGTGATAAGATTGTGAGACAAGGATCCATGTGACTTGAATAGAACTAGTCACATAAGTGGCATATGGGTGAGAGAAAGACAATAAAAACAATCAAAGCAAGCGGATGGACTAAGAAGTGTGTCACCAATTAATACTTTTCTTACTTGAGATCCATGTATATAACAACATACTTAGCGGTATAGTAAAATAGTAATATGTGTGTGATTTTTTGTCTACATTCCCCCTTATGTTATTTGAATGCAATTCAAGTAGTGTAAATGAATTAAGGAACTTACCGGTGAAGTCTAAAAAACCTGTTACAGTAGTATGTGTAGAATATAAGAACATATAGCATGGTGAACCATGGATTAGCGTGTCGATCCATGTGGCATAAATAGAGATGGTGAACCATTGGAGAACTTGATGATTTTATTTGAGTAATTTGAAGATTTCAATTTTTTTCCAATGGATATTTGAAGGTGTAGGGAGTGATCAATTCCCAACCCAATTTCACATGTTTGAAAATCAAGGATTTGGGCATCCTTTCCACCATAGCAAGAGTGTTAGGGAGAGAGTTATATTTTTACTCTCCATCTATGACCACATCCTCAAAAGGTCCAACCATTGCATACAAATGAAGACCAATTTTTTTCCATTTCGATCCATGCTTTAATTTTGTGTTGAATAACCCATATAAGAGTAGTTTAGGAAAGGAAATGACGTATCATTTCTCCCACTCAATGGGTGTCATGATTCATATAGTGCTAGATGGATTCCATGTTAGGTCATCTAGAAGTGATGTAAAAATTGATTTCCCATGTTAGGTCATCGGGAAATATAATGAGGTGATGTAGCTCCATAGTTAGGTCATCTCGGGAGAGAAAATGAAGTGATGTTATGTCATCTTGATTGATTGATTTGATTTGAAATTGAATGTATGTGATAGATTTATCATGGTGAGAATTTTGCTTTTTGCCCTCATATTAGGTCATTATGGGGAATAGATGTGAATTAGTAGAAATGTTGAATGAGACAATTTCTACCTTTTCTTAGTATGAAAGAAAAAAATTGATAGTAATGTATTAGCGTGTCGAATGATTGTATAGTATCTTGATAGTGATCCCGATTAAATGCCCCCTTTTGATGAAAGGGGGATGAAAATGACAATCACTTCGAGCCAAAAGTAGAGTGGAGATTGTGTAATAGAGAATAGAATGTAGTATAAAAGATGTTGCAAGATTGTATGTATGTTGAGTGGAAAATGTGCTAGTTTGGTAATAGCGGTGCGTGATGCATATAGTACAATGGTAGGAGAAATTCTAAACCAAATGGCATAAACGGGGATGAAAACATAGAAGTGAAGCTCAAGATATAAGAAAAATTGTGTGTGGTGTATTAATTGGAAGAACACATTCAAATGATAACTATAGTCAAATGAAAAATTGAGACTTGTTATATATAGTAATGGTAAAAAGTGAATAGTAACTTCATTTGAACCTTGATTGATATATAATTTGAGCTTTGAGCTTGCGAGGATGCCACATGATTAGGGCAGCAAGGTTGACTAGGTTTGAGATGGTGGTAGAAGTCGTGGCATCTCGGATGACGGATGAGTTCGTAAGTATGAAAATTTTGATGAAATTAGTTCAATTTTGTCAATTTTTACAAAATTTAATTTTTGAATTTTTGGGTGTTTCTTTCTTAGGCGTGAGTGGCCAAGGCGTTGACATATTTTGGGATTCAAATTCCCAATTCCAGCCACCGGTGACTTGTTCCTAGGCACCAACCTTCTCCCGGGCATTGGAAAGCCAAGAGAGAGTTTTGTTAGGGCAATGTGAAATCGACATTTTGATGAATTATGGTGTTATGATTAGTTGATTTGGAATATGTATGAGGCAATAATATCGAGATTTTGTTAGCATTTATGTTGTGTAAAGAGATATTCATTCAAGGGAGTTTTACAGAGGTCAAAATTTAAGTACATTGTTTGATGTTGGGATTATCGACGTGGAGTGGGGCATTCTAGACTGTGTCAGCCTGCGGCACATAGCGAGATTGGGGGAGGTTCCCCATAATATTCCTATTATTTCTGCATTGTGTGAGAGGTGGTGTGCATATACTTATACCTTTTTGTTTCCTAATGGGGAGATGAATATGACCCTAGAGGATGTGTATCGTATATTGTGACTACCAGTTGTGGGAAAGAGAGTGCAAGTGATGGCCATAGTGGATGCTCAAAGGAAGATGAGGGTAGCTAGATGATACTTACCAGGTACATGGGTACAAACAGAGACCCATATTAGTTTGGATGTCATACTTGATATTAGGTGTTCCATGGTTGTGTAAGTTCATTACAATGATTATTGCTTCATCAATGGCAATAGAAGGTGATGGCATGGGCATCTTGTATAATATGTTTGACATTTTTCAGCATATCGATGAGCATGGCACGAGATTTGTATGGGCACAATGTGTATTGGCACATTTGTTCACACACACACACACACACACACACACACACACACACACACACACACACACACACACACACACACACACACACACACACACACACACACATAGGTTTACACATGAGGATGGTGGTGGAGTAAGAGCCAACACATTGCTGCATTATCATCATATGCGGGCCACATACTGAGTGGATGAGACCTGATATATTTGTTGTGAGATGGCGCAGATAATCGAGCCGGAGGTTGGATACCACTACTTATAGATCTATGCTTGATCACATGGGTGTAGGAACTATCATATGGAGGCCATATCAAGATTATGGTGGATGGAAAGAGGATTAATTGGAGCTACGATGCATTCTACGTATTATGTGGTTAGAGGACCAGTTTCTGGAGTGATCAATTTGTTTAAGGAAGTTCGGTATGGCTCGGGATGTGCTCCTAGAGCCGTAGGTTGTTAGAAGCACAATTGACTAAGAGAGGGGGTGAATCATTCCTATAATTACTTTAATTCATTTTCTATCTATTTCATCATATATTAGCATCCATCCATTCACATACATTCAACCATAGTATATTAAGTGTGCACAATACAATCAAATAACCATAACACATGAAAGAGAGCTCATAGACACAAGATATAAGTGGGAAACCCTCATGGGGAAGAAAACCCACTGAAAATCTACTTATATTACACAAATAAAATAATTTTAGTGAAGCACCAACTTCATAAGGAGCACCAACCCCTGGTTTAGTGAGGTACCAACCTCACAAGGAACACCAACCCCTAATTTAGTAAAGAACCCACTCCACAAGGAGGATACAATCCCCTAGGATGGCCAAGCACCAAATTATCCACATGAATATGTTTTATCTCTAATTTTTCTACTTCCACAACTGATGGAGATCACTTATTCATCTCACAAACCCTATCTCACACACTAGGTCTTCAATCTTTCATAATCCTACTCTTCATTCACTTCTCAAATCTCTAATAACATGCACCATTACTCTCTAATATTCCTCAACCTGTCATGATCTTCCTCAGCCTTAAAAACATGCTCTCATACCTGCAAAATATCTTCCTCTAGGTCGCACACCTTCCCTCTAAGAGCACTAGTTCAAAATGAACCAAACAAGCACTTAAATATGCTTTTCTTCCTTCAAACCAAAAGAGGTCAGTCCCTCATAATAATTTCAACCCATACATATCTATAAAATTCAAAAAAATTAATTACAATATTATATGTGACCCAAATAGGTCATCCTAGCTAAAACCCTCAATACATGTGCCAAAAATGGCTCAAAACCCCATAGGTACATTCTTAAAAATTTCCTTGCATCAAATCCATACATATTCATGACCCATAACCCTTTACATATGAATAAAATATCATTAAAAATTCATACATGGTCATAATTAATATCAACCAATCAAATTATTTCATTTATTGGGCCCAATTCCCTTTACAAATCTCAAAATAGTTGTTTCCTACACCCTTCAACACCTTGGAAACTTCATTTGATCACCAAATCACTTATACTCAAAAAAACATGCCATGTGAAAAATAAAAATAAATTTCATAACCTTTATAACAATTCTAAGAAAGTTATAAGTCATGAAACATCCTTCACTTCAAACCACAACAACATTTGCCTTCACCATATCAACCTGCCAAAAACATTGTTTCCAAAGGTTAGCTCATAAAATAATTTATAAAAATATTCAAGACCTAAAAATTTATTAATTGGATTCCAAATTCATCCCTATTCACATTACAGGTGATAGTAAGTATCACACAATCCATCTCATGCTTCAAATAACATCAAACTTTCATCAGAACACATGTTGTCTTGAACTGCCAAAAATATTCCTTCTCAAATAATACCATATAAACCCTATAAAATTACCTTATCATGAGTAAATACATATATAAATTTATATATCTCTTATCCCCTTTCCAATACAACTTTAATCATCTCAAAACTCCGCCTATAGCTCAAGTTATGCTTATTTTACTGAACCCTACTATTTGAGATCCCAAAACAACCCTTTCACCAGTCAACCTATTTGGACCTCAAAACACCATGAACCTGCATTAACATGTCTTTAAACCTCCATTTACATAAATAAAAACTCCCAATCGTCATTCACTGCATCAATTTTTCATGTTACTCCTTTGGACCATCTTGTCCTAAAACCTTCTTCTCCAGGAAACTATTATTTTTAGGTAGGGCCCACATATCATCATGACCTCAACCATAAATTTATGGAAATATTTAGGAGTCCTCTACAACATATAATCATCACTTTTTATTAACCAATCAAAAATTGGTCAATATACTTCATTCTTTGTAAATTGCTCCTAGCTAGGGTTTAACTAGGGTTTTAGACCACTTTACCTTCTTAACATTCGTTCATAAAAATATGACAATAAATTGACCTGATTATTTATTTTAAACATTCTAAACTCACCTTATAAACATCCCTGAAAGCCACAAGGTACCATTTAAAGAACATTGTTCACAACAAGCATCAGAAGTTGCACTTTGAGCTAGAATTACACTTGATTTTGACCCTGTCTCATAAAATCAGTCATATCTTGCAAAGTTCACATCATGGGTACCTGAAATTTTTTGAGAGCATCATTACTCATCCCTCTATCATCTTTAATCATCATAATATCAATTCCATTTCTCAAACTCTCTAGTCACTAATACTTACCGATGTTTACATGTTTGATCCTCACTATAGAAGCTAAGGTCAACTGAAATAATGTAATAACCGAGCGTGAAACCTCCGAAAATGACCCAATACCTAATATTCCAGTATAGACCTAATTTCATGCTTCCATGAGCTCATCTAGCTCTAAAACACTTTGTCACACCTCCAAGTTGTTATAGTTGCTCTCAATGAGCACCTGTAACCAAGTAATTCACATGTAGCTACACCATGTCACTATTGTGAGTTCTCAAGAACCCTTAAATTATGTTATAAATCATGCTAATATGATTCCCAAGCATCCAAGAAGCTCACACTTCCAAGCAACACCTCATAGGCACCTGTATAGGCAATCTAGAGAAAGTACACCTCACTGAATCCCATTATAGCGGTTGATATACATCCGAACCAAGATGGTAACATCATATACATCATCATCAAATCATCATACATAATTCACTTTGTCATTAATGAGGTTTCACATCAATGACAACGCCTATTAGGACACCATGACAACACTCTCCTTCATTAATGGAAAACACCCTAAACTTCACCCCCTTTTTACATTAATGACAAAGACATACATGTAGCTCATATTCTTCACCTTATTCAGCTTCATAGCATCATGCTTTGGTTGGAAACATCCACCAAATATCTCATCTTAGCTCTATTTCTTGATTTTTACACAAAGAGTGATTCTTGCCTTCATTTTAAGCATGCAAACAACATGCTCCCCTAAAATAGGAACTTCAACATCTGAAAATCATCAGTAAGGCATGAAAGAAGAAAAATCATACCTTTTAGGAGAAACATCACCATTCTTTATCTTTTAGGCATGCAAACAAGCACATTTTCACCTATTACTCTGTTTTGAGCTTCTTGAGGGCACTGTAGTAGACTTGGAACAGGGGCATCAACACCTTTAGCATGCCAACAATGTCATTTTGATCATGAAAAAACTTCAAACCTTCATTCTTGATCAATTTCCACCATTTCTAGGCATATGAAAAACTTTTACAAGGAACGCGTCTAGTTCTTCATACCATTACAAAGTGACACTAAAGGTCCTAAACAGTCCTTTTAGTGTATTTTCAACCAAATTTGATCCTTTCCCAACCTTTACCTAGCTCATGACTCAAAAAAAACACTCCCCCGAGCTTAACTTCATATCTAGCTTCCTAGTGTAAAAATATAGCACTTAAGCGCATCACATGGCTAGAATCCACCTTTACCATTTTTGCTAGGTCTAAAACACTTTTCTCGAGACTTGACGGTCATATTTGACTAAGATATAGCAACTTTTGGCTTTAACATGCATAAACAACTGAAATTGTACCTTAAGAGCCTTGTGAAGATCATCTTTACTTCTTCGGAATTCCATATAAGATTCCTTTGTCATGAAAGGCACCATACTCACCGAGAAACATTTTCATACTTGTATAAGCATACATTTGAACCTGCGGGAACATGTTTTTGTCATTGTGGCACTATTTACATGTTCCTTGCTTTATTCAAAC
Source organism: Taxus wallichiana var. yunnanensis (assembly GCA_018340775.1). NCBI lineage: Eukaryota > Viridiplantae > Streptophyta > Pinopsida > Cupressales > Taxaceae > Taxus > Taxus wallichiana. Next base: position 935,158,553 of record CM031242.1, read on the forward strand.
TTGTTTCAACATTCACGTGACTCCCCGGGAGTGAGCATAGATTCATTCTCTTATTATTGAATGAATCACCACCATACTAAACTTTTCTACTTCTTGACCAAAGATAGAAATGCCCCGAGTATCATATCCATGCAAATACACTTTTTATGACTTATACAAGATAGTAACCTGACCTACAAACTTCAAGGCTTAACATTGTGAACTAAGACACTTTAGACACACTCCATCCATAATTTCACATAGTACTGAACTTATCTAAATATACCTCCTTTCCTATATCATTTCATCTTTTCAAACAAAGATCGACTATACACAATTAACCATCCAACACCTAAGAAACAAGTGCCTTCCATATTTTGCAAGACCTTGATTCCTTTGACTTGATGACCAATTCTGACCTATAGAATCATTTTGTATAAGCTTTCTAGCACCTTTCTTTCCATACCAAGCATAACTTTCCATATTCATAGTGATTTCTAAACCTTTAACACAGTTCGGTCAAAGTGTCTTACCTCAAAATTTCTTCAAATCAATCTTAAGTACACAATTTCTTATTTCAAGCTCACTGTGGATTATCAACCCGATTTTTATCCTTCTTTGACATACTATAATTTTGCATCAATACTTTAAGACTAACCATCATGTCATATTACTCATATAGACCTATTCAAGTTATAATAGACTCTTGAGTGCATCAGAATATTTAATTGTTATAGTCTTATCACAAAAACACTTGTTGAAGGTAAGACAAGCTTCCCTTTTGTAATTTCATGACTGGGAGAGCCATTTTTCACATCCAAATCTTCTTGTTTGATGACATAATTTCATAGATGTTATATCCTGCACCATACATACTTGATATTCTATATATCAACTTCTTCAAGAGTAAGACATATCTTGCACACACAAATCAATATATTTATGCCATACTAGAAGACACTACCTAGAACTAGATATAAAGTACCTAGAATAAGTTAATAAGAAACCATACTTTTTCATTGTAAAAGATATGTTTCAATGTGCATATTATTTCAAATTGTTTACTTGTACCGCCTTTATACATCACATTATAATTCACCTTTCATCCCCACTATCTCGATCATCAAGGAAATACAAGAACCCCGATTTCGCTTATAATCATTATAGCAATCTATCTTAAGTCTTGTATCCTTCTTGCATCATAGTTCAATTGAGAAATATTGAGTATTAATCTTCATTTATATCTTGACCTTAGTCTTTAAGTTTAGACTTCATTGTCACGGGGTATCTTCAAGGACCAAATATCATCTTTGATTTTACATAACATTGACCATGCTCACATTTAAACACTTATAAGTAGACATATTCAACATATTTCTTGAGTGACAAGACTCCATAAATTATAAATTAATGTTGAAAGAGACACACCTTACACCATATCACTTACATAACCTTAGACTCGAGGAGCTACTAATAATTCCTTCAAAATACACACATACACACATGACCTTACACCGACAAGAAAATATGCACTCCTTTCACAAGCTTAAAGACTTTAGAATCTATGACATGACCTTTCATTGGGATCCCCCATACTTCTTTGAAATTTAATTAGTCCTTATATAAACATAGTACATGATTTAAGAATCACACACATAGAACTTTTTGACAATACATAGCCCTCACATTTCAAAATCGAGACTTGTTGTACTTTACAAGCTTTTGAAGGAGATATATCACTAAGCATGACATCATACACAAATGTACCAACCCGACTTCACTTTCATTTATGAGACTTGACATATCCGTTAAAGAAGTATTCTTAGCTCTACTTTGATGATTCTTGAACTCACTATAGATCTTCACATATTCTTTGTAAACAATACACTTTTCATGTTTCTTAAGGTCTTGATCCTATAGCATGATATCTCAAGTGTCCACATACTCGACAAGTACTCTCCGGTGGATATATCGAGTATGTCAAGACCTATACAACACCTTTCAAGGTTACACACACCATTTAACCACTTCACACCTAACGAAGAATGATAAAAGTATCTCCACAAACTTGTAGGAGATCATTTGGCACAAAGAACTTTCTTAAACTCCCCACCTCTAGTATTTTGTTCAAATTATCTTCCTTATTGTATGTGTTATCCTTCTTAGTCACATATCATAGTGGACATCTGTATTTTTCATTTTTTTCTCGGGGACCCATAGACACATTTTCACACTGATCTAGTTCTTCACAGAGCTCGACTCTTTTCGTATCAACCTTTTGCACAAATTACTGTGGAAACACTCACAAGATAGGCTTTATTTGACCTTTTACTTCTCAAGAGTACACTGATAAAGAGACCTTATTTACATTCATAAAGCATCACTTTCTCATGTAACATCACACTTTGTAGACTTGGAATGACTTCAGTTTCTCATTGATCCACATATCTTGGTAGAAATTTATGAAGCAAACATCAAGACATGACACATACTCATATCATAGAAACACAACATTGGTTCTATTTATTCACACAAGATTACAATCATATCATACAACTCATGGTACATGACCATATGGAAAACACATATCCTTTATCTAGATAACACAATGACTCCACAAATACTCATTTATAGAAGCAACACATTTTGTCAAGACACACAAACTCATGGTATATAATCATCCTAGACACCTAAATGATCAATTTACAGGACTTTGTTGAACTTATTGTACATGACCACCAATTGACTAAAGCAAAAATATTATGTCATTATGACAAGAGCTCATCAACTTGACCATAAGACCTATGACATGACCCATTTGCAATGCATTAACTCATACTTCTTGACTAAAGACTCAAATTTTGATCAAATGAGACATGTTCATGACTCCCTTTACATAAACATGAATGAAAGCACAAACCTTAGATACACCCAGAAATGAATACCCTCTCACATATAGACCTTATACTCTTAAAACATAGATCAAAATTTTACTAAGACAATTTAACATGAAGCTCGACGACAGAGACTTAGACCGTTACAAGCATTTCATGATATCATACTTCAAATGTATATGAGACCTTGACAAGACTTGCATCATTTACAGCTTTTATGCTCATCATATTAACACAATAAAAACTTATTAAAGGTTATAATTGAACCACTTAAGTCCAATGAGAGATAACACACACTTAATGCACCCATTATATATCCTTGACTTCACACAAATAGTCCTTGACATATAGATTGACTCGTGATTCACAAATTGACACCTTATTGCATTCACAGATGTAAGAAAACATATTCACTATCTTGAGGTGAACTTGATTGAAATACTTATTAATATATCATCATATACCATGAGACATAGGGCTAGATATATTGTGAAAGGACTTAGCAGAGATCACTAACATGGTGACATCCTATGCAGATCACTACATTTATAACTCATTGATTACTTTTTTGATGATGACACACACATTCAAACCTTATAAAGGTGGTTGGAAGAATTTGACATTAATCCAAGATACGAACATTTGGAATGAAAAACACCATGACATGGATCATTATATGGGACAACATAAACTCTACTCACGGACTCATGACAAATCTATGAATATAACATTCTTATACAAGACATTAACATGACATACCTTTTAACACTTTGAGACTTTAGATCAGATACAAATTTTTTCAAGACAAATTCATGGAAAAACAGACACCTATCAATGATAAGAACTCCAAGATACAATAAGGGATTACTTGACATACCTTACAACATTTTTGTGTCCCAAAACCAAGCTTTTTCATCTTCTCATGTGCGAGATGATTTCTTCACTTCAACCCTTGAATCGGGTTTCTTGTCTCCATTATCATTATTAGACATTTGGTCCACCTTGACTACCTTTTTCTCATTCTCCTTGACTAGATCATATTCATCCTTGACTAATTTAGGTACCCATACTTACTTAACTTTGGAAACACATGCCTTCTTCTTTACTTGCCTAGATGAGCCTTGACAAAGCAAAATCTTGCAACGTGACCCTTGAGATGACATTTGCAGCAAGTAACCTCCTTCTTATCACTTGAATAATCACTTTTGTGATGTTTTCCATTTCTCCAAGAGTGCACACAACTAAAAAAATTTCCTACAATCCCTTGCTCTATGACCATAACCATTGCAAACATAACAATAACCATGAAATTTTGCATACCTCATTGCATTTGGTTGTCTAATAAGATTAGGCCTTGAATAGAACTTCTTGTCATGAACACCATCATCTTCACTTCCTTTGGAACTAGGACCAGCTGCTAGATCTAAGAATAGGCTTCTCATAATCCTTTATCTTTAGGGTTTGAATCTCTTCTCTAAGCTTGACAAACGCTTCATCTTTGGTCTTGAGTGTTGTAGACATATCTTTGATTTCAGCCTTCAAATATATGTTCTCCATTCTATGGAATGCTAGATCTGATTGTAAATTAAACACCACCTCTTTGAAATCAACTTGTCCATGCACACACACATCACAAGGCTTGTTTTTCAATTTTTCACATTCCTCTTCCTTTGTGCTCAAATTTGAAATGACCTTTTCCAACTGACTCCTAAGGATTTTGTTGGTTTTTTCATCCTTCTTTGCCATGGATCTCAAATCTTGATTATTTTTTCTAATCTTCTTGTCCATCTTGTGCTTCTAGGATCTCCTTCAAGTCTGTTAGACTCGCTTCACAAGACCTTTCTCTCGATACCAATTATTGGAAGCACAATTGATCGAGAAGGGGGTGAATCGGTCCTATAATTACTTAAATTCATTTACCATATATTTCATCATATATTAGCATCCATCAATTCACATGCATTCAACCATAGCATATTAAGTGTTTAAAATACAATCAAATAACCATAACACATGTAAGACATATCATAAACACAAGTTATAAGTGGGAAACCCTCATGGGTAATAAAAACCATTAAAGTTATACTTATATTACACAAACAAAATAATTTTAGTGAAGTACCAACTTCACAAGGAGCACCAACCCCTTATTTAGTAAGGCACCAACCCTACAAGGAGCACCAACCCCTAGTTTAGTATAGCACCAACCCTACAAGGAGCACCAACCCCTAATTTAGTGAAGCGCTCACTCCAAAAGGAAGCTACAACCCCCTAGAATGACCAAGCACCAACTCATCCACCTGTATATATTTTATCTCTAATTTTTCTACTGCACCAACTGATGGAGATCATTTATTTATCTCACAAACCCTAGCTCACACACTAGGTCTTCAATCTCTCATAATCTTGTTCCTCCTTCACTTCTCAACGATCTAATCACAAGCACACATGCTCTCTAATATTACTCAAATTTTTATTCTCTTCCTCAGCCTTCAAAATATTCTCTCATACCTACAAATAATATCCCTCTAGGTTGCACACCTTCCCTCTAAGAGCACTAGTTCAAAAATCAACCAAACAAGCACTTAAATATTATTCTCTTCCTTCCAAAAAAAAAGAGGTTGGTACCTCATAATAATTTATACCCATACATATCTATAACATTCAAAAATTTAATTACAATAGTTACATATGACCCAAATAGGTCGGCCTAGCTAAAACCCTCAATACATGTGCAAAAATGGCTCAAAACCCCATGGGCACATTCTTAAAAATGCCCTTACATAAAATCCATACATATTCATGACCCATAACCATTTAAATATGAATAAAATATCATAAAAATTCATACATGGTCACAATTAATATCAACCAATCAAATTATTTCATTTACTGGGCCCAGTTCCCTTTACAAATTTCAAAACAGTTGTTTCATGCACCCTTCAAAGACCTTGGAAACTTCATCTGATCACCAAATCACTTATACTCACCCAAAAATTCCATGTGACCACTAAAAATAAATTTAATAACCTTTATAACACTTCTAATTTATAAGTCATTAGACATCCTTAACTTCAAACCACAAGAACTTTTACTTTCACCAGATCAACTCGCCAAAACTTTGTTTCCAAAGGTTAGATCATAAAACTATTTATAGAAACATTAAAGACATAAAAATTGGTTCATTGGATTCCAAATTCATCCATATTTAAATTCTATGTGATATAAAGTAAAACCCAATCCATTGCATGCTACAAATAACATAAAAATTGTCATCATAATACATGTTGTTTTAAACTACCAAAAATCTTCCGCTCAAATTACACCCTATAAACCCTGAAAAATGACCTCATCATGAGTAAATAGATATATCAATGTAAATATATCTGAATCCTATTTCCAATTCAAATTTAGTCATCTCAAAACTCCACCTGTAGCTCAAGTTATGCTCATTTTATCAACCCCGTTATTTGAGATCCCAAACCGCCCTTTGACCGTAAAAACTTGTTTAGACCTCAAAACACAATGAAATTGAATGAACATGTTAAAAACCTCCATGAATATAAATAAAAACTCTAAATCATCATGAACCATCAATTTTTCATGCTACATGCTACTCCTTTGGACCATCTTGTCCTAAAACCTTCTTCTCCAGAAACTACTATTTTTAGGTGACGCCCACATATCATCATGACCTCAACCACCATAAATTTATGTAAATAATTAGGATTACCCTACAACATCCAATCATCACTTTTAATGAACCAATAAAAATCAGTTCATTATACTTCATTCTCTGCAAACTGCTCCTACCTAGGGTTTTAGACCACTTTACCTTCTTAACATTTGTTTATAAGAACTCGACAATCAATCAAACTAATTTTTTTTTAAGACCTTATAAACTCACCTTATAATCATCCCTGAAATCCACAAGGTCCCATGCAAATGAAATTTTCATGATGAGCATCGAAGTTACACTTCTACTTGGAATTACACTTGATTTTGACCCTATCTCACAAAATCAGTCATATCTTACAAAATTAACATCGTGGGTGACTTAAATTTTTATGATATCATCATGACTCATCCCTCTAACATCTTAAATAATAATAATATCAATTCCATTCCTCAAACTCTCTTGTAATTAATACTTACATATGTTTGCATGCTAGATCCTCACTATAGAAGCTAGGGTCAACTAAAATAATGTAATAACTGAGCATGAAACCTCTAAAAATGACCCAAACATACCTGATATGTCATTATACACCTGATTACATTCTTCCATGAGCTCATCTAGCTTCAAAACACTTTTTCACACCTCTAAGTTGTTATACCTGCTCCCAATGAGCACTGTAACAAAGTAATCCACATGTACTTGCACCATGACACTATTGTGATTTCTCAATAACCCTTAAATGATGCTAGAAATCATTAAAATATGCTTCCCAAGCATCCAATAATCTCACACTACCAAGTTACACCTCTTAGGCACCTGTATAGGCTTGTTAAAGCAAGCACACCTCACTAAATCCCACTATAGTAGCTGATATACATTTGAACCAATATGTTAGCATCATATACATCATCATACATCATTCAATTTTTAATTAATGAGGTTTTTCATCAATGGAAACACCTATTATGACACCATGCCAACATATGTATGGGTGAGAGCCACTAGGGCACCGAGGTGGCGAGGAGCAAGGCCAAGCCCCACAGAGCACATCTAGTTCCTCCTTACTTGAATGAGGTGGATGCATCCATAGATAAATTAGGTGGATGATGTAGGTTATATGTGGGCTTATATCGAGTGGTGGGAAGCTCATAGGTTTGTATTATTGTTTCAAGTTTCCGTAGATGTAGCGGGTGCACCACCGGTTGGAGGAACAAAAGGGGTGCACCTACTCGCGATGGAGATGGCATAGCATTAGTGCTAGTAGAGAGTAAGTATTTTTTTTTATTTGTGAGTTGTGACTTGGTTGTTATATATGAGAAAAGGGAATAGTAACTAATGCATGGTTGTATGGTTACAGTGATACGTATTGGTCCTTAATCATTGATACATTAATCTACACATTGACGTGGAATGTACCTCTATATGTGCTCATGGGAGGTGGGATGTCAGAGAAATTAGATTTTATTGTGGGAAAGCACGCCCATTTGATTGATCCAATGGCAATTATGGAAGCTATATGCACCGTTATTTTGATCGAGCGTGATGAGGCTCGGGAAGAGACTTGGGAGCTAAGGAGGTTGTAATAGGAGGAGCCCTAGCACAGAATTTTTCACATAGTATGTTGAGTTGCAAGGCCAATTTTTGGAGTAGTCGATTGAGGTGGCCTTACTACAAAGGAAGGTGGAGAGATACAGTGGTCTCAAGCTATTAGCAGCATAGATTAACCTGGAGAAGCATCTAGTTCTAGATCTCCCACGGTTGTATATAACAATAGTGATGATGAGATATGATGTAGACATATGTAGTGATGGATGGGGCTTTCCCCCCAACAACTGTATTTTTTTAAACTATGATTTATATATATATATATATGGATGATTGGTATTATTGTGTTGTGTTGATGTTCATTGATATGGGATGTGATGATTGTTGTTCATGTGTTGGTTTGTGATGTTTGAGTTGCATTGTGTAAATGATTATGTTGATTTGAAATAGATGATGATGTAGATAAGAAATAGAGAAGTAATGTAATTTGATAAATAGTAATAGATGTATGTGATGTGGTGTAGTAGATAAAATGAATGAACCATGGTATAGTAAAATGATATATTACTAAGCGTAAAATGAAATAGATAATGATGTATGTGATCATACATGAATAGGATGAAGAGGGGGAAGAATAGTGATTCCCCCTAGCATATGCATAGAGAAAATGAGGTTTATTTACATAAGACCCTGGAAATCAAAAATGAACCATAGAACAAGAGTTTGTCATCAGGAAATGGTATGGAAGTGTATTTCTAGAAATATAGAACATGAAGTGCAAAGCATGACAAATGAGTGAGGTTCTTATTGTAATATATCCTCAACATTCATAAGAACCGTAAGAACATGAGTGTATCATAGGAAATGGATTGATGGTGATCACCTACCAAAGATGAAGAGGCCTGCAAGGAGCTGTGGAACCATGTGAAGTGGTAACAACATGAGTGTAAGATCCTAGCTAAATGTTGGATGAAATGGTGCCAATGATGGGAGATGAAACGGTTGGAAGCATAGATGTCGACGTCTTAGGAAGCCAATGTGAAGTAGTATCACTATGAGGTGTGTGAGATGATGCCACGATGGATGAGCTAGGTAGAGGACACAGATAAATAATTATCTTCAGAGATGGACTAATGATGACCTTAGAAGTAGGTGGAGGAGACAAGTGAACAGAAGTTGAAGCATGCTTATGTAGAATTGGAGAAAGAGACCTATCCCAAGAGCGAGAGTCAAAGGAAATGACACCTCGATCTTCTAATTGTTGTAGTTTTTCATGTAAAGCATTTCAGAATTTTTCCTATGGCCATTGATGCGGTGAAAACTACATCAAGGGAGATCACATTGGCGATGAGGAGGATGATGTTGATTGGATGGAAAGATAATTAATTTCTTATCAAGAAAAGCATGCAAAACCTCATGAGGCTTAAGAAGATGTGAAAAATGCAATGGCTCTAGAGGGGAGATGTAGAAAACTTAGGTGGAAACCGATGCGGCAGAGGATATGGAGGATGCTTAGGGGATGGAACGTGCTTACGAGGTGGAGGAGATGGATAATTTGAGGACGCTTAATAGATGGGAGAAGAGAAGAAGTAGCAAATGATGCAATAGTAAAAGAAATAGGAGGAGGAGCTATAACATGTGCAACGATTAAATATTTTTCTAGATCAATTACTTTATAACATAAAATCGTAAACAATTCACATGTATCATATTGTAATCTTTCTTTTAATGTAGGAATCAAACCACAACAAAAGATAAATTTCTTTTCTAGATCAATAGGTTGAAACAATAATTGATGCATGCAATAAATAAAACATAAAATGTAATCTGGATAGGTTTTGTCTTTCTTTGATGTGAACTAGGTAATCGATCATGTGTTACTCTATGACCATTGTTAAGAATGAAGTGTCTAAGAAAAGTATCTTCCATTTCACAATATATGTTAATAGATCCATAAGGAAAATGAGTATACCATTAAAGTGCATCATCGACAAGACTATGTCTAAAGGATTTTAGTAATAATTGATCATTGGAATAAGAATCCATAGCTAAATGATAGTGCTTGAGATGTAAATATGGATTTCCAGTGCCATCAAAACATGAAAAGGTAGGCATGATAAAATCCTTAGGAAAAGTTGAATTTTGAATTTTCTTTGGAATAGGATTTCCATGAAGAGAGTTATTACCGATATAAGAATAGTAGGCTTTGCTTTTGGGCGTAAGAGATTGCACTTGAAATTATAGTTGGCCAACAGAATTCATGAGTGATAAAATGCCATGTAAAGGAATTGTAGAAGAAGTGAGAGACACATGAAGAGGTTAAACTTTTCTATTGTGCGTAATCATGGGAATATGATAAGAAGAAGGGAATATGAAGGATTGATGGGAACAGTAGATGTAGATGTATAAGAAATAATAGGAGGTTTAGTAGTAGGAATAGTAGAATCATGAATAACATCTTGAGAGGAAGAAGAAAGAGGTGGAAGAGGAGGAGAGGAACATGGAATATCAACAAAAATACTAGGAGTAGAATCAGAAGACATGATAAGAGGTGAACTTGCACGGGATTATAATCCTCATGAATGATACTGGAAACAACCTCGAAGTACTAAAAGTGGAGTAGAAAATTCACATTCAATATTTTCAAGAGAAGTAACAATCTCACTAACATGTTCATGTTCGAATCAAAGCATCACAATCAAACAGATTTTTGTATACAAGTAATTTATCTAGAGGATCATCAACATATAGAGAAGTAGGAGAACTATCATAATATATATCATTACAATCATTAAAAAAATTGTAGAAAGAGGAGATTCATGAGATATATCTTTACATTCATCTTGACTAGTATGAGAAACATCATCATGTGCATGTACGTTATTTACATTCACAATGGCACAATCAAGACCAAGCATATAATCTATAATAGCATTATCATGTGCAGTAACAAACATAGAAGAAGGTGGAGAAACCTTGGTGACTATAGAAGAACAAGGAGTGCATCTAGTAAAGTTTTGGTTCGGTGAAATAATGCTTATTCTAGAGTTATAGAAACTAGTAGGAATATTGTTCTCATTTGCAAGAAGTTTTCTTTGAATGTTGTCATCAACTCGAGAATTGTGATAAAGTTCATAAAGCTCGGTCTCAGCAGATCATCAAGGATAGGATTGACACTAACATGATGCATAGATTTCCTAGGAGACGAAGATATATCTTTATCCAGTTGGGTTTTGTGGATCCTAGGGAAAGGAGTTTGACTAAGGATGGGGTTCACCAAATGATTTAATAAATATATGGAATGAATATTATTAAATCTAGTAGCTATAATGATATATAAAAAAATATAAATGTTAAGCACTCTAAAGATACAATTTTGCAAAAATGAGAGAGATAAGGCACTTATCGATTTACATTTATCATGAAACAAATATGGACTAGAGAAAGCGATGAACTAGATGGTCGAGTGTCGTAAATACTTGATATAAATTATGGAACTTGTATACTAAGTTAGACATGGGCATCCGGGTGGGGTGAGGTGCATGGGTGCTCGAGACATCTTGTAGGCACTTATGACCGAGCAAAGAGTCGAATCTAAATTTTCTTGTTTCTTACCAATGTCATTGTTTATCGCCTTTATGTTGCTTTGAAAGATTGCCAAGTTCTCTTGAACCTACAAAACATATGATATCCTGCAAAACCCCAAAACACGTCAAATCCTTAAAAAATAAATATGCAAATGGAGATTTCGAATAACCCAAAGAAATACCCAACAAGAGTGAACTTACAATCGAGGACTATACTACATCTCAAAATCCATGTAGTTATGTGTGTGTGCGTGTGTGAAAATGTGTCCTTAGTTTTAGCTCATGCCAATGACGCCAAGAAAGTGGGTTATAGCTAGATAGAATGAAAATGTGTGGGATGGAATTCAAAACTTCCCCTTCCTATACAATTTATATAGAGTAATAAGCCCAAACATACAGTCCCTTTGATAGTATGAATATATGCTTGCCCTTTAGAATTGCTTGCCCTTATAATGGTATATATGTTGTGTATATATAGGGATCTCTTGCTTGAATTTTGATATTAGTGACACAACATCTTCACAAGGAACTTGGGATAGGAGTAAGAAAATCAAAAATTCCAACCACAAATATCAAAAATATGAACAAGAACAAAGAGGACAAGAGCACCCAGGGTGGACAGGAGCATCTGGGAGCTAGTTTCCAAACTAGGCGCTAGTGTCCTAGGATAATCTATGGTAAGTGTGAGAATACTAATAGACAAGGATCCATGTAACTTAGCCAGAACTAGGTACAGAAGTGATAGATGTGAGAGATAAATACAATAGAAATAATCAATGCAAGTAGATGGACTAGGAAGTTTGTCACCAGTGAATACTTTTCTTACTTGAGATCCATGTATATAACAACATACTTGGTAGTATAGTAAAATAGTAATATGTGTGTGATTTTTTTCTAAAAATACCATCAACATTATAGTGACCTTCCTCATCCTCTTGATCTCATATCATCTCTTGGCATGTTGCTACTTCTTCCTAGAATCCTTATCCTTGATTCCTTCTCCCGCCTTAACCAATATTTTTGGTCATATCCAGCAATTCTAAGATTTGAATTGTGTAGACGCAATATCTCATTCTCCATTTCTTTGTGCTTTTTCTCTTAAAATTGCATCCTTATAATTGTACACTTGTTTATATCTTCCTTGGCTTCATCCTAATATCTTCATGTCCTTCCTATGTCTGTTCACGCCCATGCTACGGAGCATTTATCCCTCTATTGGGAAAGTTTTTATTCCCATGTCAACCATCATTTTATTAATATCTAAATGAATTTACTTTAAGTATCATCCTCGAGGCACCCTAAATTAGTTTAATTGTGCTTTGTCTACACAAGAGAACATTTAGAGTGAATACTCAATTATATAACTTTGAAGCACTCATTTTCACTAATAGTCTACCACACATGTCTCGCATTATGGCTCACATGGTTTTTTTGTGCGCTCTAAATTATAAGGATGCTTGTAACAAAAATTCTTAGTAATTCCTAGGAAATAATTAGCTAACCATACATGTAGATGTATCGAGAGATAGCAGAAAAATTTCTCATATAATGCATAATAAAGGTTGGCTTCTACCCATGCCCATGGCGAAAACTTTTATAGCTTGGATGTTGTTCAGAAAAATCATCTTCAATAGTGTGTAGCTAGGCCTAAATTTTTCCTAAACCAACCACAACATCCTATTTCCACTTCATCCTTGTATTTTTATGAGGGTCCCATAAATGAAACCAAAATATTATGTGTCTAGTTGTACTCTACCTTTGTTCTCATGCATGTGAGAATATAGGAACCACCTTGTGTAAGTTTTTCCCTACCCTTCGCATTGGCCTATCATGTCATAGTATGGTCTATGGTGTGCTCACCCAAATCATGAAATTTTTCTAGTTTGTTTTCATGCAAATGTGTAGCATGAAAAATTTAACCTTTCAAGCATGAGATAAACCAAATTTAAAAATTTGCTCATAAATCTTCCGATTCCCCCTCCTCGAGTCATTTTTCCTAATGTATCATGCTCATCCAGACCTTGTATGTCCTCTTCATGTGTTGAAAAAACTTTCCCTAATGTTTGAAATGAGGTATCAAGGGCATTCATCTCATACAATAAAGTGCTTCTAAAGGCTATTTCTCCAATAGGCTTAGAAAGGCTAATTTTATCCTTTTGATCTTTTGGTGCGCATCCTCTAAGATGTATCTAAGATCCCATAATCATCTGAAGGTTATATTGGATATTTTTTAAAGTAATGGAACTGATTTTGGAATATTTAGGGAATTTTTTTAGGTTTAGGAACAATTGCAGTGAAAGCAAAATTTTCAGGGGTAAGGAGCATGCAGTCAAAACTAGCACATGAACTTCTCGTAAAGGATTCCAAGAGCCCCTGTAATGAATTGGAAAGAAAAATAATATTCATTGGAAATATTATAAAACATTATACATGATGAAATCATAAAAATTTCACAACACTTGATGGCTTCTTATGGCAACTCAGTTTTAGTAGACACATCCTATTGTCATGAAGAAAAAGGAGTCATTTCAGGGAGTTTCAAGAAGAATTGAAATTTGATCGCCATCCCATTATTCTTTAAATGATCTTGGGAGTCAAAATAACATAAGTATTCATGGTAAAATTCCATATGGATCTCTGAGAATCTCATCAAAAATTTCTCTCTTGCGAGGTATGTTTCTACCTTTGGCCCCCAAATGTAATAAATTGGATCAACTTATTGGAGCAATAAAAAATATAAGTGGATGTTTGCAACCCTCATTTTTCTTTTATTGCATATTTATGGTATTTTAATTTCATGCAAGGTTATTGTGCATTTTTACATTTTCATTGCAAGGTTTTGGTAGTGGTGTGTTTATTGGTAAATAGGTTGCAACAGTTGTTTTGCTCTATGGTGCTAGATCACCCTCCTCAAATTTGTTTGTTTCATTCCTATGTAGTGTAATTTATTCAACATTCATTCTTAGTGCATCACCTTCCCTTAGAGTAGATTTTTATTTTCATGCAATCCTTCTATCTTTGTCCCCTTAGAAAGCATTAGAGTACGGTAAGATGAGCCTTTCTCTACACTTTGGAGTAGTTTAGCACTAGGTGAGGAAAGGAATCGGGCCTTCTCCAGGAGAGCTATCCCATTTCACAAATTTCCACACTTTAGGATAGCTCCATGTTTGACAAATCAAACCAACTTCCCAGTTATTCACTTACAAGTAGTCAGGGGTGTTGTGATTTTGCCATGACAAGAACATCTTGAGGTGCTTGCGTAAGTGAAAGCTAGAGATATTGTGTAGTTGGAAAATATTCAAAAGTAGTCAAGATATCCATTGAAATTCAAGCTAAGGGGGTCATCATAACTCATCACTCGGGTTGGAACCATCATCATATCTCTAAGGTTAGTTGGTTGAGGTTAGCCAAGGTGAGCTAGTTGAAGTGAGTTGTGTGAGCTAGGTGAGGTGGGCCAAGGTGAGCTAGTTGAGCTAAGCCAAGGTGAGTCGGTTGAAGTGATTCAAGTGATATGGGTGAGATAAATGAGAAAAGTGAGTTGGGCGAGCTAAATGAGCTAAGTGAGTTGGGTATTTCAAGTGAGTTATCGAATTCAAGTGATCTAGTCAAGTCATTTAAGTGATCCATTGCAACCTCCATCTCTTCAAGGGTATTTAGACATGTCGTCCCCAATGGAAAAACTTTCCCATGATGAAAAATAAATAATCAAGCATCAATATCTTGAAAGTACTCCGGTGACCAACATCGGGTCAACTCCTAAATATTCATTCCTATGGATTCAATAATTATTTGAAATTGAACCAAGAATAACACGAGAAAGTTGTCATGTCTAACCTCAAATCAATCATAATAACCTTTAATTCCAATCAAAGGAGGAAGGCCTAAAAACTTCCCAATTATTCGGTGGCACCTTAGGTAGCTAGTATGTAGAAGTTGTTAGGCCTAAGAATGTAAATCCTATCAAAGAGATGACTCCATCAGACTATGAGTTTATATGCATCTCATTAGGTCAAGCTTCACATGAGGGTGATTCTCATCTATTCAAAGAATCCTCTTCCCACCTCCTTTCTTGAAATGAAGAGTACAAGAAAACAATTGAGCAATTGGAGGAACATGTAAAAACTCTCAATGCTTACATCCAACCCTTCTTAGAGCCCGATTCAAAGCACCTTCACTCCCTATGGAAGACATTCCTCCAATCACTATCTTTGACCCTGATGTGATCAAGAAAGCATAAGGTTATATGATGTAGGGGAAGGCCAATGAGAAATGGATTGAGAAGATCATCAAGAAAGGAAAGACATTGTTTCCAAAGTTCATCTCTCTAATCAAGTATATTCTTTCCACTTTTTAGAAGTGAAGAAAGTGAGGGAGGAGATTGTAAAAGAGAAGATCCACTTGGATGAGGTGTTCCCACTTGTGTCTAAGATGAGCTCCTTCAACTCTCACACCCTTGTGAGTAAGAATGTGTTTGCATCAGTTGTTAAGAACTTATCTCTAGTTTGGGTCTGCATCATAGATGAAAGATACGGTATGATAGAAGATGCCATCTCGAACTTGACTGTAGTGAACAAGAGGCTTTTGAGGTTTTGAATGAATTTTTTACGATGTTCGAAACTTGGGTTCCATCTAATAAAAGATAATTCATCATCGGAAGAACTCATTGTTTCCTTCTAGGAGTTGGTCAAGAAAGAATCAGGAGACTCTCTCCTTCAATGAAGATACCTTAGAGTCCCTTACCAACATCAGAGACTCCATTTCAGAAATTACAAAAGATGGCTTAGTCAATGCAAGAATATCAATGATGTTCCTTGGGCATGGATCAAAATATTGAGCTATGTTTGCATTCCGTGAGGTGGAAAAGTTGAAAAAATTGGTATCTCGGGCCAAGAAGGAATTCAAAGGAAAAGAACCCATTTTGGAAACTCTTCCTCAAGGATCATGAATCAGCAAGTTCTTCATCATAAGGAGCTCCTTCATCAGATTAGTAAAATTCTTCCTTCTTCTCTCTTTCTCCCTTTTTCTTCTCTCCCCTTTCTAATTCTTCATTGTATGTAATCATGATAATTTTTCTCATTCACTTAAGTGAATTTCTAAAGTTGAATTGTAAAATTCCCTTTGATTTATAAAAAGGGAACTTATTTTCTTCACTTCCTAGGAATATGTAAAGTCACAAGTGGAATGAGAACATGAAGATTCATGTGGGGGGTAGATGAGAAGGCAATTTGCAATGCTATAAATTAGGATGGCTACTCCATTCTAAAGGATCTTGAAATTTTAGTTTTTGTAGAAATTGTGGATTTTTGTATGGTTGTTGAGCTTTGTATCACCAACACACAAGAAATAAAATCTACATTTCTTCCATCTCCTTTTCTCATGTTTTCCTCTTTTCTCTTTTTATTCTCGTAACCATGCAATCATTGTAATCTTGAATAACCAAGAAATAACTTGATGTCCTTGATTGATGAATCTAAAGAACTGTGTGTATCTTTATTTTGTTAGTTTTGTTAAATGCTTACATTGTTGTTTTCCTCTAATTGAATGTTGAACTACTTTGGTTATTGTGTGTGAAATATGTTAGTGCCTACTCACAACAATAACCCTCTCTTTCCTAATTTCTCTCCTTTACCCCTCATCGCTGTAAATTCCTCCCTTGTACCCCATATAAGCACTTTGTCACAAGTTCAGTGAAGTGTTCATGTGTGATCTCCGGAATATTTGGCCACCCCACGAACTTATATATAATTAGGATGGTCTACATTCAATAATGGGAGCCTCCCTATAAACAATAAGGAGGGGCATAGCCCGTGAGCATTGGGGGAAACAAATAATTTGCAACACGATAAATTATTTCACCAACACACATCCCATCAAGGTTATCAAGATTGAAGTAGATCTATTAGTGAGTCAAGTAGTCTTGAGAGCATAAGTTCTTTAACATAAATTAATAATAGAGTTGATTATTGACAAAACCACATACTACTCATATATTAATCAATAATTTCACACTTACATTCATGATGTTCAGTTTCCTATAGAATCAATCAGTAATTTCAAAAGATATAATCTCATGCCTTTTTAACTCTCACCCTCTCCTCTCACATTGAACCCCTCATGAGTATTTATACTAGTGGGGACTTGCCCTTCACTAGTCTTCCAAAGGATAATAACATCTCCTAATTTTTAATTACAAGTTTAACTAGTACATCTAGGTGGTGGATAGAAAATAGCCACTTGCCACCTTACCCCTACTTTGCATGGTGATACTCCTCGAAGATCGTTGCTTATATTTTGCCAAGTTCTAATTTTATCCAATATTTTTTTCGTCTTCATGTAAGTGATCCAACCTACAACTTGAAGTATATATTTTATCTTTATCATTTTTTTCCTTCATTTCTTCATCCTATCTTATCCTCATGCATATTCCTATGTCTTTATTGATGTTTTCCTTCCCTTGCATGGCCTTTAATACCTTTCTTGTGTGCTCATTCATGCACCTACTCCTTTTATTTGTGTGTGTGCTTCCCTTTTTCTACTACATGCATCCTCTTCAAAATTTATATGCATCCTCCCTCAAAGAATATTGGATTATTAATAACTAATATTCATTCCCCAAGGACTTAAAGAATAAAGAATACAAATATATGGGCCCAACAATTCCTATGAACATTAGAGTGTCAGAAATCATTCGAAGAATTCAAATAAAAACTCATTTCATCTCCAGTATTGAGGGGGCCAAACTAGAACTTATTGTTTCATATCCAAATGGATGCATCTAACCAAGCAATTAGATATGTGTTGGGTCAAAATAATGATGAGGGGAAAATGTATGCCATTGACTACATTAGTAATAATATGAATTCAATGAAAAAACCGCACCAAGATTTAAGAGATAATTCCTTATTGTAGTATATTCCATCAATAAGTTTCACCATTATGTCACAAAGTTACAAGGTAATCATTCATACTGAGACCATTCAATAATTAATTATTTAATGAATAAACCCATAGTTAGTGACAAGTGTTGTTAGATCATAGTTACTTATTATAAGAATTTAATATCACCATAGTTGATAAGCCTGGAAAGGATAATGTAGTTGATTTTTTCTTCAAGACTAACTAATACCGGGAGACTGATCCGGTTGAAGATGAATTTATAGATGAACATTTGTTTGTAATTTCTACAAATTCACCATGGTTTGCAGACATAGCCAACTATTTGGCCACTGGAAAGTTTTCACCTTCTTTTTCAGCTAAATAAAAGAAATGGTTAATAAAATAAAGTGCAATGTTCAAATGGTTTAATGGCATATTGTTTAAATGTGGGCTTGATATGGTCTTACATATGTGTGTACATGAGGATGAAATATTTGACATCTTAACAAATTATCATGATGATTCATCCGGAGGTCATTACTCAATCAAGAGAACCATTCATAATATCTTGGGAGTTGGCTACTACTGGTCTTCCTTACATAAGGATGTGAAAAGATACATATGGAAATGTGACCAATGCCAAAGAATGGGAAAACCTACACTTTTCAATGAAATGCCCCTCCATCCTTAAGTAGTTCTTAAACCTTTTGAGAAATGGGGGTTGGATTTTAATGTCCCTATTGATCTTACATCACAAGGAAGGGAATATATCCTTGTATGCACCGAGTACGTGACTAAATAGGTTAAATTCCAATCTTTTTGTTTGTTCATGATGAGAAGGTTACATATTTTATTTATGACAACATTCTTCATAAATTTGGGGCACCAAGATTTATTGTTTGAGATGAAGGTCTACAATTCTTTCCCAACATCATAAAGGCATTCACCGAATTATACCAAATCAAACACGGAAATCATCTCCTTACCATCCATAAGAAAATGGTCAAGTAGAGGTCACCAATAAAAAGTTAGAAGATATATTAGTAAATATTGTGTAGATCAATGTGAAGGATTAGGTACGAAACTACTAGAGGTAGTATGGGCATATAATACAACTTGTAATTCAACCACCGGATTTACTCCATATGAGCTGGTCTATGGTAAAAATCCAATCTTTCTTATAGAGTTTGAACAATAGACACTTAGGAGAGAATCTGAGGTAGGAATTGATCTTACATAAGCAAAACGAGACAGGATATTACAGCTAAATGATCTTGATGAACACATAATGGAAGCACTCCACCATACTAAACTCATCCAACAACAAATGAATTCTTGGCATGACTAACACATCTGAACTAAGAAGTGCAAGGCTTGGGATTGGGCATTATTGTTCAATTATCAATATAAGGACTTTAAAGGAAAACTACGAGACTAGATGGTTAGGACCATATCGATTGAAGAAATTTTTTAGAATGGATATTCCCATCTTGTACTAATTAATGGAGAATAGAGAACCTTGTTGGTAAATGGACATAAGCTCCACCTATATACAAAACCAACTAATAAATAACATTTCACCAATCACATCCTATCATGTCCATAATTTCAATGTATGAAAGAGGTTTCCTCTTTCACTACAAAGGAAAGCTAAATACTCAGTGGATTCAGAATAAATAGTAGTATTTCAATCAGAAATATAGGTTGTTATTCAATCAAAAAAATTTAAAAAAATTCAAGCATGTGGTTATGCACACAATCATTCTGGTGGGAGGGATAAATCAATTATCCAATTGATTTGTAATGCATTCTCCAAAAATTATTACTAAAAAAATATATTTTTGATAAGAAAAGGAAGTTGTGAATGGAAACATGGCATGATAATAACACTTAGGTGTGTACCTTATTCTTGTTTCGATCCCAATTTATGTATCCTTTTATCATATTTAATTCCATTCTTGAAAACTTCGAGAGAAGATGAGAAAATTCATTATGGAAGGGCCAATAATCACTTACAGATGAATGAGAGAGGTGAGGGTGACAACTTATTATGTCATGATGCATGTTAATATAATTCACATGGTATGAAGGTCGGATCATTGATTGTGGAATTAATGTACATTTGGATATGTGGTTGTAAACCCCTTTCTAAACATTGGACTATCCCTAACATTACGATTATTTCTCTATGATATTTAGAACTTAGACATTATTCTTTCGAGTTCATAGTAATTGGATTCAAGAAGTGATTAGAGCCTACTTCATTTCATAAGTTTCTCAAGGATGATCTCACCGCCAAAATCTTCTTGTGGATGTGGGATGGATCAATTTCTCGGGAAAAAAATTAGGGTTTTGATGAGGATATTAGGAAGAAATTTGGAAGAGCGTCACTCTTCATTCTATGGGGTAATAATCCAAGTAAGAACTCTAATTCTCGTGTGAAATTTCAAACCTCCTAGATGAAGGGAAAGAATTTACAAATACTAGAACCCCTTATAGTGAATTGATTAAAAGCTTCCATAGGAGAAAAGAACCAAAAATAGCAACATTGCAAGATAAAATTGGGAAGATCAAGGGGATAATGAGGGATAGTTTGACCGAGCCTTGGAAATTTGTAACCACTTATTTGATGAAATGTTTCACTTACTACGTAAAAACATAGTATTTTTCTCGAGGCTACACTAAAAATGTTGGTTCATCTTAGATATCGAATAGATAATGTTGAGTTTAAGGTTAAATTTCCAAAAAAAAATCTTCTTTACAAGCTATGACAGCAAGTTTAAACGAGTTTGAAAACCTTTGAAACATCATGGATTAATTCAAATGATATGTAAACAATTTTTTCTTAAGAAGTTTAAATAAATAAGGAAATGGATTGGGTTTTTAAGAAACAAGCCAATCAAGAAGGATTTTTCTCCCAAACCTTCCCTGTTGGATACCCTATTTAGAAGAAAAGGAACGCAAAGCACAAGACCGAATCCTAAAAAAAAGGGAAAGTTGAGAATCACAGAGGAAGAAAACCTCCTCAACACAATTTCGAGCTAGACGTAAGAAATTTTAATAGTAAGTTTTGAATCTTATAAAACATCAAAGGAGGAACAAAACCCCACAAAAAAATGCTCCCATCTAAGGAAAGGAAAAATAAAGAGGTTGATCATTATTTTCACCCTAAAATTCCCCTCTTGTGAAAGATGAATTTGTAGGTCCCAAGTGTTGGTACTCAGTTTTTAATCCCACTAGTTCCATTTAAAATTCCTCAGTCTGTGCGTTTTGGAACATTTTTCTATCTCCTTTCATGGATGCATGGAATTTATCAATCTTTTCTATGGCTGTGGACCACATCAAGCCTTGTATTCCTTACATTTATCTTTCTACAAGAAAAATCTTTGATTCGGGCGCGAATGGTGGCGCTTTTCCCCTTCTCTGCATTTTTCTATGGTCATCTTCCCGTCAAATTATTTTCCAATGTCTATAGATACATGGTCACCTCTAATTGGATGCAGTGTGGTGGGTCTTTTTGTGAACTTGTGACTTTTGTTACATTTGCAAAAAGGTTGAATTACCCCCGTGTCTCCGCTAGATCCTGATTGGATTTTTGAAATTATGAAGTGGCGGAGAAAAATTCTTACTTTGGCCCTGCAAAGGGACACATGGCTGTTTTCAAAATTCAAAGCGGGAGGTGGGTCATTGGAGCACTTTTGGAAATTTGGTTTTATTTCCAAAAGGGATTAAAGTTGTAAAATGATCCGTGACTCCGCCAAGACAGGAAAAAGTCAAATATCGAGCCCGCATCAAAAGTCAAAGTGGGGAGGCGGGTCATGAAGCACTTTTAGAAATTTTGTTTTGTTGTGGAAAGGCATAAAAGTTATAAAGTGACCCACAACCATGCTAACGCTAGGAGAATCCACGTGGAGAGCCCATATCAAAAGCGGATGGGTGGGCCAAAATGTTTCGAAGTGCCATTTCTCTAAAAGGCACAAAATATAAAAAATTTCCCCATACCCGCTTCAGCTAAATCTCTCCCACGTGGATAGCTAAAATTCAAAGTTTTCAAGAGGAATCGATCAATCAATGGAAAAACTTGCATAACAAAACAAGGCTTGCACATAGAGAAAGACAGTGGAGTGTCTTGGCATACTCATAAATGTCAAATGAAGGGATACATATAGGGTTCCAAGTAACCCTAGTGCATGACACACAAGAAAACCCTAAACCTAAGCCATGTGAGATGACCCTCCATATGTGAGTGGAGGACACATAGGATCCCACACACCAACACCCCCCTTCATCAAAGTTGGGGTAGCGGCTATGATGAGTCAAACAGAACAAGAAGACACTCCTAAATAACTAAGAAAGATGTGTCAATGGGGCCCGAAAACTAAAGGCTGATAAGGTGCCCATGTACAAATAACATCTTCCTAGAAGAAGAAGAAGAAGAAGAGGAGGACTATATAGCCCAAAGAAGATGACCAACTATATAAGACCTCACCCCAAGAAGAGACCGTAAGTGAAGAAACTTCACCTCAGTGAAGGGCTTAGTGAATATATCTATAATCTGATCAGCTGTCTGAATGTACTGAATGTCGATGATACCATCATGAATAAGCTCTTGTATGAAGTGCATATGGATCTCAATGTGCTTCGTCCGCTAATGTTGAACTGGATTTCTAAAATTGAGATAGTGCTCGTGTTATCACAATAGATAATGGTAGGCTGCCAAAAGTGGATGCCAAATTCTATCAGAATACCCTGTAGCCAAACAACCTTTGTGGCAAGCGTTAATTGCTCCTCTGTATTCTACCTCTATAGAAGATATCACAATTACATTTTGCTTCTTTCTAGACCAACTAATAGGACCCAAACCAAGAGAGAAACTATAGCTAGAGGTATATTTCTAATGATCTAAGTCACTAACCCAATCAGAATCTATGAACCCAATCAAGTCAATATCCACCCTCCATAATAGTGAATGCCATCAAGTATAGGTGCCACGAACATAATGAAGGATTTGCTTAGCTACTTTCCAATGCAACTCATGTGGCTCCTGCATGAATCTGGACATGATCCCAACAACATAAGATAAATCGTGTGAGTGTGAGTCAAGTAAATCAAGCTCCCCACCAACTGTCAATAAAGGGTACCATCAACCAAGGGAGTAGAGCAATCAGAAACCAACTTAACCCCGAAAGAAAAGGAGTAGGAGAAGACTTGCAATCAAACATCTGAAAATGAGAAAGCAAGTCAAGAGCATACTTAGGTTGTGAAATCAAAATTCTAAGTCAGATTGTGAAATCTGGATCCCAAGAAAGTAATGAAGTAGACCTAAGTCAGTCATGGAAAACCTGTTGGCCAAGGTGATCTTCACAAAATCAATGATAGAGGAAGAGCTTCTTGTGATCAACAAGTCATCAACATAGAGAACAAGAATGAGTATGGAGTCATCTTGCCATAGAATATAAACATTTGGATCAGAGTGACACCTAGTAAACCCTGATGTAAGTAAAAAGGAGTCCATCTTGGCATACCAAGCCCGAGGGGCTTGTTTAAGGCCATAAAGAGACTTCTTTAACTTACAAATGAGGGAGGGATCATGGACATAACCCGAGAGGTTGTTCCATGTAGATCTCTTCCTCTAGGTCACCATGAAGGAAGGCACTCTTAATGTCCATTTGATGGACTTTCCATCTGTTTGTTGCGGTAATGGCAAGGGTCAGTCGAATATAAGTCATCTTCGCAACCGAAGAAAAGGTTTCAGTATAATCAACCCTAACTATCTGGGAGAAACCCTTAGCTACTAATCGCACTTTAAAATTTTTGACATGTCTCCATCTACTCCATACTTTTTTTGGAACACCCACTTACACCGAATGATTTTTCTTCCTTTCGAAAGAGGGGTGAGATCCCAAGTATCATTCTTCATGAGAGAGGAATACTCCTCATCCATGGCAGAATCCCACTCAAGAATACCATAAGCCTCCCGAAATACTATGGATCAAAAGTAGAGGTGAAGAAAGAGTGGGGTCCAATGAAATCTGAGTGAGTACATCTCATATCCGAAGTATCTCCAACTAAATCTCCAGCACTTTGCAAATTTTTCCTAGCCCAAAGAGGACCAGGAGGATCAAGCTCAGAGTCGGAAGATTCATCACTGAGTGAGAAGGGACATAGTCCTCATCATCACTACTATCAGAATCGGAAGACTCAAGGGTCTGATGGTTGGGAGGATCAGAAGAGGAGCACGCTCAACAACATCATCATCTGATGAGTCAAGAATCTGAATCAGCAAGCTGAAGAACCTCAATAGGTAGAGAAGTAGAAGTCAAAGAAGACTCATCAAACTTAACACTTCTCTCAATATAAAGCTCATGAGAAGTAGGATTCAACAATCGATATCCCTTCACGCCATCAAGATACCCTATAAAGATACAAGGTTTGGATTGTGGTTCCAATGCCTTGCATTTCTTCTTGGGAATCTGAGCCATAGCCTTGGATCCGAAGACTTGAAAGTGCTCAACATCAAGCTTGCATGTCCAAACCAGGCTTCAAAGGGTGTCATCCCTCTTACTGCCTTGTGTGGAACATGGTTCTGAATGTAATTAGCACAATTCACTGCTTCAGCCCAATACTACGGAGGAAGAGACTTCAAATGAATCATACAAGTGGCCATCTCCTTAAGAGTATGGTTCTTTCTTTCTGCTACTCCATTTTCAAAGGGCTATAAAACAATTGTATGTTGTAAGGAGATCCCTTCAGAAGTACAGAAATCCATGAACCTATTGTTTACATATTCACCTCCATTTTCGGTTCGAAGAACCTTAATAGACCATGTTCCACCTATTTCTCAACAAGAGCCTTAAAGTCTTGAAAATGTTCAAAGACTTTAGACTTAAGCTTAAGAAAATATACCCAAGTATATCGTGAATAGTCATCAATGAAGGTCAGCACATAAAGAGCTCTAGTAAACGAAGGAGACGGAAATGGACTAGAAATATCATTGTGAACAAGATCCAAAGGACGAGTAGCTCTCCAAGATTTTCCTTTGTCAAAGTTCTTTTTCAGGATGCTTTCCAAGGGTACAACCCTCACAAAGACCCTTAGAAAACTTGACGTGGGGTAACCCATTGACCATTTCATTTTGGCTCAATTGTTCAAGGTAGCGATAATTTAGATGTCCAAAATGCTCATGCCATAGCTTACTAACCTCATTTGCATGAGTGAGCAAGGCAAGTGGGTGTAGAATTAGAAGTAAAGTGGGAAAAGGTATACAACTATGAATGGTGATCCACCTTTCCCTCAGCCACTGTAGTGTCATCGTTAAGCTCACGAATAATCACCAAGTTAGGACCAAATTCCACTCGCATTCCTTCACCAAGGTGAGTAATTTGGTAAACCGATAGGAGATTGGTAGAGAGATCAGGAACACTCAACACTTGGTTGAATGTTCCCCCATCCATCTCTACCGATCCACTACCGAAAAACACTTGTCGTGTCATTACCCATCGTGATTTGGGACATACCACAAGGCTCGATGTTGGAGAACTCAACATGTGAAGAATCCATGTGGTGCGAGGCACCAAAATCTATAATCCACGTCGATGAAGGAGAAACTTTGGATACAAGGGCCTTTCCTTTCTTCTTATCATATTTAGAACCTTTTGCAGTAGAAGACTCGGCCTTTGGAGCATTTTGTTTGATAGACTCAGGAACACCTATTTGATTTTTCTCAAGTAAATGAGTAAGGTGATCAATTTGTTTTCTCATACACATATGCTCTTTATGACCAGGATTCTTGCAATAGGAACACAAATACTTGTCTTTCTGTGCTCTAGGCTCAGAAGTGAAGTGTTTGTGTTAAATTTAGTTTTGGTCTTGGTTTCCTTCTTAGGTTGGTCCTTTCTTTCTTTCTTCTTTTTAGTCTTCTTTTCCTTACTAGTACTCGCTACAAGGGCATGTGACTTGGACTTGAGAGACCCCATTTGAATGAGTTTTTTCATGTTCTCAAATGAGTTGGGATGAAAAACAGTCAAAGGAGGGCATATTCCAATCCTTGCCCAAGGCAGCTTTTGTAGCGTAAAAAGTTGACACAAAGATAGAATATTCAAGACCTAACTTAGAGAGAATCGACAAGATCAGTTGAGAATATTTCTTCTCTACTTGACATTCCTTTAACAACAATCTAGTGTGGACAAACTTAGAGAAGAATGCTTGTAGGTTTTCAAAATCACTAGGATTTAACCCTAGTAGTTCATTTTCCAACTCATGCACTCTCATGTCATCTTGTTGTCCAAACATTCCATCTAACATTTTCCACGTAGAATTAGGTGTTTTGGATGACTCAATGTGGAAGAGAAAGTCAGAGAAACAGACATGCAAAGAAGACCTAAAGCTTCATCACTATGGTTTAACCACTTAGATTTTTCAGGGTCGTCATCTTGGTTCAATCTCAATTCCCATGGTGATGTGGAATAACCCTTTACCCCTTAGTTTCATAATTATTTTGATCTCCATTCAAATAAGTTGAACGACATAAGCAAAGGAATTGAAAGTGCATCCATAGTGAAGAGAGAGAAAGAATGCAGAAAAGAAACACAAGAATCACAACCACCCAGGACAATATAATAACCCCCTACTTTTAGCACTTTATAGTTTAGTGCGTTGAATACAATCGGGTCCGAGCATGCATCTTGAAACACTTGGTAACTCACCTTGCAATTAGCGTAATAACGCGCAAGAGAGGAGACCACAATTGTGTTTCATGGAGCACAACAAGTGACACCGTATACAAGCACAAATTTAAAAAAATAGGAAGGAGGTGAAATCAAATCCTAGTTGTGAGAAAAAGCATCTCACGTCGCAAAGGATACCCCCTTGCTGCAAACTATGGCAGATGTGCTCACTAGTCGCAAGCAATAATAAGGGTAAAATACAATGTTTTAAATGAACTCAAGATGAGTCCGAGATCTTCAAAATGCCAAAAAAGCACGTGGAAGACAAATAGGAGCTCAGAGTGTTACTGCACACTTGAGTGCACGATTAGTAAAAAAATCAACAATAATGTTTAAAAATTATCATTTGGAAACACCTAATTTAGCTAATTTTAAAGCTATGGGAGTTAAAAAATGATAATTAATGTTAATTTAAAGGACGATTTTAAATAATACTAATCGTAAATGAAGGTCAATTTAGAGTCATAATTAATAGAAATAGATTTAATATAATTAAATCTAATTAATCATAAAAAACTAATTAAGATCTAATACAAATTAAATCCTAATTAAATTTTTAAATACTTTCCTTTTTAAAAGAAATCAAATTTAAATTGTTTCCCACTTACAATTTAAAATTTTTGTTAAGATCTATTAAGATCTAAAAAAAACTAACTAAGATCTATTAAGATCTAATAAATTTAAAAGAGACTAATTTCTATTAATAGAAAGAGATTTAAAAAAGCTTACCGTTATTTTAAAAAGGCACCCACGAAATGAAATTTAATAAACTTACCAAAAAACTGAGTTGGAGTGCAATCTCGGAGGGAAACCGTTCGGTGTGCTTTGTGGAGGACGGTTTGGTGAGCATTGTGGAGGCATGGAGCAAACCATTGGGAGCATGTGGAGAGCTCGGGGAGGAGCTCGATGAGAGAAACTTCACGGCCAACGCAAAGTCAAGGAAAATGCAAACAAGAGTGGCCACGGCTCACGACAGAGAAAGGGGAGCTAACACGGGCTCACGAGATTACAGAGGAGAACCAGAGCAAAGGACAAGACCTGCTCACTCACAAGTAAAACAATTACCTGCTCGGCCATGACTCGTAGGGTTTGAAGGAGCTCATTCGCCAAAAAGGACTCGGCCACACCAGATCTAAGAAAAAAAAAAAATCGTAGAGACCAAGGTAGAGAGGGTCTCGGCCGAGCAAGAAAAAACATGACCTTGCAAGCTCTAATAAGCCAAAAAAATAAAAGGGTAACTTGGTAGAGAGGAGATGGCTTGGAGGAGAGAGCTCGAGGCTGAGCACAAAAACACCAATCACTGAATTTTTGACCTGAATCTGCAAAAAATACCATGCAAAAACACAGAGAAAACCAAAAAACAAAGTTCTAAAAAATAATTTCTAGTTTAATAAATGATTAAAAAATAGAATAAAGAACCTCTATTTTTAGTTGATCTACTAAATTTATCCACAACTAGCTAAATGTAGATATAAAACCCCGAAAAATCAAGGAGATCTACACATGCACGAAGAACACAACAAAACAAAAAAATTTCCAAGAACAACTTGTTAAGCATGTTAGCAATAAATTTCCAAAATCTAATGATCGAAAAACTTGCACGAGGAGTAAAAAAATGAAACCAAGAGTAATCACAACTCAAATGACAAATGCATGTTTACCCGATCTCAACTCTAATACCATGAAAGATTTTGTGAGAATCGTATCAAAAATGTGCACCACGATGAAGTTACACTCCAAAGGAAACGAAACGTAAATAGCGATCAATCAATGGAAGAACTTGCATAATAATCACATAGATAAAGGAGGAATCGATCAATCAATGGAAGAACTTGCATAAGCAAACCCTAAACCTAACAAAGACCCTCCATATGTGAGTGGAGGACACATAGAGAAAGAAAAATTGGTTGAAGTGTCTTTGAAGCATACTCATAAATGTCGGAAAATGAAGGGAAAAATGGAGAAATACATATATGCCCAAATCAGCTAAGTATAGAGTAACCCTAGGTGCCATGTGTCTCTTCGCCGCACTTTTGGTACACAAACATGGAGAAAACATGCGCAGCCCTCCACGTGGTCAAACCCTAAACCTAAATCCCTAAGTATGTGAGATGACCCTCCATATGTGAGTGGAGTTCAAAGAGGACATAGTGTAGATCCCACTCACCAACGCGCAACTTCAAGGGTTAAAAGAGGGGAAAAATCTTAAGACGTGTGACGTCACCACATGGCCATTGTATGGACAAAACCTTTCACCTTAAACTCCCGACCCTGCACCTTTAGACAGCCATGTCTTTCAACCAGGAGCTCGAAATTGAGTGGGAAAGGACTTTTCGAGATCTCTCGGCACCTACTACTCACTCGCCACGATTAATGATCCGGTCTACCATTTTTGAGGTTGTCAAGTCTCTCACCTATCGCCATGGAAACATAAAATATTATTTTCAGTAGGATTTGATGGTTGGGAATCTGGAAAATGTATTTCACATCGTTAATACGTGATCTGATTACTTCAACCAAATCAGATTTGATCCGATCTTCCATCCTTCCTTCTCCGACACACCAAACAGACATGCAGAACCAGACTTGATAGATTGTAGGTGGATTTGTAGGGGCATTGATGGTTGGTGGTTGAGCTTCCAAATCAGATTTATTTCCTTCTCTTCTTCTCCTCTCTTTGCTTCATCTATAAATGTAAGAGCTTGGCTCATTGCAGATTTTGGACTCTGATACTTTTGAAGTGTAAATAGAATTGAAAGTAATTAATATAGAAGAATTTCCCTTTCTCTATCTTATCTATTGTCTCTTCTTGCTTGCCTAAAATATGTGGATCATTTATCTTCTGTAATAAGAAACTTTGTGTTCTTATTGATATGATTTCTAGAACTTTGTGTCTATGGAATGATATCTTATGTTGTGAATGAGAATGATTTTGTTTATGTATCACCTTTTCTCAGTACGTATAAGGTTATACTCTGCTATCTATATTTCCTGAAAGTACTGTTATATTCTGCTCTTTCCTTTCTTCAGTTTCTTCCATTTGTTTGTATTGATAAGCTATTTTGGTAAAAAGCATTTCAAGATGTCAAAAGTCTAGCCTTAAGATGAAAGTTGTACATTTGTATATAAGCTTTTTTGTTTTCTTTCAATAAGGGAACCTCTCCCATAAAGAGGAGGGACTTGTTGTCCCTTGACTGTGGTTTTGTTAAAGTACCATTTTAAAACCCAATAGTTTTGGTGACTCCACTGGGGATTTCGTTTCAACATATCCCTTTCTAAAACAACTTCAAGATCATTTTTTCGGTCTAGCGACTCTACGATATACACGTGGGAAGAAATATCTCAAGGTTGAAGATTCTCATTTTCAACTTCTGGAGCAACAAAACTTCTCTCTTCTTCTAGCAAGAAGGAACAGAGGAACTCGTTCTGTAAGCACACCTCTTGTTAAAGATAGAAATTCCAAGAATAGTATTCCTCCATAACAACTCAGCCCTAATCTTCTTGCTCTGATACTTGTTGGTGTTTCAATTCCCCTTCAGACAATATTCCCATAGATGGTAGCACCTCTACCTTAGGGACAATGGATTGAGCCTCCTTCTCTTCCTAAACCATTACATGAGTTACCCAGGAGTAGTAGGAAGGTTTTCCTAAATTATGAGGTGATGGGAAGGTACACCTCAGATGAACACATTGCAGCCTTCAGCGTTGCATGTGGGATTCTTGGGATTGAGCATGAAGACGTTTTTTCAGGCTCTTTGTAGAAACATTACAGGATAATGTTGTTGATTGGTTCTATCATCTTCCTGTTGGGTCAATTACTAATTGGACCACCTTGACAACTCAGTTTGAGCAATGTTTCAAACCTGTTGAAGATGTGCATGCTCTCTTGGCTCAAATTTCTCATATCAAGAAGGAACCACATGAACCCATGAGAGAATTTGTGGCCAAATTCAACAATCTCATTCATAAAATTCCACAGAACACTCATCCTGTAGATCAAATCCAAAAATGCTTCTTCCTCAATGCTCAATTACCTAAAGTAAGCTATGCACTAAGGAGGGCTAACCTTGCAACTTCGGATGTTGATTAGCATTTGGCTATCAGTTTTGAGGATGATTTAATCATGTTTGGTTATTTGAAAAGAAAACCCTCCAAGTCTAAAGCATCCTCCTCTTCCTCTTCTAGATCCAACTCATATCAATTAGTGCAGAAGTTGGAAAATGATCTCATTGCCATCAAAAAGTAATTGGCTCAACATACTCCTTATCAAGATATCCCAAGAAGGAATTTTCAGCTTAGGAACCGGTTACCTCCTTCTTAGAATAAATTAACTATTGAAATCCCACCTATCAAGGATCCAGTCAATGTAACTTGTGAAGTTCAAGAACCTGATGATGAGGAGTTTAATGAACTCTATGAAGAACCAAAAGAAGAGGTTGATGAAGAACTGGAAGAGCTTGGTGGATCTCAAGTTCATTTTCTTACCACTTAAGGTATGGATGACAAAGAAGAATATGATGAAAGAGTGGCAGAGATGAATAGGAGTCATATGTTGTTATGACTTGGAAGCAAACGAACGCAGAAAATAAAAATTGATACAACCTACTAAGTGTTATCCTATAAAATTAACAAGGGCAATTTTGCAGGTAACCATACCAAAATTTCATTTTGGTCCCCTGAGAAGGTCTATTAACATTCAAAATGGCCTAAAATTCCCTTCCGAAAATCAAGTTTTAAGAACTTAGCCATTTTCAGCCTTTTTGAACTGGGCGCAAGTATTGTTGTGTCAACATCCCCAAAGTTGCGCCCCCTTTAAAGAAGATTTGGCATAGCAAATGTCCTGTCAACATAAGAGAGGTTGTTCCCCTTAGGCACTAAAAGCGATATGTCAACATCCTCAAACCTGCACCAAAGAAATGTGTTAAAGGTGTGAAAATTAACATGCTGACATATCCAAATGTGCACTTTAGGTGTTGAAGCTTTAGTGTCGACACCAACCAAGTTGTACCAAGGCACATTTATATTCATGTCGACACTTTAAAAAGTGTGCCTTGTAAATTTGGTGGGGAAATAAATGTGGTATTTTCCTATAAATATGGGGTTAACACCTGTCATTTTCATGAATTGAGATTAAGAAAATTTATTCCTCTATGCCTGTCATCCTTTCCTATCAGCCCCGCATGTCGTTTGTCATGATTTTTGATCCCACGTCGTTCCTTCATCATTATGTATCCTAGAGCAACATGTACCATCCTTGAGCTCACCCATGTCTTCATCGAGCAAGAAGCCAACTAAAAGTAAAGCCAAGTCTAAGTTGACAGAGTAGGAAATGAAATACAAATATCAGAGAGTCAGGATGCCTGACTCACTTGTAGAGTGCAATCTCGACATCAAAGACTCCGAGCTGGGACACATAGATATGGATGACTTCTAGGAGAGAACCAAAAAGGTTACCGGTGGCCCATGGATGGACAAACTGGTAGGCAGCGGGCTACACTTTGCAGCAGGACTCCTAGTAAGTGCAATGAACAATGATTTCATCATGTTGGTGGCCCGTTGTTACAATAAAGACACAAGATGTGTCGAAGATAAGGAGGGCAAGGTGATCATCAACCTCATCGCCCGCCACTTCGAAATCATGTTGGGCATTCCTCACCACAGCCAATATGTAGCAATAAGCATTGAAGAATGCTTAAAGACATGGACCGACAATGAAGACAAGTGTATGCAGATGAACGAAGTCTACCTGAAAAACAAGAAGGTGGTGAGCAGATGGATCTAGACCATCCATCGCAATGACTTCAAAGAGGAGATGAGTGATACCATCACCTTCCTCAGTAGAGTATTTGGGATTCATGATGCCCACTACTTTCACAAATGGATGCTCAGATATCTAGAAAATATGAGCAAGAATGCTCCCAATCAACGCTTCGGTTGGGGGGAGATCAAAAGTGATATTATCTCACAGTAGCTCCAATAGGTTTTGACAACTGGGAAGTTATACATGAACTCCTATGTGGTATATGCGGCCGCATCAGAGAGAGAGTTCCCAGGACTAATTCAGAGTGGAACATGGCCCCAGGTCAAAATATATGAGTACTACCCGAAGCTAAGGCTTGAGGTCAATATCACCTACCAACAAGATCAACAATTCCTTCTTCTATGAGGTGATCGCCTATTGAGGTTGAACATGAGACATGGTCGGACCAGCACGAGCATGATTGTTGCCACCAAGAAATGGGGGGCTTTGTTTACAAAATTCTCCACCTTCACATATCTCGTAGCTACCAATTTTCCGGGAGAACCAACAAGGTTACCAAGGTATGCAGGGCCCAAGCTGATCCTCCTAGAGCTATCAAGGAAGCTGATCACATATCACGAGAAGTGTATGAAAAGGAAGAAGGGAGGAACTCCATTCCCCCTCACGCCAAGCGAGACACACTGCGCCTCATTGGGTAAAGCCCGGGAAATGTATGCAGAGCTAGAATTTCTCAACTTTAAGCATGATTTCTCAGCCAAGGCCAACCTTTACATCAAAGTTACCTCCCAAGGCAAAGATTGATCCCATCCATGTCCTAGAGATCAAAGACATATAGATAGATGTGAATCATGAAGTTGAAATCAGGTGAAAGGATCACTCTCGGCTGGCTCTGGTAGAGATAATCCACTATGGAGTTGCCATCATCCCAAAATATTTCCAAAAAATTGATCAGGAAATTGATCAGGTTTACCTTGACATGGATGGGGATGATTGACCATTTACAAGTATCAATAGGACCAAGGCACCCAAGACCATAGAAGAAAGGGTCCAGCCCACGTTGCAATGCACCAAGCATTGGTGTAAACGAAATGGTCTCATCTACCTTGGAGTGGATTTCACTACTTTCCCCTTAATAAGTTCGCCTCCAAGGCCGATCACTTGCCAAAGGAAAAGGAAAAGATAAAGTTGGAGAGCCAAAAAAAAGGAGAAATCTCTTGATAGCCCTCCTGCTTCAGAGAAAATAGTGGACTTAGTGTCCCCAGGCAAAGAAGAAGTGGCAGGTGTTCCAACGGACACATCCACTCAAAATGTTGTCACAACTACAACTATGGAGGTTCCCACCATTCCCTCTTCTACTCCTCCTCCTCCTCCTATCACTCGAGCAAACGCTCCTATGGTTATGTCTTCTCCTGTCTTCCTCCCTTCCATCTCACACCTCTTCCTTCTTTCTCCTCTCTCACGGATCTGTCCTTTAGCATTTCCTCCATCCTGTCACAAATCCCTTCCATCTTCATGTCCTTCTCTTCCCCTATAGTGACTTTGAGCCCCGTGACCACTAGTGCATTGGACTCTCTATCCATGCCACCTCCAAGTGTTTCCACTTTCTTCCCGAGTCCACTACAGTTGCTCCCCCTTTCACCCATGTTTCCTCTTCTTCTTCCAATTCTAATCCCATAAGTCCCTGGTTAGATCTCCAACCACCTGAGTCAACACAAGAGGAAGGTCCCCATTACAGCTATGGACTTCTCTGTCATTCCGACAAAGGGACCCAAGAAGAAAAAGTAATAACTCACTTCTCAAAAAGTGCCTCAGGAGAAAGGGTCATGGAGATAGCCTACCCAGATCCCATAAAGAAGAAAGAAGATCTGTCTCCCATAGATTTCATAGTGACCCAAGTCACAATGGGGACATCATCCGAAAGCCTGCAAGGTGAAGCCTTGTCAGCTGTAGATGCCCTCTGCAAGAAGCTACAAGAGGCCAAAGAGGAGAAGAGAGTGATCAAAGAACATAACAAACATCTCCTCCAAACTTTACAGAAAATGGGAAAAGCTCCTTCAACAACTACTGCAGAACTTGTTCAGGCTCCCACCAAGAGAAAATAAATGAGTACATAAAGATTGTTGAACAGGGTATGGCTGTGTCATCCTGGATTGAGAAGATCCTCTAGGATGGTCAGGTGATAATTGGTAGGTTCACGTTGTTGCACTAAGATATAACTTGAGAAAATAAAGAGCTACAAGCAGTAGCAGGCTCCCTTTCTGAGGAATTGGATAACGCTAAGTTGCAGCAAGGAACATTCAGAAAATGATCAACTATTCGACTGATGACTTGTTAAAGGTCATCCTTATCGATCACCCGTGGGCACATTATAAAGCTCTCACTACTTTAGATTACCGGGTCGATCAAATGGAATTCATCCTGGAAAGAATCGAAAAATTCAAGGAAGAAGCCTTGGAAGCACTACACAACATGGAGAAAACAGTTTCAAAGATGTCTCCTAGACTGCTCAATGCATCCTATGAATTAAGAGAAGTAGTTGATACATTCCAGTGCTTCAAGGCTATTATCTCTCAAGTTCTGGCGCAAGAGGTCACTTTCGATTGAGATTCCATCAACAACCTCTTAGCCTATCGTGACTTTATCAGCTCTTTGATCGATGCAAACGAAGAGTTTGCTGATTTGCTGACAAGCTCAAAAATGAGAAAGAAACTTGTGAAGTAATTCATGACCATTTCAAAGGTCCTGATCAATATCAACTTCAAAAAATAATCAGCAAGTTTGCAGAGTATTGGGCGCAGATGTCATATCGACTCCCCTGAGCCACCACCAGATACTAAGTTCGAGCCGAGAGATGATGACGAGTAGCTTCTTCCTCCTGGATAAATTCCCATTTTTGTAAAATATTTAAAAGGCATGTTGGCACATGTGATGACATCATCCATGTTGCACCATGGGATGTTGCCATCCACAAACTTGCCCAAAGTCAACTTGACTTTTTAGATATTTTGTAAATAAGTGGTTGGCTTTTTTTGTCTTCTTCCTCCTTCTCCTTCTATAAATACTGGAATACTTGTTGTATTCCAAGTGGACATTTTTGTATGAAAAGAGGTGAAGAAAGAAAGACTTTGTGCCTTCTTGTAACAGAAGAGATTCTAATATATATGTTAAGACTTTGTGCTCAATATATGTGTTAATTTGCATTAGATCTTTCTTAAGTCGATCCGTGTTTCTATTCTATTGGATTCATTCTTTTTATTATCGGATGTTCATCAGTATTGCTTTATTTGTTTATGCAAGTTAGGCTCTGTTTACTACTAGCCAAAAGCATAAACCATCCGACCTTTCTGTCTTGGAATTCATTTCTTTTCTCCCTTCGATCTACCTTCCTCCATTCCTTCCCTCTTACATTTCTTGCTCATAGTTGAACGACCCTACCGGGATGAGATCCCAAACGCCCTTTGAAGTTATAATATGGTAGATTTGCTGATTCCTACTTGATAGAATAGAAATAAACCAATTTCGCTTTGTTGTCTTAAAGAGGGCTATGCCCTACACACCGTTGGTCTATTTCCCATAATCTACCTAACCGATGATTTTCAAACCAACACTAAGAAATCCAAGGATTTTCCTATAACTATTCCAATGGTTCCAAGAAGAGCAGCTCATATTCCCATTGGCTCCATGTAAAAGCTTCGAGTAATGATAATCCTCCTCCTTCTACCTTTGTTTCCAAGACTTCTTGTCCTTCAATTCCTAAAGTTGATAAATCAAAAGTTTTTCTTATTCCTAGTAGTGATACCCCATCCACCTCCGTGTCTTTTAATATCATTGATCACCTCAAAAAGACCAAAATCCAAATTTCG
Organism: Taxus wallichiana var. yunnanensis; assembly: GCA_018340775.1. NCBI lineage: Eukaryota > Viridiplantae > Streptophyta > Pinopsida > Cupressales > Taxaceae > Taxus > Taxus wallichiana. Next base: position 935,195,463 of record CM031242.1, read on the forward strand.
AGGCGAGTTTTACCAAACCCATCCAAAATCCTTTTCTAAAATGGTAAACTTTGTCAATTCCAAATCCTAAGCCTCATCCAATACTTCTAAAGGTATTTCTACCACTCCCTCTTCCTCACCTCAACCAAGTCATATGGCTGCAGTAACTTCCCCTAATGAGAAAATTGAACCATTCTATGTGACTCTCCTCGTAGTTGGCCATAAACTCGTAATTGTGTTATAGACTCAGGAGCATCAGACAATGTAATGCCTATAAAAGTAGCTCATGCTTTGGGCCTAACTCTAACACGTACCTTTGGTTCCTTCTATTCCATGGAGAGTAGAGAAGTGCCTTTGGTTGGAAGGATTAAAGATGCACAAGTAGCCTTCGCTGCTTTTCTAGAGAAAAGGGTTACAGCCACTATTTTGGTTGTTGATATTCCTCCCTCATATGGTATGTTACATTGAGTAGGAATTTATGTAAAGAGGTAGGAGGTGAAATTTAGATGGACTAGTCACATGCTTTGATCCCGGTCAATGGAAAAATAAGAAATTTGTTACCAGAAAAGCAAACTGAGTATATTGTGCAAAATACTAATGATCCAAAAGCACAAATACTCTATGAAGATATAGGGCATGGAAACTATATGATCATGTCAGAGGATGAGGCAAGTCTTCCTAAGGGAGTGATTCATGATCCCAATGGCATTTGGACTTTGGAGTTTGATGGAAGTTGCTCTTCAGCTGGTTCTAGAGCTGGTGTGGTGTTAATCTCTCCAGAAGGGAAGATTCATCCATTTTATTTCAAGCTTCATTTTGAAAATAAAAATAATACAATTGAGTATGAGGATCTCATACTTGGGTTGAGCATGGCAAAAGAAATAGGAGTAAAGAATCTTTGTGCTCATGGTGATGCAGAGTTGATTGTGAAATAGGTAAGGGATCTTTACCAAGTCAAGAATAGGATATTGAAGCATTATAGAAATCTTGTTTGGGATTCCATTGAATTCCTTGATGCTTTCTCAATTGAATTTGTGCCAAGAGAAAAGAATACTAGAGTTGATTCTCTAGTTGTCTCAAGATCTTTGTTGATTCCTCATCCAAATTTCTCTCAAGAGAAATGTACCATTGAAATGATTCATAGGCCTAGTGTCTTTGAATAATGCAAGAATGGAACAATCACAAGCCTTGGACAGAGTTAGTTAAGATCAAATACCATTCAAACCAAAACAAGATTTCCTTTATTTCTGATCAGTCTCTTCCAAATGGTTCTATTTTCTGGAACAATCTTCTTCACAGTAGACATATTCTCTCTCAGGGGTGTAGCTGGAAGCTTGGGGATGGGCAAGACATTAACTTCTGGACTGATAAATGGACTGATTTTAATTGGATTTCTTCTTATGGACACATTAAAGACAGCTTAATCACAAAGTATGGACACAAAATACAGGGATACATTGAGGTGGATGAAAACAAAAGAAAATGGAAACAGTTAAAAGTGGAGAAAGATAATGTACAGTCTGATGTTTCATCTTTACAGAATCAACTTTCTCTAATCCATATTAGTAATCAAAATCTTAAGGATGAACTCATCTGGAAAGATTCTTTTGATGGGGAATACTCAGTTAAATCAGGATACAATTCTTTCTTTTCCTCTATTGAAAGTGAAATTAAGTGGCATAAGTTGTGGATGCCAGAGCTAACCCCTAGAGTGAACTTCTTCTGGTGGCTCATCATTAAAGGCAAGATTCTGACTAATGACAACCTCATTAAGAAGGGATTCATCATGCCGAATAGATGTTGCATGTGTCAGAAAGAGGCAGAAGACATAAAACATTTATTTCTTCATTGTGAGTACGCTTCCAAAATTTGGCATCTTGTTTTTGCAAAATTTAATCAGAATTGGATCTTTCCCCTTACCTGTCTTCAAGCCTGGGAACAATGGGACTCTCCGTATAAGCATTGTGTGGTGAAGAGATTGTGGCAACTTGTTTTACCTCACACTATGTGGTGAGTTTGGAAGGCTCGTAATGATGGCATTTTCAGAAACACTAGAAAGGCATGTAACAAAGTCTACAAGGAAATTATCATTGTTGTGCAGGATAATATTGCTAGATTTAAACCTCCTAAAAATAGACTTTACCCTGAGAAAGAAGAATACATTCTGACTGATTGGAATATTGACACTGCCTTCAAAAAGAATAACAATGGTATGGATAGAACCACCATCCGATGGACTAAGCCTCCCAATGCTTGGCATAAGTTAAATTTTGATGGGGCCTCAAAAGGCAATCCGGGAGACTCTAGAGGTGGAGGAGTCATCAGAGATCAAAGAGGTTGTTTTGTTGCTGCTTTTTCTGGGAAAATGGGTAGGCAAACTAATCATTACTCTGAAGCTCTTGCTGCTCTATGGGGAATAAGGCTAGCCAGGATTGTAATATTCTGAATATTATAATTGAGGGTGATTCTCTGAACATCATCAATCTATTAAACAAAAAGCAACACCCCAGCTGGTCAATTAGAGACTTCATTGTTGAAGCTACTGATATATGCAAGAGTTTTGAAAATGTTAAAATCATTCACACCTATCGGGAAGGCAATAGGGTCGCAGATGGTTTGGCAAAATTTGGAGTTACCAATACTTTTCAAACTTGGCTAAGGGGGGACGTTCTGCCCATTCAAGTTAATAAAGACATAATCAATGATCTACATGGCCGAGAAAATCATCACTAATCGGTTGTAATGTTGATGCTAATGAGCAGATTCTTAAGTACAGAATGATGACATCATATAAGATTTGTGTGATTGATGAGATTTGTGTGAACTAGACAGCCATCATTTCTTGTCATAGGGAGAACGCCAAGGAGCGGGTCACTAATTACAAAGTATGGTCTAATAATTACATCTTCTTTCACGGAAGGGAAAGATTCAAAAACAAAGTTAAATCTGCTACGCATAGTGCTAACATCTTTACCATTGAGAGTAGAAACAAGTGGAAAAATGGGGGGTCCACCATGCAAAACAGAGCCCACCCACAATCCAGCGTGGAAAGAGGATGCTGTGCTCTGGAACTACCTTCAAATTGGGGGTCTGGCGAATTTGATAGAAAGGATTCAAGGTTTTGATCAAGATATTTCTATTAAATTCGCACAGGGATGGAAGAATCGGGTTGTTAAATACAACAACATGGAGGTTGAGATCACGGAGGAGCTCATCGCCCAGATCACGGGACTCAGTCTTGATGGCACCAAATTCTTCAATAAGAAGGTAGACAGGGAGGTGGAGACAAAGAAATTCCTAGACGATGGGGAGAATCTTGAGTTTGTGACAGCCAACATCAAGGTGGCTTCGATTCCTGAGCCTTTTGTTGAGCTAGCTAGGATGGTTGTTAGGTATGTAACTCTTGAAGGGAGATTTGTTACTATACCTCAAAAGCATTTGATATTTCTTAACCACTTTCGTAGAAATATAACCATCAGCTTCCCTCACTACTTGATAAACTCACTGGAGAAATCTATTAGGGAAGTGCAAAGCCATTCTAGGGCAGTCCCTCTACATCAAGGGCTAATTCTGCTTATACATCGTCACTACTCAAACTATCCCCCGTGAATCCTGCTCCACCCTCTTCCTCCATTCCTCCCCCTGCTCACACCGCCTTCATTCCCCCCACTTGAAAGGAAGATTGAAACTGCTGCATCTAGCAAGAAAAGAAAGGGCATGAAAACTAAGATCCCTACTTCTCAGAGGGTTCTTAGAAGCCACAAAGACCTAGAGCTTGCTGAGAACCTCCTGCACATCAGCCAACCAATGGAGGAGCCTAAGGAGGAGGATTTGATGGTCAGAGTGGACAGGATGGAAAAGGAAATACAAGAGCTCAAAAGGGTTATCAAAAATATGGAAAAAGCTAAGGGAAAAGGATTACTGCAAAATGATGATGAGGAGGGGGTTATTGCTGAAGTATTCAAGAAGTTACAGTCTTTGGATGGTAGAATGGGAAATGCAAAAATTTGTAATGACTGCATCCTATCTGCTCTTAAAAGTATTTATAATTTCATTGAACAACATGTTCATAGTGTATGCAGCCTAAGCGGGGTTAATGAAGACATTTGGGGCCCCAAAGAGAAAAGGGATATGGCAATTGCTCAGGTGGATCTGAAAGACTCTTCTCAGGCCACAGCCATTGCTTTCTTTGTCTCACTGCAAGTGATCAAAACCAAGATTGATAGGGCTATCAAGTAACGTGGTGTTGTGTTGCTATTTACTGGCTGCGAAGTTGCTGATGACTAGTGGATCTGGAGCTGATTTTTTGGCGGAGATATTCTATGATAGATATCTATTGTTTGCTTTTTGATCTCTTCTACTATTTTTGGATCATTTTACGTTTGGATCCTTTCTTCTAATTTGTTTTTTTATCTGGCTGATGAGCCCTCTGAGGTTATTTTTTTTTCCCTTCTCTGGTTTATTTCTCTCACTTCTGATATCTAGCTTTTGAGCCCTTTTGTATACAGGGTATAGTCCCTTCAAAACTATTTTCCCTTAATAAAAAAATGCAAGCAATCTGGAAGGTTTTCAATGATGATCAACATTGTCTCTCTCTTTCTTGGAGCTTAAAGATAACTTTAATCAGTTATATTTTGAAGGAAGTGAAACTCTTCGTAGAGAATATGTGCCCTCTAATGAGGTAGATATCAAGGAAGAGATGGATCATGATGGTTGTATTAAGTTGTAGGGTAAGAAGATTCCCAAAGGACTGGTGAGTCTAGAAGATCTGTTTAGAAAACATGATAGGTTCATCAAATCTAAAGCTTCTCAAGGGACTCGAGAATTTGTTGAGTATGAGAAGGTCAATATTAGAAGAAATGATGAACCCAGGGTGGTGAATATTGGAAAATGTTGCACTCAAGAAGAGAAAAAGAAAGCATTAAACCTATTTAAAAAGTATGTCAATGTTCTTGTCTATTCATATGAAGATCTTAAGGCTTTTCAACCAAAGGATATGCAAAACTATAGACATCTCGAAACCGGTATAAAACCTTTCAAGTAGAAGCAAAGGCAAGTAGAATCCTAAGGTTATGATACTATTTTTCAAGATATCCGTGAAGTTACTAAAATCCAAGATTATTTTCCCTACACATCATTCAACATGGATTGCCAACATTGTGCCTGTCAGAAATAAAAATGGCGAGATTCGCATCTATGTAGATTTTAGGAATTTGAATTAGGCCTCTCTAAAAGACAACTATCCACTCCCCATGATGGATCAAGTTTTGCAAGTTGTCTCAAGTTCTGAGATGTTGTCTATGTTAGATGGATTCTCTGGATACAATCAAGTGGAGTTCAAGACTCTGCATCAGCACAAGACTTCTTTTTACTACCCTCGGGGGCACCTTTGCCTACAAGAGAATGCCATTTGGTCTTATCAATGTTGGTGGCACTTTCCAGAGGGAAATGGATTTAGTTTTTAGCAGTCTAAAGAGAAAATGTATTGTTATGTACCTTGATGATTTGATTGTTTTTTCCAAAACAAGGGCAAATCATCTTCAACATCTAGAAACAGTTCTTCAAAAATGCAGAGAACATGGAGTTTCCCTCAATCCTAAGAAGTTTTTCTTTTTTGTTACTGAAGGCAAGTTGTTGGGGAATATTGTTTCCAAATAAGGGATAAGGATAGATCCAGATAGAGTTCAAGAAATCCAGTAGATTCCTCTTCCCACAAGCAAAAAGGGTGTTCACTCTTTCTTTGGCAAGATAAATTTCCTGAGGAGATTCATTCCAAATTTTGTAGAACTGACTATGAGTGTTGCTCACATGATGAAAGGAAAGAAAAATTTGGTTGGAATTCTGAAGGTAAAGAAGCATTTGAAGGTATCAAGAAATCCATTGCTAGAACCCCCATCTTAGCATGTCCTGATTTCAACAAAGATTTTATTATCTATTGCTATGCTATAAAGAGTACCTTGGCTATTGTGCTAACTCAAAAAAAATCGAGGATCATGAACTTCCAATTGCCTTCATGAGCTATATTCTGAAATCTCATGAAATGAAATATACTATGATGGAGAAACATGCTTTTGCATTGGTCAAAGTCATGTCGAGTACATTCATTTTTATATTCTTAATTCTCACTCTATTGTGTTTGTACCTGATACAACCATCAAGTCTATTCTTACACAACAAGAGTTTAGAACTAAGAGAGGCAATTGGGTAGCAAAATTCCAAGAATATGACCTTTATATCAAGCCAACTAAGCTAGTCCAGGTAAAGGCTTATGTGAGCTTATTTTGAAGGAGTTGATGCAGAATTATCGAAAGATCAAGTTGATGTTCTGTTTTCTCTTCCTCGAGTTCAAAGATGAATGGTATCTTTGGTATTGCACATTTTCTTACTTATGGAGAGTGTCCATCCCACTTGAGTGCCAAGGAAAAGAGAGCTATTAAGCTAAGGTCTACAAGTATGTATTATGGGAAAATGATTTATTCAAGCGAGGCATAGATGGAAGATTCCTTAAATGTGTGGACAAAGAGCAACAAAAGAAGTTGTTTTCAAATTTTCATGATCAAGCTTGTGGAGGGAATTTCTCTTCTATTGTCACTGCCCATAAGATCCTTCGTGTAGGGTACTATTGGCCTACATTGTTCAAAGATGCATCAAAATGGGTAGGTAAGTGTGAAGCCTGTCAAACTTTTGTTGGGAGACCTAAGTTGGCTACTTTACCACTCAAACCAGTAGTGATTGATGAGCCTTTTCAACAATGGGGATTGGATTTCATTGGAACTCTTAACCCACCTTCTAGTGCTGGACATACTCATGTGCTAACTGCTATAGATTACTTCACAAAGTGGGTAGAGGTTGTTCCAATCAAAATCACTACTTCTGAGGTGGTGTGTAATTTCATCAAAGAGAACATCTTGATAAGGTTTGGGGTACCAAACAAGATTGTGACTGATAATGCTTCCAATTTTTCTTCTTCTAAGATGATGGATTTCTGCTATGGATATGGAATTTCCCTTGCTCATTCTTCATATTATTATCCTCAAGGGAATGGACAAGTAGAATCAACAAATAAGAATCTGGTAACCATCATTCAGAAGCTTGTCAATGACTCTCAAAGGAATTGGCACAAGAAGCTCTATGATGCTCTCAGGCAGAGATAGAATTACACCCAAAAGAGCAATTGGGATGTCTCCATTCTAGGTGGCATATGGTGTTGAAGCTCAGCTACCATTAACAGTGGATTTTCCATCCTTACACTTAATGAATGCTATTGAAGATACAAGTTTCACCAGTTCCTTGGACAAGAGGATCATGTATCTCCAGAAGCTAGATGAAGACAAGTTGCAAGTTTTTGATAGAATCTTAGCTCATCAACTAAAGGTGAAAGCTTTGTTTGACAAGAAAGCTAGACCTAGATATTTTCAAGTGGGAGACATTGTTCTACTATGGGACAAAAGACATGAACCTCGAGGAATCCATGGTAAGTTTGATTCTCTTTGGCTTGGTCCTTTCAAAATCAGGCACTTTGTTGGAGAAAACTCTTTCTATTTGGATTATATGGATGGATCTCCTCTCCCACTTCCTTATAGTGGGTAGTATTTGAAGTTGTTCAAGTCCTAGGTGACTAGGCAATCCTTTTGTATATTATGTATAGTGTTTTGTTTTTGGTCTTTCCTTTTTGGTTTGTTTCTTTTCCCATTGCGTGTGTGTTGTCTTTTGTATTGGTTTTGCCTTTGACTCTATTTTCCCAATGGAAAAGGCACTGGTCTACCTTCCCAAAGTTTTTCTTGGATTCTTGTCTTGCCTCGTTCCTTTGTCCAAGTCAATTCATCCCCAGAAAGATTCAGTTGTTGTCGCCCTAAAATTCCCCTCTTGTGAAAGATGAATTTGCAAGTCCCAAGTGTTGGTACTCAGTTTTTAATCCTACTAGTTCCATTTAAAATTCCTCAGTCTATGCGTTTTGGAACAATTTTCTATCTCCTTTCATGGATGTGTGGAATTTATCAATCTTTTTCTATGGTGTGGACCACGTCGAGCCTTGTATTCCTTGCATTTATCTTTCTGTAGGAAAAATATTTGATTCAAAGCGCGAATGGTGGCGTTTTCCCCTTCTCTGCATTTTTCTATAGTTGTCTTCCCGTCAAATTATTTTACAAATATTCTACGGATACATGGTCACCTCTAATTGGATGCGGTGTGGTGGGTCTTTTTGTGAACTTGTGACTTTTGTTACATTTGCAAAAAGGTTGAATTACCCCCGTGTCTCCGCTGGATCCTGATTGGCTTTTCAAAATTATGAAGTGGTGAGAAAATTCTTACTTTGGCCCCGCAAAGGGACATGTGGTTGTTTTTAAAAGTCAAAGTGGGGAGGCAGGTCATCGGAGCACTTTTGCAAATTTGGTTTTATTTCCAAAAGGGATTAAAGTTGTAAAATGAGTCGTGACTCCACCGGATGGAAAAAGTCAAATATTGAGCCCGCATTAAAAGTCAAAGTGGGGAGGCAGGTCATCGGAGCACTTTTGGAAAAAAATTATTGCAAAAAGGCATAAAAGTTATAAAGTGACCAGCAGCCACGTTGACACCCAAGAGAAGCCATGTGGAGAACCTGTATCAAAAGCGGATGGACGGGCCAAAATGTTTCAAAGTTCCATTTCTCTAAAAGGCACAAAATATAAAAGTTTTCCCTAGACCCACTTCAGCTAAATCTCTCCCACATGGACAACTCAAATTCAAAGTTTATGAAAGTAGGATGAACGGATGTGATATGATGCATCTAGTTTTTCCGCCAGGCATGGAAATGGCCGAGGCGTTAGAGAAGTGTTATCCCAATTTCCCCCGGGAAAAATTGGTCGAACGTGATCTTGCACAGGAAGAACAGAAGGGTCGGCCCAGTTGCGTGGACTCACAGTCGACCCCAAAAACTGAGTCCAAAAGCGAGTAGAGCTTAGTAGGAGAAAAATGGAGAAAGGCAAAGTGTTCAATCAAGGCCCAAATCGGCTAAGTATAGAAGGACCACGAAAGGTGCCATGTGTCTCTTCGGTGCACTTTTGGTATGGTACAAAAACACGGAGACCCCAAACATGTGCAGGCCCTCCACGTGGTTAGAGTCTAAAAAGACAAAGCCACCATTGAATCGGCTAAGTATAAAGAGCCGGCGGAAGCCTCCACGCATCCCAATGGCACACCTCTAAAGGCCAAGTTCAAAGCAGGATCCTAAGTGAGTGCAGACTCTCCACGTGCCTCATTGGTGCTCTTTCAAAAGTAAAGATCGGGGGGTAGTTCCAAATGTGCACAGCCCTCCACATGTCTTGGGTCAAGCAGAACGTCTCCGCCAATGAGAGGGAATTAGGTAGAATACAAAAGAAATGGAGCGGGCCCACAACGATGCCACGTGTCAATTCGACACAACTTTAGGAGTAAAAAGAGGGGGTGAAATCTTAAGACATGTGAGGTCGCCAGGTGGCCCCTGTATGGACAGACCCTTTCACATATTGTGAGCCCATGTTAAACACCCAACCTTGCACCTTCAAACAGCCATGTCTTTCAACTAGGAGCTCGGAATTGAGTGGGAAAGGACTTTTCAGAGAGCTCCTGATGCCTGCTACTCACCCGCCACCATTAATGATCTAGTCCACCATTTTCAAGGTTGTCAAGTCTCTCACCTATCGCCATGGAAACATAAAATATTATTTTCAAGTAGGATTTGATGGTTGGGAATATTGAAAACGTATTTCACATCGTTAATACATGATCTGATTGCTTCAACCAGATCTCGATTGCTTCAACCAGATCAGATTTGATCTAATCTTCCATCCTTCCTTCTCCAACACACCAAACAAACATGTAAAACCAGACTTGACAGATTGTAGGTAGATTTACAGGGGCATTGATGGTTAGTGGTTGAGCTTCCAAATCAAATTTCTTTCCTTCTCTTCTTCTCCTCTCTTCACTTCATCTATAAATGTAAGATCTTGGCTCATTACAATTTTGGACTCTGATACTTTTGAAGTGTAAATAGAATCGAAAGCAATCAATACAAAAGAATTTTCCCTTTCTCTCTATCTTATCTATTGTCTCTTCTTGCTTGACTGAAATCTATGGATCATTTATCTTCTGTAATAAGAAACTTTGTGTTCTTATTGATATGATTTCTATAACTTTGTATCTATGGAATGATATCTTATGTTGTGAATGAAAATGATTATGTTCTGTATCACCTTTGCTCGGTACATATAAGGTTATACTTTGCTATCTATATTTCCTGAAAGTATTGTTATATTCTACTCTTTCCTTTCTTCAGTTTCTTCCATTTGTTTATATTGATAAGCTATTTTGGTAAAAATCATTTCAAGATGTCAGAAGTCCATCCTTAAGATGAAAGTTGTACATTTGTATATAAGTTGTGTTGCTTTCTTTCAATAAGGGAACCTCTCCCATAAAGAGGAGGGACTTGTTGTCCCCTGACTGTGGTTTTGTTAAAGTACCATGTTAAAACCCAACAATCATCACTCCATAAATTAATTGGAAGAAGACCACTATATAGCAGAGATCATACAAGTAATGAGTCAGCCTATGGCGGCCCCAATAGAACACCCTACATAATTATTTGGTGAAGAAATATATGTTGAAACATTCCTAACTAAACCTAGGATTAGTGAAAAGGAAAAACACCCATCCGATTAGAAGAAGAGCAAGCCAAGTAGTCCTATATGTGAAAAATATCAAGCACTCCAAGAAATGGCTCTATCTCGAAGATGAATTTACATGAGGCTAATGGAACAAGAATTGGGAAACCTCAAGCAATTTCTCTAGGTAAAAATCATGCCATTTTGATATTACAACAATAATTGTAGGTAGAAAATCAAAAACTTTGCAACTCGGAAAATCTGGGTTAGGAATTTGGAAGAGGCGAGACACATCTCAGACAAGAAAAATTAGATCATATGTTTGGAGAAAACTCTAAAATAAAAGGAGAATTTTGCAGCCTTGATGGCACAAAAATTTAAACATTTCATTTTACCTTCGTGAGGAAAATGTTAGACCCAATATCAAATTACAACATTACAAATCCAAGCATAGTAACGAGAACAAGAATGCAATAAAACCAAATGACCTTATCAGACAACCTCTTGTTAAAATTAATGTAGCAAGAGGAATGCTTAAGTGGATGAGAAAATGTTTACGAGTTAAGAAAATATTAAGCTCAAAACGAGGAACTCAAGGAGGAAAATGAAAAATTGAAGGAGGAGAATGCAATGTTGGAAAGAAGCTTGACTACATTCTATCAAATTGGAGAGGTTATCTTGACATGCAGGAGACATGCCAATTGTTATGCTCTCTTCCTTAGGGAACAATTCCTCATATGGAAGCTTTTCAAATTTTCCAACAAGGAACCTCATGATTTTGAGGATGACAAGTCATTTATGCAGGCATACGTATTTCAAAATAACCTTGGAACTTGTTATGTGATTTTTATACATATATCTATTCTTGGGAACGCGTCACAAATTTTATGATTATTTTTTTACTGGAGAAACCCAAATCATGGCCTATATTTTTGTTCTATAAAATCAGCAGGTTTGGAGAGATAGAGTGCAATAATATGACAATGAACAAATGAGTGTAGGGTTGGTAATGAGACATGAATTTCTAGATTCGAAAAGAAAAATTAATAGCATTCAAGGTGCAAGTATATGTTCTTGAACTCGAGGAAAATTACATTGCTCAATTACAAGAATCTCTAGGGGATTTCAATAGATATATAACTACCTATTTTCATAGATCATTACAAACTTATAGAATATGATGGGCATTACTCCCTAATGAGCTCAAGAAAAGGGAGGTTATTTCTCCAAATAATTTGAATTGGGCTCTGAGAAGGGCACAAGCCCTAGCCAGGATGATTAATCATTTCCAGCATGAATGGGTAGGCATGAGATATATACCACCTCTTTTATTGGAACTTTTTGCCTTGTGGCAATCACAGGAAGAATAACCTCAAGTTTTCTTTAACCAGTGGGAATCAATAGTACAAGAATATAAAGGATACATCAAGACAAATGAAGAAGCATGGAATTCCTACACTAATGAGTATGAGTGTAGAAAATTTTGGAGGCATTAAATCAAAGAAGGGAAAGGAGGAATGAATGAGGACCTATAAGATTTTAAGTCTGGGGTAGTGATGAGGCCATTATATGCCTCATCAGTTACATAAAAAGGAACACTTTTTCTTCTCTTTTGGATAATTTTTAAGATGGATTTAGTGCAATTAAGATGTCTTTTACCTGTTTTAGGACAAGGAGAAGGTATATATTGATTTTTTCTTTGAATTCCATTATTATCCATTTAAAACTAATGTTTCTTGTTAAAAAGGTGTATTGCTTATCAAAACAACAGATTTGAAGTCTTAGTTAAGTGCTGCTAGAGCATTTTAACAATTTTTAGTTGTGTCAGTTACACTTTGATAGTTCCTTAATCCCATGATCCAAAGCATGCAACAAGAACTACCGACTATTCATGCCTACCATCTAGTATGCAAAAACTACGACTATTCCAAAGCATGAAGTTTTAATGAAGATATTTCTCCGTAACTCAATCGTTGGCTCTAACCATTGCACAAGTGGTTGGAGGATGTGGATGTGAATAACTAGGAGTTAAACAGAGAGTTGAAGTGGAATTCGGTTAAAATGTTACGTCTTTTTAGTACTTTTAATCCACATGGAAAAGAATTAGTCAAATCCAGAATCCAATTTTCCACTATAACTACTTTCTCATATATCTTCTCTCTCATATGTTTTCTCCAGTCAGTTATCATTAAGAGGAGAGAAATGTAATAGGTAGTTATAAATAAACACTCTCCTCGTTTAAGTTGGGATGAGTTATAGTAGGAGTAGGAAGTGTTTTGTAACACGCCATGTTCTCTTTATGTTTTACTTTATGTTAATAAAGCGCCAAGAATCTAGTTAGCTAGTTTCATTTTATTTGAGTGACTCATTAGTTTTGTGAGATAATTATAAATGTAACATCATATGTCCAGAAAAGACCCTTTTTGCAATATCAATTTTCAATCAATAGAATCTTATAATATTTGCGAAGTAGCTTGTTTTAAAGTGTTAATTTTAAGTCCAAGGGAGGAGTAAGGGCCCACTCTTCCCTAAGGAGGAGGACAAGTGGGTATTTTATTATAATAGATTTATGTCACATTGGTACTTATATTACTATTAATATTATTGCTTTAGATTTCTACATACTTTCGGTGTTAAGCATCTCCTATTTAGATTTGTTGTTTGATTTTAGTTGTATTTTCAAAAGAGTTAACTTAATTGTCTTTTATAATCAAGTAAATCTATAATATATTATCTATTAGGTTTCCTTCAAGTTATTTCCATTATTATATGAGTTTCATTAAAATGATATTTCCATCTGTCCTACTACATACAGCCTTGGACACCACCTGTGTTTGAAAAACTATCGATTAAAGTGAGGTATTAACAAATGAGACACTAGTCACCCTTTTTAGAGTGTCTCGTAGTAGAATCCTACTTGAAGGAAACTTTTGGATCTTCAAGGTATGTCATAGCATAATCCATTTCATGTTTTCCACTAGGAGGATTACATGTTCCCCATGGAGTATTAGGCACAATCTGTAGTTATGGAAGGTAAAGTAGAAGAAGACCTCACCACTTGTGGTGAAGTTTGTGGTGTCCAAGGAAAGGTGTGTTGAAAAGGTTTCAAAGGGGCTAAGAGATGGATCATGAAACTCTAAGTAACCATGGGGGTTAGGAAATAGGAGATAGGAATGTATGCGGGGAGTGGAAGTAGTGACATAGGAAGGCTTGGTAAAAGGTTTGAGGAATATATGGAGTAATGGGAGGAAACAATAGTGGATTAAGAAATTAATTGGATGATGGAGGAATTAGAGGAAGGGGCTGAAAAGAGAGATAAGGATGCACATGGTGCCTTAAATTTGGCCCTAGAGGATATTTTTATATAAATTCCATATGAGGTTGGATTTGAAGAGGATATAGTGGCCAAAGGAGTAGAAACAATGTTGCAGAACTCGCAACTATTACTTCAGTATTGTTATAGTATATACAATTGGTTGAGAAGGAGTCACTATAGTGATTTGAGAGAGGATAAAGAAAGGGGAATTAAGATTATTGGAGGAATATATGAGGACATGGAGAATAAAAATGAAGAGGTGATACAATTGAAGAAATAGGAATAGAAGAAGTAGGTGAGGAATGAACCCAAAGTGCCAAAATATAAACAAGCATAGAAGGAGAAAAATATGACTGGTTGAAATAGGGAGGAAATATGAACTTGAAATTCAATGGGATCCAATATCACATGATCAACTCATGCCTCATCCTCGGAATAATTGGAATAAATGATAATATTTTTGTAAAAGGACCAATAGAAAATGGAATAGAAGAAGAAACATGAATTTACATAGAAGTTACTGATTGCAACAAGACTTACAAGGGGAAATTTTTAATGGGACTAGTCATTTATATGCTTGTAGCTACCCAAGTAGTCTCTTGTAAGGCCTGAGATTTGTGTGCTTGGGAAAGAGAAAGGGTGTAGCCTTTTCTTTATATGCAAGATGTACTCCAATAAGAAGCTTCTTGAGTTTCTTAGGATTAGTACCCTACTCATCTAAGTCTTTCCTCTTTAAGCTCTACTTCTTGCCCTAGTCTAAGCTATATCCTACTAGCTCTAGCAGGATATCCAATAGGTGTATAAGTGACCTTGAAATTCCTCATGTTGATGGTCACAACTTGATCATTTATCTCATCTTTGTAAACTAGGTCATATTTATGTATTTTATGTATGTAATTGAAAGTATGCATGCCTAGTGTGTTCTTGCAAAACTATGCAACTATCCCCGATGGATCAAAAGCCTTAAAGTGTGGTACTCGAAATGAAATGATGGCATATGTGATGCCACTCTCTTGACCTTTTGTTAATCATTCATGATTATGGAGCCAATTGGGAATGGAAAAGTAGAATAGGGGAATCTTGCTTCTTCCGATCCTTTGTCACATGATTGATGTCATAGACAAAAATATGCAATCTCTTGCTCGGGTATTTTATCGGGGAAAACTTAGTATTCTGAATGGGATGGAGAGGATTCCCTCTACTTTGATCACAAGATACCTTAGATATCACTAGAAATATCCCCAAGGACTTAATGTGTTGATTATTCTTTGACTCACCCTGGGCATTGGGGTATCATAAATAGCATTAAAAATAACAGAGGTAGTAGTGATTACAGACTACCTCAATGTTTTTCTCTAATTATGTAGGTGCATGTTACTAAATACCCCGAGAACTATATGTTGGTGTTGAGGTGTCTAACTAGGGACCCCCTAAAAATTTGTATTGCACGCACTACATCTAGTAAGTAGGACATCATATAGAAATTTTTCCCTTTCTTATTCATGTCTACAAGGCTATTGTAGAGGTTATAAGATAAAACTCCAGCCAAATTCATCATTGATGATCATTGCTAACAAGGGTACCCAGGTCCGATTGATATGTACAATATTTGTTTCACCAAAGAACCTATTCATCAAGTCCATTCCAACTCTAACCCTTCTCCTAAAAGATATGATATTAATCTTATCTTTGGAGAATTTATACTTGAAGTAATCTTTAAGCACTTCTCGACCTTATTCTTGTGTCCCCATTTTTCCATTGTCTCTTGATCAAACTTAATATTTCTTTGGAGGAAAATGATAATAAATATAAATGGCATCCTCGGTAATATTAACAACTACGTTACCATATTTTGATATCAAGATCTCACTTTTTCAATCCATATTGGCACTTACTATGCCCCAAATTAAATTAATACGTGTCATTAATTCTAGTTTGCATGTTAGAATGTGCAATCCAATTTTTTGAATAACCACTAAGTCGACATACATTGTTCTTTACCTTGGTATTCTTCATCATCGTCATCTATTAATATATCCTCTTCAACCTCCATTTTCAAATCTATATAATGGTCTACACCAATCATCTACTTGTTAAAAATCGTATTGTTAAAAATTTGGTTCAAGAATAATATATGTAAATGAGCCTCCATTAATAACTGACTTAAGGAACACTCGAACCACTATAGAGTACCGAGATCTCGACCCACCACGCCATAGATAAACATAGGTATTATTTAGCAAAAATGTTACCCACAACTCATACTTGAAACTCGTCGTGGTAATCCAAGACTCATTTTTAGACCAATGATAAATAACCATCACACAAACAATGCTCCTAAATTTTGAATTTGAGACCCAAACCAATCACCATAGGCAACATTAGACCAATCGAAATAAATCAAAAATTTAGTGATAACATTTTGACCTAAAGCCCACCAACACCTTCAACTATGTATCTACAATTTTACAACCCCTAAATCTTGAAACAAGATCCTAGGAACATTGAGAAAGTTCATAAGATCGTAGATCGCCTCATTTCCTATTACCATAATCAAGGTCATTCCAATCTAAAGGATCGTTAATGACTAATAGAGAGATCCCACAACTTTGTATCCGCATTCACGAGAATATCCGCAGCCCAATTACACTCTTTGAATCAATGTTGGAAGGAGATAAATTCGAATCATTATGTCACTTGCCAATGAGTGTCTTAGACTTGCTTATATAGGGTTTGTGGATATAATTTTATATTAAGGAAAACCTATAGAGGAAAGGACAATTCATAAAAGAAATAAAAATTGGAAAATTGACCATTAGGTGGCCCAAGATGGGATTAATCAACCCAAGGCGAAACTATTAGATAGTTGTGTCCTGTTAAAACAGCAGATTTGGTGCAAGAAGTACGAGACGGTGTTGTGCGAGATCTATGCATGATAACTACAAGTGATGGATTGCTTGTGACTGATGTGGGAATTTTTTTACTTGGATGATCAATATAATGAGGAGAACTAGCCTTGCAAAAGGACTAAGGATGGACCATGATATAGAAATTAAGCTCAAAATACATGTGCAAGTAATAATTAAATGGATTAAGTTAATACTACCATTATCAAGTGCTAAATTACTAAATTTAGGTGTTTAAATTTGTGCTTCTTTAAGTTAGGATATGAAATTTACTTGTTTGAAGGAAATACATACCCGAGTTTGTTGATAAACGTTGTATTTTATCGATTACTTGAGTTGATTGAGTGGTTTCAATATCCCCAAAGTGAAACCTATACAATGAGTGTAGTAAGTATCCATATAACAAGAAATGAACTTTAAATTTAAATTGCAATTGAACTTAAAACCTGAAAATTGAATTTGAAAGTTCGGAAATCGAAATTGAGTAATAAATAGGAGTAAACTTGTTTTCCTTTTAAGGGTAGGGGTATGTAAACTTGAATGATTTTTTTTCAAATCTAAAGTGGAGATAACAAGAACTAAAATGGGTTTGGTGTGGTGTCACTTGAACCAACATAGAAGTAACTAAAGGAGGTTGGATGTCACTTAACCCATTACACATAATAATAATGAAGAATTTAGGTGTCACTTGACTCAATTATATTCAAAAGGAAATGAGAGAAATGGTGTCTTAGGGTGTCACTAGACCCACATGTTATAGGGGTGTCACTAGACCCATAATAAAACCATCCACCCATGAATCACATTGCTACAAACATATCAAGATTCCAAATGTGAAAAGGTAGCCTTAGAACTAGATTGATCATGATGTGTAAAGACATAGTGGACATGGGCATGGGAGGAATCCTTTAGATGTGTTATCTCATCCTTAAGAGATTGAAATTGAGTAATCATAGCTTGAATTTGTAAGTGAAAATCATTTTGTAAAGTTTGAATCAATTATAGAGAAGCCTTGTGAAGAATACCATTCTATGAGTATTGGTAGATGGTGGATCAAAATTGGTAGCAACATTAGGTATGTCAAGTTCCTTTTGAACATCGTTTATTTCAACACGAGGGGTAATATTAGGATTAACATGTTCTAACTTTTTAATATGCATAGAATACATACTAGCATATGGTGTGTTGTCATTGATGAGAAGCATGCAAGAAACACGAGAAGAAATCAAATTTTTGCATGCAATGGAGAGAGTATACACTAGTGGTGATAGAATTATGAATATGATCATCATCATGAGTATGAATATCATTGTGGACATATTCATGATAATAAATGTCGAGAAGCTAAGGAACATCGTTATTTCATAAAAATCATGATCAATATGTGCATCACCTCTATACAAGTAGAAAATTCGTGATCAATAGATGCATATTCAAAGCTTTAATCATGATTAAGACATGGATCCAATGATTTGGTAATGAGAGGGTCACTATTAATGATATCTCGCAATGGAATTTCATTAAGGATAAAGGATATATATTATTCAAGGAAATTCATACCAGAAAGCATAGAGATGATATATTCGAAAGTTGGATTTAGATAAACTTGTTGGGTGCACATGATCCTTGAAACAATGGCATTTTCAAGAGGAACTCCTATAAAAATATTATTTAAAAAGATAATGGGACCATGAGGAAAATCCATGATATCCAAAAGAAGAGGAGCACTCAATTAAATAATAAATGATGCACTTAATCAATATATTGAAGGCCAATAGAATGTAACCCAAAAGCGATGGTAGCAAAAAGTGTCGGTCATCAAATTATTGAAATGACCATTGATATAGATAGTGAGTTTTATGAAACAAAAAGAGGTTTTTTTAATGTGATTGTGTGTAATATAAACCTCCAAGGAATTTGTAAAATAAATTTTATTTTTGTGATTATGCCCTTATGAAATTTAGTAATTTTGTATTTCTAAAAATTGTACTATAAATTATGTCACACAAAAAGAGGTTTTTGTTGAATATACGTAATTAAATAAAAACCTCCAAGGCATTTAAAAGTGGAATTGTTATGGTCTTCTTGTACGCATCATGGTAGTGTTTGGGAGGATAGTATTTTCTTATACCACCTCAATGCCCCTAAACCACATCTTAACATGTTTGAATTCATTCTCTTTCTTCACACGACAAGACTTCCACTAGACCAACGTCAAATCATACATCTTTAAAGTTACAAAAGTGATATTTCTTTCATCGTAAACTTATTGATGATGTAATAAGCCTCTAATTCTTCATGTTATTCATTCAATGTCTTGGCGTCAATTTTTCCTTTGAATTCTAGAATGTCAAGATTGACTTACACCTTGATCAAATTTTGGTGTAGAAAAGAGAAAATAGTAGGTGTTCGAAATGCTATGGGGTCTAGTTCGAGCATGAAGTCATGGAACTAAGAGAAAAATTATCTTCTTTGTTCTTCCAAAGCTTCCTAGATGGGCTCTTCAACTTTTGTTAGAACATCTTGGCTTTGTGTCATTGTGTAGACTGGAATAGAATTAGGTTGTATGTATATCTATAATATTGCGAACAAATTGGTATACATGACTAGATATAGGTTGAGGCTGCCAAACGTTGGGATAACAATGAGTTATGTTAATACCATTGATCAATCTCAAGCCTAGTATTTACACGTAGGACAATCCACAAACTAAGCGATATATCTACTCAATTAATTTGTGAACTATGTCGACAATGCAATGGAAATGACCAAACAAATGTAAAAGCACCAATACACATTCAAACATGCTTTTCTTCGAAGGCTTTTAGAGTCTCATCTTCCCTCATACTATTTAGATAATTTGGAAGGCTCGCAACTCTCTTATCTTTAGAGATACCAACAAAACTATCAAAAGCATTCTAAATAAAATTACAAGCTGCAGAAAAGAAAACATCCTGAAGTTTAAACCCCCAAAAAAGCTCAATACCCTAAAAAGAGGAGAGATACTTAAAGGCTTGGAATATTAATGTTCAAAGCAGATTTCAATTTCCTTACCTAGCATTGACAGATCTCTTATTCAATGGATTCCCCAAAATATGGTTGGTATAAGTTAAACTTTGATGGTGCCTCTAAAGGTAACCTAGGGGCAGCAGGTGGAGGAGGTCTCATCAAAACCAACATGGTCATCTAATTGTTGCTTATGCAGGCCCATGGGTAAGCAATCCAATCACTTTTCTTGAGGCCCTAGTTACTCTGGGAATCAGAATGGCTAGGATTCTCAAGGTAAACAATCTCATTGTGGAGGGGGATTCTATGAATATCATTAACAACCTCTCTAGAATCCAAACACCCAATAGGACCATTAGTGATTTCATTAATGAAGCTAATAAGCTTTGCAATGGTCTTAATATTATGATTCAACATGTGTATAGGGAGGGCAATAGTGTCATAGATGCACTTGTTAATGTAGGTGTTCATATGAATAATTATAGTGAGTGGCATGATAACAAGGACCTCCCTTGCGCAAAGGCACTCCATCATCATTAATGAAGCCACCACCTAGCCCATCATTACTCCTTAAGCGGTGGCTTTTACATGTGTGGAATTCCCCTCCTTGGTACTTGAAATAAATCGAATTTATTTATTTTTATTTACTCCACACCTCGAACAAAGAGGGAATTTGTCATAAGAAACAAGTTTGGATTAAGGCGTCAACTTTATTAAGAAAGCAATTCAAGATCTAGGTTATCGAATTGTTGTCGAAAGGCTTACCGCTACACGCCATCATACTAAAATTGTTCTCGTCACACCGTTTCATCCATGATGGAAGGGGCACCTTGCAGAATTGAACCATTTTTCAACCCCCAATGGCAAGACAATGTTGAAATTTGGGAAACCCTCAACATTGGAGGTTTCACAGACTTCATTCAACGAATTAGGGGCCATGATCAGCATATCTCTCTGCAATTTGTAGCAAATTGGAAGGACATAAATATCAAGTTCAAGGGCAGAGACTTCAGCATTTTAGAGCAATTTATCTCCTTCATCACGGGCTTGAGTATGGAGGGCAACAAGTTCTTTCGCAATAAGTTTGATAAGGAGGCAGAGGAAAGGCTTTTCTTAGATGATGGAGAAAAAATCGAAATAAAATGTGAAGGCATCATTTGCTCCTCTATTTTGCAACCTTTTGATGAAGTTTCTCACATGATGGTTCGTTACATAACACTTGAAGGTAGGTTCTCCACTCTTCCTCTGCACCATTTGGTTCTTCTTAATCACTTCAGAATGAAGCAAAGGTCAGTTTGCCCTATTACATTTTGCACTCTTTGGAAAAAATTGTTTTAGAGGTTCAAGGTCATAAGAGAGTTCTACCACTCCATCAAGGAGTCATCTTCCTTATCCATAAATTTATCCTTGATGTAATGGCAAATGACCCAGGCCCTCTTTTAGCTCCTCCACCTCCCCAGCAGCCTCGTATTAGATCTAAGAATCCACTCTTTCGTGACCCTATTTTTGAACCTCCTCCTAAGCAGATTCTTAGAAGCAACAAGAAAGATAAGGAGAAAATTGGTGAAGAAAGCCTTCCAGAGATCAGCCATGTTAGTCCTAGTGCTCAGGTCACCCCTTATGTTCTTGAAAATTTTAAACAACAAGTTGATGCTTTAAAGTCTATTAAAGATAATGTAGACTTTCTCCTTAAGACTGGTAGCAAGACCACCACGACCTTGCCTCCATTACCAACCTTCAAGAGGAAGTAAACTCACTCTCTAGTCAAGTCAAAGTACTTGAGAAAAATATAACAATCAATTAACCATTCACAGAGCAGTACTTTATCTCCTCCAGGTTCATATTAATCAGATTTGTGATGTTAGTGGGATTCTGCATTAGCTTGGAAGAATGGGAAGATCACTAAGAAGTTCTTCAAAGAGACCAATCTGGACCCTAATATCGGGGAAACCATGAATCTTTATAAGGCACTTAGGGTAGCACTTAAGGTGTATAGCAAATATGTGAATTAGTGCCTTTTTTGCCTCGTGTTCTATGTGCAGTTGTTGTAGTGTTGTTTTCATGTTGTTGTTTTGTTGTTGTGCCGACTTCTTGTAGGCAGTTGGCCCCTACCTTAGTACTCTTATAGTTTTATCTAGCTTTTTGGCTTTTGGTTGGGGTGTGGCCCCACGTATCAAAAAACCACTTTGTTCTCTCATGTTTATCTTGGTTGTTGAGCCTTTTGGTTGTACTTCAGGGTATGGTCCCTTCAAAACCATTTACCTTTAATAAAAAAAAATAGTAGATAGAAAAATAAAGCTATTCTTTTTCCATTTAATAGTATGTTACACAAAAGAAAATATTGGATTAAGAATCCAAATTTGTGTTATTCTCATGTGCCACACCTTGAGAAGGATCTATTAGCATTGAGAATATACACAAATAAAGTTTTGTGTAAATTCAACATGCATCGCAAATGTGTTGTTTAATTTAGATTAAGAATATGAGGGAGATATAATGTTACAAATAAGAACAATAACAAATGCTTACAAAGGTTATTCATATTCCAATCATTTCAACTTCCTTGGTGGTTATTGAGCTAAGAAACTGGGGCATCATGCAAACCCATCAATGATCGGCTTTTCATCTAATGATTTTTTCATCATTCTTTAAGATAGTTTGAAATAGAACATGGTTGCATGCCTCCTTTCTAATATTGCAAACAAGTAGTCATACATGACAAGGGACTCATTGAGAAAACCAAGTTGTGGGATTTCAATGAGTTGTTATGATATTAATAATCAATGACGAGCACAAGATTGCACATATGACAGTCCACAAACTTAGAGATAAAACTCTTGAATTAATTTGTGAGTTATGTTGAACATGTAATGGAAATGAAAAAACATCTATAAAAATTGACATTACACATTCAATAAATACATTAGATAGCAAAATAAAGTTAAGTGTTGTTTGGCATTGAGAATGTATACAAATGATGGAGCTTTATGTAAAGCTTACATGCTTCTCTCTGGAATGATTGTCTAATTCAAGTCAAGAAGATGAGGAAAATATAATATTACAAATGAGGACAATACAAACAAGCATAGAAGTTATTCATATTCCAACCAATTCAACTTCCTTTGGACCAAGAAAGTGGAGCATCGATGGATCATGTGGTTTTTGTGTAGTGCTTGTGAAGCCTCGACACGTTGATAGAGTTGGTCACGTTGTTATTCTTAGGATGTACAAATTTGGCAGATTGCGTGTTGTCAAAGTTGTGAGATGTGAATATGAAAAGTTTTATCTAGAAGGGCACAAACTCAACTTGAGGGTGTGTGCTTGGGTACAAACTTTACATATCCTTGGTAGCAATTATACTAATAACAAGGGTGTAGAGTCAAAGAATGACCGAGGGGAACGATGGCTTATCTAGCTAACATTTTCCTCAACATCTTGAAAATTAGCCATGTTTAGGTTTTGATGATAATGTTTCTACAATGTCAATATTACAAACTTCATTAATGTTGTTTATATCTATTTTGGCTGCTCCTACTATAAATTGGAACCATGGTAAATTCATAATTATTTCGACTTTCATTTGCAATTTTCATTATTGATAGGTACGATGATACTTTAAACTAAATGTGTATACCCTTCTTTGAAAACCACCTAGATTTGTGTCATTTTGAAGCTCTTGAAGTTATTTTGTGGAGAAAGATAATAGAGTACAACATATGCAGCTCACCATGTCAAATTTTATATGAACATGGTTTCTTTTCCTTGTTTTAAAAAGCCTAGCTAGATGAAAGTAAGAAATTGCAAACATGATGAAAAAGTTGAAAGATGTAAGTATGAATTCAAAACAACTGATAAAAGAGCAGATAAGTACTGTGTTGCAATTAGTTCATACCAAAAAGTTGATTTTGTACATGTCTTGTAATTAGATTGTAGTTTACATGTCGTTGCCGATGGATTCAATGCTTATATGTTTTCTAGTAGGATGATACTTCTCACTTTTTCATGTTTTCAGCAATAAAATGCTTGCAATTTTTTTAAATCTTCATTTGTTTAAACTTGCATATTTAAAGTACGACAAGGCCAATATTTTGTTTGCATTTGACATTGCATTGTTATTAGTACACAACTATGTTGTTTTGAAATTAAATATAATTTAATTTATAACACACAAAAACAATAATACATTGTTACATAAGAAAATTTAGTAAATAGTGTAAAAAGAAAATGATTTTTTTAATACAATTTAAGATATGAATTTGTTATTTATTTGAATAGATGATGCATATATTAACAAAAAAAAATATTTAGAACAAAGGAGCTATATTAAATAATAGAGAACTGTACACTGATATGTATAACGAAGACTACAGTTTTTCTATAAAGCAACAAAAACAACAATGAAGTCAAAATAATCCCCTAGGTCAAACCTCTTGGTTTCATTTATCAAATGAAATTCTTTTGCTGGCAATTGTAAATGAACTTATCCTTTATAAGTGTGACAAAAATCATCCAAATTGCAAGCCTTCGAATAAGAGTATTGTAATCGCCGAATGAGTGTTGCAGGCCAATGAAGATTCCCTTAAAGAATGGCTATCAATTTGAATTAAACAACCTTCCAACAAGGTCTCGCAAAAAGGCAGCCCCACAGTACTTGTTTCATTGTTTTTAACTTATCTTATCATAGATCAAGCGAGGGAAAAACCCAAAGCTTATATAAAAACCTTTAGTGACCACACACTGCAATCTACAAACCCATAAAGCTTCTGCATCAGAGGCAAGCAATCCAACATTGAAAGCATAAGTGAGAGCGCATTCCAATGCAAAATATGGTAAAGGCATTGGGTAACATATTGAGATTAGCAATGTCCATATATCCATTTCCAACAAGCTTGAGATTTCAAATTATTGGTGCCTGTTATCAAAAATTGTTAAACACCTTGCCTCTTTGAAGTGAATGTAAATCCCAATTTTTTATATACAACTTTTTAGAGTTTCACCACATAAATACAAAAAGTTTAATTTTTTTATAAATTACATATATTTTTATTAAGGAATATTTTTTAAATTATAAGGTTTACTAATTTTGTAGCAATAATTGTTTGTGCATCTAAAAATTTTACCTGTCATATAAGGTCAAAATCACAAAAAAACGGCCTGCAAGCTGTCAGGCCTAATCATTGATCTCACCAAATAGGAGCTTCCATCAACAAATTTTACTGATACAAGTCCTCTTGAGGAAAAAGATTCTAAATTTCTTTTATGGAAGACTTGTCTACAGAAGATAAAGCAAACTCGTGAACTAAAGACTATCATTCGTTTCAGTTGCAGGAGTTGGCATCCCTCAAGTCACGCCATAAGTAAATCCCCTTCTTACTTAATTTGTGTCCTTGAAATCGAGGAATATTGACCATACAATATTCCAGTTGCTTCCATATCCAAATGGGCCTTTTGGCCAAGTCCCAACCAGTCCAACTACCAAACACTCTCCACATGCCCAAACTACCATTTTTTCTCTATGCAAGCCAAATACTCTTAAGAGTTAATGAACTTTCGATCTAAAAATTGTAGTGATCAACGATAATATCAAATAGCCTAAAGGAACCTCTAACCTTTATTTGAATGTCAAATATTAAATAGTATGTCTCATAAGAATTTGCCAATAAGACGATTCCCACAAACATCATACCACACGCTTGGCAGCAAATTATAAAATTAAAAACAGTTATCTTTATAATAGATAAAACCAAAAACCTACATGTTGATATGATTAGATTTAAGAAGTGGCATTTGAAAACTAGATTAGACTACATCATTTCTCAAAACATGCTGGGGAAATATACCCTGAAAGTTTTCCACCAATAAATAGACATAAAAATGCATTTTCAATATTTTTAGATAACATATGTGCAAGTTCTAATTTTAAGACATTAAATATTGACCACAAAAAAATAATGCAAACTAGTGATTGGTTCAAAGCACCAAGTTATAATTAGTTAGGCAAAGATGGATGCAATAATCAACAGGATCCAACATCAAATGTATGTTCATAACTTCTTGGAGCTGATTTTAAAAAACAGGGAATTCCCTCATCGATCTAGTATTATACCAAATTGCTCCTTATGTTTCTGCACGAAAAATAAAGCTTGAAATGAAATGACATCCCTACTGCATTTCAAGATTTGATGAAAAAAACCATACAAAAAGTTTGTGAACTCAAAAATAATCTCAGTTTAGTTATTCACTGATTCCCCCTCTCAGAATGTTTTAAGACAGTTATTTTTCATAAATAGTTTCCAAATTGTATCAACAATAGTATTCAAGGTTTTCTGCTCTGCCACCATCGTGGCTGTGTGTGCACTGTCCTTTTAGAAAGAAAAAAACCATATCCTATATAAATGTCAGCAGCTAGATTTATTCGTATACTGATTTTGTACCAACTTCGATTATCTTTGGAGTGCATTTTTTACAACCCATCACCTAGGTGTTCTAGATGCCTCAGATATGCCTCCGTCATTCATTTCAACTGAATATTGTATTTACTGCAAATTGAAATAGGTCTCCCAAGTATTAAAACACTAGTTTTCTCATGCAGGAATTTGATGCTTCAACGCTGTACATATCTCCATCAATTTGAGTAAATAGGACTCGTCCCAATGAAAACGAAAAAAACACAGGATGAACATTTTTAGTTACAACCTAAAAAAGAAATTTGGATTGTTTTTACCAGCAAAATTTTAAATTAAAAGAAGAACGCCATTCCATGTACCAAACTCACTTTTTAAGTTTTAACAACTTTAAAAGCTTCTCAAGACCCAGAGTTAGAAAAAGGAATCCAACTAGCTCTATTTGACTACTTCACTGAATATTAGAAAGACATTTAAAATATCAAACTAAAATATTAAATGTAATGATTTGCTCCAGAGTAACTGGCCACCAGTTTGTTTATCAAAATTCATTCTTGAAAATAGATTTTGGTAATCAATAACAGCAAAAAAACCATCAGTTTCCATATTGGAAATGCAAAATGTATGCATGTATGTCATATATACATGATGCAACTACAAAAGTTTACAAAATATTGACAACAGCTTCTGAGTTTATTTCAAGTGTTCCTTGCCAGCTTATTAACATTAACTAGATAATAATACATCAGAATTATTTCGCTTACCTTAAACTTGCTTGGTTACCTACATCAGAAGTTATTTCAAGTTGGATTTACTTCCTTGAAAACAACCTACACCTACAACTACCCTTGATCAACATTTTTTTAATCTTGTTAAATTTAAAGTGTTGAGAGAAACCACTCGGATCCAATCTTGGTCTGATCTTTCTACTGCTTTAATCAATATGCTTAAAGAAATTAATGATAGTCAAACACCTGCGCTGACAAAGAGTAGCGTACATGCTCTACAAAAAAATATTTCCTTCATTTCGTAAATACTCTGAATATTGCACGCGAAAGACCAAAGTACTGATTAAGAAAACAATATAAAAATAATTAAATTATTATGCAGGTGTTGTAAATGATAATTAAGTGCAACAAAATTGATGAATTTCAGTCATACAGCCAGCTCTCAAATCATATATTCTTCAAGAGCAAAGCCCACAAGCATGGAAGTTAGTACCATCAATGGCACCATATCCAACTTACTACACAACTTGATGCAACAAAACGTGTTTGTCAGACTAAAATTTATGCTCCCTCATGTGACACAGCAGTTACTCTACATTATTAGATTTCTGATTACATTCCAATGTCTTCCCACAGTAATCAAGTAAAAGCAAATATGCCAACCAAGGTCAGAAATGCACAACCCCACAATCTCTATTTGTATGAGTAAACATGTCCATAGGCACGCTATTACAGACCTTCAAAGAATAGTAGGAAGACTAAATCCAATAAAACAAGTCCTCTCATGCCTGCAACATAATCTGCAAACCTTCATAACTTAATAGGCAATAACAAACCATGAGACAGATCATATAAACTGTTATAACACAACCATTGAGGTGGGATTCAAAATAGATAAATCTATTAGCTCCAGCTATTGCATCATATCTGGATTAAAGTTGAGAGACTCCTCCAAATGAGTTCTTTTATATGCTCCTCGGTGAATGAGGGCTGTTCAAAATCGAAGTTGAAAGGTGCATGGCAGCTAGGTTCATCATTAATGTCATGCAGACTTGCCAAGTAAGGGTGACTCAAGGCCTCTTCAACTGTGATGCGGAAAATACAAACATTAAGAATGTCAAACCTAGAAATACCACATTTATATAACACCTCAAAGCATTAGATGCAGGTTTACATCTCAATAAACCTTTTATGTCACAGAACATCTCAAAATAGTAGAAAGCAACCTTTATGCGACTTGGAACAGAAGATACCTGTAATACGCTTGCTTGGATCAAATACAAGCATTCTTTCAAGTAAATCTACAGCTGCAGGAGCCATATTGGGAAATTTCTGAGAAAAAGGCTGCTTAGGAAACTGTGGAAGTTGATGGATATATCTTCGAGCATTATCACTTCGCAAGAAGCCAAGATCAGAATCATCCGGTGAGCCAATTAACTGTTTGGGAAACAAAATTGAAGACATTAGAACACCAGGATTCAAGGCAAGCATAGACACCCTTGCAAATCTGTCTCAATGGCTGTTTATTATCATTCTGTTACTTATTATACTTTTAAAACATTAAATGAAGGCATGCTGGGGTTAACAGTCAGAGAAAGAGAATGTGCTGGCATCTGGCATTACCTCAGTAATGAGCCTTAATTGTTGAACATAATCTTTCCCAGGAAACAAGGGCTCCGCTTTAGTATTTCCATAAATATACAACCGACTGACCAAATGTCAATAGCAGCTGTGTACTCAGAACAATTTAGTAGGAGTTCTGGTGCTCGATACCAACGAGTGACAACATACTCTGTCATAAAATCAGTCTCCGATGTAGTCCGTGCAAGCCCAAAATCACATATTTTTAGGTCGCAATTTGCATTTAGAAGCAAATTACTGGGCTTCAAATCTCGATGAAGAATATTTGAGGAATGTATGTACTTAAGCCCTCTCAGTAATTGATATAAGAAATACTGCAAAAAGGGTGTCTATGTCAGGATGTATCAACATGATTTCTGACAATCAAAATGTGCTTAACAAATTTTAATAGAAAATTTATATGATTGCTCACCTGTCTAACTCAACACCTAGACAATAATGTTTAGCATACATTAATAATTACATTAAACCAGAATAGCTAAAATAGAAATGCTGATAAAACAAATATGGTATCACAAGGTAATGATGAATGTTGGAGACGCATAAATCCTTCACAGGATGCTTGATTTAATTCAGTTTCAACATTCAAGCTGACACTAGTTGAGA
Source organism: Taxus wallichiana var. yunnanensis (assembly GCA_018340775.1). Classification (NCBI taxonomy): domain Eukaryota; kingdom Viridiplantae; phylum Streptophyta; class Pinopsida; order Cupressales; family Taxaceae; genus Taxus; species Taxus wallichiana. Next base: position 935,224,668 of record CM031242.1, read on the forward strand.
GTCGAGACACATCCTAAATCACTATAATAGTTTGCCTACCTAACTTCAGCAATTGGACATCCGCATAAGCACAAATGGACAACAAATATTGAAAGTTTGGAATTATCATAAGCAGAAAATCTTGGAATAACAAAGCATAGGAAAACATTATTCATATTTTTTTATACTGCACCTTATGGAACAATCCCTATACATATATTTTATTATGGTGCCAAACTCAAAATGCTATCAGGTGGCAGTAACAGCGGCCTTTTTACAAATTCAATTTTCTCACATTATGGTGGAGAGGACAGATTTCCAATGCACAATATTATAGATGGGCTAAAGTTCAAAGTCTCAATCATCTGAGAGAAAGTACAATACAAAAATTTGAGATATTCGGCTTGAAATTTCCATGTCAAATAAATTAATTGATTGAAAGGTCTTTCGTGGTATGAAAAACAAAAGCAAATCTCGATAAATTATACTCCTAAATCTTACAACATACTCTAGTCCACTTGTATCACTGAGATATTTGAAACAGCTTAAGCTCCAGAAGAAAATCCTAAGCATTGTTGTAATGACATGAGCATTGTCATGCAAGCAGCAAAACTAAAATGAGAATATATACACTTCATCTGTTCTCTACAAATTGTTTGGAAGCTCTTTCTTCATGAATTCATAGCAAATAGGATCAAAAGCATCAAAATGTTTGTTACAAATCCAATTAAACATATGGAACTTCAATAACCTAAAAATGATTGAGACAACAAAACATAAGATTGGCATTAACATCAAACTAAATTCTGGACTCAAGCTTCTGAAAGGTAACTCAAAACAAGCATAGAAGTTCATCAATTTTTAGACTGAATAAACTGAGACAGATACAGTCGATCTTTCCCCATCATAGAATTTAGAAACACCCATCTCTTTACTTCACAGACTCAAAAGCAAATACAATCAAGGACATCAAAATGTTTGTTACAAATCCCAATTAAACGTATGGAGCTTCAATAACCTAAAGATGATTGGGACTACAAAACATAAGGTTGGCATTAATATGTAACTAGATTCTGGACTGAAGCATCTTAAAGGTAAATCAAAACAAGCAGAGAAGTTCATCAATTTTAAGACTGAATAGACTGATATCAAACTTTCAAGAAAAGAATAATGCTTTTCTGAAGTGAAAGCTGTCAAATCTTGTAAGTTGTGATCAAAAATTTAATCTAATCTATACTGAAGTCTTGATCTAGTTATCAGTGTGTAAGTATTAGTTTCTTTTTCAACAATTCATTTAGGAACTAGAGAAACAATGATCCAGATATATCCAATGTGCATGCTTTTAAAGATATGATAACAATGAAAAAAAGGCACAATATGCATGCACATGTTAAAACATTAAATTTGGGTGGTAGTATTCTTTAAAAAGACAAAGAATGACTACACTAATGAATATAATCTGCATTTTGAATTCTTCTAATCCATTCTATGCACAAAATTTTATCACGCCTATGACACAGGTATGTCACAGTACCTGTAACTTTGATGTTTCCTCCTACATACAGGTTTTGCTCATAAGATCACTTGCATCTATGAGGAGAGTATATTTTAGCTTGAGAAAAGGCAAGATGCACCCAAAGATATGGGGTGCAATGCACTTGTTTCTGAATTAAAAAGGCTAGTTATTAGTGGTGGAAAAGAATACTAATGTAAATTATCACATCTTCCTGCATTTATCATCATTTGAATTATAGCATATTACAGATCCTTTCCACCATCTTTAACAAATATCATTAATAATGAACCTCAAAAAGCTCTCCGAGGATCAAAATGCATTACTTTGTTCATGGGACGGAAAGACAAACAAAGCTATCACTACAAAGCTCGTGACATTTCAAATCAGTAAAGTACTATGAAGGAGCAAAACAGGAACAAACCTGACAGTGATCCTCTGTCAACGGCTGGTTAGAACGTATTATCTGGTAAAGATCTGTGTCCATGAGCTCATATACGATATAAACATCATTGAAATTTTCCTTTTGAGGTGGTCGAATGATGTCTTTGATTGCAATTATCTGTTTTACAAAAAGAAAGTGTAAATAAAGGTTAAATCCCAGGGAATTTTAAGATTTAAAATACATTCTACAGTAAATTTGATTTACAGTGAGATCTTTGTAAAATTAGGGACATAAATGTTCTTTTCACATACCAATATGCATTGACCTGACAATAACAATAAGTGACAGTCACAGTTATGGTTATACTCACAAATAACTGCATAAAGAATTTTTCCAGAAAAGGAAAAATCGGGAAACCCTATAAAGAAAATTAGAAGATATAATTTATATCAAAAACAAGCCTTAAAGAAGCATTCCGAAAGGTTTATTCAGTACTGAAGACATCTGCTTGACATCGTATGAGACTAAGAAGTCTCATATAGAAGAACACATGGTTTGCCTTCATGATAAGCTTCACCCTGAAATCTCAGCCTTTGCAGTTTATTTAGTGTGAACTCTCCACATACAAAAATATCTTATTTTCCTGACATTTGAATTGGTATTTCAAGAATAATATTGCTTCCGAACATCCCAATGTATCTCAATGGAGGAGGTGTTGGTGCAATATTTTATATGCACTAAAATTAAGTTAACTTAGGTTAGCTTAACCATATTTATAGTGCCTTGTGCACATCTCTAGGCTTAGAATAGGATAGGTGTGCAATTAATGCCACAATCATTAATTGCCACCAACATTAATAAATGCCACCTCTAAGTGGGCCATTCACATGTGCCTAATAAGTGGCCAATAGGGAAAGGAGAGCTTACTCTTGCACAAGCTATTTATACCCCCTTATCGTTTTGTAAGTTTATGTAATATAGATGTACTATGTGATGTACCGGAGCACCTATTCATGGATTGTTGATATACCATTATCCTTTCCTCATTCATCCATAGTGTTTATACTTGTCATGATTCATAACTACAGAGACTATAATCCTAAGGATTTAACAATTCTCACATGGTACCCAAGTCTTGTTCTCCTAGTTTGACTTGTGGATTTCTTTAAAAAAATTAATCAAACCAACATTCCTCCACTACTTCCTGAGCCCCTAAATAGGGTTTGTCGAAACCCATTTCTAGATTTCCAAAATTACCCTCTTAAGTATTTTTCATTTCAGCCAAAATACAAAATTTAGAGTTTTTTCTGACTTTTCCTTCTTTTTTTTAAATCAATTTTTTAGGCTTACTCAGAAGAGTACAATTTTTTTATGAATTTCCAAAATTTCAGATTTGGAGGAGCGAGGAGCAGTAGAGGATAATTCCATTGCTTTTTTTTTTTTTTGCAAAAACATGTTACTAGGTGGCATGCCAACACGTCCATCTAGTCAAGAGTTTTCTGGAAAGTATTCGATCGTCAACAACGAAACACCAAGGTACTAATGGCCAACATTTGAAGGTAGAATGTTGATTTACGGATTCGTTTGGTGAAGAGCACTATTGACTAGCCCCTGAGCACTTAGCCCTTGATCACCTAAGTAATCTGTTGCTGCATCCAGCCCCTATACACTAGCGACAAGCACCCATGTGACCTGTCGCTTGACATTTTTAAGCCCCTAGGGACCTGTCCTCACCAATGGGCTTCTCTTTTCAAGAGCTGAACTTCAAAGAAGCCTAACTTTCAAACCGTAAGCCCCATATGATGACCTGCTTTCCACCCTCTGTGTTTTCGAACTCTTCAAGTTGAGACGGTCATATTTTCTCTTTGAGCACACTATGTTCCAATAAATTGCAAATTTTACCTTTTTGATCACACAGTTCTTATTTTTCACAATTCAAACGGCTGTAACTTTTGATTTGCTCATCAAATTGAGGCACCATTTTAGGAAATTGCTTGTTTTTGCACACTATATGCCACTGTCGCATCAGATTAGACTTATTCTATCACAGAATTGTAATTTCACAATTTTTGTAAGATTCGTATTGGAAACAAACTTACAATGCACGATTTATAAAGTGCCACCAAATTTCTGTTCGGGTTCTTTTTTGAGTGTAATATAGATTCTAGGAATGCTCTCAGTTTCACAGTATAGTTGTGGTTAATTGTTGCACATTATATTGGTTAATAAAGAACTTAGCATCTTTCATTCATTTTCACAAACACAGGATCTGTTTATTGTTAAAGTTAGACAGTTTACGGATCACAAGTACTCATCAATCCTGAAGTGCCAAGCACAGGGTCCTTGCTTCAGCCTGTAAATAGCTTTCTTCAACATGCAAAAATAGGTCTCTCATCCATGCTCCTCAATTCCTCTCGATTGATTAGTGTACCCTTCTTCCTCAATCATTCAATTCAAAAAAGTTGTCTTAGCATCCATTTGATACAACTGCCACCCAGAAATAGTTGCTAAGCGCATAATGGTTATCATAGAACTATATCAAGAAACATTGGATTCTCAAAAGGTTTGATACAACTCTAATTGTCACAATAAATGATTGTGGGCTCCAATTTCTCACCTATCAACTCTACAATCAGCTTGCGAAGCTTGATGGCTTCACAACTAGCAGTGGTGGCTGCCATGTACTCTGCCTTTATTGAACTCAATGCCATTGAAGTTTACTTCCTACTAAACTAGGATATTACCCAAACTGAAGCAGCACCCTAAAGTACTCTTCATGTGCCCTGCATCTCTCGCTCAATCAGAATCAACAAATCCATATAGCATGTAGTCATTATCCCTTGCACATCCCAAACCAAAATGTATTGTGCCCTTTGTTGACTCCCAAATCTGTTCTGCCCTTGAAGTCAATGAAGAGAAATTGAAGGATGAGTCAACTGTAGCAGAGAGGGGTTCTCTTCAATGAGATGGAAAAGGATTCATTAGCAACAAATGTGAGAAGGTCACTTCTCTACTTCTAGTTCTGCAAGGCCAAGGGGAGAGACCCTAGCAATTCTTATCAAAAGATGAGCCTAAGCACACACTAGATCTAGCTATAAATGCAACCTCCATGACTAAGCACCCAATTAAGTGTCACTTGTGACATAGCCACACATTTATAGTGAAATAAACAGACCTGAATTGCTCTATTGCAGAGATATGAGGATATCCATGACTTGTTGGTTTTATAACAGAGATCTAAAACACATCCAAGCAAGCATGAAGCCAAATTTATAATGAAGAGGCCTCCAAAGATATACAAGCTAAAACAAAGGTCTCAAAGGGGCAGGACAACAAATTTAATTAAATGGGGAGGGAGGTGTTGATCATTCCAAATTCATATACACCTTGTCCATTGGGCCAATCTGCAAAGCTTAGATGGAGTCAAAAATAACATAAGAATTGCATTAGTCTACACAACTGCTACAACTCCCCATAATTCAAACAATCATTAAACCACATACACTAAGATTTAACAAACCATCAGACCACCATAACTCAAAATCTGAAATATAGCATTAGCTAAGTTTATTGAATGCAAATGAAGCCAGAATTCCACAAGGATTTTACAACCAAATGCTTTGGTGACTACACATCAGACCTTTGCATCTAATTACCAAATGGAGACTCTAACAATTTGAGTGAATACACTTCTACCTCAAATGATAGCTTCCTTTCTAATCCACTATCTCATTCATGACTCAATAAAACAAACATGGCTACTCTCCCAAATCTTTATTATGATATCCTTGAATTGATTACAGTCATTCCTTCTCCAAACATCTAAAATAAAGCTAAAATAAACACCTACAGACTAAACTACCAAAGGGATCAAAGATCCAAATCAAAAACAACCAAATTTAATGAATTTTTTATCAAGTTGGAAGATGACTAGATGAAGCAAATGCTTCATCTATTTATACAATTTAAGAATTTTCCAAAGATGGAACTGGAGGAACTGCAGAACCAGTAAGACCTAATGAGAGAAGAGAAGAGAGCATGCACAGATCACTCCAATGGCTCCACCATGGATCAGATGACAATTGGCACCAATTAGAAGCTTACAAAAGATCCAAGGGCCCCAATTCATTTCTTGAGAAGCACACAATCATCAAAAGAGAGGCCCCATACATGCTAGAGCAAACAAAATGGAGGAATCAACTGACAAATGGCATCAAAAGCTGGGAGATACTATCAAAACTTCTGCCACAAAATACACTGCAAATATCTCATCAATTTGTCTAAAATTTGTTTTTATTGAGTAGCTCTCTTTATGACCTTTCCCACAGTACCAGCTTCGTGTAATTTGGAACTCCCAGTCAAAATTTATGAGCAACATGCCAAGTTGTTGGTCGTGTCTATGGAGTCCATACAGTATGATGTCCCCGAGCTCCTTTTCCTTATATTTCGGCCATCAAATTTAACCTCATTAAAAATAATTGCATCCAATCATTGAACACCACAACCTCCTCAAACACTGCCTTAATGCGCAGATCTCACCAATCTTCACCATGTGGCGGAGCTAGGTGCCACCGCTTCACACAAAATCTCGAGTCTTGGGGGCTTTGGCTTCTCTCGTTTTCCGACTATACCGATTGATGACACATGTCCATCATCAATTCCTCCTTCGTGCCTCGGCTTTTCTATTTTCTCAGGCCATGGATGGGCGACATGTGGCTTCCATCGGTGCCTATGTCCTCTATAGGCTCCGAACATTGGCTTCTATTCATTGCCTTCACCGATCATCGCCATGTGTCCTCCATTGGCGAAATGTCACCCTCCACAGGTTCTAGTCGCATAGATTAAAATTGACAGTCTTCCTAACAAAGAAAACCAACCAATTAATCGTTAATTGTTTGTCTTGAGGCCAAAAACATCACAAATCTTGCCAAGTTTTTTGGAAAAGCCTGCAAAGACATACAAAAAGGACATGCAATAATGTTTGGTGAGTTTAGAAACATAGGAATTCCAAAAATGATGGTTGTCTAATTGTTTAAGCTCAAAACTTCAACTCCAAGGTTTCAAAAATGTAGTGAACATTTTTGGTGCCAACACTCTTCAAGTATCAAAGCACATGCTTTGTAGCAACCCAATGAATTTGCGTTGGCTCAACCATGAAGCGCCTCAAAGTGTTCAAGCTACGAAACTTATACTTAGTGGGTATTAACCAAATACATCAAGGACCGAATCAACTCCCTATACACCAAAGGATCTACCAAGTATGAATCCAATTCAATGTGTAACTTCATATTTGGTGTCAAAAGAGGCGACATATTTGCAATCCATCTTTCGGAACCTCTATAGAATATCAATTGTGTATTTTACCCGCAAAGGAAAATCTCACATATCCTTTGGCACACCTATAGACCCAAGAAACAATGGATCAATCCGATATCCATGTCCATTTATCTAGCTAACTCTTTCTTGCACCTTGCAATGAGCTTCTTTGAACTCCCCCGTAAGTATCGGTTCACCTACATATAGGAGCAAAACCAACAAATCAGATCTATCAAATAAATATTGTAGATTAGGATCGTGGTTGTTTTGATTAAGCCTAAACCTAATAAGTACTCACCAATCTTGGTGTACTAAGCATGGGGTATCAGCTTTGGCCCATAAAGAGCTATCTTCAACCTACACACATTCTCTCTCGTGCACCTCAAATCCTCTTGATTGATTAATGTACGCTTCTTCCTCAATCACACCATTCAAAAATGGCTACTAAAGACATAATGGTCCTAATAGAAGTATACCTCGCAATTGGAGCAAAGGTCTCCTCATAGTCATCTCCCTCTCTCTGAGAGAATCCTCTAGCTCTGATTGCACCTAATACTTCTCTATGTTGCTTTCAGTTGCATGCTTCACCTTGTACAACCACCTGGAATCCACCATTGATTTTCCCTGTTGGTCTTGGCACTATCTCCCACACATCATTCTTCATGATGGAGTTGTACTCCACCATGGCATATTACCATATCTACCGACCGGTTACCTCCTCATAACTAGGAAACTTCTTAGAAGGATGACTTAGCCCACCGACTTGCTCCTTTGCCTCTTGCAATGTCTGTTGAAGCCATTTAGGCTTCTTGGTTGTGTCGAGGGTAAAGTCGTCTATGTACTTGTAGTTAACCTACTTGATCTAAACACATACTCCTCGAAACTTGTGGATCAACACTTGGGGTAGCAAGTGTTGTCTCCTCCTCAACTATTGTTGGAAGCTCCTAAGATTTGGAAGACCATGCATCCTCATCCACCTTCACATCCCAACTCACTACTATCTTCCTTTGAGATGGAACATAGATCTTGTAAGCCTTAGAGGTCTCATTATAGCCAACTAGAATACCCTTAAAACTAGAGGATTCATACTTCATCCTCTTCTGCTCTAGAACATGAATGGAAAATGGACTCCCAAACACTTACGGAAATGAGAAATATACTATTTATTCCCTATAAAAGCTTCCTTTAGAGGAGGACACCTATTTAGCATGTAGATTTCCTAACTACAAGTTTTTGTCCAAAGAAACATATGCAAATCTAATTCATTAACCATAGGCTTAATAGTCTCTACGATAGACTTGTTTTTCTCTTTACAACCCCATTCTATTGTGGGTTGTCTGAGAATAGGAATCAAACACTACTTCTCTACAAAAGGAATCAAATGCATTGGAGGCATACTCCACTTCACTGTCTCATCTCAATACCTTGATCTTCCTACCTGTTTGGTTCTCAAGAAGGGCTTTGATCTCCTTGAACCTGTTGAAGACCTCATTCTTATGTTTTTTAGAATAAATGCAGGATTTTCTAGAAGAATCGTTGATGAAAATAACATGGTACAAATTACTTGTCAACGAGGCTAATGCCATAGTTCACAGACATCTGAATGAATCAAATCTAAAAGTCCCCTTGACTAGTGTTCATTGCTTTGAAAAGAGGCCTTAGCATGTTTGTCAAGTGTGCATCCCTTGTACACCCCTCTTCTCCACCTTAAAGTCCGAGAATCCAACCACCATGTTCTTCAGAAGTGGCAATGATCAATAGTTCAGGTGCCTAAGTATTTCGTACCAAAGCTCACACAAACTTTCACTATTGGTCAACAAAGCACTTTGTTTCACCAGATCTACAAGCAACCACCCTCTTGAACTCCCTTGGCCAAGACTCGACCAGACTCTAGGCTACATTTCATGTTGATTACTTGCTAGTCATCAAGCTCAGCCCTACACTTTAAATTTGTTAGAAAAGAAATTGAAAGAAGATCCTTAGTAGTACTAGGAAGATACAGTACCTCATGTAGCTTTATAACTTCTCATGTTGACATGTGGAATGAGATAGACCCTATCGCATTCACCGAGTATGTGGCATCATCACCACACTCCACCTACACATTTGTATAGCTATGTTCGAAGTCATATGTCTTGAGGCTTCGCTATCAACATACCACCGAACACTTGAGCTCGTGATGGTGTAAAAGCATGACACCATGGAAAAGGCTTTGTCATGCCTAACATCAACTACTCTACTCTGGAAGCTTTCACACTTCTTGTGAATTGTTTATGTTATTGTTGTTTGTCCTTCCCTTTTTTCTTCTTTGGACACGAGAATCATAGTCGTCATGCTTATTGGAATTAAACCACTTGATATGACTCAAATCCTTCTTTGGGTAATTAGAAGAACCGGTGTCTTCTCTCTTCTTACGACCATTCACAAATCCCTTCTTTCCTTCCTCACGTTCTCAATGAGGGTCGGGTCTAGAACATCGTCTTTAAAATTGTTTGAGACTTGTAGTCTCATCTCTTCTCCAATGAAAGCATCCCACAAATGCTTGAAATCAAATAACTTCCCTTGACCACAAATAACTCGAACAAAGTTGTGCCACCGTGGTGAGGCCATTTATAGCAATTTGGACCAGCTCGTTATCTTTGACTTCATCACCAACTGGACTAATCTGATCTCTAATCTCTAAGCTCTGTTAGCTTCATCAGATAGCTTGCCATTGTATTTGTCTTGCTCATGCGGGTAGTGTTGAGCTTGTTCCTCAAAAGCATCACCTTGGATACATTCACACTTTGGTACAAGGTTCCCAAGGCATCATACATCTCCTTGGTAGTCTTCTTGGTGGCAATATGAGGGATCAGATGGTCCTTCACCAAATCCAACAAGATTCGCTTCACCTTCACTGCCTTCTTGTTGTACTCTAACAGATCTTTGGGATTTGTGAGAGGTATAACCTTCTTCTCCACAAGGCACCATAATTTTGTTTCTTCTAGAATAATTTGCTATCTTTAACTTCCACAACATGTAGTCAGACGATCCCTCCAATGAGTTCCTTGCATATTGGAAGAACTATTTGAACAACATTCACTCTACAATCACTAGATCAACTAGTGTTTCACAACCCACAACCTTTCATAGGTCCGCGTGCCGATTACTAACACAATTATGCTTCAATCACCAAAGCTTTGACAAACTACCAACTAAAATCCTCTAACAACTCTCTACTCCAAACAGTTAGCCTCTCCATACATGAAATCTAGAAGATCTTAGAAACAATGCTCCGATCCCATGTAGAAAATTCCTCTACACCATGGTAAGAAAACTTTGATCTTAAAGAACACTCAAATGGATAGCTCAGAACTGAAAGCCAGTGAAATTGCTGAACTTTTAAACGCTAGCTTATACAATCACATACAGTAGAGAAACACTAACTTAAAAATACTCAAATCTGCTCCAAAGCACATCATTGTTTTATTAATCAGAAAATAAAAGCTATAATGCTTTGGAACACACTCTAGAAAAAAACGACTCACTTTAAATGAAAAAAATGAATGAATGAAACACCTAGCCCAAGCCTTCTTTTATAGCTAAAGAAGAGACCCTAAAAATAGCCCAGATCCTAAAACTGGATCCATCCCAAAATTAAATCAACCCTTGACCTAATTTTATCCTAGGGATTTGTGACCTTAAATAGACAAAGTCAAACTTTACAAAAACAAACTGCTAAATAAAACACTGTTATTCTAAAACTGGAAAACAAACTACATAAAAGCAACTGCTAAATCTGGACAGCCAAGAATAGGACTGCTGTTCTCTATGACTGTATGCTCTGCTGAAGTGCACACAGGTTCCACACACATGCTCTGCTAGAGGATGCATTCTGAAGTGTACCATAATCTAACAGGTCCATCAGTGTGGGAGAAGACCCGCTAATGGATATGGTGTAATCACGTATATTATGCCACATATGTTATTCATTGAAAGTATATACAAAGATAATTTATGAATCTCACATTTTGTATTGCCTGTGGCCCTAGAGCTCGAGTTTGATTGCTTAGAACAAAATAGATTTTGTGGAAATTGAACGCAAAAATAAAAATGTGGAAAATTAAATTTCTAAAGTAAAATAAATTCCAATGGCATTACCACTACAAGACATTAATGAAAATAAAAAAGTGACAACTCCTAATGTGCAGAATCATATCACCATCAGTTCGAAAAAATCTGACTTGAACTCTGATAAGCAATTCACGAAGTGATATATCCAATTGGAATCCGCATTACCTGTTATGTGGATATAAATAAATTTGAAGTTGTGCTACAAACCTTTAAAAGGATGGGCATGAATTTTATATTCGCGTAAAATATGATAAAGATGATGATAAGAATGATGAATGTAATAAAATTTTAAAAAATGAAGAAATCGCCATTACCTGTAAATATTAACCTCAAAGTAGAATATAAAACTTGCTCAACAAAGACCAGAGAATGATGCTGTTGAAATCTTGCAGGAAGGGCATAACAATAAGCCTCTTAATGTTGATGAGCATACTGAAGATTTAAAGGAATTGCAAACAGTGACATATATGGACACACTGGATATAAAAATAGAAAAACAAAATGAACGAGAACTAAATTACATAATAATAAAGTGAGAAATAAGCCGTATTTCTGCTTTCCCTAGCTCTCTATAGCTCCAATGTTCTGACTGAAGTTGCTAACTTGCTTACACTTTTTCGTTTTCAAGGTTAAAGAGATTACATTACAAATCTCTCCATCCTTGGCTTAGGTCTCTTGCCGTTCTTTGTCCCATTTAGCTCTGTCTGATGTTCGATCTCATCCAATTAAGAATCTATCAAAGGTGATCATCTGAAGTTTGGCATAAATTCTGTCTAACTTAGCATGAATCCTCTCTTAAATGCTTTCACCTGTTTGACCAAGTGCACCATCCACCAAGAAAATAATTTCATGTACCCAGTTAATGACAGCTACAGCAAAAGGCCTCATGCATTTATGTTAAAGAGGACCAACAACATCTAATCTCCCGGCTACCATATCTCCCTCTCGTTCTGCCACATTGAAGACTTTCAGACGCAACAAAGAAATGAGTCACCAAATTCCATATTAGCATTTTTTCCATTAAATCGCTGAGGTATGCACAAAGCAAAGACTCCATACAATGACAGCAATCAGAAGGGTCTACAACAACATCTAGCCATCTAGTCTTTTGCTTTGTTTATGATAAAGGGGACAAGCTAGGAACAATGCCAAAAATTGCAACTCAGCGCCCATCCTTATGACTGGTCCTTTAACAATATTATATTGAAGTTAGTCTCCTTCAGAATTAAAAAATGTTACATTCATTGTAGAATTTGACTATCTTAATGAGTTTTTCCAGTGAAGCAGCACACTGACAAACATGACATGCAATCAATCAAGGGTGTCCCTTCATAGAGAATAACCTTATTTTTGTGACACCTAAACAATGTCCTGTAAAAACAATGAAGTCAAGCTATAAATGTTATTATATTTGACTGCTGCATATCAATCCAAAATTCCTACAATGGAGAATACTTGGGTCACAAGCTAAACAACATCCACAACAGCCAGTGGTATTTGCTACTGAAAGGAGAAGAGCAGACTAAAGCTTCGCATTAATACAATGTCCTGTAAAAAAACTGAAGTGAAGCTATGAATGTTATTATATTTGACTGCTGCATATCAATCAAAAATTCCTACAATGGATAATTCTTGGGTCACAAACTAAACCACATCCACAACAGCCAGCGGTATTGCTACTGAAAGGAAAAGAGTAGACTAAAGCTTCGCATTAATACAAAGATGTGTGTTGTCCATACACATTAGCCAGAGATATATTGCGTAGGTTCAAATCAGACTAGGTTATCTTCATGAAGTAACAATTTTCTACCAATTATCTCATTTTACCTTTTATTAGAGATGACCCCCAGCCATTTAAAAAGTAAAATTAGCAGCAATATATCTTTTCAAGCAAAAATAAAACGGTTGCAGAAAGTACATTTTCATGGTCCATGTGGCATAAAAGCTTTATTTCACGGAGAGTCCTCTTAGCATCTATTCTGTTATCAAATGCGTTTCCAATTTTCTTGATAGCAACTTCCTCACTTGTCTCTGAATTCACTGCTGAGCTGTGAACAAAACCAGAAATATAGGTCAATGAAAGGCCAGAAAAGTAGAAGGTAACTTTATAACCACGCAAAATCTATGTTTGCAAAAACAAATATCCCTGTTTTGGCATCCTTCTATCCTGCTTTAAGCACAGCCATTTGTGTGGGACACCAGGTATTGTGGACCTTAAAAGGACATTTCCTTACTACTAGTCAAAGCGTAAATACTGATCTGTCAAAACATAAACATTTGTTCTATAAAACTTGTTCCTGAGATAAGACCGCAAAGAGAACTCCTTTTAAATTGTCAGTGTTAGTTATGATAAGCAACTAGCATACATGAGAATCTCGCAGATCCTGGAAGAATGCATCCATTATTTGCAGAATACCAGAGACACAAATTGTGATGGTGTGAAGAAGCTAGGCTGACAGCCCATACAGACGGTCGGTAGACAAACACTGCAGACAATGACCAAATTTGATGGATCATATAGATGGTTGGTTGACAATCAATACGCTGGATGATTGCCACTAAAACATTAGTCAAAAAACAACAGAGTTTGATCAACTGCTCTTTAGTTTTCAATGTGTTAAGTTGATTAGTAAAAATGAAAGTATATTGTGTAGCATAATGATACTGTATTTATTTAGAAAGATGACTGATCATCAACCATCAAGTGTATGAAGCCATGAGAGTTGTATCATTGTGATAATATAGGAAGCATGTAGGCTTAATAACTAGAGTACAAGACTCTAAAAATATATATTATACTTATTACAAAGTTATAGATCATACCCTATTCCGTTTATAAAATGTTTATTTGGATATCCTTTTATATGTTGCATAGAAGAGGTGAGTCGTGTGAGTGAAGTGTTGGCTTGAATGGGAACTTTCCTGACAAAAACTATCATTACAACAACACAAACAAGAGGAACTACAAGTTAAACAACACCATTACCACTGCTACCTCATTATAGCCAAATGCCATGCAAGAAGCCAAGCCATTATCAGCTGTCAGACGAGACATAAAAACAGTCAATACCTCCAAAGCAACAGCATAATAGTAGCAGACCAACCACAAGATGTCACTGAGACCATAAACAGCAACTATAAATCGTGAACGGGAGAAGAACATCTGTATTGCTTATGCTGTTTGTTTGATTGTGTAGTTGTTCTATATTACCATGAAGTTGTCGCATCCAATTAAATGAGGACAAAGATTCTATCTTTCCCTCGAGTTCAGAAAAGTTCCGCTAAAACCCGCATATGTTTCAATCTTCGAGCTATGCCTTAGAAGTGTTGTCAAAAGGGAATGTGCGGACTAATTACATGCTATGCGAGGTTGTTTGGTGCACACCCACCCATATTTAGGTCGCTCCGGAGAGGCACCTGCACCAGAATGTCACCTGCTCCCAAATTCACACCGAACTAATGCACCCTAGCCCACCAGGTGAGATTCCCTTAATTTCATACACACCAGGTGCTGCATACCTGCACTTTGCAAACCCCTGCACCTGCACACCCAGACAACCTTGTTGCTATGTTGTTGGCAAATTGCACTTCCTATAAGAGAGCAGTGAATCATACACACTTCAAATTGATTTTTATGTTGTAGCCAATTGTGCTAATATAGTTCTAGGAGTTTACCAGCAGTCCACGTAAATTAATGATCGATCGGGAAATTGAAATATTTTTCCAAAGAAAGGCATCTCCTCAAGTATCATCAGCTCAGGGCCAATAGAAGAATAAGAATTATAATTGGGTATCGGGAGAAAAGTTAGCAAGGAGAAGTTGAGATCACAGGGGCTTGGTCTATACATACTTTTTCAATTACAGTCTGGCAATTATTTCCATTGTCACTTGAGTTGGAATCTGAGATTGATGGAGGTATTTTGAAGCTTTAAAACTATGTAATCAGCATGATCCTCATGTAGTTTGCAGATACTCAGATTTTGTAGAGAATCAAACCCTGCTCTGCGTCAGTGCCGTTTGAGCCTCCCTCTAAAGGATGTAAAACAATTACATTTTGTCGGTTCCTTGAGGAAATGGCTCGCGAATTGATTTCTGATATACAAATAAAGATAAAATCCATTTTTCTGGCTTGTTTAAGACATATGGAAGACGGAAAGAACCAAGTAAAAGATAAGCCCATGCACCAGTCTGGTAATTTTCATTGGTGGATATTCCCTTTTAATGCATCATATTGATATCAACAAACCAATATCCTTGAGACAAAGGCAGTCAGGTGTTGTAAATTGGTGATATGGTGTATATGTTGTCGCCACAAACATTGCAAGAAAGTTTGTGCTTGTCACCTGTACTATTGTAGCATACAGAGAGTATAGCTTGGCCTTTTAATGTATCTGAAACCACAACAACACCACATGGTAAGTTGTCAGGTTCATCAGGATAAGAACCTCATTCTTATCCTGTCAAAGCCTTCAAGAAACCATATGCTGTTTTTACAGCGACATTTTTCAGAAATTTGGGAGTGAAAATGATTTTATTTTTATTTTGAACTGTGGTGGCTCAGGATTCAAATGCTACTGTGTGCTGATTACAAAACCTAAGTTAGAAACTAAGCTCTAACAAATCCTGAGCACCAATTTCCAAAACATCAATATAATCCAGATGACCTGAGGATTCTACCTGATCACAGCAAAAATAACCCAACCTTGCAAACTATAAAAGACCAATAGTCTCAACTCAGGATACTTAGCAAGTGGTTTTGGGTGCTCAAGTGAGATTAAACATAGAGTTCAGTTCAGCTTGCCCGAACTAATCAGTTACAACTTACAAAACCAATCGGTAGTTGTCAGTTGACTTAACTGAAACAGATTTCAGGGAAATCTCATATCTGTTGTTAATACTCAATGTGTAAGATTATGTACTTTGTGTCCACCAAAATTCTATTCATATCAACTAAATAGTGATTTAGATGATTTCACACACTTAAAAAGTCTTAAATATAACCCAAGATTTGGTGCCACAAATTGAAGAAGCATTATCTTCTGGTCAAAACGCAAGAACATGTTCATGGAGGTTTGCATTATTTGAGGGGTGGTTATGCCGATGGGCCTTCCACTGTAATAAAGGTTGTGCTGAAAGAAGATGGAGACTATTTATCCACACCTGAATATTATAGCCCAAAAAGGTCAAATATTAACCTTGAATCCATCGAATGTTTGTTTGAGATAGTGGAAGATACTCTTACTGCTGAAACCATAAAGAAGCTTCAAGTCAGAAGAAATCAAACTACCCCAACGTGCTAGCAACTTGACTAGAATATATTTTCTAGAAATTATGGAAGGATGGTAGGGAACCAGACGAATAGGAGAGACATTTTGAGCATCCAAACTTTGGCCATCTTTTATGCAATCAAGCCTCCAAGAAATATATCCTCATAAAGAGAGGAGTGCCGCAACAAAGAGGATCTTAGAAAAAATGGCAGAAGTTGACAATAGCTAGCAGGCATCATCTAGAAGATGCTTAAGGCTAAAATCAACAATGAGGAGCGAGATTGAATATTACCACTCCAGTAAGTATAAACAAAATATTTGTAGCTATTTCAACATGCACTTGACCTTGTTTTTCTACCAAACCTGAACATCACAAGATGTAAGTTGTCTTCCATATTTTCTCAAATTCATTTAAGTTACTTTCTCGTCAGCTATTCAAACACCAAAATGCATGCATGGATAATCTTTAAAAACCGCTCTATAATTAATACTTACCCACCTGGTTCGTGGTTTGTATTCCAGTTAACCAGCAGAAGGCTCCATACTCTATTTGTCCCATTGGTGGCATCATATTCTATTTGCCTAGTTGACATGCATATACCCTATTTGTCTAGACAATAGCTGTATTCTATTTTGCAGAGAGAACACCTTACTGCCCACTGATGGATCTACTTACACCAAGAGGCACCCTACAATGGCAGCCGAGGGAGGTGGTGGACTGTAATGTCTGTGAGATGTTAAAAATTAAAGGCTGATTTTAAATTTGACGTCCATTTCACTGTAATACTACAGTTTCAACCTTAAATTTGATCTCCATTGACTGTCATTTGGAAGTTTCTTCTTGCTTGGAGAGGTAAGTCAAAAAATCCTAATATCTTGGCCATACGGTGAAGTATAGAGCATTTTTTCCTTTTAAAAAAAAATTGAGCCCAACACAATGATGAAGCTAGATTGAGGCCATTTGTTATCAGTTACTGCAAAATTTGAGTAAAAAAAGATGGAGCTTTTAATTAATGTGGTACATGAAAAATACAAGATTGACGCCCAACACAATGATGAAGCTAGATTGAGGCCATTTGTCAACAGTTAATTAATTAATGGAGCTATTAATTAATGTGGTACATGACAAATCCAAGATAGGCATCTTCAGATTGGTATCTCTCGGCATTTTTTCAACAGATGTATCTAAGATATTTGTACTAGTAATTTGCGAATGGAATTATTTATTTTTAATGAGGGTCGGATATGGTGAACATTATTTTATTTTTAATAAGGGTCAAATATAGTGAAGTTTGTTGGAGCTCCAAAATTAGTGAGCCCAAGTCTTAATGGAAGGATGGAAATGGGTGTAAAGGGATGCCTGTTTAAAGATTGATTGGTGCTGATCCTATTATGTATTCTTATTCTTTCAGGATCCAATAAACATCCATATGCATGCATCCTCCCATATTCATGTCATTGGAATTATCTCATTGGCAAACATCTATCATGTATATGTATTTAAAAGTTGATAGAAGTTATCAGGGGTGAGACAATCTGTAACACGCGAGAGAAGGGTGATCAATCCATCCCAGCCAGATCAATACTCCCAGATCCATAAGGGATTCATGGGTCCCATGAATCAACAACTCCCCATGCCCATGAATAGGAGTAACGGGGAGTAACGGGAGAATAGATCGCTGGGGGAGGGGCGCACACCCCATTGATCAGATAAGGAGGAACAGCCCCAAATAATAGTTTAGGGTCTCCGATCCCGGGCACCACTCCTATCTAGCTAGATCGGAGGGCACACTCCCAAGGGCCAACTCTGCATGGTGTTTGTTGTTTGGTTTAACCAAAAAGCCATGTAAGCTATCCAAATATGTTCTCAACCATGTCACTTGAAAGGAAATTTTTGAATCTCTTCGTTAATACATATTTTCAAAATGGCCTTCACAAGCACATTATGAAACATTTCCTGGACATAGCAAAACTCACTTAGCATTTGCAATCAACATGTATCTACTAAACAAAACTAGATGGCATCCTGTCAGATCTAAGTTTGCCAATCCTGGTACAGGTACAAAATTCAGGTATGCCAGTATGGGGATTTTTGTTTGCCCTAGATACGGCTTGGGTGCTGTACATAATAATATATAAAATATTAACAAGGTAAAAATATACCCAAATAGACGAAAATAGCCACATACCATGCAAAGCAAACAAAATAAGTTAATGCGGACCAATAGGCAAAATAAGTTAGACAAATTTAATCACGTGCAAGCACAATACATAGTGACTTGATGTGGCATATTCCTCCTTAAATGGTAGCAAGGTTTTGCCTATAATAGGGAAAAGGGGAAGGATTGTACAGATAAGTATCGTGCATAACATTGCAAGCTATTTAGTGCTATCAGGCACAAGAGGAGCAGTTAGATGCCCATTCCTTCTTGGAATGAGTAGAGTGCGTTAGGATCTTAAACATTATCTGATCCAGTTTTTCTAGTGTATCACACATCAAGCATTATTTTTATATGAAACGTGCATTTTCTTCCCTTACCCTTTTTGTACTATCTATATTGGGCCTAAAGTAGGTCTTCTACAACATAATGATCCACTAAATAGGTAAAAGGTAGAAGACCATTTTAAATCCAACACATGTACAATGTCAGTCCACAAAGAACTCTGGGGCTATAGGTAAGAGCCATGTACAAACTTCAAAGGAGGTTGGAATGGATCTATAAGGGGAACCTGCACGTACAAGCTCTATGAAGCAATAGGTTGGAGAATCTTTCTAGAACTGGGGTGTCATTAGATGGAGGGGCAAAAGTTATAGGTATGAAAGTGCCACAGTGCAGTAAAGCAAGAACTAAAACAATAATGTGAAAATAGCAATGAAGCAAATGATAGCATGTACTATACTATCAAACACATGAAACCATAGTTTAAAGACTTGTACTCGCCAATTATTCAGCACCCAAAATTTTGACTCAAACTCAGGACTTGGCAATTACTCAGTAACTTTATCGCTACTTAAGAATAATATAAATTCTTAAAAACTTAAATAACTTGTAAAATACTATTAAATGACATGAGAATGAATGAAGAGACCACAAAAATTGCCTTAGCAAGCGAAAATAGAGGAGAACCACGACTATATGATACAAATGATTTTATTTTTCTTGCAGGAGGTATTATTTTGCCACTAGCCAAATAACCAACTCGGACTCGTGAGTAATGGATAGTAGTTATGAGTAATTACTTGCAAATTTGGGCCTGTTACTCGGCTCGTGAGTAGTTGCAGAATAGCTTGACAAAAGAAAAAGTGTAGATTAATTGCAAGTCCTCAGAGGGTTTTCGTGAGTTTTAGAATAAAGCGTGAAACAAACATTATTCACAAATAGACCAAAATACAAAAGAAAGGTAAAGGTTAGGCATACTTACCTTAGGTTGGTTGTTGACACATAAATCTCCCCTTGGCTTTTAGCACTTTGTTAGAGATGGTTGTAGGTGAAGTCAAGATGGATAGGGAAACCCTAAGTAAACCAAAGTTGGGGACTTTAAAGACTTGGTATACAGTGATGGTGCAACATATATTCTTGAAATCTTCAAAGCCTTTAGTGCTAATTTGATTTCCTTGAGTGCTCCTTTATCCGTAAATCTTCTTCTTCCTAAGGGAGGAATTGTTAGCACAGCGTAGCGAATTGATGGTGTTTCTTATTGAGAAATGATGGCAGGAAACCTATAAATATGGTTTAGAACTGTAAAATTCAATCTCAATTTTAGCCCACGCCATTAACCCAACCAATGAAATAAAAAGAAATCCAAAGAATCAATACATTGTCGGCCCATCCAATTATGTCGGCCAAAATAAGGGTTAGTAAAGGAAGTCATCGGTCGGACCAATGACTTTGGCTATGAACACGCAAAGTGGAAAAAGAGGTCAAAGAAAGGACAATGAGGTTGAGCACAAATATGTTGATATGATTGTGATATAAATGTGGCAAGAAGAAGGATAGCCCACTACCAAAGTCTCGCGATGGGCTAGAAATCAGCCCACTCCAAGTCTTGTGTATGAGAAAGCACACACTAGGTGAGAATTATATGCCAACGAGCCTTAGACAAGAAAATTGTCAGTAAAGCAAAAATAATGTGTCTACACTATCAATTGTGATTAAAACAACTCATTTTACATCCATTTTGTGACTACATGTAGTGGTTGAGAATCTTTGAAACTATCAGATGTGGTTAAGCTTTTGGAACTTCCAATATGACAATGACACGTAGATGATAATCCGCTACATCCATGCAAAAGTTAGATCAAATAATTAATGTATTGCATGGTTAACTAAGACTCCACGACGGAGTGTCGTAGGGATAGGATTTCTTGAGCGACAAAAATTCCTGGATTTCAAGGACAATGGGAGGATGACTGGGGACGACAATTAAAATAATATCGACATTAAAAATATATAAGTCCCCACCCTTGAACAAAAACAAGAAAGATTAAAATTTCAGCATTAGAGCCAACAATGTTACCAAAGCACATACAACACCTCTTAATCATGCCACTTATATCCCAAATTTAAAAAATAGCTTTTTTGAACAGCAAATGCGATGCAAACTACATCAATAGCCATTCATAGACACAGTCGACTAAGGAAACCAAATAAAACTAAAAGCTTCAATACGAAGTTGGCCTCTGGGCCATCCTAGTATATATTGGTAAAGCCTCTATTATCATACAAAAAGATGCAGAAAGACATGCATAACAAAATTTTGAAATTGAAGAAAGGCTTATAATTATGCATCTGACCTTATAGGTGCTATTACTATGTATAAGAAAGTTTTTAAAATGTAAAATAGTAGAATTTTTTTGTTAGAAGATCTTGTTTTAGAAATCTACATTAAACAATCTTGTAGAAGTTTCTTGGGATGGCAACTATGCATGGGAAAAGGATTACATATAGTATCACTAAAAAGCATATTGGTTTTCATTTTCGCCTTTTCAAATTCATAATCTTTACTGTTTTAAATCTTATTAAATTGGGCCTCGTTTTACACCAAGGACTCTAGGGACGACTACAAGAATGTCGGGACATCAAGGCATCCCCAAAACTTGGAGGAATTGGGGATGTCTCGAAAACGTCACTAGAATTCTAGGGACATTCCCTTTATTTTTTTGCTTCAACAAGTGCATTGGGGGTGGGGGCATCTTGTCTTTATCCCCAAAGTGCTTGAACTTTTGGGACAACTAGGAAATGGCGGGTCATACATCCCCAAGTAACACTAATGTAATGCTCGGGTGGAGTATTATAGATAATCAATTACACTAGATCAAACATTTGATCTAATGCTTCAATCGGTATTATAGATAATCAATTACAATAAATCAAACGATTAATGTAATGATTGTGTGGAGTTTTTAAAGCTTTGTTGATGCAACAACCAAAGCATCTGATAGTAATAAAAACCATTAACAAAAAACAATTTAAAAAATGACTATGGGTATGCCCTAGGCTCAGCTCAAGTTCACCTTGGTCGACCCAAGTACACTTGGGTCCATCCTTGGACAAACCCAAGAGTACTTGGTCCAAACCATGAGGAGGATTGGTCCCCTAATACCCAACAACGTAGTATCGGATGAGACTTGGTTCTATGGCAAACTATAAGACTTCTACAATAGATGTCATTGGCTCTTAAATTCAAAGATACTAGTTATTAGATTATTAATTATTGTGGGATTTTATTCATGTGTGTTTAAGTCATCTCAAGATGACCTCTATGAGTAGTCATTTAACTAATGACATTTTTCCTCGTATTTTTGGTAATAATCACAAAGCAAGGGGACCCACTTAGCGCACAAACACTATAAGCATTTGTTAGTAGGGTACGGAATAGTGAATGCAATCCACTACTTTAGGCTTCTCACCCTCTAACCTCTTTTCCCATTGGCAAAGCATATCTAGCATGTATGCATGTAATGCCTTATATGTCACCCTTGTCTCACATTTCCTTCCAATGTGTGATTAACCCAAACACAACCCAATAATAGTTATTTTTTTGTTTTCATAATAATAGTGACTTATTGCTCCCTTGCCACTCAATCTTGTTGTTGTTGATATATCAAAAACATTAGTAGATCACTAGGCACTTGTGGCCAAAAAAATCCTTAATTTTTCATTCTACATCATTCGAGTTATCAGCTTCTTACCTTCAACACAAATAATAGTTTCTCAACGAAACATTTCTTCAAAAATTTCTAAATGCTTGAAACAACAAGTGTCTTAAGTGTGGCTTGTTTCTTGCAAAATCTAAAGAGTCTAGGTCTACACTTCTTGGAATTGATGGTTGAGAGCTTGGTTATTCAAACTTCCTATCCTTTTCAAATGCAAGTTGATGATAATTTATCTTCCAAAAATTTCTTCGATTTCAATTTCGTACCTAACTTGTGGTGATTTTTCACTTGGTCTTCTAGTCCACAACCTTAGCTTATCTGCAAAACCCTTGAAACGTAGATTAGTGTATACGCTTAAAAATGGTCCTCGAAATTTATTAGTGTCATTCAATTGTGTATTTCTAAAGTGTTTGTACATTTGTCGATAATTGGTCCAAATTAAGCTTTATTGGTACAATTATTAGCTTTTGGTGGTCATCACCATCTCATTACACTCTCCACTTATCACCACCTTGCCCTAAAATCTACCCCTATGAGCCCCTTTTGTCCAAGACTATAAACCCCATGTTCCTAAGAGTGAAAATCACTTTCTAAAAGCTTGCTTCTATTACAACTTTGTACTTGTAATTTTCTGTTGGATCTTTTGCTCCACAACCTTACCTTATCAGCAAATCTCTTAAAATCACATTTTTCAACAAAACAAGCTAGTGAGAAGGGAAAAAATGATTTTAAACAATTGCATTTTTCAGGAAAAAAATCCAAAAAAGTTATGAATTATTCAAAAACAGCTTTTTTGTCATAATTCTGCGATTTTTAGGAAAATTTTGACATTCATCGGCAACTTCTCACTACACCATATCGCATTTCCCCATTCTCTTTGCCTTACACCTCCAGATACCTTTTGCTAAAAACCGTGTCTAGGGTTTTGAACAAAAATTAAATACACCTTCACTTTAAACCTTGTTTTTCAGCATTTAGGGTTAAAGTTTAAAGTTTTTTAAATGAAATGTTTGCAAATTTGCAAGACATTGACCAAAAAAATACCTCTCTTAAACATATTCAAAAAAATGATTTTAAAAATTGCATTTTTCGGAAAAAAAAAAAAACACCAAAAAGTTTAGTTATTCAAAAAAACTATTTTGTCATAATTATGCGATTATTTTTAGGAGATTTTCAGCACTCATTAGCAACTTCTCACTACACCATATCACATTTCCCCATTCTCTTTGCCTTCAACCTCCGGGTACCTTTTATTAAAAACCATGTCTAGGGTTTTGAACAAAAATTAAATACACCTTAACCTTAAACCTTGTTTTTCAGCATTTAGGGTTAAGGTTAGGTTTTTTTCAATGAAATGTTTACAAATTTGGAAGACATTAAGAAAAACAAAAAAGCATCTCTTAAACATCTTCTTCCAATGATCTCTTCGTACAGCCGTGTAAATCCGACACAAAGAGATCACGAGTGTCAAACGGGTGACAATGCCTACAAGCTCGAACTACCCTCGTGACTCCATGAGCTAGTATGCCATTAGACAGACCCAAGACTTTTCATGTGCCATTTCTTTCAATGCCACTCTACTCTCACATACATCTCTCTTCCACATACTATCACTCTTCCAGGTGCCTTCATGTATCTAGGAATGTGAGATATATGGGAAGGTTTGGTATATCAATAGGCTTGTTCTTTTGTGTCATTACTCTTTCATGTACCTTTGGGTGTATAGGAAGGTGTGTGGTATATTGGGCAGTTTGACTATCAAAGACTTGAGTATATGGAAATGCAGGAGTGATAAGTTGAAGTAATAAGGGTTCCTTTTAGGAGTGATGAGGGAAAACTGGACACCTTCAAAACATTTCAGCACCTAAACAAAAAAGTTATTCACACTACAAATTTGATCATCATGTCGTGTGAGAAGGTTTTCTATAGAACTATGTCATAGCAATCAAAGGCACATATACGGGCAAATGCAATTTTTGTGGACATGTATACGATGGAGGCATATACTACTTCGAGTGGCATGTGATGAGACAGCAAGGACATGATATTACACCTTGCACTAATGAACGTCCTATAGATGTCACCGATCATGCTATAGCAACATTGTAGACATAAAGAGGCAAAGAGGCAAAGGCAAAAAGCAAGGACAATTACAAAGGTGGGATCTAACCCTTTGGATGCCAAGGTTGATCTATTTGATAATACACTAGGGCCATCAGCGAGACAGGCACGAGGAAAAGAGGCAGGGTCTCAATTTACCCCTGGATCAATAGCTCCTTCCCCTTTTGTGTTTACTTGTGAACAGCATTAGTATGAATTTTGAAATGCAAATGTAATGAAATTGAACAGTATGGAAATTAATGGAAGAAAATAGTTTGCTGATTTTGATGGTGTATAATCTCATTTATCTTCCTCTCATGATATGTATGATGTATCTATTCTCTATGCAATTGATGTCCTAATTTGCATCTCTATGCGATGGAAATGCCTTTAAATTTTTTTTTAAAAATCAGTTTTTCTCTTTTTAATTCAAATCTAACTTCATTGGAGTCACAAAGAGCAAAGTGGCAAAGTAGAGCTATTGCCACAATAATGACCAGATTCAAGCCCTGTATTGAAATGATTGCAATAATGCAGGCCAAAAAGATTGGGCCTGGGTGCAATCCTAGGCATATTCTGGTGAATTATAGAGTGACTGGATTACTACCACAGCCACACTAATCCACTTTGTTTTACAATATCAACAAATGTCAAAATAATGTGTTAAATCTAAAATACAATCACCTTTGCACAGACATTTTCACTGGCTAAAGATAACATTTTCAGTGGGCACTATCATAACCATGCCATACAATCTATCATTATACTCTAAGAGGAGAAATTTTACATAAAACAAGCACTGTCAATGGAATGGATGCAATAAAGATGATAAGAATAAACCTCAACATATCCAAACCAAGTCTATAATAGGTTCAAAGCATAAAAACATGAGTTTATAACAATTGGTCCTCATTCATTACCCTTAAAACATTGGTAAAGAACATAAACTCAATCCTAACGTGATCAAACTTCCTGTGGGCAACAGGCATAAATGAATTTGTACTAATAAGACTCCACTAACCATCAAAAAGAACCTTAATTCAGCTTTTGGAAGATACAACTCCTGTATGTTCTCTCAATATTTGTATGCACATATTAGGATTCTTCGAAAGTTGTTCAAAGATTCTTTGAAAAATAATGTCCGCACATCACATTTAAAAATTCAATAACCTACTTAGCTGGAGAGCAATTAAATTGCATGCGCAATTCTGCAATCTCTAGAGCTGAAAATAGGAACCACAGATGACATGGATCATATATCACAGGAATATATGTCAAAGGATTAAACAAGTCACAGGTTGAATTCACACAAACTGAAATACGGTTCACAGCTTGCCGTAAATAAAAAAAAAGCACAAGGCAAAAGTATAACATAAATGATAATGAGCTCAACAACAAAGTTAAAGCTTTAAATAATCGATAATCAGCTCAAGGTAAAAGCTTAACATTGACAGATAAAAAGCTCAATAGTAAACCAGCAAGGGCACAGATTTCAGCCGGATTTCTCAAATGCGATGATGGAAAACCACTAAAAACAACAAAAGAGGTTTTTGGTGCCTACCAGACAATGCCATAAGCGCCGCGACCGATGGGTCGTATGGGCGGAACATACTTAGTAGAAACCTCGAAAAGGTTGCCAAAGATATTGTACTGTACATAGCTTCCGCCGTGGGTTAAAATTCCCTGTATCTGACCGTCCGCTGCCGCAGCGCCGCCTTCCATGGCGCTGTCTTCTTACGCCTCCCCACCAAACCCTATTTTTTTACAAGCTTCTGCGCACAAAACCCCCTTTTTTTTCCACAAGCTTCTACGGCTCTATTTCTGGCCAGAAATGGCCGGAGAAACAGAAATCCGGGGCCGATCTGATTGAGAAAAAAACTGAAATTTTTTTCTGATTCGAATAAATGTGTATTGCTGGTAGGAGTACAAACAGGAAATGACCAAAGGGAAAAAAAAAAAAAAAAACCACGTTCGGACTGGTTACTTTTTTGTTGGTGTAAGTAGGCAACTTTAGCTAAATAGCTTTCCTTTTTGTTGAACAAGAAGTCCGAACCTGTGCTTCGCCGCGTCGGAAAGTTCAGCGGGAGCTGTGGAGGACAGCCGTGGGGCGGGGGTTTTATTTGAAGTAGGTATATATTATTTAATGTTCTTGTTTGAACGATGGAGCTTATATCGAATGCAACTCTTGCACGTGGTGGGGTGATCGCTGTTCCGAGGAAAGGTTGGAGAATTTTGGTGGCTAGAGAGGTGAGACTTTTATGTATATTTTATTGCTTACTTTTGACTTTGCTTTTTAGTGGGAAATCAAGAAAGTTGTAGGTAGACCGAGATATTCAAAAAGGTTGAAAATTCTACTGTTATAGGAACCGGTGTGAACGCGTTATTTTTGACTTGTTACAAGAAATTTCGTGGGTTGGACTTTTTAGTGGATTAAAAATGTTGCGTAGACACAATGGAAGTATCTTTTGAGCCAGCAAAGTTGACTGGATTTAATGGTTTCAAAGGGTGGATAATTAAGGTTGTGGTCTCGTGTAAGGGGGCAACTTGAAC
Organism: Taxus wallichiana var. yunnanensis; assembly: GCA_018340775.1. Taxonomy (NCBI): domain Eukaryota; kingdom Viridiplantae; phylum Streptophyta; class Pinopsida; order Cupressales; family Taxaceae; genus Taxus; species Taxus wallichiana. The sequence continues at coordinate 935,252,048 of CM031242.1, forward strand.
TCTTTCAAAAGGGCAAAAATATGTTTTAATAAGTATTTTTATTTTTTTATTTTTAGGTTGGAGGTTGGAGGTTGGAAATATGAGATTTTAATAGTGGCATGATGAAATTTTAAAAAATTATTCAGAGCATAGTTAAAATGAGTTGCATTAATAAAAATTTTGTTCATTATGCCTTCATTAAAATAATTAAATAATAAATTATCGATGTGAAAGAGTCTCTACGTACTTATTTACACATTTGAGAGGAGTTTGAATTGTAAGTTATTTACACATGTTTTCAAAAGGTTTATTGGAGCAGAGTGTGGCACGAGTTAGATTTGCAATGAGAAAAGTAGAATATCCGCAACATAAATTTGAAAGGATGGGGTTTTGTATCATATTGGACCTTTGTATTATTAGGTACCTTGGGTTTATCACAAGTTGCATCTATCAATATTCTCTTGTCTAAAGCATGAACAATCATCCTCTTAGAAGAACTATTGATACGAGTTTTGGGTCTCTGCGATTTTCTTTTTCATTTTGCTCGTCATTTTCTTTAAATGAACTTAGACGAAATATTTGTTCGCGTGCGATAAGGTAGGCAACTTCCATGTGGTTTAAATGATATGGAAGCCGATTGGCTCGCCACTATACGTAAAAATTGACATTCAAATTCACTCAAAGATCATTGATCCTGCAAGATCGTTTGTATAAATTTTTAAAAATAAGTGCAGATTAGACAACGCATCACTCAACCTTTGTTTTTGTTGGGCCGTGATTTTGTGTTCTTTATTCTTTAAGACCTTATGGACCGAACATTCTTTGTTCGTGATCCACTATTCTTTAAAAGGGACGCGCAGAACTTTTGAGAGGATGTGCGCATGAAAAAGGAGGAAGTGCATGCACCAAGAAAAGGAATAAGCGCGCGAGGAAGTAGGATAAGGGGCAAGTGTGAAAGAAAGGGACTAAAGGTCACGCGAAGGAAATGACAACACAAATAAAGATGGAGAAATATGTAGAAGGAGATAAGATAGGATGAAGACATGCGAACGAAAGAAGATAAAGATAAACATGAATCCAAAGACAAACCTCAAGTTTTGATTTGAATCACTTGTTGGAGCCAATGAAGAGATTGGCTAAAATTAGAAATGGAATAAGGATAAGTAGTGATCCTCCAGGAGTGTTACCATGCAGAGTAAGGGTGAGGCGGAAAGTGGATATTTTTATCCATCGTCTAAATGTACTTATTTACTTTACGGTTGTAACTCAAAGGCTATTATTAGCTCTTAGAAGACTAGTGAAGGGCAAGTCCCCACTAGTATAAATACCCATGAGGGAACCATTGTATAGAGATATAGAGAGATAGACATACATAGAGATAGGGAGTGTGAGAGTTTAAAGGCACGAGCTTGTATCTTTGTACTTAATGTTGAGATGGTTGAGTGTGAAGGACACGAAATACCATGAATGTAATTAGGTTATTGCTAATTAATATATGAGAATTATTTGGCTTGGTCAATAAGCAACTTTTTATTCATTCGTGTTTAACACTAGTGCTCTCGGACTAATTACTCACTAACATGTTTGCTTCAACCTCGCTTAACCTCAATGGAACCGGAGACATTTTTCGCTTTGGGGAGCGTGCCTAGACCGCGCTACTGACATGACAAGCCAACACAAAGGGTTGGTGTAAACTTGTGCATGCGGTTCATCATATTATCACTCACATGTCATCATATTATCATGTGCATGAGTACATAAGAGGAGTATGTTAGACATTCAACATTTTGGTTCTATTATCGCGACCTTCTTAAAAATGTAAGAATGAAGTGGATGGAAGATGCTTGGTTAACACATGAGAACATTGAATCGGCTACACACCATGGTTAGTTGCTTATTGTCTAGGAAAAAGTTGGAATCGGGTCGAAAGCATCCATGGACTTTTGAATGTACAAGGAGACTTCGAGACATGGACGTGACCTATACATGCATGGTAGACTATTGGTGGAAAGGAACGCAGAGTTATATCATTGAATATTCGGGCCAACATTCTCTTGTGTAAACACAAAGACAATTCAACTTCTTTAGGGAGTCTGTGGGGATCATACCTAAAGCAACTTCCTTTAGAGATTAAAAAAGTGATGGTTAACATGGGAACAAAAACTTTCCTAATGGAAGGCTAACGCGTGGCGCTTTGTAGTATGGGTGGCATAGGACATAGGAAGGACAAAGAGATATCAAGATCAAACCATGGGTTCCATAGATGAGTGCACCCTTAGGAGGATGTGATTTGAAGAGCAAAGATGCAAATAGTGGCGTGATGATATTTTTAGGTTGGAGGTTGGAGGTTAAAAATATGAGATTTTAATAGTGGCGTGATGAAATTTTAAAAATTTATTGAGCATAGTTAAAATGAGTTGCATTAATAAAATTTTTTGTTCATTATGCCTTCATTAAAATAATTAAATAATAAATTATCGGTGTGAAAGAGTCTCTACGTACTTATTTACACATTTGAGAGGAGTTTGAATTGTAAGTTATTTACACATGTTTTCAAAAGGTTTATTAGAGCAGAGTGTGGCCTGAGTTAGATTTACAATGAGAAAAGTAGAATGTCTGCAACATAAATTTGAAAGGATGGGGTTTTGTATCATATTGGACTGTGTATTATTAGGTACCTTGGGTTTATCACAAGTTGCATCTATTAATATCCTCTTGTCTAAAGCATGAACAATCATCCTCTTAAAGAACTATTGATACTGATTTTGGGTCTGCGATTTTCTTTTTCATTTTGCTCGTCATTTTCTTTAAATGAACTTAGACGAAATATTTGTTCGCGTGCAATAAGGTAGGCAACTTCCATGTGGTTTAAATGATATGGAAGCCAATTGGCTCGCTGCCTAATTCTGTAAAAAATTGACATTCAAATTCACTCAAAGATCATTGATCCTGCAAGATCGTTTGTATAAATTTTTAAAAATAAGTGCAGATTAGACAACGCATCACTCAACCTTTGTTTTTGTTGGGCCCGTGATTTTGTGTTCTTTATTCTTTAAGACCTTATGGGATGAACATTCTTTGTTCGTGATCCACTATTCTTTAAAAGGGACGCGTGAGAACTTTTGAGAGGATGTGCTGTGATAAAAAGGAGGAAGTGCATGCACCAAGAAAAGGAATAAGCGCACAAGGAAGTAGGATAAGGGGCAAGTGTGAAAGAAAGGGACTAAAGGTCATGCGAAGGAAATGACAAAGACAAACAAAGATGGAGAAATATGTAGAAGGATATAAGATAGGATGAAGACATGCGGGACAAAAGAAGATAAAGATAAATATGAATCCAAAGACAAACCTCAAGTTTTGATTTGAATCACTTGTTGGAGCCAATGAAGAGATTGGCTAAAATTAGAAATGGAATAAGGATAAGTAGTGATCCTCCTGGAGTGTTACCATGCAGAGTAGGGGTGAGGCGGAAAGTGGATATTTTTATCCATCGTCTAAATGTACTTGTTACTTACAGTTGTAACTCAAAGGCTATTATTACTCTTATAAGACTAGTAAAGGGCAAGTCCCCACTAATATAAATACCCATGAGAGAGCCATTGTATAGAGATATAGAGAGATAGATATACATAGAGGTAGGGAGTGCGAGAGTTAAAAGGCACGACCTTGTATCTTTTGAACTTAATGTTGAGATGGTTGAGTGTGAAGGACACTGAAATACCATGAATGTAATTAGGTTATTGCTAATTAATATATGAGAATTATTTGGCTTGGTCAATAAGCAACTTTTTTATTCATTCGTGTTTAACACTAGTGCTCTCGGACTAATTACTCACTAACATGTTTGCTTTCAACCTTGCTAACCTCAATGGAACCCGGAGACATTTTTCGCTTTGGGAGCGTGCCCTAGACCGCGCTACAACATGACAAGCCAACACAAAGGGTTGGTGTAAACTTGTGCATGCAGTTCATCATATTATCACTCACATGTCATCATATTATCATGTGCATGAGTACATAAGAGGAGTATGTTAGACATTCAACATTTTGGTTCTATTATCGCGACCTTCTTAAAAATGTAAGAATGAAGTGGATGGAAGATGCTTCGGTTAACACATGAGAACATTGAATCCTGGCTACACACCATGGTTAGTTGCTTATTGTCTAGGAAAAAGTTGGAATCTGGGTCGAAAGCATCCATGGACTTTTGAATGTACAAGGAGACTTGCGAGACATGACGTGACCTATACATGCATGGTAGACTATTGGTGGAAAGGAACGCTTCAGAGTTATATCATTGAATATTCAGTTTCAACATTCTCTTGTGTAAACACAAGACAATTCAACTTCTTTGGGAGTCTGTGGGGATCATACCTAAAGCAACTTCCTTTAGAGATTAAAAAAATGATGGTTGACATGGGAATAAAAACTTTCCCAATGGAAGGCTAAACACAAAGTGCTCCATAGTATGGATGGCGTAGGACATAGGAAGGACATAGAGATATTAAGATCAAACCATGGGTTCTATAGATGAGTGCACCCTTAGGAGGATGTGATTTGAAGAGCAAAGATACTGAGGTAATGGATACGAAGTTATTACGTCTACGTGATTCAACTCCAAGAAGTGCAGGATATGACCAACAACATTGTTTGAGGAAAGGAGAGGGATGTAATGACAAGAAGCTCCAGGATGAAGTAGTGATGCGCTAAGAGATGATACAAGATGTGGAGGATGAAGAAGGATAATGTCAATGGTATCCTGATCCAACCTACCGCGACTCCTCGCGTAATTGGATCAAATAATATCGAAGAACAAGTCTTAATCAAAAGTGATAGTGACAAAGAGATCAAAAAATCTAAGGAAAAAGAGACTTTGAGTAGTAGTTTCCCATACATCTTATAATCATTGAGACCAATGCCAAAGAAAGTATAACTTAACCCCAATCTTTTGAAAGCGTAAAGATTTGGCATGATGAGCGCTAATATAGCAACAATTGTGCAAGGAAACACATCGGCACAACAAATCATTGGAAATAATCCCTCACCTACAAGTAAAATTTGAAATGGGAACATCACTCCAACAACAAGTATTTCAATCTAGGGTAGCATTGCGAATACTACACAACAAGTTATCATGCCAAATATATTTTATGAAATGTCTTTGCACTTACAAGAGTATCATGGTGTCGAAAATGCAACGGAACATGTCCATAAGTGTGAACTTATATGGCAAGAAAAGTGGCTAGCTTCATCATAACGCGACGAGCAAGCCAATTTATGACGACATTACTTGATTGTGCCCACTGTGGTATAGGAAGCATGATCCATTACAAGTTTTGGTAGATTATGATCAACTAAAGGAGGTATTTCTGAAAGAGTTTGACATTCTTGAGTTCGAGTAGTTAAGTATTTTAGCACTCAAGGAAATCAAGCAAGAACTCGGTGCTTCAAGACCCTCATTTCTAAAATTTCATATGAAATACATCCCACACAACACGTGTAATGGTTCATAAGGGACTACTCATGCCATTTAGGTGCACACTATCCCACAAAACTTTCACCGCCCCGACGAAGATTTAAGAGCAGCACTACGTGTTGAAGTGATTGGTAGTATTGACATAGGAGCCAACCCATTTATGGAGGAACAAGTTACATCTATGGTGACTTAGGTGGAGAAGGTGACGACAAACATGGCAAGAGAAACACTGGAGTGGGATATGGTGTATAGATTGTGAAGTGAAGGCCACGCCAAAAATAAATTCTCACGTAGAAGCTTGAAAGTTATGCTTATAATGTGTGAAATATGTGAAGGAGGACATGATGCTCGAAATTACCCCCTCCTACAACGCTACAAACAAGAAACATTTCTTGCTTATTGTAAGATATGTGATGTGCATGTACGCATGACCACGACCACTTGTCGCATCATTGATCAAATTCACGAAGCCTAATCACTAGGACTTTGTTATGCGATAGTAGAAAATACTAATGAAGGACGAAAAGGTTTAAACAAGGAAGAAATGGTCGAGGACATGAAGGTCATGGTGGTAAAACATATCCACCAAGTACTTCTTGCTACAAGTGTGGGTCAACAAACCATTACCAACGTGATTATCTATAATTTTTGGTTTTTGCACATTCTTAAAAGGAACACAAAGTAGAAGATTGTCCAGACCTATAAGCACTTATGAAGGAAAAAAGAGAAAGGGCGCACAAATGCTTAAAATTACTCGGAACATGGTAGGCAAAGATAATTCAAAAGTCATGCCAATGGTGGAGCCTTTGGCTAAGGTTTGGGTAACCATTTGCATTGTTGTATGTGCACAAGAATCATCTTTAGAAAAAGTGAAGCGATGCAACCTAGAATTTACCAGATAACACCCTAGATGCGTTGACACATCACTCAGCCTAGACTGAGCGCTCACCCAAAGCACGCAAAGGTACCAAGTCCCTCTTTAGGGTTGTTGTAGCAGGATGTTAGCGTGATGAAGGAATAAACATATAGATCCATAATTAATCCATCATTCTACAATGCATGCCATATTCATATCTATGAAAGAACAAACTTAAACAATAATCATGATTGAATCAAGAACATGCACTACTCAATTACACACAGGAATGACACTTAGATTCAACCAATAACTTCCATCTATTAATAAACACGAAGCTCCTTACAATAATGGCATTCTATACCGATGCGTGCATGGATATGATACATTAATCCAGTCATATGCACATATCTCTTTATGTTTACCTCTTACGCTCTGCATATATTTATATCTCCCCCTCCTCTCAGGTAATTCACTACATATATATAGGGTGGAGACTTACCCTTCACCACTTATCTATTCCAAAAATAAGATGTATGCTATTAATAGCCACATGCCATTTACAGGCATAGCTACACATGCAAGTGTGTTATCTATAGACCTCTTACAGTTAATTGAAGTGACAATCTTATTCTTAGCTCATCTCCATGCAAAATGCTTTGATTTGATCCTCTAAAGATAGACAATGTGTGGCACGCACGTCTCTGCATCGTTGGTGTGTTCCGCACGCCATCTTCTAAAAATAGGTCTTCATGCTCAAAATCAGCTAAGTCCCGAATGTTGAACTTTCCCTCCGCGCGTGGGTTCTTCCTGTCCATTCACGCCCTTAAACCTAACCTGTTTTCCCACGTGGACTTCTTGTGTGAGTTCTATCAAGTGTTCTCTGATCAACATTACCCCACACTAATCTCATTGTCACCCCGACAATGGTTATCTCCAAAACTAAAGTAAAGAATAGAAGAATGGAAAGAATTAAGAATTTTTATGAGGCTGACCTCCTCTGTATCAGTCTGAAGGATCAACTCTGGATACTCCTCCTTTATTCCGATCTCCAAGGCTCGCATTCATTGAGTGTTTGTTCGATTTTCTAGAATATCCACACAATGGACTCTAATTCATCCTCGCAATTTCCACCTTTTTGTTTTGCAGAACCAACACAACTCTAGACATTGAGTTCATTCTTCCTTCAGAAGATCCATCTTCTTCTTTCCTTTTGCTCTCCGCCTGCAACTACCTTCTTGGGTGCCATTTTTACCTTACTGATCGTCTCCTCTTTAACTCTGTAATCTATGAATCAAACCCTATCTCGATTCAATCGTGCCCTATGTGGAAACTTTGTGCCCTAACTCCTCTATGTCGCCTTGTTTCACTCAAACCCTTCACCACCGAGGATGCAAGATTTTTTTCACACATATTTGTTTGTCACGCTTAGTTTCACACCCTTCACACCTTAACCCGATCACTCGGCTCTTCGCACTCAGCTCTTTCCTCAAATACTCTTAGTCGTAACGATAAAAATGAATTCGCATCCCATCCTTATATAGTTTTTTCAAATTTTGAGGTATTTATTGGTCCTTCACCTACCAAATATCCTCTCATTCATTGACCAAATTTGTTCATTCCACATGGTACATCTTCGCGCCCCAACTATAACCTTCTAGTGTGCCTTCCTACCCTCTGGTCACAGACTTCTCTTCAACGCATGCCCTTGCGCCCAAGTACCTTGTCATTGTACCTTCTTTTGGTAGTTATCATGGCCTCTACTTACCTCATGTTATACTATCCTTTCATTCATCTCCATCCTTGGTCACTTTTGAGAAGCAATCTTCTTTTGACTTAAAGCACACTCGTAGCAGCTTATTCCTTTCACCTTTCAATTCCCACAATCTTTTACTTGGATATCAACAACCACCCCACACTAAAAGGATGTGCAGTCCTCTGCGCATAAACATTCTTCACATAGTAATTAGCTTCATGCGCGCAAGCGCGCTTATTACATAAGAACAACTAAATTGACAAAGTGTGGCGACAATGAAGGAAATACGGAATTGAAAACCTAATCTAAATGGCAATACTGCCTTATTAAAAACACCAAAAAGACTTATTTATAGTAGGGCTTGACTACTCCCATTAAAGTGCTGGGTACATTGTGTTCCATCAAGTGCTTCTAACTCACAAGCACTGATTCAAGTATGTAAGTGATGACATACGGCCCCAACCAATGTACTTTGAGCTTTCCTAGATGGCGCAAGAACTTTGAGTCATAAAGAAGTACCATTTGTCCAATCTCAAACTTCTTATCCCTTATGTTTTCCTGTCATGCCATGCTTTTGCCTCTGGCCTTTTCACGCTTCTAACTCCATCATGTTATGGCTAGTCACTCATCCAATTGAATCATCTTCTCAATACGCTCTTCTAAAGCATGCTCATCATCTAGACCTCCAGCGTGTGTAATGTGCAAAGAAGGTAACATAAATTCTATAGGGAGAACGACTTGTGTGCTAAACACCAATTGAAATGGTGTGGCTTTGTTCAATCTCTTATAAGTTATTCTATATGCCCAAAGAACAGCTGACACTTTATCATCCCAATCCTTCCTTAAATCTTGTTGAAAACCTCAACTCCATTTTTCCCGAGGGTGATAAGGTGTAGTCTTATGGTGAGCAACCATAAACTCGTCTAACAGGATCCTTATGGTTTTATTTAAAAGTGTGTACCCCTATCACTTGTCAAACTTAAAGGACATCCATATCTTGTAAGAACATTCTCCCATATAAACCTAGTTGTTGTAGTTGTTGTATAGTCCTTTGTAGGGTCGTTGCTTTGGCCCACCGTGTGAGATAATCTGTGCAAGTAATGATACAACGTGATCTAGTCCTACACGTGGTTGGCGAAATAGGTCCTACAAATTCGATGGCTCATTTCTCAAATGGTTCGGCACTAGTAATTGGTCTCAAAGGCATCTCATCTCTTTGTCCTGATTTTCCTAGGTGCCGATAATGGTCTCACGCCTTACAATATTCTTTACAGTCTTTATACAATGTCTCCCACCATAATCTAGCAAGTAGGATCTTCCGAGTAATTGTGTCATCTGCATAGTGGCCTCCTGCAATACCACCATGGGCTTCTTCCATAATATTCTTGCACTCATGATCTAATACACAATGGCGTGATACTTCATCTCTGCCTAACTTGTAGAGGTCACCATTGATTAACATAAACGGTGCCACGTGTATAGCAAGTTGTTTCTTTTCTTATGTCTTATTTCCTTCTGGTGCCACACCAATCCGTAGAAAGACAACAATGTCTTCCATTCTGATGGTGTGCGTTGTAACCTATATAACTGGGCATTTGGCATGGTTTCTTCAATTGTTTGTGCTTCCTCTCCTGAGTTAATTCTAGACAAGTGGTCTAGTCCAGAGTTACTTTTCCCTGGCTTCACCACAATTGTGAAGTCAAACTCTTGAAATAAGAGTACCCATCTACATATGCGCCTGTAAAGACGGGCTTGTTTACCAAGTACTTTAATGCCATGTGATCCGTATAGAATACAAATGGTGTAGCTAGCAAATATTGTCAAAACTTGTGCAATGCATAGATCATTGACAAGGCTTCACGCTTTGTAGTTGTATAATTTGTTTAGCTAGAGAGTCAGCTTCCTACTAGCAAAACAAATAGGATGATCGACAATACCTTCTCCAGGTTGAGCTAATATTGTGCTAATGTCCATGCCAGAGGTGTCCACGTGTACATGAAATGGTTTGCCCCATGAAGGAAAACATAGGATAGGCGCGGTAGTAAGTTTCTCTTTCAATGTTTCAAACGAGCACCTTGCTGTGATTCTCCCCAATAGAATGTACCTTTTCCTTTCAGTAACTCCTCCAAAGGTGCGGTAATTTTTGCATATCCCTTGATGAATTTTCTATAATATCTGTGTGACCCAAAAATTTGCACACCTCACTCTGACTAGTAGGCACTTCCAACCCTAAAATGACTTCAACCTTAGTTGGATCAACAAGCAATCCTTCCTTGCAGATTATGTGTCCCAATAGTATTCCAAAAGGTGTAGCAAATATGCACTTCTTGATGTTCAAAGAGATACTCAATTGTCTGCATCGTTCAAACATTAAGCACAGATTGTCACAGTGATCCTTAACAAGCCCATATATTGTCCAATCATCGAGGTAGACATGTAAGAAGTTGTGAATAAAATCTTTGAATGCCTGAACAACTATGCACGAGAATACAACAAGTGTGTTTTTCAATCCAAAAGGCATCACAGTATAGGCAAAACTGCCCCATTCAGTAGTAAAAGTTGTCTTTTCTTGATCCTCCGAGCAATTTGAACCTGATGATACCCAAAAAACCCATTTGTAAAGGAATAGATTTCGTGCCCTACTACTCCTTCCAATATTTCCTCAGTGAATGGTGTAGGAAAGGGATCTATGACACATGCTGCATTTAGCTCCCTGTAGTCCACACATATTCAAATTCTACCATCCTTCTTGATACTGATCACCATTAGACTAATCCATTCTGACTCATCAAGGGGCTTGATAATTCCAGATTTTAACATTTTATCAATTTCTTCTTTTACCTTTTCACGCATATTAGGATTCATTGTGTAAGGTCTCTTTCACATTGGGCATGCACTGTCCTTAAGCTTTATCTTCATTTCCCCAAGTGATTCACGCGTGCCTTTAAGTTCATGATACCCTAGTGGGAATAAGTCCCGATAATCCCTGAGTAACTCAATGATCTTTGCCACCTCCAAGTCTGACCAGTAGTCTCCAATTATGACCTCTTTATAGGCTCAGCCTCTGATCCTATATTGACCTCCTTTTTCTTTATTGGTTCATGGTATGTGTGCGTATCCTTATCTGCACTATCCAAGACCTCGTGCGGCCCCTATGAATGGTCAATATTCAGGTTTTCGACTTCCTCATCATCCACGATGTACATCATCTTTCCTTTTTCTTTCTCAAGGCAAGCACATTCAAGCAATATGGATTCTTCTCCTTCTTCTTCAAAACATGTGCATGATTTTGTCTTGCCAATTAATTCCTATATGAGTTCCCCGCTTTTGCACTATCTCCCATGGTTAACCACTTGACAAATTTTAATGCCTCTTCTACTAGAGGTTGGGAAGAAAAGTAGTCAAAGGTCTGGATCATTCCTGTAGTCAAATTTTTCCAGTTTCTAGTCTCTCGATGTAGTTCTGCGTATACATACCAAGCACGTGTGCACCCTTGTAGAGTGGAGTATAATTTATGCACCCAAAGTGAAGGTGGTAATGCTTCCTGTCCTATCGTCTAGAGTCTCTCACATTGTTGAATGTGGTGCTAAACAAGTTGATCACCATTATAAGTGCAAATCTACGTAGGTGCATTACTTCTTACAAACTTGGTAGATAAGGCAATCATGATCTCCTTCCACTCCATAAGATTATCTCTATGAACTACCCACTAGTGCATTGTTGTCCCTGCATAAGACATATGCTAACATGTCTCTTCTCCTGACTTGGTCTATCCATTATGCCTCCATGGCTTTCAAAAATACAAGAAGATCTTCTGCTCCTATATACCAAGGTATTGCGTTGCTTATTCGTCGAACAGAATGAAGTCCATTATTGTGTGCAACCACGCTTTTTACCTCGCGCCCTACTAGTTCATATGTACCATGAGCCCAATTGTCACAAGCAATACTCATAGTATCACTAATAGAATGAGAATCCTCCCATTGTAGGATGCCTTCCTTTGATGGCTCATTGACCTCTGGGTCTTGAATAACGCGTACATAGATTCTGTTTAAGTCCTCCTCACTTAGAGGCTCAACATACGGTGTAGACTTCCCATCTGTCAAAGGTATCACAACTCTTTCCTCCTTATTCTCAAAGTGTAATACCCCTTATTGAATCTCAAGTTAACAATGTTCTCATAACACTAAGGGCGCCCAAGAAGGCTAGAAAAGCTGTGCGCTTTTGCAAGTGCTAATACCTCAAAATCTCCAGTGAATTTGGCCCCTTGTATGGTTATAGATGTATCCTTCAAAACTCCTACGGGAGTGGCCTTAGTCTTATTTGCCATAAGAAACACATTAGATGATGGCTGCAATGGAGGCCTCCCCATTTGTACTCATGCATCTAAGGTAAGCACATTTACTTCCGCAGCTGTATTAATCAAAATATTGCTCAACAACCATCCATCTACAACAACATTCATAGTGATCTCTTTATCATAGTCAATGCTATCAGGGGGAAGATTTACATGAAGGATATGTTGTCGGTCTCAATACTTGTGACGTGGATTGTTCCCTTTTAACCAAATTCCTAATAGTGGAATGATGTTCTCCTGGCGCAACATTTTGCACACTTCTCACAGCTCATCGATATCAGTTTGGACTGTCTCTAATGCTTTCTTCTACTCCTTTAAGTATTGTATCTCACCCTGAAGATTCCTTAGCACTTCCATGGTATCCTAGTAAACTTCCTTTTGATGAGCAAGATATGGGTACCTTGCATGCAAAACCTCCTCCTTGGTGATCGTAGGCTTCTAGTGCAATGCCTCTCTTGTGCGCACCACTTCAGCTCGTGTAGTAATCTTCACTGTCAATACCTTAGGTTCTGGTGCTATCTTGGACATCCACTGATCTTCGACCGCACACTAGATTCTAACCATCCCGACACCTTTCTTTTCTTGTTTATGTTTCTTACTTAGATGCTTATATAAGTCTAGGCACTCTTCATAGCTATGGTTCTTTCCGTAGAAAGAACATGTAATATTCTAAGGACATTCACGCCTATAGTAGTCAGGAGATCTGCACGTATAACATGTTCCATGAGGGAACTCACCTCTTTCTCCACCATGGCCTCGTCCTCCATATCCACCATGATATCCACGTCCCCTTCCACAACCTCCTTCAAAATGCCCCTCATTTCTGTCATAGCTCGTTTGATTATTTTCTTGATCTTGGTGCTCATTCTTACCCTTAGAATTATCTATTACACTTGTTTGTCGTACCCTAATGTATATAACATCATGGATCTGACCAATCAATCGAAAATCCTCAGTATCATGGGTCATGGACCTACAAATCTTGCAAAAGTAGGATACATTCTTCCCTATCGCACGTTGTAACAAAGGACAAGTGACTAGCATCATGATTCAAATGAAAGATTTCACAGTCTAACAACAATGAATGTATAGATCTGCGAGGGAAACTATCCTTGGTGTGACCTTCCACCTCACAATCTGTACACCAAATCCCTGAGCGCATTTCATGGGTTGAATTTTCTGATAGCTTCTCTAATTATTTTTCCATAGCTACAATCTATGCCTCTAAGAATGGACTAACACCAATGTCAATGCTCCCAACTTCCTCAACACGCAAAGTTACTTCCAGTGCTTCATGCAGATCAGTGTATGTCTTATGTGATAGTGCCTTCTGAATGGTGTAATCAATCCTCCAACAAACCATTGTGCATGTTGGCTTGTGTGAATATCATAAGAAAGCTTAGATAGGAGTGTTTTAAAATGGGCATCATACTCACGTACACTCTTAGTAGTGCCTTGCTTAATATCCTTGAGCACACTTATACTCTTTTGCTCAAACTCAGGGATATGGAAATCTTTCAAGAAAGCATCCTTCAGTGCTGCATAATCCACACAAGTTTGATCAGGGTCAAACTTCCTATACCAGTTGTGTGCACGTCCCTGTAATGTAGTAGCAAATTGACTTGCCTTGCACTCAGAAGTCGTGATCCCTTTCGTGCACCACAATATTTCACACATGTGCACATGCTCAACAACATCCTCTATGCCTCTATACTCCGGAAGACAAAGAGACATCTCCATATAGATATTTTATGGTTGTTTGCAGGCCTTGACCACATGGTGTAAAACCTCCTGTGTTTCCTCTACCTCCAGAACCACCGAACTAGAACCACCTATATCTCCCGATCCTCCACCTATAGTTAGAATAGGACTTGTATATGCACTCCTGTGCTCAAACAGTACTATATCTTGAACCCCTACAATCTGTGAGGTAGTTCCACTTCCAGAGGTGAATCCAACATTTTGCATGCTCACGTTATGTGTGGATGATGCACTAAAAATGTTCCTCCAAATAACATTGAAGCCGTCTGTCTTGCCATTGATGTACTTGCTCCCTGACTTACTCTTGCTCTCCTACTTCCCAAGTTAGCTTGCTAGTTACTTGTCATACTAGATACGGGAAAACCAAGCATAAGGGCTAGGTCACTAGGTGGATTAAGATGCGCACCCGTGGCCGAGTAGTCTTTCTGCCGCACTTTCATATAAAGCCAAGGGGGATCTCTGTCATGCTTTTCAAGATGGGGGAGTTCACGATGCTCTTGCTCCATGTCTTCTACACGAGCTTCAAATCCTTCACGAGCCATCTCTCTCCTCAATGCCATACTTTCAAAGCAATGGTACGCTACTTTTCTATCTCCCTCTCGCGCCTCATTATACTTAAGTCACCTTTCCTCTCTCTGCCTTTCTGCCACTAGGTTTGCCATCTCTCACCAAACCTGTTCCTGCCCTCGCGTGAGGTGAGGTTTAGTTAGCCATCGGTTTACTCTCCAGGTTCAAAGTTACCAACAAGATCTTGATCGCCAGTGGAATACCTTGTAAATATGATCCTCTAAGATACCACAGAAACTAGAATTCAACTACCTTCGGGAAAGAATACGTCGAAATTGAATATTCCATAATATAACTTGTTTAGAACACCATGAAAACCATGTATCCACAGCGTGAGTCCAGATCAGATCAACATCATAAAGGGCCTAAAATTCTTCATGTGTCCAAACAAGTGCACGATACTTGCAATTCCACTTAGATGCATACATAATCAGCCACTCGTATAATTCTCTTTGGAAAGATGGTGAAAAAGTTCTCATATAAGTTGTCATACATTCTCTGTTCTACCTAAGTGTGCTGCGTTAAACTCAAATCCAGCATGTTAAACCGATGTGCATATTCTTCCTCCAGGTCGTGTATCCACTCCTCAATACTTGTTAGAGTTAACCGGTACATCTTCATCATGAACCATCCTGAAACAACTGAAAAAGATGTCCCGACAATGGAACCAATGATGCAGCCTAGAATTTACTAGATAACACCCTAAACACGCTGACACATCACTCATCCTAGACTAAGCACTGACCCAAAGCGCGCAAAGGTACAAGGTCCCTCTTTAGAGTTGTTGTCAGAAAGCAGGATGTTAGCACGATGAAGGAAGAAACATATAGATCCACAAACTAATCCATCATTCTACAATGCATGCCATATTCAGATCTATGAAAGAAAAAACTTAAACAATAATCATGATTGAATCAAGAACATGCACTACTCAATTACACACAGGAATGACACTTAGATTCAGCCAATAAATTCCATCTATTAATAAACACAGAAGCCCCTTACAATAATGGCATTCTATACCGATGCGCGCATGGATTTGATACAGTAATCCAGTCATATGCACATATCTCTTTATGCTTACCTCTTACGCTCTACATATATCTATATCTCTCCTCCTTCTCTCAAGTAATTCACTACATATATGTAGGGTGGGGACTTGCCCTTCACTACTTATCTATTCCAAAAATAGGCCGCATGTTATTAATAGCCATGTGTCATTTACAGGCATAGTTACACATGCAAGTGTGTTATCTATAGACCTCTTACAATTAACTGAAGTGATAATCATATTCTTAGCTTGTCTCCATGCAAAACGCTTTGATCCGATCCTCTAAAGATAGACAATGCGTGGCGCGCACGTCTCTGCATCGTTGGTGTGTTCCGCATGCCATCTTCTAAAAATAGGTCTTCATGCTCAAAATCGCTAAGTCCTGAATGTTGAACTTGCCCTCTGCGTATAGATTCTTCCTGTCCATTCGCACCCTTAAACCTGGCCTATTTTCCTGCGTGGACTTCTTGTGTGAGTTATGTCAAGTGTTCCCTGATCAACATGAACCCCGCAAAAATTAATGTTGTGAAACTGTATCCTGATGGAAAGCAATAGAAAGAGATTCTTTGAGAATCAAATGACTTCGTATGAGAACTTCAATGAGAAATAGAATTTATTTGAGATGAAGCAAGGCTACGAAATGAAAGGCTAAAAGACTATGAGGAAGATAGATTCAACAAAAATAAATTTCAAGAGGTCTATAGATTGATGCGCATAGAGGATATATTACCCTTACTAGGCCAATGGTTATCACAAAGCGTAGAAGGTGGCACTAAAGAACCAGATGGGAAATACACATAAACAACATGTAAGATCAACAAAAACGAAAGGCTTTGATAGAAATCCTGTCAATGCATGTATAGACGGTTGGAACATTAATGACATATTGGTTGACACATGTGTGGAAGTTAACATACTTATGATGGATGCCTAGAATAAAATGGGGTGACCAACATTGCATCCATCCCTACATGTATTATTCATGGCTAACAAAATACGAGTAAGACCGATAGATTCCTACTGTAATTTCATCATCAGTATTATGGGGGTAAAATTTCATGGTGATTTTAAAGTAATACCAATGGAGGAAGTGGATAATTTTCTAGCACTACTAGGAAGGTCATGGTGTTATGTGAATAATGTTGTCTTACGATTCAAGAAGCGATGTGTAAACTTTAAGAATGAGGGCCAATGCATCATCTTCCCTATGGACCCCAAACAAAGTACTCCATATGTGGAGAATGTGAGAGAATATTAATATTTGGAGTGCATATATAATATACGAGCTACAAGGATGGAAATTTTCGAACCAACATTAGAAGGGGAAATAAAGTGGGGAGATAACTAGTCGGCCTCTAAAACAACTGGTGTGGCATGTGACAATTGGGTGCATGGTTTGTATAAATTTTTAAGGCAAGATTGTAGTATGATTCAAAGCATGCAAATGTACCCAAATATCCAAGCACCTAAATTAATTTTCAAAAGCATTGAGAGAGTCAATAAGGAAAACCCACAAGCCCCAACAACTTTTAGTGGAAGCGAAAATATCCAAGATTTTATCAAAGAAATGGAGGCCTATACATAAACCGACAAGACGTAACTTAATTATCTTGTATATTTATTAAAGGATACCATAACAAGATGGCGAACAACACATGTAATAAATTTGTCAACATAGATGAACCCGAAAGAAGCCATAAGGACTAGGTTCAAGACAAACAATGGTGCAAGAAGATATCCTAGTTATAGTGGAGTCACTAGCCTAGAGGATCATCTCCGTAAATGTGTAGAGATATGGACAACTACTAAAAATGTAAACTTTCATTATGAACACACTTATTCTATCATACACTATGTGTATGGACACACACATGGTATGTCGGGTGTGAGTTGTGAAGAGAATCAAGTTCTTGAACAATACTTACACAAGGGTTCCGCATACCTTTTCCTTTACTTCGGGTTCTTCAACCGAATTATCCCCTCCAATGTATAAAAGTAGTATTTAGGGATGATGTTGTTATGGAAGAAATTTTTTTAGCACTACACAAGGACAAGGGTTTCATGATAATGGATACCTTCACCAAGGACCTTATGGATAACATTTCTAGTGGAGGAGAAGAGGAACCATCAAGCAAAAGAATTGTGTTTGCAAAGTTAAAGAGAAAGTGGTGTGACAAATAGTATACGAGTAAGATAAATGACATTTAAATTTAGATGTTTTTATAGACTAAGGGGAGTTATAGACAAGAAAGAAAAAGGAAATCGGTTGCAAGATGAACCATTCAAATTCATACATATCAACATAGGCAGTGACAATGATAAAAATGGTAACAATTGGTGACTACTTGAGTGAACCAGAAATCACTAAAATTGTTGAATTATTACTCGAGTATGAGGATATATTTCCCAAAGGATGTCATGAAATGAAGGGTTTACGCCCATTTGTGGGAACAATACAAATCAAAATAATCAAGGGGCCAAACCGGTTAGAAAGTGCCCATATTGGATAAATCCAAACCTACGAGTGAAATTCAAACATGAATTCGACAACATGCTAGTTGTAGGAGTCATGATACCAATGGAAGAATCCAAATGGGTAAGTCCTATGGTTATAAGCATAAATAAAGATGCATACATAATAACTTGTGTGGACTACCGTGCTCGAATTTTGTATACATAATTGATCCATTCCTACACCCTTACGTAAGATATTTTGGAAGGGGTAATAGGCGGGGAGATATATACTTTCACAGATGGGTTCTTTCTTTATCATCGGGTTAAAATTATAGAAGAAGATAGAGTGAAGACAATTTTTTTTGACCAAATGGGGATCATACGCTTACACATCCATGTTGTTCGATCTTAAAAATGCTCTTGTTGTCTTTTCACACATTTTTATAACTATGTTTGAGGATTTCATACTAAAGTTTCTTCAAGTATACCTAAATGATTAAATGGTCTATAACTTGGTACGAGATCATTGTAATAACTTGAGGTTGATGTTTGAGTATTGTTGATAATTGAAAACATCCCTCAATTTGAAGAAGTGTGTGTTCACCACACCATTTAGTACTTTATTAGGACATATCATATGCAAAGATGGATTATTGGTGGACCCAACCAAGATTGTAGTAATAGTGAATCTCATGCAGCCACAGATGCAAAGAGAGGTTCTTACCTTTTTGGGACATTTTGGATATTATCAAAAGTGCATTAAGGGCTTGCAAAACTCGTGGTGTCATTAGAAAATATAATACACAAAATAATAGAATTTGAGTGGGGTGTAGATCAACAACATGCCTTTGAATAACTACAAGATAAATTAACCCAAACACCTATTTTAAAATTCCCAAATTGGAACACACCATTTCATGTACAATTAAATTTCCCAGAAATGTTGTTGGAGAAATATTGGTGCAACTAGGACAAGGGAATTCAGATCATCCTATCTATTTTGCAAGTTGGAAATTAACGTGTGTGGAAAAAAATTATACTACCACGGAGTGCAAAGGACTATAATTAGTTTATGCACTTCAAAAATTTTGACATTATCTCTTGGAAACTCTATTTGTGTTTTTCACATGAGATCACATGGATCTTAAACACTTGGTGAATAAAGTAGTATTGCATGGGAGGATATGTAGATGGATTATACTTTTCCAAGAGTTCCAATTTTTGATGGTGGTGAAACCGGGAAAAAATAATGCAAAACCTGATCATTTGTCATGTATCAACACCGACGAAGAGGAAAACTAATAGAAAATGGACTACAAGATGCCCAATCATTCCAAATACATAGTACTCTTGATGATTTGGAAGATGTAACCTATTTTCTCCACCATGGAGTCATGTCGACATAACTATATACTAAGTCAAAGAAAGTAACTAGTTGTTAAAACTGCATTGCATACTAAAGCGAAGGACAAATCTATAAAATGGGGTGCGATGAAATCTTGTGGCAATGTGTTTTGGCACATGAAAGGACCGATGTTATTCGTGAAGTGAATGAAGGGATTTTAGGAGGCCACTACGTCGGAGATGGCACCTCGTAGAAAATCCTTAATGCAGCTATCCGGTGGAAAACTTTGTTTAAAGATACTAAGGCATATGTCAAGGCATGTGCCAATGCCAACGAGTTGACAAACTAAACAAGCATGACGACATGCCCCTAATACATGTGATCGTGCATAAACTGTTTACAAAATGGGCGATTGACTTTGTGGGACCTATTAATCCTATTGTGTGATGAAACAGTCATGGTATATAATCATAGCCAACAACCATCTAAGTAGGTGGGCAGAGACTATGCCAACCAAAGATTTTACAGAATAACAATGAAAAGGTTCCTATGGGAAAGCATTATTATCTAGTTTGGATGTCCGTTAAGCTTGATAAATGATAGAGGGACACACTTCCTGAACGATACTATATAGATTTTATTGCAAGAAATTATGGTAACACATCACAAGACAACACCCTATCGCACACATGTAACAGAACAATTGAAGCATTCAATAAAAATTCGAGTCATTGATTAAAAAAATTGTGATGTTGGGCATAATGATTGAGATGATAAGGTTTCAGCAGTTCTTTGGGCCTATAGAACAACATACAAGTGCCTCAATAAAGTGACTCCATTTCATCTTGTATGTGGAACAGAGGAAATTTTATCTTGTTATCCAATTTTGCACATAGGACAAAATTAGACAACGGGGTCCTATTATGATCAAATTACAACATTGGTCCCAAGGGCCCATTTCTGATCATTCCAGAGATAAAATGATTAAAATAATTAATAATTTGCATAGGAGAGCTTACCTAGCATTGAATGAGGTCAAATTGAGCTCAACTTGGTGACAACTCGGTGTTAGCTCGGTTGAGAACTTGGTCATTTATCATTGAAGCTCAACTCGACGGGTTGGCCAAGCCCAACATTGAAAAGAGTCGGTTGAGTCAAGAAAATATGGGAAAGTTTCCAAACATGGGAAGATTTTACAAAATAAGCCAAGGGCCATCAAGCAAAAAATTAGCTCGCCGATTAGCTTGGTGAGCGACTTGGCGAGCTAGCTAGGTCGGGAAGGCATTAAGTCAAAATGGAACTCGGTTTAAGGAGTCGAGCTCAATATCAACCCATAACAATTAAATTATCAATGACATATAAGCAAGCTCAAAGGGAGTTACTCGGTTAATAGCTTGGTGAGAGCTCGATCGTCAACTCGGTAGCCAAATCGAAAATCAGCTCAATGTGTGGTGATCACAACAAAATAGATCGGTTATAAGAGCTCAACGAGGGCTCGGTGTCAATGTGAAATATAGCTTATCAGAGCTCGAGGGAAGGAATTTGGCACATGGCTCACATTGAGCTTGTTGGCATATGCATGGTGCTCGAGGTGACCATCTATGGGCTTGGAAGTGAGGTTCACCGAGCTCGGCTCGATCGTTGAGTTGAATAAATGAGGCGACACTGCGTAGAAGTTTCAAGGCTCCCAACGTCAAGCTCAAGAGAATGAATGGCCCTGGTGATGCAAAGACGAGTCAACACAAAATATGTGGATTAGCTCCATGATGAGCTTACCGGTGAATAATGAATGAGATTGGTGAGTGACTCTTTTAAATGAAGCAACTCAAAGTGCTTAGTCACAAGTAGAAGGTGATGAATCGACTCGTGGCTTGGGTGAGTCGTCACAAGATCAGCTCGATGAGCTCTCGTTCCATGGGGATACATGTATAGATGGTGTAGGTTAATCTCATTCCAGTGATCTTGTGGTCAAAATGGTTAGTGAAAGCTTGTGAGTAAGTTTAATGGAATTTCGGCTCAACATGGTTGCATAGGAGTTGTTTTGGTGAAGATATTGATCAAGGACGCAAGTTGCTTGGAGAAAAGGACTCGGGTTCATGAAGGAGGTCTGACGATGAGATAAGTCATTGGTTTGAGGAGATTGCTCACGGAAAGAACAAGACGACTTCATCTTGACACAAATGGAGAATGACCAGTCTCGCGGTAAGAAGGCCATTATAGGAGAATTTGAACAAACTATAACCATAGCTCAAATCACGGACGAGAAGCCAACTGGCTCAATGACTTGACATTTGAGTCACTCACCCGGGTGAAATACTTACGAAGAGGAAAAGAAGAATATTGGTAAGGCCGAGTCGAACTCAATTTCACGTAGGTGATCGATAGATAAGACTTGGTGGTTACATGGTTACAAGGTAGCTCGAGGGAAGCTCACAAGGAAGAGCCAACTCTGCTCAGGCTTAGCACCAACATGCTCATTTGGGAGCTCGATCGTGGAGGTGATGAAATGGTTTGATGAACCGAGATGAATCGAGTCACAAGTTGGAAATAATTTGACATGAACTCAATGAAGGAAAAACGAGCCAAAACCAGCTCATGGGAGTGAGGAGTTATCCATTTCAGTGCTCAAAATAATAGATGAGTTGATTATTCAGAATGGCTTGATGGTAGCTTGAGGAAACTTGGCGGTGAATTCACACTTGCGATGAGTTAGTGGAAAAGTGGGGATTGTGAGCCAACGTGCCAAGTTAAAATGTTGGTAAAATGGTTCCAAACGTCCAAGTCCCCATCTCAGGCCTGTGGATTTTTGTGATAAGGAAGCCATGTCGTGATGGCAAGATAGTCTTTGGGTTCCAAGACTTAAAATTCCAAGGATGCGGGGATCGTGAGAAGCACCGCCAAGTGGGAACAATTACTTGGCAAGCCAGAGGAGGAGTTCCACAAATTGAATGCGCTAACAAAGAGTTTAAGTCTATGGCCAAGATTCAAAGGGCGAGTCACCGAGTTACCTTTTGGTTTGACGAGACGGTTAGTAGTGTGAGTGAGTCGTAGGGGAATTACCACTTTTAGAGGAGCTTGCTCCGGCTCGTACATACGAAGCATGAAAGAGTCAAATCACCTTTGGGTAAAGGAGGAAAATGTTCGCAGAGGCAATGCAAAGTTTAGTCATTGGAGGCTTGAGATCACAAAATAAGTCATTGGTTTGAGGATATTAGCTTGAGAAAGCCACCAAATCAAAGAAAATCTCGATGACAAGTGAATTTCTTGTAGTCATGATAGCTCGAGTGAATCGATTGCAAGGATCTCGATATGTGTGAGATCAATCATCATAGGGTGTGGCGTAGGCAAGTGAATGTCAACACCATCTCAACGAGCTATCACCATGCATAGTGATTCTAAACCTCTATTAGCTCGGATGAGCTAGAATTTATTTATGGAGGAACTCAGGGTCACTTGATCGAGTCGGTGCATGGAGCTCGAATACATCTAAAAGGATGAATGCTAACCATGCATGAGTCATTTAGCATTGAGTTCCTAGATGGTGAACCTACACGGAAGATGAGTTGCTTGACGGTGAGCTTGCAGACAGACTCGTGGAGTCGAGCTAGAAGGAACCAATTTCTAGGGAAGTAAAATGAAGGTTCTCGTGAGTTTGATATAATGGCTCAGTCGTAGGTTTGAGTTCATGGCAGTAAGGAGCTAGACCGAGTTATCATGATCGGTTGGTAAGAGATATGTGAAGCGAGCTCCAGGAGGTTGTGAAGAGCTCATGAATGCAGACTTGGCTCAGTCATGATAAGATGGTAGATCAGCTCGGTCATGATAAACTCGACATCATTGAGTTTGGAAAAGAAGTATGAAGTGAGTCGTTGTTTCAAGATGAGCTCCCAGGAGGACGAGCTCGAGACAACTCGGGTGACCAAGTTGGAACAATGTAAACCAATCAATGGAAGAAGATCGATGGAGAGCTTGTTTTGGGTTTGACGTGAAAGAAGTAGGAGGTTGGCCATGGTGCTCAGTTTGACACATGAGTACTTGGTAAACTAGTTAGTGGCTTAGTTCAAGGAGTGAATTCATCATAGGAGCTCGGCTCAACAAATCATAGTGCAATAAGGAACTTGTTCAAGGGAGCTTGGTTGTGTGAATCAACTCACTTGATGAGTCAGCGGGTAATGGGGAGTGGAGGCCGAGAAGCTCGGTGTCAATGTACACACATGCCTGGGAGTCGAGGTGAGTTCAAAGGAGCTCGTTGGAGGATGTGGTTGTGTAAAAGGCTTGGTTTGGATGTGGTGAAGCAAAGGAGGTCGGTGGATGGAACTCGATTTGGAGCTGGCCGCAACATTGGACGGCAAGGTCGATGGAGGAGCTTATCGCCCAACTCAATGAGTTGGATTTGCAAGCCAACCATCGAATCCTCGGTCTTTTTTGATCGGTTCTCATGAACCCCTTTCACCTTCTGCAAACCAACTCTAGTGGGGTCCCACTTGATATATTTTAATTTAATTAATATTTTTAAATATTTTAATAATAATATTTATTATTATTATTAAAATATTTTATTTAAATATTCTTTTAATTAATTGAGAAGATTAGGTCAACAGGCAATTAATGACACATGATGGAACCTTCTCAAGTGGTTCAACCAACTGTAATAAATGAACAATCATGTGCCTTCAATTTAGGAAGGGAATTTATGACTTCTTCTCTCCTCTCTCACAAATTCTTCTATAAATGTAAGTTGGAAGCTCATTCCAAAAAAGTTGGACAAGTTAGACATCTTAGGCAAGTGTGTGTTTTTCAAGAATCCTCTTTCTTCTGCAAGTTGTTTTTGTATGTTGAGGGAACTTTCAAGCCTCCTTTCAAGACTGTAATGACAAACATTACCTCTTCTGGATGTATGATGCATTGTGCATGTTTGAAGTAATGAAAGTGTGTGTTTTATGACTAATCTTGGTCCTTTCATCCTTCTATACTTCTTTGTGCCTTTCTCATGCTTCAGTATGTACATTGCAAGTTCAAGTTTCTATATTGCAGGTTCTTAGAGCTTTGTGCTTATCAAGTGGTGAAGCATTGCATGTAGTTGAGTTGTGGTTCTTGTTAACCCTTCTCAAGTTCATCCTTCTTCACCGGAAGACCGATAACTTGTTTGTCTGATTGAGTTTAACAAAGGGAATGTGTGCTTCCTAGTCTATGATATTTTGTACCCTCTCTAAATTGTAGTAGGTGAATTTGACTTATGGTGCACACACCCTCTTCAAATTAATTCTTCCTAAGTTTGGAAACACCCTTTATTTGGTGCATCACCATCCCTAGTATAGTTTCACCTTTTGCAAATATCTTTCCTAAAACCCATGAAAATGTTACCATAGGACTAGATAACCATTTTATTACACTAGAGTAGTACAAAACTTAGTTTAGGAAGAGGAAGACGACCTTCTCCGAGGTTCAACTCAAGCCCAAGTCCCACGGCTTGAGAGGTGATCCCATGTTTCCAAATCACACCGAATGTCCTATTCACACATTCGGCCATTCGGAGGGTGTAGTGATTTGCGACAACATTAACCAAGATAATTTATAGAACCATCCATTCGAATCATAATAATTGCTAATTTAGATGATGAATATTCTATAACCGAACAATTGACATAGTTGATATAGTTGGATAAAACTAGGTTATAAGCCTGATGGTCATATAATATTGAGAAAACAAGACAAAAGGCTTGACATGATTGAAACATAAAGAGTAAGACCCATGTGATGGGCGCAACATTTTTATTGTATGATTCAAAGTTTCGTGCCACCATGGGAAAATGAGGACACATCGACTAGGTCCTTATGAGATAGTGGAAATTTTTCCCATTGGGGCATGTAAAATGATGGACCTTAACGACATCCTCTACCAGGCTACTTTAATAGAAGTAGGTTAAGACCCTATTTCAGAAAGTAGGGTTGTAAAACAAAAAGGTGTATGCCATTGAATTAGTTACTACTTCATTTAGTAGATTAACACTTCTTTCATGCATGTAATTGATTTATTTTAATTTTTATTAATTAAATCTAAGTATTATAGAGTCACCACTGAAATAAATGATGAATAAATGTTGAAATACAGAAATGACACAAGCAACTAAGATTAAAAAAATGAAACCCTAAGCACAAGAGATATATGAAGAGACTTAGTTGATTTACGCTCGATCTAGAACTGATCTGGACTAAGAAAAGTGATGAACTGACTAGGAAGGATGTTGTTATTTCTCATTGTAACTTCTGAAATGCAGGAATGAGGTGGTCATGGGTGCCGGGATAGGTCAAGGGCACATGGGGCTTCGGAGACCACTTTCAGGCATTGGTGATTGCACATGAGCTCGTGGATCTTATTTCGAGGTGTTATAAGGTCTTCGTTGTTGTTCTTTGTTAATCACCTGATAGTCACACAATGATCACCAAGGGTACCTGTAACCTATAAAAGAAGAGTTCACCTACACAAGCCTATAAGCCACATCAAACCTAAAAAGAAAGATGCAGAATGGGGAGTTGAATTGACCCAGACGCTCACCCCGAGAGTGAACTTATGACCGAGCCCTGGACTACATATCAGACTCCATGTAGTTCTTATGAGTGTGTGTAGAAATTTATGCCCTAGGATGCCCTTGTGTAAGTTACACTTGATAGAGTTATAACTAAAATGTAGAAATGTATAACATGTGTGAATGGAATAAAATTAACTTCCCCTTCCTATGATGTGTATGTAGAGTTGATGCAGTCCATGTCCCTTGAATGGATGCTAGATGGATGCTTTAGAGTGCTTTAGGTGCCTTTTGGATGTAAGCTTAGGTGATGATAGTAATGTTTAATGTTTAGTCCCCTATTTTGAAAGCATAGTTATGTATTTATATGATTCCCTTATTCGAATTTCGTAATTGAAAACTAAAAATTTGACCCATAAGTGAAAAATATGACCAAACAATAAAAGAGACCCAAAATAAGTGAGTAAGGTGAGAAAGGATCAGGCACCCAGAGGGGACAAGGGCACCTAGGCGCTTTCGTCCTGTTGGGTGTTGGTCTCTGAAACCATAAAAGATAAATTAGTAAAATTTTGACTGGGATGTAGGGCGTGTAAGACCAAAGAGAAAATAAGAAACAAAGCAAATATGCCAAATATAGTTGTCAATTACTAGTTTTCTTGCTTAGGAATCATGTAAATGCTAGTATCCTTTTAATACCTAGAAATGTATCCCAAGTGCATGATTTTGTGTCTACAATAATAAGCACAAGAAATTTGTGCAATTTTTTAATGGTGTATTGTTTTGACCAAAAATTTAATATCTCTTATAGTAATACATAGAGGACTCGCACAATTTTTATGTTTGGGAGGATGCACGACAACAAATGGTACAAATTGTCACTACAAAGGCTTTTAGGTGAGTGGGGGTATGCTAAAAATAGGCCTCTGCATTTAAAATAAGAGAAAGGGCCATGAGTATAATATATATATGCTCTTTAACTGGCATGCATAATAGAAAATTGCTTGATGAGGGGATGGTACAAGGAAAAAGTGAAGCGAATGGAGGACTGGGTAGATCTTTGAAAGAAGGATGTTAGCTTTATAAGGAGCTATGGGGAAAGGAAGTGCATAAGGGAGAGTGACACGACCTAGGAACATGAGGTCTCTAACACGTTTGGAGGCATGAAGAAAAAAATATGCGACCATGAAGAAGCCCATAACTCATACTTAATGGTCATTAAGAATCAAGTAGGGAAAAAAAGAGAAAAATACATCTATCAACAACATGGCATTAATAACAATTATGGGAATACTAAAAGCTCATGCATGTGAGGAGTAAATGAAAATAACATGTATTTCTTATGAAAAGTGGTATAAATAGGGGGAAGGGTAATTCATTTTTATTACCTTCAGCAGTAGAAACAAGAGCTCCGTGGAAAACAACAAATAACAATTCAACACTCTAGCTTGAAGAAAATCAACTACCATTAACGAAACTTCAAGATTTTATAGTAATAATCGAAGTGAATAAGAGAGTTAGAAGACCAAGAAAATAAAAAAATTGTTTTTGGCCACCATTAACATAGAGGTTGATAATCCTTATTCAGAATGATGAACTTTGGGGAAATTAACTACCCTAGGGTGCACCAAAGTGGTTTTCAACCTAAAAGGAAAAAGGGAAATAGGGAAGGAGAGACACTAGAAAAAGGAGACAAGTAAGGGTTGACAAGTTTAGATTTTATGCATATATCAATTTCAACATCTCAAAGCATCTCAGAGGCCACATTGATCAAAGAAGAGAAGAGTGACGAGGAAGAAGTGGTTATTATAAAGGAAATACCAACATAAGAGGCAGGAATAAGTTCTTCTCGCGCCAAAGAAATGAAAGAAGACTATGGGAATTTTTAAGAAGACCAAAAAGGACCAAAGTTCCATCACAATAACTATAAATGTGGAAATGCAATGCCAGAGGAATCCAAAAAATTGGGCAAATGGGATAATCATGTAACCTCGATGAAGATATCAAAATGTAATCATCTTATGCATGGTATGGATGAAACATTAGAGAAGGAAATGGTGCCCCAATAGGCCAGTAAAGGCGGTGTGAGGAATCATGTTTATGATAATGGTGTAAGGAAGACACCGGAGAAAACATGAGTACTTCAACTACTTAGCTTACCCTTTTCAATGAACCTCGCAGAGTTATTCCAATGCCTTATCTTGTGTATAAGAGGGGTTTTTCTATTTTGTGGGTAGGCACATGAGAATCTCCCATTAACTAATTAGTAGGGTAATGGGGATAATAACCATGTTGAAGATTTAGTGCAAGCCCTTAGAGACGATGAAGAGGTGGACGAAATTGGTGATATTCTCAAGTACAAGTGAAGGAACAAGTCTGGTTCCATTGACGAACTAAAGAACCCCGACATAAGAGTTCGATGTGAGTAATTACTTCAAAGTTAGCAGGATCGAGAAAAGTGGAATGAAGTGAATAAGATATTCCTATGCATCGTACATAAGGTAACATAAGGAACAAAGTACAATATATCCCAATTCATCATGCAAAGCATAATTGAAGACACAACATTGGCGTAAGAGAAATAAGGAATCAAATTTCACTGGGCCATGAGATTGTTTTTTCATAGTCTTTAAGAAAATTGGTGTGTCGAGGGGCATAGGGAGTCGACAAGGATATACCTAGTAGAAGATTTGTCTTTGTTTGTCATGTACAAATAATTCATGGTGCCCACAATGCTCAATAATACATGCAAGGCATAATTCACAAATTGGTTAAAACACTTGCATAATGCATTTGAGTAAGATTGGAGAATCTCATGCCAATTACTAAAGGAGTTGGTGGAGAGGTAGATTTTATTATCTTAATAAACTATTCAATGGCCGTGTTCAAAAGGGTTGATGATACTTAGTCATCGTGCGCCAAATTACCATATGACTTCACAATTGACTACTTTTTTGATTTTTCCACTGGATCTCAAGGAGACCAAGAGGCTCAAGATTGATGGGAAAAGAGTTCATAAAGACATCCATACATTTTGCAAAACTTATAAACTCCCTAATCAAGATGCTTATGAAGAGAGGCAGGTGAGAAAAGTTGTCAACTCACTAGGTGGGAAACTATTGTGATGAAGAATGACACACAAAAACTTTTCTTCTATTTAGGTCTAAAGAAAAAGACACCCAATGTAGATGTGTAAGATGATGAACCAGATGAAGATATTGTTATGCCAAAATGTGCATGACATGGTGCACGGGAGAAATTAGAGTGTATTAAAAGGGTACACGAGGAAAAAGAGTGCACACACACAAACATGCCAACCTAAGAAGAAGAGGAGGTTGAACACAAGGCACGGGCATATCTCGGTGCCACAGGTAGAAAAGGAATAAAATATAACGCAACCTCGTGGTGCAAGAGCTATAAAAGATGCTATCTAATCAATGACGTCAATGTAGGAATAGGAAGGGCTCAATATTGAAGGACTGGTACAAAAATATCTAGTCTAGGCTAGCAAAGTGAAGGTGGGCCAAGTGAACATACGAAGCATCCAAACACCGACGTACAAAAAACATCTACTCATAAGTCACCCCAAAGGTGATTGAGGTGAAGAAAATATTGAGGGGGCGAACAATGCATAAGCACAAGGAGAATTCACGAGGAAAGAGGTGGCCACAAAAGTCAAGTAGAGGTAGAAAACCCCACTCAAGTATAAGAAAGAGGCCAATATAGGAATTGGAGGTTGAAATAGATGACGAAAGAAGTTGACCCCAACTCTACCCAACCCCAAAAAAAAAAGGTCAATTTGTGAAAAATATCAAAAGGGTAAGAATATTAAGGAATTATTCCAATGGAATTACCTTAAAAACACCATGGCCACATAGCATTCGAAAAAGGCCTTGTCATTTTCTTTGGATGCCCGTGTACAGAGGAGCCATTCATTGAGCTATCGAGTGACAACATCCAAACCATTCCAAGAAAGGAAGGGGATCAAGTCCTCCTTGCCACAACCTACAAAATTTTCGAAACTCAAGTCGGGACACATTGCTAAAAATTGTCAGGGAAGTATTCTAGCAAAACTTACAAAACAACAATGATTCCAGAATATACAAGGCCTATTGCAAAAGATGGAGGAAAAACTTAGATAAATAAAGTGTACATTGCATAAGCTCCAATATGAAAATAAAATCCCAAGGGAGAAATATGAGTGCGTGGATTCTAAGGTCAAAATATTGGGGGAGTGAATACTAAGCAATGAACCCAAAAATATGGAAGACAACCCACTCATTGCAGAAGACAACATTGATGGGTTATAATAACTCATGAATTTTTTATTCAAAAATATTGAAAAAGAAAAGGAAAGAAACAAATGAGAAAAGTTTTATGGTGAAAATTTAAGATTCGTTTGCAAGAAAAAGGTAGAAGCATGCGAGAACATTGGAGGCGGTTAGAGGCCAAGGCTGAGAAGGTTGAAAAGTTTCTTAAGGGGCTCTATAATCAATCAAGATTAATCAATGCATGAATAAAAGGATTGTCTCGAAAAACTAGCGACATTTGAAGATCAACTAGAAGACGACTCTCTAAAAAAAGATAACAAGAACAAACTAATGGAATAATGTGAAGTAATTAACGAAGAAGTCACGTAAAGAAAAGAGAGGATAAACCAATGGTGACAGGGGCTAAGAAGGCTCACTAATACGGTTGAGACAGAGCTAGGGACCACATGCTAGGAATTAAGAAAACAAGTTGATAATATGCGCACAACGACGAACATAGGAATAAAAGGTGCTTTAGTTTTTAGCCAACTAATCAAAACTTGTTTTATGTGCATGTTTTTTCTTCACGATTTTTTAATTGATCTTGGAAATCAAAAGTATGAACTTGCTTCTTTTGTCTTGGCCTCTACATACCTCAAGAAAATATTCTAATCCTTTCTTGTAGGATCCACTCTCACGACAATTGATAAAACACTTAAAAACTACTAACTGCAGGTTGCCTTTGCTCGTGATCTTCAAACTAGTAATTCTTGTGTGCAGGAAATTATTGATAAATAAGATAAAATGAACCTTATTACACATTGTATTTACAAGTTCGGATAAGGTTTATAATAGTTAATAATTTTTATTATCTAATGATTCGATTGGGGATTACAAGTAACCTTCACATACATGATAATTTACTTTAACAACAAAGAAATAGTCTTAGGAGTATCCATTTTGACACAATCAAGATGTTAAGAGATGAAATTTGTTGAGAAGAAAAAATTCCTAAGTATTAAGAGTGTGCGTAACATTGGGGCATGCGAGGGAGGCATGGAGGTGCATGTAGGCAAGGTGGAAACATCACGCATGAGGTTTGCATCTAAGAAGACAATTAAGGACTTAGCCGATTTTGTTTATCACAAGCTAAAAATAGAAAATCATTATGGAGTTTCGATAAAGAAAAGAGATAAAACATGATGAATTGACAACCAAGTAATGACTATTTTGGAGAATGAACATGCATATCAAGCACACACATGGAGGTTATTAATAGGATTAAAGTAGATTTATTTATAGGATAATATTTTATTAGTTGTTGTGAAAAAACATGCATGTAGTCTATTTTTTAGCACGCCTATTATTATTTAGGGTGTATGTAAGTGAAAAGCGTTGATTCCCTAAAAAAATGAGAAACGATCACTTTTCTCGATTCCAAAATCGCTTAGAAATCACAAGGAAAGATCATACACGTGATTGCATAGTGATTAGTCTTACCAAAAACAAAAAATGACGAAGGATACATAAGGAAAATATGTTCCAGAGTGTTAGTCTATGTTGCAAAGCAAGTAAATGGGTGCAAAATGGCTAAAAAGACGAGAAAAATTGACCTGAAATGTCCAATAACCCTATATGAGAAAATATGATGAGTATCCTGGTGAACGAAAATGATGAGAAGTTAAGAAGAAGGAGCCAAGAGAGTACATGTGAATAAAAGTCTTAAAAAGTGAAAAGAAATGAGCTGAAAATGCCTAGGTACCTCAGACAAACATTTGTCACAATTAGTACCCTTTGATTAAACTAAAATGTAATATAATAGCCTAATCTAATGCAAATTTGCGTAAATAAATGAATAATAAAATACTGAAATAATACCCAAGAAACTAAGTAATGAAAATATGAAACCCTAATGTACAAAGAGGGTTAGAAGAGCCTTAGCTGATTTGTAGAGGTTTTGACGGGTCGTCGTAAGGAGACCGATGAACATAAATGGAGGACTATCACACAGAAGCCCTAAAACTTGCAGATCTAGTAGATTTGACTGGACTGGGGTGCCTGGAGAAGGATAGGGGTGCCCATGGGTGCCTTGGTCTACATTCAGCGCCCGGTCTACGTGGATGCTCGGAAAACCTCCTCTGAGGTGTCACAAGAGGTTCACACTTGTTCACCTTTTGTCATGTTTATGTCATTAAATTCTGTTGAATGTCTCTGTAAATCTGGAATGAATGAATCACCTGCAAAACCCTAAACAAAACATCAAACCCTAAAAAAGAAAGATGCAAATGAAGGGGTCAGACTGTCCTCAACTACCAAAATTATGGACTTATCACTAAGCGCTACACTACATCTTAGACCCAATGTAGTTCTCTATGTGTGTGTGGAATTGTGCCCTAGGTTGCCCTTGTGTCAGTCATACTTTGTGAGTAGAGAGTAAGTAACTAGATGTATAATGTAAATAATGTGTTCATGGAAACAATAAACTCCTCCTATGAAGTGTGATGTAGATGAACCAACCTTTATGCTTTGTGATGGAGCTAGATGGATGTAAATGGAGCTATATATGCATTTAATGGATGTTACCTTAAGTGGAGATAGTAGATGCTTAGTGCTTGGTTCCTTATTATGATCACAATAAATTTATATTATATGATTCCTTCATTTGAATTTCGTAATTAACCCTGAAAAGGCCGATTACCAAAACGATAAGAAGCTCAAATGACTAGAAAGGACCCAAAAAGTGTGGCCAAAGTACAAAGAGGACAAGGGCGCCCAAGAGAGGATGGGGGCACCTAACGCTGGTGTCCTAGTTGGGCGCTAGTGTCCAGAATGACAAATTCCAAAAGGTGAGAAGATAGACTAAGCAAGCAAGAGTATACGATTGAAAGCGAAGCATAAAGAAAAGAAAAGTGGCCAAAGACATGGGTTAATTAGTACTTTTCTTACTTAGGAATCATGCAAATAGTAGTATGTGATCGAGACTAGATAATTACCCAAAGTGCGTGATTTTGTGTCTACACCCTTGGCTAAAAAAGATGAGAGAAAAAGAAAGTAAAAAAGGCTCAAATTTGGAGCCAAAGGACCTAATGAAATTAAACACACGAAATAATTACAATTAACAAAATGACAAGCAAAAAGGGGCGAAGTAAGGTAAAGGACCTAAATTAATTAATACAAACTAATTAATGAATGAAAATAAATAATTAAATTAATTAATAAAGAAAAACTAAGGAATGTTAAATTAATGAAAAGATTATCTAAACAAGAATAATAATAAGAGACTAAAGTGTTAACCTAAGCTAATACTTAAAAGAAATAAAAATAAAACCCGAAGTTTAAAACGATAAACAAAAATAAACCCTAAGTTAAAACTTAACAAAACCCAAAGTGAAAAGGAAGATATAAACCTAAAGTTTGAAACATAGGTGAATACCTAAAGTTTTAAACTTAGAAATAAAAAGCTATAAAGGAAATATGAACCAAAAACCTAAAGTTTGATTGGGATTGTTTTGTTTTGGTGGGTAAGGTTTATATGGAGTAGTGACATGACAACCTCCTATGGAAGGTGCATTGACTCGCGAGTGGTGTTTGGTCAGTGAGGGGATGGTGAGTTGCGGACTCATGAAGGGAGGGGAGGGTTTGTAGGCAAGGGCGATCCAAAGGCTTTTAGTCAGAGTTTGACACTAGGGTAACTCGTGTCGGTGAGTCCGAGTCAAGGGGATAGGGGATCGGGGTCTACATGGAGTATGTGGGAGTCGAGATCCACGCAGGGGGAGTTATAGTGGATAGATTGAGGTGGGTGTGGATCCGGGGAGCTCGGAGGGGTGTGCCAGGTGTCGGGGCTCACAGGGGTGTGCATTGGGGTTGGAGTCGGGTGGTTGAGTGGGTCGCAGGGAGTCCGAGTCGAGTGGGGAGTTGGGGAAGGATCCAAGAGTGAGGAGTGGGGTCCGAGGGCTCATGTGGGTAAATGGGGGAACGGGGTTAGAGTTAGGATAGGGGCAAGGGAAGGGTCAACTTGACCGAGCCGCCAAACTCTTTGGGAGAAGGGAAAACCTTATATTAGGGCCTAATTTTTTTACTTAGGTTTTTTTAGATCTGATTTAATTTTTCTAACTTCTATTTTTTTAAAATAAAAATATTTATTTATTTATTCCAAAAAATATAAAATCTAATCAAATATCTAATTTTTTGTTTGTTTGTGTGTGTAGGTATTACAACAACGAGCAATTGCAAGAAAATAGAACCTACAAATAAGAGACAACTACACAATAAAACCTGCAAACAAAAGACAACTGCAAACAAATTTTTGCACTTAGATAAACCAACAAATTTGTGTTTTTGATCTAGAAAATTACTATTGCTTGGAAAACTAATCTTTCTACCAAATGTTCCCACGAACCTACACAACAACACAACAATGCACACAACAACACAAAAACACACCAATAATGAAATTAGACAATAAAAAATGAAACAAAAATGGAAGAAGAGGGTTGCGACTCCCATCGGGCATGCCAAAATGTGAGCTATGAAAAACTAATCGAAATGAAAGATACACAAATACAAAAACCTTCCCGTAGCCATTTAAATAAAACATCAAGTAGGTTGTGTGAAGATTAGGAGCTTGTGTAACCTTTTGGAATTATGGGTGTGGATGTTATTGAATGGTCTCCAAATTTGGGATGTAGATTTCTACGAGCATTGGAAAGATTCAATACGCAAATTGATAGAGTTTACTTACAAACAATACATGAGGGTTTGTGATAGGATGATCGTGCACTTTATAGAGGTAGAAGTATTTGGAAGTTGGTTGATCATAGTTGAATGAAAATGCTAAAAATAACATTTGAGGAGGTTGCAACAGTTGAGGGAGTTTAAATGCCATTTACAGTAGTAATGGGAAATTGTTAGCATAAGTTGCTTCGGAAAGGTGGGTCAGACGTGCAATTTAAGTGCACACACCTTTCTAGGATTCTAGAAGTGTAGTTGAGTAGGGTGAGGATGTGGAGTCCAAGTGGAGTCCATGTGGGGTCCAAAGTGGTTGTTGTAATGTGCACACTTAATTAATTAATCATTTAATTAATAAATGATAATTAAATTAGCTAAAGGGGTATTAGGGATTAATTTAATTAATCCAAAGGGTGTAATGTGTATGATGTAATCAATTAATAAAAAATGAGTGAATAATGGGATATCTTGGGATAACATTGGGAACAAGTGTGTAAGTTAGGGTGTCTACAAGACTTACAATTTTAAGTCGAGGCTATTATTAGCTCTTGGAAGACTAGTGAAGGGAAAGTCCCCACTAGTATAAATAACCACGAGGAAACCATTGTATAGAGATATAAAGAGATAGATATACATAAAGGTAGGGAGTGTGAGAGTTAGAAGACATGACCTTGTATCTTTTGAGCTTATTATTGATATGGTTGAGTCTAAGGGACACTAAAATACTGTGAATGTAATTGGGCTATTATTGATTAATATATGACAATTATTTGGATTGGTCAATAAGAAACTTTGTTATTCATTCATGCTTAATATTAGTACTTTTGACTAGTTACTCACTAACATGTTTGTTTCAACCTTGTTAACGGTGATGGAACTTGGAGACCTTCCACACTTCGAGTGAGCGCGCCTAGACCACACTACGACGTGATAGGCTACTGCGAAGGGTTAGTGTAAAATTTCATGCATAGGTCATCATATTATCATGCGTATGAGTATATAGGAGGAGTACACTAGACACTTAACAATTTTTATTTATCCATCAAATGTAAAATCTTATGGATAAGGTATACAAAATCTTGCTCACAAGTGTACGTGAGAACCACATTACACAAAATACCTAACACAACTAAAAATTATTAAATTATTTTCACTTTATTATAACCAAGGAAGAATTCTCCATTAATAGGAAGTAAAAAAATAGTAAGAATAACCCTCTAGTGTTTCATGCAATGTGAGCCAAGATAAAGGGAAATAAAACCATTTATAGATGTTGGAATAAATGGCCAAGCCCAAAAGAGAACTTGCCTAAACATGAAGCCAAAACCTCATTTCCCTTTCGTTAACATAAAGCAAAACACCAAATGAATAATTTCTTACAACAAATAATTATAAATTTTTAGGCAATTATAATTTTGTTGTTACCAAATTCAATGATTTTAGTAACAATGAAAGGTTTTTAGGTTATTGATGAGAAATCGAGAGGGTATGACAACCATGGATGCAGAGATGTAAATAAATTTGGGTAAATATTTAATTTTTGACTCTTTAAATTTAGAGTTCATGCAATTTTAGTCATATGACTTCAATGAAATTTGTATCTCATTTGGTGAAAATATAGTTGAATATATTATGAACATAGTCCATTTGAAATCAACACAAAAGTTTGTTTAAAGATCTTATGAATAAATTGGTGTCATAAGGATTCTTACAACACAAATTAAATAAGGATTACATAGTAAGTTATAATTTGGTATTTTTCGTCATGTGAAATTACTAGCCCAAAAATGCAAAATTTGATCCATGAAAACCAAGCCACAAAGTAAAAACATGCTTCAAAATATACCCGAATCCATCTCCCCATCAATATGTCTTCTATGTCATGATCATATTGACCTTGTAGGTTCTCCTAATGTACTGAATAAGCATGTACAAGTTTTCAAAATTATGTGATAATGTCAATTCTTCCATTCAGCAAAGTACAACAAAAGACTAGTTCTCTAAGAAAAGCAAGAAAGGCCAATTTTGGCCTTTTCAAGTCATATGTGCACCTTATGGGAGGGTTCTAAAAGTTCATAAACACCCAAAGGTGGTATTAGAGGGCCTTAAGTGTGTTAGAAGTAGTTTAGGAAGATTTAGGAAAGATTTGGTGACTCAGGAGCACTCTGTGTAAAAGCGGGGTTTTCTGGTGTAAGGAATGAACAGTCAAAATGGTGAATCTTGACTTTTCGGATGATTCCAGGAGCTCCATAAGGAGTTAAGAGGAAAAAATCAAGCACCAAAAATCTTGGATAATTCTTTACATGGTGGGAGCATTCATTTTTATCGACATGTGAAGGTTCATGAAACATTCCAAACAATACAATGATCTCTCTCTGTCCTTGACAAAAGGGGCCTAATTTTTGAGTTACAAGCATAATCATCTCTTGAAACTAGTTCCATTGAACTTAAAATATGTTTTAAAGTCAAAATAATATAACATTTGACCTTCAAACGTCATCTTAAATCTCCAGGACAAGTAGTATGGGAGTGACCGCAAAAGAGTATAGATGAGTCGATTGACGGAAGCAAAGTAAGCAAGCATATGCAAATACGAGATGAGTCATCCATACAAAATCACTAGTTGGCATATGCCTACACATAAATATTCCCATCTGGATATGAAATCGAGCATCTACAACCGAGGTGTCTCGATTATGCAACCGATTGTATGGACTATGTAACTAGGTGTCCAGATTATGCAATCGACATCTCGAAGGTGCAATGGGGTGTCTAAAAGGTGTAGTCGGTATATCGGATTACGGGGCATGCACCTACATTTTGTAGTAGGGTGTATCATAGGACTAATACGTATCCATTATTATTTACAAAATGTAGAAGCATGCTTAAAGAAAAAATACTTTTTCACTATGTATGATCCATTCCTTCCATTGACAAAATACATTATTGTTAATCAAGATATTGTTGTAGTTGGATCACCTAAGGGTTCTCCATTGGTTGACATATTCCATTTATTATCATTGACATTACCTACATCATTGTTATCATCCTCATATGTTAA
This sequence comes from Taxus wallichiana var. yunnanensis, assembly GCA_018340775.1. NCBI lineage: Eukaryota > Viridiplantae > Streptophyta > Pinopsida > Cupressales > Taxaceae > Taxus > Taxus wallichiana. The sequence goes on from CM031242.1 coordinate 935,290,213, forward strand.
AAACATATTATGCAATATACAACACACAAAATGGTTTTTGGAAGCATTTGTAAATTGCTTCGATAAATATTGGAATTAATTTTTTTCGATATGTTCTTTAACCTTTTAAATGCACTTTCAATAACTATTCTTCTTGAGGATAACTTAAAGTTAAATTCTCTTTGACTATTTGTTGAAGCTCTAGAAAAAGGAGTAATTTACCCTGACAAAAATGGATAATTTCCATCACCAATAATATGTTCTCTCTTTGTAGACACAAAATCATGCACTTACTGCTATTTACTATACCACCAATTATGTTATTTTATATATGGATATTGAGTAAGAAAAGTATTCACTGATGGCTCACTTCCTAGTTCATCCACTTGTGTTGTTTGTTTTTATGGTTTTTATCTTTCACACTTGTCACTCATACACCCCTGTTCTTGTCCGGTCACGGGATCCCTATCCCTCAATCTTCACACTTGTCATTAATTGTCTCTGGACACTAGTACCTAGGATCTGGACACTAGCACCCATGCGCTCCTATCCATCTTGGGCATCGTGCCCTCTTTATTTTTGATCTTATTTTTGACATTTGAGGTCAGTCTTTTTAGTTTTCCCACTCATATCCCGAGGTACTAGTTGACATGTCGAGTCATTAGTGTTGAAATTCAAGCAAGAGATCCCTATATAAACACAACATACATACCATTATAATGGTGGGTAATTTCTATCAAGGGTTATCTATCTACATATCAAAGGGACTACATCTTGGGCTTATTACTCTACATACACATTACATAGGAAGGGGAAGTTCATTCTATTCCATCCACACATTTTCATTCTATCTAGCTACGCCCGCTATCTTGGCGTCATTGGTGTGAGGGCAACCTAGGAGCACTATTGCACACACAAGCACATATAACTATATTGGGTTTGAGATGTAGTGTAATGATCAGTCGTAAGTTCACTCGTTTAATAGTTAAGGACAAATCGATCCCTCATTCGACATCTTTATTTTTGGGATTTGATGTATTTTTAGGAGTTTGCGGGAAGTTTTTATATTTTAGACTCACATGTACTCCAACGATCCAAATGCGACATATAGGAGACCAAAGGTGAACACGTGCAAAACCCTAGCAATAATGTTAGAACCAAGTTTAGACCTTTTTGGCATACTCCAGTGCCCCCACGAAGGTCTACAACGCTTGCAGCGCCCTCACCCTTACCTGTGCACCAAGAACCGGGCATTTCTAAGCACTTTGCATTTTTCTCGAGTGGTATTGCGATAGTCCGTGTTTCTATTCCATCACCTTTCCCAACCTAGATACACTTAGGGATAAGCGAAATCAAGGCAAGTGACCTATTTCTTCCATTTGCTTTCATAATTAAATCAAATAAATTACCTAGCATTTGTATTTCATTGTATATCGTTAGTAATAATCATTGCTTTGAGTTTAATAAAATAATTTAAATTTTATTAAATCACTCTTGTTTGTTCAGCCAAAGTGGAAATGGAAAGACCATTTAGCTCTCCCCACCTTTACACAATATGTAAAAAGAATAATTTTGTAAAAGTCTAGTATCATTAAGCAGAGCCATGTTACTAGTGAAAACATCCATGAAATGTATGTTACTATCAATAATGGCTTCATAATGACATATTGTAGTTATAATCTCTGTAGTACCAATTAGATGAACACTCATTAGATGGAAGTTCAAATTGAATGTGAGTTGCATCTATAAAACTACAACAATTTGGAAAGATTTGTTTTTTCCTTTAAATTTTTTCACATACTCGATCATTAAATCATTACTTAGCCATTGTATATAACTTCTTAAATGATTGTGCACATAATTAATGAACTTATTTATAATTCTTACCACTATTGAATTTCCACAACCAAAAAGCTCACTAATGGTAATCATTGCCACTCTAGATGATAATTGCAAAACTACGATAGCCACTTTTTCTCAACTAAAAAAACCCTACCCTTTATAGATCTTGATAATGATAATGGTATATCACCTTGACTAAGGTATTCATTCAACAATTCACAAATACATACAAATAATGAATAGGACAACCTAAAAATGTTATGAAATCATTCATCATCACTTTTCACTTTAAACATATAGTGGTTCCATTAATGCAATGAACGAGGCTTAATATATTATTCATTATAAATCCTCTCTTCACATTCAAAACTAGATAAATTTATTTTAAGGATTGTATTTTCTTGCTTTGAAGTGATTGCGTAGATCTATACTTCCATTTCAACATTTGAAGACTTTGTGCTTGCAGATGAACATATCTTCTATTTCTTTAATACATGTTGCATATTTTTTGAACCTTGAATATCATACCAAATTTGCAATGCCAATTGGACAATGATAGATGTACATGCCATGTGGGTTTTTATTATTTATTTTGAATTAGAATTTATTTGATGACAAGATATATTGTTGAAGTTCAAAATGTAAAAAACCTCCCTACAAAAATGAGAAATCCACAATCCAATTCCATTCAATATCATTGAGAATATTGCACTTTGATTGCAAAATATAACATCAAAATTCTCACATTCAACACATAATAATATGGTTTTACCAAATTCAACAAAGATAACAAGAAATTCAAAGCATTTAAATTTTAACTTATATAATAAATTGTAAGTTGAAATTTATAATAACATCCACAACATGAACAACTATTTAAAAATAACAATGCGTAGGCAATAAATCATGTAATTATTGTGTACATATAGTCTCTAAATATTTTTTTATATGCATGATTCCTAAGCAAGAGAATTGGTCGTTAATAATACTTGTTTTGCTTTGATATTGCTTTTATCCTTCTTATCTTTGTTACTTGTCTTTTCTAGATTTACACCTTATAGTTTTACACACTTTCCAAAATATTTTCCAGCTCTAATTCCACTATTTTATCTTTCGGCACCTATACATAACCACCCATTAGGGACAGGAGTGCACAGGCACCGCTTATCCCCTCCGGGTGCTTATGTCCTCCCATTTTTCTAAATTTTCATATGTTACATCTTTCAAGTTTTTTTACTACCCCGAGTTGGCCTTTTACTTATTAATGGTGAAACTTGAGCGAAGGAATCATATATATACATGTATTATTTAACCTCATTAGGGGAAAGCATTCAAGAGGTACATACTATTACAAGGAGCTAATATTTTCTATCTACTATATCAAGGATTGCATACTTCACTACATATGAGGTCTATTCTAAATTCCATACCACACATTTTGCATTAGGAAAAATTAGTTGTAGCCCACTATTCTTTGTGTGACTAACACTAGGGCATCCTAGCTCAAGGGACACTATTCTAATCTCACACACACATACACACACTAGAAATACATTGAGTCTGAAATTTAGTGTAGTGCTTGGTGACAATCACATTGGGGTGACCAGTCGAGGTCAGTCCAACTCAAGCATATACATATTTTTATTCATCTAATGTGCACTTGAGTATTATGCAGGTAGCTAGGGTTTATTTTGTAGGTACAAGTGCACTAGAGAAAAGTGCAACAAACCTAATACAATCTATAATGAACAAGAAGTGACACAAAACGAAATAGGGCCAAAGCTCTTTTACGAACACAATGTCCCGAGCACATGCTAGTGCCGGGTGGCCTTGTCTATTCCAAGTACTCATATCCCTAATAACATCACATTCCATAATCAGAAATAAAGCTTACGTAGTCTAGAATCTACCTTTCCATCATGTTTTCCAGTCCAAAATCAGTCAATACCTACAATTACAAGTTGATTTGTCTTTATCTCCTATATTTCACTCTTGCTTATACTTCTTTAGCTAGATCTTGCTTGAATATTTTTATATCTATCGACCAAGTAGTGTCCTTACATAGATTTAAATTTCATTAAATCATTTGGTGAACCCAATCTCTTATATGCCCATTGTGAATCTATTATCTTATTCCCATTACCCGTAGTGGCTGCTTTGGACCCCCAACCTATACAAAGCTTACCTCACATGCTTTTCATTGTTATTCTACCATGGCTAACTCCATCAATGAAAACATTCTTAGTAATTCCAAGCAGATCCCTCTCCATGACATAGAAGCATTTGAAAGTGAACATTCCTATGATGAAGATACCAATGTTGATCAAGCCCAATTGGATGCCCTTACCAATTTACGCTTTAATGCATGATGATCGAACCATGTTTCACATATCGTATATTCTCTATTAGCTGCTCAATGTGCCCATGATAATGCTACCCATAATAGTATGATTCATACCTTGGCACTCTCTACCACCACTACTTCTTCTATCCCACTTTCTTCCTCTCCTTCTAATATTGGAGTCTCCACCATTCACATGTATATTCCTACCCCTTTCTACTCATTATTCTTCTCCTCTTATTTCACACATCTAGCCTAATTCCTCTTCAGGAACCCATGCTTTAGAGTCTCTTTATCATGATTTGTAAGCACAAATTCATTAGTTGTAACAAGCTACTTCTTCTTCCTCTCCATCCCTTGATTCTTCTGTGAGCCTTAGTGGTGTTGTATGGTTGTATCAAGTAATTGAAAGCAAAAAATAATTTTATCTGGTTTATTTGGTCTTGTGTTTTGGGTCCCATGTGTGGGCGCTATACTTCCCATCTTCTTTATAGTCCTCTTGCACCCGAAGTGTTTTCTTATCCACTCCTACCAATTTTGTTTCACCAAAGTTTCCTCTATTCAATGGCCATGGAGACCCTCAAGAGCACCTTAGATCCTTTCATGTTGCTTGCTTGGACTATGCATGTGATGACACCCTCTTGACCAAGTTATTCCTAGGAGCTTATATGATTATGCTTTGCGATGGTTCTATGACTTTCCCTTGCATTCTGTTAAATCATTTACTACTCTTGTTGATTTGTTTTTAGCTCATTTTTCTATGAATATTGGAATGAAAATATCTTATGCACAAATGGATAAAATTAAACAAGGATATAATGAACATCTTAGTGATTATGTATTGCATTACAAGAATAATCTTTCTAAAATGAACAATGTATTAGCTGAATCTAAATTACAAGATCTATTTATTCAAAGTATTTTGCCTCCTTTGCAAGAATGTGTGCTTTTTGATTCCTATCATTCCTTTGACCATCTATGTCATACCTTGAAGACTTGTGAGACTAAGCTACTTTCTTTGGGTAAACTCAAATATGGTTCTAATAATTCCGATCATTCATCTTCTAAATTTTCAAGCAAGGTTCCCTTTAAACCCAAGTCTAATGATGTTAAGCCTACTATTAATGTTGTTTCTCAACCTCCTAAGCTTAAACTCCAAGCCCCTTGGCATACATTTACTCGATTTCCTTATCCTCCTTGTATGCTATTACCCCAACTCATTAAAAGCAATCTAATTTCTCTTCCACCCCCTCTTGAGTATGATCCTAATAGGCCCCACCAAAATATTTTTGATGAAAATGTACATTTGATTACCATAGATGTAATGACCATTCTACTGATAAGTGTTTCAAGCTTCGCCATTTGATTTAAGATCTCATTGACAATAACAATATCCAATTACTTGAATCCACTACTTCCATTTCCAAATCTACCAATGACAATGGAAAGTTAAAAATATTCAATGACCCATTACCTAAGCATGAAAAGTCATCCCCTGAGTCATCTTCCAATCATACCTACCACACAATGCCTCCTCCTACTTCTTCAGATCATCCCCTTGGATTCCTTATTAGTGCTATTGATCTCCCATCACCTATTATCACTTTCACTGATGCTAATTTTCATGCCTCATTCTCCTCCTATAGATTATATATATCAATAATTCTATTGGGCCCCATGTTGTCAACAATGTTATGATACATCCTATATCTAAGCACAATGCATGCTTATTATCTTTCTTACAGTCAATTGGCTTCCCTTTATCTCATATGACACACATGTTGCCCACTTCTCATGTCCGTATTATTCTACCTATTATTGTTGGGGTTCTTACTATTTTTATGTCATTTACTATTGGATATACTGCTATGCATTGTGACATGCTCTTAGGACTCCCTTGGCTCTAGGATACCAAATTTGTGCCTTCTATTGTTCACTTATGCCTTAAGTTCATCCATAAACGTCGTATTATTACTATTCGAGGCATTCTACCATAGACACCTTTTTCCTTGGCTCCTATGGCCATCCCATATTCAATTGTTCATACTCCTAGTGCATGTTCTCCTATTAATGATGGCTCTTTAGCCTTGACACCACATATGGTATCTGGAGCCCTTGCTCCTCCTATAACACTATTTGCACATCCATATCAGTTTCCTTCACACATGGATCCTACTCATAGGCCTCGATGCATTTGTAGATCACATAACACAACTCATAGGGTCAGATCTTCATATAAGTAATATGATTCAAATGATCCATCTAGACATATTTCACACTCTCTTTCTCCACATGCTCGGTCTAGACCTATTCCATATACTTGGTCTCATGCATAATCCCATGATCATCACGTCCGAGATCATGTTCACACATGTGGATCTCTTACATCGGTGATTGTGGGCCCTTTCCTAGTACTCTCATTGCATAGATAATTTTGGCATTCACACTTGGGGGCATCCTAATTCCCCCACACCACCCATGACACACTCTTGTTCCTAGTTCATACTTGACTATTGAGGGCATCCTTACTTACATGAACCTCACTTTGCACACACACACATTGGGGACATCCTTATTCCTCCCTTATAAATGTTTTCTTTCACATATTTGCAATTAAAAATATAAAAACATGTTTTCTTATATCTTGATTGGATGTACTCTTGCTTCCTTATACTATTATATGTTGTACCTTTGCTTATCATGTTACTACAGTTCATAATATGCTTTATCATTTTTCATACACACATGTGCATTCACATGGTATCTTGAGGTGAATATAAGTCACTTACTGAGTTTTTTTCATGATGTATGATGCTTGACATTGTCCATTACGGTTCCATTGAGGCTCCTAGGGGCATTTACCTTTTCCTTAAGTACTATTGGGTGCTATCATTAAAATATTTCACATTATCATTTCTATATTTAGATATTACATTGTGGCATACAATTTATCTTTTCTAACATGCTAATGGGTACTTCATGTATAACATTTTCCTTATAGGACTCTTTCCAATCATTGATGTCGATTTTCTTGTAGCTTATTTACTATTGTTTTACGGGTTATGGTATATGTTTGATTATTTCCTTATTTACACAGGCCTTGGCGACTTCAATTATCTTGTGAAATCCCGAGTGGTGTCCCATATATGCAATTGTAAGAACCATATTATGATAATCCAAATTAAGGGAATTTTTAAAAAACATACCCTTAATGTACAATTAATGCTATTAATGATTAACATTATTATTTAGCTTATTGCTAAATAATCCAACATTATTAAAATATTCATAATCCATTTGATAACATATGATAACCATGTACATACTGTAAGGGTATATCCAGATCTCCATGATCTCCCTTAAGTCACTCTAATGAGTGTGTATACTATGTATACTTGGTTAAACCTTTTATAGGTTATGAGAACTATATGCATCTCCTAAGTGCCTCGCCTATAAGACATTTATGTAACTTCCATCGGCATCCAACACTAATAAATTAGGGATTGGTGAACATATAATGTAGTCAGCTATTACATTACTTTGGCCAAAGTTTCAAGCATTGCTTTGCAAGCTTAGTTCTGAGACTACACACAAGTCTACTGAAACTCATCTTCTATCACCACACAACCATCTCAATACAATTATCTGGATTCATTTTTATAGAGAGAGAGAGAGAGAGAGAGAGAGAGAGAGAGAGAGAGAGAGAGAGAGAGAGAGAGAGAGAGAGAGAGAGAGAGAGAGAGAGAGAGAGAGAGAGAGAGAGAGAGAGAGAGAGAGAGAGAGAGAGAGAGAGAGAGAGAGAGAGAGAGAGAGAGAGAGAGAGAGAGAGAGAGAGAGAGAGAGAGAGAGAGAGAGAGAGAGAGAGAGAGAGAGAGAGAGAGAGAGAGAGAGAGAGAGAGAGAGAGAGAGAGAGAGAGAGAGAGAGAGAGAGAGAGAGAGAGAGAGAGAGAGAGAGAGAGAGAGAGAGAGAGAGAGAGAGAGAGAGAGAGAGAGAGAGAGAGAGAGAGAGAGAGAGAGAGAGAGTCAATTATTGGATCATTTCCTAAATGAAGAGAATCCTATCTATACCATCTTAGGATCCCTATGGGAAACATAGGGACCACGTAATGATTACCCATCATTACATCCTCACTACCCTTCCCGTAGCCATCCTAAGTTGACACGAAGCAAGATTTTGGTGAGATGATGCAGATCAATATGTCCTACTATGTTTATACTTAGGTTACCTTAGTTGATTAAAATAACTAAGTTTTCCTTAAGAATATGTTTAAAAGTCTTGTATTACAATGTTTAATAGGTTCACATAAGAGGGTCATAACAACTCATCGAGTTACTATCTCGAATTAGTTTCTCTTGACATGATTTTAATCAATTTAGCAAGTATCATTACCTTTGTAACTTAATCGTCTTCATTAATTCATTCATACCATAAAGTACATAACCATCTTTATCTCATTTCTTATGTTTCCTTTTGTTTCATCTAGTTATTCACTTATATTGATTTTTCTATCGAAAATTAATGATATCATAAATAATCACATTCTTAAGAATTTATCAAGTTTCTTGATAAATCAACTTATAAGTAGAGTATCTATCTTTTCAACTCAAATAATAAGATAAGTCATAAAATCGATTCCGAATAAAGGATAAACCTTAATATTTATTTATAATGATTTACTAGAATAAGTAAGAATAATACATTGGGTCCCAATGCCATTTATATGTTGCGATGATATTTCAATCGAATTATCAATTGATTACAATAATCCTTTTGATTTATATCACAATAAACTCAATACGTAAAAATAATCAAGAATTTAATCCAAGTAGTTACTTCGAGTATGCCGATCTTTGCTGCAAAATTGTAGGAGATAGATAAATATGGGCAAGTTCGTATGAACTGGAATAAGTCCACATAATCTTAATCTATGATGTAATTATAATGAATTAACGAGAATAAGATATCGAATAAGATTATTCTTAATCATAATTTATAATTGTAAACTCCTTAGTTTAATTAAGAGATATATCTCATTAATAGATACTCCGAACTCCATAATTGCATAAAAACAATATGCTCACTATCACAACATACGACAAACATATTATAACTTATCCATTCGGATAATAAAGGAACATATTCTCGCATCACCAATCAACATTTACAAATGCAATAAGCGACAATGTTTTTCCAACTAACTTCAAACAAGTCATACATGGATATGACAAAATCAAACGACTGTGCATATATATTAACAATGGTAATCCAAAGATTGTCCCATCTTAATTATAAATGAAAAGGTCATTTTCATTACTAATGCAACAAGTAATGGAATTGAACGTTGCCATTTATTTCCATATTCCAAAAATTGAAGCATCATTCAACTGAAAAGAAGAAAATTCACGTTTACTAAAACCTTGGTTCTTTTCAAGTTTCCAAACAACAAACAATTTAGAACTTACTTTCTATAAACTCAACAAGCAGAATGGTAATAACAAAGATCAAATGAAGAGCTAAAAATCTTATTTATTTTCCCATATTTCATCCAATAACCTCAAAAATGTATGCAACATGTTACCAACCATGCTCAAAGAAGGAGTTATAACTAACTATTCTAATTCATTGTTGTTCCACAAAAATCTAAAACAAAACGTATTCAATAAAAAAAAACAACATTTCAAGGAGGAGCTTCAGAACACCCACATTTTACACCCACAATACACCGGTAAAAAATACCGAGAATAATTTTTTATTTTTTTACATCTCTCGCTACACAACACCACAAGGGCTCCAAGAAGTGAAACTTGACAACACGTAAGATGCTTACATAAGTCATCAACTCACATGACACACGACAACACCATATACATGTCAATGCTCATGTTATCCCATAAAATTGACAAGGGCAATTTTACCGATAACCATACCGAAAATTTTGTTTCGATCCTTGTTAGGATCCCCGCGCTCAAACGTCGAAAGTCCCTTCTAGGAAATCTAGTTTTCGAACTTAGTCTTTTTGAGCCTTTTTTGGGGGCGCATGGATTTGCCTTGTAACACAAAGTTTTGGTGCGCCCCCTTAAAAGCCTTTGGCGCATGGTTTTCCATGTTAACACGTCTTTCGGTGCGCCAAAGGGCGCACATAATCTATGTGTAACACCAAGTTTTGGTGCGCCAAAGGGCGCACATGACTTCATGTCGACAATGCATACGGTGCGCCAAAGGCGCACTCATTCTTCTGTTGTCAAAAACTTCCATGCGCCAAAGGGCGCACACTTTCACCTGTCGACAGCAGTTTTCATGCGCCATTTCAAAAGTGGTTGGCGCATTAATGACAAGTTTTTCTATAAATATCCGTGCGCGCCCATGTCATTTTCATTCTTTTGTCAAGCACGTGATTGCTCTGGACTTGTCAGCTCTGCTCTGTCATTATCTCGCCCTGTGGACCCGCTCTTCAGATTTTGACATATATTTAAGGTAAGAGGTTCATCCTCTTTTTCATTGCATGCTTTCATGTTTTGGTCTGTGTTCTGTTGGTGTGTTTTGGTCTGTGTTTGGTCTGCTGGTCTGTGTTTAAAAGAGATATGTTTAAGTCTTTCCCCCTGTGCTTTTCCATCGCGTTTTCTTCTTTTTCTCCTTCTCTCCCTCCCTCTTTCCAGATCTGCTGGAAGGGAGTTGTTTTGAAAGTAGCTTGGTCTGTTAGAAACTTTTCATAGAAACCTTACTTGTCCAGGCGTCTTTTGAGGTAGGAGAAAGAAAAGAATGAAATGATTTGAGTAGTTAGCTTATCTCAAATGGCGCACTGGCGCGCCTTGTAACAATAAAGACAGTCGCGCCCCTCGACGCACCTACCCGCCATGCAACATGCTCAAGACCCGCGCCAAGGGCGCACCCTGCCATCCTGCTGCAGTTTCAAGACCTGCGCCCTCGAAGCGCGCCCCTTTTACATGCTGCAAGTTTAAATCTCGCGCCTCCTTGAAACCTTTGGCGCGCCTTCTTTCCATGCTACATGTTGTTTTCATGCGCCAAAGGGCGCACCCAGCTTTCATGCAACACAAACTTTATTCGCGCAAGTATAAAGATTACATAGGCGCGGGCGCACCCTCCATTGCAGTAACATTATGTTGTGTAAACCCTCCATGCGCCGCGCCATATTCCTTTGGCGCATCATTTGTCCATGTTACACAATCTTCCCATGCGCCAAAGGGCGCACCGAACCCCAATGTAACACGCATTTCCTGTGCGCCCTGCTATAAAATGCAACCTGCTTCATCCATGCGCCATGCGCCTTTGGCGCCAGTATAACCTCTGCAACATTCCTTTTTTGTGCGCCTTATCTATTTGGCCTGCCAGTTGCATTTTTCCTGCGCCCTGAGCCTTTAAACCTCTAACTCCTTCTGCTAGCTTTCCAATGGAAGATCAAATGACTAATTCAACCTTTTTGGATTGGGTCTCTCTTCTTCTTCGTGCAGATCAAAGAACCGAGTTCGAAAGAACACATGTCTACGTCAGCAAGAAACCCACCAAACCAAGAGGAAAGGCTGTTCGACAGAAGAAGAGATGAAATACAAATATCAGAGGGTCAGGATGCCCGAATCACAGGCTGAGTGCAGTATGGATGTCAGAGACTCTGAATTGGGTCACATTGACATGGATGAATTCTGGGTTAGAACTCAGAAGGTCACAAGGAGTCCATGGATGGACAAGTTAATAGGCAGTGCCCTGCACTTCGCCGGAGGAATCCCCGTCAGCGCTGTCAACAACGAATTCATGATGGTGATTGCCCAATGTTACAACAAAGACACAAGATGTGTCGAGAATAGCAAGGGCGAGGTAGTCATAAACCTCACTGCCCGTCATTTTGAAATAATGCTCGGCATCCCTCATCACCGGAACTACGTGGCTGTTAGCCAACGAGAATGCATCAAGGCCTGGGAAGACAACGAAAACCAGTGCATGCAGTTGATGAATGAGGTCTACCTAAAGAACAAGAAGGCGGTGACCCGGTGGCCTCAGACTATCCACCGCAGTGATTTCTCAGAGGAACTCAGTGATACTATCACCTTCCTGAGCAGAGTCTTCGGGCTTTCAGATGCCCACTATTTCCATAAGTGGATCTTTGCGGTGCACTGGAGACAATGAATAAGAATTTGCCCGATCGGCGCTTTTCTTGGGTGAAATAATCAGCAAAGCACCATCTCGGCGAAAGCAAGCGATTCGCCACAACAGAGTGTTCCATATGAACTCCTATGTAGTCTATCTTTGCAGCGTCGGCGAAGGGATTATCCAGGTGAACCGAAGTGGAGTATGGCCTCGTGCCAAGATATTTGATTACTATCCGTAATCGAGGTGGAGAATAGCATCCAACATTTCACAAAAGTTAACGATGCATTCTTCTATCATGTCATCTCGCCTACCGAGGCCAAACATGACTCATAGCCTAGGACAACCAAGAACATAGTGGCGCCACGAGAGAAATGGGGGCCCCTGTTCACCCAATTTCCCACGTTCACCTATCTAAGGGCTGCCAACTTTTTGGGAGAGCCAACCAGCTACCGAGGTATCTTTGGACAAGGCCGATTCTATTAGAACTATCAAGACACTGGTCACGTACCATGAAAAGTGCCTCAAAAGAAAGAAGGGCGGAACTCCTTTCCCCTCACAAAGGTGGGCAGTACACATGCTCCTCCTACCATAAGGCGAAGGAAATGTTCGCAGAGTGGAGCTACTCAATTTGAAGCACGACTTCCCGGACCAGTGCCTACCTTCGACCCAAGAAGCGCGCCAAAAGCGAAGCTCGATCCGATCCATGTCCCTCAAGGTGAGGATATTTACATGGCGTTCTCCATGAGGTGGAACTCAGAAGAAAGGATCATTCGCGCTTAGCATTGGAGGAAATCATCCAATACGGAGTGGCCATTGTCCCCGAAGGCTTCCAGACTACGGAAGATGAAGTAGATAAGGTGTATAATGACACAGATGGGGACAATTGGCCCTTCCCGACCATTGACAGGAATATGTCTCCTCAAACAATTGAGGAGAGGGTCAAGGAGACTATGCGGAGAACAGAGCATTGGTGCCGCATGAACGGACTAATCTACCTCGGGGTAGATTTCACAACTTCCCCTTTGGGTAACGCACCTCCAAGGTCAAAGAAGCAGCTGAAAGGCAAAGGTGCAGAAGGTGAGCCTAGCACCATTCAGGAGGAAGCCCCTGAAAGTCCTCTTCCTTCAGAGCCTGAACAAGTAATAACTCTGGATTCGCCAGAAAAAGAATTGACAGAGGATAGTCCTATACGCCCATCCACCCAGGATGTTGGCGTCGCTACAACTTTAGAGGTCCCTTCTATCCCTTCTTCTTCTCTTCCTTCCCCTCCTCGAGTGACTCAAACGACCACCCCTTTGGTCGTGTCCTCTGCCCCTTCTTCTACCCTTTCCCCTGCTTCTTCATCTATCTTCTCCTCCCTCGCTGATTTGTCTTCCTCTATTTCTTCCCTCATCTCCGAGCTCCCTTCCTTCTTATGTCTTCTGCAGTCATGGTTCCCCTTCCTCCCGTGGACATTTCTTCGGCTATTCTTTCCATGCCGGCGCCGCGTGTCTCCACGTTTTTCCCCTCTTCTACCGTTGCTGCCTCCCCCTCTGTCTCTGGTCCTTCTTCTATAGGACCAGCTTGGATCTCTCAGCAGCTGAGCCAACAAAAGAGGAAAGTTCCCATCGCTCCGATGGACTTTTCGGTCATTCCGGCTAAAGGAGCAAAGAAGCACAAGCCGGTTACACGCTTCTCAAAGAGCGCTGCGGGTGAGAGAGTCATGGAAATAGCGTACCCCAACCCTCTCAAAGAGAAAGAAGATCTGTCTCCGACAGATTTCACCGTGACTCAAGTCACAATGGGGACATCCTCAGAAAGTCTCCAGGGGGAAGCTCTTTCCGCAGTTGATGCACTCTGCAAAAAGCTTCAGGAAATGAAAGAGGAGAAAAGGCTGCTGAAGGAGCAGAATAAGTACCTGCTTCAAGCCTTACAGAAGATGGGAAGTGCACCCCCCACAACTGCCGCCGAAACTCCTGAGCTGCTCAGTCAGGAGAAGATCAATGAGTATTCAAAGATCGGCGAGCAGGGTATGGCTGTTTCTGCTTGGAGGAGCCAGATCCTCAAGGATAGTGAAAAAGTAATCGCCGAGTATATCAGTTTATACTTAAACATCGAGAAGGCGAATAAGGAACTCCAAGCATTAGCAGGTCCGATATCAGAAGAGTTAGAACATGCTAGACTCCAAAGATGAGACCTTCCAACAAATGTTCGACTGCTCATCAAGATCCGTCAAGTTCGAGTCTTTGGTCATCCAAGGGCCCTCAACAAAACTATGTCCACTCTGGACTATCAGATAGATCAGCTGGAATTTGTTTTAGAAAAGATAGACAAGGTAAAGGAAGAGGCCCTGGATGCGATGCATCAAATGGAGAAAATTGTCCTCGCCATGACTCCAGGGTTGCTCACTCCTTCCCTTACCTTAAGATCAGCTGATGACACTATCCGGATTTTCAAGGAGATAGCCTCTCAAGGGACAGGGCCAGAGGTCACGTTCGACACTGAATCTATCAACAACCTACTGGCCTGTAGGGACTTCATCGGGTTCCTTATCGAGGCGGAGAAAGATTATTCCAAACTCCCGGAAAAGCTCATGACGAGCGGGAGACTTGCGGCACTCAATCGGTGAAGCGGCAAGGATCCATCACGGGATCAATTTGGGCCAATGATCGCAAGGTTTTGGAATACCGTGCTCGGTTCCACATATCATCACCGAGCAAAGATCAAAACAGCAACCCCTTTTCTACGCAGGATGATGATGATGAGTAGCTTCTTCTTCTTCTTCTTCTTCTTCTCTCTATTCTCCGACTTTCTTTTCGAAATGTCTAAAATGTGTTGGCACAAATGATGACATCATCCATGTTGCATCATGGGATGATGTCATCCACCAAGTTGTCAAAGTCAACATGACTTTTAGATATTTTGTAAATATCTTTGTAAATAAGTGGTTGGCTCCATTTTGCCTTCTCTCTCCCTCATCTTCTATAAATATGAGAATACTTGTTGTATTCGGAAGGAACATTTTTTAGATAGAAATAGAAGTGAGGAGAGAAAGACTTTGAGCTTTCTTGTAACAGAAAAGAACAAGTAATACAATTATTCAGACTTTGTGCTCAATAGCTGTGTTATACATTAGATCTTTCTTACGTTAGATCTGTATGTGTTTAATCATTGGATTCATATCTACTTTTCCGTCATTTGTTTATCGTGCTTTGTTTATTTATGCAAGTAGGTTTGGCTCTGTTTACTACCAAACTAAAAACATAAATCTTCTGACCTTTCTGCTTTGGAATTCATTTCTTTTCTCCCTTCGGATCTGTTCTGTCTCTTCTCCCTCCTTCATTCCTTTCTTTTCGCAGCCTGGAATACTCTACTGGGATGAGATCCCAACCCCGAAGGCAGAATCTGTGAGACTTGCATAGGTTCCTGCTAGTAGAAATAGCAATAAACCAGTTTCGCTTTGCTGTCTCAAAGAGGGGCTAAGCCCTGCAACACTGTTGGCTCGTCTATCCATAGATCTGTCCGCGCGACAGATTTTTGGACCAACAATGCCACACTTTCCCCAATGAACAAATACTAGTAATGACCCAACCACAAGAAAGGGACTCAAGGATTGGAAAACCCACAACACATCATTACCATGATTACATCTTAGTTATGATTAACATTCCAAGAACATTTTTATACAAGGATAATTTTATCCATTTTCCACCTATAGATTCTTAAATTCATTTCACATTCAACTTACAGTTCGACCATTTAAGTTGGCTCTTTATCCCTTACAACAATCTCCATAATTTACATAAGTATTTTCCATATTTCAAATTGCATACAAGTTCCTAATTCTCTCGTTCTTATGTTAATATTATACTTCCCAAACACTTATTCAATGTTTAAATTTTACCCTTGCTACACAAGTGAATCTAACGTGATGTCAAGAAGAAATCTTAGGATTAAGGGAGATTTAGATTCAAGATACATTTTTCCATGAACATTCTTTGATCATGGTATCCTTATTTCCCTATCGTAGTTAAAAATAGTTCAATAACTTGTTGAATCCATTCAACATTTCCCACATCAAGAAATTCTATTTAGGTTTATATATATATATATATATATATCTTTTGTTTCCTTGAAGTTTGATCTCACCAAGGCAATTCATATTATTTTTAACACAAGTAAATTTCTAATTGAGTTATAAGGACTCCAAGAGTGACATTATTCCTAACCTCAAATATCATTTTACTCTTATATGCTTTACTCTAACATTGCACTATGGTCTCATTATTGGCATCACTTTATAAAAAAGAGTTATGAAAGTACTTGTCTAACATCATGAAGAAGTACATGATTGGAAGCATTATAAACTACACATGAACCACAAGTGATTTGTGTTCAAGGTAAGATCCTGTGTTTCTGCATTTCATGATTCCGCATGTGAAATTTCTTTTATTCTTAATGTCATAAAAGGGCATAACAAGGGATTACGGGACCAAGTTTCGGTTTCTTGGGTTCTCTAAAGTCAACATATTTCAAATCAATTTTGTTTGTAAGGAGTTACTTACCATTTTCTACCCATAAGTTAACCCCTTAATTAGCCAAGGTTTGGTTTAATTCCAATTATACCTAAGGATCTACACCCCAACTATATATGAGTTTAAGGTGAGAGTACATATTTATGCTAAACAACCTTCATGAAAGACCAAGGTGTTATGTTGTTAGTAACCAAGGTAACACATTTATCTGCAAGGAACTAAAGAGATCATTAACAAGAGTTTATGTCATAACACAACTATTTCACTAGCTCCATTTGTGTCATCTGGATCCCACAGGGAATTCATTCGATGATGAAGTTATTTTCTAAATATAGCTTCGTAAGAATTAGTAGTCCACTAGGATCCCAAGGAAGTGTTAGTTCTCGCTTACACCGAAATAGTTTGACCAAGTCGTTCCTAATTGATGGGTTCATGAAACTGTCACTAAACATATGGGCTATGGCGATAACTCAAACTAGGGATCTTATTTACTTAAGCAGAAGGTTTCATTGAGTGTAGAGATTTAAGTTCATTATAAGGTTTTGGTTCCTTCTATGTTAAGAAAGATCATGCGAGAAGGGTAGATATGCACAAGTTTTAAACTAAGGTTGACTATTATAATTAGGTTTCTTTTCTATATTTGCTAGTTAAATAACACAACACTGGAGATTTCATCATAAATTTCACAATGAGAATGCACTATAAGATATTAAATTTGATTTCATTTAACATACATAACCAACTTTTTTACCATATGTAAATCTGAATCAAAATGACACATATGATTAAATGCACATTTCCCAAGGCATTCCTAAAACTAGCATCTCATACCTATTACCAAATTTCAAATATAAATTTCTATAACATGGCAATACATTATACATATAAACATTTTCCAATAACATATATAAATTACAATAATAAACAATGATTTACACCATGCCTTTTGCCATCTCACTTCCATCTTGCAAAACCATGTGAGCATGAAATCAACGATAAATTGGCATGACATCCACCCTAATCTAGCATAATTAAAATTTTTAGTTTCCCATTTACATAATAACATTAATAATTTTCATTCGAAAGGAGAAGGTTAGAGACACATATTTATTTCATTTCAGTTCACTTCATTTCTTAACCAAGGAGAGAGAAAGAAATAGGGAAGAGAGAGAAACACTATTTTGCCAAAAGTTCAATTTCACACAAGTCACATGGTAGAGTTTCAAATAATTATTTACAAGTGTCAACAAGTTTCCACAATGGTTTGGCAACTTGATAGGAATCCTTCAACTTTCCTTTTATGTTTTCCTACTAGTTACAAAAATGTTCAATTTAGGCTCAGAGGTGAAGAAACCACTTTCAAATGTCATCTTCTGATGCACAAACACACCACAGGTAAATTTATATGTGTCCTCCCATACACCACGAATTCACAGGAACTGATGGAATTCAGAACTGGTGAATGATTTATGATTGGTGACTAGTTTTTCAAGGCCATTGGTCGTAATTGACCTAGTTGTAAACAATCAAAAGTTAGCTCGAGGGATCAGAAAACCACGTCCAAAACTAACATTCAATGGATGAACGTGCAACAATAAATTTCCTACAAGTTCCCTATATATGGAGAATTCATTAGAGTCGATGGCAATGAGAACTGACAAACTGGTTTCAAACGACGATAGGTTTTCCAGAGCCACCAGTTGTGGTTGATTCGGTTTGACCTAGCCAAACAATGATCAAAGGCCTACAAAATGCCTTTGCCAAACTATCAAAAAGAGTGTTTTCCCCCAAACTAAAGGTTACAAGCAATTTTCTAGTAAAAATAATAAAGGTTTGCGAAAGCGGATAAGCATTTTGATGTTCGGGGTCTAAACGGTGAGCCGATACAAAACCCAACTTTTCAATTTTAACAACTTCCTAAAAGTGCAAAACGAGGTAATAGGGATCCTAGAGGAGTGTCGATAAGAGCATAGATGATCAATCAAGGTCAATCTAAGTTTTGAAGTGACTCCTCACATAACAAGGAACTCGGAAGAAACCTAACAAGTCTTTTCCGGATTTATAAATATTCTTTTACAAGTCTCTAAAAATTGTGATTTATCTGTTTTAACTAGGGAACGATCAACATATTTACATGGAACTCAACTTCAACTGTCAATAAAAAGGGGTACTATAGAAATATAGTTTGATCAGGATGTTTTCTAGATCATCTCAAAGTGAGGGTTTAAGTTCATGATTATCTACCAAGGAATATTGAATTGCGTGAGTTACGATATAACATTTTATTGTTTTAACAAATTTCTTTAAAACAATCAAATGTATGATAATCCTACGGTTTAAAATTTTATTTTGTTGTTAAAGAAAAACTAAAGAATGAGAATGTTGAAAGATAAGGAGAGATAAACCATGCCTGGAAAAAAAAGGTTAGCGTTTTCCGCTTGAGAATTTGGTGAAACACTTGCTAGATGCACTTTGACTCTAAATTCCCATTTATTTTCAAAACTCCACTTAGGACACGTCTTGCCACCAACACAAACCATGAGATCACGTCTCTTCGAGGCATCTAGTCAAATGATAGTGAAGTGCCTTACTAAACAATCTTGCCTTGAAGCTCTCATTTTCATATAAGAAGAGAGTGTGCTGGCCAAGGATGTTGAGTCTCACTTTACACCTTCTAATGGTATTTGATTCAAAGATTTGAAAACCTTTTAAACAAACCTATTTTGCACACCACACCCCACATTAAGATATGGGTGAAAGGAGTGGGAAGAGTTAATTTCTAGTCTTAAAGGTGATCTTGGAGATAAAGTTGGTTGCAGTATGGCAGTCAACACATACACGAAGGTTCTTGAAGACTCCATTGGTTGTCACAGGGCATGACTTAACAATCCAATTGTAATTTCCAACATCTCACTATGGCAGCAGAGGAATAATTCCTTTTATCCCTCATCGATTTCCTTACCATTTGAACCTCACCTGACATGTGCACTTATGCATAGATGTTTGACAGAAGAACATAAGTTACAACATTTTGACGATCTAGCTCAAAAGAAGAGTTGTAAATTATTGTAACTCGTATTCTTATGTGCTCTATAGGGGTACCAAACAAACACATCCACACAACCACCACATGTTTAATTGGTGTGTTGATGATAAAGTTTAGAGTTTCCTCAAGATAACCAGCACAACAAGGAATGTCAACCAAGTAGACATAATATTCAATTCTAGGTGGAATGCTATAAGCAACACTTATGTCATTGAAGTATTTACAACCCTTTTCCACTAAACCTACAACCTTGCATTTTAAATAAAACAAAAATGAAGCTTACATGGTCAGGGTGTGTTCCATTAGACCACATCTCTTTGATGCGTTTTGCCAAACAGTTGACTTTCCTTGTGTAAGCTTCCCCATTTTGTGTACATGACTACCAGGCACTTGCAACTAAACATCTAACAAATCCTCATTTTGGCGCAGGCTGGAAGGAAATTGGAAAAGGTGTGGAGGCTGACTTTACACATGCCATTAACATTTTCTTGAATGTTTCTAAACCTTTTCAATAGAACCCTTTCGTGCATATCCTACAACCATTGCAGTCGACGAGGTCACATTTCTTTTAGGTGTTATGGCAAACATTTCTCATGCCTTACGTATGCTTCCTCATTTTGTAGGCATAAGAGGGGATGTGACATGTTTTAATGAAGGTTGAGATTTCCAAGTGCTCCACCTACTCCATTATCTCCACCTACCCAAACAATTCACTCTTGTCATGTCCCTACTTTCACCGCAACTATCCACTTGCTTTGCTTAATTTACAATTTTTACAGGGGTTACAAGGTGGTTAACAGTTGGAGAGCATAAATAAGGTGCATGAATTATTGTGAAATGGAAATGACAAGTTTGAAAATATGCAGGGATGTTACTCTCCACCTACTGCCACCATCCAATTATTGCTAAATTTTCATCTTTAAGTTGGGTTTTATGTGAAGGAAGGGTGAAAGAGACAAATCTTGGGGGACATGAGTGGGATAATAGGAAAAGGGGCACGTTCAATGTCTTCATCATCACCACAATCTACTTCACTCACTACACAACCCGCGCCCACTCCTCATACCGCCACTAATTGTCCCCCTCTTTTTATTTTATTTTATTTTATATTTTTTGAAAGGTGTCGGGCATATCATAAATAATCACATTCTTAAGAATTTATCAGATTACTTGATAAATCAACTTATAAGTAGAGTATCTATATTTTCAGCTCAAATAATAAGATAAGTCATAAAATCTAATTTCAAGTAAAGGATAAACCTTAATCTTTATTTATAATGATTTACAACAATAAGCAAGAATAATACATTGGGTCTCAATGCCCTTTATATGTTGCGATGATATTTCAATCAATTATCAATTGATTACAATAATCCTTTTTAGATTTATATCACAATAAACTCAAGATGTAAAAACAATCAAGAATCTAATCCAAGTAGTTACTTCAAGTATGTCGACCTTTCCTACAAAATTGTAGGAGAGAGATAGATATGGGTCAGTTCATATGAACTGGCATGAGTCCGCATACTCTTATTCTATGATGTAATTATAATGAAATAACAAAATAAGATATGGCTAAGATTATTCTTAATCATAATTTATAATTGTAAAATCCCTAGTTTACATTAAGAGATATATCTCATTAACAATAATAATGAACTTCATAATTACATAAAAACAATATTTCACTATCACAATATGAAATTGGCCTATTATAACTTTATCCATTTAGATAATAATGGAACATATATTGCATCACCAATCAACATTTACAAATGTAATAACTCACAATGTTTTCCAACTAACTTCAAAACAACCATACATGGATATGAAAAATCAAATGATTGTGTAATATATATTAACAATGGTAATCCAAAGATTGTCCCATCTTAATTATAAACATATTGTATGAAAAGGTCATTTTCATTACTAATGCAACAAGTAATGGAGTTGAACGTTGTCCTTTATTTCATATTCCAAAAATTGAAGCATCATTCAACTAAAAAGAAGAAAATTCACGTTTACTAAAACCTTAGTTCTTTTCAAGTTTTCAAACAACAAAATTCAGAAATTACTTTCTATAAACCCAACAAGAATAATGGTAACAACAAAGATCAAAGGAGGAGCTGAAAAATCTTATTTATTTTCCCATATTTCATCCAATAACCTCAAAATGTATGCAACATGTTACCAACCAAGCTCAAAGAAATACTATCCACACAAACTCCAAAACAAAAAAACGTATTCAATAAAATAATAATAAATTAACACTTTTTCAGAGATATCAACAAAATGATAACAACTATGCTCACAAAATGAGCTATGAACTATATGATAACAACAATGCTCTAAAAGATCTATAATAATAAATATTAACCACAATGCTCAAGAAAGAGCTTTAAAACTAATACTTATTCCATTTTACAAATCATAAAAACCTTAACCCAAAAATGAGTTCCAAGCAGGTATGATAACAACCATGCTCCAAAAAGGAGATTATTAAAACTAATTAAAACAACAATGCTCTAGATCAGAGCCATAAAAATATCTCCTTATTTTTTTTTCCCCAAATCACATAACCCATATCCAAAACAAGTTTAGAGAAGGTATGAAATAATAATGGTCCAAAATGATCTATAAAAATATGTTAGATATCTTTTTGCAGATCCCAAAACCTAAGTACTAAAACATGACATACTTAATAAAATATATGCAACATATTATTCAACAAGCTAAAAGAAAGAGTTGTCAAAAAAATAACATAAATTTTTTATTACTCTCTAACCCCATAGTCTTTTTCCAAATTTCTTATACCCAAACCAAGGATGTATGCAGTTATCAAGCCATAAATAATAATAATAAACCCAATACATATGCAAATGATAACACTAATGCTCAAGACGGAGATGTATCTACTCTCATCTCTTTATCTAGATTTATAAAATAACCCAAAAACCAAAACATTCCTGTTTCCAGATTTCTCGTAATATCCCAAAAACCAAACATGTTCAAGTAATGATTGATAACGTCAATGCCCTTAAAAGAGATATAAAATTATCAAAACATTTTTATTCCATAAACTTTCACCTTATTTTATTTACCCCGGATCTCTCATATTAAACCAAAAAACATTCATACATTTACTATAATTTTAATCAAAATCAAAGAAAATGCATTCTAATTTCAAAATAATCCCAAGCCAAAGAAAAACATATCCAAATTTACTTTTAATAGATCAAAAACATATCCAATGATTTCATCATAATAACAACAGAGAGTAAAAGTATAAAAACCCATGCCTGTATTTTTCTTCTTACTCCTTTGAAATCTTCCAAGTCGAACGCTTCTTACAAACATCATCAATGAATCTTCTAATAACATATTAAATAAAAAATCACCATGATAACTTGAAAAACAATAGCAATAACTCACATGCATAATCATGCAAAACAAATTTCCCACAAAAACCTCCATGCACATGAGTCCATAACTAAGCTCCCAAAATAAAACAAATGTAAACAAACAATGACATCAATGCATGCTTGGCTTCTCAAAGAAGTTTTTGTTTCGAAAGTGTATGTTCCTATTAATTTCCACCAACCTTCCTTAAACCTTTGCCTCATAAATGTCATAAGACCTAATCAAACAATAATTTTAACCAAGTTTATTAAACCACAAAAACCATAATAACTAAACGTACCAATTGCTTAAAACATACAACTTAAGTCTTAATCTTAAGTTTATTCAAACTTATAACACCAAATAACAATGCCACATAATATTCACAAAAACAACCAAACTCACACATTAAAATATTAAGCTCAAGTGGTAACACACCACACACAACACAGTAGTCTAACCACATGACAATTTAAAAGCTACACACACACATATGTATGTTCATTAAATCATCATTAATATATATATATTATTTGATTTTTATATCATTGAAAAACACTTTGTTATTTATATAATATATATTACGCAAAACATTAGATCACACACACTTTTGCAAGAGGGCGTTAATGATCTTAATAAACTCTAGATGATTTAATTAATCGAGGATGTTACATACTTCCCTCTAAAAGAATCATCATCCCGATGATTTAATTAAAACCATTGCTAACATATCAATTGTAAGAAAATTCAAAATAACACTTGAAAAATACAATTGTTTTCTCATAAATTGGATTTTTTTAAAAAAATTTAACCAATCAAGTTATAAAATTGGTTATATCAACCTTATCTCAACAAGTTAATTCCCAAAAAAGTTTTCAATATGGCTTAAATTTCCATTTATTTATAATAAGTATTGAATAGTTTTCATCAAATCCATCAAAATTATCAAAAACAACAATTTTGTTCACTTAAACAAGGAAGGAAAAGTAGTCATCATATCATCCATATTCTCCAAGTTGTTGTTCTCAAAATATTGGTCCATTAGACCTTACATTGAGAAAAATTCTCAATTTTTGAGACAATTTATGAGTTTCAACACTCTTATTGGTTTAACTACGATGATTCTTGGGTCCTAAACCTATAATGAGTTCCAATTAATAATATGTGATATATCATAAACATACTTTTAATAAAAAGATATATGAAAAACATTATGCATCTTGGACAATGTGGGAGGTAAACTAATCTGTAAGCCACCAAACTTATAACTTATAGGACTTCAAAGGGTCCTACATATCTAGGTGATAACTTGAAACTTTTCCAAATGAAATAGATATTTTTGGGTTTTACCTAAAAAATACCTTGTCTCCTTGCTCAAATTTTATGTTAATCCTTTTCAAAAATCAATATATTTTCTGCCTATCAATTGCTTCTTTCAACCGCTCATGAATGAGCTTAACTTTCTCTTCCATTTCAGTCAACATTTCTAGACCCACCACCTCTTTCTCTCTATCCTTTGTGTTATCCCAACTAATAGGAGTTCTACACTTTCTACCATACAACACTTCAAATGGAGACATTTTCAAGCAAGGAAGTGGTAAGTTTTATTATAAGAAAATTCAACCAATGGTAGATATTCCTCCCATTTGTATTGTTGATCCATGCAATACATTATGAGCATATCTTTCATAACTTGGTTCACTCTTTCTATTTGACCATATGTTTCAGGATGGTAAGCCAAACTAAAATTAATTTTGTTCCCAATGTAGAGTTCAATTTTCCAAAACCGAGAGGTCATCCTTAGATCCCTATCTAAAATGATTAGTTTTGGAATTCCATGCAATCAAAAAATCTCATGCACAAACCTTTTTGCAAGTATTGGGGAATCATCCTTAAGATTTCCGATATGAAATGAGCTACTTTGGTTAGTTTATCCACTACTACCAAAATCATATCATGTTTATTTTTAGATAGTGGTAGTCCTTGCACAAAATCCATGTTGATTACCTATCATTTATATTATGAATATTGTGAGGATATAACAAACCTGCAGGATGCAAGTGTTCACCTTTACATGTTGGCATTCCAAATAATGTGCAACATAATTTATCATATCCTTCTTCATTCCTTTCTAAAAATATTGTTGTTTTACATCAGCCAACAACTTTTTACTCTAGATGCCCAAAATATGGTGCATCATGAAATTATTACAAGACTTTCATTCTAAGATCACTACCAAGGGCACATATACTCTGTTGTTAAATCATAAAATTCCTTCATTTTCGAACTTAAAACCCTTATACCTTCTATCATTTAGATTTGTTTCTAACACAATTTTCACTTGTTGATAGTACAAATAAGCTTGAAGTTGTTTCTTAACTTCTTCCTTAAATTGAGTTATGAGGGTCACAATTATGGAAATATGCTTCTATGGGCTCAAGCACATCAACCACTCAATTTTCTTTTCCTTTGATGTAACTAATATCAAATTCATATTGGGATAGAAATTCCATCCACCTACAGTTGTCTTGCATTTAAATTGGGTTGCGTAAAAATGTATTTCAGCCCCAAATGATCTGTTTTCAGTTCAAATGGATTTCCTAACAAATAATGCCTCTATACTTGTAAGGCATGGACTATGACAACAAGCTCTAAGTCATGGGGAGTATAGTTCTTCTCATGCACCTTTAATTTTCTACTTTCATATAAATTATACGTGGTCATTTTGAAGAAGTATTCCTCCCAATCCTTCACTGAGGCATCAATAACCATGATAAAGTTTCCATTGGGATCCATAACCTTTAATATAGGTGTAGATGTAAGTTTTTATTTTAGAAAGTTAAATGCACTCTCACATTTTTTTAGTTCCATACAAAATTTTTATCCTTTTTGTAATGAAGTAATTGGTCTACCACTCTTGAAAAGTCTTTAACAAATTTTTGTAATACCTAACCAGTCCCATAAAAATTCTTACCTCATGTACATTTTTAGGTGTTGGCCACTCAAGTAATAGCTTTGATTTTGATGGGTCAACAAAATCCCATCCTTTTTATGATATGGCCAAGATATTATACTTCACTTTGATAAAAGAACATTTTGAAATATTACCATAGAGTTTCCTTTTTCTCAATACTTCTAACACTATTCTTAAGTGTTCATTGTGTTCATCAATGTTCTTTGAGTAAATTAGAATATCATCAAGAAAAACTAGAACAAACTTATCTAAGTATTCTTGAAAAATATTATTCATAAGGTTCATAAATGTTGTTGTGCATTAGTGAGTCCAAATGGAAAAAAGTAAACTCATAATGCCCATATCACATTTGAATGTTGTTTTGTGAATATCCTCATCTTTTATTCTTAATTGATGATAACTAGATCATAAATCAATCTTAGAGTAAATAAATGCATCTCTCATCTAATCAAAGAGATCATCAATTTTTGGCAAAGTATATCTATTCTTTATTGTTTCTTTTTAAGCATGTGATAGTCAATGCATAACCTTAACGTTCCATCTTTATTTTTAACAAAAATGACTAGTGCTCCCCAAGGAGACACACTAGGTGGATTAAACCTTTTGACAAGAGTTCATGTAGTTTTGCTTTTAGTTATACTAATCTTTGTTGTTGTCATTCTATAAGGTGCTTTTGATATTGGTTATGTTCAGGTTTAATGTCAATTGTAAAGTCAAACTCTCTTTTAGGAGGAAGTATAGAAAATTATTCTAGAAATACATCCTTAAACTCATGTAAAAGTGGAAAATATTCCAAATAAGTCTTACCTTCCTCACTAAAATATGATATTTTAATAGCATACAACATGCAACCTTTGTTTTTGGATTTCTTTAGTTGCATTACAAAGATTTGTCTAACTTCAAAATATCTCTTAATGCCCTAAATGATGGCTTTTTTTTTGCGTGTGTCATCAAGACATTTTATACGTTTCTCAAAGGAATCAATTATTGCTTTGTGTTTGGACAACCAATTTACTCTATTATGATGTCATAAGACCCTAAGGGAGTCACATAAAGGTTAAGTTTCAAGTGGTAAAACTAGGTAATTCCAATGTTTCTTCAAACAAGACATTGGTCCATCATATGAATAACATCATTCCTATATTGAAAATCTAAGTGTTTTCCATAAATCCAAATTTCTTAGACAATTTTCCATCTAACTTACTAGAAATAAAACACTCGGTAGCACCGAGTGTCAAAAAAAACAATAAATGAGAAAACCATAAAGCTTACTTGACACTTCTATTGGGGTAGCCTATTTTTCTTCTTGGTGATTACCCACTGCAACATGAATTATTTGATGTTGGTTATTCCCTAATTATTTTGGGGATAGTTTTTTCATAGTGATCACTACCACATTTAAAACATCCCCAACATGCCCTTTCTTTCAAATTTATTTTCTCCAAAAGAAACATTGTTTTACTCATTCTTTCTTGTGTTTATAACATGTTTAATTGCTATATTTTTCCTAGTAGTATTCATTTTTTTACCACCCTCTTTCTTCCACCAAGTTTTCCTAGGAGCAAGTGGTGTAGGTGAGCTAACACTCTTCTTACATTTCTCTTCCCTAAAGGCTAAAATTTCTTACAATTTTGTTCTTCCTTATAGCCTTTTCAAACACTACTTCCATTGTAGATGGTCCATGAACATCTACTTCACCTCTTATGTTTGGGTTTAATCCATGATGAACTTACAAATCCTAAATTTTTTCATTTTTTGGTATTGGGGCATGTATTTTAACAACTTAGTAAAACATTCCCAATACTCCACAACACTCAATTTTCCTTGAGTTAAGTTCTAAAATTCAAAATTTTTGATTCAAAATAGAGTTGAGGCAACCAATGTTGATGAAAATATACCTTGAACTACTCCCAAGTGATGGAGGGAAGTATCTACTCCCAATTCCATCTTTAGTTATCCCACCATGAAGATGCTTCATTAGAGAGTTGGAAAGTACCCCATACTGATTTAGTTTCCTTAGAAAAATCCCTTATTTCAAAGTACTTCTCCATCTCACTTAACCAGTTTTCAACACCATCCCCAAAGTAGTTCCATCAAATTTGGGTGGGCTGATCCTTTTTATGTCTCTAGATAGTTCAATAACCAAGCGATCTCTTTTATCCCCTCACTCATTTTTATTATTACGTTGTTAGTTGTTTCCTCATGTTATTTAGGTTGTTCTTCCTCATGCTCTTCAGGTTATTCTTCCTCATTTTCACCCACTACCTTGCTCCAAGGAAACTATCTAGTTAGGTGTCCTAAAGGACTATTAGAATTTTATCTAACTATTATTTGTTGAACCTTCAACATTAGCTTGATTCGGTTCCATCATCATGGTTCACCCTTCTTCTAACCATTGTATCTGTTAATAAAAGGATAAGATGTTCATTAGTGTTATGAACCCATTGAGTTCTAAGAGATGATAAACCTACAACTATGATACCAAATTGTAACACCCATGTTATGATCATCCAAATTAAGGGGATTTTTTTAAAACATACCCTTAATGTACAATTAATGTTATTAATGATTAACATTATTATTTAGCTTATTACTAAATAATCAACATTATTAAAATATTCATAATCCATCTGATAACATATGATAACCATGTTTGTAAGGGTATATCCAAATCTCCACGATCTCCCTTAAATCACTCTACCGAGTGTGTATACTATGTATACTTGGTTAAAAATTTTACAAGTTATGAGAACTATGTATCTCCTAAGTGCCTACCTAGAAGCATTTATGCAGACTTCCATTTGTATATCGAAACTAATAAATTAGGGGATTTGTGAATAGACAATGTATTCAGCTATTACATTACTTTGGCCAAAGTTTCAAGCATTTTTTTACAAGCTTAGTTCGAGACTGCACACAAGTATACAAAACTCATCTTCATGTCACCACACAACCATCTCAATACAATTATCTAGATTCTTTTTTATTGTTTAAGAAGGTGAACTAGTTAAGAAGAGGGAGAGTCCATTATTGGCTCATTTCCCTAAATGAAGAGAATCCTATCCATACCATCTTAGGATCCCTATGGGAAAGATAGGGACCATGTAATGATTACCCATCATTACATCTATCACTACATTTCCCATAGCCATCCTAGCCATCCTAAGTTGACATGAAGCAAGATTCTAGTGAGATGATGTAGGATCACTATGCCCTACACTCCTTATACTTAGGTTACCTTAGTTGATTAAAATAACTAAGTATTCCTTAGCAAGATGTTTAAAAGTATTGTATTACAATGTTTAATAGGTTCACATAAGAGGGTCATAATAACTCATTGAGTTACTATCTAGAATTAGTTCCTCTTGACGTGCTTTTAATCAACTTAGCAAGTATCGTTAGGTGTAGGTAACTTACTCATCTTGATTAATTCATTCATACCATAAAGTACATAACCATCTTTATCTCATTTCCTATGTTTCCTTTTGGTTCATCTCATTATTCACTTATATTGATTTTTCTATCAGAAATTAATTATATCATAAATAATCACATTCTTAAGAATTTATCAAGCTTTTGATAAATAAGCTTATAAGTAGAGTATATACCTTTTTCAGCTCAAATAAAAGATAATTCATAAACCAAATAAGTCATAAAATTTGATTAAGTAAAGGATAAACCTTAATCTTTATTTATAATGATTTACTACCAATAAACAAGAATAATACATTGGGTCTCAATGCCCTTTATATGATGCGATGATATTTCAATCACATTATCAATTGATTACAATAATCCTTTTCGGATTTATATCAAAATAAATTCTAGAGATGTAAAAATAATCAAGAATCTAATCCAAGACAGTTACTCGAGTATGCCGACATTTTTTACAAAAACTATAGGAGTGAGATAGATATGGGTCTATTCGTATTAAATAACATGACTACACATACTATTAATCTATGATGTAATTATAATGAAATAACAAAATAAGATATGACTAAGATTATTCTTAATTAATTAGTTATAATCATAAAATCCCTAGTTTACTTAAGATATACTATCTCATTAAAAATAATAATGAACTTCATAATTATATAAAAACAATATGTTCACCATCACTATATGCAACCAACCTATTATAACTTAGAACATTTAGATGATAATGGAACATATAATGCATCACCAATCAACATTTACAAATGTAATAACTCACAAATCTTTTCCAACTAACTTCAAACAGTCATGCATGGCTATTACAAAATCAAACCATTGTGCATATATATTAATAGTGGTAATCCAAAGACTATCCCATCTTAATTATAAACATTGTATGAAAAGGTCATTTTCATTACTAATGCAACAAGTAATGGAATGAACACTTCCTTTATTTCCATATTCCAAAAAATTGAAGCATCATTCAACTAAAAGAAGACAATTCACATTTACTAAAACCTTAGTTCTTTTCAAGTTTCCAAACAACCAACAATTCAAACCTTACTTTCTATAAGCCCAACAAGTAGAATGCTAACAAAAAATATCAAAGGAAGAGCTAACTTTTTTTTTCCCAATTTATTCAATAACCTCAAAAACGTATACAACATGTTACCAATTATGCTCAAAGAAGGAGTTATAACTAACTATTCTCGGTTCATTTTTGTTCCACACAAACTCTAAAACAAAATGTATTCAATAAAAGAATAATAATAAGCAATGCTTCATAAGGAGCTATTAACCAAATGATAACAACTATGCTCACAAAAGGAGCTATGAACTATATGATAACAATAATGCTCTGAAAGAGATACTAATAATAAATATTAACCTAACAACTTCATCATGAATTATAAGGTAAAAATAAGATAATTGAATGATGGAGTGAGGGAAAAATATTTTGAATTCCTTTAGCGCAACGACTATTTTTCCATAGGGAGCATCGATGGCGAGATAGGGGAGACACTTCGGATCTAGCATCTCATTAGAGCTGCTCGTGCACAGGCCCTAGGATGGACTCAACAAAAATGCTCGGGAAGATGATTCTAGGGGTAGACAAGTCATGGGAGGTTCTTTGCCATAGGAATATGTCTTTGTTTTTCTCGATGACCAAGACATCCTGTCTACACATGTTTCTCTTCTTGGTAAGCACACAATCTTTGTGAAATTTGTGGTTAGTTGGTTGTCAACTGAGGGAATTCGTAGCTGGTGTGATACTCAATGAGGAAGTGGTCTCATAGTGAATTTCCTAGCTAAGGGATTCTTCATGGTCATCTTTTGAAGCTCAGCTCAGAGGGAAGATATATTAACTAGAAAAGAAATCATTGTTCCTCGATTCTCGGAGTTCAAATCGAGCTTGGAGTGCCAAATTTGACCCGGAGTAAGCTTTCATGGAGGAACTTGTGTCTGGGTGAGATTATACGGCTTGCCTAATGAATATTGGAATCCTAAAATTCTTACAAAGATTTGCGAAAGACTGGGAAGGGTCATCCGCATTGACCCCATGACTCTTGAAGGATCCCTATCAGCATTTGCATGGATCTGTGTCTCTATAGATATGGCCAAAAAATTACAAGAATATATAGTTATCTCTTCCCCTTCTGGGAAATGGGTTCAAAGGGTTGAGTACGAGAAGATCTCTTTCAATTGTTTCAAATGCAAGCAGAAAGGTCATTTTTAAAAGGACTGTAAGAATATCATCGCCCCACTCAATACAATGGGAAAAAAATTGTCGAGCCTCGTGCTGAAGTTAGGAGCAAAGAAATATCTCCTTGTACAGATCAAGATAGGAGGGAGGACATCCGTAATAGAATTATGTCTCCCAACCTCATACGACTCGATCCAATTACCTATTCTCTTGTCAAGGAAACCTCTTTGGTTGTTCAGGGCTCTACCCATCTCCGGCCTTAATGCAAGAAGGCCTTGAAGTAGGTCATGAAGTCTTTGTTGAATCATTGGAAAAATGGGTGAGTTATTCATGAAGCGGTAAAGGCTACCTTGGCTACAGGTAGAATGTAGAAGAAGATGCTTCGAGATTGAATGGAGATCCGAGGGACGATCGATTATTCCTCACAATTCCATTCTTCCTACTACTACTCTCACATGAATCGATTGTGGTCCTAAGAACCCTTCGGGATTCCCTCAAAGGAACAAATCTCTAAACAAGAGATAACTATTGGGAAACAACACTAGTTAGGTTCCTTTTTCCAATCTTCAAGTAGGAGAGGTGGGTCCTCTCTAAAAAAAGAATGATGATCTTTTCTTGGAACGTTAGGGGTTTAAATGCCCTAAACAAACAAAGTCTACTCAGGTGGTTTGTTACTGAGCAAGACATGGATTTTTGTTTTATTCAAGAAACTAAAATGTCCAAAATAAATTGTTCAAAGCAGGTTGAAAGCTTACAATGGAAATGTTGATCTAGTGTTTTTGTGGATTCGGAAGGGGCGTCTAGAGGTTGGGCGTCTTGTGGAAGGTAAACAAAGTGTTTATTGAGATTCTTTAAAAAAGAAACAACTTTCAATGGTGTCATGTTTAGGTTAAACATACAGATGAGATGTTCTTAATATGTAATGTCTATGGTCCCCACAATCCTATCAAGAAATGAGAGATTTGGTCCAGGTTAGACAGTGATATAAGGTCATTTTCACAAGAAAATTCATTTTAGCAGGGGACTTCAATACTACCCTTTCTGATAAAGATAAGAGAGGAGGGGTTCGATGGAAAATATGATCTCAAATGCATTTCACCTCCTTTGTTGTGGCCTCGAGATCTTGTGGATATCAAACCTAAGAGGGGTTGGTTCACCTAGATGAACATATGTCTAGGTTTTGGTGGTATGACACTCGTGTTAGATCACTTCTTGGTGTTGGAAGCTTGGCTTCAAAATAATTACCTTATGGAAAGTGAAGTCCTACCTATTTCGGTTTCAACAACTTTCCCATCTCCCTCAATGTTCAATTTGACATTCCCTGCACGGACATCACCCTTTAAATTTGAATTGATGTGGCTGCATGATCCCATTTTTCCCGATTTGATCAAAAGTTGGTGGTCATCCTTCAGGGTAATTGGAAACAAAATGTTCACTCTCTCAAAAAAGTTAGCTCTCTTTAAATATAAATTTCTTGATTGAAATACTTCTTCTTTCAAGAACATCTTTGTGGAAAAGCAGAGAGTGGAGAATGAGCTTTGGGGCTTGAATGAAATCATTTTTAGGGATAACATGGGTCAAGAAGAATATTGGAAGGAAAAGGAGCTTCTCAGTGAGTTGGAGGATCTCCTTCTCGAGGAAGAGACCTTCTAGAGACATAAATCCAAGGAGGTTTGGTTGAAAGATGGTGATAAAAACACTAAATTTTTCCATTCTTCAATTAAAGCTAGAAGAAATCAAAACTATATCTCTAAATTGAAGACAAAGGTTGGTAAGCTGGATTTTTTCGTAGGAAGCTATTAAGGAAGAATATTTCTCTTTATTTTAAGGGCTTCTCAATGGGGAAAGTTTTTCTCTTCGGATAAGTAACAACCTCTCCTTGATCAGATTCAAAGAATTGTGAATGACGAAGACAATAATAAATTCTTTCCCCTTTCTCCAAGGTGGAAGTTCACAACATTATTTTTTCTATGGAGAGAGATAAGGCACATGGGCTGACGGTTTCTTTACTGACTTCTTTTAGGATTTTGGAATGTAATTGGTAAGGATGTTGGTTCACTATAGAGGAATCTAGAAGATTCAGGAAGATTTTGGGGGAAATGAATCATACATTCATATGTATGTTCCCAAAAAAAACCCTACAAAATCCATGGAATCATACAAAATTATTTCTAAAGCCATTTCTTCTAGATTGCATCCTCTTTTGGATCATCTTAATACTTAAGAACAAAGCGGTTTTATTCCTGGTAGATCCATTTAAGATAGTATCATCATTTCCCATGAGCTCATCCATTCTTTGAAATCCTCCCATTCCCCAGGTATGATGATCAAACTTGATTTTAGAAAGGCTTATGATCACCTAAATTGGAGATTTCTTTTCAAGTCCCTTCAAAGGATGGGTTTCAATGATCATTTTTTTGGTTGGATCTACCATTGTGTCTCTTCTTCTTGCTTCTCCTTTCTTGTCAATGGCTCGATGGAAGGATTCTTCTCCAGTAGTCGAGGGATCAGGCAGGGTGATCCCTTATCCTCCTTCCTCTTTATTCTTGTGGTTGAGGATCTGAGTAGAGATATGCATCATGCTATCACCCTAGGTTCCTTGCAAGGCATTAAAATGGCGTGAATCTACCACCTCTCTCCCACTAGAAATTTGTGGATGATACCTTTCTTTTTTGACACCGCCTCTTTTTATGAAGCTAGAACTATTGATAACATCCTCGATTCATATTCCAAAGCTTATTGGTCAAGTAATTAATTTCCAAAAATTTGTTATCTTCTTCTTTAATGTTTCTCTTCATGTGCAAAGAAGAATTCGTGTTGTTTTAGGCTTTGAACTTGGCACCCTCCCCCATAAATATCTTGGTGCCCCCCTTTCTTTGGGGTGTGCAGAGCCTCATTATGGGTTTACCTGCTATGTTCTTTAGTTTATAGGTTGCAATCTTGGAAAGGGAAATGGCTCACTCTGGCTGGTAGATCTCTCCTTATTCGATCGGTTTGTGTGCCCTCCCTACTTACATGCTTTCAATGTTGAAGATTCCCAAATTTGTCCTTAACAAATTTGAGAGAATTATCAGAACCTTCCTATGGCAAGGTAATAATGAGGAGCACAAGTTCCACTTGGTGAAATGGGAGAGTATTAAGCTCCCTAAAAATTTGGGAGGGCTAGGAATCATCGATTTGGAGCTTCAGAATATTGCTTTAGGAGCCAAATTAGTTTGGAATTTCATTTTGATCCTAAAAGGTTGGTTTATCAAGTTCTATCTCATAAATATTTGGGAGTAGGTTGTCCAAATCTTCTTCTTTCTTACGCCAATATTCCTCGAGGGTCGCACATCTAGAATTTTCTAACCAGAAGTAGGCATCTCATTGCGGATCACGTTTCTTGGCAAATTGGTAATGGGAATACTATGAATTTCTAGTAGGATAGCTGGAATGGGTTAGAACCTCTCTCCATAAATCATAATCTATCCCATGTAATGTTTATTTCTAAAGATATTTGGGGAAACAAAATGGTATATTATGGAGCCACGACTCCTGATGGTTCCCCCTCTATGATATAGAAGGACCCTTTTACTCTCGGCCTAACCGATCAAGAAGCTATGGAATTTAGAGAGTCCCTATCTCTTAGAAAGTTGGCCTGCAAGTCAGAGGAGGATAACTTAATTTAGCTAGGTGCCCCCTCTGGATCATATTCTTTCAAAGCGAGCTACACTAAATTGATTTCCATGTCCGGTAATGGGGCCACTAAATGGACATGATGTTGGAGCCCCAAGATTCTTCCGAAGGCAGCCATCTTTGGATGATTAGTTGTTAAAGGGAATATCCTCATGCAATCAGAGGAGGAAATTTTGGGGCTATGTTGGTCCTTCTAAATGCATCCTCTATGCAAATGCAAAGGAAGATATTGATCACTTGCTTTATTGTTTTTTCCCTTCATGTTCGGGGTTGGGAACTGGTTATCCAATAAGTTGGGCTTAGTTTGCCCCCTGCACAAATATTTCCAAAACACTGATGGATTGTCCTAAGTTGGGGGACAAAGGTATATTTAGTTCTATTTGGATTATTTCTCCTTTTCTCTCGATTTGGCATATTTGGTGGAAGTGCAACATCAAAATCTTCAGGCAAGAGGCGTCAGGGTTTCAGACATTCATTGGTAAAACAAAGGTTGCTACATTAGAGAATGTTAGTTCTCATAACAAAAAAAACTCTAACTTCACCTCACACAATGCAGTGATCATGAAATCTTGGCCTTTAGTCAAAATTCCCCCTCTAAGTTCAATTGTTCACCATGAATTATCTCAAATTGAAAAACTACTCAAAAGAAGTAATGCTAGTGGATTCCACCCCCTGGATTTTGCAAACTCAATTTCGATGGGGCCTCTAGAGGTAATATGAGTAAATCGGGGTAGGGTGTGTTGTGAGAAACAAGAATAGGGATGTTATTATGGTGGGTTTCTTTTTGCTCAGATATGGAGTATGCAACTTCGCAGAAGCTCAAGCTCTCTTAGAGGGTGTCAAGCTTGCTATCTCCCGGGGATGCGATTGTCTGCAGGTGGAAAGCGAATCGTAAGTTATCATTAATGCCATTTCCAATGGTTTGTCTCTTTCATGGCATTTAAAATTCTACATCTCCAACATTTTATTTTGGCTAGGTAAATTAAAAGGATGAAGCAACACTCATATTTATAGAGAGGTGAAGCGGTCTTTGTCGAATTTCTTGCCAACGCTTCCATCAATGTGCTAGACCCCACCAAGATCTCGTGTAATCCTACGGACTGATTCGTCTTACCTAAAATAATTTTGCACAAAAGGAGCTTCAGACTCCATCATCAAATTTAATGGTGACTCATATGTCCAAGTTTTTAAGTGGTTGTTAGCTCATCCTTCCACATTTCCTTTTCTTTTCTTGTTTGGCGTGAGTTCAATGGATTTTTGGGCTTCCATTTCTTTTCAATTCATGGTGAATGGTTGGAGATGACCCTCTCCTTGGCCATTTCTCACGTGAAACTCTTGGAGATTTTTTGTTATTCCTCAATTCTGAGGCAGGTAAGCTATTGAGAACATATTGGGAGAATTATACATGTATGATTCTCGTCGGGCGTGGGTTAATTCCGACATTGCAGCTACCTTCGTCTTCTTCTATTTTCTTCTTCACCGATTTTTGCTAATGTTGAGGCCATGAAATATTATCTCATCAACCCCTGTTCACGGGGGTGATCTACATCAGAATTGGCTGATTTTTGACTCCCCGATCCCTTGCTTTAGGTTGAGGAGGTGGATGAACTGACTATTGGTCCTAGGCATGGGATTCGGTGGCTTCGTGAAAAATACAAATAATTACTTCATTTTGTAGAGAACATGGATGATATTTTGTGGCTTGGCCATCCAAACCCTCTCCGTTTACCCCTGGATATTTTTGATGCCTACTTTCCTTTACATCCGACAATTGACAACCTCAACGAATTGTGAGACCGCTCCTTGATGACTTCCACCTTCGCTCGTAGGGTCCCTCGGTGCGGCGATGGAGCCATTGGTGGTACAACTTAGGTAGTGGAAGGGGTTGGGAATGTGGTGGTGGTAGATGCCCTAGACTACTAACATCTGTTGGTGTTGGTTATGCTTTCACTAGTTTCTTTGTTTTTTCCATTGTTATTTTGGTTTTTGTTCTCCAGGATCTGTCTTGGATTCTGGTTGGCTCCTTTGGTCTTGTTCTCTTCTCGGTGGGGCCCTCTTTGTTTGTACTTGGGCTTTTGGTTTCTTGGGATATTTTCATTTCTATTTTTTATGGGTGGGGTCTCGTAACCCTCCAGGTTCATAGCTCCGGTGAAAAGGATTTAAAATAATAATAATAAGAATAATAAATATTAACCATAATGCTCAAGAAGGAGCTCAAACTAATCCGATTCCATTTTACAAATCATATAAAACTTAACTTGAACATGTTCGAGTAGGTATGATAACATTCATGCTCCAAAAAGGATATTATTAAAAGTAATTAAAACAAATGGTTTCAGATATAGCCATAAAATCTAACTCCTTATTTCTTTTTCCCTAAATCACAAAATCCATATCCAAAAATGATTTCAAAGAAGGTATGAAATAACAATGCTCCAAAAGGAGCTATAAAACTATTTTTTATATCTTTTTGCAGATCCTAAAACCCAATACTAAAACAAAATGTACTTAATAAAATATACGCAACATGTTATTAGCCAAGTTGAAAGAAAGAGCTACAATAGTAATAAACTCATTTTTATTACTCTCTAATCCTATATTATTTTTTCCATATTTCTCATACCTAAACCAAGGATGTATGTAGTTACCAAGCCATAAATAATATAAAAATCTAATACATATGCAAATCATACCAAGTAATGCTCAAGACAAAGTCAGTATCTAATCTTATCTCTTTATCCGATTTACAAAATAACCCAAAAACCAAAATGTTCTTGTTTCCGTATTTCTCCTAATATCCCAAAAACCAAACATGTTCAAGGAACGATTGATAACAACAATGCTTTCAAAAATCTATAAAACTATCAAAGCGTTTTTGTTCCACAAACTTTTACCTTATTTAATTTACCCTAATCTCTCATATTAAACCCGCAAAATGAATTTATTGACCAGATTTCTTAATCAAAACCAAATAAAAGGTATTCACATTTCAATAATAATGATCTCAGGCCAAAAACATATCCTTTTAAATCATCAAAATAATATCAAAGAGTAAAATAATGATAACCCATGTCCGTATTTTGTCTCCAACTCCTATAAAATCTTCCAAGTCAAATGCTTCCAAAACACCATCAAATCATCTAATAGAATATTAAATAACAAAATCACCATGATATATGGAAACAATAGCAATAACTCGCATGCACAGCCATGTAAAACAAATTTCCCACAAAAATCCATGCAAAGTTCCCATCAAGATCCCAAAACAAAAAAAATGCAAATGAATGTCAGAATTTTACGGGAATGAATAATTAAATAATTATTAATCCACAATATAGATTGCTAAAGATTATAGATTATGAAGTATAATAATTAAAACATATCTTGAGATGTTTATGTTCACATATTTTATAATGTAAATACCATGAACAAAAAGTAAATAACACAGTGACACAAGATATAAGTGGGAAACCATGGAAGGTAAAAAACCCACTGAAAAATCACTTATCTTTATTGAGAATATACTTTTACCCAACACTCCCACTATTTCACATGCGTTACACTTTCACTAAGGAATTATGAACTTGCCTCATACATTTGCTCATGATTCTTACAAATTCGCTTGCACATATAACTTGCATACAATGTTACAACCATGTGTAACCAATCCCTAAAGGATCACCTTGTTATATATAAGGTGGGTGGTCATGATCCACTCTTTAAAATCCGACCCGGGTCATTTGGCGGGTTTTATAAATAAGTGGTTTCCCACTTAATATTATAACCCCAACACTCCCCCTTAATGTTAAGTGGGAAAACATGTAAAACATGTTAACATTTGTTCCTTATGCCACGTCACCTTTTAGTACAAAAGGAGTTAATATCCAATAATCACTTCATGATTTAGGCTAGCATCCAAAAAAATTGTTCCACGTGGTTTGTAGTTCCGTGGTGCACTAAAGTAGAGTCATGTGGGGTTTTCAACTCCGCATTACACTACCATAGTGTCCCGCGGACTTATACAAGCCATGAAAAACTGTAAATGCATTAACAATTGTTTTCAAGTTTACACTTCAACGGTGCATTCAAGTACAAGTCCTTTGGGGTTTTCAACTCTGCAGACACTACCACAGTCTTCCATGGAGTTATACAAGCCACGGAATTTGTAAAAGTATTACGAGTTTTTTTGGAGAAGCCGCAAGACAATGTTTGTCTCGTAGTTCAAAACAATATTCCAAGATTCTATAAAACCTCAATACAAAGGAACATACAAAAATTTCAAGATAAAGTGATTAAGGATGAAGACTTACATCAAATTATGGAGCCTTTTATAACACAAGGCATACCCATAACTAATGCTTCGCTGGGAATTACAAGTAAACTTCATATACATGAAAATTTACTTAAACAACATAGAAATAGTCTTGGGAGTATCCACTTTGAAATATTCAAAGGCCATTAAGAGGTGGCATTGTCATGCACACTCCCCTCAATGACAACTCTAAAAGGCCTAACAAGGCACGAAACTTGCAAAACTTCACATCACACAATGACTTCATGAAAATATCTGCAACTTGATCTTTAGTCGAACAAAACTTGAGATCAATATCACCATTTAGGACTTTTTCTTGAATAAAGTGCATATGAACTTCAATATACTTTGTCCTCTGATGCTAAACTGGATTTTTGCAAGAGAAATGCAAATCTAACTATCACAAAGAAGAGTAATGCTTCCTTTGATGCCCATATGGAGTTCATCCAACAATCTTTTCAGCCACATGGATTCCTTTTCTTTGCTTCCATAACACTTCTATACTCGGTTTAATAGAAGAGATAAAAAGCGTTAGTTATCGTCATTGCTCCAAGTGATGGCACTTGCACCCAACTTGAAAACATATCCAGAAGTAGATTTTCTATCTATAACATCACTAACATGGTTAGAATCACAATATCCAAATAACTTTGCATCATCACAAGAAGAATAAAACAAACCATAATTAACTATTCCTTTAATATATTTCAGAATTCTTTTTCCATTTTCCAATGATCCTCATAAGGATCCTGCATAAATCTAGAAACAAATCCTATTGCATATGAAATATCAGGCCTAGTAATAGTCAAATAAATTAGACTACTAACTAGTTGTCTATACAAAGTAGGATCAAATTTAGCACATGCAGGTTTAGGATCTATTTTAACACCAACTTCAATAAGAATGGAAACAGGATTACAATCAATCATGTTAAATATTCTAAGTAAATTCATAGCATACTGAGATTGAGATGCAACAATAGATTTATGATCTTGAAATATAACCATGCCTAGAAAATGATTTAGCAAACCTAAATCAGTCATTTCAAAACATTGTTTTAACTTTTCTTTTATTCTAACAATTAAATTTTTTTGTCACTTTGGTAGTAATCAATGATCATTAACATATAGAACAATAATGATAATAGGATTATTTTCAAACTTAACAAACAAATCATTATCAGAACAATAGTTAGTGAAACCTAAATCTTGAAAGAAATTATTAATTTTAGCATACCAAACTCTAGGAGATTGTTTAAGATCATACATAGACTTTTTCAGCTTACAAACATATAGTTCCTTACTAGGTTCTTCAAAACCTTTAGGCTGACGTATGTAGATTTATTATTTCAGATCTTTGTTAAGAAATGCATTTTTAACATCTATTTGGTGTATCTCCCAACCATATTTAGTAACTAAAACAAGAAAAATTGACAAAGATTGCTCATCTTAGCTACAGGAGAAAAAGTCTCAACATAGTCAAGACTAGGTTTCTGAGTGAAACCATAAGATACCAACCTTGCATTGAATTTTTCAATTTCTCCTACAAAGTTATACTTAATTTTATACAACCACATGGATCCTACAATGCTTCATTTAGAAGGAGGGACTAGTTCCCAAGTATTATTTTTAATCAAAGCATTGTACTCATCTTTCATGGCTTTAATCCATCTATCATCTTGACAAGATTATTCGAAAGATTGTGGTTCAACCTCATAGAGGGTCATCAAGGCATGATAAGTATGTTGACTACAGGTAACCTTTCTCAGACTAACAGGATGAGAATCCTAAACCATTGTTTGATCCCATTTAGGAATCTTGGGATACAACACATTTTGAGATGACTACCCCTCAATTTTCATTATATCTAGATTAGGATAATCATACTCTTGAACTTTTTTTTCCATAAGGATAATCATATATGGCTCTATTTTAGGAGAAACAAAGGAGGGTTCATGATGCAACCTAGAATTCAATAATACACACCTAGGTGCGCCCGGCACATCACTCACCCTAGATTGAGCGCTCATCCAAAGTGCACAAAGGTACCAAGTCCCTCCTTAGGGTTGCTATTGCAGGATGTTAGCATGATGAAGACTTCAATCATTTAGATCTATAATTAATATGTCTTTCATACAATGCATAGTCAGATCTAGATCTAGAAAATAACAGACTTAACAGATACCCACAATGAAATCAAGCATGCAATCTTGAATGTAAACATGATAACACCTTGATTCAGTCCATAACCTCTATTAGATTAAATGAAATAAGTACACATAAGATTCATTACAATAACAATAGTATATGCTCATGCATGTAACAAATTTAGCAACATAATCTCACTATATCTCAGTTCTCATACGTATATCTATGCTCTCTCTCTTTCTCCATGTATGCATCTACGTATATCTCTTTACACGATTTACTACATACTTATAAGGGAAGAGACTTAATCTTCACCACTTATCTAATCGCAAAATAGGTCGCATGCTATTATTAGCCACACACGTTACAAAAATAGCCAGACATGTAAGTGCACTGACAATAGACTACTGTTAGTTAATTGATAGTAGTAGATCTATTCTTGACCTATGTCCATGCAAAGCTCTTTGTAGCCAATCCTCCAAAAATAGCCAATACGTGACATGTAAGTCTCCACTTGGTTTAAGTGCTTCACACGCTATCTCCAAAAATAGATCCTTGTTGTGAAAAAACAACTAAGTCCCAAACTTGTTTTTGTTCTTCATGCGTGATCCTTTCGATACTTCCACACCTTTGAACGTACCTGTTCTCCCACCGAACCTTCTGTATTTCCTTCGCTAAGTGCCAGAGTCTAGCTAATCAACATTACCCCACACTAGTTGCATTTCCACCTCAAAAATGGTTATCTCCAAAACGAATCAAAGAATAGAAGAATATAAAGAATTTGGATGAATGAAAGAATGCCTTCAACTTGTCAGTATCTTCTTCTGTAACTGGAATAATCAATTCTGGATATTCCTCTTTTATTTCCACCTCTAATGTCTGCCAGTCACTGAGCGTGGCCTCTACTTTCTCTGGAATATCCACTGTAATTGATTCTAACTCATCTCTTGTAATCTCTCCTTTTTCATTCTGTAATACCAACACGATGTTGGACATTTCAGTCATTTTTCCTTCCAACAAGTCCATCTTTTGGGTGATGAGTTTCCCAAGCTCATCCAACCTCTCCCTGTGTGGTTCCTGAGCTACTGTAAGGGCCTCAAACTTTCGCTAACAAGGGCTAACAATTTTGCACGGCCCAATGTCTCATCCTTCATGGCCTTTAGGACCTCATTGTCTTCTAAAATGGTCATGGTCCTTACAACAACCTCTGGCACTATACAAATATTCGGCTTGATGTTTGATCTT
Organism: Taxus wallichiana var. yunnanensis; assembly: GCA_018340775.1. NCBI lineage: Eukaryota > Viridiplantae > Streptophyta > Pinopsida > Cupressales > Taxaceae > Taxus > Taxus wallichiana. Next base: position 935,333,432 of record CM031242.1, read on the forward strand.
GATTCCTCTTGTAAGCTCAAGCAATCCTTCATATGATGTAATCTTCCGCATCACTGAAGCCTTTTCTCGCTTTGCTTCTTGTGTTGGATCCTTTGGCCTGTGCATGCACAAAGGTTCATCTTCAAGCACTAAGTCCACCAATGTACTTACATAATGCATCACCGAAGGAAATGTCTTGGGTACCTTTGGCTCCAAGTGCGGCCTAGCCTTCACGATATTGTCACCAATTTCCTCTGCCATGCGTTGATAAACACTATGTTCTTCTTCTGTGCCAAGTATTTTTCTTGTTTTAGGCATGCTATCTCCTCATCCTTAGTCTTGATCTCTTCTCTCAAAGACCCTAATTGTGGCAACTTTATCCATATTGCGCCATGCCACTTCTATCGAGACTTTTACCAAAGCATTGCTTACTTGTTCATCTGACATAATAGTAGGCTTTATTGTTATGTGTCTAGCCTGAGGTGTATTTTTCAACCTCCTCGACACACATGACTCCTCACACACATCAAAATCTGGTTCATCCATGTGTGTGTGCATCAACCATGACAATTTCTTCCTTGTGCACATTGTTGCCATATCCTCATCCATTAACTCCCAGCCATATAACTCCTTTTATGTCATTGTGCTCTGGAAACAGTGCAAACAATTTTACCTGTGTCCTCGGTGTAGCCCATGGTTGGTGGAATGTATTCCCCACTTGTTCTTTTGATCTAGGCTACTTAGGAACTTGGGCTTCAAGATTTGGAACTTGTATGGCTATGTCCTGAGCAGTCTCTATTGCTATCTCATATGTCCCTTTTTCTTCCTCTTCTCCATCCTTCATTTCTTCATCTTTTTATTCCTCTACATTCTCCAGAGGTGTAGGAGAATTGGGTGCACTTTCCTCAGAATCTTCCACTTCCTCATTCAACTTCAATTTCCTTCTTCTCTCGAGCCAATTGTCTCTCCTCTATGGAGAGAGTTTAGGTAATTTGCGAATCAACTGTTTGTGGAGTAGCACCTTGGGTCCATGTTCTCTCTCTTGAATCAACGCTCTCCTTGGACCACACCTAAGTCCTCTTCATCCTTCTCTTGTGGTTGCAGTGGTGTACTTGCGTGCTCAACTTCATCCTTATTTGGAGGATGTCTTCTACCTCTATGTTCCAAACCAACACTATCCTCATGCTCCTCCTCTTTATCATCAACTTGAATTATTTTTGTGGGCTTGGGTGCTGGAAAATTTTCCATTATATGCTTACCCTTTGGCGGCCCTGGGAGCGCGAACTCATTCTCCACATATTTTGCGTTCTCCAGCTTGGGTTTGAGTTACAAGTACACAAGTGCTACTCTGATGTCCCTAACTACCAAGATTACAGGTTTCATGTTTATAATATCTGAAATAAGTCTTTTAATGTATGCATTGTGCCTTGGATATACATACTTCTTCCTCAGAGTGTGGTAGTCACAATCTACCTTGTCTGCATTAAAGGTTAAGCGGCACACATATGAAAACTGATGAATTAAAACTTGAAAATACCTTTATGTGAAGGCATACGGTAGTTTACACCATGGGCTCCAAGCCCCTTCCTTCATCGCAAATCACGTGATGCAAAAGTGTTGGTATATAGCAAAATGAACTGTCTTACCCACCATTGAAGGAAAATCCTTGGGTATGTGCCACTCTTCCTCGAACTCCATGTGGAGTCTATCATACCACATCTTTTCCCTTTTCTTGAATGGTCCACTCATTGATCCATCACACAATTACTTGCCAAACCTCTCCGTAGGTGACTTGTGTTCGTGGGGTACTCCCAAATTTTCTCCTTTGGCCCATCAGCACCCTAATCTCCATGAATACTAAGGAGAATAATACATCACCAAAACTTATTTTGTCACCTATCCACACTTATTCAATGATTGTCTTTGATATGTTATATAAAATGTTGTAGACCACTCCTTCTGACATCTTCTTGGTGACGTGCAACCACATTGTGTTTACCTGTGACCACCTTCCTTGGTCATTCATCTTTGTCACAAGATGTGCAGTTGCCTACACTACTGGGTACTTCTTCAACTTGTTAATGTCCATGCCACACGACCCTTGGTATACCCCAGCTCCTTCCTCATCTCTAGGATTGCAGATTTATCAGTTAAATCATTATCTAGATCCAACCCTGAGGCCCTTAGTCTTGTAACCATTGAAATCAAGGCAGCTGTGATTCTTACCCTCGTCTGGAAAAGTAGAAGAAGTCCTCGTGGACTCTGCTCATCAACCACCGATACAATGGCTCATACTTTCCAAAGTATGGCAGCTCATACAATTGGTAGACTCCATTCTACTTCAGCAACTTCTCTCCCGCGTCATCATATACCAACATATCCTCTATTGTGCGCTTGTTTGTTTTTGTGCTCAGCAACACATTGAGCTCCTTCTTATTGTTTGAAGTTTGATGGTTTTAATAATTGATTTTACATTAGTGGATATGGGAATCCCATTCTTGTCCCACAATCACACCCTCTAGATACTACATTTATGAAAAATTATTCTCGGGAGTAATTTCTTCTTCCACTTCAACCTTCTTCTTCCCTTTATCTCCTGTTGTGGGTCCTTTCTTTGGTGCCATTTGAAAAATATCTCTCTTTTCCTTCTTTTGTAATCAAGTAAATCAAAACCCTAAATGAAATCTCCATGCCCTAGTGGAAATTACATGCCCTAACTCATTTGTAATGTATCTGCTTCACTCAAACCCTTCTCCCATGGGAACGCAAGCTTCTCCTGCACACAACCCTTCTCTTCACATCTAGTTTCACACTCTTTAGACCTCAACACGATTTCTCGACATTTCGCACTTAACCTTGTTCAAATTCTCTTAATTGCAACAATAAAAATGAACTCGCATCCCGTCCTTATATAGAATTTCAAAAAGTTAGTGAATTGATTGCTCCTCCACCTACCAACAATCCTCTCATTAATTGACCATTTTCATTATTTCTGTGCGGTAGATATTCACACCTAAGTTATAACCTTCTAGCGTGCCCTCCTACCTTTCAGCTGCAGACTTCTTTTTAGCACACTCCCATGTGCCTGAGTACCTCATCACTGCGCCTTCCACTGGTAGTCTTCCCGGCCTCTTGCTTACCTCGCGTTATACTTGTATCTTCATGCATCTTTTTTATGGTCCCCATATCTAGAAGTAATCTTTGTTTAGATTATTTCAATTCTCTAACCTTGAACAACACATGTACCAGTTTGTTCCTTTCATGTGGACTTATTTTCAACATTCTTGTACCTAAATATCAACAACCTACCCCACACTAAGGGTATGTGCAGTCCTCTGTGCATAAAAATTCTTCAAATAGTAATTAGCTTCTAGCACGTAAATGCACTTATTACACAAAAACACCAATTAAATTGACAAATCATAGCGACAAAGAAGGAAACAAATTAAGGAAATGCAAAATTGGAAACCTAATCTAAATGGCAACACTGCCTTATTACAAACACCAAGAAGACTTATTTATAGTAGGGATTCAACCTATTCTGTTGAAGTAACCGGGTAACCATATTCCATCAAGTGCCTCTAATTGACAAGTGCCAATTTCAAGTATGTGAGTGATAACATACGACCCCAACCAATGTACCTTGAGTTTTCCTGGATGGCACAAAAATTTAGAATCATAAAGGAGCACCATTTGTCATATCTCAAGCTTTTTATCCTTGATGTGCCTGTCATGCCATGCTTTCTGCCTAGCCTTCTCTTGTTTTTGACTCCAACGTGCTATGGCTCGTCACTCATCCAACTTGATTAACTTTTCAATCCACTCTTCTAATGATTTCTCATCAACAAAACCTCCAACACATGCAATACGTAAAGAAGGTAACATAAATTCCATAGGAAGAATGGATTTTGTGTCAAACACTAATTGAAATGGTGTGACCTTGTTCAATCTTTTATATGTTGTCGATATGCCCAAAGTACTACAGAGACTTTATCATCCCAATCCTTTCGTCAACATCACAAAGTTTTGTTAATGTCTCGGGTCAAAATTTTATTGAAAGCCTCGGTAGATTCATTTGCTCGAGAATGATAGGGTGTAGTATTATGGTGTGTAATCATGAATTCATCCAATAGAATTCTGATTGTCTCATTAAGAAAATGTGTGCCCCTATCACTAGTCAAACTTAAAGGACATCCATACCTTGTAATAATATTTTCCCATAGAAACTCGGGTTTCTTGTAGCTACTGTATAGTCCTTTCAGTAGGTGCCTGCTTTCGCCCATCTTGTTAGATAGTGTTTGCAAGTTATGATGTAGCACGATCTAGTTCTGCGTGCGTAGCTGGTGAAATAGGACCCACAAAATCTATAGCCCATTTCTCAAATGGTTCTACGCTAGTAATAGGTCTCAGAGGCATTTCATCTCATTGACCTAGTTTTCTAAGACGTTGACAATGATCATAAGCCTTACAAAATTCCTTACAATCTTTATATAGGGTCTCCCACCATAATCTAGTAAGTAGAATCTTGTGCGTAGTGACATCACCGACATAGTGGCCACCTATAATTCCACCATGAGCTTCGCCATAATATCCGTGTGCCCATGTTCCAATACATAATGGCACAATATTTCATTTCTCGCCTAATTTGTACTAGTCACCATTAATTAACATATAGGGTGTGGTGCATATAACAAGTTGTTTCTTCTCTAAGGATTTCATTCCTTCTAGTGCCATCCCTATTCATAGAAAGACATTAATGTCCTCCAGTTCTAATGACACTCATTGTAACCAATATAGCTGTGCATATGGTATGGTATCTTTAATCACATGTACTTCTTCTCCTATATGTATTCTTGATAGATGGTCTGGTCCAGAATTACTTTTCCCTGGTTTTACCACAGCTGTGAATTCAAATTCCTAAAATAAGAGCATCCGATGACATATGCGCCCTTATAGAACATGATTTTTACAAAATACTTAAATTCCATGTGATCTGTATAAACAACGAATGGTGTAGCTAGTAGGTACTAACGTAATTTATGTAGTGCATAGATCATTGACAAAGCTTCACGCTTTGTAGTTTTGTAATTTTGTTTTGTAGGAGTCAACTTCCTACTAGCAAAACAAATAGGATGATCTACAATACCTTCTCTAGGTTGAGCCAACCCCGCGCCAATGACCGTGCCAGAGGCATCAACATGTACATGAAATGGTTGGTCCCATGAAGGAAAATGCATAATAGGCATGGTAGTAAGTTTCTCTTTTAACATCTTGAATGTGTTGCTGCGGTTCTCCCTAGTAGAACGTACCTTTCCCTTTCAATAACTCTTCCAATGGTGTGGAAAATTTTACATATCCTTTGATAAAATTCCTGTAATATCTTGTATGATCCAAAATCTGCGCACCTCACTTTAACTAAGTAGGCTCCTTTAGGCCTACAATGACCGCAACTTTGGTGGATCAACCAAAAACCTTCCTTGTAGATTATGTGTCCTAAAAGAATTCCAAATGGTGTAGCCAATATGGAATTTTTTATGTTCAAAGAGATACTCAACTATCTATACCATTCAAATATTAAGCGCAGATTGTCACGGTGATCCTTAACTAATCCATACACCGTCCAATCGTCTAAATAGACCTTTAAGAAGTTGTGAATAAATTCCTTGAATGCTTGAACAACTATGCGTGAAAATACAAGTGTATTTTTCAGACCAAAAGGCATTACAAGATAGGAAAAGCTACCCCATTCAAAAGAGTAAACGTAGTCTTTTCCGATCCTCCCGGGAATTTCGAACCCGATGATACCCAGAGAACCCATCTCGTAAACGAATAGATTTCACATTCTCGCAATGCCTTCTAATATTTCCTCGGTGAATGGTGTAGGAAAGTGATCAATTACACATACACCATTCAACTCCCCGTAGTCCACGCATATTCTAATCCATCCATCCTTCGATACTACGATCACCATTAGACTAACCCATTCTTACTCATCAAGGGTTTGATGATTCCAGACTTCAACATTTTATCAATCTCTTCTTTGACCTTTTTGTGCAAGTTGGGGTTCATCCTATAAGGTATCTTTCTAACTAGGCACACACCTTCTTTAAGCTTTATCTTCATCTCCCCTAATGATTCATGCACACCTTTAAGTTCATGGTACCCCCTAGGGAATAAGTCCTGGTAATCTCTTGGTAACTCTATGATTTTTGCCACTTCAGAGTCTGACCAATAGTCTCTAATTATGGCTTCCTTAGGCTCAATATCTGTTCCAATATTCACCTTCTTTGTCTTCATAGGTTCATGATAGGCACGCGTGGTCTTATCTGCACTATCCAACACCTCATGCCTACCCGTTGAATGGTTTACATCCAAATTTTCTACTTCTTCATCATCCAATATGTAGACCATTTTGCCTTTTTCTTTCTCATGGCAAGCATGTTGAAGTAGTATGGCATCGGCCTCTGTTTCTTCAACAAGACGTGCTCTTGAGTTCCCTTCATTGAATAACTCTTAAAGGAGTTCTTCAGCCTTGGCACTATCTCCCATAGTTAAGTACTTTATGACGTTCAATGTTTCTTCCACTGAGGCTTCAGAGAGAAGAGTTCAAATGTCCTGGGCCATTCTGTAATTAAATTCTACTAATTTCCAGCCTCTCTATGGAGTTATACATATACATACTAAGCACGTGCACAACCTTGTAAAGTGGAATAAAAATTGTGCACCCATAACGAAGATGGTAAAGCTTCTGCCCTTTTGTACAAATTATTTCACACTTCGAACGTGGTGCCGAACAAGTTGATTACTGTGATAAGTGCAGATTTGAGTAGGTGCATTGCTCATGAAGAACCTAGTAACAAGAGCAATCCTAATTTCATTCCAGCCTACAAGATTATCCTTGTGGGCCACCCACTGCGTCTTTCGCTATTCCACGTAGTGTATATGCTAGCATATTTCTTCTTTCCAAAGAGGTCCATCCACTGTTCTTCCATGACGTGCAAGAATACCATAGGATCTCCTTCTCCGGTGTAACAAGGTACCGAGTTTTTACCTATCCTCCTGACATAATGTGGTTTACTACCTCTAGGAAATATGCTCTTTACTTCACGCCCTACCAACTCATAAGTGCTATGAGCCCAATTATCACAAGCAACACTTGTAGTATCACTTATAGATTGTGCATCCTCCCACTAAATTATTCCTTATTTGGTCGGATCAAGTATCTTTAGATCTTAGATGGCGTGTACATAAATCCTATTCAGATCTTCTTCACTTAAGGGCTCAACATAGGGTGCAAATTTTCCATTTGTTAAAGGGATAATAACTCTTTCCTCCTTGTTTTCAAAACTGATATAGCCCTTATTGAACCGAAGATCAACATTATTTGCATATCACTAAGGATGCCACAATAGAGCTAGAAAGCTATCTAACTCGCCAGCCGCTAAAACTTCAAAGTCTTCAGTGAACTTGGCCCCTTGTATGGTAATGACTGCATCTTTCAAAACTCCGGATGGGAGCTGCCTTAATTCTATTAGCCATGAGAAATATATTAGATGATGGCTATAATGGGGGTATCCCCATTTGTACCCATACATCTAGGGTAAGAACATTGACTTCCGTGCCTATATCAATCAGTATATTACTCAATATCCACCCATCCACAAAAAAAGTTAGAGTGATTTACTTATCATAATCTAGGTTATGGGGGCGCAGATTAGCATGCAGGATCTATCATCCAGTCTTAATACTTACACGTGGAGTGTTTCCTTTTAACCAATCCCCTATTAATGGAATGATATTTTCCTAGCACAACATTTTCCACACTTCCCTAAAGTCATCTATACAAGTTTGGACCATCTCTAATACTTTATTTTTCTCTATCTTCCATGATTTCTCTTTTAAGTATTGTATCTTAGCCTGAATATTCCTGAGAACTTCCATGGTTTCCTGATAAACCTCCTTTTGATAGGCAGGATCTAGGTACCATGCATGTAGAACCTCCACCTTAGTGATGATAGGCTTCTACTGTAATGATTCTCAAAGCACGTGCCACCTCAACGTAGGTCATAATCTTCACTTGTAACTCTTCAGAATCTACCTCCAACTTGGGCATCCATTGATTTTCCACAACGCACTGTATCCTAACCATCCCTATACCTTTGTTTTCTTGTTTATGTTGCTTACTAAGATGCTCATACAAGTCTAGGAACTCCTCGTAGCTATGGTTCTTTCCACAAAAAGAACATGTAATATTATGAGGACATTCACGCTGTAGTGGTCAGGAGATCCGTATGTATAACATGTTTCGTGAGGGAACTCACTTCTTCCACCACCATGGCCTCATCCTCTAAATCCACCATCAATCCTCAACCTCTCGCCACGAATGCCTTTAGAACGCCCTTCATTCCGATCATAGCACGCTTTGAGTGTGATCCTAGTCTTGATGCTCATTCTTTCCCTTAGATTTATATGAAACTCCTATCTGTCATACACCAATATCTATAGCATCATGGATCTGATCAATCAACCGGCAGTATTCTGTGGCATGAGTCGTGGACTTGCAGATTTTACAGTAGCTTGAAACGTTTTTCCTTATCGCATTTTTCAATAATGGGCAACAAATAACATCATGGTTTAAATGACATATCTCACAATCCAACAACAACAAGCGTATTGATATGTGAGGACAACTATCCTTTGTGTGACCTTCTACTTCACAATCTATACACCAAATCCCTGTGCGCATGTCATGTGCTGAATTTGCTGATAGTTTCTCCTACTATTTTTCCATAGTTGCTATCTCGTGCTTCTAAAAATGGGATCACTCCAGTTGTCTATACTTCCAACCGCCTCGGTGCATAAAGGTGCTTCAAGTGCTTTGCACAAATCGAGTGTATGTCTTATGTGATAATGCCCTCCTAAAAGGTGTAATCAAGCCCCAACGAACCATTGTATGCATCTTTGGCTTGCGTGTATGTCATAAGAAAGATTAGATAACAAAATTTTATACCGTGCATTATACTCTCTAACACTTTCAAGTAGTGCCTTGCTTAATATCCTTGAGCATACTTATACTCTTCTCGCTTAAACTCGGGAATGTGAAACTCTTTAAGGAATGCATCTTTTAAAGTTGTATAGTCTACGTAAGTTTGATCAGGGTCAAAATTTCTATACTAACTATGTGCACGCCCTTGTAATGTAGTAGCAAATTGGCTTGCCCTACGCTCAGAAGCCATGATTCCTTTTGCGCACCACATTATTTCACACATATGCACATGTTCAAAGAACATATTCTATGCCCCTATACTCTAGAAGATGAAGAGACATCTCCATGTAAATATTCTGGGGTTGGTGTGGACCTTGCCCACCTGATCTAGAACCTCATGTGTTTCCCCTACCTCTAGAACCTCCATATCTCGCCTAAACTAGAGCTACCTATGCCTCATGATACTAAACATGTAGCTGGGGTTAGACCAAAAGATGTACTTCCCTATGTCCCAACAATAGAATTGAATTGTACCTCGATAGTCTATGAAGCATTACCACTCCCAGAAGTCAGTCTAAAAATTGGCGCGCTTGTATTCTATGCTAATGATGCACCCAAAAAAGTACTCCTATATAACAACAAATCCATTTGCTTACGCCATTACTGTGCTTCTTATAAGACTCGCTCCTACTCTTCCACTTGAATTAGCATGCTGACTACTTGTTGTACTAAATGTTGGAAAACCAAGTGCAAGGGAAAGGTTGCTAGGTGGATTCAGATGCACGCCCATGGCCCAGGTCATCTCTGCTGACATGATTCTACATGAGGTCGAGGAGGGTTACCTATCATGTTTTCCCAAATGGGTGAATTCCTGAGGCTTAGGTTCCACGTCTTCTGTGTGAACTTCAACTCTTTCCCGAACTATCTTTCTCCACAACACCATTTGTTATGTAACCTCTTGCTACTTCTCAATCTCACTCTCATGCACCTCATTATACTTAAGCCGCCTTTCCTCTCTCTACCTTTCTACCGCTAGGTTTTCCATCCTTCACCAAACCTACTCTTTCCCCAAAGACGTGGTGATGTTTAATTAGCCATCGTTTACTTTCCAAATTCAAAGCTACCATCGGGATCTTGATTGTTAGTGGAATTCCTTGTAGGCAAGTTCCCTGGATATCGTAAAAACCGGAATCCAGCTACCTCTAGACACGAATAAGTGGAAATTAAGTACTCCAAGATATAACTATTCAAAACACCACGAACCACGTATCCACAACTCGAGTCCAAATTAGATCAGCATCATAAAGGGCCTGAAATTCTTCCTGTGTCCAAAAAGTGTGTGATACCTCCAATTTCGCTTAGATGCATAAGTAATCAACCACTCGTACAATTCTACTAGAAAGATAACGAAGAAGCTCTCATATAACCATCATACGTGGTTCATTTCCACCCATATGTGTGTGTTAAACTCAGATTCAATGCTTTGAACCGCTGTGCACATTCTTCTTCCAGATCATGTATCCACTCCTCAACACTTGCTAAGGTTAACCGGTATGTCTTCATTGTGAACCATCCTAAAAACAAATGAAAAGAGGTCCCGATAATGGAACCAATGATGTAACCTAGAATTCAACAATACACACACCAGTAGCGCTACCGACACATCACTCAGCCTAGACTAAGCACTCACTTGAAGTGCACAAAGGTACTAGGTCCCTCCTTAGGGTTGTTATTACAGGATGTTAGCATGATGAAGACTTCAATCATTCAAATCTATAATTAATATGTCTTTCATACAGTGCATAGTCAGATCTAGATCTAGAAAATAACATACTTAACAGATACCCATAATGAAATCAAGCATGCAATACTGAACTGTAAACATGATAACACCTTGATTCAATCCATAACCTCCATTAGATTAAATGCAATAAGTACATAGAAGCTTCATTACAATAACAATAGTATACACTCATGCACGTAATAGATTTAGTAGCATAATCTCACTATATCTCAGTTCTCATACGTATATCTATGCTCTCTCTCTTTCTCCATGTATGCATCTATGTATATCTCTTTACATAGTTTACTACATACTTATAAGGGTGGGGACTTTCCCTTCACTGCTTATCTAATCCCAAAATAGGTCGCATGCTATTATTAGCCACACGCCAGTTACAAAAATAGCCACACATGTAAGTGCGCTAACAATAGACTACTGTTAGTTAACTAACAATAGTAGATCTATTCCTGGCCGGTGTCCATGCAAAGCGCTTTGTAGCTGATCCTCCAAAAATAGTCAATGCGTGACATGCAAGTCTCTAATCGGTTTGAGTGTTCCGCATGCTATCTCCAAAAATAGAGACTTGTTGTGAAAGCGTCTAAGTATCGAACCTATTTCTGTTCTTCGCACACGATCCTTTCGATACCCGCGCCTTTGAATGTGCTCTATTCTCTTGCGTGAACCTTCTTTATTTCCTTCGCTAAGTGCCAAAGTCCGGATGATCGCTCAGGTTCATATGAAACATCACAGATTTCGTTAAAAACATGAACATTCCTGTTTTCAACTATATCATGCTTGAAGGGATCATAGAATCTCAATCCTTTAGTTTTACAACCATAACCAACAAAAATACAATAATAAGAGGTTGATTCAAGCTTCTTCCTTTTAACTTTTGGAATGAAAATAGAAGTAGGACTACCAAATATTCTTAAGTGAGAGATATCTGGTTTTTGTTTTGTCCATACTTCATGAGGAGTAGCTTGATGAAGATATTTTGTAGGAACTCTATTTAGGATATAGACAGTAGTATTCATAACTTCTACCCATAAAAACTTAGGCACATTTGCTGCATGAATCATAGTCCTATCCATTTCTAAGACAGTCATATTTTTCCTTTCTGCAATGCCATTTTGTTGTGGAGAATAGGGAGTAGTCAACTCTCTTTGAATCCCACATGACACACAGAACTCATCAAAATTTTTACTAACATACTCACCTCCATTATCAGTCTAATTCCTTTTATATCCAGATTAGAAGCATTTTCATTTAAAGCTTTAAATTCTTGAAATTTAGATAAGACATTAGAATTTTTATTAATGAAATAAGACCAGGTCATCCTAGAGAAATTATCAATAAAGCATACAACATACAAAGCACCATTGAGAGAAGGAAATTCAAGTGAACCTCTCACATCACTGTGAATCAACTCTAATAGATGAGAGGCATTTAGATCATGATGTTTGTGAAATGGTACAACATGTTGCTTACCACGTAAGCAACTTTCACATGTTTCATGACCATATTTTATCTTAGGGAGACCAACTACAAGATTTAGGTGAGACATTTCATACAAAATTTTGAAGAGCTCATGGAGGACTGTGGGAGGGTTTTGAGAGTGTGGTTTCAGCCGCTCTGGCCATTGAATGTCTTTCAAGAGGCTGTGAACAAGTTGATAAGGCGCCGTTTACAGATGGAGAACCAAATAAAGGTATTAGCATTGGATCTAGAGCCTGGGCTGATATTGTTAAGGTACCTCCTGACAAAAATGTGGGTCCCCTTTCTCCTGCATCTGGACTGAATATTTTTAAAAGTACAAAAGATAATGAGGGGGTGACCCACATACAAGTGCCTGATGGTTGTCTGCATAGAGCTCTAGAGAAAACTAATCTCGCCCTCATTGGAAAGTTTTGGGATCAAGACCCAATGTCGATATTATAAGAAAATGGGCCATACGCCGATGGAAACCAAAAGGAGATTTGATTATCACCACCATGGCAAAGGTTTTTTTCTAGCCCACTTCAATCTACAAGTTGATGTGGATTCAGTCTTATTGGGTGGTCCTGGTGTATTGGCAATATGGGGCTTTTTCTGAAAAAATGGTATCCTAGGTTTAACCCTAATACTGAGAACATACATGCCATACCCATTTGGTGTAGACTCCTAGGGCTGCCCTTACATCTCTGGGATGATGAGATCCTTCTTCATATAGCTAGATTGATTGGTTCACCAATTGGGCTAGATGGGCCTATGAAAAATAGATCCAGACTTGCCTTTGCAAGGTTCTGTGTCTCATCTGAAATGGAAAAGGAGCTGCCTGAACACATCATTCTACAATCCAAATTTGGGGCATGGAAACAACCAATAGAATATGAGGCTTTCCAGCTAAGATGTAACAAATGCCATAAATTAGGGCATTTTGCTGGCAAATGTTCCGAGAGAATGAAGCAACAACTGGAAAAACCCTTTGATCATACTGAAGAACAAGGACAGAAATAGACAGATGAGGCTGATAAAGCTCTCTCGATCTGCAAACATGGATAGAATACAAGGGATCACTGCATGTAGATGAATCTAAGAATCAAGGACTAGAAAAAGGCTTTAAGACCATAATAAAGAGGCCACCGGTTTATAGGAAACTATGGAGACCCAAGATCCACTAGTCGAGAAAAGCATGTTGAAGCCCAAAAGGAAAAATATCTTGAACCGACAAAGGGTGAAGAAGCTAAGAAGGAAATAGAAAAAGATCAAACAATGATACTTGAGAAAAAAATCCTATAAGGTTGAGCATGGAAGTGGATGAAGAAAATGAAAAAGTATACATTCATCTAACCACTTCCAATGAAGAGGAGATGGAAAAAATCACTCCTCTACCTCATCAAGAACCGATAACTAAGAACAACTCTCTGGAGCTGCACAAGATGAGACAAGGAAAAGCCAAAGAACTTCTGGAATCCATAGCAAGAGATCTAAATCAGGATAAAGAGTTTGCAGATATGGAGGAGCTCACACCTCTAATAGCTCAACAGCTTGATTTTGACAAAGGAAAAGAAGAAGGAGAAATTACTCCTACTTTAAAGAAAAACCTATCGAATGTGATAAAGATGGATTCATCACAGTGCGAAGTAAGAAACGAAGACTAAAAGGGTTTGAAGAAATTCTGAATCGCTCTATAGTGATAAAAAGAAACAAATAGGAAGTTGGGAAGCTTCCACCTCAAGAATCACAAGGGCTACTACCAAGAGAACTGCAAATATTGGAGTCACTTATAGAAAAGGCAGACTCTCCAAGAGAGAAGTAAGGAAAAAGAGACTGAGAAAGAAATTGTAGATGGTACTCAAAGGCTTTTGAACCATCCGACAACTACATCCCCAAAACTTTTTTAATGAAGGTTATATCTTGGAATGTCAGAGGACTCAATGGGGGACCTAAACAAAGAATGCTTAAGGAAATCAAAAGATCAAGCAGGCCCAACATCCTTCTAATTCAAGAAATGAAAATGAAAACTAAAGCTGTTGAAGATTGCAAAAGGTCTTTCTGGGAGAATGTTGCCTTTGCTGCTGCTGATTCTCAAGGAGCTTCTGGAGGATTAGCGGTCTTCTAGGACACTAAAACTGTTCATGGTAATGTGCTTTCATCCTCCCAGAATCATTTAGCTATAATTTTTAAAAGCCTTGAGAATAATTCTAGCTGGATTCTTTCCAATATTTATGCCCCTAATACTGCTGCTGGTAGAAGAAATTTGTGGAAAGAGTTAGTCTCGTTTTGAAATAACTTTGAGGATACGAACTAGTTGATAATGGGGGACTTTAACACTCCTTTAAATATGGGGAAAAATTTGGAGGGAACTCTGATTTCTCTACCAGCATGGAAGATTTTGCAGGCTTCATATCGACTCTTAACCTTATGGACATTGAACTTCATGGTAATCAATACACCTGGTCTAACAGAAGAATTGGGGAAAATCTGATTCAGGTTAGATTGGATAGAGCTCTCATTTCTGCTAACTAGATCTTAGATCAGAATTTTTATCTCTCCTCTCTTCCCAGAACGGGTTCAGACCACAATCCTATTGCCCTTAATTTCTTCAATTGGTCAAAACCTTTTCACTGCAATTTTAAATTTGAAAAGATGTGGCTTGAACATGAGGACATTCTGGATAGAATTAAAGAGTGGTGGACTTGGGAAGGGACTAGAACTGCCCAATTCAGACTTCTTCAGAAGTTAAAAATGTGAAACAAAAGGTTAGAATCTAGAATAAAGAGGTTTTTGGTAATATTTTTGAAAAAAAGAAAGAGCTTAAACAACAACTGGAAGAGTTTGAGCTTAAAGTCTCAATGAAAGGTATGACCTTTGAGGATCATCAAAAGGAAAAAAAGATTCTCTCTGACCTACATAATATCAATAGCTATGAGGAAACCTTTTGGAGAATGAAATCTAGAGCTCTCTGGCTAAAGGCAGGAGACAGAAATACAAAATACTTTCATATGACAACCCTCAAGCATAGGGCTTGTAACAAAATTACTGAAGTCTCCAAGGGAAATGGTACCATTACTATGGATTCTGAGGACATCAAAGTTGAAGCCCTCAAATTCTACAAGAATCTGCTCATAGAGAACAATTCCTACAATGAGCAAGTGGCCTCCTTTCTCTTAGACTCCATTCCTAATAATTTTCTTTGCTGAAGAGAGATTTAAGAGCCTTTCCAAAATAGTCACCATTGAGGAGTTGAAAAAAGCTATTTTTTCTCTGGAAGGGGATAAGGCTCCGAGGCCCTGATGGTTTCTCTGCAAACTTCTTCCAAAGATGTTGGGAAATTTTCTCCGAAGATCTCATTGAAAGCTATAAATGAGTTCTACAGAACTGGAAATCTTATAAAAGAGTTAAATAATACACATATTGTGCTTGCACCTAAGAAGTTGGATGCAAAGGATTTCAAGGATTTTAGGCCAATCAGTTTGGTTAATGTAGTCTATAGGATCTTCACAAATATTTTAACCACTAGACTGCAACCTCTTCTAATGGAAATTATTTCCCAAAAGAGAGTGGATTCATACAAGGTAGAATTATCTAGGATGGAGTTATTATGGTTCATGAAACAATTCATTCAATGGATAAAAGTAAAAAAGTTGGGATGGCTATCAAGTTAGACATGCATAAGGCATTTGACAGAGTCTCTGGAAATTCATGGATGAGGTTTTGTCCAAGTTTGGGTTTCAAAATAAATTCAGGAAAATTATCCAATCTTGCATATCCTCATCTAGATTCTCAGTGGTTGTCAATGGTGAACCAGTTGGTTTTTTTTCTAGCACTAGAGGAATTCGCCAAGGGGACCCCATATCCCCTTTGTTGTTCATCATAATGGCTGACAGTTTAAGCTGATCTATTTCAAAAGCTATTCATATTGGTATGATAAAGGGTTTTCAACCTACTTCTGGCAATCAGGTTTCCTCTCACCAATTTGCTGATGACACTATCCTGCTTCTGATGGCCTCAATCATTGAAGCTAAGGCTATCAAAACTATTCTAAGATTTTATGAG
Organism: Taxus wallichiana var. yunnanensis; assembly: GCA_018340775.1. Classification (NCBI taxonomy): domain Eukaryota; kingdom Viridiplantae; phylum Streptophyta; class Pinopsida; order Cupressales; family Taxaceae; genus Taxus; species Taxus wallichiana. Next base: position 935,349,718 of record CM031242.1, read on the forward strand.
GAAGCCTCGGGATAGAAAGTAAACTTTGACAAAAGCTCAGTCTATTTTTTCAATACTCCTATTGAAAGGCAAAGAAAGATTGCTCTCATTCTTGGTCTGTACAATTAACTCCCTTCCAAGCTACTTATCTAGGGCTCCCTATGAGTACTAGTAAGGTTTCTAATGAGGTTTGGAATGATCTTCTTAAGAGATTTAGAAAAAAACTTCTTTGGTTGGAAAGGTGCTTTACTTTCAAGTGCGTTGGCAAATGTTTATTGATAAAAAGCACTCTTCAGAACTTACCTATTTATATCATGTCGATGTTCAACATTCCAGCAGCAGTGGTGAATAGCATTGAAAAAATCCAAAAGCACTTTTTATGGCATGGCACAGAAGACAAGTTTAGGTACCATTTAGTAGCTTGGGAGCAGGTCTGTAAACCAAAGTGGATTGGGGGTTTAGGCATCAAAGATATCAGAAATATGAATGTTGCTCTAATTACAAAGTTGGGTTGGAGGCTTATAAAAGAGTAGAAGCCATGGACTAAGTTGATCAAAATCAAATACCTTTCCAATCAGAACATGAATTCCTTTCTTTTTGATCAGTTACTTCCGAATGGATCAATTTTCTGGAATAATCTTCTCCACATCAGGCATATTCTCTCCTAGGGATGCAGTTGGAAGCTCGAGAGATGGACAAGACATTGATTTCTGGAATGAAAATGGTGGACATTAACTGGATTTCCTCTTATGGACACATTAAAGACAACCTAATTAGAAATTATGGGAAGAAAGTCAGGACTATATTGAGGTGGTTGACAACAAAAGGAAATGGAAATAGATCAAAGTAGATGAGGATAATATGTAGTCTATTGTTTCATCCATGCAGAGTCATCTCTCCCTAATACATATCAGTCCTCAAAATCATAAGGATGAACTTATTTGGAAAGATTCCTTTGATGGAGAGTACTCGGTTAAATCTGGCTACAACTCTTTCTTTGCCTCTATTGAAAGTGAAATTGAATGGCATAAGTTGTGGATGCCCGAGCTAACCCCTAGAGTAAATTTTTCGGTGGCTTATCATTAAAGGCAAGATCCTCACTAATGAAAATATCATTAGGAAAGGATTTATCATGCCTAACAGATGTTGCATGTGTCAGGAGGAAGTAGAAGACATCAAACACCTCTTTCTTCATTGTAAGTATACTTCCAAAATCTGGCATCTTATTTTTGAAAACTTCAATCAGGAATGGATCTTTCCCCATACTTGTCTATAGGCTTGGGAACAATGGAACTCTCCTTACAAGCACTTTGTGTGGTGAGGAGATTATGGCAACTGGTTCTCCCTCACACCATGTGGCGAGTCTGGAAAGCTAGAAATGATGTCATTTTAGGAATACCAGAAAGATATGCAAAAAAAGTTTACAAAGAAATTATCATTGCAGTAAAAGACAACATTGAAAGATTTAAACCCCCTAAAAATAAACTTTACCCTGTGGAAGAAGAGCACATTCTGGCTGCTTGGAACATTGGCACTGTTAGGAACAAGAATAATAATAGCATTGATAGATCCATTATCTGATGGATTCAGCCTCCCAGTGCATGGCACAAGTTGAATTTTGATGGGGCCTCAAAAGGAAATCCTGGGGATTTAGGAGGAGGTGGAGTCATTAGAGATCACAAAGGCTGTTTTGTTGCTACTTTTTCTGGCAAAATGGGTAGGAAAACCAATCACTACTCGGAAGCTCTAGCAGCGCTTTGGGGAATAAGGTTAGCTAGAGATTGTAATATTTCCAATATTATAATTGAGGGTGATTCACTGAACATTATCAATTTGTTAAACCAAAAACAACCTCCAAGCTGGTCAATCAGGGACTTTATAGTTGAAGCTATTGATATTTGCAAGAGTTTTGATAATTTTAAAATCAAACATACCTACGGGAAGGCAATAGTGTAGCAGATGGTCTGGCAAATATTGGGGTAAACAATACATTACAAACTTGGCTAAGGGGTGACACTCTTCCTACTAAAGTAAGTGATGACATCATTAAATATTTGCATGATTTGGAGCATAATCATTAATAGATGTAGGGTGATGCTAAGGAGTGGTTTATTAATTGCAAAGTGAGGATTAATGATTACAATTTTCCACACGTTTGGGAGGTCTTCAAAAGCAGAGTAGAGGATGAATCGTATAGATTTCAAATTTTTACCGTTGTGAGAAGTAGAAGCATCACAGGAAAAATGGGGGGACCACCTTGCAAGACTGAGCCCACCCATAATCCAACTTGGAAAAATGATACAGTTCTCTGGAACTATTTACAAAAAGGGGGTCTTACAAATTTTATTGAAAAAATTCAAGGTTTTGATCAGGATATTTCAATAAAATTTGTGAATGGATGGAGGAATCGTGTTGTTGAGTATAGTAATATCAAGGTCGAGATTTCGAGGAGCTAATTGCCCAAGTCACTGGGCTCAATCTAGATGGAACCAAATTCTTCAACAAGTGCGTGGACAAAGAGGTGGAGGCTAAGAAGTTTCTCGATGAGGGGGAGAATCTAGAGTTTGTGATGGTGGCATCAAAATAGCATCTATTCTAGAGCCCTTTGCTGAGATTCAAGGATGGTGGTAAGGTACATTACTCTGGAGGGGAGATTTGTCACTATCCCCCAGAAGCACTTAATTTTCCTTAATCACTTTCGTAGGAACCTTACCATAAATTTTCCTCATTATTTGTTGAATTCATTGGAGAAATTTGTTCTAGAGGTGCAAAATCACACAAGGGTTGTTCCCCTTCACCAAGGGTTGATCCTTCTCATTCACCACCATTGCTAGCCTTGCTCCCACCCCCAACCTACTCCCCCCTGCCTCCATTCCTCCCCTTGCCGATAGAAAACTTGACATTGCTACCACCAGCAGGAAAAGGAAAGAAATGAAAGCTAAGGTCCCTCTGCCTTCTTCACAGAGGGTTTTAAGAAGCCATAAAGATCTGGAACTTGCAGAGAATTTACTTCACATAAGTAAACCGATGAAGGAATCTAAAGAAATGGACCTGTTGGTCAGGGTTGAAAAGATGGAAAAGGAGATTCATGACCTAAAGAGTGCTATTAGGGATATGGATAAAACAAAGGGCAAATGGAAGCTGCTAAACTCTGAAGAAGATGATACCACTGCTGAAATATTCAAGAAGCTTCTCTCTCTAGATGTTAGGCTTGGCAATGCAAAAGGGCGTAATGATTGTATCCTCTCAGCTCTTAAAAGTATCTATAATTTTATAGAGCAACATGTACGAAGTATTTGTAGTCTCAAAGTAGCATTATCGAGGATATTTGGGGTTCAAAGGAGAACATAGATCTTGCAATTCCCAGTGGATTTGAAAGATCCATCCCAGGCCACGGCAATTGCGTTCTTCGTCTCGCTCCAAATGATTAAGGCCAAGATTGAGTGATGCCGGTTGTCAAGTGATGCGGTGCCCAATTTTGATCATGTTTCTTGATGCGGTGAAGTTGTTGTTGTTTGGCAATTTTGATGTAGTTTTTTGGTTGGGATGACCAGTGGTGGTTCCCTCTTGTTTGTTTTTTTGTCTCTTTTGCTCTTATTCGGATCACTGTCTGTCTTGATCCTATTTTTGTTACCTATATTGTATTATCATTTGTTGTTTATGGTGTTTGGCATATCTAGGAGCCTCCTGAGCCTTTTTTACATAGGGTATAGTGCCAAAGATAAATATCATTCCTAAGAGGAAGAAAAACAAGATTCATACACAAAACCAACAAAAATATATAAGTCATTTTTTTGAATACTAGGAAACAATAACATTATTGAGTTTACATACCATTTATCTTACAACAAAACAACATTATAGTTTTATTTAGTTAGTTGAGAGCAAGACAGAATTATTTTTCAACTGAGGAATGTACAAGACATTCCTAATTATTCCATTTTTAGTTTAACATTTCCACAACCTTTAGATCTAATGATGGAATTATCTCCTAAATATATGTTTTCTTCACATTTTACAACATCTGAGAGGATATCCTAAATACAGGTCATGTGCCTAGAGGCACCACTATCTAGAATCCATTCGTTGTCATTTGAGGCTGAGAGAGCAGTATACAGGGCAATAGAATGCTCAACATTATTTGCATGATTTTTATTTTGATTTTGATCTCTCTTCGATTGTTATATTTACTACTTTTAGTATTTTTAACAAATTTATTGAATTTCACATGACAATCAGACTCTTTATGACCAAATTTGCCACATTTGTTACATGTGCCATTGAATTTCACTTTAAAATTATGACTGTATTCTTAACAAAATTAGATTTAGGATCGGTTTTAAATTTTGATCTGATGTTAGATTTGATTGATATTATTCCTATTTTGAGAAGGTTTATGATTTGAGAGAACAATGCCTGAGTAATAGTCTCTTTTGAATCAAAATTCTCCATAACTCACTCTTCTTGAATTAAAAGTGAAGAAAGGGTGTCCAAATCAGGAAGATCATTTTCATTTTGGTATTTAGAGTTAAGAATGGAGATATAGTTTCTAAATTTTTCATGGATATTTATCTGAATGATAAAATATAACAGTTTATCTTGAAACAATTCAAAATTACATCCATCTAATTGAGCTTTGATGTTTTTAATTTTAGCTAGATAATTAACAATTTTTTCATCCCCCTTCATGGGAGTTGTAAATAATTCCATTATAAGTTTAATTATTTTGGAGAGGCAACTACCTTCATGCATTGTTTATAATTATTTCCATGCGTCAACAGGAGAATCCATATGACCTATATGCAGTAGAAATTCATATTTTATGCTTTGTAATAGGATTGATAGGGCTTCCTGAGATCTCTGGGAGAAGGAGCTAAGATTTTCAAGGTTTGCATGTCTTTCGGTGGGTCATTTCTCCACACCAATTACAAGATCCCATAATTTTCTCACCATGAAACAATATTTTAACCTAACTCTCAAAATACGTAATTTGTTCCATTTAATAATTGAGATTTATCCATTGAAAAACCAACAGAACTAGCCATAAATTTTTTTGAAAAAAGAGTATAGTAGATTATAATTTCAAATGTAACTTGATGAAAATATCCAAACACAGTTCAAGACCTAAGAAGGAAGGTCGTAAAACATAACCACCAATCCACGGAAGGATGTGAAGTAGAGAAAATCAAGTTATAAAAATTTCAAATTATTAAAGCCGCGAAATAAAGGATGAGAGTTCTGTGGATGCTTAAAGTCTTGGTGATCTGTGGAAATCTTAGGTAAATATCTACAAAACAATAAGATCCGCGCAAGCCTAAAAAAAGAAAGCCGTAAATAACTAAAATAACTGTGTAAGTCTTAACAAACCACAAATGATTTGCAAAAGTCACGGAAGACTAAAGTCACAAAAGTCTAAAAATCGCAGACCAAAGAAAGCCTCTAAATAAGGACTTGAACTATTCAAATTAGTTGCATATCTACAACGACTATAAATAGTGTGAAAAAAATTCAAATAAGCCGCAAACAACTGAGAAAACCACGAAATTACCATGAAGGATCAAGAACTTAAAAAACAAGATCAAAGATGGTGAAAATACAAATCTATGCACACAAATGATAGTAGAGGCTACAAAGCATATGCACAAGCAAGATCTGACAAGCTAATCAACCAATATTCAATATGTTGGCGGGAAATGGATTTATGAACCTGATTAGTCTTGAGGTCGACCGCAGTAACAGATTAGGGTTTCATGATTTAAACACTTCAAGTTTCTTCACACCTATGAATAAACAAAAACATCCAAATCTATCCTACATAAGCATAATCACCAGCTCTGATACCATGTTAGAAAATTAATGGAATAAGAAATTAAATAATTATTAATCCACAATATAGATTTATGAAGATTATAGATTATGAAGTGCAATAATTAAAACATATCTTGAGATGTTTATGTTCGTATATTATATAATGTAAATACCATGAACAAAAATTAAATAACACAGTGACACAAGATATAAGTGGGAAAACCATGGAAGGTAAAAACCCACTGAAAATCACTTATCTTTATTGAGAATACTTTTACCCAACATTCTCACTATTTTGCATGCAGTTACACTTTCACTACGGAATAATAAACTACCTCATACATCTTGTCATGAGTCTTACAAATTTGCTCGCATATAATGTTACAACCATGTGCAACCAATCCCCAAAGGATTGCCTTGTTATATACAAGGTGGGTGGTCATGATCCACTCTTTAAAAGCCGACTTAGTTCATTTGGTGGTTTTATAAATAAGTGGTTTCCCACTTAATATTATAACCCCAACAATGAAATAATGAGATTGGTGCATGCTTTGGCTTCTCAAGGAAGCTTCCACTTCCTAAGGTATCTGCTCCACATTAACTCCAACAACCTTCCTTAATTGTCATGCCACATTGTGGTTAATCAAACAAAGCGCCAAATAAACCACAAACCTTAATAACTAAACATTCTAATTGCCATACAACTTAAGTATTTATCTCAAGTTTATTAAAACTTGCAACATCAAATAACAATGCCACATAATATGCCATGAACAACCAATCCCACACATTAATCCAAACACATCAACTTAAGCTCGAGTGGTATAAGGACTAATTTAATAAGCTAACACACACATATACATATACATATACATATGCATATGCATATGCATATGCATATACATACATACATACATACATATGTGTGTGTGCGTTATTGATTTGTTATATCATCAACAACACTTCATTATTTGACAAGCTATTACACAAACCAAATCACACACACATTTGTAAGAGGATGTTAATGATCTTAATAAACTGATAGAGGAGTTTAATTAAATCATGGATGTTACATACTTCCCCTATAAAAGAATAATCATCTTTATAATTATAATTGGAAACATTGCTAACATATCAATCGTAAACAAATTCAAAAATAACATTGAAGAGTACAATTCAGTTTTTCACAATCAATTGGATTTTTTTCAAGAATTTAACCAAAGCAAAGTTCTAAAAGTTGGCCGTATCAGCCTTATCTCAGCAAGTTAATTCCCAAAAATTCTTTCAATATGGCTTAAATTGTCATTTATTCATAATAAGTATTGAATAGTTTTCATCAAATCCATCAAAATGATAAAAAACAACTATTCATTCACTTAAACAAGGAAAAACAATCATGATTTCATTCATATTCTCCCAAGTTGCGTTGTTCTCAGAATATTGAACTCCCATTACACCTTACATTGAGAAACTTTTTGATTTTTGAGGAGACGCAATTTGTGAGTTTTCAACAATCTTATTGGTTCAACTACGTTGATTATCAAGTCCTAAACACATCATCGAGTTCCAATTAATAATATGTGATATATCAGAAACATACTTTTTAAGTAAAGATATATGAAAAACATTATGCATCCTGAATAATGTGGGAGTAAATATAGTTTGTAAGCCATTAGACTTATAATTTTTTGGACTTCAAAGGGTCTTACATATCTAGGTGATAAATTAGAAGCCTTGCCAAATGAAATAGGACTTTTTGTTGGGTTTTACTCAATTTTCCTGTCAATCCTTTTTAAATTAGCGTAGCTTTTCTACCTATCACCTGCTTCTTTCAACCACTCATGAATGAGTTTAACTTGCTCTTCCATTTCATTCAACATTTTCAAATCCACCACCTTTATGTCCTTTGAGCTATCCCAATTAATAGAAGTTCTACACTTTCTACCATACAACACTTCATCCCAATTAATAGAAGTTCTACACTTTCTACCATACAACACTTCAAATGGAGACATTTTTAGTGAGAAGTGGTAAGTGTTATTGTGAGAAAAATTCAAGCAATGGTATATATTCCTCTTATTTGTTTGACCATCTGTTTTGAGATAAGTTTGAACTAAAGTTTAATTTTGTTCCCAACGCAAAGTTCAATGTTTTCCAAAACCGAGAGGTCATCCTTAGATTCTGTCTGAAATGATTAGTTCCATAATTCCATGTAATCAAAAATATCATGCACAAAACTTTTTACAAGTATTGGAGAATCATCCTTAAGATTTCCTAGTATGAAATGAGCTACTTTGGTTAGTTTATCCACTACTACTAAAATCATATCATGTTTATTTTTGGATAGTGGAAGTCCTTACACAAAATCCATGTTGATTACCTGCCATTTATATTATGGAATATTGTGAGGATATAGTAGACCTACGGGATGCAAGTGTTCCACCTTTACACATTGGCATTCCAAACAATGTGTATCATTATTTAATGTATCCTTCTTCATTCCTTTCTAAAAATACTATTGTTTTACATCAACCAACAACTTTGTTACCTCTTGAATGCTTAGAATATGGTGCATCATGAAATTCTTGTAAGACTTTCATTCTAAGATCACTACCCAAGGGCACATATACTCTATTGTTATATTGTAAATTTCATTCATTATCAAACTTAAAACCCTTGTACCTTTCATCATTTAGATTTATTTCTAACACAGTCTTCACTTGTTGATAATATGAATCAACTTGAAGTTATTTCTTAACTTCTTCCTTAAACCTGAGCAGAAATATGCTTCCGTGGCTCAAGTGTATCAACCACTTGATTTTATTTTCCTTTGTTGTCTTGAGTTCAAATAAGGATGAGTAAAAATTTATTTCAGGCCCAAATGATATTCTTTTAGTTCAATTAGATTTCCTAACAAATAATGCCTCTTAACTTGTAAGGCATGGACTATGACAACAAGCTCTAAGTTGGGGAGCATAGTTCTACTCATGTACCTTTAGTTTTCTACTTTCATATGTAATTACATGGTCATTTTGAAGAAGTATTCCACCCAATCCTTCACTTGAGGCATCAATAACCATGGTAAAGTTTCCATTGGGATCCAGAACCTTCAAAATAGGTGCAAATGTAAGTTTTTATTTTAAGGTTAAATACACTCTCACATTTTTTAGTCCATACATTTTTTTATCTTTTTTTTGTAATGAAGTAATTGGTCCAACCACTCTTGAAAAATATTTAACAAATTTTTTGTAATACCCAACTAATCCCATAAAACATCTTACTTCATGTATGTTTTTAGGTGCTGAATACTTAGTAATAGATTTGATTTTTATGGGTAAAAAAATATCATCTTTGTTAATGATATGGCCAAGATATTGTACTTCACTTTGATAAAAATAATATTTTGAAATATTAACATAGAGTTTCCTTTTCTCATAATGCCCATAACATGTTTTGAATGTTGTTTTGTGAATGTCTTCATCTTTTATTATTAACTAATGATAACCATATCATAAATCAATCTTAGAGTAAACAAATGCATCTCTCATCTGATCGAAGAGATCATCAATTCTTGGAAAAGGATATCTATTCTTTATCGTTGCTTTGTTAAGCATGTGATAGTCAATGCATAACCTTAAAGTTCCATCTTTCTTTTTAATAAAGATGACTGGTGATCCTGGGAAACACACTAGGTCGATCGAACCTTTTGAAAGCAGTTCATGCGGTTGTGATTTTAGCTCTACTAGCTCTGTTTTTGTCATTCTATAAGGTGTTTTTGATATTGGTTTTGTTCCAAGTTTAATGTCAATTGTAAAGTCAAACTCTCTTTTAGGAGGAAGTCCAGGAAATTATTCCAAAAATACATCCTTAAACTCATGTAAAAGTGGAAAATATTCCAAATAAGTCTTACCTTCCACATTAAAATATGAGATTTTAATAACATAAAACATGCAACTTTTGTTTTTGGCTTTCTTTAGTTGTACTACAATTTTTTTTCTAACTTCAAAATCTCTCTTAATGCCCTGAATGATGGTTGTTTTCTATGTGTCATCAAGACATTCTATAGACTTCTCAAAGGAATCCAAAGTTGCTTTGTGTTTGGAATCTAGTTTACTCATTTATGATGTCATAAGACCCTAAGGGAGTCACATAAAGGCTAAGTTTAGTGGTAAAATCAAGTAATTCTAATGCTACTTCAAACAAAAATTGGTCCACCATATGAATAAAATCATTCTTGTATTGGATATTCCAAGTGTTTTCCATAAATCCAGCTTTCTTAGACAATTTTCCAGCTAACTTACTAGAAATAAAACACTCAGTAGCATTGGTGTCAAACAAAATAGTAATTGGAAACCATAAAGCTTACATGACACTTTTATTGGGGTAGCCTATTTTTCTACTTGGTGATTACCCACTACAACATGAATTCTTTGTTGCTGGTTGTTCCCTGATTATTTTGGGGACAATTATTTTCATAGTGATCACCGCCGCATTTAAAACATCCCCTAGCATGCCCCTTTTTCAAATTTATTTTCCCCAAAGGCAACACTGTTTTGCTCATTCTTTCTTGTGTTTACAACATGTTTAGTTGTATTTTCTCGGTATTCTTCATTTTGTTTCCCTCTTTCTTCCACCAATTTTTCCTAGGAACAAGTGGTGAAGATGAGCTAACACTCTTCTTACGTTTCATTCCTGAAGGCTGAAATTGCTTGCAATTTCTATTATTTCCTTATAGCATTTTCAAACACCGCTTCCATTGTAGATGGTATATGAACATCTTCACCTCCTATGTTTTTTTAATCCCATCATGAATTTAAAAATTTCAAACTTTTCATCTTGTTGGTAATGGGGAACGTATTTTAACAACTTAGTAAAACGTTCCCAATACTCTATAACACTCAATTTTCCCTAAGTTAAGTTCTGAAATTTAGACATTTTCTGATCAAAATAGAGTGAGGCAACCAATGTTGATAAAAATATATCTTGAAGTGATACCAAGTGATGGAGGTAGTATCAACTCCCAATTCCATCTTACGGTTATCCCACCATGAATATTCTTTGTTAGAGAGTTAGAAAGCACCCCATACTACTTTAGTTTCCTCAGAAAAATCCCTTATTTTGAAGTACTTATCCATCTCACTTAACTAGTTTTTCAGCACCATCCCCCAAAGTAGTTCCATAAAATTTGGGTGGGATGATCCTTTTATGTCTCTAGATAGTTCAAAAGCAAGAGCTCTTTTATCCCCTCACTCATTGTTATTGTTACATTGTTCTTCCTCAAGTTGTTCATGTTTTTCTTCCTCATGATCTTCAAGTTGTTCTTCCTCATTTTCACCCACTACTTTTTGTTCCAAGGTAGCTATCCAGTTACTCCTAAAGGATTTGTTAGAATTTCATCTAACTTCTTAGTTGTTGAACCTTCAACATTAGCTGAACCGGTTCCATCATCACGGTTCACCCTTCTTCTAACCATTGTATCCTATTAATGAAAGGATAATATGTCTATTAGTGTTATGAAACCATTAAGTCCAAAAAGATGGTTAACCTACAACTCGATACCAAATTATAACACCCATGTTATGATCATCCAAATAAAGGGATTTTTTTAAACATACCCTTAATGTACAATTAATGTTATTAATGATTAACATTATTATTTAGTTTGTTACTAAATGATCCAACATTATTAAGATATTCATAATCCATCTGATAACATATGATAACCATGTACAATTGTAAGGGTATATTCTAATCTCCACGATCTCCCTTATGTCACTCTAACCGAGTGTGTATACTATGTATACTTGGTTAAAACTTTAATAGGTTATGAGAATGATGTGCTTCTCCTAAGTTCCTACCTAGAAGACATTTATGTAGCTTCCATCCGGTATCAACACTAATAAATTAGGGGATTGGTGAACAGACAATGTAGTCAGCTATTACATTACTTTGGCCAAATTTTCAAGTATTACTTAGCATGCTCGGGCCCGAGACCACACACAAGTCTACAAAACTCATCTTTTGTCACCACACAACCATCTCAATATAATTATCTGGATTCCTTTTTATTGTTTAAGAAGGTGAACTAGTTAAGAAGAGGGAGAGTCCATTATTGGATAATTTCCCTAAATGAAGAGAATACTATATGTACCATCTTAGGATCATTATGGGAAATATTGGGACCACATAATGATTACCCATCATTATGTCCTCACCACCTTTCCCATAACCATCCTAAGTTTGTAGGAAGCAAGATTCTAGAACGAAGACGTAGGATCACTATGCCCAACAAATTTTCACTATTCCATTCGACATGCTACAACACTCATTCAACACACTACTGGGCATAACCTTCTTTCAACTCCCAAGGTATGCTTTTTCTTTTCTACTTTATGCTACCGAATCCTTATTCACCAACATAAAGTGGGGAAAAATATAGTCACTAATTCACACACTTACTGTGTATATGTAGCATCTAAATATTTCATTTATATGCATGATTCCTAAGCAAGAGAATTAGTCATTAACAAAACTTATTTTGCTTGATATTACTTTTATCCTTCTTATCTTTGTTACTTGTCTTTTTTGGATTTACACTTTACAATTTTACATACTTCTTGACATCCTATCCATCTCTAATTTCGTTATTTTATATTTTTGACACCTATACAAAACCACCCATTAGGGATAGGAGCGTCTAGGTGCTACTATCCCCTCTGGGTGCTTATGTCCTCCTTCTCCCTTTTTCTAAATTTTTGGATATTACATCTTTCATGCCTTTGTTTACTACCTTGGGTTGGCCTTTTACTTATTAATTAATAAAATTAAGTGAAGGAATTATGTATATATATATATATATATATATATATATATACATACATGTCTTATTTAACCTCATTAGGAGGAAAACATTCAAGAGGCACATACTATTACAAGGAGATAATATTTTCTATCTACTACATCAAGGACTGTATTTTGGGATTGTGTACTTCACTGCATAGGATGGTTTATTTTGAATTCCATACCACACATTTTGTATGGCGAAAAAGTAGTTGTAGCCCATTATTCTTTGTGCAACTGACACTAGGGCATCCTAGCTCAAAGGACACTATTCTAATCACACACACACACACACACACACTAGAACTACATTATGTCCGAAATGTATTATAGTACTCAAAGTGACAATCACATTGGGGTGATTGCCGAGGTTAGTCCAACTCAAGCATATGCATATTTTTATTCATCTAATGTGTGCTTGAGTATTATGTAGGTAACTAGGGTTTCTTTTGTAGGTATAGGTGTGACAAAAATAAGTACAATGAACCGACATGATTTACAATGAACAAAAAGTGAAAACAAATGAAAAATAAAGAACCAGGACTAAATCCCTTTCACAGATACCAACATCTAGAGCACACACTAGCACCTGTAATGACCACTGTCCCATTTTAGGATCTCCTCTCCTTGAGATTGTCACATTCCAAAATCGAAATAAAGCTTACACAGGTCCAAAATCTTCCTTTCCAGCATGTTCATCAATCCAAAGTTATAAGATGAGTCATCTTTATCTCCAATATTTCACTCTTGATTATAAGTATTTATATAGATCTTGCTTGAATATTATTATATCTATATGGCCAATCTGTGTCCTTACATAGATTTAAATTTCATTAAATCATAATGAACTATAACTTAATTAGGAAATTTATTTTTATTAAAGATCAAGTCATACATATAGCTTGACAATAGTTACCTATAGGTCGAGAAAATCATACATAAATATAAAATAAGCATATATTCACTATGGGTCTTAAATTATTATATCTAATGACAATTATTATTTTTAGTCGAAAAGGATTCTCATTAATCTTAACTAAGGATCATTGGAGTATGTATGGCTTAGTTAAGGATCATTGTGATTGTTTGAGGCTAATGTTTGAAATATGTAGACAACTAAGTATATCCTTGAATATCAAGAAGTACATCTTTGCCACACCATTTGGGACATTGTTGGGGCATATTATCTACAAGGAGGGTCTTCTAGTTGATCCAACTAAGATAGCAGTTATTTTGGGATTGGAAGAGCCCACCAACCAAAGTGAGGTGCGTGGATTCCTTGGTCATATAGGTTACTACAGAAAATTCATCAAGGGATATGCAAAGATAGCTATGCCACTGGAAGAGATCTTGAAGGCTAAGGGTAATTTCTATTGAAAGGATGTGCAACAACAAGATTTTGAGCAATAAAAGGAATGATTGACCACTTTGCGCATATACTCGCTTCCCTACATGGAATTTTCCCTTTCATGTCCATGTGGATGCCTTAGGGACTATGATTGGAGTTGTATTGACACAACTTAAAGATGGTAATATTGATCATTCCATTTGTTTTGCAAGCGGAAGCTAAAACATGTGGAATAAAATTATACATCTATTGAGTGTGAGGCTTTTTCTACGTTGTACATGATTTCAAGCGAGTATCTTACGGAAAATCCTTTCATATTTTATACTGACCACATATAGCTAAAATACTTGGTTAATAAGCCTGTGCTATAAGGTCACATTTGTAGATGGATCTTATTATTCTAGGAGTTTGAATTTTCAGTAATAGTGAAACCAAGTAAGAGTAATCTAGGACCGGATCACCTATTGTGCATCAATTTTGGGGAGGATGTACACAATATTGAAGATACCATGCTGAATTCCCAGTTGTTTAGGTTCTAGCATGCGTCGATGGACCTTGAGGACATAAAAATATTTTTGTGCATGGGTATTGCACCTCTAGGGATAAAGAGTATGGAGAAGAAGCAGTTAGCTATATATGCTTGCGCGCCTTATCACCGTAGTTAGGGGAAACGTTTACAAAATGGGTTGTGATGAAATCACGTGCGAGATGAATTTTAGAGCATGAACGCTAAGTAATTATGGAAGAGGTGCATGGTGGTATTGTTGGAGGACACTATGCCGGTATTTCTATGTGTTTTGCAAGGGAAAAATTCAATATTGAAACATGACAACTTAACCCAAGTGTCAAAATTTTTCTTGGAAACCCTCTTGAATCCTCTCTTCGGATCAATCTTCCCTCAATACCATGCCTATCCCGATCCTTTAGATTCCTCATATGTGTCATGTGTACTTTAATTTATGTTATAAATGTAAAAATAGGATGACTCATTCCATTTAGTATAATGTTTCTAAAGGTGAATTCTTTAGTGGGCCTAGAAAAGCCATTTTTAGCCTTTCCGCGATAGGTACACATTCTTCGGGGAAAATGTGAAGGACCAAAATCATTAGGAAGGGGTATTAAGTATCTTAAAACCTATTACAACTGGTTTAGGAATATTTGGGAAGGTTTCAGAGGTTTAGGAACAAGTTGTGCAACTGTGGGTTTCTAAGGTGCAAGGAGTAAGCGTCTAAAAGCGGTACCGAACTTCAACAAATATTTTTGGGAGTTTTTAATGGTTCAAGAGGCAAAAGAGATACCATTGGAAATATAATTTAACCCTATACATGATGGAATTTTCATATTCTTCTCAAGTGCAACCCAATTTCAGAGATACACCTTGTTGTCCGAATGAAAAAAGGAATTTTTGGAGGAGGTAGAATCAAGTCTTAAAAACCATACCATTTATCTTTGAATGATATTGGGAGTCAAAATGATATAAAATTTTTCATGAAAATACCTCCTGGAGCTTTGGGAAAAGTGATTTCAAGATTCAGGACTTAGTCATTTTCTCAGTTGGATGGGTGGTGCATTTTGGTATCCCAACTGTCCAAATGTCCCAACTATCCAATTTTCCCAAGGAAATTTAGGATAGTGGGGATAGTAGGGAAAATAAAATGTGCCACACACCTTAATTATTTCTCTTGGTCCCTCATGTGACCTTCTTTCTTCCTAATGGGGTGCTAAGTTGTTTTTCCCATGAATTTGCTAAGTTTTCTCATCTAACCCTTGGGTGCATTTTACTATCCTAATTTTCCCAAGGAAAATAGGTACATTAAAATTCACCCACCCTTAGCCCCTTCCTAGGTTCACCATGTGACTAGATGTTTTTCCTCCTAGGTGCTAAAGTGTCTCTCTCACCTCCCTATCTCCTCGAATCTTGCTCACAGCACTTGTCAAAGCTCAAAGTAGGAGGCACATTATTTTGTCCCAAATTTCCTTGGGATAGCGGAAAAAATGGGTACAAAAAAAATTTCCCCACCCCCATGCTTTGAAAACCAAAAATTAATTTAAATTTTGTTTTATTTTTCTACTCATTTCTTCATCTCCTGTGAACCAAAAGCATTCACGGGAAGATTTAAAACATGAAACAAGCTCTACCCACCTCATATTTCCACATGAACTCAATTATTATTGCTTAATATCACCAAGAACCTAAAAATTCAATAGAGACTTTCTTAAAATTTCCCTAGAGCTTTCATATGCATCAAAACTTGAAAAGTTCATATCCTGCAAACCAGTGATCAGATCCGGACGAGATTTTCCACAGTTTCTCTTCATCCAGAGACACCTTCAAGAACATTAAATAAGTAGATTACATGATGAAATTGTTTATTAATGGAATAAAACCCTATTTTTATGCCCTAGATCATGCCTTTTTAGTTTCCGGACATTCTAGTGGGCGGATCAAGATGAAAATTTGAGCACGAGTCCCGTGAGCGAGCCTAATTAAATGATGCCATTTTAATCGCAATCAATGTGGAAAAATGAAGTTTCTAAAAATATTAAGTACCTAAAACCATCACTTACTAAAAATAGTAAGTATCCTTAGATCTATGCATTGAGAAAACATTGAAAATGATAAACTAGGCAACCTTTCCAAAAATAACAAAAAAGCAAAAAGTAAAAAACAACTGTCTAAAAATAGAAAGTTTTTGAAAATGGAAAATCATCATCAACAGAGTTGAACTAAGATGCTAGATGATCAATAAGATAAACTATGAGCAAAATAGGTCAACTTTCCCAAAATAGTAGGTCTTGGTTTAACTTGTTAAAAATAGAAAGTCTCCGTTTTGGGTGCAGAAAGTTACATTTGGCTCCATTTTCATCCATCTCTCTAATTTTTGACATCTTCACAGGGTTTTATGATGGTTTCATAGTTCAAAAAGGCAATTCATCCTTCATGGAGGTCTTGAGGCATCATTTTGATCACAGTAGCAAAGCAGAACATCACAGGGCACGGCAGGTTGAAAATCCAAGGGCATTTTGTAGTCAGAGGAGATTTGAAAAGAGTTAATATATCATTTGAAATTCAAACTAAGGGGTCATCGTAACTTCTTAATCAGGTTAGAGCCATCCTCACCTCTCCGATTAACTAGCTAAATGATTTGAATGAGCTAAGTAAACCAAGGTGAGTTGGGAGAGTTGGTCAAAGTGAGTTGAGCTGTTTGAGTGAGCTCAATGTTCTCTTCAATGTGATTTGGTTGAAGTAAAGCATTACAAGAGTGACGCATTACAACACATTTTTCTTCAAGGACATCCAGGTATGTCTTCCTAATGGAAAATATTCCCCACGAGGATCAAGAGTTGATTCCACATCAAGCTCTTGAAAGTGTTTTGGTGATCAACATCATATCAAATCCCGAAGAGCCATTCCCATAGATTTAAGAAATTCTTGGAAGAGAGCCAAGGACAAGGAAGCTTGCTCTCATACCCAAAGTGTTGAGGAAACATCAAGAAATCTAAATTCCAAGCAAAGAAAGAAGGCCTAGACAACATCTCGCTTCTTAAGTGGTACCTTAGGCCTAAGAATGAAAATCCTATTGAGGACATGACTTTGTTAGACTATGAGTTGACTTGCATATCATTGATTGAATCTTCACACAAGGGTGAATCTCATTTGTTTAAGGAATCCACTTCCCACCTCCTCACTCAGAATGAATAATATAAGAAAACAATTATATAATTTGAGGAACAGGTAAAGGTTCTCGGTGCTCATATTCAACCATTCTTGGAACCCAATTCAATATCTTCTCTTTCAGTAGAAGACATTCCTATAATCAATAATGTTAATCCCAAGGTAATCAAGAGAGTGCAAGGTTACATGAATTAGGGGAAGGATAACGAGAAATGGATTGAGAAAACCATAAAGAAAGGAAAGGTCTTATTTCAGAGGTCATCTCTCTCATCAAGTACATCCTTGCAACTTTGTCAAAAGTAAAGAAATCAAAAGAGAAGTTTGTAAAAGAGGTAATTCACTTGTATGAGGCTTTCCCATGGGTATCCGAGATGATCTCCTCCAACTCTTACACTCTCATGAGAAATAATGTGTTTGCATCAGCCACAAAGAAATTATCTCAAGTTTGGATCTCGCATCATGGATGTGAGATATGGAACACTCAAGAATGCCATATTTGAATTGGACTCTTGTGGACAACATGCTTTTGAGATATTGAATGATGTCTATAATTGTGTTCAAAAACTTGATTTACCTCTGCTCAATGAGAATTCATCATCGAGGAACTTATTGTTTCCTTCCAAGAGCTGGTCAAGAAAGTGGCAGGCGACTCTCTATCCTTCAATGAAAATAACTTAGAGTCCCTGACCAACATCAAAAGTTGTATTTCCAAAATTTCAAAGGATCATGAAGGATGGATTAGTCAATGCAAGAAGATTAGTGAGGTTCCCCAGAATGAACCATGGTGTTGGGTTGCGTATGTATTCTAGAGGTTGACCAGTTGACATTTGCACTAGCTCAATTTAGCAAGGGATTTAAGGAGCAGGAGCCCATTGCAGGAAACTTCTCATCAAAGAGCATGAATCAAGAAGTTCTTCATCATAGGTAACTTCTTCATCGGATATGATAACTTATCCCTTCTTCTCCCTTTCACCCTCTTCCTTCTCTCCCCTTTTTAATTCTTGATTGAGGGTAACCATTGTATTTTGTCTCATTCACTTAAGTGAATTTCTAAAGTTATATTGTAAAACTCTCTTTAATTTATAAAAAAGGAACTTATTTCTCACTTCCTAGGAAGATGTAAAGTCACAAGTTGAATGAGATCATGAAGAGTCATGTAGGGGGTAGGTGAAAGGTCAATTCCCAATGCTATAAATTGAGATGGCTTTTCCATTCTAAATGATACGAAAATATTGAAAATTTAGTTCTTTATAGAAATTGTGGATTGTGGTTTTGGATGTCGAGATTTGTATTTCCAACATAAGAAATAAAAGCTACTTTTCTTCCATTTCCCTCTCTCACGTGTTCTTCTATTTTCTCCCTTTTCTGCACTTTGTAAACATAGCGATCAAGAAGGAACTTTGTATCCTTGATGAATGAATCTAAAGAAATGCATGTTCGGGTTTGTTGATCTCATTATATGTTTCATTATTGCTTTCCTCTAATTGAAATCTGAACTACTCTGGTTATTGCATGTGAAATCTACTAGTGCCTAATCACAACAATAACCTTTTATTTCCTAATTTCACCCCTTCACCCCTCATTGCTACAATTTTCTCCCTTATATCCCATACAAGCACTTTGCCACAGGTTCAATGAAGTGTTCCGATGTGATCCCCGATCTACCAAGCACCCCCGCAACATTATGATAGGATCATATAGTTTACATTCAAGAATAAGAGCCTCCCATACAAAAAGGAAGGGCATATCCCCGTGAAAATTGGTGGAAACACCTAATTTGTCATATGAAAAATTAGTTCACTAACAATTTTTGGCAACAATGTTGGGGAGAGATTTTCCCAAGTGCACATATAAAGATCTCTATAAAATACAAATATATAATATATATATATATATATATTCCAAAAAAATTAGATTTCAAAGAAAAATCAATTTTTGAAGGTGACTCCATCAAGGAATGAATCATGTCACGTTCGTCCCCACATCATAATGACAAAATTCCAAGATTGGAGTTTGGTACCAATGAGTGATAGTGAAGAAGAAGAAGAAGATGACTTCCAAGAAATGTAAATATCTAATCAACCATCATTCTAGACTAGTTCTTACAGGATGAGAATTCAAAAAAAAAAATCTCTTGCTTTAAGCTAAATTATGCAATTAAACAGTGAAATAAGGCTAGTGGCCTGCCTACAAAAATCAAGGAAATACTATGAAAGAAGACCATTTCTATTTGTGAAGAACCTATCATTAAATCTCGGTGGATTTAGTTCGAGAAAACTATTGTTAAAGGAAATAAAATGGGACTTGTTGATGAGGAAGAAGGTAAGAACCTAATGAAAAATATGAAAAGGAGGTACAAGATGTTGTATGAATTCAACAAAGATGAAGAATCTTTTGAAGGTAATATTTTCAACCTCACACAACTGAATAAGAAACTCAGAGCCATGTCTTTTATCTCTCTTCCTTGGGATGATTTCCTTGCATATGGAAATGAAGAAATGACAGCCTTGAAAATTGAGTATGTGTAAAGAATTGTGAGTATTGCACAAGGAAATTCAGATCCCTAAATCTACCTTGAAATTCTAAACTATGTTGAAGCCATGCAAGAAAGATATGAACAACTTGAAGCACTTCATAGCAAGGAGGAAGAAGAGGAGATTTTTCCTTTGGAGGAAGATCCCTATGAATGTCTACACTACGATGTGTTCATCCCTAGAAGATTATTGAGCACTTATTATGAATATCATATCCTTGAACCTTCTGATGAGAATAAAATCAACACCTTGGAGGATGATGAAGATGACACAATGGTTCAACCTCCATTTATCAACTCATTCTGTTTTGAGGCGTAGCCTTCCAAAGAAAAAATGGATTTAAGAGAGGAAGATTCTTGTTACACGATAGATGACCTAGTGAATTTAAAAGACTTCATCAAAAATGAAGAAGTACGAGAAAGTAATCCTTCACCCTAGACTCAAGATGATGAATTTGAGGTAATCATGGATAATATCCTTTCCAATTTTGATTCTTTAAGTGATGTAGAAATGTTGGATAATGAAATGGAGATAATTGAAGAATCAAATTATCTTCTCAACCCAATCAAAGATGAATAAATGGAATATTTTAATTTCTTCCTAGAAACCAAGGAGGATGATAAAATTGAACAAGATCTATATGAGGAGTTGATTTCACCACCCTCACCAAACAAGCGTAACGTTGATAATAAGAGTAAGTACTAAAACTGTTCTTTTCCTTGTGAATAAGAATATTATACAAGAAATGATCGAGAGGGAGTTGAAAATTCTTCTCATATTGTTACCCCAACATGGTTATCTACTTCCTATCATGAAGATGATCTAATGGAGTTTGAGCTCAAAGGTGTGCCCTTCCCACGTAATTTGGATCTCTTCTCCTTATTAGAGAATGTTGAAAATTAGGTATTCTTATTCTTGTAATAAGGAGACCCTTGGATGATAAGAATCATAGAGCAAGTGAACAAGGGTGTTTTAAATGAATCATGGACATGTGTGGATCATATTTTCAATCATCTCCTTGAGTCTCAATGCAATGACCCTTCTAGTGAAATGGTAGTGAGTATATGACAGGTTTGGAAGAGTTATCTCTACAAGACATCTTGAAGACTCGCATAAGCAACTGAATACCCTCAACTCAATCTTGAGATCCTAACTCAAGCCATGGAAATGCAAGATAGGTATGAGGAAATTTGTGTTTTTACTTCCCATGCACCAATGTTCAATGACAAGATAGATAAAATGGATGAGATCAACATTATTTTGAAGCCTTAATAGATATAAGTGAAGGTGAAGGTAAGTCCTCCTCTCTCTATTTTTTGAAGAAGATCATGAATGAAAAATAAAGGATATTCTTGAATCTCATATGAATGTTATCAATCTTGAAGACAACATCTCCACCATGGAAGATGATAGTGAGGAAAATGTTGAGCTAATTTGTATTGAAAGTAATTTTTCAAGACAAAATGAAAAGGTGCATGAGTCTTTCGAGTTGGGTCAAGGTCAACTTGTTCTCACCAACTTTTGATGCCCTACCAATTTGGAATAAGATTCTATAATGCAATATTCACTCATGAGTTATGAATCCTTCCATGAATAAATCAAGGATTGTAGTTTTAAAAAAATGTCAAAGTCAATTTTGAGCTTGTAGGTATTGACAACAATTGTTCCAGAATATAAAGTGAAACTTTGTAAGAATCTTATGAATGGTTTGTGAATTAGATTCCACTCTCCATTTCCAAATCCTCTGTCGGTCTTGAACATGTTCCCATGGTGAAAAATTATCTCGAGGATAATGAAGACCTTTGTATCATTGATGTAGCCTATATTTTTAAAATAATTTCTCTAAACAACAAAGTGAGAGGTTCAAAGAAGTTGTTGATCGGGAAGTGAAGCAACTTGTTCTCAACTCCTCTTAGTGCCTCACTGATTCAAGGGATGTTTTCATGTTGTAATTCAAAGATGATGAATTTTTCTAGCATAAATGAAATGTTTACACTTTCAAAAACATGGAGGAATGGTTTCTCATAATCACAGGGCATCAAGTGGAAGCTACACGATGCAATAATTTCAAATAGGTAATAAATTTTTCATTGGATGTGAGAAATATCTCAGTGTAATGTAAGTACAAAGATGGAATCTTGGTATGTCTCCTTCTTCTCAAACCTTGCAAATCCATCATAGGAGCATGGTATGATTAGATAGTTATCTTAGAGCTTTAGAGGTTGGATTTCATTCGATGTTCCATGATGTTGTTTACTTCTCCCAACCCATTTTCGGGTATGTGTATATTATTCCCCCTCCTCTTTAAATTTCCCTCCCTTGTATAGATTTTCCCTTTATGTTGTGTGTTGTTTCCCACTTTGGTGTGTTTCCCTTTCACGTCAGTGTGTTTGTTTGTTCATGTGTGTTTTGAGGAAATGACTCCATAAACCCAATGGACAAGGCACTAGTCCACATAGTTTATTGAAATTCTAGGGGTTCTAATTTATCTATCCTTACTATGATCTATCTAGAACATTTCCCCAAGCTAGATCCAACTATTTTCATGTGTTTTTCAAGGGAAAAATTCAATATTGAAACATGAAAAATTAACCCAAGTGTCAAATTTTTTTCTTAGAAACCCTCTTGAACCCTCTCTCCAGATTTGTATTCCCTCTATAAAATTCCTATCCCGATCCTTAAGAGTCCTCATATGTGTTGTGTGTACATTCCTTGGTGTTGAAAATGTCAAAACATGATGACTCATTCCATTCAGTACAATGCTTCTAAAGGATAATTGTTTAGTAGGCCTAGAAAGGCAATTTTTAGCCATTCCAAGACAGGTGTGCATCCTAAAGGGTATATGTAAATTCCCAAACTCATTAGGAAGGGGTATTGAGGATTTAATAACATATTGAAACTAGTTTAGGAATATTTGGGAAGGTTTCAAAGGTTTAGGAACAAGTTGTGCAATTGCGGGGTTTTAAGGTGTAAGGAGTAAGCATTCTAAAATGGTACCTAAACTGCAACAAAGCTTTCTGGGATTTTTGTGATGAGTAAAGAGGAAAAAAATATACCATTAGAAATCTAATTCAACCCTCTACATGATGAATTTTTATCATTCTTCTTAAGGCCTAAACACTTCTCAAGGAAGCTCAGTTTCATCAAACTCACCTTGTTGTACCAAATGAAAAAGTGAATTTTTTAGAGAAGGATGTAAAATAAGGCATTTAAAGCAATCCTATTGATCTTAAAATTATCTTGGGATTCAAATTGATATAAAAATTTGCATGAAAAGAGCTCCTGTAGCTCCCCTGGAAAAGTGATTTCAAGATTATGGGACTTAGTCATTTTCATAGTTAAATGAGTGGTGCATTTTTGTGTCCCAATTGTCCCAACTGTCCCGAATGTCCCAACATTCCTGGGGATAATGAGGATAGTGGGGAAAATATGGATAAGAAAATTCACCCCACCACTCGATTATTTCTTTTGGTCCCTCATGTGACCTTCTTTCTTCCTGACGGGGTGCTAAGTTGTTTTGCCCATGAATTTGCTAAGTTTCCTCATCTAACCCTTAGGCACATTT
The DNA here is from genome assembly GCA_018340775.1 of Taxus wallichiana var. yunnanensis. Lineage (NCBI taxonomy): Eukaryota > Viridiplantae > Streptophyta > Pinopsida > Cupressales > Taxaceae > Taxus > Taxus wallichiana. Next base: position 935,373,468 of record CM031242.1, read on the forward strand.
TACTGTCCTAGGGAAAGTGGGGAAAAAATGCACCCCATCCTTAGCCCCTTCCCAGGTTCACCATATGACCAAATCTTTTTCCTCCTAGGTGTTAAAGTGTTTCTCTCTCACCTCCCTATCTCCCGAATCCCGCTTCGCTACTTGTCGGGATCGAGTAGGGGTCACATTTTGCTATCCCAATTATCCCTGGGATAGTAGGAATGGTGGGGAATTTTTTTCCCCACCCCTATGATTTAAAAAATAATAATAATCCAACTGTTGCTATCTATTTCTACTCATTTCTTCATTTCCCATGAACTTAAGTGATGTCGGGAAGATTTAAAACATGAAACAAGCTCTGCCCACCTCATATTTCCACATGAACTCCATAACTACTACTTCATATAAAAAAGAATCTGAAAATTCAGTAGAGACTCTGTAAAAATTTCCCGAGCTTTCATATGTATCAAAACTTGAAAAGTTCATATCCCGTAAACCCGGTGATCGGGTAGGACGATATTTTCATAGTTGTTCTTCATCCAGGTGACTTCAAGAACATCGTAGCAACATAGTAAATGTTGAACTAGTTTATTAATGGAATAAAACCCTAGTTTTATGCCCTAGATCATGAATTTTTAGTTTCCACCATTCAAGCGGGCGGATCAAGATGAAATTTGAGCACAGAGTCCGAGAGCGAGCCTAATCCAGCGATGCCATTTTCGTTGCAATCCGGGGTGGAAAATGTAGTTTCTAAAAATATTAAGTACATGGTGCCTTTATTTAATAAAAATATAAACTTTCTAAAAATATTAATTCTCCTCAGATCAGTGCAATCAAAGAGCATTGAAAATGATAAACTAGCAACCTTTCCTAAAATAACAAAAAAGCATAAAAAATCAAAAAGCAAAAAAATAACTGTCTAAAAATAAAAAAGTTTCTAAAAATGGAAAAGAATTGTCAAAAGAGTTGAACTAAGTATTCCAGATGATCAAGAAGTTAAAATTTGAGTAAAACAGGTGAACTTTCCCAAAATAGTAGGTCTTGGTTCAACCCGCTAAAAATAGAAAGTCTCTATTTTGGGTGCAAAAAGTTGTAGTTGGCTCCATTTTCATCAATCTCTTTATTTTTGACATATTCAAACGGTTGTATGATGGTTAAAAAGTTAAAACAAGGAAATTCATCCTTCACATAGGTCTTGAGGCATCATCTTGATCATAGTAGTAAAATAGAACATCACAAAGGGTGTAACAATTGAGAATCCGGGGCATTGTGCAGTTAGAGGAGATTTGAAAAGAGTCAAGATCTCAATTGAAATTCAAACTAAGGGGGTCATCATAAATTTTCAATTAGGTTAGATCCATCCAAACCTCCTGGTGAGCTAGATGAATGAACTCAATGACCTAAGTAAACCAAGGTGAGCTGGGAGAGTTGGCCAAAGTGAGTTGAGTTGTTTGAGTGAGCTCAGTGTGCTATTCAAGGTGAGTTGGTTGAAGCAAAGAATTGCAAGAGTGAATCATTGCAGAAATTTTTTCTTCATGGGAATCTAGGTATGTCTTCCCTAATGGAAAATATTCCCCACGAGGATCAAGAGTTCATTCCACATCGTCACATGCAAATATTCAACCTAAAAATTTCAAATTTTCAAGCATGACAACGAACCCAAGTGTCAATTTTTTTCCTCCTAATAATTCCTAAACCTTTTTCAGATCAGCCTACCCTCTCTATGGTGTCTATCATATCCTTGCAAGTATAAATATGTGTTGTACATACCTTCCCAAGTGTTGAGACAAGGTGACTCATGTCATTTCAATGCAATGCTTCTAAAGGTGAGTTCTTTAGTAAGCCTAGGAAGGTTATTCTTAGTTTTCCTGGGACATATGTGCATCCTTCATAGTAGAGTTGAAGGATATAAACCATCCATATATGATATTTATGAGTTTTAAATGTAATGGAATAGGTTTAGGGAGATTTGGGAAAGTTTAAGAGGTTTTGGAGAAAGAACAATGAAAGTGGGTTTTGGAGGCATAAGGAGATTGTAATGGAAAAAGGTACATGAACTTCAAAGGAGGATTCTGGGAGATCCAAGATGATTCAAGAGGAAAAAAAGATACCATAAAAATATTAGAGAATCATCTACATGATGGAGTTTTCACATCTTTCACAAGACCTAAGAGCTTCTCAGTGCAGACCAATATCAACAGACTCACCTTGTGGTCCCAAATGAAAAAGCAAAATTTTTGGAGAAAGATGAAAAATTAAATATTGAAAAACCTCCCATTGATCTTAAAGTGGTCTTTGGATTAAAATTGATATAATTTTTACCAAAAAGTGTTCTTAGAACTCAAGAAAGTTGGTTTCATGATTTCAAGAGTTAGTCAAATTCACAGTTAGAAGGCTGGTGCATTTTGGTGTCTGTATTGTCCCAATTGTCTTGACTGTCTCAACTGTATGAGATAGTTGAAATATTAGGGAAAATAAAATGTGCCCTACCCCCCAGTTGTATCCCTTGGACCTTCACGTGACCTTGTTCCTCTCCCGGTAAGTGCTAAATGGTTGTTTTTCATATTTGGCTAAGTTTTTTCAAGAAAACCCATGGGCGGATTTTTGCCCCAACTATCCCAACTATCCCTGGGATAGTGGTGATAGTTGGGAAAAAAATTCACCCTAACCCTAGTAATTTCATAGGTTTTTCATGCGACCACAACCTTTGTCACATGGGTGATTAAGCCTATCTCTCTCATCCTCCAAACTTTCTACTCGTTTCCCGCCACTTGTCAAGCCTAGGGTAGGGGGCACATTTTTCTACCCCAACTACCATAAATTTCCTAGAGATAGTGGGGACTATTGGGACAAAAAAATTCACCCCACCCCCAAGTTGGTTTAAAACTAAAATTTGACCGACTATTTATACCTTGCTTCTTCCCATTTCTCCTTCGCATAAGTGTTCTTTGAAAGTTCCAAAACAAGAAATAACTTCTACCCACTTCATATTTTCTCATGAAATCCATGATTTATTAGTAATAACCTCCATGAAACCTACAAATTGTTTTGACACCATGTGAAATTTCTCTCAGAGCATCCATGGTTGTAAGGATGAAGATTTTTCACTTCCGACGAACAAAAAAAATGATCGTAACAAGGTTTTGAGCTAAGGTTTCTTCTCCAAAGCATCTCAATGATGAAGGAGCTTAGTGAATCCATTAATTTATGCCATGGAAGCTTTGGGACTGAAACCCTAACCATGGAAATTTTATGTTTTATTTCCAAGCATTCAGGAGGGTGAAACACAAGTGAAATTTGGAGCATGAGATCACGACGAAGAGCCAAATCCAAAAATAATGTTTCCATTAAAAACCAAGGTCATTTTTGTAAATTACTAAAAATAACATATGTCATGCCCATATACATGCTAAAAATATAAATTCTCTCAATTTTCAAGCTCTGATCACCCAGAACACTTAAAAACAATGTAAAATGGTAAGCAGGGTAAAATTGTCAATTTTCCCAAAATAGTAGGTCCATAAAAGGCACCTACTAATAATATAAAGTGGATAAAAAATAATAATACATCATTAACATAGGGTAATTGGAATTTTACAAAAGGTTCATATGGTTATATTTGAGAAAAATAGGTCATATGTCCCAAAATAGCAGGTCCTGGTCGTACCTGCTAAAAATTGAAAGTCCTCATTTTGGATGCAGAAAGTTGTAGATGGCTCCATTTTCAATCATCTTTCTAATTTTTGAACTCTCCACATGGTTATAGTATTATATCATATCTTAGAAAGAGAAATTAATCCTCCATAAGGGTCTTAGAAACATTTTATTGATGTCAGTTGTGCCCGAGAACATGGTGAAGCATAACAAAAGAAAGTACAAATCATTGAGCAACTAGAAAAGATTCAAAGGGTGTTAAGGAATCCATTAATTCATCAGAATAAGTCATCACACTTATCATCTAGGATCAAAAATATCATCACCTCATCAAGATGACCTGGTTAATGATGAGTTGAGTTAACTGAGTGAGTTGATTTGAAGTGAGCTCATCGAGTTGGTTGGCTAATTGGGTGGATTGAGACAAGCTGAGTTAAGATAAGATGACTCTAGTAAGTTTTAGTTGGGATATATGTGGCGGTGAGATAGTCTAGAGCACATAATTTTTCATGAAGAGACTATGTAAATGAGCTAGGTCGAGCAAGCTTTGTAAGCTAGTTGAATTGCAATGAACCAAATGAGCTTTGACAAGCTCGATGAGATGGTTGGAATGAGCTCAGTGAGCTCAATGAGTTCAAGTGAGATAAGGGATTTAATTAATCAAACATTAATGGGATAATAATGAAAAATTCATGCAATCATCTTGAGATCACATCAAGGTATCTCTCAACAATGTATCAAACACTCGTTCGATAGCTTTGAGGAGTCATGCATCATGAAAAAGGATGAGATTGTGATCATCATTGGAAAGTTCATCGTTGGAAGGAGATTCTTCAACAAGATTAATCAATCCCTTTCCCTCCTTCTCTTCTCTCCCTTTCTTCTAATTCTTCATTGTACACAATCATTATATTTTGTCTTATTCACTTAAGTGACAATATTTGTAATTTGTAAAAGTATTCTCTCAAAATTATAAGAGAGATACTAAATTTTTTTCTCTTCTAGGGAAATTGAAGGTCAAAAGTGTAATAGGACCATGAAGAGCCATGTGGGGGAGATGAAAGGTCAATTCATGAGGTTATAAATTGGGATGGCTTCTCCATTCCAAAGGATCCTGAAATCCTGAATTTTAGTTCTTGGTAGCAATTGTGAATTGTTGTAGATTGATTGATGCTTTGTATTCATCACTACACAAGAAATGAAAGCTATATTCTTCATTTTCCTTTACTCATGTTTCCCTTTTTCTCTCTTTTGTAACTTTGAAAGTATGGTGATCAAGAAGGAACTTAGTGTCCTTGATGAGTGAGTCTAAAGAAATTTGTGTCTGGAGTTTTTAGTCTCACCAATGGCTTCATTGTTGCTTTCATCTAATTGAATATTGAACTACTTTGGTTATTGGGTGTGAAATCTACAATTTCCTACTCACAACAATAACCTCCCCTTTTCCTAATTTCTCTCCTTCACCCCTCACTGCTGCAAATTCCTCCCTTGTACCCCGTAACACCACTTTTTGCCAGGTTCAATGAAGTGTGCCTGTTGGATCTCCAGTCTATTTTTCCACCCCACAATAATAGATAGGAGTAGATTATTTTACATTTAATAATGGGAGCCTCGCCATACACAAGAAGGAGGGGTGTAGCCCCATGAGCGTCAGTGGAGATCAAATAATTTTCCATACGAAAAATTATTTCAACAATAATTTTTGGTGAATCTATTGGGAGATATCTTCCCTTGTGCACTCGTATAGATCTCTGAAAATACAAAAAAATGAAAAACCTAAAAAAAACAAAAAAAACCATTCAAACAATTAAACACCTTTTACAATTCTTTTGAGAAATCTGCACTTTTCAAGTTTCCATTCTTCCTAATCACTTAAGCTAGAAGAAATAAGGTGCACCCGAGTTGATCGTGCATGTATCATTATTTACCCGCATTCAAGGAACAATAAAGGGATGATTTCAAACTTCCCTCTTGACCGGTAAGAAGATAAGTTCCTGAAAATCATCTTGAAGGTCATACTAAAGAGCAAGTTACACAACCACTAGTCTTCATTCCACACGAAGAAGAAAGAGAAGATGAAAGAGAGGAAGAAGGAGAGGAAGAAATGGAAACACAAACACTTGTACCATGGGAACAAAACATTGGTACGTTGGCTTTGGATCTACCACTTCATGAGCTTCCAAAAGGATCGAGAAAGAACTTTATGAAGTTATATGGATATGGCAAGCAATGTCTTGACAATCACATCACAACCTTTATTACAACATGTGACATCCTTGGAGTGTAACTCAAAGATGTTGTTGTGTGATTGTTTGTGGAAACATTGCAAGATGCCGCACCATATTGGTTCTACTACATGCCGTCACGCTCAATCTCCAATTGAGGTGATATTAAAAAGAATTTTTAAGAGATGTTTAAGACCGCTGAATATTCTCATGCCCTCTTAGCTCAACTTAATCAAATGAAAAAGGAGTTGCAAGAGTCCATGAGAAACTTCGTGGTAAAATTCAACATGTTGATGAGAAAAATTCCCATTGTTTCTCTTCCCACTATAGATAACTCGTAAGATGTTCTTTGTGAATACTCAATTTCTTGAAGTAAGCTTCAAATTATGGAGATTTGGACCAAGAGACTTGGATAACACTCAAGAAATTATGGTTGAGGTGGAATATGAACTCATCTTGTTAGGTAAGATCAAGAATCCTTCAATGAAGGATAGGTCCTAGGGTTCCAAAGATGAGAGAAAGATCCAATGTTGCAGAAGTTAGAAAATGAATTGACAATGTTGAAAATGGAGGTTGCTCAATAAACACCTCATCCAAATCAAAACATGAACTAGATTGTAGGAGCACCTCGAAGGCTTGCCTTGGAGGCTCTGCTAGTTAATGAATTATGTGAGATCAATGAAGATGGAGATATTTTTGAATTAGAAGTTGAAGATGAAGGAGAATAAGAATGTGCTTGAATCATTTTTTTGAATGCACACTTGATGATGAAGAATCCACATATAGTTACTCATATGCAAAATTCACTCAATTGCAAAAGGAGAAAGAAGGCCCTTCTTCTATTGCCCAATCTAAGAAATTGAATCCTCAAATGGTGACCTAGAAAAAAAAAACAACAAAAGGAGGATCATCGAATTCTTATTCAAGCAAGGTCAGTTGAGAAGAAGCATGAGATCACTCTAACTAAGAATCCTTCTACCTCTTCAAGTAAGTATCCTTAAAATTCTCTTGAAAAATCAATTTTCACAAATCCTAAGAATATCCATGTCAAATATGCCAAAACCCCTGATGTTCCTACCATTTTCTCTCTTTTGACATCATTAACCATTTCAAAAGATGCAAATTCAAAATTTCTGAATTTGAGTACTTAAGAACTCATTCCAAACAATTTGAGAAATGCGTTCAACATATCAAAATAAGTAGCTTTGTTTTTCTAAAAATGACACCACCAAAGAACCACCTTATGCATCTTAGTTCACTCCATCTTTGAACCTGTCTTGCCTCCACACCCTCTACTTCTAGGAAGGTAGAGCCTTTCTACATAGCCTTTCTAGTCAATGGGTATAAACTAAACAATTCACCATTAACTCCGGTGCCTAAGATAATGTCATGCCTATAAAAGTTTCTAAATCCCTCGGCCTCTCCATTTCCCCTACCTTTCACCAATGCCTCTCTATGGAAATGAAAGAAGTTCCTCTTATGGGTCAGATCAAAGATGTTGAGGTAACATTAACATATTTCCTTGACAAGAAAATCACAATGAGAATCCTTGTAGAAAAGACATATATACCTCATATGGTATGTTGTTGGGCCAAAGATTCTATCGAGATGTCGGAGGAGATATGTAGTTGGATTGGTCGCACACCACCATCCTAGTCAATGGTAAGACAAAGAAACTTCTTCCTATTAGGAAGATGAAGTATACTGTTCAAAGGCCAAATGACCCAACATCAAATATCCAGTTTCAAAATTCTAAATCTTGCAAATTTTTCATGACCTTTGAGGATGATCTCGAGCTGCCCATGTTAGTGGAGGAATGTCTAAGCATCAAAGAGATGATAAAAAAATCATGATGATTTGATGAAATCAGAATTTGAGAGTGTATACTTCTCATGGGAGGAGAGCATAAATAAATTTGATCCATTATATACTAATGATGGTGATGAGGAGCTTGATTTGCAGCAAAACACTCTTGAAGTGATGCACATCGTGAAATCAAGAATAAAGAGTAATGCTCAACAACTTCTTGATAGGTAACTTCAATGTTTCCGATCATGTTCTTGAGGCTTAGTATGAGTTTCCATGTGATGAGTATGTTGGTGAACTTGAAAGCTTCTCTTTGTCTTTGGAAGAAGATGAAAATAAATGAAATAATGGCAACATGTTTTTGCCTCTTGAATTTGAACCTATTTAAGGAGATGACGATTTCATAACATAAATAGATTGCTTGGTTCTTGGTGATCAAGAATGGGAAAAAGATAATGCCAACATTTCAGCTCCAGTGTTTTGCTCATTCCCTTTTTAGGAGAATGAAAACATTGTTGACAAAAATGGAGAAATGGATTGTTGCTTGGTCCTAAGGCTGATTTTTTCAAAATGGAAACATTCTTAATAGACTTCAACCTTTCAGTGTTCATTTTTCCCAAGAAAAGGATGTCCTCAACAAAGTTAATGTTGAAGCTCAAGATGGAAAAATGAGGAAGATGGAAATTTACATGTTGCATACCTAACCTTGAGTTCATTTTCTTTCCAAGATGATGATGTAATGCATATGACACATTGTGTAAGGAAGCATGTTGTGAAAGATCCGAAACATGAGAAAGATGACTTCTTAGAATAATTGAAAAACATAGAACATCAAGAGGTTGGTGATAATGATGAGGTTACCAAGACATATGATGAGAATCAACCTTCAAAAGTGGTGGTCATGAAGCAAATGATAGGTGGAGAATAATTGTCATGGTATGCAAATGATAAGTCAAGTATAATCAAGAATCATCTTCATGGAAGAGTGACAAAGAATCAACAAATGGAATGAACTTGAGAATCAAGGAGAGGCCGGAAAGAAAGTCTGAAAGAGACAAAGGCAATTAATTGAATAGGCGGATCATCAATTTCACTAGAAATCATGCTAGTTTTCTCAAAATCTGAGGAGGGGTTCATACTTTAGTGAACCAGTCAATGGATTTGCAGAATAAAGGCATTTAGTGATACTCATTTACGGGTAAGCACTCAGTTCAAATATGTGCTTCAATGAAAGCGTGTTATCCCCCGCATATACATAGGTGATTTAGGATGTTTCCTTTTTTGTTGTGTGTTTCCTTTCTCATTTTGTGTTTCCCTTGTGTTTTATGTTCCCTTTCTAGTTTTGTCTTTTTGTTTCTTATCATGTGTGTTGTGTGTTCAATAATGGAAGAAGTGTTTATATATCTGTGGTGAGATTTCGTAGCCCAAAGGAAAAGGCACTGGTCCATGATGTGTATTGAGATTCTAGATTTCATGCTTATCCTTTCCTCATTACACTCGATCCATAACAAGTTCCCAAGATAGAGACGTGTTGTCATGCAAATGTGCAACCTAAAAATTTCAAAATTTTAAGCATGATAATAGACCCAAGTGTCAATTTTTTTGCTCCTAAGCCTTCCTAAACCTTCTCAAAATTAGTATGCCCTCTCTGTGGTATCCATCCTATCCTTACAAGTCTTAATATGTGTTGTACATACCTACATAAGTGTTAAATTTTTGAGATAGGGTGACTCATGTCATTTCAATGTAGTGGTTCTAAAGGTGAGTTATTCAAGAAGCCTAAGAAGGCTATTCTTAGCTTTCCTGGGACAAGTGTGTGTTCTTTGGAGTATATTTGAAGGCCCTAAACCATATGGATATGATATTGAGGAGTTTTAAATGTAATAGAATAGGCTTAGGGATATTTGGGAAATTTTCAGAGGTTTTGGAGCAAGAATAGTGAAAGTGGGTTTTGGAGGCTTAAGGAGCTTGCAGTGGAAAAAGGTACCTGAAATTCAAAGGAGGATTTAGAGAGCTCTAGGATGATTGAAGTGGAAAATAAGATACCTTAGGAAATATTATAGGATCCTATACATGATGGATTTTTCAAAAATTTCACAAGACCTAAGTGCTTCTTAGTGTGGACCAATCTAAACAAACTCACCTCGTAGTCCCAAATGAAAAATAATTTTTAGGGGAGGAAAAATAAAGTCTTAAAATCCATGCCATTGATCTTAAAATTGTCTTAGGATTCAAATTTATATAATGTTTTTCAAAAAAGAGTTCTTAGAATGTTGGGAAAGTTTGTTTCGTGATTTCGGGAGTTAGTAAAATTCACGAGTTGGAAGGGTGACACATTTTGGTGTCTCCATTGTCTCAAACTATCCAACTAATAGGATAGTGGAGAAATTAGGGAAAAATATGTGCCCTACCCTCTAGTTGTATCCCTTGGACCCTCATATGACCATGTTCTCTCTCGACAAGTGCTAAATGGTTGTTTTTTAGATTTGGCTAAGTTTTTCCAAGAAAACCCATGGGCACATTTTACTACCCCAACTATCCCAAAATTCCCGGGGATAGTGGGTATAGTTGGGATATAAAAATTCTCCTCACCCCAACCATTGCATTGGTTCTTCATGCGACCACAAACTTTGTCACCTAGGTGCTTAAGCCTATTTCTCTTATCCTCCCAGCTTTCCACTTGCTTCCCGCCACTTGTCAAGCCTAGGGAAGGGGAAAATTTCGTTACCCCAAGCATCCCAATTGACCAAGGATAGTTGGGACAAAAAATTTGCCCCACTCCCCAAGTGGTTGAAAACTAAAAATTGACTAGCTGTTCATACATTGCTTCTTCCCATTTCTCCTTTGCATAATGCTGTTGAAAGTTCCAAAACATGAAATAAATTCTACCCACTTCATATTTTCTCATGAAATCCATAATTTATTAGTAATAATCTCCATTAAACCTGCAAATTTTTTAGACACCATGTCAAATTTCTCTCGAGCATCCATGATTGCAAGGATGAATATTTTTCACTTCCAACGAACAAATAAATTGATCGTATGAGCTAAATTTTCTTCTCTAGAGCATCTCAGTGACAAAGGAATCTCAGTGAATCCATTAATGTATGATATGAAAGATTTGGTCCTGAAACCATAACCATGGAAATTTTATTTTTGATTTCCAAGCATTCTCGATGGGTGAAACACTTTGAAATTTAGAGCACAAGATTGTGACGAAGAAATGAAATTAAAAATAATGTTTTTGTCAAAACAAAGGTCATTTTTGTCACTTACTAAAAATAACATATGACATTCCCCTCCACATGTTAAAAATAATAATTATCTCAATTTGAAAGATCTAATCACCTAGAACACTCGGAAACAATGCAGAATGTTAAGTAGGGTAAAATTGTCAATTTTCCTAAAATAGTAGGTCAGAAAAGGCACTTTCTAAAAATAGAAAGTGGATAAAAATAATAATTCATCATCAATAGAGCAGATTTGAAATGTGCTATAAGGTTCAAAAGATAATATTTGAGAAAAACAAGTGATATGTTCCAAAATAGTAGGTCCTGGTCCTACTTGCTAAAAATAGAAAGTCCCCATTTTGGATGTAGAAAATTATAGATGGCTTCATTTTCAATCATATTTCCACATTTTGAACTCTCCACAAGGTTATAGAAAGATGTCGTAGCTCAAAAATATAAATGAAGCCTCCATAAGGGTCTTGGAAGCATCTTCCTGATCCTAGTTGTGCTCGGGAATAGAATGAAGCATAACAAAGGAAAGTCTGAATCACTGAGAAACTGGAAAAGATTTAAATGGTGTCAATGAATCCATTGATTCATCAGACTAAGTCATCACACTTATCAATAGCGCTAAAAAACATCATCACCTCATCAAGATGAGTTGGTTGTAATGAGTTGAGCTGACTAAGTGAGTTGAGTTGAAGTGAGCTCATCGAGCTGGTTAGCTAATTGGGTGGATTGAGCTAAGTTGAGTTAATATGAGATGCTTGCAGTAAGTTTGAGTTGGGATGGATGCAGTGGTGAGCTAGTCTAGAGCTCATCCTTTTTCATGAAGAGCTTATACAGTGAGAGCTAGGTCGAGCAAGTTGGGTGAGCTAGCTGATCATGTAGTAAACCAAATGATCTTTGGAAAGCTTGATGAGTTGGTTGGAATGAGATTAGTGAGCTAAGGGAGTTAATAAATCAAGCATCAAGGAGATCATCATGAGAAATTCCTGCGATCATCTTGAGCTCACATCAAGGGATCTCTCAATAGTGTTTCTAAACACTCATTCAACAACCCGAGGTGTCTGTGCATCATGCAAAAGGAGGAGATTGTGATCATCATCGACAAGTTATTCATCAAAATGAGATTCTTCAACAAGATCAATCAATCCCTTTCCTTATTTATATTATCTCCATTTCTTCTAATTATTCATTGTGACAATCATTATATTTTGTCTTATTCACTTAAGTGACAATATTCGTAATTTGTAAAAGTATTCTCTCAAAATTATAAGATATATACTAAATTTGTCTCTTTTAGGGGCAATTGAAAGGTCATAAGTGGAATAGGAACATGAAGAGTCATGTGGGGGAGATGAAAGGTCAATTCATAAGGCTATAAATTGGGATGGCTTCTCCATTCTAAAGGATCCTAAAATCCTAAATTTTAGTTCTTGGTAGCAATTGTGAACTATTGTAGATTGATTGATGCTTTGTATTCATCAGTACATAAGAAATGAAAGCTACATTCTTCCTTTTCCTTTGCTCATGTTTCCTCTTTTCTCTCTTTTAAAAATTTGCAAGTATGGTGATTTTTATCGCCAAATAACTATACCCTACGAATAGCCGGGATGTGAACAAGATGTTCGGTGTGATTGGGTAACATGGGATCACTTCGATGTTGGACTTGGGCTCAAGGTGAACCTCCGGAGAAGGCCAACTTCCTCTTCCTAAACTAAGTGCTCTACTACTCCTAGTGTAATAAAATGGTTATTTAGACCTATGCTAACATTTTAATGGGTTTTAGGGAAAGATATTTGCAAAGAATAAAACTATACTGGGGATGGTGATGCACCAAATAAAGGATTTAGATAAAATGAGAAAGGTCTAGTTTGAAGAAGATGTTATGCACCACAGGACAACTCACCTATTGCAACCTGGAAAGGGTAAGTAACTACCATAGACTAAGAAGTAAGTGTACCCTTTGCCAACCTTGGTTTCCATAATAAATATTTTGATCTTTTGGTGAAGAAGAATGAAACTAAGAAGGGTGAACGGACACCACAACTCAAGCGCATGCAAGAACTCCACTTGATAAGCACAAAACTTCAAGAACCTGTAATGTAAACTCGAAACTACACAATACACCTGTATGTATGAGAAAGGCACAAAGAAATATAAAATGATAGAAGGACTAAGATTAGTCACAAAACATACACTTTATTGGTTCAATAACATGCACAATGCTTCATTACATTTGGAAAAGGAAAAGGTTGCCATTATAATCTTTAAAGATGGCTTGAAAGTTCCCTTAACATACAAGAACAACTTCTAGAAGAAGGAGATCTCTTTGAAAGATATGTCAAACATCGACCAATACATAAAAATCTTTATTCTATCCCCTCCTTTGGAATGAACATCCAACTTGAATTTATTGAAGAAGCTGTGAGAGAAAAGAGGAGAAGTAATAAATTCCTTCCTAAATTAAAGGTACATGATGGTTCATTTACTACAAAGTTGGTTGAACCACTTGAGAAGCTTCCATCATGTGTCATTAATGGCCCGTTGACTTAATCTTCTCAATTAATTAAAGGAATATTTAAATAAAATATTTTAATAATAATAATAAATATTATTATTAAAATATTTAAATAAAAATATTAATTTAATTACTATTTTTAAAATAATAATAATTTAATGAAAACTTCAGGTGGGATCCTCTTAGGATTGGTTTGCACTAAAGGGGGGGTTCATGAGAAACAATAAAAAAAGACCAATTCGGTGGTTGGCTCGCTGAGCCAACTCATCGAGTTGGTGTCGAGCTCCTATCATTCACCACGACTGAGCCATCATAGCATTAAGCTCACTGCCAACTCGACTCGCACCGATCTATTCCATCAATTGATCCGCTCTGCTCTAACTCCTTGCATGAGCTCACTTAACACTAGTCTTAACTCACTTGATTTGAGCTCCTTTCCACGGATTGGTGAATTTCAGTGAATTCACCGAGCAATTTGCTCTTTGTATAACTCACTTCATGACGCCGAACTCATCTCCGTCTTGCATTTTCCACGAGCTCCATGCCATGTCCTGACCAACTCGCTACGTGCATGGTTCAACTCGCTGGTCCACTACTGAGCTGCATGTTGACTTGAGTTAAAGGAACTCACCTCATGTGAGCCGTTACCGTCTACAACCCATTTGAACTCGCCACTTCCATTTTACTTAGCTTATTCTTAAACATTTATGTTGAGCTCGAGCTGAGCTTCCCATCTCATGGCTCGACTCCACGAGCTTTGAGCTTCAAAGTATTCCTTCTCCTTGAACAACTCCATTTACCCCTTTTATGAACTTGTCAAACTCCTCTTTGGTGCCATGCATGCATTCACAAAGCTAAGTCATAGATCAAGCTCTCCTTCATATCAACCGAGCTCATTTTGAGCTCATTACAACCATCCATTGTTCTCCTCACATTCTATGGCTTGACTCAACTACATGAGCTTGAAATGGTCCCACATCCAATCTCCACAAGTTCTTATTCTTTGCTCAATTATTTTTCCAAATAGCTCGATGAAAGACTCCTTTAATGACTTCAATCATATTCTTGTGATGACTTCAATCACATTTGGTTCTCTCTTGGTGGGTTATTTGTTGTGCACGATGTTAGCTTACATGGCTTCGGCTTAAGCTACCTCCTTAAAATCCATGGATCAGACTCACATGTCCTTAATGAGTTGTCCTCTTTAACCCATATGGGACGTGAATACCCTTTCAATGCTAAACTAGATCATGAGCCGAGCTACCTCCATAATAGCTTGCCACAATAATGAGACTCGAATCTGCAAGCTTGAGCCCATCTTTTGAACTTGACCATGCATCAACTGTTGGAACATGACATTCGTCCCGAGCTAGCTCCTCCTCATTACCTTTTGTGAAACCTTCCACGTAAACCAAGTCACCGAATGACTCGGTTGATAACGCAGTGACAAAATCGGAATCCCCACAACTCACCAATTTTGTTAAACATTACTTTTCCTCCACGCACTAATTGGATGCTTCAAAGCATCCAACTTGGTTTCTTGATGACATGTTTCTTTGGTGGGATTTCTCTCTTGGCTCGCCATCTCATGATTCCCACTTGGCCATGCTTGCCTACATTTTCCACGTTGAAGGCTAGAACGTGGAATCTCAACATCATTTGGTCATGTGCTATTTTGGCCGGATGGCCGTTGATTTTGATTCTCCACTAGCATAAAGGATCACCATTTTTCCATGCACGGTATGGATTTTACACCATGAAATTCTATAAGGGGAAATCCAAGTCTCCGAGGCTACTTTGCCTATATATCGTCTTGATGAGTCAATCTTGAATTTCTGTAATCTCTCGTAGCTCCACTTGCCATGACCGAGCTACATTTAATTTTTCCAACATTCGATCTAAGCCCCAAATCAAGCCATTCTAGAGATTTCCTGATGCATCAATGAACACAATTCTACCTACAACCACCTTATCCTTGGCTTGCCTTTGTCGACTCCTCACCATTGATTGAGCTCATCCTTTCAAGTTCTACAACCGAATTCCTTTAACCTAGTATGTATTGTTTCGTGGCTTGGTTCATGAATTATTCATCCATTAGCATGTTTTGATGCTTCACATCCTTTGAACCAAGCTCAATATGGATCTTGAAACATTGATCTTCTTTCTTGCGCCGCTGACTTAGTTTTCTCCTCCGAGCCCACTTTGTATCGAATCGATTCAAACTCTACCTAGATTGTTTTCTCCATGATGCCTTCCATCAAACCGACACTACCACGTCTCTTCATTCCCGAGATCTAGAGATGTTTTCCAAGATCCTCTCTAAAATACCCGAGCTACATGATTCACATGACAAGGCCCCATGGTGAGCTTAGTTTTCCAATGCTCAGGTCACTCACCTCCATGTCTGCTGAGTTCTCTGTGTGAGCTTATTCCAACTCCATTTCCATATTGACGTTAACCTATGCCAAATAGATCCACCCGGTTACCTGGCTGATGAATCGAGTTGCAATGTTTGAGCTCAAATTCTAGTCCATGTATCAACCTTCCATGCTTCAATGTTCATGCACCGAGCCTATTGTGACTCGGCCATCTAAATCAGGAATTGATGCTTCATTTTACACTTGTTTATATAGTCGAGCTAAGTTTCTATTACCTCTATGTGGACATTCCACAAAAATCAAATCCTTGCCAATGCCCATCCCATGCACATTTTACCCGATGCACCTATTATCTCAATCGAGTGTAGTTCTCTGCGCATCAAGTCATATCTCAAGCTTTAAATTGATTCATTGATGATGCACCATGATCTCCTTATCCCCTGGTGTAGAGAATCAAACTTACCCCAAATTTAATAGTGTACTTTCTTATGAATGTCTAAACTTTAACACTGGTAAAGAATGTATCCACTTGCTTGACATTACCGCCGAACGTGATCTTCCACATAGCTTAGCAAATGAATCTCCATCTTGACACATAATCACCCAACATTGATCTCTACCTATAATCATACCAACTCGACTTGGTTTAATATTCATTCACATCACCGAAGTTCTTCCTAACACCATCCTCCAATTTCAAGCTCAATAGCCCATCATTTGTGATTCACCCGAGCCACCCTACGATATGAGCCAGATCTAGAGATCTTGGCAATATACACTGAACAACTCAATTTCATCAAAAATCAAGTTGGCTAGTATCTTCTATGTAATGAGTTTAACCCAAGTTGCCCATTGTATCTTGATAACCTACAACTCACCGAGCAGCTCGGTGAGCTGTTTTGAGCTCAAATCCCCCCTTAGCTCACTTAGCATGATCTTGCCATGATTTTTAAACTTCATGACTCTTTATTGACACTGGAGAGGTAATGGGAACACAATAGACCCTTTTAAACATTAAATTGACCATTTTTAATGATATTTACTAAAAGGGGGCCTCAAAACCAATTTTCTTTCTCTGAAGAAATCTTATAAAATACAAGATGAAATTTACTATTAATGTTCTGGAATGGTTAATGGAGCCCCCTTTTTAGTCCGAAAGCACGATAAGCCTCCGTTGTCCAATTTTTTACTTAGGGGTAAAAATGGATAATAGTGATAAAGAAGGAACTTGGTGTCATTGATGAATTAATCTAAGAACTATGTGTCTGGATTTGTTAGTCTCACTAATGGCTTCATTATTGCTTTCATCTAATTAAATGTTGAACTACTCCAGTTATTGGGTGTGAACTCTTCAATTTCCTACTCACAACAATAACCTTCTCTTTCCTAATTTCTCTCCTTCACCCCTCATTGCTGTAAATTCCTCCCTTGTACCTCATACAAGCACTTTTCCATAGGTTCAGTGAAGTGTTCGAGTGTGATCCCCAACCTATTTGGCCACAACACAACAATATATAAGAGTATATTAGTTTACATTAAATAATGGGATCCTCCCCATACACAAGGAGGGGCATAGCCTCGTGAGCGTTGGTGGAAATAAACTAATTTTCCATACAATAAATTATTTCACCAACATTTTTGGTGAATCTATTGGGAAAATATCTACCCTTATGCACTTGTATAGATCTCTAAAAATACAAAAATCAAAAATCTCAAAAAACCAAAATTACCATTCAAATAATCAAAAGCCTCTTTACAATCCTTTTGAGAAATAAAAATTTTCAAGTTTGCTTCCTTCCTAAGTAGTTAAGCTAGAAAAAAGAAGGTACACCCGAGTTGATCATGCTAGTGGAATTGTTGATGCCACATTTGAGGAACAATAAAGGGTTAATTTCAGACTTCCCCTTATATCGGTAAGAAGAAAAATTCCTAAAAATCCTCTTGAAGGTCATCTCAAGAAGAGCAAGTTACAAAACCAATAGTCTTCATTCCAAACAAAGAAGAAAGAGAGGAAGAAGCATAAGAATAAATGACAACACAAACACCTGTACCATGGGGAAAAAACACTGGTCCATTGGCTTTGACTCCACCACTTCATGAACTTCCACAAAGATCAAGAAAGAAATTTATGAAGTTGTATGGAGATTACAAGAAACGTCCCCGAAAATCACATCAAAACCTTTATTACAACATGTGGCATCCTTAGAGTGCAACACGAAGATGTTGTTGTGCGATTGTTCATGGAAACATTACAAGATGTGGTGGAATATTGGTTCTACTATTTTCCATCATGCTCAATCTCCAATTGGGGTGATAGTCTCTCCTTAAGTTCTTCACTCTTGAGCTATTGTTTGGCACCAATTTATATTGACTCTACTAACATGATAACTAGATTTCAATAGTGTTTATGAAATACCTCACTTTACGTTCCTTTGATTCCAAAATATGAGCTCACCAAATGTACATACTCATACATTTCATACTTGCTCTTGAAGCAATCGTCAAACACATTTATCTAGACAAAATGAGAACTCCTTCTTTGACTTCACAAAATTTTTACCAAATGAACTCAAACCTTATACTACAAGAAAATATGAATATAAAAAACTCAAGAATACTTTCATACCTTGAATCAATCTCATAGTGAAAACATGCTCCCTTTAAGACCATAATTTCCTCGTGAGAAACTAGACCTTATCGAATCTTAACTCACAACTTATGGAACTAATGAGCTCATACCTTATGCAAAATAACACAAGCATGCCACATACCTTTGATCCATTAATAAAAAGAGCAAACAAGATCCATCCGACTTGTTAGGCCTCCAAAATTAGCTAAGAAAATTCATCAATCCTCAATATGACATCTCATTTATACTACTTTGTCAACCAAACTTGTCAAATGAGTTCTATGGTATCTTCCTTCATGATTCATAAGCACTACATCATGGTTCACACTTCATTATGAAAACTTCCTTACACTATTTTTGTAACTAGACCTTTACATGCACATTCTCATGAGACTTTTTCAATCATCCTTCATGCTACTTCTTTCATGTAACTTATGAAATCATCTTACAAAACCTAATTTTTCAAGTTGGGACATTGTAACACATATTATGCACATAATTATTCCTCAATAAACAACCCTATGCACACTAAACTCTTCCAAGTTTTCTATCATCCTTTTGAGTCTTCATACAAATTCTTGATACACAGATATCTCGTGAACACATTCTTATTACCGTATAAAATTCTTTATTATAGCCCTTAAAGCAATCTAATGGACTTATTAGGGTCAACAAGGCATCTTAAAATCTCATTAAATTTCCTTCACATTCATATAACAAAAATAATTATTGGTCTTAGAGATGAATTTATTGCATTTCAAGGCCACAATCCTATTCTAGAATTTAGACACAATTTTAAGCCCTTCACACTCTCCAAATAATCAAACTACTTGCATGAAACCTCCTTAGCTATTTTCAATGCTTTCAACATGACTACATGAATGCAAATATTAGGTTTCAAGACACACCATTAAGCTCTAAACATGATCTTCAAACCGTATATCCGCATGTAGAGTCTTTACACATCTTCTTGAATCATGAAAATACCTTCTTGAAATATGAAAATTAAAAAGACACTTGTAATGTAACACATCTTCATAAAAATATCCAGACAAATTAAGACAACATACGTACCTTTTTTCATAACTAGGAACCTCTTTCATAGTTGTCTCAACATGATTCATGTCTCCATCCCCGTCCATCCACCTTGTAACACAACAATATCAATCTTCAACATGACAATACACCTTCATTATTTGTCTTGAGAGATGAATTCCTTCAAAAATCCTAATGAAGACACCCAACACTATGCAATCCTTATAATGAATCCTTGTGAGCTGTAACACTAATGCATACTCATATTGACAACGACATCCTTTCCATAATCATTCAAGAAAAGCGAGTATAACACATACCTTGTCATGACTAATACTGACCTTGTTTCACACATCTCCGCAATCAAAACCCCATGATGCTTCTACTGACCTAGAGAATGCCTCTTTGAATCATAGAAGATACATCCCTCCCTCATAGATTTCTAGAACAATACAAATTAGGAGATTCCCAAATCTCTATGTCCTTCTTCTTTAGCAAATATGTAATTTTGAAACTTATAGTATTTCCTTAAAATCTTATTGGTTTTCATATTTGTATCAACCTTCTCCTCTTCTATTTGAGTCATTTTTGAATTCACTATAAACTCTAACTACTCCTACTATATATTTGTCTCCAATTTTTATAGCTACTTTTTTCACACTTTTCAAAGATATGACCTTGTTCTTGCCTTGATTGAGACCTTCTCTTGTCCATCATGTATATTAGCTTGTATGATCACCTTATCATCCTTCTTCTCTATCTTGTCAACACATGTAGATAAGAGTTCTTGAAATTCCTCCAATTTAGACCCTTGCTCTTCCTTGACACCCAATTTACCTCAAATTTTGGAGTTAATAAGATATATCCTTTGACCAATGTTTGAATCTTCTCATGCAATCTAGAAGCTCTATATACCTTGTTAGGTCTTGAGAGTCTTCTATCTATGTTACAAAAAAATTTAACAATGTTCTCCATATTATGACACCTGTAGAAAATAACCTCTTTTGACTGATCACTCCTTATATCCCTTACCTTGTAATTATTTGCAATATGATCTGATTTCTTATAGTTCTAACAAAATACTTTTCTCCTACCTATACTATTCCTCCATAAGGAATGTTGATTGTAGTCCACAACTCTATGACCAAACTCAATACATGAAAAATAATGTCCATTGAATGAACTTACACACCTTGTACTTCTTGAAAGCTCATTCCCTTCTTATACCTGATTATCCTTATCCACCATTTGATCTTCTTTGGCCATGAAACTCTTTGAGAAACCTATCTGCTCCTTCAATACTTTGGCCACAAAACTCCATAGCTTGCCCATTTTTGTGCTTTATAGGATCACCTCAAGTTGTTAAGCTTGCTTCAAAGGACCTGTTATGATACCAATTGTTGGAAGTAGAACCACTAGGGGTGAATTAGTGTGCATTAAAACTTTCATTCACTTATACATTGACATCCATCAACCATTCAATTTAACTTAGCCATTATGAATCATCAAGACAACACAACCATTAAACACATGTAAAAGGAACACAAGAACACATGAACACCATATTTAAGTGGGAAACCCTTGTAGGGAAGAAAAAACTGATCAATGAAATGGAAAATTATCCTATAAAAAAAGATCAAATTTAGTGAAGCACCAACTCCACAAGGAGCACCAACCCCTAAGTTTAGTGAGGCACCAACCCCACAAGGAACACCAACCCCTAAATTTAGCAAACACCAACTTGCATGGAGGCACCAACCCCATAGATGACTCAACACCAAATCAAAAACCTAAATATGTTTTTCACCTTCATAATATTGCTACAATAATAGATGATGACTCTTCATTAGCTCCTCCTTCTCTCTTTCTCAAATATGCCTTCTAGGATTCTTCACACAACAAGCTTATTCACCAAGATGATTAGATTATATGACCTCAAATAACATGATTTCAGCACCTACTAAGTATTCAATATAATTTCTCTACACTAATAATGGTCACTAATACCTTCTTCTCCTCTATATAATCTATCCTTATTCACTAATCTCCATTCCATATCCACCTTCAAATAGGTCTCATCAAAATGCTTATATACACAATTTAAGAATCATACACATCTAGGTTGGCCATAATAGGTCATAGAACATAATAAAAACATGAAAACATCATGAACACATCATAAAATATCCACACTAGGTTGGAAATAACATACAAAAGCTCAAATCTTTCAAGTAGGACTCAATTAGGCCTAAATGCGTAAGACAACTCCTTCGCCAAGTCTTAGTCCTCTTGGTCTATATGGCCTTCACAAAACATCAGTAACCACTTAGAAATGTTTTCTATGTCTACTATATGAATTATAAATGATTCTTCAACTCTGTACTACTATATAATGCTATTAAGCCACCATTAGGATCAATTGTCCTCATTAGGTCTATGACCTACAAAACCATCTTCACATATTGAATCAAAGGCATCATCAAATCACCTCAACCATGAACTTATGTCACATGAATAGAAATTTCATGAACTTAGGTTCATGAAAATCTCCTTTATACATCCTTACTTGAGTTTTAAGTGTATAAAATCCACTTGACAACTTGCACTCCCATAACTGTCCTTACACCATGAAAACCAATCAAGAAGGCTTAACCATCCAACACACTGCATTAACCCAATAAAAGTCTTGATGCACTCAAATGGTCAAAATGAACCCTTTATAACTCTTAGATACCTAAACACCATGGTCAAGAGATAACTATTGGTATTACAGACCAATCTCTAGACCTCACTTTCTCTGTCCTAAACCCAATCAACTAGGTCAACTTGTGAAAAACTTCTCACCATACCAACTGACCTTCAGATCTCATTAAATAATTGATTCATTTCATATTATACCTTTACAACATATTCATGTGCATATGATACTTCAACTTAGGTCATAATGACTCAAGACCATCTCTTCACCATGACCACCGAAAGCGACTAGTAGACCTCAAAAACCAATCTTACAAGAATTGATTCCACGGACCTTCTAAGGGATAGATAATGTATAGAAACCATCATATAAATGTATTAAAACTTCCATACTTCCTCTACCATCCAATTTCACACCATTTCCAATGCAAAACTTGAGAGAATTTTTTTCTTAAACTTACCTTTTTGTGGGGTCCACTCACTGTCATGACACACCAATGCCACTTTGGGAGATGTCTGAGAGAGTTATTTACAAAATAAAATTATCACAAAAGGTTGACCAATCCATTCTGGTCCATTTTGAGCAAGATATTCTCCATTGCTACCTTAGTAGGGTTTTAAGAGGGTTTTAGACCACCTCACCTTCTTAACAATTATTCATAAAGCTTGAGGACTTATCTTACGAACTAATGTTTGTAAATAATTCATAGGTCCCTAAGCTTGATAAATGAGCACAATAAAATCCTTCTCAGATTTGGTTTCTCATTCCTTAAGCTTGATAAGGGAAAAATGTTATATCTTGCTTTCTCCTCCAACCTAAGACTTGAAACTTCATATATTCACCTAGAATAACCTTCTTCACCTTATCCCATAATCATAAGTGCATAATTAATCTAAAAATATATATTCATGCCCCATCGAAAACATAGGGCATCAGCATCAGTCTAGTATAGACCTAGACCTGAGGTCATATCCCTATGAACATTATCTGAGACACTCCTCGAGTCTCTATACCTTATACTCATGCCTCATAATGCTCAACCATATTCAACCACATGTGTCTATCCATATCTCATGTACTTAGGCTCATTAGCCCTTGACTAGGCTTCTTGAGCACTTGACTTGTCTTCATGTTCTTTAGTGCACACCTATACTTACCACATGCGACCATGCTCAATCAACAAACTGGACCACACTCAATCAACAACCGAGCTTACAAACCTCCTCTTTCAATCATCAAAACTCTTATAGACCTACTAGTCACTATATCATCTCAAGACACCCGTGTAAGCATCTATACCTTGACACCTCCTTGACACCACCTTTGTCAACAACGACTTATGAAATTTCATCATAAAAATATCAACATGACAACATGCTTCTTCATCTTTGACATCAAGGACAACTTAACACCTTGTCATCAACCTTCACACATGATGTGACATCACACTCCTTTTGACATCAATGACAACAACACAAAAATGAAAACACATACCTACCAACACTTCTACATATACATTCTTTCTACAAGTGTAGACACCTCTAAATTACCGCTATGCATTATAAATGTTCAAAATTCTATCACACCCATTGTCATTATTTAGAATTAATTTAAGTAATTCTATTTGTACATTATCACCCCCTTTATCTAATTTAATATCAATAAAATAAATAAATCCACATGTCCAATTCCATATTTAAATAAATTAAATAATCCTCATATCCTATTGTTATCATGATTTCTGCAATGGAAAAATTCAAACTTGAAAGCATGACAATCATACCCTACCATGAATTTTTTTCTTAAAGGTTATCCCAAGCTCTCCTCCAAATCATCCTAACCCCTATTTAAGTACTTTCACATCCTTAAAAATCATCCAATGTGTTGTGTCATCATGTCCATAGGTGATTTAGGGATATCAAGTCCATTCAAGTACTTCAAGCCAAGACCCTTCAAGACATGCTTTTGAGAAGCTTAAGAAAGGCTTTTTTTCTGGTCTTCCTAAGGCTAGTGCACCCCCAGTGGAATGAAAGAATAAAAATAATCAAGGAGGTGTATTAGAGAGCTAATAATGTTGTGCAAATAATTTTGGAATATTAAGAGGTTTTGGGGACAGTCTCGGGAAAAGTGGGTCTTGGAGGTGAAGCGGCTTGGTGCACAAACAACCCTTGAGCTCGGGAAGTGATTTTGGGAACTCCGTGAAGAGTTGGAGGCAAAATGAAATATCCTTAGAAATTTATTTCAGAGCTCTAGAGGATGGTGGTCTCACATTTTCACAAAACTCAAGTATTTCTTCCCACAATCTATTTTCAGCATTCACAACCTATGAGCCCAAAAGAAAATCCTATTTTAGGAGGTTCTAAGAATAATCAAGGTATGAGACCCCTTAAATTTTTTTCAAAATGAAATTTAGAGTCAATTTCATGTAAATATGCACAAGAAAATACCTTTGTACGCCTCAAGTTATGCCTCCATCAAGTTGCTCAATAAGGTAGATTTAGTCAAATTTTACGGGTAGACACGTGTCAAGCCTAGGTGGTGGCGCACTTTTTTGCACCAACCATCCCAAATTTTTGGGATGGTTGGGAAAATTTTCTCCACCCATTCTCAGCCCCTTCCTAGGTCACCCATATGACCTGTTTAGGCCCTTGGGCACTTTAAGTGATTTTTGGCCAATTTCCCAACGAAAAATCATTAAACGCCATGGGCCAATTGAGAAGGGGCGCAATTTTTACATAAACCATCCAAAATGTTTGGGATGTTTTGATAAGAAAGTGCACTCATTCCAATATTCAAGAAAGATCAAGTTTTTTCATTTTGTGTGTTGTTTCTACTTTTTCTCATAAATGCACGCACCTGAACCCTCACTCTGTGACAATTTTCGATTTCTTCCATTGCTGCCTCTTCCATCACTCCAAAATTGCATTGAAAATCCATTCCTATTCCTAAATTTCTCATATCACACCAAAAACTCACTTTTTCAGCCATCACCATGGTCATTTTTGGTCAAAAGCTTCCATGACCAAGAAATGAAGAAATCTTCATAACTCATGATCCAGTAAATCAAATGCTCTTGAAATTTTGGCTACATATCTTCCTCAAAAACACATTACATCTGAAAAAAACATAATATTAATATGCTAACCCATTAATTTACTGCAGCAAACTCAAAAATTTGCCCCGAGAAAAATTTCCTCTTCAATTTCCCATTGTTTAAGAGAAGCGGGTGAATCTAAAATTTCTAGAGAAAAAACCCATCACAGAGAAGTTGATTTTTAATCAATTCAAAGTGGGAAAGAAAAATAAAAAAAATATGTAAATACATTAATTTATTCCATGGTAACTTTGTGCTGGATCTCGTATGAGGCAAATTTTTAAGTTTTTTTCCAAGCATTCGGTGGAGAAACACAACGAAATTTGGAGCACAAGATCGGGAAAGAAACGAACCTAAAAATGTCATCCTCATCGTAAATCGAGGGTGGTTTGTACACTTAATAAAAATATCATATTCTATTCTCCTCCACATACTAAAAATAATAAGTCCCTTGAATTTCAAGTAAGGATCACCGGGAGATTAAAATATGTAAATGAAAGAAGGGAAAATATGTCAATTTCCCAAAATAATAGGTCAAGGAAAAACAACCTACTAAAAATATAAAGTTGCTAAAAATAACAATACATTAGTAATTAAAGAGGAAGGAGTGTTATAGAAGGTTCAGAGAATGAGATTGGAGAAAAATAGGTGATATGTCCCAAAATAGCAGGTCGTGGTCCTACCTGCGAAAAATACAAAGTATTCATTTTGGGAGCAAAAAGTTGCACACAACTCTATTTTTACTCATCTTTCCACTTTTTGGACCCTCTAAAGTGTAATGAGATGATTTAATATCTCGAACATAGAGATGAAACCTTCATTTGGGTCTTGGAAACAACATCTTGAATTCAATTGTGTGTAAAATCAAAGTAGAGCATCGCAGGCGCAATAGTGGATTCATCATCATCTCTCGGTTAGTTGGGTGATTTGAAATAATTTTTTCAGGGTAAGACCAATGAGATAAGGAAGTTCATCAATCAAGTATCAAGGAGGATCACCATGAGCATCGCTTGTGTTCATCCCAAGCTCACATTGAGAGGTCTTAAAACAATGTTTCTAAACATTCATTTCATGGTCCAAGATGTCCATGCATCATGTAAAAGGAGGTACCTTGTGATCATCACCGGGGGGGAAAATTGTTCAAAGTGAAATTCATTGGAACTTCATCATCGAGTGTATTAGTGTTGTAGATTAGAAGACATGATCGCGTCTTGACTTCTTTGAGGTGGGTATTCATTAATGATGGTGGTATCTTCATCCTTAGGAGCATTTCTTATTTCCCCTCCTCTCTCATTATTTCCCCTCTTTCTTTTATCCACTTCTAATTATTCATTGGGTATAATAATTATGTTTCATCTCATTCACTTAAGTGAATTTATAAAGTAACATTGTAAAATTCCCTTTAATTTATAAAAAGGGAACTTATTTCTCACTTCCTAGGAAGGTGAAAAGTCACAAGTTGAATGAGACAATGAAGAGTCATGGGGGTAGGAAAAGAGTCAATTCACATTGTTATAAATTGGGATGGATTCTCCATTCCAAAGGATCCTGAAAGTTTTAGTTTTTGTAGCAATTGTGGATTGTAGTTATTGAACTTTGTATTAATGCATAAGAAATAGGAGTTACACTTCTTCCACTTTATTCTTTTCCCTTGCATTGTACAACTTGTGTAAATGTCAATCAAGGAAGGAGTTTATGCCTTTCAAGATGTATGAATGTGTGTAACTTTGTGTGCATGGTTTCCTCTCATCATTGACGTTATAAGCATAGTTGTTATAGGCATCTTATGTTTCCTCTACTTATCTCTTTTATGCACTTTGCAAGCATAGTGATCTATATGGTATTGGAGAGGAACTTTGTTTCCTCGATACATGAATCAAAACTTTATGTTTATATTCATTGGTCCCACTAGCTTCATTGTTTCTTTCATCTATATTGAATGATTGAACTAATCTGGTTATTGGGTGTGAAATCTACAATTGGCCTACTCATAACAATAAATTTCCTTCCTAATTTTCCTCCTTTTCCCTACATGTTGTAATTTCCTCCCTTGTACCCCAGTACAAGCATCTTGACACATGTTCAGTGGAGTGTCCTGTGTGATCCCCAAAAGTTTTGGCCAACACACAATAATAAATAGGATTAGATTAGTTTTCATTTAATAATGGGAGTTGCACCATTCAATATAGAGAGGGGTGGCGTGAACGTGTGGAGACACGTTGGCGGAGACACCTAATTTTTCCAACTAATTTTTTTCTCACCAACAATTTTTGGTGACCCCATGGGGAGAGATTTTCCCAAGTGCACCCAAAAAGGATCTCTGCCAAAAATACAAAAAAATATATATTCAAAAAAATAAAAAATCATATTTCAAAGAAGAATCATTTTTGAAGGCGACTCCATCAAGGAAAAATCCCTATCACATTCATTTCCCATGCACATAATGAAGAAATTTTCAGATTGGAGTGAAGTACCAATAAGTGAAAGAAGAAGAAGAAGAAGATGGTGGGTGAGAAATGCGGATTGTTGATCAACCATGGTTTTGGATCAGTTCTCTCAAAGAGTAGAATTTGAGAACAATAAAAGAGTCTCCTACTTCAAGTAATAATATGCAATCATAAAAAAGGAAAGAAAATAGAACTTGCCAATAAAGAAGAAGGAAAAGAACGGTTGAAAATAGCACATGGAAGATACAAGATATTGTGTGAAGCCTAAGAAGAATAAGAATATGAAGGTAATACTCTCAATCATGCACAAATGAATGAAAATCTCGAGCCATGTCTTTCATCACCCTCCCTTGGGATGATTTCCTTGCATATAAATGATGAAATGAAACCTTAAAGATTGAGTATGTGAAAATAATTTCAAGCACCATACAAGGAAATTTTGATCCTCAAATCTACCTTGAAATTTTGAAATATGCTAAAGCCTTGCAAGAAATGTATGAGAAACTTGAAGCACTCCATAACAAGGAAGAAGAAGAGGAGATTTTTCCTATGGAGGAAGACCTTGAGGATCATTCATACTACAGGGTGTTCATCCCTAGAAGGTTCTTGGACACTACCGAGGAAGATCTTATCCTTAAGACCTCGATGAAAATCAAATCAGTACCTTTGAGGAGGAAATGAAGAAGACATGGAGGTTGAACAACCATTCATCGACTCATTTTGGCTCGAGGCACAACCCATTGATGAAACAATGAACTCAAATGAGGAAGATTCTTGCTACAATACAGAAAATTCAATGCTTTATGAAGACTCCATTAATCATGAAGAAGCATAAGATGACGAGTTTGAGGTAATCATGGATAATATCCTTTCAATTTTTTATCTTTCAATTAATGACATAATGGAAATATGTGAAGAAGAGGGAGAAAACCATCCTTTACTTCAAACTCAAGATCCCGATTCAATTTATGAATGAAAGGTACTCATGGATAATATCCTTTCAAATTTTGATTTTTCAAATGATGAAGAAATTTTGAATAATGAGATAGAGGAAATTGAAGAATAAAATTATATTCCCAATTCAATCATGAATGAACAAATGGAGGAGGTTGATCTCCATTTTCCATAAGCCGAGGAGAAGATTCAAACACATCCTCTTATCAAAATAGAAGTAGAATGATCATCTTTGTAAATCCCAACAAGTCATATGCATCCCATCAAGAGGATGAAGGATTTAAGAATGAATGATCAAGATAAAGCAAAAATTCTTCCCATATTGTTATCCCAACATGGTTCTATGAATCAGAGGATGATGACATGGACTTCGAGCTCGAAGGTGAGCCTTGGGTGATATGAAACATACAAGAGATGAAGGATGATGTTTTAAATGAATCATGGACATACATATGAATTAGATTTTAGACCATCCCTGGAACCAAAATGTAGATATTCTTCATATGAGGACGAAGATGAATATATGGAAAGATTGAAAGAGTTATTTGTGTAAAAGACATCTTGAAGGTTGCGGAAGAGACCGAAGACCCTCAACTTAGTCTCAAGTTCTTGACTTAGGATATGGAAATGCAAGATAGGTATGAATCAATTTGTGCTCCTCTTTTTGATACACAAATGTTTGATGTTGAGATGGAACAGATGGATGAGTTTGATGTCCTCACCAACTCCTTGTTCAGTGAGTGGGAATGAGAAGATATGCATTTATCTTTCATGTTTTTGCAAAGAAGACCATAAGTGCAAAAGAAGGAAGGTTCTTGAATCCAAAATGAATATCCTAGATCTTGAAGACATCTCCTACATGGAGGAAGATAGTAGGGAAAATGTTGAACTAATTTGCATTAAAGAGAGTTGTTCAGAAAAGTGAAAAGTTACAAGAGCCTTTTGAATGTATTCAAGATCAACTTACCACCATTGGAGACTCCACCAATACAGAACAAGAATTCATGTTGCAAAATTTACTCAAGAATGAAGAATTCCTCAATGATCAAATCAAGGATTGCGGTTTTGAGAATGATGTCGAAACCAATGTTGAGTGGATGGATATGAACAAAATTTGTTCGAGAAATGAAGGAAAATATGCACATAACCCTTTGAACAAATTAAAAATCAGATTACACTAACCATTCCCCATACTATGATTGTCCCCAAACATGTTTCCATGCTACAACACTTTTTTAAGGATGATGAAGACCTCTAGCTCAATGATGCAACCTCCAATTTGGAAAGAAATTATATAGAGAAACAAAATGATATGTTCAAAGAAGCTGGTGAATGGGAAGAAAATCAAATTTTTCTCACTCCTTTAGAGTCCCTCGATGAGCCAAGGAATGCTTCCACATTATAATTCCTAGATGAAGAAAGTTTCCATGACAAGTTTAATTTTCAAACTTTTGAGAGCATGGAGGAGCACCTTCTCATGATCGCAGGACATAAAATGGGAGCCTCAAGATGCAGGAGTTTCAATAAGGTGGCATAATTTTCATTAGATAGAAGAACTTTCTCATTATATTGTGAATATGAAGATGGAATCTTGGTATTTCTCCTTCTTCTCAAGCCATGCAAATCCATCACATGAGTATGGCATGATCAGACAATGAATTTTGTTCTTCAAAGGTCAGACTTTAGTTCGTTGTTCCATGATGGCATGTAATTTTCCCAACCCATTGCTAGGTATGTGTATATTATTTCCATGTATCTATAAAATCCCTCCCCTTATAACATAATTTCCATTTTTCTGTTTGTGTGTCTCTTTGCTTTTGGTGTGTTTCCTTCTATATGTGTTTGTTTGTGTGTGTGTGTGTGTGTGTGTGTGTTGTGCAAGTGTGTGTAGTATATCTTTTTGGAACTCTATAAATCCCAATGGATAAGGAACTGGTCTATAAATTGAATTGAGATTATGGAGTTCTCATGTCATGTCCTCGCTGCAATTGATCCACAACATGTCCCCAAGTCAGAGCCAACTGTTGTCATGAGTTTTTTCAAGGGAAAATTCAAACTTGAAAGCATGACAACCATACCCTACTGTGATTTTTTTTTCTTAAAGGTCATCCCGAGCCCTCCGAGATCATCCTAAGCCATCATATCGGTCATGCCATCATTTTAAGTGATGCAATGTGTTGTTTCATCATGTCCATAGGTGATTTAGGGATATCAAGTCCATTCAAGTACTTCCAAGAAAGATCCTTCAAGATAGGACTTTTTGAGAAGCTTAAGAAAGGTTATTTTCTAGTCTTCCTAAGGCTGGTGCACCCCCCGGAGCGGAATGAAATACTCAAAATAATCAAGGAGGTGTATTAGAGAGCTAATAATGTTTGTAACTAGTTTTGGAAGATTATGGGAAGTTTTAGAGGTTTTGGGACAATCTCAAAAAAGGTCCTTGAGGGTGAAGCAACTTGTAGTGTAAAAACAACCCCTAATATTTGGGAAGTGATTTTGGGAGCTCCGTGAAGAGTTGGAACAAAAAAATATCATCAAAAATTTATTTCATACATATATAGGATGGTGGTCTCATATTTTTCACAAGACTCAAGCATTTCTTCCCACAAACTTTTTCAACATGCACAACCTATGAGCTCGAAAGAAAATCATGTTTTTAGGAGGTCTTAGGAATAATAAAGGCATGTGATCCATCCCATTGTTTTCAAAAGGAAATTTACATTCAATTTAAAGTAAATAATTGCAATAAAATACCTTTGTATGCCCAAGTTACGCCTTCGTCAAGTTGTTCCACAAGGTAAAGGAGTTAGTCAATTTTCTTGGTGGACACGTGTCAAGCCCAAGTGGTGGCACAATTTTTTGCACCAACCATCCCAAATTGTTGAGACACTTTTCTCCACCCATGCTCAACCCCTTCCCAAGTCACCCATATGACCATGTTTTGGCCCTTGGGTGCTTTAAGTGATTTTTGGCTAATTTCCCAAAGACAAATCATTAAATGCCAATTGGGCCAATGGGGACAGGGAGCAATTTTTTACACCAACCATCCCAAAAATTAGGATGGTTGGGATAATAAAGAGCACTCATGCCAATATTAAATAAATATCATGTTTTTTCATTTTTTGTGTTGCTTCTACTTCTTCTCATGCATGCACACACAAACCCTCACTACTGGACATTTCCATTTTCTTCCATTCAAATTACTTCCATCAATCAAGTTCCATTTTCATTGAAAATATATTAATATTACTCTATTTATGCTATCACATGAAAACCTCACTTTTTTCAGCCATCACCATGGAAATTTTTTTCTAAAGCTTTCATGACCAACAAACAAAAAAATCTTCATAACTCATGATCCATAAATTGAATGCTCTTTAAATTTTGGCCACATCTCTTCCTCGCAAACAAATTAAATCTGAAAAATAGAAGATTAATAGGTGTCCCCATTAATTTATAGTAGAAAAGTCTAAAAATTTCTAGAAAAACTTCCTCTTCAATTTCCCATTGATTTGGAGAGCGGGTGAATCTAAAATTTTGAACATGAGCATCTAGAGAAAAAAACCATCATAGAGAAGTTGATTTTTCATCAATCCAAGGTGGGAAAGAATGATGCCAAAATATCTCGACTCCATTAGTGGCTTCCATTATAGCTCCATGCCCGAAGCCCACACCAAGTAAAGTTTTTCATTTTTTTAAGCATTTTGAGAGGCGAAACACAAGAAAACTTGGAGCACGAGATCGGGACGGAAAGCCAAATCTAAAAATTAAATCCCCATCGCAAATCAAGGCCTTTTTGAAAATTAATAAAAATAACACATTCTATGCTCCCAAAATACTAAAAATAGTAAGTCCCCGATTGCAAGGATCACTTAGGATAGTTTAAGGAAAGATGCAAAATGAAAGACATGGGAAAAAGTCAATTTTTCCAAAAAAAAAGTGGAAAACCAACCTACTAAAAATAGAAAGTTGCTAAAAATATCAATACATCATAAATGAAAGAGAATGGAGTGTACCAAAAGGTTTAGAGGGTGAAATTAGAGCAAAATGGTTGATATTCCCAAAATAGTAGTCATGGTCCTAGGTGTTAAAATTAGAAAGTCTTCATTTTGGGAGAATTTTTTTCAAATGAATCTATTTTCACCAATATTTCAACTTTTTGGACTCTCCATAGTGTAATGAGATGATGTTATATCTTGAACAAAGAGATGAAACCTTCATGTAGGTCTTGGAAACAACATCTTGAATTCAATAGTGTCTAAAATCAGAGAAGCAAGGCTAAACATGGGCATAGTAAGGTGGATTCATCATCATCTATCGGTGAGTTGGGTGATTTGAAATAAGTTGGTTGGGGTAAGCCTAATGATCTAAGGAAGTTCATCGATCAAGTATCAAGGAGGATCATGATGAGCATCGTCTTGTGTTCATCCTAAGCTCACATTGAGAGGTCTTGAAACAATGTTTCTAAACACTCATTTCGTGGTCCAGGATGTCTGTGCATCATGTAAAAGGAGGTAGTTTGTGATTATCATCAGCAGGGGCAATATGTTCAAAGTGAAATTCATTAGAACTTCACATCAGTTTTGTAGAGGTCATCAGAAGATAAAATCGCCATCTTCAACTTCTTCGAGGCGGGTCTTCATCAATGATGGTGGTATCTTCATCCTTAGGAGCATTTCTTCTTTACCTTCCTATCTCATTATTTAACCTCTTTCTTCCACCCACTCTCTAATTCTTCATTAGGAGTAATCATTGTGTTTAATCTCATTCAATTAAGTGACTTTATAAAGTAACATTGTAAAAGTCCCTTAATTTATTAAAAGAAAAATTATTTTTCATTTCCTAGAAAGGTGAAGAGTCATGAGTTGAATGAGACATTGAAGAGTCATGTGGGGGGTAGGCAAAGAGTCAATTCACATTGTTATAAATTGGGATGGCTTCTCCATTCAAAAGGATCCTGAAAGCTCTAGTTTTCTATAGCAATTTTAGATTGCACTTATTGAAATTTGTATCAATGTATAAGAAATAGAGCTACATTCCTTCCACTTTCTTCGTTTCTCTTGCGTTGTAAAACTTGTGTAAATGTCATCAAGGAAGGAGTTTTTGCCTTTCGAGATGTATGAATGTGTGAAATTTTTTGTTCATGGGTTCCTCTCGTCATTGACATTATAAGCATAGTTTTTTTAGGCATCTTATGTTTCCTCCACTTCTCTTTTTACAAACTCTCGTAAGCATAGTGATTCTTTATGGTGTTGGAGAGGAACTTTGCTTCCTTGGTAGATGAATCTAAAATCTCTCGTGTTTTAAATTCATTGGTCCCACTAGCTTCATTGTTGCTTTTGTTTATATTGAATGATTGAACTACTCTGGTTATTGGGTGTGAACTCGCAATTGGCCTACTCACAACAATAACCTTCCTTTCCTAATTTCCCTCCTCCCTACATCATTGTAATTTCCTCCCTTGTACCCCATACAAACATCTTGCCATAGGTTCAGTGGAGTGTCCTTGTGTGATACCCGACCTTTTGGACAAACCAAACCAATAGATAGGATTAGATTAGTTTTCATTCAATAATGGGAGCTACACCATTCAATGTAGAGGGGCGTAGCCCCATGAACATTGGTGGAGACACATAATTTTCCCAACTAACAAATTTTATCACCAACACCTATACACCTCCTCAATGCAAAGTTGAATAAAGCTAAAAATCATTATTTTAATTAAGAGGATGAGTTCAAATTGAATAAAATCATGCATTTGAGTTAATTGAAGATATCTCCCAAGTTATGACAGTCCAAAATCAATCCACCTTCTTCCAAAAGACAATTATTCATGAAACCGTTTTGGTTGAATAAAATAACATATATGAAATTAAAAGCTAAAAACATATGTAACCCCTTGCCAACTCAGCAATGACTCACTCATGAAAATCTAGAACAACAATCTAACTCTCCAATCAATCTGAAAACTCAACTAAACAACTCAGTCATGTTTAGTTATCTCTAAATCAACTCAATCTAAACTTATCTTGTGGATTCACTTTCCTTAGCTATAAATCAATGATCCTTCCTTTGAAAATCATCCACTAAAAGCTTTGAGAGTTCATGCTACTATTTTGTGTAATTATTTGGTGAATCAAATCAATCTTTCATACTGTTATTCTACCCAAATAACATCAAAATCACATCGTCTTGCTTCGAATTAGCTATCATCAATTTGGAGTACTTAGAGCATCCAAAAATCAACCATAACTTACAAATCAAAAAGATATAACAAAGAACATCACTAAACCCTACTCTTTCAGTTAGATCTAATCCGAGGTTGCTTTGGGATTTACAACAAAAGGTTTACATTTGTTATTGTTTTGATTTTCCTCTTTTATTGTAATTTTTGTGGTCTACATTCTTCCACACCCGAGGGGAATTGCACGCATATTTTATCATTTTTAGATTATTTTTCACTAATATAATTCTCTCTTTGTTTTGTTGTTGTTTAAGACTTACTATTTAAATTTTAGGGTTTTAGGTGTAACAAATGTGGAGAAAATAAAAACTAGTTCTTTTGATGTATTTCTTCCAATCTATCCATTTATAGGTTATATATGATAGCATTACATGCTATTTGCCTTTGGCGTATCACTACATGTGCTAACATCCAAGTGCACACACTAGTGTAGTTTTCCACGTGTTTACGTAAAAGTAAAATTTTACTTACTGTACCCTAGACATGCTAAAGATAGTCTTATATGTGTTACATTAACACTAAAATTTGTTTGCATATGTGCTTATGTATCTCTTCATGCATTTACATACATCTGCATGTACTATTATCGTCGATTGTTAATAAGAAAACCCTTTTTACGCTATTACGTATAATTGAACGTGTTATCGTAAGTAGTTACACTAGTGTACCTAAGTGCACGCGCTAGCGTTTTATGTGTGTTTTTACTATTTTCTTCATTTTCTAGCATGTTAAATATTTTTAATCATTGTTTTAGTATTATTTTTTACTCACTTTCTTGTAGGTTTTCATAACTAATCAGTCTAAGTGTTTAATTTTCTCTTAATTATCATTTAATCTAATCTAGTTAAACCAACAATGTATGCTCTTTTTTCACCCTCTTGGGTGATCTTGAAAATCATAAATGGTGAAGTTTTCTTTTTTATTTTATATCATGATTTCATTGTAGGAAAACTGCTAATGTATTGATTACAATACTAAATCGTAAGAAGATTACCTTGAACATTCAATCAAACTTCTAACTGCAGGTTTCCTTGATCGAGAAAACCAACCAAAATTTATTATTAAAATTTATAAACTTGTACATCGTGGTCGATAAGGATTTATTCTCATCTGTTTTAAGCTGTGGGAAGTTCATGAACATGGTCTAGAAATGCATTGTGAGAGGAGTACTAATGGAACCCCAAAGTAGTTGGCACTTTGAGGGAATTGGCCAATGAAATGGGTTCCCCCCTACTTGAATAGTACACCCATGATAATTAGAGCCAATTTTATCCTTAGTGGAATCTTTAGTTTGATTCTTTGAGCAGATTAAAATAAAACTTACTTAATCAAGGGGGTAAAGTAAAGCCGATGACTAGAAATTTTCTAGTGTACCGCACTCGTTTGAATAATACTTGGTACTTAGAGAGAGATCCAATATATAAGAAGCTTGGATGAACCAAGTTACTTGAAAGTTCTTCCTATACCATTATTTTCATCCAAATTAATAAATCAGATTAGTTTGTGTTCCACATTATTATCTCTAATCAAAATCATATTATGTTCCCATTAAAATCATATTTTTTATAAATCAAAATCTTTCTTTTTGGACACCCATTCCAAATTGAATTCATCATGTCTAAGCCTTAATCTTTGGATTCACTTTCCCAAGTTTAAACACGTCA
This sequence comes from Taxus wallichiana var. yunnanensis, assembly GCA_018340775.1. Lineage (NCBI taxonomy): Eukaryota > Viridiplantae > Streptophyta > Pinopsida > Cupressales > Taxaceae > Taxus > Taxus wallichiana. The sequence continues at coordinate 935,410,026 of CM031242.1, forward strand.
TTTAATTCAAGTCTTAAGTTTTGGACATCTATATCCAAGTTTAAGAAATCTCATTCCATCTCTAAGTCTTATATTTTGACATTCACTTTGTCAAAATTTAAGCAATCAATCTCAATCTCTAAGTCTTATATTTTGACATTCACTTTGTCAAAGTTTAAGCACAATCACAATTCTTATCTAAGTCTTATAATTTGACATTCACTTTGTCAAAGTTTAAGCACACTCATTATTCACATCTACATCTTATACTTTGACATTCACTTTTTCAAGTTTAAACACAATTACTATTCTCATTTAAGTCTTAAACTTCAACATTCACTTTGACAAAGTTTAAGCACAATCAATTTTCTCATCTAATTCTTATACTTCAATATTCACGTTTAAGGGACACCAAGTGAATCCAATATTAATCTCTATGCCTTATATTTTGACATTCACTTTGTGAAAATTAAAGCACAAAAAAATTCTATCTAAGGTATTAGGTAATTGGATATTCACTTTATCCAAACTCTAAGCTCATCCCACCATATTCTCAAACCAATTCATGAACCACCACTTCACTTTAGGTATTTACCTTTAGTACAATGGTAGGCTCACAAAAAACATTAAAGGAATATTTATTAGAAAAAATTCATGAGATGTCAAAACAAATATCTCATATGGCTTCCCAAGTTAGTGATAAATCAACCCAACAACCTATCACACTCCCTAGAAAAGAAAATACTCCACATAAATACAAACGATAATTTACACATCTTGTAGAAAGTATCTCTAGTGTATTTCATAAATTAGCAGAAACTAACATGATCAAATATCCAATCACAATACTCTTTTGCAAAAGGGTAGATGAAACCTAAGTGGTATAAAGAATCAAAATATTTTGAATACCACCACATCAAAGGTCACTCTACGAATCATTGTTCAAATCTCCACCATTATGTCTAAGACTTAATTGACACTGAATCTATTGAAATAGAAACCACGTTAACTACCAAAAATTCTAGTGAAGAATTGAATGTTTTCCAAGAATCTTTACATGAAGAAACTCAACGAAAATGAGCCAACAAGGGCAAATGATATATAAACAAAATCCAATCAATTCATTCTCTGGATACTCTTTCATTAGCTCAATCAAAAATTGAAAGTGTTTTAAAAACTATCTTCAAACGTCAAATGAGAACTTAAAAGAGTTTCACTACCCATTTTCAATACATAGTACAGATGAAGAATCTATAGAAAAACTACAATAATCGAAGACTCGATCTTGATTCCATCATTTTTCTCCTAATCTTACACTTGACATCCATATTTGTGTTTTAACGACACAACAACAACAAGTTTAGACACTTATAACAATGCAACCCGGCCCACGTCCATAATACCTCAAATGGTTAAAATTGAATTTATTAATACAACGCCCTTATCTGATTCTCATGACATTTTCACACCATTAGAGAAGGTACCTACACAAATTACTCTCACGACTTTGACTAAAACATCATCTCCATATCAATCCATTCTTGCATATGCACTCCACAAGGTGTGTATTCCCTGTGGGTATCATTACAAAACCATTTTGAGATTTAATCAAAAATCTATTGTCAAAAATCTAATCCTATCATTTGGTCCTCACGACCTTTTGAATATCAACATCAAAAACACCAAATTATTACACATTGAAACACTCATTAGTAATCATCAAATCAAAAGAACATTTATAGACAAAGGAGCAACATTGAATATTTGCTCTATAAATCCTAAAAGATGCCTTGGATGCCCATCTATGGATCAATCCTTCACTTCTTTCATCATGTCATTCATAGATGAAGACAATGTTGATGCAGAGATCCTTATAATACTCCAACCATCTTAATGTTTTCTTCCATCTAATACACTAGAAATCATTAATAAAGGTATTAGGAAGTATTAATTTCAACATATTCTCCACATCAAAAAATTACCTCTATCATCACATAATTTTTTGATCTCATCAAAAACTTATCCAATCACATATCCATTGACTTGGACCTCATCCGCCTTGATCTCATAAATTAGGAGCAATCAAATCACATACCCATTAACTTGAACCTCGTTCGACCAAGTCTCTTAAATCGAGACAATCAAATCATAAATTCATTGAAAATATTTTGATCCACTTCGTTGACTTAGACCTCATCCACCAAATTCTTGTAAATCAGGACTCATCAAATCATAGATTTATTGAAAATCCTTATATCTACTCTATGGGCTTGGAAAATTTCCGCCAAGTCTCATAACTTAGGGATATTCAAATTTCATAAAAACACACCTATTCCATAATGACGAGTCCATTGCAAACCCAAATCTATGGAAAATAAGAAAAGTCAAAAGGAAAAAAAAAGATCCATATCAAACCACTCATCATGGTCTTATTCGAAAATAAAAATGGAAAAGTAAAAATTTCTTGTATAAATAATTTTAATTGTTTCATCCATTGAAAGACATCTCTATCATTTCATCATCATATTTTCACACTTTTCACCTATAAGACACATGTTAATTTTTTCCCTTGGGATTTTGTGTATCTCATTCCTATTTTGGTTCCTACCATTTTGGATATTAATACATATTGTCTTGTTTAGAAGCTTACTAATGGCAAATCCTCCTTCCATACAAGTTCTCTCTTTAACATAAAGCACTAAATTTTTTTACCCGAAACTTTTTTATTCCCATCTTAGTCTACAATGAAGAGCCCTTGCATCCTACTAGTCAAATGAGGATGAGATTTGGGAATAACCAGATTTCCCAAATAAGCATAGTTCAAAAACAAGGCAAAGTCCATCAAAATTATAAAAACAAAATCAAAATCATTACATCTTTGAGAATCCTGCTCAACATTGGCTACATCATCCTCCACCTATAACTCATGTGCAAAATAACATGCCTACTCCCCCTCGTAGAGAACCTTTTAGGGTTAATACTTATAAACCTATTGATTTCAATGAAATGGAAGGTTATCCAAATGAGTTCCCCAATGAGATAAGAATTAGGTTGCCTAAGTTTCAAGGAAATAATGCCATCAGTGGTGATCATCATTTAAAGTTATTTCAAAATTTGATGGATGATTATGAGGTTGAGTTTGAGGATGTATATTTGAAGTTTTTATACACTCTCTTGAAGAAGATGTTCGTGAATGGTTCGAGATCCTTTCTTGATGGATTAATTGATTCATGGCAGGAGATGAAAAATATATCCAGTGGTTTCACATGGAGATAGGAAAAATAAAATATTTCTATTATCGAGTTTGAGAACATCAAGAAGAATCGTAATGAGTGTTTCCAAGAATTCAATACAGATTCAATAAAATCTTGACAAGATTGCCAACCAAAGTATAAGACCCAAAGTGATGAATCTTGTCTTATTAAGTACTTAGATGTATTTGATAAGAATGCATCATATTACTTAAGAGAAAATAAACCTAGAACTTTGAGACGAGATTTTACCATGGCTATCCGTGATTGATAATAATATTAAAGTTGATTGAAAGCTACTAGAGAGGGATGGTGTGAAGTTGGTTAACCCAGAAAAGCCTTGGACTAGCAAGATACCTTGAAGAAGTTGTCAAAACTTTGGTAGTGGTTGTTAAAGAAATTTCTTATAAGTTAACAAGAGATGAAAAGGGGTTGTCTCCCAATCCTCAGAATCAACATCAAAACACTGGACATAATATATTTGGGAATCATCCCAAAGGAGAGAACCAAGATGAAGAAAAAGGAAAGGGACATATGGGTTTAGGTAGCAAGATTTTTTTATAGAGATAACAAAGTAGTTCTGACCCTTTAGTGGGAAGAGTAGTTGCTATTGAGGAAGAAAATGCCATTGATTGGTGTGACAAATGCTTTCTACCCCATGTGCCTTGTGATCCACCTACAAATGATGAAAGTGATGAAGCTGATTTTAATGATGTATGCATGATGGAATGTCAACCAGATTGTCAACAACAAGTATCTTCTAATGATCTCCTATGTGCCAAAACTGCAGTTGATTTTTGGACATGTGTTTTGAAAAGGTTAGGTCCCTCCTGTTTAAATTAATGTTTAGGCTAATATGGCCCAATATTTTCAATTACATAATCATGATTTTGAGTATTTAAGAGCCTTTATGATCAAGAAATATGATGGTGGTGTTCCTTGTAGCGAGGATAGAAAATTATTGATCAATGTTGTAGTTTGTGTCACATAAGTGTTGCAAGTAGCTCATGTTGATCACCCGTATGTTGCTATATAATCGCCGAGGTACCTGTAACCTAAAAACCCATAATACCACATCAAATCTAAAAAAAAGATGCAATATGGGGAGTCGGATTGTCCCTGACAGTTACTTGATAGAGTGAGCTTATAATTGAGCATTGCACTACATCCCAGACTCCATGTATTTATGGTGACTATGTGTAAGAATCATGCCCTAGGATGCCATTGTAAAAGTGCACTTGATAGTGAGATGTAGTTATATGTAACAATGTAGATATATGTGTGTATGAAATAATGAACTACCCCTTCCAATGCTATGTATGCAGAAAATACAATCCCTTTTCCCTTGACTAGATGCTAGATGGATTCCTTTAGTGTTGTTTAATGCCTTTTGATGCAAGCTTAGGTGATGATAGTAGATGCTTAATTATTGGTCCTTGATTTTGAACACATAACTATGTATTTATATGATTCCCTTGTTTGAATTTCATAATTGATAATTGGAAGGCCGACCCATAAGTGAAAAAAAGATGCCTAAAAGATAAAAGAGACCAAAAATGAGTGATTAAGGTAAGAAAGGTTCGGGGTTGCCTAGAGGGGATAAAGGCACCTTAACACTCCTTTCTTGTCAAGGCGGTAGTGTTTTGAGCCATAAAAATAAATAAGTAAAATACCGATTGGGATGTAGGGTGTATAAGACCAAATAGAAAACAAGAAACAAAGAAAAGAGGCCAAAGATAGTCATCAATTACTAGTTTTCTTACTTAGGAATCATATGAATGCTAGTATGTGTTTAGGACCTAGAAATGTACCCAAGTGCGTGATTTTGTGTCCACACTAAGCACAAAAAATTCCCAAAAAGTGGTTTAGGAAAGGAAATGACGTCTCATTTCCCCCACTTTATGATTGTAAGGGTGCAAACTTGATAAAATGGAAGGATTTTTGGTTTGAGTAGCTCTAGGTTAGGTTATCTAGGAGGAACATTGATGCTTGTGATAAAATTGAAACAACTTATATTGGTTGAAACATAGTATTTGACTAAACTTGATTAATTTTAAACTACTTTGGAAGATTGAATTTACCCTAGATTAGGTCATTTAAGGGAAAGAGATCCCGAGAATTTGAAAAAAATCTAAAATATTTAAATAGTTTGACACTTGAGATAGATTGAAAATGTATTTTGGAGTAATAACCTTTGTAGGATTTGAATATTTCTTGAAAATGGCATGAAAATACAAGTTATGATCATGTGTCGTATTCAATATTTTTCTTGGATTATTCTACGAGGGTTAATAGGATGATCCTAAATAATTTTCTCCTTTTCGGTGAAGGGGTGAGAGGCGAGTCATTAAACCATGAGCTGAAAGAAAAGAGATAAATGGTTTAAAGAGAAATTGAAAGAGTGTAGAATAGTATAGTAAGCAGTGAATCATGGGAATATCATGTAACATAAGTTGAGTAGGTATGTTAATTAATAGGTAGTATGTGAGATGGTATTGATATGGTTCTAATGCCACTGATAATGCTAGAAATGGATAAACGAAGCTAAAGATATGGAAGAAACAACAATGATGAATTAGTTACCATAAAATATGACATAATAACTATAATAGTTAGAGTGAAAATAATATTGTACTATAAATAATAAGGGTAGAAAATTCAATAGGATCCTTATTTGTAAATTGGAGTATTTTGATTGTGAGCTCTGAGTCATGAAGATTCCGCGTGCAAGAGAGGTGATCCCGACTAGATTTGAGAGGGTTGTAGAGGCAATGTCAACCAAGAATACAAATCACCTCATAAGTAACAAATTTTGTGACGTATATTAAGCTATGACAGGTGATTTTTAGGTAATTTAGTATTTTCACTTTGTTGAAAATCTGTGCATTTTTGTCCAAGATGGCGTTGAAAGGGTTGTTGTTGTCCCTTGGATAGTATCATATTTTTGGGCAGTAATGTCCAAGTTCTGGGTGCCACTGTCCATAGTGATGGACAATTCTGTCTAAGGAGCTACTAGGGATTAGTAGGATGTTTTTGTGTGATTTTTGGTGCTAACTTGGCATTTCTGTGCTTTTCTATGTTGTGCAGAGAAACATACATTCACGGGAGTTCCATATGAGAAAGCATCTATCTACATTATTGGCACTAGGTTTGGAGGAGGAAGAGTAGGATATATTATACCATGTCGGGTTGTGACACATCACTACTATTTTTGATCTAGTAGCCAATCACTTGCTAAGGTCATGTGTGTTGGCACTTCATTCAATCATAAGTCCGAATGTTCATCCGAAGCACGCGCAACCAACGGGTACCTCCTTTAATTCACTTATTAGGATGTTGTTAGATCATATATAGTCATCATAACCATTACAACATGCATGGATAGAGATACAATATACAAAATTGGTAACACATATAATAAGGAAGTAATTCAACATATATTCTCATTAATAACACTTGAATTCCCATTATACCATATTCGAGATCTAGTAATCTTGGCAACCAATACACAATTATCCATTATAAACACAAGTCATTATATGAAATACTCACTTATTACATCCATACTTCAATTACATCCATACGCTGAACCATGTGCACATATAGAATGCTCAACAAAAGGATTACCTACTACTCGAGTGCTATACCTATTTATACATGGTGGGGACTTTCCTTCTGACTTACACATGTTTTTCCTAATAATAGATGTACTAAACATATCCTACATGATTTTAAAAATATTCTTTAACTATAGATCAAACTATAAATAGCTTGGCATTCCTATGCTTTAATTCCTATAAATAGACATATTCACCGCATGTGCTTTACCTTCCTTTCCTACACTTTTCCTATTCTCGGGACTTTACTTACATTTCACGTCATCTTGATTTATTCCCTATTTTTATCCTTGATATAAAAATGGCTAAGTGCTAAATCGTGTGTGTATGTGTGCAAACCCCTAAGCGCTGAACTATTCCTCCCTATGCATGCACCTTCACGCCTTAACCTATTTCCTTCCTTTGTGTGCATGTTTTAGGGCATTAACTTATAATGAATCTCTATTTGTGTGCATACCTCCATGTGTCCCTTCTACTCTTTTCATAACTCTTCAATATCTATGTGTGCCTTCCTATGCATGATCCTCCACACATGACTAATACTTATCCATTTATTCATTCCAACATTACCCACACTATGTGATCCGAAAATAATCAGATTATTACGACCTGATCTCGGACCCTTATAGGCTTTAATTATTTGCTGATAATTTACTCCTTTTAAGTAATCAATTTAAAATAATGCAAGACAATAACGACAATTACACATAGATTGATTACGGAGTTCGGCAATTGCCTACGTCTCCGGGTTCGTGATCGAACCGTTCCACTAGTCAAAACTTGTAAGTTACAATAGTACTTTCACAAGAAAACCTAATGGAATTTTACTTGCCTACCAGTACACCAGTTCTTCGGATGACAAGGGTGAAAAATAGCACCCGACTTCCACCTTCCTGGCATACAATCTCCTTCTGCTTCGATCGCCCTTCCCGACGCAAACAATGCGAAGCGAGCACTCCGGTCGACAATCCAGGATTTGTAAGTAATTGGTGTGGCTCAATGGGCCTATTGGGTAGTTTACATTTCACTCCCAATCACAAATATTCCATCTAATATTGCCTAAAATAATAGGCCAATAGACAATACCTATCGACACATCCCGCAAATAAGCTTAACAAATAATAAGCTCGGGATCGGTGTCTCTGTTGCACCGGTGTGTAATGTGTGTGTCACCAGTGTCAATACAATGAACGGGTTCCCTATTTATACAAAATTAGGGCCCAAAAATAATGCACTTGCATATTATCCATAGGCTAATATTAGCCTAATCCCGTAGCATAGTTGATGGGATTACATATAATCCTAAGGCTATTTTTAACCTTAGCCTTACCCGTGCATATTTAGGGGGATTTAATCCCATATGGAGCGACTGTATTTTTAAATGGGTTAAAATCCCATGTGGAACCGCATTTGGATAAGTCCCCACATATTTTGGCGCGGAATTTGTTTGAAAAGAGGGAATAAATCCCAAATTTGGTGCATTTGGCTAAGGTTCCACATGTTAGGCGGTGGAAGATAATGCCTAAGGCTGTAAATAGCCTTTCCGCGCGCATGTGTAGTGGTCAATGACCACGTTGGAGCATAACCGCCCCGCCTACCACCTTGTTCGCCACGTGGAAGTTTCCATGCATGGGTCTAATGCCCCCTAACAACCGCTTCACCACCTTTTAACGTGGTCAAGTCATATGCATTTTGGTGATTCATACTAATGTTTTAAACATTAATATATACATGTGGCATTTGGAAAGTGGCCTTACCAAAAATAATATTATTTCGACCCATACAATGTGGAATAGAAATAATCCTGTAGTCCACTTGTCGTCTCCCGATAGGAAAATCGAGCGAATTCGACGAGTGTTGGCAAGCCACGTGTCACAGTGCGATTGGTCCAAATATTGACTAGTTGACCAGAGTTGACTTTCCCATTGACCGAACTTTGACCGAACATATCTAGAGCTCCCGATGTCCATTTGTTGCGTTCTCACAGTCGTTGGAAAGCTCTCGAGATGAAATTCTGCACTAACACCATTTAGAGATGTTTAGGGAACTTCCAGAAATGATCCCCTGATCACTATGAGTATTTTCCATCATAGACAATATGAATCAATGAATGCTCCTCCAAAGAATGGTTGAAAGAATAAAGGAAATATGAAGAATAAATAATGTAGGGAAATGTCCTCAACAGTTCAAAGAATAAAGTATCTAATACCCCTGCGTGCATCAAAACTTAAGCCCCCTATGATGGAAGGAGTTCTGGAAATTCCATGTTTAATATGTTTTCTAACTCCTTGTAATCCTTGAGTTCTATGTCAGCCTTGTTGGGCACCACTTCCAAAATATTGAACAATTGTTCAGAAGCCAAGTCATCTACCTTCTCCTTCATCTCATTGACTACCACATCTAAGTCTGAGGTCACTCCCTCTAATGTATCCATATTGCATGCGATTAAGGGGTAGATTTCCTTAAGCCTCACCTCAAGTGTTTCTTTCATGGATTTGATCAGATCTCTTTTCTCTGCAACTTTGACCATCACCTTATCACACTCAACCTTATTATTCTTCACAAAGTGGCCTATATTTTTTCAATTATCCTTCCTCAATATTAGTGTGCACACTAAGAATGGGAGATAAGTCTTGGCAGTTATCAAAAACATATTATGCCTTTTGTGTGACCTCTTTTACCTCTCGTGGCCAATGCCTCATACTCTACAATATGTTTCTCAACATGTTCTTTATTATTCTTGTTCATTTCATCCAATTCTTCCGCCATTAGCCCCTGTCCCATTTTTTTCTTTCCAACAACATCACTTGCACCAATTCCTCCAAGTAATTCAAATATATGGGATATTAATCTTTGGCTTGTTTTACTAGCTTGGGCATGCTCGCGTGATGCCGACAACTATGTCTTTCACTTTGTCATAAGCATCCACCTGTCCAATTCTTATTATCACTTAATTCCTCTCTCGAGCTTTTGTATTTCCCTATCGTTAAGCTCTTTTCATATGACATCCTTTTGATGGCGACATCATTGTCAATATTTCTTTTTCCTACCTCGATGCCATATTATTAAGCGCATTACACATTTGTTCATCGTTAGATGCGTGGAGTTTATGATGGGAAATGATTTTCTTGGTATTTTCTTGATCACATCTCGAGAATGACTCCTTGTTAACCTCAAAATTTGGCTCATCCATATGTGTGTGGTAATTCTAGGATAACATTTTCCTAGTGCACGTCAGGATTTATTCTTGTCAAACATTCCCAACAAACTAAGTCTTATGTGTGTACTAAATTCTGGTATCTTTCCCGAGCACCTTTGCGAGTCATTTATGTAGGTCATTTGTGGGCCTTGTGGAGGCTTCCTTCACATCCTCCCCTTTTCATGTTACTTCTTTGGCACTTCCTGTACAATGTTAAATTACACACCGCTTGTTTTCCCTCCCGCACCTAATTCCTTCCCAGGTGGATTTTTATTTATCTCTCCTTGCTTCCTCCTTGTGCTCTTCCTCACACCATTCATCATAATCCCTATCACCATTTGAATATTCTTCATACACATCTCACATCTCTTTATAATGTCAATCTTGCAAGGTCTCTCTCGTGGTCTTCTCTTTCTCATGCTCCTCCCCTACACGTGATTCTTCTTACAATCATGCTTCCTTTTTTATGCACGACTCTTCGTCTAAATTTTCTTTAGGTCTTCCTCCATGCATGTGTCTTCTTCACACATGATCTCCTCAACTAACTTATCTTCTAAGTCATCAGCTTCTTCCTTGACATAAATTACTCGAGGTTTCTTATTTAGTGGGCTCTACTTCTTCACCGACTTGGTTTCTTTTTCAATGGACTCGGATTTTATTTTGCCACTTCTTCACCTATGGGCTACTTCTCGAGTGCACAATGCACTCTCTTCTCTATGCTCTATCCTTAAATTATTTCTCTTTTTGTGATTTAACCGAATTCTAACTAGATCTTCTTCTTCTTCCACCTCTTCTTCTACTTCTACTTTGGGAGTCTTCTTGCACCGACGATTGGGAATCCTCACTGTGTGTGCTTCTTTGGTGGTTATGGCATTGTGGCATCATGGACATAAAATTATTACCCATCCTTAATTTTTGCTAGAGGAAGACATATACCTTGCATACTTCCTTACCAACTACCAAGGTCATGATCGGATTAAGGTCCATTGTGTCAGAATCTATAGTCTAAATGTAAGTTTCCTTATGTGCATATCCATATTTCTTCCTCAGAGTATGGTATTTTACATACAACATATCTGCATTGAACTTCAAGTGCTACGTATCCTTGATCATTTTCACACACACCGAAAGTACTTGGTGGTGAATGTAAACGATAGTTTGCACCATGACCCAAACTCTCCATCTTTCAACAAAAATCATGCAAGGATAAAATGATCCATTACTAAAGACTCTGGATGCTTATCAAGTAATGCCAAAATTCCTTGACACACTCCATTCATTCTCGAATTCTTTGTGCATCCGCTTGTACCACTTCTCAACACACACCTTGTGGGGATTATTAATCTTACCATTACAAGTGAAGTTGGAAAACATCTTTGCTAAGGACTTGTCCTCAAGAAGATGCACTCACATCTCATCTTCTAGGTTGTATGGTACCCCAATCTCCCAAAATAATATCATGAGGAGGATTGAACCCCAAGTGATATTATCCCCTTGTTTAGTTTGTACCTTAGCCTCTTTCATAATTCCTTCGGCTATGTACATGGACATATTATATTTAGTTTTGTTTGCCATTTTGTGTGCAATGTGAAGGAACTTTTTGTTCGACTTGTTCTAGCACTCCAAGGCTCCCAAATTACAACTCACCGATCATGCGGCCACTTTAGTAGTGGGGTAGAAAATCTTGCCAATGTCAAATGTGCACTTCCCCCTCTCATATTACAACAACGCGGCCGTTTCCTCAATCTTGGGGTCATTGGTCGATACATCTCTATTTCTCCCTCATGTTGCATAAACTAGTGAATCCTCCTATCACCGCTGGTAGTCAACCTCATCCTTCTACCTCGCAAAATAAAAGTATTCTTCATGTACGCGCGACATAAAAAATAGAAAAATCACAAGGATTTTAGAAATAAGTTATTTTGAACAAATGAAGGACCCCAAATTCCTCCACAGTCCCTATGCACGAAATCATCCAATATTATTTTCCCTTCCACAATCCTCATACTTAGTCCGCATAAAACATCCTTATTTATAGCCACCTTATGCCTTTGCACATGATGGTTGTACTCACTAATATTACATCTATGAAGCTTTCATGCCCATGGCTGCCCAATGATCACTTTTGGTGGGTATTGCATCTTCGAGAAAAAATCCTCTCGTGCCTCATCAATAACCTTCTTCTTATCTTTTAGTGCTCACCTTGGTGCCATTGTTCACTTCCCAACTAGTTTAGCTACCAAATCGATGTGATACATGCCCTTAGTGCCACAATCTAAACTAATTACTTTCTTAAATTGTGCAACTCATTTTTTTTACGGTGACGCTCTTTCCTTTGTCTTTCTTAACCCTTATACCTACTTATCCAACTTTGTGCCCTAATACATGCCCTAGCTCTAGAAACCCTAGAATTTAATTTTCATATGTAAACCTACACTCGGCATCTTCCTCCCACAAAACTTTAACTAAATACTACTTCTCACCAGGATCTCTCCAATCTAAAGGTTTGTATGTGTACTCACTCGGGTGTCTAGTTCACCGTCTGCTCTTCGATTTTTTCTTCACACTTCTTTTCTTAACACTTCATCGCCCAAGCTCTCCAATAAAACAAGTTCTCAAAATAAAGGTAGGAAATACTTCACACGCACCCCTTTTATAGATTTTACAATTTTTATCACATTAATGGAAATACTGCCTTATTATAAACACAAAGGAAGCTTATTTATAGTAGGGCTTCATCCTACTCCCATTGAAATAAGCGGGAAACATATTGCCATGCGATGCCTGTAATTGACATGCATCGATTCCAATATATTAGTTAGTACAAAAGGTACCAACCAATGCACTTTGATATTTCTAATATGGTGTATAAACTTGGATTCATACAAGAGCATCATCTTCCTCACCGCAAATGACTTATTCTTGATGTGCTTGTTATGCCAAGCCTTTTGTCTAGATTTCTATATTTTCTAGATCCATCTTACAATGACACATCACTCATCTAGGTACATCGGTTTATGAATGCACTCCTCTATTTATTTCTCATCCAATCCTCCCGCACATGAAATATGAATGGAAGGTAACATAAACTCTGTAAGAAAAACTACCTCTACGCTAAATACCAATTGAAAAGGTATGGCTTTATTCAACCTCTTATAAGTTGTTCTATATGCCCATAATATTTGTGAGAGTTTATCATCCCAGTATTTTATTCCAACATCACATATATTTATCAAGGTATGTCCCATAATCTTATTAAAGGCCTTTGTAGTTCCATTATCTTGTGGGTGATAGGGTGTAGTCTTATGGTGTGCTACCATAAAATATACCAACAATATCCTAATTGCCTTATTTAGAAATCAAGTTTCCCTATCACCTGGTAAGGATCAATGGATAACCATTCCTACTTATGATGTTCTCTCATAGAAATATAGTTGTTGTTGTAGTGAAATCGTTCGTAGGTGCAGTCTCTACCCACCTTGTCAAGTAATCTATACATGTGATGCTATAATGTGTGCCTATTCTACATGTGCGTGATGTAATTGGGCCTTCAAAATCAATTTCCCATTTATCAAATGGATCCATGTTTGCAATAGGTATTAACGACATCTCATCCATGTTTCTAGGTTTACCTATCCTATGACAATGATCGCAAGCCTTGAAAAATTCCTTAGTATCCTTATATAGTGTTTCCCACCATAAGTATTGCTTTAAGATATTACATTTTATTGCTTTGCTTGCATAGTGACCTCCAACTATCCCTCCACGTGCTTCTTCAATTATAGCTTTGCACTCATATTCTATCACACATCTATACGCAAGACTTCATCTCTACCCATTTTATACAGGTCTCCTCCAATTAATTGGTAGGGTGTTGCACGAATGACAAGTTGCTTCTTCTCTAATATTTTCATACCTTCATGCACAACTCCGAGTGTGCAAGACCACCGCAATGTCTTCTAAATAAACTGGTGCATGGTTGAGTCTAAGAAATTGGGCATCTTACATAGTATCCTTTATGCTTTGCGCATCCTACCCAAAGTTGATCTTGGACAAGTAATTAGGTCCCAAGTTTCTCTTTCTTGTCTTGATGATGACTAAAAAATAAAATTCTTGAAAGAGAAAGATCCATCGATAAATGCACCCTTGTAAAACTATCTTATTCACCAAGTAATTAAATGACATATAATCTATATAGAATATAAATTGTGTGACTAAAAAGTAGTTCTTGAACTTATGGAGCACATATATCATTGATAATGCTTCATGCTTTGTAGTTTTATAGTTTTTATCATCGACGTCAACAACCTTCTTGTAAAAAGGGATGATCTACATTTCCTTCACTGTTTGTGTTAATATTTCTCCTATAATTATACCGAAGCATCTACATGTACATGAAATGGCTTATTCCAAGAAGCAAAGCGCAATATAGGTGTGGTGGTTAGCTTCTCCTTCAAGGTCTCAAAGTTTTTGTTACATGTCACCCCAATAGAATTTCTCCTTTGGCTTTGAAAATTCTTAAAGGGGCATAAAAATCTTGGCATAACCCTTAATAAAATTTCTATAGTAACCAATACAATTTCTATAGTAACAATGTGTCCAAGTGAATCACTCACCTTACTCGATTAGTAGGCTCCTCCGGACTCCAATATAAGCTGCAATCTTATCTGGATCCACCAAAAATCCTTCCTTACAAATAATATGTCCAAGTAAAGTGCCGAAAATAGTTACAAAAATTCATTTCTTGATGTTCAAGGAGATGTTAAGCTGCCTGCATCTTTCAAACATTATTCTTAAATAGTAACAATGATCTTTCACCAGCCCATACAACATCCATTCATCCAAGTAAACTTGAAGAAAATTATGAATTAAGTCTTGAAAACCCTACACCACAATGCAAGAAAACATAGTGGGCGCATTCTTCAGGATAAATGGCATGATTGTGTAAGAAAAACATCCCCATTTCATTGCAAATGTGGTCTTCTCTTGATCTTCACGCACTATCCTCTCTTTGTGGTAACTTGAAAATTCATCCGTAAAAGAACATATCTCGCGCCTGTCACTCCTTTCAAGATATCTTCAATGAATGGCATAGGAAAAGGAGAAATGACACATGAAGCATTGAGTACCCTATAATCAACATAGATCCTTATTTAGCCATCCTTATTAATGATTATCACCATGTGGCTTATCCATTCAAATTCTTCAATGTGCTCAATAATTTCTAACTTGAAAATTTTATCTATCTCATCTTTCACTTTAATGCACAAGTTAGGATTCATCCGGTAAGTCCTCTTCTAAACCATTCACGTGCCCTCCTTGAGCTTGATCTTCATCTCTCCCAATGATTGATGTATGCCTTTAAATCATGGTATCCCCTGAAAAAAACCTTGAAATTCATGCAGTAGCTCAACGAGATTTTCTACCTCAGTTCAGACTAATAATGCCTAATAATCACCTCCTTCGCACGCACGCTATCACTACCAATGTTCACCTTCTTGGTTTTCAACGACACATGGTATGCATGTATCTTTGCTCATCTGTGTTGTCCAACACCTTTCCCGCACCTTATGCATACTTAATATCCAAATATTCTACTTCTTCTTCATCTATGAGGTAGACAAGCTTTCGCTTCTCTTTTTCTTTCTATGTGTGCCCCAACAAATTTTCCTTTGTTTCCATCTTGTCATTGCACACATCAATACCAACTTCACCAAATAGTTGAGTGATGATTTCTTCAACATTCACCCTATCTCCCAATGTAATGTGCTTCATGATTTGAAAGGCTTCATGAATTAGTGGCTTAGTAGAAAGATAATAAAAAATATGAACACTACTTGTAGTCATGTCGCGCCAACTCGTTGTCCCGCTTCAACTCATCATGTACATACCAAGTACGTGTGTAACTACACAAAGTAGAATAGAACTTGTGTACCCATAGAAATGGTGGGAAATCATATTTCCCATGCATCCAATTCATTTAATTTTTTTAACATGTAACATGGGATAATTCTTCCCATCATACTCCCGCACCAATGTAGGAAGATTACTCGAACAAACCTTGTCAATAATTCCACTTTGATCTCATGCTAACCAAGTAAACTATCTTTGTGTGTAGCCCACCCATGCACTACTGGTCTCGTGTAAGGTATATACCATTATATTCCTCATGTCCCTTTAATTGTTTCATTGTTCTTCCATCGCACATAAGAATGACCAGTTTCTCCTCTCTATTATACTTCGACAAGTTAGTTTTACCAACCGCCCGATTATGCATAGCCTAATCATCATGATAAATTGTTCGTGCACTTCACGTCTAACCATTTCGTATGTATCATATTCCCAAGCTGTCATAAGCCACGCTAGTGGTGTCACTGATGGACTACACATCTTCCTAATTAAGTATGTATTCCTTTAAAGGTTCTACATTCTCAGGATCACACACCATATTTGCGTAGAATTTATTGAGATCCTCTTCTTTGATAGGATCTATATAAGGTTTAACCTTCACATCATCCAATGGTATCATGATGTGCTCATCCTTTTTCTTAAAATTGTTATACCTCTTTTTGAAGCACAAGTATTCATTATTAACATAACACCAAGGATGACCTAGCAGCGGAGGGAAATTATACGCTTCAAAAGCTCCAATATCTCAAAGTCACCCATGAACTTGGCTCCGTGAATAGTGATAGAAGCATACTTTAATACCTCGATGGGCATGGATCTTGTATTATTATCCATGTACAATACATTTGAGGATGGTTGCAATGGTGACCTTCCCATTTGGTTCCAAGCATCAAGGGTGATAACATTGACTTCCACGCATGTATCAATGAGAATATTACTTACTAACCATCCATTGATCACAACATCCAACATGATCTCCTTGTCATACTCATGTTCTTGTGGTGGTAAATTAACATGTAGAATTTGGCAATCCCTTTCTACACTTGCACGTGGCATCTTGTCTCGCAACACATTCTCCCAAAAGATGGTATGATGTTCTCATGTTTGAGAATTCTACACACCTCTCTAAGATCATCAACATCCTTTTGTGGTAGATCAATACTCCTCATGTGTTCCCTCTCATTAATTTACTATTTCAAAGATTCTATCTCTCTATATAGCTCTCGATGATTCCCATGGCCTCCGATAAACTTGCTTCTACTAGGCTACATCTTGATACTTCACATGTATCACCTATTTCCTTCTGATGAGTGGTCTCATCTTTCCCTTCTCACATGCGTGTGTTGCCTTTACCAAAGTGTAGTGAATAATATAGGTTGAAATTAATACTCAACCATCTTCTTAGGTTCCCAGTGCTCCTTCTTAGCACACTCTACCCTTATCATAGTTGCACCCTTGTCCATCTTGATATTCTTACACATGTGGGCATAAAAATCTAGACAATATTCAACCTTGTGTGCCTTGTCACAATAAACACAAACCCGATTCTTTGGACACTGCAATGATAATGATCAGGTGATCAAAAATTATAACATGCCCCTTACGTAAACCCTGTCGCGGCCATCCCAATCTCGGTTTGGTATCCACCTCGAAAAACTCCATTTCCATTATTTTGCACTTCATTGTTTTGTCCTTCTTTCATCTGTGAGCTACTTTCCACAATGGTATGGTGAAATACTATCTCACAAGCCTCATGAATATGATCATTTAGATGAAAATTGGTTGTATAATGAATATGTGCATCATATAATTTATAATACACAAAGACATTTTCTTACGTTTTGCACTCTAGAAGAATAAAATTACGGACATCGAGATTCATATGAAATTTCTCACTGAATGTCAACAATGCATGCGTGTTCCTATGCAAGAAACGATCCTTCGAATGTCCTTCCACCTTATAATATATGCACCACAACTGCATTGCGTGTCTCATGTGCCAAATTATTAGATAGTTTCTCTAAGCGAGTGGCCATTGCTGTAATTTGTGCCCCAAGGAAGGGATTTAACCCTCTATCTACACTTCTTATTGATTCTATGTGCAATGCTACTTCCGCTTTTTCACACGGATCAATGAATGTCGTGTGTGATAAAACTCTTCAAAAGGTGTCGAAATCCTCCTACAAATAATTGTGCATATTGGATTTCATGGATGTCATAGGAAATCTTAGAAAACAAGGTCTTGAAATGTGTATCATATTCTCAAACACTCTTAAATACCCTACTTAATATCCTTCAATGCGCTAATGCTTTGTTTCTCAAACTCGGGTGTATGGAAATCAGCCAAGAAGGTGGCGCATAATGCATCATAGTCCACTATAGTTCGATGTGGATCATATTTCGTGTAGAAAATATGTGTGTGGCCTTAAAGTGTTGTTGTAAATTGACTTACCTTATAATCAAGAGCTGTTATTCCCTTTTCTCTCCACAATAACTCACACTTATGAACATTCTCAGCTGCATCTTCCAAATGTATATACTCTAAAAAATGAAGGGATGTCTCAAATAAGATCTATGAGGTATGCTATTATGGTTGTTGAGATTATTGTGCAGGATTTTGTGGCCCTTGTCCTAGAGTGGGGCTTGATCCTGAACCTGAACCTCCACTAGGATTTCCTTGTGTGTGTGGTGGCTGACCTAAACCTCATGAGCCTCCTACCATGAACTCGGGACTTGTATAAGTACTACCTTATGTCCCTATACTTGTGCTAAAGCTGGACACCGACTAGTTTTCATATAGCGCCACCAATAGTAATACCTTTCATAGGTAGCACACTACTACTTTGTCCTAATGTCGCGCTTACAAAAATGGTTTTAATCAAACTCGTACAAATAAGAGCACATGTTACACTTCCATATACATGTCCTTAATCTTCTACGCCTCTTAAGCTAATACTAATAGGTGCCTACTTGTATCTCCAAACGTACGTGCAATACTTGATTACCTTCACACTCACCTTCACTATGAAAATCTTATACAACAACTTCAAGATTCTAAAAACCATGCATAAGGGCTAAGTAGCTAGGTTGGGTAAAATGCACACCCATAGTTCTCATTCTATCCTTAGAATCACTTTCATCGATGTTAAAGAAGTCTTTCTACTACACTTCCCCAATACTAGAAATACATGATCTTGTGGTCCCTCGCCTTCTACAGGGTTCTCATCACTATCGCTCATCATCATTCTCCTCAGTCTCAACGACTCTTCAATTTCCCTCCCTCATGCATCATTATACTCACATAATATTTGTTTTCCTTCCCTTTCTTCCAATTGGACCAATACCATCATTCACAAACCTACTTCCTACCCATGGGCATGGTGTAGTTTCAACATGCCATCGGTAAGTTCTTAATCCCGAGCTCAATCATCAATATCTTGATAGCTAATGGTGTCACACGTAAATAAGATCCCATTTTCTCATGTAAAAGCTATAACTACTGCTTCATTAGGGCAAGAGTATTTTGAAATCTATAGGGTATAAATGTGTAGAACACCTTCCCACCAACGATCTACAACTATAGTCCAAGGAGCATCAAAATCAAAAAGTGTTTGGTAATCATCCCGGCTCGACACTTGTTTTCTTCCGAACCAAACACCCCTATTCTCGCTCATAAGCTGCTAGCCACTAGTACAATTCTACTAGGAAGAAGCTAAAGAGCGTCTCATATAAGAAATCATAGAGGTTGTCTTCCACCCAATTGCACGCATTAAAGTCAATTCCAATGCTATATCTCTAAGCAAACACATCTTGGATGTCATGCACCTAAAGCTCAAGATTCTCCAAGGAAAAACAAAACACCATGTGTATGCCACATCCTAAGAGTAGAATGAAAAGAGGTCCGGAAATGGAACCAAAATGTTTTTGGTCTAGTAGCTAATCATCTCCTAAGGTCATGTGCGTTGGCACTTCATTCGATCACAAGTCCGAACGATCACCCAAAGCATGCATAACTAACTAGGTCCCTCTTTTACTTCACTTATCAGGATGTGGTTAGAGAATAGATAATCATCATAACCATTACAACATGCATGAATGGAGATACAATATACAATATTGGCAACACATATAATAAGGAAGTCATTCAACATATATAATCATTAATAACACTTGAATCCCCATTATATCGTATCTAGATATAATAGTCTTGAAACCCATACACATTTTTCCATTGCAAACACAAGTCATTATATGAAATATTGAATGATTACATCCATACTTCAATTAAATCCATGCCTGGACCACGTGTGCATAAAAAAATTCTAAACAAAAGGATTACCATCTACTTAGAGTACTACACCTATTTATACATAGTGGGGACTTGCCCTTCATTGCTCACATGTGTTTTTCCTAATAATAGATGTACTAGACATAGCCTTCATGCTTTTACAAATATGCTTTAATAGTAGATCAAACTATAAATAACTTGTCCTTCTTATGCTTTAATTCCTATAAATAGACACATCCTCTGCATGTGCTTTATCTTCCTTTTATGCACTTTTCCTATTCTCGGACTTTACTTGCATGTTACATCATCTTGTTTTCTTTCCTATTTTAGCCTTGAATTTGTTTGTATGTGCGTGAACCCTTGTGCGCTGACCTATTCCTCTATGGTTCATACACCTTCACGCCTTAAACTATTTCCTTACTTTGCACATATAATTCCGCGCATTTACCTATAATGACTCTCTTTTACACACGCAGAGGAAGATGGGACACTTTTTCCTTCTTGCATGCGATCCTCCATGCATGGATAATACTTAGCCACTTATTCATTCCAACAACTACATTGGAGGAGGTGCCTCATAATATGTATTTGAAGACTATACTTTATGAGAGATGGTGTGTAGACACTTATTCCTTTTAAGGTTGACTAGAGAGTTGAAGGTGATCCTTGAGGAATTTTATAGGATACTATGATTTACAATAGTAGGAAAGAGTACAAGTGATGCCCCTTTGTGTGATAAATAGTGGCAAAAAGAGTTGTGAGATAGTACTTTACGGTGGTCATGAATACATGCGAGAACCATATACTATGATGGATGATATTGTGAGATTAGGTGTTCCGTGTTTGCGGAAGTTCATTACAGTGGTTTTGGCTTCATGTGTAGCCATTGACGGCAGAGGGGTGTTGATATCCTATAAGATGCATGAGATTTGTAGGAGTATTGAGCAACATGGGACTTGGTATGCTTGGAGCCATTGTGTGTTGGCTCATTTGTATAGAGATTTGTACAAATTTACATATGAGAACCATGGTGATGTGATTAGTGATACTCCATTGTTACATGTATAGGAATATGACTACATAACCGTAGTGAGACCATTAAGCGAGTGTAAGAGTAGATTTGGCTTGACCTAATATTTTTTCAACCAGATGGGTTGGTTTGAGGAGTTGTGGGTTCAACACTATGACCTATAGGTCGATTTTAGATAGGATGGGGCCTAGTGCAATGATTTAGAGGATGTATAGAGAATACGGGGATGGTCCAAGGATCCTATGGAGATATAATACATCCGGTGTACTATATGGTGGAGGGCATGCTCCTGTGGGTGACATATTTCTTTTAGTATGAGCGAGTGTCATGATAGTTTGGCATAGTGTAGGATGTGCCTCCGAGCCAAATATATGACATATATTTATACGAGCGGCGAGGAGATCGGGGGTGAGGTCACGTCTTACAAGGGCCTAGTTACACCTCTCAAGTGTAGGTGAGGAAAATGTGGAGATAGTTCTGTGCGAGAAGACGATGTGAGATACACCCTAACTTTTATGTAATGGTGATAAAATCACCAATGGGTGCTATTATTTCCGGTGGTTGTAGAAAAAACAAGAGATATACTAGGTGGTGATGCCGGAGGAGGAGAGGTGGGAGAAGGAAAAAACCTACCCCAAGGAGGATGCAGTACCAATAAAGCGGTTACAAGATGTAAGTAGGATTAATTATATTGAGTATAATTAATACATGTGTTGTCGTATGTGTGATGAAGATGTACTAACATAGGTTATTTTTATAGGTGATGAGTATTAGAGGTTGATTGTAGATATTTCGATACACAAGTTGACTCACCACGTTCCCCTATATGTCCTTGTAGGTGGAGGGATGTTGGAGAGAATAGATCACATTGTCGGGAGTACTCGTATTGTTTGATCCCATGGCGGTAACAACATCTACATGTAAAATATTGCGGTCAAAGTAAGATGAGGTGAGGACCGAGATAACATGGAGAGGAAAGTAATTGGAGGAGGTGGCCTAGTTCGAACATGTTTGAGAGATTCGTGGAGTGCCGGGGCTGATATGCGAAAGCAGTGGTTGAGGCAACATCACTACGGACATGGTTAGAGGAACAATGGTCCCGAGCATAGAGACAAATATCTTGTGGCAAGGCTTCGAGTTTGAGAGATCCAATAGTAGCCTCTATTATTAGTAGTGAGTAGGATGTATGATATATGTTGACATGATGATTATATGATTATAAAAATTGATGTGGTAATGTTAGATAAATGTGTTGATAGCATAGAATATAGGATATGATAACATATATGAGATGATATCATATCATGATGATAGTAGAATAGATAGTAAATTGATAATAGGAAAAAATGATAGGCTAAATAGTTCATGTAGTATAAAAGAACATATAATATTTAGCTAGAAAAAAATCAATGACTACACACAAACGACTAAAATAATGTAGTATCAAGTGCATATATACCAAATGACAAAGTGCGAAGTGATTGTAACAACACTAAGAAGATCTATGGATCATAAAATAGAGAGTGGTGCTCCTTTGAGACACACTTATTGCTAGAGGGTATGATAAATGGGGGAAGATTCTCATGTGTTTTCAAAACCAAGGGAGGAGGAGACAAGATAACCTTAAGAGGATGAGAGATAGTCAAAGTAACAAATGTTGATGTGTGGCATCACGACATTGAAGAATGTGATCTATCAACATGGCATGCATGAAAATAAATGACACCCTTTTCCTCAAGAAATTGAATCCTATCATGGAGTGCATAAAAATCATTATCTCTATGACCATTGATCCTATGGAAATTACATAATGGTTGGTTATGATTACATCGTAATTGATGAGAAAGATGATTCTCATTAGAAGGTAATCTAATCAACCTCTCATAAATAAAAGTGTGTAAAATATCAAAAGGCCTAACAGATGTGTAAAGTACAACGATTCCCGCTTAAGAGAGAGAGTGGAACATGGTGGAGTATTACAAATATGAGATGAATGATCATGAGTGTGTTTAATAGGAGATGAATAATGTGAAGGTGGTGCAATAGGAGGAAGAGAAGATGTAGTAAGTGGAGGAGTGGTAGAAGAACTAGGAGCATGAGTAATAGTATGTTCATTAAACATATCTTGTTCTAAAGCTATAACCTTAAATAAAAGAAGTGTAAAATATTCACATGTATTATATAATAAATTTTATTTCAAGGAAAGTATCAAGCCGTGAAAAAATATATATTGCATTTCTAGATCAATAGGATGATAAATTAAATGATGCATGCAAGATTTGAAACGTAAGATATAATCATTAACAAGTTCATTCTTTCCTTGATGCAAAGAAGGAAAACACTCAAATGTAACTTTAAGACCATTGTTAGAAATAAAACGTCTAATAAATGCTTCTTCCATATCAAGATAAGTACTAATAGATCCACTAGGAAAATGATGAAACCAATGAGAAGAAATATTAGTAAGACTACTAGGAAATGCTTTGAGAAGTAATCTATCATTAGAATGTGAAGCCATAGCTAATCTAAAATCCTTAAGATGCATATAAGGATTACCCGTACCATCAAAAAGTTTAAAGGTAGGAAAAGTAAAACCCTTAGGAAAAGTTGAATTGTAAATCTTTTTAGGAATATTATTTCCATGAAGTGAATTATTATCATTTCTAGCATAATAGGCCCTACTCTTAAGGATAAGGGTATGGATATCATTTTGTAAATCACATAAAACATGCATAAGAGAAAGAACTTCTTATGGAGGGTCGGCATAAACATTAAGGGGTTAATTAAGGAGTTAAATATTTCCATTATGATTAGCCATAGGGACATTATTGGGTTGAAATTCAACTTTTGGGTCAGTAAATGGAAAACTAGGAATAGGAACATGGGAAGAAGAATCAATCGGAAAAGAAGTTTTTACACTTTTATCAATAAGTTCGGAGTAGAATGGATACAAACACCATGAAAATTATTTGTATGATCGTCATTATGTACACTATATTTAGAGATATTAAGAGTAGAAACATATGCATCATTAAATTTTTCATATTTTAACACATTATGAGAAGGAACATAAGAACTAACATCATGAGGAAGCACATAAGAGGTGGATGAAGAAACATATGACTTATGAGGTATAATAATAAATGAACCAAAACTTGGTTGAGAAGAAGAAGAGGGGAGCTGAATATCAATATCAACAACAATAGCACCAAATCTGATGATGTTTTCATATGTAAGTGGGGGAGAAGAAGTTGCGGGGAAAGGGCCTTCTAGAATATCATCTACAACATCAAAAGAAGTAAGAGTATCACAAGATTCATAGCAAGAAGACATTCCTCATCAAGAAAATTAACCAAATATTCAACACATGTATTATTTGTAGCAATAAAAGTGACATCACTATTAGATTCACAAGATCTAGTGGCCTCAAAATGGGGTAGGAGTATGGTTGAAAATATTTGTAAAGACATGAGGAATTTTGGGATGACATGTGGTAGTAATATGTGACTTGCGCTAGAAGGTTACTTTTTATTGGGCATTTGCAAAAAAAGGATGAACACCAGTCATATGAATGGGTTCATACTTGGGAGAAGGAGGTTTGGGACAACATTTTAACAATAATTTTAGATAATCCATGAGGAATATACAACGTGAGGGATCCTAGGGAGAGCTAGGGTTTGATTAATAAACGAGTTCACTTAAATATTTAAAGAAATTAACTCTTTATCATAGGATTGAGATCAAATTGAAATAACTGTAATAAGAAATATCTAACATGAAAAGTCCAAGAAAATATGTACAATAAGGAGATAAGAGTGACTTTTATTGTATCAAGAGATATGGACAGGTTGTGGGTTGGGGAGCAGGTTGAGATCTCAAACAAACCCTAGCTACCTTCATAAATCTCAAACAAACATTATATGGAATGAATAATACATATTCTTGAGTCAAAATGACCTCGGTGGTTACCCCAATGTGATTGTCATTAATCTTTGCACTACATTTTAGGTACTCTATGTAGTTCTTGTGTGTGTGAATTGAATCGTGTTCCCTTAAAGTGAGGTTTCCAGTCACACCAATATAATCGGCTATAACTATTTTTCACCTAAGGTGAATGTGTGATATAGAATTTAGAAATAACCCTTTATGTGTAGTGAATAATATAGCCTAAATGCAATACTTGAGTGTTTCTTCTTAACCAAATTGTATATAGTAAGAATTAGCCCCAATTGCCCATCCCTTGATAATAATTAGTAGGTTGTGTATATATATGACCTCTTTATTTGAAATTCAACACTTAGTGATACCAAAATTTGACCCAGAGACCATGGAATAAAGATAAGAAAAGACCCAAAGTGAAAAAAGACCGAAAAGTTAGAAAATAAAGTAGATTGGACAAAAATTCCCAGAAGGGACACTTGCACCCATGCGGTAGTGTCCTATCTAGCAAGCGATATTGTCCCAAAGCCAAGAAATATAAAAAAACCCAAGAATGGGGACAATGATCCCTATGACATGACAAAAGGATATAAATACAAGTAGTAAGAGGAAAAGTCACAATCAAAACTAATAAAAGGACTAAGAAAAGGTGTCACTAATGTCTAATCTTCACACTTGGAAATAATGCATACAACAATATACTAGAGGCATGATGTAATAGTAATAATTCCATATTCTCGTGTCTATATGTCCCCCAATTTATAATATTTAGATGAAATTAAATAGTATAAAGGATATAAGAAGAACATACCGAAAAGGGCAAAAGGAGTCTTAGCGAGTGTGCCAATATTAAGATTCATAGTGTGGAAAAACATGGACCACTGTTTTGATCCATGTTGGGTGATTGTATTGTCACAAGAGGAGTCATTAAATAGAAAATGTGTTCAGGAGATACAAGAGACTTTGAAACTTGGATATTGAAGGTGTGGTTAGGAGTGATTAATTTTAAAACCGATGTAAAGAAAAATATATGGAGATGAGTGTCCCTGTCACTAAACTCTATGAATTTTAGTGCCTTATCACTAAAGAAAGAGTGTTGGGAGAGAAGTCGGTTTTCTCTTTTCCATGACACTTCTTCAAAATAGGTTCCACCACTTGTAGATGGGAATGAAATAATTAAAACTTATCTTCTAGGTATAAAAATTCTCATAAAATTGTTCAGAAAAGAAATTACGTATCATTGCCCCCACATTACAATTATAAGGGTGTAAATTTAATAAAATAGAAGATTTATTGGTTTAATTGGCTCTCAAGTTAGGTCATCCGGGAGGAACATCGATGCTTGTTGGAATAGAATTGAAACAACTTATATTGGTTAAAAATATTATTTGAATGAACTTGGTTGATATGAAACTAATTTGGAAGATTGAATTGCCCCCAAATTAGGTCATTTAAGGGAAAGAGATCATGAGAATCTGAGAAAAGATGTAAAATTTTTAGATAGTCTGGCACTTGAGATAGATTAAAACTGTATTTTGGAGTAATAACCTTTGTAAGAGATGAATATTGCTCAAAGATGACATGAGAGTACATGACATGATCATGTTTCACATTGGAGATTTCATTTGGATTATTCTATGATGGGTAACATGATGACCAAAATGTTCCCCCTTTTAGCGAAGGGGTGAGAAGCGAGTCATGTAACCATGAGCGAAAGAAAAGAGATAAATGGTTTGAAGAGAAATCAAAGGAGTGTAAAATAATATACTAAGAAATGAATTATTGAAATATCATGTAACATATCCCAAGTAGGTATGCTAATGAATATGCAATGTGGTAGGTGGTATTGATATAGTTCTACTACCAATGATAGTGTTGGAAATGGATAAACAAAGATGAAGATATGGAAGAAACAATGATGATGAATTAGTTGTCGTAAAAGATAACATAGTAACTATTGTAGTTAGAGTGAAAATAAGATTTTACTATAAATAGTAAGGGTAGAAAATTAAATAGGATCCTCATTTTTGATTGCAAGCATTGAATCGATAGGATTCTGCATGCATGAGAGGTGATCCCGACTAGATTCGAGAGGGTTATTGAGGTAGTGTTGACTCATTGTGGATCAGCTGGTAAGTAGTGCATTTTTATGTATATTAGGCTATAGTAGGTGATGTTATTTTTGATTAATTTAGCATTTTCCACTTTGTTGAAAATATGGGAGTTTCGTCCAAGACTACATTGAGAGGGCCAATTTTGTCCCTTAGATGGTACCATTTAGTTCTAGATGATAGTGTCCAAGTTCTTTATGGTAGCATCTATGGTATTAGGTGGTTCTATCCAGGAGCTGTAAGGGCTTATTTGAATATTTTTGTGTGGTTTGTGGTGTTAACTTGGGATTGTTGTGCATAGGGACATAAATTTGTGGGAGTTAGTGTAGGTAGACATTTGTCTACATTGTTGTCCTTTGGGCCTAGAAGAGGATGAGTGGGATATATTGGACTATGTCAAGCTATGACATATCACTAGATTGGTGGAGGTGCCCTATAATATGTGTCCGATTATTCCAATTTATGAGAGATGGTGTGCATACACTTGTACCTTTTAGTTTCCAACCTGGAGAGATGATGACGAATCTTAAGGATATGTATATGATACTATAATTGTGGGTAGTAGGAGAGAGATTACAAGTGATGCCCCTAGGTGATACACGAAAACAACATAGAGTTGTGAGACAAGAGTACTTTACGGGGCCATGAACACATGCAAATTCATCTATTACAATGGATGATATTGTGAGATCGGTGTTTCACATTTGAAAAATTTCATCGCAATGGTTTTTACGTCATGTCTAGTTGTTGATGGCGGAATTTTTTGATATCTTATATGATGCATGAGATTTGTAGGAGTATTAAGAAACATGTGATTCCATATGCTTATAGTTGTTATATGTTGGCTGATTTGTATATAAATTTGTACATATTTTCACTGGGAGGACCATGGAAGTGGGATTAATGCTACTACATTGTTGTACATATGGGAATATGAGAACATAATCATAGTGAGACCATGGAGTTGTGCATGAGTAGATTAGGTTTGATCTAATATTTTTTAGCCAAATGGGTTGGTTTGAGGAGTCATGGGTTTGACATTATGACATATAGGTTGATTTTTATAAGACGGGGCATGGTACAATGTTTTGGAGGTTACATAAGGACTATGGGGGATGGGTCAAGGATCATGTGGAGATATGATGCATCGGCATACTATGTGGCTAAAGGAAATGTTCCTAGGGGTGACCGAGCTATTTTAGTATGAGCGTAGCGCCACAATAATTTGGCATAGTGCAAGATGTTCCACCATAACCATATGTATAACATAGATCTACGATCAAAAAGGAGAGTAAGGGAAAGGAAAGGTCCTACAGGGCCCAATTACGCTTACCAAGTGTAGATGAGGTGGATGTGGAGATAGTGCATGTGTGAGTAGATGATGTGGGATGTACCTAGTTTATATGTAGTGGTGGGCGAGCACCAATGGATACTATTATTTCTAGTGGTGGTAGATGCAACATGATATCTACTAGGTGGTGATGCTTTGGAGGAGGAGAGGTGATAGGGACGACATGCACCTTCCCGAGGAGGATGCAGAGCAATAACGTTTGCATAATGTAAGTATGAGTGATTATATTATGTGTAATTGATAAATACATTATCGTATGTGTGACAATGATTTTTTAGTGATGAATATTCATAATTTGGCAAATATTCCATATTAGGAAAATTTAAAAAGGAAAATTTTTTCAGAGTAGGCTAGTGTCCTGTTCGCCTAAAATTTCTAGTATAATTTTTTTAGGGGTCGGATTCACTTACTATTGAAAACTATTCCTATATAAACCTAGGTAATTCATTAGGTAGTATACTAGTAACTTACTACTAAGGTACAATATGAATAATAATCAAATATTGTGAACTTTTGAAGGACCATGCGGAAGAAGTGTGGATCAAACTGATTATTGTAAATGCACGACAAGCTATGATTTGAAGACTATTAATAACAAAGGCTTGTTGAAGCATGACAAGGAAGATTTCTGAGAAAGGAAACAAGCAAGGGTTACTAACACTGATAAGAGAGGTTTTTTTGACATGTGAGAACTAGGTGACGCGTGACAAAGGATAAGTGACACATGACAAGGGTTTAGAGAATATTGACATACTGATAAAGTTCGAGTCCATTGACACACGATAAGGGTTTAAAGCACAATGACACATGACAAGGCTAAATGAAACACGACAAGGGATCAAGTCAAGTACTCAATGGAAGTTGCTAGTGCTCAAAAGACCCAAAAGGTAACAAAAATATCTCAAAATTCAACATTGTTCAAGTATTTTGGAAACTCTCTGTTCTACCAATACAACTACCACCAACACCCATACAGCTACCACTAGAATCAATCAGAGTACATACTATGTGGAAGGTATTATTGAAGTGGACATGGCTTCAGCACAATATCAACCAAATGATACCTATGATGACAATATGCTAGAGCTTGAAGATATTCTTGTTGAGATGCCAGAGCTCGAAGATATTCTTGTTGAGATGCCAGAGCTTGAAGATATTCTTGTTGAGGTGCAACCAAGAGTGGATCAAGATATATCAAATACTCAAAAAAATGTAACACCAAAATCAAATGAAAATTCTGGTTCATGAAAGAGGAAACCAGATGATTGTGATATTCCTAAAAATTCTTCTCGTAAAAGTAAAGATTTGAAAGAAAACAAGAATATGTGGACTCTTGGTAGGACATATAAGTTCGAGTGGGCTATCAAATTTCCTTTTATTGAACCTATACAACCAACTAATCTGAAGATATCCCATCTGAATGTACATGTACAATATGTACTGGAAACTAGGAAAGCAACAAAAATGCAATTGAAGTTGGACACAATTGAAAAACATTGTGGAAAAAAATATGTGATTTGTACAATAGGAGGATGGCCAGAAAATAAAAACACATAGATGGAAAAGTGAAAAATAATGTATGCATGTTAAATGCGCAAAAGAATATGAAGCTAAGTAGAAAAGATACAAACATCTCGTGGAAAAGGGTAGAACAATCACATCACAAATTGGTAAGGTGATTCAATCAAATTTGCATGCTAAAAGCATATAGTTCTCTACCATATTCCACATCCTTAAGAAGGGAAGACCTATTTCAAATTTCATTGATTTCAAATTTTTGTATCAATATAATGGAATACACAATGTTCCTCAGTCTCATTGGTCGACAATAGTGCATGGGAAATGGCTAAATGCCTTGCAATGATTGAAAAGGAAGATTTGAAAGAGAGTGTAAAAAATGCAAAGTTTATCTCTCTATCAATTGATGAAGTAACAACAATTGACAACACCTCATGGGTATGTATCCATGTTTATACTTTAGAAAATCATATAAGGCAACCACATCTATTGGTTGTATAGAAAATGGTTGAAAATTGCAATGCCAAAAACCTATATAAAATAGTTGTTTCTCATTTGAAATATATTGCTGGCATGACTGATTATGAAATTGCTACGAAGTTGGTATGTGTTAGTGCAGATGGTGCATTAGTTATGCAGGGTCATCAAATTTGGCTATGTGTTTGATTGCAAACAACAAGTAGCCCCTTATATGCTTGCAATTCATTGTATGGCTCACATAATGAATCTAGCATATAAAATAGTTAGCAACTTTGAAAATGTTGCAAAAGTAGAAGACCTTATTAGAGAACTACATGCCTATATGTCAAGTAGTCCAAAGCAATTTCTTGAGTTTCAAAAATTTGTAATTAGAATTACAGATGGAAAAAATATTCTAAAGGATGTTGATACAAGGTGGATTTCTTTGTATGAGCTTGCATGTAGAATTTGTGAGGAGTATCCATCGTTGGTTGGTTTCATGCACAAATATTGTCATGAAGTTGACAGGGATAAGGATTTTTGTTCCATTTAATGGATATGGAAATATTTCTTACATTGGTTGGCATTCTTCCAATGTTAAAGGAGATCAATATATTGATGAAATATGCACAATAGAGATCAATCTATATTGTTGATTTTATACGGTTGAGAAAGTGGGTATGTCAAAATCTTGATGTCTTGTACTTGTCAGAACAAAGTTTTGATGCACTGTTTTCGATAACTAGAAAGTTTTATTGGATCTTAAGAATCCCAATAATTATTTGAGATTTAATATCCATGATCACCTTTGTATCAATGTTAATGGGAGGGAGATACCACTGCACAATTTGTAAAAATGTCAAGATATTACAGGATCGAAAAGAGAAGAAGTTCATGTGATTCGTGTTCTATTTGATTTTGTTATAGTTGATACATGAATAAAACTTAAAAAAATTCACAATCCTTAGCATATGAAATCAAAGAATGTTTCAAGTAAAGATAAAATTCTTGAAGCTATGGGAGTGATGAATCTAAATTTTTGGAATACTGAAGGTGGTCATGCAGATTTTGTAAGTAAGTTTTTTCATAAATCCATGGGTATAATAATGGATCATTTCACTAAGACATCAGAGGTCAATGGTATCAAAATCAAAGGTATACTGAATATTGACTTAATAAAGTCTCAATCATCTGATTTTACAATGACAATGGTTAGCCAATATCATTTTTTAAATGAACCTCACGAGAGTGGTGTAATTACAAGGCTTTGGCAAAAATCTACCAAAGTAGTGTGTTACAGGAAGACATCAGTGAATATTTTAGATTATATGAGTTGTGCCAAACAATGATTTTGGGATCTGTGGAGGACGAAAGGGTTTTCAGTGCTTTATCTTTTATAAAATCAAAACTAAGAAATAAGTTGGATAAAAATATAGAAAGTTGCATGAGGTTGTATGTTTCGCACTACTCCTTGGACACATTTCCTTTTGATAGAGCAATTGCACATTGGAATTCACTTTGCTAAAAGAAGAGGTGTTAATAATACAATTGCAACTACAAATGTTCTCAATGATGAGTCTGGAATTGGTGCGTCCTCAAAATTCTACAGATGCAAATATCGACTATGAAGAAGCTATTGAAAATGGATTGTTTCAGCTCTAAATATGATTTCAAAACTTATAGGTATCACCTTGACCTTACATTTATTGTTTGTCACCTAACATTTTAAATTTTTTATGTATTCAATTTCATAGTAATAGATTCAAATATAATTGTTTATAGTTAGACATAATACAATTGTAATGAGACTGGATTTGGTGCATCCTCTAACTCTATAGATGCAAATATCGACTATGAGGAGGCTATTGAAAATGGATTGTTTCAGCTCTAGTTATCATTTAAGATGTTACAGGTATATACTTACATATATTCAAATACAATTATTTATAATAATTCTATTTTATTTATTTGGTATTTTCAAATTGCTTTGATGTTGTGTTTGTGACATGCATTTTTGGAATACTATTTTGCAAGGCCTTCATATCAACATTTTTGTCATTGTTCTAGACTTCTAGTTGATCTACTCCATTCGTCACCATCAACTGGGCACTACATTCTTGACACTTGTGTCACCATCAACATGCACAGTTTATTTAAATTGCATATTACTTTATCTTCATTATATTTCATTTTCTGTCTTGTCTCAGATCTTGCTTCATCCAATCAATCAATATTTTATCTTTTCTTTATTGAAAACATGGGTTGACATCCATCCTAGGAAGCTCTCACTTCTTGGGACTGACATGTTAGGCAACCCACCCATCTATATACTAATCCATTTTTCATGTTGAGTTCTCTTGATTTGCAAGGTCATCTAGCTTGCTGCGAAGGAGGATTTCTCATTTTGTGCCCATATACATTGTCACCCATCTAGAGGTACCTTAAACCCTCTCATACTTAGATTTATAATAATCATGTTTTATTTATTTTGGTATTTTCAAATTGCTTTGATGTAGTGTTTGTGACATGCATTTTTGGAATACTATTTTTTAAATATCATAATTAGACATAAGACAATAATAAATAAAGTGTAAATATTATGCATTCATCTTACATATTTTACATTGTAAATAATTAAACTTTCAACATTAAAGCAAATGCATTCCATACATATTTTTATATCAGTACAATTCACAATCTAGAATTTCTATATATAACAAAATATAAATTCCAGATTGCAAGATAATACATGTAAAAAAGTGAGATTCCATAAAAACCATAACAACATATATTCAACTTTAAACATTCTTCATAAACAAAATTTCAATTTTCAAGATTCAAACAATAAACTTCAACATTTTTCAAGTTTTAAGTTTTGTAAACACTTTTCAACAAATACATTTACACTTGTACTATATGCTCAAACATTAACAACTTCCCCACACCCACTGGAACTTTCCTTTTCTATTTCGTCATTGCAACTTCGTGTCACTTTTCCCCATGGTTGGCATTGCTTTATTATCTGCTTCAACAATTCCAGAATTAACAAGATCCTCTGCAATAGTGTTTAAGTTCTTAACTATTGCTTCATCTTCCTTTGAAGCATCTCCATAGGATAACAAAGAAGGATATGTAGCTGCCTTTTCCTTGAAAAAATCTCAACATCCATGCCATTCTCTTTAATAATCCTCTTCAGAGTATTGTTTTGCTTGTTAACCAAAACAATAGTCTACTTAAGCTGCATTGCTAAGGATAAAATTTTCTTACTATTTCAAGTGAACTTGGAACACCTTTGCTTGAATTTTTAAGTTTTCATATTTCAACTGCAACAAAAACATTGAGCTCAATTAAAACATATTACTAAAATTTGAAACATATTACTAAATATTGAGCTCATATACTTACAATAGCTCTATCTCTTTCAACATTTGTAATTTCCACCGAATATTTTTCCTTTGACCATTTGTTGAAATATTCTAGGCTTCAACATTAATATTTTCTAATTTATTCAATACTTTATCTAAAACATTGTCTTGATAATTGTTGCTATATGTTACAGTCCCGCCTTGTGCTTGGTTGAGTAAGACATCTATCTTAATAGGATGATTTTGGACTGCAACATATAAATTATACCTTTGGCTATGGTTATCAAAACAATTCTTTATCTCCTTAATTAACACTTTATCCATTCTCTCCCACTGTTTGAGCTGATTTAGTGTAGGCATAACATATTCTTTGACATGTGCTTCATAGTCATTAGCAATCAAGCTATCCAAAGAAAATGTAGTCAACTGGTCACTATCTGAAGAGGATGATGGAGAGGATGGGGGCTTGAGGATTAAGGTCCCTCTGCTTCCTCTTTCTGCCATTGTGCACCCTAATCCTATTTATGACAAAATAAATTTATATTTAATTTAGAAGCGATTTAAAAAAATTAAAATTGACAAGAAATTGATATGTATCAATGTTAAATTAAATACATCAAAATGGAAACATACTTGCAGGCCTTGAATCATATCATGTGTATCAAAAAAACATGTTGGGTCATTTCTATCAATGCCCAAAAAATATTCATCCAAATTAATTTGATTTAAAATTGATTTTCCCATTGTGTTGGGCAAGCCACCAAAAGAGATATTGGGAAATTCAGAAGGAATGTTCAGTGTCCCGCTAGGGGCCAGAAGTGTCATGCATTTACCAAAGTGGTATTTTTTCCTCTTGTTGGAAATTTGACTCAGAATGGTGGTATTGG
The DNA here is from genome assembly GCA_018340775.1 of Taxus wallichiana var. yunnanensis. Taxonomy (NCBI): domain Eukaryota; kingdom Viridiplantae; phylum Streptophyta; class Pinopsida; order Cupressales; family Taxaceae; genus Taxus; species Taxus wallichiana. The sequence continues at coordinate 935,444,930 of CM031242.1, forward strand.
TGGAGGAGGTGGCATCATTTGAATAGAAAAGCGATGAATTGGAATGCACTGTCAAGTCCAAGAACAAAATCATTACTAACTTATATAAAAAATTGTTAAAAATTACACAAAAGCAACAATTTATACCTTATGGTCGACAACTTGTAGCAGTGCGTCTAATTTTGAAATGATTTTGTTGGACTGTGGGTGATTAGAGTGATGGAGTAGGATGTTGCATGTGTCTTTGCGATTAAACATATGCATCTGGATGAATAATTGAGTGGGTGATAAGCACTGTTGTGCTAAACACGAAGGATAGTCCAAAGTCCTTACAACATGTTAAATCAAAATGGTAAATGGTAAATACTAAATGGTAAAATGTAAAAAAACCAATATTGAATGTTAAGGGTATTACGTCTCTGTCGTTTTACTAATTGAGGGTTAGGTGATGAGTGAGCTTCCATGTCAAACTAGGAATCTCCCGACGCCTCGGCATGTTGTTGGCCTCTTCCTCTTGCTTGATGCTTTTTTTTTTCGTGGAAGGGCCTCCAAAAATTTTCTTTGCATAAGGTAAAGAGGAAAACAAAAGTGAATAATGTTAGTAACATCCAAATGTAATTTGTAATGAAGTGAATAATCAATAATCTTACTAACATGAAAATATAATTTATTAACTGTTGTTCTTCAATTGGAATTGACAATTTCTTCATCTAGTCATTCATGCAAGTAGGAGTGGGTTCACCTTTTAAATTATAATATGCCTTGAAATAAAGAGCAAGGATATAGTTAGTGGTACAAACAGGTGGTTTTTCAGCAACTCCAATATTTGCAATATCAACTTTTATCTTATTTGACAAGTATGTGCACCAATCAAATATTTTCTTTCGAGATCATTGTGAGAATGTAGGAAATAGCCCAATGGGGAATATCTATTTTCCTACCCTATAAAACAATTCTAGCTTGAAAAAAAGATATCATGGTAGCAAGAAAATTGTGTGCAACTCCTTGCATATTGACTCCTCATCTTGATTTGTTGACATTTGCTGCAAAAAGTCATTAAATAAGAATTAACCACAATTTATAATAAAATTAAAACACGTTACATGTACCATCAACATGGAAATTGTAATAAGATTCGAGGAAAATCTTATCATCTTTTGTTAGAGTGGATTTGGTTGTAACAAGGGCACAATATTTAAAAGGAAGGCTTGTCAATCGATGAATATCAATAAGATCAACACTGAATCTGAATGTACATCCATCTAGAAAAGTCACAATGAATTGTCTATCTTTTGGATTGAATGATGAGAGGAGATAGTTTAGAATGCTAGTATCTATCTTAAACTGCGATATGTTAACCAGTCTTGCGAACCCATAAGCCGATACCCATTCCTTGTAACCTTCATTCATTTGCAAGACTGCATGAATGTGTGGGCACATTAAGTTTCTATATTGAATCTTGGGTAGGGTGGTGGCATGGTTAGATTGAGCTGCCATGACGTAGACTGTAGTTAAGAACTTATAAGCCCTTGAACAAGTGAGAATCAATACATGAAGGCTAAAATAGTTGAATGAATCGAGACCTGGAGGCACTTCTGCATTGGGAGAACGAGACCTATAGGCACTGTAGGTATTTGGTTGTTCAATGTTTTATTTGTTATCACACTTAGAGTTACAAGACCTATGAGCACTAGGAGAATAAAGAAAAAAAGTTGTGTAAAGTGTGAAAATGAGGGACGGAGGGGGTATTTATAGGGAAATATTAGGGTTATGGTATCGGGATGCGCAAAAATAAGTATTAGAGACACACGTCAACAAAATTAGGTTTCGCACGTCAACAAGAGTTAGCTGCCGCACGACAGTAAATTTTTGTTGTCACACAAATGTAAATATTTGTGTCACATGACAACAATATTTTTTGTCGCATGACAACAAAGCTTGGTGTTGCACGACAACAAAGTTTTGATCGCGAAAGCAAGTTTTAATGTCACACGACAAAAACCCTTATTGTCATATATAAACAACCCTTCACGTCGGTGACAATAATTTTTACTATCATGTGACAATAGCCTTTATTGTCACGTGGAAACAATCTTTATTTTCATGTGATAACAAAACTTGTTGTCATGTGACACCAAGGTTTTTTGTTGTGCGAAAAAAACTTTGTTGTTGTCGATAAAAAAATGGAACAACCTTAAAAACTACCGGTGAAAATTTCATTTTGAAAACACGAAAATTTTCCTTTCCCACAAAAGTGCTTAGTGGGTCGGGTATATTCGTGGGGATATTCCAACTCCTATTTCCCAAAGGATTCTTAAAATTAACTCTCATGTGTGATCGGGATGTACTAACATAGGTATTTTGTTGTAGGCGATGAGTATTGGAGGTTGATTGTAGATATGTAATTACATACGTTGAATCGCAACATGCCCTCGGATGTATTTGTAGGTGGAGGTATATTGGAGAGAGTAGATTACATTGGTAGGGAACATGCATATTTGTTTGATCCAATGGCGGTGGTAGCATCTACATGTATGATATTTTAGTCGGATCAAGATTAGGTGAGGATTGAGATAACGCATGTGAAGGAAGAATTTAGAGGAGATGGACTAGTTAAGAACATGTTTGATGCAGATACGTGGATCTCTAGGGTTGATATATAGAGGTAGTGGATAATGCAACGCCACTACGAACCTCGTTAGAGGAACAACGGTCCTAAGTAGAGAGAAATATCTAGTGGTGAGGTTTCAAGTTCAAGAGCTCAAATAGTAGCCTCCAAAGTAGTAGTGAGGAGGATGTATGATATATGTTATATTGGGCATTGTCCCTAGATTTTGTATTATGAAACTTTTGAGAGGTGTGTGTGTGTGTGTGAGGAGATCATTTTTGGTATGATGATGTGTATTTTTCTTTGTATGAGTTGTTGATTATATGATGTGATTTGATATGAGATGTTGTTGACATGATGATGATATAATTATAAAAATTGATGTGGTAATGTAATATAGATGTGTTGATAGTGTAGAATATAGGATAAGATAACATATATGTGATGATATCATATCGTGATGATAGTAGGAAAAAATGATAGTCTAAATAGGTGGTGTAGTAAAATTACTAATGATGGTAAAGATAAGAAAGGAAGAATAAACCTCATGAAGTGAGAGAAATAGTGGCATATAGCTAGAAAATAGGCATGAAATCATGTAGTATAAAATAACATATAACATCTAACTAGAAAGAAGGTGGTGATTACGCACAAGCGGTTCGACTAATGTAGTTTCAGGTGCATATATACCGAATGTCAATCCCAAAGTGATTGTAGCAACACTAAGAGGATGTGAATCATATAATAGAAAGTGGTACTCCTTTGAGACCCACTTAGGTCTAAAATATATGATAAGTGGGGGAAGCTTCTCATGTGTAGTTGAAACCGAGGGAGGAGGATATAAGATAATCTTAAGAGGACGAGATGTATTCAAAGTAACAAATGTCGGTGTGCAACATCATGAAACTAGAGAATGTGATCTATTAACATGGCATGCATGAAAAGAAATGACACCCTTGTCCTCAAGCAATTGAAGCCTATCATGGAGTGTATAACAATCATTATCTCTATGACCATTGATCCTATGGAAATTACAAAATGGCTGGTTACAATTACATCGTAACCGATGAGGAGGATGATTCTCATTAGAAGGTAGCCTAATCAACCTCTCATCAATAAAAGTGTGTAAAATATCATGAGGCCTAGTAGAATGTGAGAAGTATAATGTCTCCCACTTAGAAGGGGAGTGGAACGTTGTGGAGGCTTACAAATATGAGATGAATGATCATGAGTGTGTCTAATAGGATATGGAGAATGTGAAGGTGGTGTAATAGGAGGAAGGGAAGATGTAGTAAGTGGAGGAGTGGTAGAAGAATGAGGAGCACAAGTAATAGTGTGTTCATTAAACATCTCTTGTTCTAAAGCTATAACCTTAAAGAAAATAAGTGTAAAAGATTCACATGTATCATATAATAATTTTTATTTCAAAGGAAGAATCAAGCCATGACAAAAGATATATTGCATTTCTAGATCAATAGGATGATAAATTAAATGATGCATGTAAGATTTGAAATGTAATATATAATCATTAATAGGTTCATTCTTTCCTTGATGTAAAGAAGGAAAATGCTCAAATGTAACTTTAGGACCATTTTTAGAAATAAAACATCTAAGAAATGCTTCTTCCATATCAAGATAAGTACTAATAGATCCACTAGGTAAATGATGAAACCAATGAGAAGCAATATCAATAAGACTACTAGGAAATTATTTAAGAAGTAATATATCATTAGAATGTGAAGCCATAGCTAATCTAAAAGCCTTAAGATGCATATAAGGATTACCGTACCATCAAAAAGTTTAAAGGTAGGCAAATTAAAACCCTTAGGAAAAGTTGAATTGTAAATCTTTTTAGGAATAGGATTTCCATGAAGTGAATTATTATCATTGCTAGCATAATAGGCCCTACTCTCAAGGGTAAGGGTATGGATATTATTTTTCAAATCACCTACAACATGCATAAGAGAAAGAAATTCTTGTGGAGGAATGAAATAAACATTAAGGGGTTCATTAAGGGATTCATTAAGGGGTTGAATCTTTCCATTATGAGTAGCCATAGGTACAATATTGGGTTGAAAGTCAAATTTTGGGTCAGCAAATGAAAAGCGGGAATATGAACATGGGAAGAAGAATCCGTAGGAAAAGAAGTGTGCAAACTTTTATCAACAAGTTTAGGAGGAGAATGAATACAAAAACATGCACATTAACTATAAGATCATCATTATGTACATTATCTTTGGATATATCAATAGTAGAAACATATGCATCATTAACATTTGTATATTTTAACACATTATGAGAAGGAACATTAACACTAACATCATTAAAAAAGAATACAAGAGGTGGAGGAAGAAAGATATGAATTTGAGGCACAATATTCAATGAACAAGCACTTGGTTGAGAAGAAGAAGAGGGGATTTGAATATCAATATCAACAACAATAGGATCATCTCTAATTATTTGTGCATATGTAAGTGGGGGAGAAGAAGTAGTAGGGTGAGGTCCATTTAGAATAACATATACAACATCAAAAGAAGTATGGGTATCACAAAATCATTAGTAAGACCTTCCTCATCTGAAAAATTAACCAAATATTCAACACATGTATCATTTATAGAAATAGAAGCAACATCACTATCAGATTCATACTTGGGAGAAGGATGAACACCAATCATAGGAATGGGTTCATACTTGGGGGAAGGAGGTTTGGGACGATGATTTTACAACAATTTTTAATAAGCCATGAGGAATATACAAGATGATGGATCTTAGGGAAAGCTAGGGTTTGATCAATAAATGGGTTCACCAAATTATTTAAAGAAATTTAAATATTTATCATAGGAATGATATCAAATCAATATAACCGTAATAAGAAAGATCTAGCATGAAAAGTACAACAAAATGTGTACATTAGGGATATAAGAGTGAATTATCTTGTATAAGGAGATTTGGATTGGTTCTAGGTTGGAAAACACGTTGAGAAGGTTGGATCTATATTGCGAAGGCTCTATTTGAGAAAATGGAGTGTGGAACTTCTTCAGATAAAATTTCCAAAAGGGGGACCAGACCGCCTCAGTGCTAGTGTCCGATCTAGATGCTTAGTATCTTGGTAGGTGTTATTCTTATGCTCTTTTTAGGGTCTATCAACATCTTCTTCCTTTCATTGTTTATCATATCCACTCTACTCTAGGATTCTTGTGTTGCACTTATTCTTACAAATCAAACCCTAACTACCTACACAAAGCTCAAGAAAACATTAGATGGAATAAATAATGCATATGCTTAAGTTAGACTAACCTCAACGATCACCCCAATGTGATTTTCACTTAGCATTGCACTACATTCTAGACTCTATATAGTTATTGTGTGTGTGTGTGTGTGTGTGTGTGTGTGTGTGTGTGTGTGTGTGTGTGTGTGTGTGTGTGTGTGTGTGTGTGTGTGTGATTTGAATTGTGTCCCCTTGAAGCTAGGTTCCCGTTGTGCTGCCGAGTCACACCAAGATAGTTGGATACAACTATTTTTTCCCCAAGGTGAATGTGGGAGATGCAATTCATAAGTATCCTTTCCTATGCAGTGAATAATGTAGCCCAAATGTAGTACTTGAGTGTTGCTTCTTTCCCAAAAAGTAGATACTAAGTATTAGCCCCAATTTCCCATCCTTTAATAATAGTTAGTAGGTTGTGTGTGTGTATATATATATATATATATATATATATATATATATATATGACTCCATTGCTTGAAATTTGACACTTAGTGACACCAAAATATGGTCTCGGGCCATGAAATAAAGATAAGAAAAGACCCAAAGTGAATAAGATATTGACAAGTTAGAAAATAAAATAGATTGGACAAAAACATCCACAAGGCACACTAGCACTCAGGTGGTAGTGACCTAATTAGCTTGATATTATCTTGTTGTCATGAAAAATGCATAACATGAAAAATTGAATTTTTTGGCATGAGAACTAAGCCCACCCTTTGAAAAAAATTCCCGTCCTCACTGCGAACCCTTCCTCTAGACAACCTATTAGCTCATGCATGCGCTCTAGGTATGTGTCACCCTCACTCTAGCTAAGAGGAAAGTGCTAACATGGGTTTCAAGTGTGTTTCATGTGCATGGGAATGAATCTAAGTTTATTTCATGACATGACTAAGTTCCAAGGTGGCCTAGCGCTCTCCAAAGCACTAAATTGGCTATTTTTGGCCATGTTGTAGTATGAAGACATCCTCTAGAAGATGACATGGAAGACTTAAACCATATTAAGGTGTAGAAGATATTTGAACTAATTCAAGGAAATTTGGTGGAATTATGCTAAGTTGAGTGATCTTGGGAATCAAACATGGTCATTTTGAGTATAGGGAATGTTATACTCCAACGGTGAAAGATGACTTGTCCGGATGATTATGAGAGTTTCAAGAGGAGTTGAAAGGCAAAAAAATACTAAATGGAAATCTCTTGGAATGCTCTATATGATGGAAATATAAATTTTGGTCCAACACTAAGAATATTTTGTGATAATCCAAGACATAGTTGCTGCTCCTCCGTGCTAAAAGGGTGAATGGTGTTGTTGTCACAAGATCAGTGAAAATTTGAAAATTTACAAGTCATGGAATTTTTTTAACGTTTTTGGCATTATTGTTCATCTTGATGGGCCTTGCTGTTAAAAAAATTAATCAAATTTTGTAATTTTTGGGGCAATCTAGGCATAATCGACATTTTGAGGAACATGTGGAATTGTTCATCTATTCCATATGTTCCCTACATCTCCACCTTGGCTGCATTGAGCATGGAAGTTGGTGAAATTAGGTTTGGATGGAAATTGGGGCACTGTTCTTATGTTTCTTTTGTTCCCCAATTGCCTACCATACCCCACCCTAAGTGCTTGCATTTTACATCGGTCAAGTCAACCAATTCGGGAACCCACGAATAATTCTACTATTTTGTCTGGTTCCCGCATATGCGAAAATGTTGTGAAGGGAGTGTTCTTTGCTTTGCATCAATTAAGTTAAGTTCGATTGTAAATTGAGGAAATGTTCCTTAGTTCCCTCGGTTCTCGATTCACCACCCATCCTGTAAAGTAAAGTAAAATTCCAAGTTGTTCATTAGAGTCCCACGAGGAAATATTCCTTAATTCCTCCAGTTCTCGATCTTCGCCCTGGGCCGATTGTTTTTCTCATTTTCACAATAACTTCCAAATTTTCACCAAGAAGAGGAATATTAAGGTTCATAAACTCAGGTGTTGGAATGTAATAATGGAATATTGTATTTGTGCCTAAATTGAATGTATTAACTCAATTTTAGGAGAGGAAAGATCATATTCGATAAGGAAGTGAAAGTTCATGGGAGGGGAGATGAAAAGTCATATTGTAAATCTACAAATTTAAATAGATTCTCCATTCTGAAAGGTGGGAAATTTTGATCATTGTAAGTTGTTGGAATTTTTATCACTACTACTACAATCAATAAAGCTATATTTCCTCTATCTCCTTATTTATGTTCCTCTATCCTCTCCACTCTCTAACTCTCTAACCTTGCAAGCATTGTGATCTTGTACAACCAAGATGAAACTTTGTGTCCTTGAATAATGGATCTGTAGAAATTTATGTCTCTCGGTTTATTGATCAAATTGATTGCTTACATTTTTTTTCTTCTAATTGAAGCGAAGACCAACTCTTCCTAATGTATGTGAATTTTTTAAGTCTACTCACAACATTATCCCTTTCTCCCTATTTCTCCTCATCTTTACCTCCCTTCTACACCTTTGTACAAGCCCTTTGCCACAAGTTTAGTGGATTATTCATGTGCGATCCCCAACCTAATGGCCACCCCACATTTTTATTTAGTTTACATTCAATAACAGGAGCATCCTCATACCCAAGAAGGAGGGGTTAGCCTTGTGACCATTGGTGAAAACCAATAATTTGCACCGCATCAAATTATCTCACAAATAGTTTTTGGTGAATCCACTGGGGAGAGATATGCCCTTGTGCACCCTTAAAGATCTCTAGAAAATACAAAAAAACATATTCCAAAAATAAAAAAATCAGATATCAAAATAAAAATCATATTTTAAAGGTGACTCTATCAAGGAATGAATCCATGTCTTGGTTGTTTCCGCATCATAATGAGGAAGTTTCTTGATTGGTATTTGACACAATTAAGTGACAGAAACAATGAAGAAGAAGATGACCATCAAAACATCCAAATTTCAGATCAGCCATCATTTTGGACTAGCTCTTACAAAATTATGGATTCTAACACAACAAAGAGGTCTCTCATTTCAACTAAAAATATGCAATCAACAAAAGGAAAGAAGGTCAATGAAATTCCTGCACAATTTATGGAAAGGATATCTAGAATGGATAAAATTTCTGCATATGAAGATCCTACTATTAAATCCTTGTGGCTTCAATTCAAACGAAGTGCTACTAGAGGAAAGAAAATGGGGATTGCACTTAGATGATGATCAAGAATCTAAGCACCTGATGAGAAGAATGTAGAAAATATATGAAATGTTATATGAATAACATGAGGATGAATCTCTAGATGAAGTAAGCAAAGAGGAATCTCTTGAAGGTAATGTTTTGAATTATACATTGTTGGCTGAAAAAATCAAAACATTGTCTTTTGTTTCTCACGACTTTGGATGAATTTCTTGCTTACAGAGACAAATAAATGACAACTTTGAAAAAGGAGTATGTGAAAGTAATTTTAAGAGTTACGAGAAGGAAGTTCACACCCTCAAACTAATCTTGAAATTTTGAACTATGATGTGGCTATGCAAGAAAAGTATGAGAAGCTTGAGGCACTCCATAGTGAGGAGGAGAAGAGCCATTTTCTGGAAGGCATTCTGATGATTCTCCATACTATGAAGTTTTTATTCCAGGAAGATTCTTTAGTGCCTCTCATGACTATCCTCTTCTTGAGCATTCCAATGAATTTCAACTCAGCACCTTGATAGAAAATGAATAAAGCATAGAAGTTGAGTCTCCATCCATAGTTACACTTTGTCTGAAGCACAATCCTTTGAGAAGTAATGTGCATGGAAGAGGAGAATTCTTATCTCATAATGGATGATCCAATGCTTACTGAAAATTCCATCGACCATGCAAATATTCAAAATAATGAATCATATTTCTCCACCAAGGTTCCTTCAAGAGGGTGATTTTGAGGTAATTATTGATGATTTCCTTTCTAATTTTGGCTCTTCATTTGATGTAAAAATGCCCAATAATGAAATGGAGAAAATGGAAGAATTCAATTTCCTATTAAAGCATTCATCAATGAGAAAAGAGAAATTGATCTCTTTGATGAGTTGGTTTCCCTATCATCACCAAGAGATCATGTATGCAAGCATAACCGTGAATATTGAGTCTTCTTTTGCTGTGAAGAAGAGGAATTTTTGGGAGATGTCCAGGATGGAATAAATGACTATTCTCATGTTGTAGCTCCAACATTTTGTCCTTCCTCTTTCAACGAGGATGATGCATCATATAAGTCTTTCCATATCAAGGACTAACTGGTATGCACATAAAGGAATCATTTGGAACAACAAATGAATGAGAAGCCCAAAGAAGCACGCGAATGGGGAGAGAGTCAATTTTCTCTCACCACTTTTGAATCCCTTGCTAGTTATGAAAATGAATCAGCCATGCAAAGTTCACCCAAGGATGGTGACTACCTTGAAACAAATATTCCATTTTTGGAAACATAGGAGAATGACATCTTATGGTCATAAGATATCTGACATAGACTATAGAGAGAATAACTTTTAAACAAGTAACAAAGTGGTCATTGGATATGAATGTGTTTTTTGTGTAATATCAGTATGAGAATGAAAATTTGGTTTACCTTATTCTTCTCAAACCATGTAGAGCTATCATGAGAGCATGTCATGACCAACTGATTATTTTCAAGCTTCATAAATCATATGAATTCAGCCCACTCTTCCATGATGGTACCTATTTTTTTCAGCCCATAGTCGGGTGTGTGAAAATGTTGTATATTACTTGCATGCACAATGTATCATAGTTTTCCATTCTATTGTATGTTTTCCTTCCACTTTTGTGTGTTTCAATTTTGTGTCATCTACTTGTTTTGTCTTTCATTGTTTGTGTCGTTGCTTGTATTAGTTGGTGAAAGAATGACTCTATTTGTTAGAGTAGGTATTTACCTTAGCTCATGTTCACCTAGGTACTTTATTTACCTTTATTGTATTTATCCTCACCCACTTATGTGTGTGGATATTTCTTTTATCTTATTTAGATATTAGGAGATATTATCTAGTTGTTAGGTATAGTTCTTTCCTTGATCTATGGTATTGACTAGTTATTTCCTTGATCTATGGTATTGACTAGATCCTTGATGTCTAGTTCTCTCCTAAATCTATGGTCTTGACTAGTTCTTTGATGACTAGTTATTTCCTTGATTTATGGCTTGATCTATGACCTTGACTAGTTCTTAGATTGTTATTCCTTTCCTATTTAAGCAAGGCCCATTCTCAATGTATTGCATTGAGTTTCATAATAATATATGATATTGCTACTCATTTGTTTGCAAAGGTTTTATGTAAAGTTATTCTGGCGAATTGCTTTCATCTTATTGATCATGGTGTTTGACTAGCATTTGTGTTCTTGGCTTGAGTACGATCCGGTTATCATTCCTTTCACTATTGCCCACTTGTTAAGGCACCGGTATCCTTATCCATGAGAGTTTTGGAGTTCTCCATTACTCCTTACAATCTAATGTCCCTAAGCTAGAGTAAACTATTTTCATGAAAAATGTATAGCATATAAAATTGAAAATTTTGGCCATGACAACTAAGCCTACCCTTTGAAAACCTTTTCTCGGTCATTGTGAAGCCTTCCTTCGGCCAACCTATTAGCTCACACAGTCCCTCCAAGTTTGTGTCACCCTTATTATGTCCAAGAGGAAAGTGATAACATGGTTTTCAAGTGTGTTTCATGTGTAGGGGAATGAATCTAAGTTGATTTCATGATGAGACTAAGTTCCAAGGTGGAATAACGCTCTCTAAAGGACTAAATTGACTATTTTTGGCCATATTGTAACATGAAGACATCCTATGGAAGCTGAAAAGGAAGACTTAAACCATATGGAAGCTGTGAAGAAGACATTTTAAATCATTAAAGGAAATTTGGTGGAATTCTTCCACGTGGAGTGATCTCAAGAATCAAACAGGTCAAACAAGGTCATTTTGAGTGTAGGGAATGCTATACTTGAATGGTGAAAGATGACTCGTCTAAAAGATATTGGGAGGAGTTGAGAGGAAAAAAATACTAAATGGAAATTTCTTAAAATGCTCTACATGATGGAAATATAAACTTTGTTCCAAGTCTTAATAATCTTCGTGATAATCTAGAGAGCATTGTTGTTGCTCCTTTGTGCTAAAAAGGTGAATGGTGTTGTTGTCACAAGATCAATGAAACTTTGAAAATTTACAAGTCGAGTGTTTTGGGCATTGTTCTCCATCTTGGTGGGCCTTGTTGTCAAAACAATTAATCAAAAATTTTAATTTATGGGGCAATCTGGGCCGAATCCCATTTTTGAGGAACATGTGGAATTGTTCCTCCATTCCACCTATTCCTCACATCTCTGCTTTGGCCGCATTGAGCATGGAATTCGGTGAAAATCAGTTTGGATGACACTTAGGGCATTGTTACCATGTTCCTTATGTTCCCTAATCGTACACTATACTTGAACCCAAGTGCTAGTAGTTTACTTGATCAAGTCACCGATTCAAGATTCTATGGAATACTTCCATTGTTTCGTCGGTTCCCCACATATCTGCAAACACTTTGTGAAGGGAGCGTTGGTACACCGATTGGTTAAGTCGGTCTGCTTTGGGAACCGAGGGAATTTTCCTTTGTTCCCTCGGTTCTCTAATTCTTTGCTCATCAGTAAAGCAAATGAAAATTCCAAGTCATTCATTGAATGCCTAAGAGGAAGCTGTTCCCCAGTTCCTCTAGTTCTCCACATCTCTGTCTTCAGGTCAACTCTTTTTTCGATTTTCACAATAACTTCCAATTTTTTTCCAAGAAGAGGAATATGAAGGGTCCTAAACTTGGGTTTTGGAATGTAATAATGGAATATTGTATTTGTGCCCAAATTGAATGTATTAACTCAAGTTTAGGAGATGAAAGGTCACAAGTGATAAGAAAGTGAAAGGTCGTGTGAGGGGAGGTGAAAAGTCATATTGTAAATATATAAATTGGAATGGATTCTCCATTCCAAAAGGTTAGAAATTGTTGATTGTTATAAGTTGTTTGGATTTGTATCACTACTACTACAAGCAATGAAGCTATATTTCCTTGTCTACGTTCCTTTATCCTCTCTGCTCTCTAACTTTGTAAGAATTGTGATCTTGTACAACCAAGAAGGAACTTATGTCCTTTATTAATGGATTTGTAGAACTTTGTGTATATGGTTTATTAGTCTTGTTGATTTCTTACATTGTTGTGTTCTTCTAATTGAATGTGGACCTACTCTGGCTAATGTATGTGAATTCTATAAGTCTACTCACAACATTAACCATCTCTCCCTATTTCTCCTACTCCTCTTTAGTTTTAGTTAGTTTATATTCAATAATGGGAGCCTCCCCATACCCAAGAAGGAGGGGCTTAGCCCCGTGACCATTGGTGAAAACCAATAATCTGCACTACGACAAATTATTTCACCAACATATCCCAAAGCTAAGAAATAGAAACAATACCAAGAATGGGGACATGGATCCCTATGACACGACCAAAAGATGTAAATACAAGCAGTAAGAGGCAAAGTCACAATCAAAATTAGTCAAAACTAATAAAAGGACTAAGAAAAGGTGTTACCAATGTCTAATCTTTGCACTTGGAGGTCATGCATGTAACAACATACTTGAGGCGTGATGTTTTAGTAATCAATGCATATTTTGGTATCTACATTTGCCCCCTTTATGCTATTTGGATGAAATTCAATAGTATAAAGGATATAAGAAGAACATACCTGAAAAGGGGCAAAAGAGTCATAATAGGAGAGTGTTAATAGTAAGAATCATAACGTGGTAAACCATGGATCACTATTTTGATCCATGTTGGGTGATTTTATTATCACAAGAGGAACCGTTGGATAGAAAACATGCTAAGGAGATATAAGAGACTTTGAAACTTGGAGATTGAAGGAGTGGTCGGGAGTGATCAATTCCCGAACCAATGTAAAGAAAATTCTATGTATTTGTGCATCATGTCGCTAGAGAAAGAGTTTTGGGAGAGAGGTCAACTCTGTTATTTTCCATGATGCTTCCTCAAAATAGGTTCCATTCTGCAAAAGGAAATGAACCAATTTAAACTTGTCTAATAGGCACAACGTTATCCCCTTAAAGTGGTTTAGAAAAGGCAATGACATCTCATTGATCCCACATTACGATTGTAAGGGTGCAAACTTGATAAAATAGAAGATTTCTTGGTTTGATTGGCTCCCAAATCGGGTTATCCGGGAGGAACATTGATGCTTATTGGAATAGAATTGAAACAACTTATATTGGTTGAAACATAGTATTTGATTGAACTTGATTGATTTGAAACTACTTTGGAAATTTAAATTGCCCCAGATTAGGTCATTTGAGGGAAAGAGATCGTCAAGAATATGAGAAAAGATGTGAAAATTCTAGATACTTTGGCACTTGAGATAGTTTGAAATTGTATTTTGGAGTCATAATCTTTGCGGCAGGATTTGAATATTGCTTGAAGATGGCATGACGGTGCATGGCATGATTGTGTGTCGTATTGAATATTTCACTTGGATTGTTCTAGGAGGAGTAATTGGATGAACCCAAATATTTTCCCCCTTTTGGCGAAGGGGTAAGAGGTGATTTGTCAAACCATGAGCCAAAAGAAAAGAGATAAATGATTTGGAGAGAAATTGAAGGAGTGTAGAATAGTCTGATAAGCATTGAATCATGGGAATATCGCGTAATGAGCCTAAGTAGGTATGTTAATGAATAATCGAGTAGGGTAGGTGGTGCGATATGGTTCTAATGCCACATCTGATGTTGTAAGCGAATAAACGAAGATGGAGATATGGAAGAAACAATGATGATGAATTAGTTGCCGTAAAGGATAACATAATACAACTATAATAGGTAGAGTGATAATAAGATTTTACTATAAATAATAAGGGTACAAAAGTCAATAGGATCCTCAATCGTAAATTGGAGTATTGTGATTATGAGCTTTGAGTCGCGAAGATTCTTCATACATGAGAGGAGATTCGACTAGATGCGAGATGGTTGTAGAGGTAGTGTTACATCAATGACGTTGGTGTCCACGATGTATCCATGATTCCTTCAATTTGGATTATTCGTCTTAATATATTAGCTTTGTTATAGAGGTTCCAAGAGTTAAATTTCATATATTGTTTGGTATGTAAGGATGTCTTATTCTCGTGAGCAATGACGTGGATGCCATGGTGTCATGCAAGCGATGGGGGTTGTGGACGGTGGGGCACCATCAGCGAGGATCATGATCCAAGTGGGTGACAAACGTGTTCTATGTGCCTAGCGATTTTCATTCGGACGTTGCTCGACCATTTGATCACAAAGCCTAGTCTCAATTTAGTGGGGTGTTGCAATGAGCTCAATGCGGGCTATGCAATTGACAACTATGCTTACTCTAAAGATGTCCAAGCCTGCGTCATTACTTTTACACTCGACGACTTTTTTGTGCTCAATGCCATTGCGGGTACTTATAATGACAACTTATCGATTATACACATCATCAATGGCCCTAACTCAAACAAGTATTACAACAATCGTATTTTGCATCATATTATTGACATGTCTAGTTACATTAATAAACCACGTGGACAACTACATTACTTTAATAACAACAAAAATTAACACTATTAACATCTCTACCACTTGTGGGTAAGGAGTGTTACACTTATAATTCGAAAAACACCCATCACCGTAACTATTAATATTAAACATGTTGTGCTCCCTATGTGTTAACAAACCTACAATTCTAAGTTTTTTTCGGTTATCCCTATCCCCATTATTACCACAGTCCTCAAGATGCATAAACATAACTTTTACATGAAAAGTGGTTCAAGCACCAAAATCTCGAAAACTAAACTATACGATGAATGTAGACTTCCTCACTACGGGGACACAAGCGCCCCAAACTACTCACATGCAAGCCTATTAGAATCTGACACATATATGTTGACGTATCTGGGTAGCTGAAAAAATATCCATATATCCCACATAATACCTAACTGATGCCTGGACATATACCCGAAAAAATTTAAAATGGGGAAGTCTATACACCCCTATAAATACAGACGCCTCTCGCGTGAATGGTAATTCACGCCGTTTATCGTTTTGCTGTGTGAATACTGGATGTTGCCATGACAAATTGTGAGGATTTGCAGAGGAGCGAATTAAGGCGTCTCCCACGCAGAGGTCAAGTGAAGGCCGCCATTGCTGTTTCTCTCCTGCGTTCTGTGGTTTCACTGGCTTTCGGCTTCAAGTCTACTGTCAAAAAATCTCTGTCGCGCAGATCGTCTTTGCGAGGGTCTCGTTGTTCTACGTCGAGTAGATATGAGAGTGAAGTCACGCAGTGGGATAGCGAAGAAGATGAGTTTTATTTTGAACGCACAAGGGTTGAAAATCTTAGGGTTTGAAATGTGAAATTGACTGGGGGATTAATCTCTGTTACCGATTATAGAACAGAACAGAGTTTTTGTATACATGTAGATATTGTTTATAGTTGGGGATTAATCTCTGTAATTGATTACAGAATAGATGTCAAACAGAACCGGGATTTTGAATAGCTGTAGAAAGCAAAAAGTGGTTTTTTGGCTTAAATAATCTGTGAGAGCCGAGAGGGATGTAAATCTTGCATTTTGTTTTATAATAGCTGTAAAAATACAACCGTGTAGATTGAAATAGGTGCAGCCGTCGTGTGAAGGCTTGTTAATTTTTAGGTTGCAGGTTCGAACCTCGGGTCCCCAATATAGGTGTTGGCCCTTGCTTGGACCATGTTATTGTTTGAAATATATTTTATGTAAATATAATTATATTTTATTTTTTAATGTTCTACAGCTCATCGAATGCAAATAAGTTTTTTGGGTTTCGGCATTTTATTCCAAATGATGGGTCAGAAATCAGTTAATTTTTTTTTTCCCATTTTTATAAGAAAGGATCTTATATTCTATCAAATGCAACATGATACAAGTCTTTTCTAGTAAAAAAGTGGGTGGTATGAGCACACCCCAAAACCACAAATAAATTAGGCTAAGCTTATGAGAGCAACGAACACACTAGGTAGTAAGTTCATGCAACAAAGATATCGACAAAGAGGGGGTTGTGGTCATTGGGCGATCGGACCCGGAAGGTCCTTGCCGTCTGTCTAGTATGTCCCAACCAAGCTCAAAGTGTCCTCTTTTTCATTGTCGACCACCACTTGTGTGGGTGAGATGGCTAGGGGGATCCGAGGGAACTTGTCCGAAGGGGGTGGGGGTGGAGGTGGCGAGTCTAGACACGCGGCATCGAAGCAATTAGTGAGCCCCACTCGAGTTGACGAACTTGGGGGAGCCCCAACCGTGTTGGCGGCGGCGAGGAAACACTCCTTTGTGGTTGGGTGCGTGGGGATCGGTGAGCACGACTAAAAGAACATTACTTTGAGCGGTTTGATGACCTCCACGGGGTGATCACCATGGGGTAGAGAATGTCGAGAAGGTGAAGGTGGCTTATAGACGACATTACACAAATGTTCCACCTCGAACGAAATCAATTAAATTTTTAAAAAGATAAAAATTAAACTTATTTGTATAATTATTTTTGTTTTATAAAAAAATATTTAATGAAAATCGAATGCAAAGTATAATGTTCAATTACTTAAAAATTAAAAAGTGAGTGGACATCAAAAATATTAGATTTTTTATCTTATGACAAATCTATAAACTCTAGTTACCCATAAAAATGTAATTTTTTAAAATATTATAATTACACATAGTTTATAGATTTGTCATGAATACATTGTTGAATAGATATTACAAGTAATGAACAATTTGGCATTTAATATTAAGATTTTACTATTGCCCCAATCTAATATGAGGCCCCATGGATGAGTGAACATTTTTAGGAAGACATTTAATTAATTAGGTCATCTCGACTTTTATCAAAATAAAAATAAAAAATCCATAGTTCATTCCCTTATGTATCGGACAATTTTTCTTCCCATGCACATTTCCATCAAAACTATGTTTTGCCTTTAATATTAGTAACATTGTTGATTATGTTCAAATTTAATTGTCACTTGAGTTATGTCATATAAAAAAATTATATATTTATATAGCAACAATAAAACATGGCAAAACCCAATATGTTTTGGCATTAGTTATTGAATTTGTGTCTAGTTTATCATCATCAATGGCTAAAAAATCTTAGAAGAGGGATAAAAAATTGAATGGAGCTATAATTCTTGAAAAACAACAATGTATGTGTGTCTATAATTCTGCAAGCCTTCATTGCAAATGCCTTGCCTTCATTTTTCACACTCCGAGATTAGGGAACTTTGAAATATGTAGTTTGGTCTACAAAAGTTGCTTGAGGGCAAGGGTTATAGTAACCAATAGTTCGTAGGCCTTTTTCAAATTAATTTAATTTATGTTATGGTATATGGTTTAATGATTGTAAATGGATCTATGTATTTTGAGGGTCATTGGGATTCAGAAAAATATAATTTTTCATTGCAAAAAAAAAAAAATTGTTTGAAGTTTTAGGATTTCAAATAGAAAAATGCTACATGTAGCACACTGCCAAACACAAGAAACCTTCATGCTAGGAAGCCAAATCTAAGCTATATTTCTTGCACTTGGCATTATTTAATGATAACTTCCATAATTATATGGATATTTTATTTGATGCGGGAGTAGACTAAGTGGCATTTTAATCCATATTATCATCAAGGAAATAACTCTTGTATAATTGGTAGACTATAATTTGTTTGTAAAATCCGGGAACCTTTCAACTAAGATGTTAAGTTTAAGCAATGTGTATTCCCATCGGAACTTGCTTTTAGCATTGATGGTATTCTATTATGTCATTGCATTATACAATGGCCTATTGGAATCTAATTAAGTTCATGTGCATCATGGTTCCCATGTTTTAAGAGACAATTGTATTAATGTTAAATTCATGTTCATTATGGTTCCCTTGTTTTAATAGAGCTTCCTAGATTACACCACATGCGATAAGCTTGTAAGCTTAGAGTTTTGTAAGGATGATGAGAGTCGATAAGAATACCAAAAATTTCATGTTCTATGAGACTACTAGATTATTTAGCGAATTTCAACTATTTCACACTTTTCAACAAGCAATCATATTTTATTTCAATGGTTTGAACTACAATTTATATAAATACGGTTATTTTTTTATTTTCAAAAATACATTTTCTAGATATCTTATTGGTAAAATCAAATTTCCTAACCATTGGAAGCATAATTTTCAATCAATTAACAATAAATAAAATTTGGTGGCCAATCGAAATACTGATTTTTAATATTTTGATTAACTATAGTTTATAGATTTTTCATAAATGCATTTTTAAACAAATATTAAAAGTAATAAAATCTTAGGCATTTACTATTAAGATTTTATAGTTACTGATGAGTGGCCCATTTTTAATTGAAGACATTTAATCAATTGGGTTGTCTTTGGTTTTGATTGATTTCTTTTTTCATGGATCAATTCTTGGACTTCGCAACATAGACACATTTTCTTCTCATGCACATCTCCATTGAAAATGTCTTTTTCCTTTAGTATTTGCATCACTATTAATTGAGGTCAAATATAATCTCCACTTGAGTTCATCACTATTCATTGAGGTCAAATATAATCTCCACTTGAGTTGTTTGATATAAAAAGCCATAGATTAATATAGCAAGGAAAAATATGGCACAACTCGATATATTTTGCCAATGGTTATTGGTTTCCATGTCTAACATATCAACATCAAACAATTAAAAAATGTCAAAAACAACGATGTATAGGTGGATCTATAATTCAGCGTGAGCCTTTATGGCGAATGCCTTGCCTACATTTTTCACACTTCGGATTCGGGGGACTTTGAAATATCATCATGTCTTATCAAAGCAAAATTTTCTCCTAGGACAAGGATTATAGTTTCCAACATTTTTGTTGGCCTTTTCTACAAGGTTTAATGATGGTAAATGGATCTTGTTTACTTTGAGGGCCATTGGGTTTGAAAAATATAATTTTTTCAAACCCAATCTTTTGTTTGAAGTTTTAGGATTTCAAATAGATAACGCCTAACACATAGCACAATGCCAAACAAACGAAACTTTAGTCTTGGAAGCCAATTCTAAGTGGAATCTCTTGCACTTGACATTATTTTATGATGGCTTCGTTAACTATTTGAATGTTTTATCTATTGTGGGAGCATTCTAAGTGGAGTTTTACCCAAATTATCATCACGGAAATAGATCCTACATTATTAACTAGTAGACTATAATTTTTATGTATTCGGGAAAGAGAGCAGAGTATTAAGTCTAGGAATCCTTTCGGTTAAGAAGCCAAGTTCAAGGGGTGTGTTTTTTCTATCGTTCCATTAGACCATGGCATGTTGGAATCTAATTAAGTTCATGTTCATCATGGTTTCCTTGTCGAGGTATTCTAGTTTGCTACAAGTTACTTTGTTAAATACACAACCCTTTTTGAGGTATTCTAGTTTGCTACAGGTTACTCTTGGTTTTCAAGAGTGAACTATCATCATGGAAATCACTCCCACCTTACTACTAGACCATGTCCATCTAGAATCTAATTGGGTTTAAGACTGTCATATATTATATTGTTTTTGAAGAAAATAGATGTTATGTTGTAAAAGAAATAACCCCTCTTGAGATGTCCTAGTTTGTCAATGGTTAATCTTAAAACTTGGTCTTGGTATGTAAGTACCTAGTGTGGATTGCATAATATTCATGATACATAATTGGTAGGGGTGAGAGGACCAAGCCTTGGTGATATTTCCTTTTTTAAACATGTTTCTTTTGGTCTTTGTGTTTTAACACTTGTGTGAAGAAGTTTCACCATATTTAATTAATGGAGTACTTAAGATGCATACATCTTTAATGTAATTGAAACCAAATCTGCATCGAAAATATTGACTTAGTTATATTCTCACATCTCTTACTAATGTAACATATAAGTCGTGTCATTCAATTGCTAAAAAAAGATTTATATTGAAAAATATAGAGAAGCTAAAGTATGAGGGGAGAATGTGTGCCAATAGTTACATTCTAATCTAGTTATAGAGTTTGATGCGGTATCATGAGTGTGCTCATTGGTAGACTACAAAACACATGTGTGCTCATTGAGCGGGGTTATAGTTGCCAACATTTTCGATTTACATTTGAGTGCTACAACATCTTCTAGAAAACTTCACCAAATGGGAAACTCATGATTGCTTCAAGTAGTCCAACAAGTTGGCAAAATTCTTGGCTAATCGAGAAGTAGATCAAGATGAGGCAATCAACTCTAACGATAACCATCTAGACATGCTTGATTTATTAGAATGTTGTTGTGATGCTTTTCTCCCCCATCACAAGGCTAAGAAGGAGGGATTAGCCTTGTGACCATTGGTGAAAACCAAGAATGTCTGCACTTTGTGACAAATTATCTCATAGATAGTTTTTAACGATTCCTTTGGGAGAGATATGCCCTTGTGCACCCTTAAAGATCTCTAGAAAATAAAAATAAAAACATATTCCAAAAATTAAAAAAATAGATATCAAAATGAAAATCAGATTTTAAAGGCGAATCTATCAAGGAACGAATCCATGTCATGTTTGTTTCTT
Organism: Taxus wallichiana var. yunnanensis; assembly: GCA_018340775.1. NCBI lineage: Eukaryota > Viridiplantae > Streptophyta > Pinopsida > Cupressales > Taxaceae > Taxus > Taxus wallichiana. The sequence continues at coordinate 935,466,394 of CM031242.1, forward strand.
GCATTATAATGAGGAAGTTTCTTGATTGATATTCAACACAATTAAGTGACATCAACAATGAAGAAAAAGATGACCATCAAAACATCCAAATTTCAAATCAGCCATCATCCTGGACCAGCTCTTACAAAATGTGGATTCTAACACAACAAAGAGGTCTCTCATTTCAAGTAAAAATATGCAATTTATAAAAAGAAATAAGGTCAATGAATTTCCTCCGCAATTTATGGAGAGGATATCTAGAATGGATAAAATTGTTGCATATGAAGATCCTACTATTAAATCCTTGTGGCTTCAATTCAAATAAAGTGTTGCTAGAGGAAAGAAAATAGGGATTGCACTAACCGATGATCAAGAATCAAAATACCTAATGAGAAGAATGTAGAAAATACATTAAATTTTATATGCATAACATGATAATGAATCTCTAGATGAAGTAAGCAAAGAGGAATCTCTTGAAGGTAATGTTTTGAATTCTACACTGCTGGCTGAAAAAATCAAAACATTGTCTTTTGTTTCTCTTCCTTTGGATGATTTTCTTGCTTATGGAGATGAAGAAATGACAACCTTGAAAAAGGAGTATGTGCAAATAATTTTGAGAGTTGCAGAAGGAAGTTCCAACCCTCAAACCAATCTTGAAATTCTGAACTATGTTGTGGCTATGCAAGAAAAGTATGAGAAGCTTGAGGCACTCCATAGTGAGGAGGAGGAGAGCCATCTTCTGAGGCGATTTCGATGATTCTCCATACTATGAAGTTTTTATTCTAGGAAGATTCTTTAGTGCCTCTCATGACTGTCCTCTTCTTGAGCATTCCAATGAATTTCAAATCAGCACATTGATAGAAAATGAATAAAGCATAGATGTTGAGTCTTCATCCATAGTTGCGCTTTGTCTGAAGCACAATCCTTTGGAGAAGCAATGTGCACAAGAGATGAGAATTCTTGTCTCATAATGGATGATCCAATGCTTTCTAATATTTCCACCAACCATGAAGATATTCAAGAAATGAATCATCTTTCTCAACCTCAAGTTCTTCAAGAGGATTATTTTGAGGTAATTATTGATGATTTCCTTTCTAATTTTGGCTCTTCATTTGATGCAAAAATGTCCAATAATGAAATGGAGAAAATGGAAGAATTCTATTTTCCTATTGAAGCATTCATCAATGAGCAAAGAGAAATTGATCTCTCTGATGAGTTGGTTTCCCTATCATCAACAAGAGAGCATGTATGCAAGCATAATTGTTAATGTGGAGTCTTCTCTTTTGCCTACGAAGAAGAGGACCTTTTGGGAGATGTTTAGGATGGTATAAATGACTATTCTCATGTTGTAGCTCCAACATTGTGTCCTTCATCTTTCGATGAGGAGGATGCATCATAGAAGTCTTTCCATATCAAGGATGAACTAGTATGTACAGAAAGGAATCATTTAGAACAACAAACAAATGAGAAGATAGAAGAAGCATGTGAATGGGGAGAGATTCAATTTTCTCTCACCACTTTTGAATCCCTTGCTAATTATTAAAATGAATCAGCCATGCAAAGTTCACCCAAGGATGGTGATTACCTTCAAAACAAAGATTCCGTTTTTTGAAACATAGGAGAATGATATCTTATGGTCACAAGATATCTGACATAGACTATAGAGAGCATAAATTTCAAACAAGTAACAAAGTGGTCATTGGATATAAATGTGTTTTCTATGTAATATCAGTATGAGAATGAAAATTTGGTTTCCTTCTTCTTCTCAAACCATGTAGAGCCATCATGAGAGCATGACATGACCAATCGATTATTTTCAAGATTAAGAAATTATATGAATTCAGCCCACTCTTCCATGGTGGTACCTATTTTTTCAGCCCATTTATAGGTGTGTGCAAATATTGTATATTACTTTCCGCAAAATGTATCATAGTTTTCCATTCATCGTTGTATGTTTTCCTTCCACTTTTGTGTGTTTCAATTTTGTGTCATCTTTTTATTTTGTCTTTCATTGTTTGTGTCATTGCTTGTATTAGTTGTTGAAAGAATGACTCTATTTCCCACTTGTTAAGGCACCGGTCTCCTTATCCATGAGAGTTTTGGAGTTCTCAATTACCCCTTATAGTCTAATGTCCCTAAGCTAGAGTCAACTATTTTCATGAAAAATGTATAACATACAAAATTGAAATTTTTGGCCATGACAACTAAGCCCACCCTTTGAAAACCTTTTTTCTCTCATTGTGAACCCTTCCTTTTGCCAACCTATTAGCTCACATAACCCCTCCAAGTCTATGTCACCCTCATTATGGCCAAGAGGAAAGTGATAACATGGTTTTCAAGTGTTTTTCATGTGTAGGGGAATGAATGTAATTTGATTTCATGATAAGACTAAGTTCCCAAGTGGACTAACACTCTCCAAAGCACTAAATTGGCTATTTTTGGCCGTATTGTAGCATGAATACATCATCCAAAAGCTGATAAGGAAGACTTAAACCATATGAAAGCTGTGAGGCAGACATTTTAAATCATTAAATGAAATTTGGTGGAATTCTGCCAAGTCGAGTGATCTTGGGGATCAAACAGGTCAAACATGGTCATTTTGAGTGTAGGGAATGTTATACTCAAATGGTGAAAGATTACTTGTCTAGATCATTTTAGGAGGAGTTGAGAGGAAAAGAATACTAAATGGAAATTTCTTGAATTTCTCTACGTAATGGAAATATAAACTTTGTTCCAAGACTTAATAATCTTTTGTGATAATCCAGGACACATTATTCTTTTGCTCCTTTGTGCTAAAATGGTGGTGAATGGTGTTGTTGTCACAAGATCGGTGAAAATTTGAAAATTTACAAGTCATGGGAAAATTTCGATGCTTTGGGAATTGTTCTCCATCTTGGTGGGCCTTGTTGTCAAAACAATTAATCAAAATTTGTAATTTGTGCGAAATTTGGGCCAAATCCACATTTTGAGGAACACGTGGAAATGTTCCTCCATTCCACCTATTCCTCACATCTCCACTTTGGTTGTATTGAGCATGGCGGTGAGTGAAATTTGGTTTCAATGACACTTGGGGCATTGTTCGCATGTTCCTTAAGTTCCTTGATTGCACACCATACCTGACCCCAAGTGCTAGCAATTTACTTCAGTTAAGTCGGCTGAATCAGGAACCCATGGAACACTTCCATTGTTATGTTGGTTCCCCACATATATGCAAACGTTGCGAAGAGAGCATTGGTAAACTGATTGGTTAAGTCAGTTGGCTTGGGAACTAAGGGAATTGGTCCTTTGTTCCCTTAGTTCTTCGATTCACTGCTCAGTCTGTAAAACAAAGGAAAAGGCCAAGTCATTCATTAAAGGCCTAAGAGGAATTGTTCCTGGCTCCTCTAGTTCCCCACATCTCCGTTTGGGTCGACTCTTTTGCTGATTTTCACAATAACTTCCAAATTTTTTCCAAGAAGAATAATATGAAGGGTCCTAAACTTGGGTGTTGGAATGCAATAATGGAATATTGTATTTTTCCCAAATTGATTATATTAACTCAATTTTAGGAGATAAAAGGTCAAAAGTGATAAGGAAGTGAAAGGTCGTGTGAGGGGAGATGAAGAGTCATATTGTAAATCTATAAATTGGAATGGCTTATCCATTCCAAAAGGTGAGAAATTATCGATTGTCATAAGTTGTTGGTTTTGTATCACTACTACTACAAGCAATGAAGCTACATTTCCTCTATTTCCTTGTCTATGTTCCTCTATCCTCTTTTCTCTCCAACTTTGTAAGAATTGTGATCTTGTACAACCAAGAAGGAACTTATGTCCTTTATTAATGGATAAGTAGAACTTTTTGTATATGGTTTATTAGTCTAGATGGTCTGCTTATATTGTTTTGTTTTTCTAATTGAATGTGGACTACTACTCTGGCTAATGTATGTGAATTCTATAAGTCTACTCCCAACATTAACCATCTCTCCCTATTTCTCCTACTCCTCTATAGTTTTAGTTAGTTTATATTCAATAATGGTTGCCTCCCCTACCCAATAAGGAGGGGCTTAGCCCAGTGACCATTGGTAAAAACCAATAATCTCTACTACGATAAATTATGTCACCAACATATCCCAAAACTAAGAAATAGAAACAACACCAAGAATGGGGACATGGATCCCTATCACATGACCAAAAGGTTTAAATACAAGCAAAGTAAGAGGAAAATTCACAATCAAAATCAGTCCAAACTAATAAAAGGACTAACAAAATTTGTTACCAAGAAGAAGCAAAGTCACAATCAAAATCATGCATGTAACAACATACTTGATGTGTGATGTATTAGTAATCGATTGATATTTTTGTGTTTACATTTGCCCCCTTTATGCTATTTGGATGAAATTCAATAGTATAAAGGATATAAGAAGAACATACCGAAAAGGGGTGAAGGAGTCATAATAGGAGAGTGTTGATAGTAATAATCATAGCATGGAAAACCATGGATCACTATTTTGATCTATGTTGGTTGTTTTTATTATCAAAAGAGAAGTCATTGGATAGAAAACATATTAAGGAGATATAAGAGACTTTGAAACTTGGAGATTGAAGGAGTGGCAGGGAGTGATCAATTCCCAAACCGATGTAAAGAAATTTCTATGTATTTGAGCATCATGTCACTAGAGAAAAAGTGTTGGGAGAGAGGCCAACTTTGTTATTTTCCATGATGCTTCCTCAAAATAGGTTCCATCGTTGCAAATGGAAATGAACCAATTGAAACTTGTCTATTAGGCACAACAAAATCCCCGTAAAGTGGTTCGAGGAAAGGAAATGACATCTCATTGCCCCCACTTTACGATTGTAAGGGTGTAAACTTGGTAAAATGGAAGATTGTTTGGTTTTATTGGCTCCCAAGTTAGGTCATCTGGGAGGAACATTGATGCTTGTTGGAATAGAATTGAAACAACTTATATTGGTTGAAACATAGTATTTGATTGAACTTGATTGATTTGAAACTACTTTGGAAATTTTAATTTCCCCTAGATTACGTCATTTGAGGGAAAGAGATCGTGCGAATCTAAGAAAAGATGTGAAAATTCTAGATACTTTGGCACTTGAGATAGATTGAAACTGTATTTTGGAGTCATACTTGTTTGTAGGATTTGAATATTTCTTGAAGATGGCATGACATTGCATGGCATGATCATGTGTCATATTGAATATTTCACTTCGATTGTTCTAGGATGAGAAATTGGATGAACCTATATATTTTCCCCCTTTCGACAAAGGGGTAAGAGGTGATTTGTCAAACCATGAGCTGAAAGAAAAGAGATAAATGATTTGGAGAGAAATTGAAGGAGTGTAGAATAGTACAATAAGCATTAAATCATGGGAATATTGTGTAATGAGCCTAAGTAGGCATGCTAATGAATAAGTATTCGGGTAGGTGGTACTTATACGGTTCTAATGCCACAGACAATGTTCTAAACGGATAAACGAAGATGGAGATATGGAAGAAACAATGATGATGAATTAGTTGCCATAAAACACAACATAATAACTATAATAGGTAGAGTGATAATAAGATTTCACTATAAATAATAAGGGTAGAAAAGTCAATAGGATCCTCATTTGTAAATTGGAGTATTGTGATTATGAGCTTTAAGTTGCGAAGATTCTACATACATGAGAGGAGATTCCGACTAGATCCGAGATGGTTGTAGAGGTAGTGTTAAATCAATGATGTTGGTGTCCACGATGTATCCATGATTCCTTCAATTTGGATTATTCATCTTAATATATTAACAAACTGTTATAGAGGTTCCAAGAGTTAAATTTCATATATTGTTTGGTATGTAAGGATGTCTTCTTCGTGAGCAATGATGTGGATGCCATGGTGTCATGCAAGATGATGGGGGGTTGTGTGACAATGGGGCACCATCTAGAGAGGATCATGATCCAAGTGGGTGATAGACGTGTTCGAGTTTTCCTAGCGATTTTCATTATGACATTGCTTGACCATTTGATCGTAAAGCCTAGTCTAAATCTAGTGGGGTGTTGCAATGAGCTCAATGTGGGCTATGCAATTGACATCTATGCTTGCTCTAGACACGTCAAAGCCTGCATCGTTACTTTTATAATCGATGAATTTTTGTGCTCAATGTCATTGCAGGTACTTATAATGACAACTTGTCGATCATACGCATCATTGATGGCCCTAACTCAAACAACTATTACAACAATCGTATTTTGTATCATATTATTGGCATGTCTGGTTACATTAATAAACCACGTGGACAACTACATTACTTTAATAACAACAAAAATTAGCACTATTAACATCATCTCTACCACTTGTGAGTGAGGAGTGTTGCACTTATAATTCGAAAAACACCCATCACTCTAACTATTAATAATAATATTATTATTATTATTTTATATTCCATGATGTCGGGTGGCTTATTTTTGGGTCTACAAGTGGCTTATAGCATATGGGACTACCTCGTACTCACATGTGGGAGGCAACTATTTTTGCTACAAATGAGGCGTACATACCCTACCCCTGCAGGATTTGAACTTGTGACCTCTATTTCAAGAGCACATGTTCTTCACCATTAGGCCAACATGTTCTCCCCATGTGTTCAAAAAAACCTACAATTCTAAGTTTTTTTGGGTTATCCATATCCCCATTATTCCCACATTCCTCAAGATGCATAAACATAAATTTTACATTAAATTTGGTTTAAGCACCAAATTCTCGATAAGGTCTTAAGGTTTGCTTTGGAAAACCAAACTATATGATGAATCTAGATTTCCTCACTTTGGGGACACAAGTGGTACATTACGTTTCCCCACACTACTCACATGCAAGCCTATTATAATTTGATACATATATGTTTATGTATTTGGGTAGCTGAAAAATATATCCATATATCCCACATAATATCTAACTGATGCCTAGACATATAACCAAAAATAATTAAAATGGGGAAGTTATACACTCTATAAATTCAGACGCCTCTCGGAGAATGGTATTCCAACCATTTCTCTTTTAGCATCTTGTTGTGTGAAAAGTGGATGTTTCCATAAAAAGTTGAGAGGATTTGTAGAGGAGTGAATGAAGGCCTCTCCCACGCAGAGGGTAGGTGAAGGCCACCATTGTTGTTTCTCTCCTACATTTTGTGGCTTCACTGGCCTTCGGCTTCAAATCTAATGTTAAAATATCTTTGTCATGTAGATCGTCTTCACCAGTGGTCTCATTGTTCTACGTCGAGTGCATATGAGCGTGAATCCACACAAAGTGGGATAGTGAAGAAGATGATTTTTTTATTTCGAAGGGGTTGAAAATCTCGAGTCCTTGTCAGCGTCTAGTATATACAAACCCAAGCTGGAGGGTCCTCCTTCTCATTGTTGACCGCCACCCATGTGGGTGAGATGGCTGTGGGGATCCAAGAGAACTTGTTTGAAGGTGGTAGGGGTGGAGGTGGTAGAGTCCGACCATCATGAGTGCACAACTTCAAGCAATCAATGGCGCCACTTGATTTGATGAATTGGGGGAGCCCCACGGTGTTAGTAAATTGGTAGGAAACACTCATCGTGTTGGTTGCGCATGGGGATCGGTGAGCATGGCTAAATGAATGCCACTCTAAGCGGTTTCGATGACCTCCACGAGGGCAATCGCCATGGGGCGAAGAATGCCGAGAAGGTGAAGTTGGCTCACATGCGACATTACATGGGACGCCACCCCAATATCACGAAGAGTTTGTAAATGTTCCACCTCAGGAACGACATTAGTTAAACTTTTAAAAAAGATAAAAATAAAACTTATTTGTATGATTTTTTTTGTTTTATAAAAAATATTTTAATGAAAATCTAAATGCAAAGTATAATATTAGGTTCTTATAAGTTAGTTTGTTAAATGCACAACCCTTTTTGAGGTATCCTAGTTTGTTATAGGTTACTCTTGGTCTTCAAGAGTGAACAATCATCATGGAAATCACCCCCACCTTACTACTAGACCATGTCCATCTAGAATCTAATTGGGTTTAAGATTGTCATATATTATATTGTTTTTGAAGAAAATTGATGTTATGTTGTAAGAGAAATAACCCCTACCTTGAGATTTCCTAGTTTTTCCATGGTTAATCTTGAACTTGGTCTTGGTATATAAGTACATAGTGTGGATTGCATAATATTCAAGACACATAATTGGTAAGGGTGGGAGGACCAAGCCTTGGTGATATTTTCTTTTTTAAAACATGTTTCTTTTGGTTTTTGTGTTTAAACACTTGTGTGAAGAAGGTTTGCCATATTTAATTAATGGAGTACTCAAGATGCATACATCTTAAATGTAATTGAAACTAACTCTACATCAAACATATTGACTTAGTTATATTTTTACCCCTCTTACTAATGTAACATATAAGTTGCGTCATTCAATTACTGTTAGAGTAGGTATTTACCTTAGCTCATGTTCACCTAGGTACTTTATTTACATTTACTGTATTTATACTCACCCACTTATGTCTGTGGATATTTCTTTTTATTTATTTAGATATTGGGGGATATTATCTAGTTGTTAGGTATAGTTCTTTCCTTGATCTATGGTATGGACTATATCCTTGATCTCTAGTTATGTCATAATCTATGGTCTTGACTAGTTCTTTGATGACTAGTTCTTTCTTTGATTTATGGCTTGATCTACGACCTTGACTGGTTCTTAGATTGTTATTCCTTTCCTATATAAGCAAGGCCCATTATCATTGTATTTCATTGAGTTCCATAATAATATATGATATTGTTGCTCATTTGTTTGCAAAGGTTTATGTAAAGTTATTCTGGTGAATTGCTTTCATCTTATTGATTGTGATGTTTGATTATCATTTGTGTTCTTGGCTTGGTACGATCTGGTTATCATTCCTTTTAACACTTCGGTGTTGGCCTCTCATTAGAGTTGCTCAGGCACTTGGGCCCAGGGGTGGACTCAATGGAAAATGCTCAGAATATGATTATGAGGGTAGACAAATCACGGGAGGTTCTTTTCTAGAGGAATATGTCTCTATTTTTCTCGATGACCAGACAACCTATCTGCAGAGACCATCAATCATTGGGTGGGTCATTTACCATGATGATAGAGCTTTGACAACCTAGTTAACTATTTATTTGGATGTCTTTATGAAGTTACCCCTATCCAGAAGGATTCCACTCATGCCTACCCTCTTCCACATTTTAACAACTCTCTTCGCTCGAGATTTTCACTTTCCATCCTAGCTCTATCTCTTATCTTCTTGGCATTCCCACATACCAACATGGATGAGATTTTGTTGCCTCATTTTTTCTAACAAGGAAGCCCATGTAAATGAATTTAAATGCTCTCGCATTCTTAGGGTGCAAGTTCAAATTGTTTTCATCATCCAAACGTGTCAAGTTATTTAGGATGTCAAAGACATTTTGGGTTCCGATTATATGGAGTTGTCAATGCGGCATCAAGTAAATTCTAAAGTGGCTTCGATATTTTTGGATAATATCTTAGAGGTTGAGTTGAGTAAGCTTGTGGCCATGGCTATTGTGATCACCTTTATCACTTGGAGGCTTGAATTTGGATATAGAAAATCTTCCCATGTCTCGGTTTCATAATTCTCCCCATCTTAGGAATTGAGTTGCAAGTTCTTGTTTTAATGGCTTCCTTTCAAAAGCTTGAAGTTAACCATTTTGTGTCTCGGGTTTCTTGTATGGATAAAATTCAAACCCACTTTGTAGTGGTTGGGCCTCATAAGGTTTGGTGCTTCCTAATCTAAATCTCGAAGCCTTGCAACATCTGCGTTCTTCCCTCATTCGTGTGTTTATAAACCCCTTCTTTGGTTGACAAGGCATATTGGTTTCAATGTGATTTGAGGTGGTTGTATGGTGCTTAATGTCAAGTTTGCTAGCAACATGATTGGTTATTCAGTTGGGGCTGGCTCCTCTCTATTAGTGACAATAATGGTTCAGGATAAACGTATATGGTTTTAGTCTTTTGTCTTACATATTAGTATTATATATGTATTAGTGAATATATTAGTGGATAGTATAGGTTGCCTCCAAGTTACACCTTTTTTATAGTGTAACAAATGTAATTTTTTTATTCTTCCTAGATAGTATAGGCCCTCTTGGTTATACGTTTTTGGTTCAAGTGGATGTAAAAGCTTGGGTTTCCTTTGTTAACATACGCTGCCACCGGTTAGTTTCTAGGCGGGATGTCGTTCTTAAACATTTGAACTTCATGTATATTTTTTTCTTATGTATATAATGGGAAAGGAACTCATCAACCCTCATTTATTTATTAAAAAAATTGATATTTCAAAGTAAAAGAATTTACAATCCTAATAATACACATTTTTATTTTTTAAAAATTGTTAGTATAATATCCATTGAATATAATTATCTATATTTAATTTCAACTACAATATATTTTCCTTTTATAATAATTATATATATAACATCTATTAAATAGAATTAAACATAATACTTTCAACTATAACTATGATATCATTAGAGGAATAAGCCATAATGTAACATTTGTTATATAAAATTTTTCAAACTTTTTAAATATACTTTTTAAGTTTAAGTAGTTGTGATGGATATGACTTTTAAACATAAGGGAATATTACTTGTGTGGAGATGTTGATTGGTATTTACATTCGATATATTTGTAATTTTTAATACAAAAATAATACTTTACTGAGATGACAATGATTAAAAATTGTATTCACTAAAGTTTAATTTTTCTGTTTGGCTCAAATTTCAAAACAAACTACTACCCCGAAGTGGAAACAATATAATTATGCCAAAGGCATTTCACTATGGGGCTGAGGCTTCCGCCTCGATGGCGACATGACAACATCAAATAGAATGCAAGCCGTACGTCGTCGACATATTAATATTTTAATATGATCCATTGATATTTCAACAAATTTAATTTTATACGTCGTCGACATATTAATATTTTAATATGATCCATTGATATTTCAACAAATTTAATTTTAAAATCATTACATCGAAAAGTGTGTTCTCTGGGAGAAAGCCGGACCCCCTCTGACAAAATCCTATGACTCTAATTGTCTACATCATCAACCATCGGAAGGTTAGAAATTATCTGTAGTGGACTCATGCACTGGATGTGTTTTCGGGCTCGCGCAGTGCCAGGGTGATCTGTCATTGTTGGATTTTAACACGTGTATGGCTGTGGCCGTGCATGGAAATTCTCTGCAGTAGTAGTGCGGCCAAGATACTGTGCGTCACCATCGAGTCTGAACCGATGACATCTTCTTATGTGGAGGACAATATAAGGCAACCCATTGGGGATTCATACACAATCAAGGTAAGCGGACCCATTTGGTTGGAAGTTGCAGGGTTCGGGTGGAGGTAGAGGATGGCGCAGCTCTGCCCTTCCATTGTGGCGTTGGCGTTGAATTGGATTGTGATGCCCTTGCCTTCTTCAGGTCGAAAGGAGAACACTGACGTATGTGGGTACAAGAGTTGTTGCTCTGCAACCAAAGAATTTGATCTCCTCTTCCAACTCTATCTACGAATGAGTGGTCGAGGACATTGACCAGTGTGATTTCCTGTATGAAGACAGTGTGAAGAGCCCTCACAAATTGCAGATTACAGTTCAACCAGCTACACTGTAAGAAATCATATTTAAATCTATGAAAAGTAATATTCATAAGAAAAAGGAAAATACATTTATTCCATATATTCTTTGAAATAATTTAGCACAATAACACTCAAGAAATCTGATCCATATCTATCCAGGAGGGCTCGATTCATGAGGGTATAAATCTGGATTGTATCTTCTTCACAACCTGCATCGCTCATTTGTTCACTGATTTCATTGAAGACCGCGTGTGAGAATGAATGTTGTGTGCCCTTCTTCAAATCCTTAACCATGACAAGTGTTATATACGTGTTAAGTGCTAAAGATATTTGTATTAGATACGTGGTTAACAAATGCAGTTTCTCATAATTCTTTATGAAATGATTACATTATGATATTGAGGTAGCACATTAACATTACAATTAAACTCATGCAACATACGTGGTAGCGTGGAAGTTAAGGTTACATATTCTCGGTCATCTCTTACACAAAAAAATAAGAAGCTAACAAATTCTGGAATTTTGATTTTTCTTAATCACTAAATAATTATTTTTCCTTGTTTATGATTAAATATTATGACAGTTGAACAACAATCTCTTATACAACGTGAAAAGGGGAAATCGGATAGACTTAATTCTATGCAATGCAAAAGAAATCTCATATTTATTTTCTACAACCACAATTGATGAGCATTGAGGTTTTATCCCCTCACTATTAAAGGATTCTTTGCCTTGAGAATTATAGTGTCTTCGTTCACATATATTTAATTGAAATATTTGTATGTCATACATAAATTTTACTTAGCCAATTCAATATCGCTATCCAAATATATAATGCATAATATAACCAATGAAATCATGTTCTTCAAATTTTCCGTGTTAATAAATATCTATATGGACATTTAAACATCAATATCCATCAACAAGAAATGCACAATTTTTTCTAATGCATGAGTTTTTCATAATTCATTTTACGAGACTATTATTAGGTAAATCTGATTAAGACTAAAATAAAACTGATTAAGAATAAAATTAAAATTATATATATTCATACGATAAATAATTTAGATCACTAGGCCCGAAATTTGATGATCAAACCTACTTGTCTAAAGGAAAATTGACAATTTAATTTTTTATGTCGCTCTCAAATAATATGTATCTAAACTTAAATAATAATGTGTTATTTATTTACAACTACATTTATAACAAAATTTATTCATTTTGGTTTATTAGTTTTATTTGAATTTTATTATATATCTCATTTTTTCTTTCATTAAGTCATAGATCCTTAAGTTAAAGCATCAATATCTAAATTTATATTGCAAACAAATGAATATAGTTACGTTGAAGGCATGTTTTCAGTCTGATTGTATATGGGTCTAACCTTGCTCATTCTGACACTCTATGCATCAACGACACAATAATAAAAATTGGTTGCATGCAGTTAATGTCAATGTTGTGTGGTCAACCCAATGTGGCACTGTTATCACCGTTTTCCATCAACGGTGGAAGGTTTAACCGATGGATAGATTAAATACATGTAAATTCATGATAAACGTCAATATTTCTTGTGTAGACTTCAACTACTCGTACAATAATGTGAAAGGGATGTAATGCCTACATGATGCACTGTGTGAATCAATGAAGCTCTACCTTCCTTTTCAGAATGACTCAAAATATGCAGTGGAAGATGATTTCCTTCCAGATGACACATTTTTTACGAAGGCTAGCTGGGTGACTTATCATCCTTACGCAATGGGCAGGATAGAGAGCATCTGGAGCACAGACTGCATGGAGTTCAAGCCAGATAGGTGGATGGAAGATGATTTTTTTTTCTGCAAAGTCCATTCAAGTTTGCTATGTTTCAGTCTGGTGCGCGCATCTGTTTGGGAAGAGAAATAGCATTTATCCAGATGAAATATATTTTTGTCTCTATTATTCGTAGCTTTCTCTTAAGAGTGGATCCCCATCACAATGCGAGACTCGATTCCAAGTCTTAGTGCGACTATGAAGAACGAGCTTCCTGTTCGAGTGGAGAGGCAAGCGGCCTCATCGTCGTCCGCTTTGTGATTTGCAATGTCTACTATGTATCTTCATAAAATCATACTTACTTCATGTGTATATACAATTGTGGAACCATCCAAATAAATAAATATTAAGAATTAGTTATTATAATATAGATTTATAATAAAATTGAAAAAAATTATAGACCGTATATTTTGTTTTATTGATTTAATAAATACACATATCATTAGAAAATATAAAATTATAGACCGTATATTTTATTTTATTGATTTAATAAATACACATATCATTAGAAAATATAAAACTTCATAATTCTTACAAAAGTTGTTTATACAAAAATTCCATTTATGCCGACATAAAAGAGCTTAGCCGTCAATAAATTTGGCACCATAAAGTTGAAATTCCAGGCTTGGTTCCCACCATACACATCACAATTCATACATCGCCATGAACACTATTTTGAATCTTATCATGCCATAGATCATTGGACGAGCTCCCTGTAACAAAAAATTCTTTAATTTGAGTTACCCTGCGTCATCCTACGTTAGATCAAATTAAAAATATGTTATGTTGATGATGTACGACTCCTCCAGCTGAAATTATTTTCCACCATGCGATGGTTGATTACGCTTGATCATTGTTCCTTGTTGGTGTCATGATTGTGTTGGTTGGATATTTTGTCAAACCAAAATATGAGGTTCAACCACAAAGTACATGGGATTAAATCCCTCCTCAAAGACAGTGAGGAGGTTTGCTGTTTATTGCTAATCTAAAACACATTAATTAATATATACAATATTCACACTAATCTAACCATTGGGGTTGGGATGAAATCCCGAAATCCACATTCACACGATTCAAGGATATTGCTTTCGTAAGTGAAATAGGTTAGAAAGCTCATTACATGAAAGAAGCACGGTAGAAAAGAAATGGGAGAAACGTATTTTCTTTCGAGTAAACACAGAGCACGAAATAATCATACGAGTTTTAGATCACAGATATAGTGTCCGAGATAATTAGAAACACTAAGATTCTATGCAAAGAATAGCTTTAAGATCATGAACATAAGAACACTGTCTTAAATAAGATATATTTCACAACACAAAGTCTGTAAAACAATATCAGCTTCTATTCTTTGAAATGATTGAAAGAAAACACAAAGTTTTTCTCCTTTCCAATAGCCTCTTAATGCTTCAAAAATTCTCGACCCTTTGGAATGCACAAGCATCCCTTATTTATAACAAAAGAAGCTAGAGATCAAACAGGACAGATCCTAAAGAGTAGCCTGTTAACTGGAGCTTCAACTTTGCATGACTCTCACGCAGGAGATCAAGTCAAAGTATGAATTAAAAATAATGATAAAACGGAAATAAAAGATATGTCATTCTAAAAATAGAAATGGCATGTGACATCTGGACTTAATCCGAATCATCATCTTGAACTACTTCCTTCCCCTGTTGGAATAACTTTTGGATCCATTAGCAATCTTCTCAATCGTAGGCACCGATGAGAAATCGAATCCGGCAGAAACAGAAGAAGGTGTTATGGATTCAAGAGGTTTTGAAAGTTTAATCAAAATCTCTGTCAACTGCTCCACTTTTTCCTTAAGCTCATCTCTGCTGACTTCTCGGCCTTCTCCTGAAATGGAACAGGGTCCGACATGAAGAATGTTGGAGGGAGAAAGGCTCGGAACTCAGGTGATGCTGTTCAAACTGGAAATCCCGATTGAATGAATGCGCTGGAAGAAGAGATGAAACCAACACGCTGAAGAGGATGTCGGAACTTTGAGGAACCCGACAAGTTTGATCTGTCGGAACCTTGGCCAAGTCCGACACTTGCTTTCAATGGCGGAAACAGGAGAAAACCCGACACTCACTGTTAATGGCGGACACGGGAGGAAATCCGGCGCCCACTTTTGATGACGGAACTTCGGAGATGCCCGGCACTTAGTGTTGAGGTCGGAAAGTTGATAAACCCCGTCACCGCGAGCTTCCTTTGTATTTCGGACTTTTGAATCTGCAAAACAGTCTTCCAAAAACCGAGAAACAAAAACAGAGCCTTTCCTTTGAATTTCTACATACACATCTTCCTTTCTTTTTTGTTATTCATATCCCATACATCATGCAAGTATTTGGAATTTGGGAGGAACAAAGCACCAACTGATATTTGCAAGAAGAAAATAAACCCTAGAAAACCCCAAAACGCTTTCGAAAACGATTCAGAGGAAATAAGGAAGAAAAATCTTCAACAATCGGCAAGAAATTGGGAAGGAAATATACGCAGTCGATCCGGAAAAATCAAGAATAAAGAAGGAACGAAAAATACCTTCAATTCGAGACAGATAAAATCGAAAACAAACGATCCAGTCTGGTAATGCGAGCTTGCGGGTTTTGGGAGCGGCAGAGCATGCGAAAAATCCACGAGTTAAAAATATGAACGGCAAGAATGACGTGGAAATCCACGTTTTTATACGAAAATGGAAATAAATACACTTCAGCTCGGCACGTGCCAACTCACCAACCATTCGGCTTGAATGCCAGGTCAGTATGTTGGAGGAGTCCGAAAACCCGACACGAGGAGATTTAGTGCATTTCGGGTTTCGGGCTTCGGAAAACATGGAGCACAAAACATGTTTTGAATCACGAATGTTCCGATGCATTGAACTTCCGAAAACCCGATTACAAAGGCTTGAGCGGAATTCGGGAATCGGGGAACATGGCGCATAAAACATGTTTTGGAACATGAATGTCCCGATGCTTTAGAGTTCCGAAAACCCGAATACAAAGGATTGTCTTAACACAAGGCGGGTCTTGGGTTTCGGAAGTCACGCGACACAAAGCATGTTTTAACACAAGTATGTTCCGATGCGTTGAATTTCCGAAAACCCGATTTCAAAGGATTTTTCAATACAAGGCGGGTTTCGGATTTCGGAGGTTATAAGACATAAAGCATGTTAAAGCTTATGTCAAGCTGTTAGTAACACCCGAAAACCCGATTTGCTCTAAAAGAGGTCATAATGCAAAATCACTTCAAAAATTTTGTAGGGGTTATCCGATCGTTTTGTCGTTTACTCAAAACGGGGATACAGATTGCGAGTTAGAGAGTGTGTCTGGTGAGAGGGAACATGGCGTATGATATTGTCAGCTTGTCGTTGTCAGTTTATCGTTCACTTTCACCTGCATAAAAATGGGAATGGGTGTTACTGTTTAGTTTCACTGTTGGTGGGCCCTTGACTTCTGAGAGACAGTCCAATCACATCGTGCAAGGGGCATAGGCCACGCCGTCAGAGGAGCAATGTCGGACCCCATCATGAACTACAGTACACGGTTGTGGTTCATCACGCCGAAAGACGTATTCACTGGGGGAAAGCCCCCCTCCCTCTAACAAGCGATAGACCATCGACGATCATGATCAGTTGTTCGACGAAGTATGGAAACTCCTCCATCGTACACATGACACACATTTCTGCATAAAAATCTGGTATAGTAATCTTTGTCAATGTCCACGTTAGCCCAAGATTTAGCAGTGACAAGGATGGCAGTGCAGAGCCCCAAAACTATTGTGGAGGTTCAGGGTCCTTCTGATCCAACTTGTCCCTGCCCTTAGATGACGTGGCAACCTAATCCGATGATTTGAAATAAATTGCTTCTATTATCATGCAAGGAAAATGATAGGTCGAAAAATGCTGCTTAGGATGTGTCACTCGCCATGTTCTGCTTTGGGTTTTGAAGAGCACCTCACGGAGGTGGATTGTTTTTTGACATGAGTCTATTTTTCCCATTCAAATTTTATTTTTCTATTAAATATATGTAGAAAAAAACAACAGATACAAAAATTTTAAAGCTATACTACATGTGGTGACGACGACAGTAACTATTACAGCGACATGAAGTCCATAAACACATTCCTCTGAGCGGGTGTATTCATTTGAACAGGTCTTCGTGATTTTACTTTGGGCATGAACTCGAGCTTCCCCACTGACCCCATGCCCAAAAATCTCATGCTTTTCCATACGACGAAAGGGGCTATAAACCTGGAAAAAATATTAATTTAAGGAAAGAGAATAAAGAGATGAGAAACAAAGCAATTTACATGAGCACTGTCATATCCAAGGCATGTTTAATGGCAAGCTCTAAGCATTCAATTTTTGAACAACCCACATCCACGTAAAACCCAAGCACACGCAATTGTGGAAAGAAAAATGAAGAAGAAGATGTTCGAGGTGGAGCAAGCGAGACGGATCAAGTGGCATCGGCGAGCAACAAAAGTAGTGTGTCGTCAATGGAGTGGTAGTGGGCGAGAATGATGTGAGTTTTAAAGGTGAGGGCGTGTAGAACAAAGCTCATGCTCTTTACAATGCGCTCCGTCTCTAACCCATCTGTGCTCAGGATGTCGTCGCCTCAAGAAAGTCAAAGATGGGTTTCTAATAAACTATTTCTCTGCGTCTACCACAAAGTCATGCTTTGCGCAAATTTGTGGGTTGAAACATGTCTTCTTTATGGTGCTGCTAACTTTATCATCGACATGTATTTACTTGTTGTCACCAACTTCGATTGATACAAAGTGCTTCATTATCTACTTCAATTTCCATTACCCCTCACCATTATCTCTCTTTCGGCATTATCATCGCACACCTCATGTGCGATTGCTAGTTTTGGTAGTTACTAACAATTCCAGTTGTCCGCCAACCTACCGTCACAAATTAATTACATCTCGGTGTTATTAGCATCGTTTTTAAACAAAGTCTAGAAAATATTATGACATTATAAAATGAATTATGAACAAACTTGTATCACAAAAATCCAAACATTGGATCCAAACTAGTAAAAGAATATACAAAGTGTCACTTTCAATTGTGGAATGCTTCCTTGAGGCTCTTATCATAAGAACCCCCTCATTTATTGCTATGGACATATGTCAATGTTCAAAAATCATTTTTATCATGGGGAGAGGAATTATTTCATTGTGAAATGAGTCGTATTTCATATTATTCTACCTCCCATTCCCTATTTTCACTACAAAGCTATATAGTTAAAAGTTATCACTCTTTTCAAGAAAATTCTCGAATTCTACATAGATTTCCTATGTTTGTATGTCTCATTTGTCTCAAAACAAAAATTCATGTCTTGTGTTAAAGACTTCAATCAAACTACACCCATGTATATTTATAAGTCCTCCATATTTCATCAATGTTCTTACCTTTTGAACAAAACCCCGCTCTACAAACCATTACATGAATGGTTGACATAAATTCTCCTAACCATATATTGTTATGTGATCTACAAACTCCTAGAAAACATGCCCACACCATCATATTATGTTTTACTGGCATTTTAATGATAAAGTTTAAAGCTTCTTCAAAATAACCAACATATTGAAGAAGGTCAACCATACATATATAATAATTTATTGTAACCATAATGTAATTAGAATCATATGTGGGTGAAGTATTTACAATGCCTATCCATTAGGCCTACATGGCTACATCAAGGTAAAACACAATCAAAGCTTACATGGGTAGAATTGAATTTAGAGTGCCTCGATAATGAAAAGAAGTTGAAGACATGCATATTATAGTCATGGATTTCATATCATGTTCTTATCGTTGTCCATGAGATCAAATTTGCATTATGCATTTTTCCAATAGATCATGAGGCTTCTATATGCTACCTCATTTTGTATACATATCTATTATACACCATTTACAAGTACAATATGTGACAAAATACACTTGTAATTAATTTTTGAAGGATATATGTGCAACAATAACATTTGGTTATAATCCACTTTTAAGTATTTTTTGATGGATCTACATACTATATTCCAAAGATCCTATTTTTTACATGTTTGAAGTATCTTTGGTAAAAAATGTTGAGTTAGTTTTCACACCACCCAATCACATTTGCCTATAAATATCTAAGGCCTTTTTAAAAAAATTCTTCATATTTAACTATGAAATATTTCTATGACACCACATTTGGTTGAGGCATTTTCATAAAATACCTAAATGCCTTGTCGAGAACATCAATTTGTATATATGCTACAACCATCACATTCCAAGGCACTATGTTTTGGTGAGGCATTTCTTTATAAAGACTCAGGCCTTGTCAAGAACATCATTTTGATCATATTAGGTAATCATCACAGTCCACGATACTTCATTTGAATTATGTATTTTGGAAAACAATAGGGTAATCATCATGTTTCATGATACATGTTTTTATGGCATTCACAATTACATCTAGAGGGAAAAAAGGATTTCAATTATTTTTTGAAGTATTTCCATCCCACGTCCCAACACTCCTAGTTTGGTGCAACCTAAAAGAATAAATGAAAGGGTGAAGTGATCGAGTTGGATTTTTGGTTGTTGCATTAAATAAAGTGGTGTCTATGTCTCTTGATTAATTATATGTCTTTTGTAAGCTACTACATTCCATGAGAAGGCATTTAGGTATAGTCATTTTGTCAAACAATTTATTGATTACATATTGATAAGTATATTTTGTAGAATATTGTGACAAATGTATAAGTTGTGAGAGACTAAATGTCGTTATAAAGTAGAAAAAGGTGATTTTCCCGCCATCAAGCATTCTTCATTCAAGGAGCATTTTGGTTGATTTTATTCTTTCCACAAACAACCTAAATTGTTCTGAGATGCCAAGAAATCTCACGAGAATATGACACGGGGGAAATTTCTATGGGTATGTGAATAGACAAGAAGCCCTGGTTAATGAGGTTTTGGACACAAGGCCAAAATTGCATACAACGATTAGTCGAATGTCCATGGGTGCAATGGAAGTCACAATAATAGTGTTGCTGATACAAAGATGTTTTGGGAAGGTTTTGATCATGTGATTTGATTAGTGATGGATGATCATGTTGAAGGTTTTTAGATGATGGAATATGGTGGTTAAGGATTCTCCTAAAGGAGTGAAGTGGTTTGGGTTAAATGGTTTTAGGGATTAGGAATTAAAGTGCAGGATTGGGTGGATTATGAGATATTTTGGCTGATTTGGATTGTGAGTTAGATTATATTATTGTGGTTTAGGAGATGACGGGGTGGATTAGGCTTGGGGAAGAATTTGGTGTTTTGGGTTTGGAGGTCGAAGTATATTTAGTTGATTTTGGATTGGTTTGAGTATGTGGTTTTAAGGTAGATGGTTTTGGATTAGGATTATATTGTTTGGGATTAGTAGATGTAGGGGATGGGGTGGATTTAGATGAAGGGGATGGGTGTGATATGGGAGTCATATTGGATTTGGGTGATGTTGGGGATGACAAATATTTGGGAGATGGGTGTGGTGTAGGAACCTCATTAGATTTGGTCATTTTAGGGATGAAGTAGATGAAGGTGGCACATGAGCCTTATTAGATTGGATAAGAGATGAGGTGGGGAGAGGATTGGTATTGGATTTGTTAGATTTGGGATTTGGTGAATTTGGAGTCTCGTTAGATGTTTTAGGATTAGGGGATGGTGGATTTCAAAAGGATAGTGTTAGGTTTAGGTGATGAAGAGGTTAAGATAGGATTAGGTGTGGATGAAGAGGATGAGGGTAGCATAGGAGCCACATTAGATGCTTTAGGATTAGGGGTGGAAGGGGATGAGAATGAATTAGGAATCACGGTGGATGAGATAGTTTTGACAAGATTGGGCTTAGGTGATGGAGGGGATGAAATAGGCTTAAAGTCCTGAATTCGATGGTGGATTAAGGGATGTGGGACAATTCAAAAGAAAGTCTGTAGGATTAGATTTGGATGATGAAGATGACAAGGATGGAGGATTAAGATGAGATGTGGGGCGTGATGATTTTGGATGACTTTGTTGGGGTTGTTGTGCATATGTGAATCAAACTTGATTATAGATTTTATAATGATTGGATTTAGGAGTGGATATTTTGGATGGTGGTGGATTGTCTACATGAGTTTTGATGTGAGGAAGGTGTGGGTCATGATGATTCATAGGGTATTTGGAGGTTGGGTTTTGGGATGTTTGTGTGGGTTTGGGATTGGTAGCTAGATTATCAAGGACATAAAGGAGGTCCTCTTGGTCTAGGTCAAAGTTAGTGAGGTGGTCAAAGTTGATGTAATTAGCTTGTGGGGATAGTGGTTTATGTTTTTAGGTCGAGGTGTGGATTGAGATGATTTGGGTTCCTCAAGGAGGAGGTCAATGGGGTGAGGGTAGGGTTTGTAGAAAGGGAAATTGTGGATGGAGGTTGTTGGGAGATGATGGCTAAGAAGATGATTGATTGAAACATGATTTATGATTGGATATTTGTTGATTAAGATGTTATATGGTTTTTAAGATATTAGGATCAACATGGGATGGTTGGTTTGGATGGAGGGAGAGGGTTGGTTAAGGTAGGATGTTAGGTTTGATATTTGTTTGTTAATGTGTTGGATGGTGTGTGGGACTTCATGGTCAAAGTGAGATGGTTGAATTTGATGGGTGGGGGATGATGAGATAGCTTGGTTGATGGATTTAGAGAAGAGGTAGGAGTTCAAATGTTGTTTTGGAAGGGATGGGGATTGAGGATGAAAGGCCATGGTTTGATAGGAAATGCATGTGATTAGGATTGTGGATTAAGGATTGGGGATTAGATTTGGATTAAGATTGGTATCGTGTGATTAAGGATGTTTGATTATGATGATGTTTGATTGATTAAAATTTTAAAGTAATGGGATGGTTAAGGGTGTTCACAAACATGCAACACACACCCTAACTAGTCAAGTGGGATTATAATAAGGCTATAGCCCACTTTCAATACCACACACCAATGATGTTTCCATAATTAGCTCTCAACCTATGTGTCAATATGGAGTCACTAGCTTGAGTGATCTTGGGGAGTGGAGCCTCCTTGCACTATAGCTCAATATGCGGCCAAGAGCTTTCCTAGTCTAGAATGCACAAGCTCACTAGGGAGTCCCGATATACCTTGCATGTACATGGGGCCCAAGTCCATGTTGCAAGGATGTTGTCTAAGGCCTGGGTATTGGGACACAGAATCCCCTCACTTCATGCTACTCTTAAAGAAATCAAGTGCTTAGCCTTTAACGATAATTGTCCAAGAATTTGTATACCCCGCCGGAACACGGGGTGTGTCAACATGCATGGAGATGAAACCCACAGTCATGATACCCCGAGGACTATGGAAAGTGTGTGGATATCACTTCCACATCACGTTTCCCCTACAAAAGAAAAATGAGAAGGTTGATGATCCTCAAGATTGTCTTAGGACGTGAGAGGAGAGCATACATAGTTTCACCTTCAGGATGAACAAACAATGATGCAAAACACACAAGATGATAAATTCAAGATAATGGATGCAAGATGATAAAATGAAACAATAAATATTAGTAGTTTGATGATTGAGCGTTCAAGAGGAGGCCCTACAAAACAATGGTTACTAGTTTGATTTGTGAGCTCGATATCTTAGACTAAATGAGCTACAAAACAAAGGGATTAGTATTTTTGAGCCCTACAATCACCAAAATAAATGTTAGATGACACAAGATAACTATGAAATTTTTGGAATCTCCTTGTTACTACAATAAAGTGTAAAAACATAATGTTAAGACCGCAAAAACCACGAAAAAACACTTGAAAACAAGATTAAACCATTAGTCATAAGCAACAATGTGATTTTACAAAGGCACTAATTGATAGGACATAGGCGCCGAGAAGTATGAAAAAGGCTCTAAAGTACAACAAATACACCAATTTCGGACATAGGTGCCATTTTGTGTGCAAAAGCACCAAAGTATGAGAAAAATCTTGAAATAGTTCCAAAACTAGAAAAAACAAGGTTTTAAAGCTAAAAAGGTGGTGAAGTTTATGCGAAAGGCACCAATACAGGTCATAAGTGCCACTTTATGGACATAGGAACCATTATATGAACACATGCACCATTCTCAGAACAAAAGATGAAAACAAGGTAAAAACAAACAAAAATTACAATTTTGGGGTTTGAAGGCCAAAACAAAAGCACTAAAGTATCTCGTAAAGGTGCCAATACAGGTAATAGGTTCCACTTTATGGGAATATGCACCATTTTGTGAACATAGCCGCCATTCTACGTGAACAAAATATGAAAACAGAGTCAAAAATAGTGAAAATAGGCAAAATTAATTACAATTTCGGGGTTTCAAAGGCTAAAAAGGCGCTGAAGTCTTTGCAAAGGTGCTAAAGTAGAACATAGGTGCTGATTTAGGTCATAGGTGCCATTTTACATGCATAGGCACCATTACATATAGCATAGGCATTGTTTGTATCTTGGAAATGGAACCCAAAATTTTGAAATTTGAAGGGGTAAATGAAGGTGAAAATTCCTGAAACTTGGATAGCCTATTCAAGAGATCAAATGAGATAGAAAATGATTAGAAATGGGGGGTAAGCCTCACGTTGGGCACAAAAATGTAGATGAAAAAGATATGTTAGTGCAAAATGTAAACTAAAAACCAAACTAGATCAATTCCTAATCTAACACTCTCTATCACTACCTCAGATTGAGCTAGATGGAAAGGGAATAGAATGCAATACCTTCACTTACCAAAGTAGAGATCCCTTTGATTTTTTTGATGTGCTCAAGATGTTAGATTGTAGTTTCTTACTTCAAATTTTTGTGGAGAAACTTGGGCAACACTTCCCCTTGATTGATTGATGATTTCTTGATGAAGGATAAAGATGAATGATGCTAGATTGGAGATGAATGGTGGATTGCATGAGTGATTGAAGATAAAAATGGATGTGTTGTGAGCTTACAAGATTTTTCTAACCCACTCTCACAGATGAGAGTTCAATTTATAGCCGAGGAGTGGAGGATTCAATGGCTAAGATGAAGCCATATTGGATTTGGATCAAAGGTGGAGAATGCACGGAAAGAATAGAGGATTCTAGATTGGAGACTTATCGAAATTGAGAGAAGTCTCCATTGAATCTAAAATTCAATGGACGGAGGGAGATATATTTGAATTTTTCAAATTTGAATTTAGAAGTGGAGCATGTAATTCTAGGATTAGAGTTAAACTAGGTTAATGAAGATGATTAGGGTGAGGTTACATGGAAAGGATAGGTGTAGGGATGTGTATGGTAGGTGGATAGGTAGATGTAGGAATATTAAATTCCTAGAAAATGTTAATAGGGATTAAAATAGGATAATAAGATGAAATAAAAGGGATTAATGATAAAATGGGATATAATGATGATTTAAAGGATTAATGATAGGATATTAGATGAATGATAAAAGGGGAAATGTGATAAAAAAAATATTAATAATAATAATTAATCTTGCGATTAATTATTATATGGATGATGTTGGGATATTTGTGGGATGAATTAATTGAAATTAATTATGTTGACATTTTAGATGTTTATAGTGCACTATCCCTCACGCAGTTCATGATAACGTGAACTCAATGTACAAGATTGACCATCCATAATCAATCTTTGCACGATCTCGAACCCACGACCTCCGTGCCACAATTCTCATGCCCCACCATTCTTGGCATGCTCATATTTGATGGTATACACCGCATGTTCTTGTTAAAAATCACAAATGGTAATTTGAAGGAATAGGTAACAACAAAATACATTGTTACCTATGTAGGTAGTTCAATGTAAATTTTGAAAAAGTTGTAAATTTTGAAAATGTTGTAAATTTTGAAAAAGTTGTAAATTTCAAAAAAGTTCTAAATTTTGAAAAAGTTGTAAATTTTGAAAATGACTCCTCCCAAGTGTTTAGAAGACCATACCTACGCGTGTGCACTGATCTAGGAAGGAAAAATCTGAGAGAGGATATTGTAGAGGGTCCCTACACCGAGGTGTCGAATCAGACGAGACGTCTCTAGGTGCCATGGAGTCCGAGTAGTCACCCGTCGAAGTTGAACGATATTTTGGTTTGAGGGCTCTTAGGGGACTACACCCGAACGAAGTAGCCCAGAAGCAACGACTTTGTTGCACACCGAAACACCACCTCCTCTAGCATTCACTTGGCCACCAAGACATGTCGGTGGAGTCGGTTCGGTGCCACGACCCACCGTTTGCAAAATATAGTGTTTGACAACCTTACACTGGCTCAAACTACACTATTTCGTACGTTTGCAAACAATAGGGCAGCGAGAGCACCAATATGAGAAGGAAAAAACCAAGAGAGGATTTTGTAGAGGGTCCCTATGCTAAGTTTTTGGATCAAACGAGGTGTCTCTAGGTGCCACGGGGTCCAAGTAGCCACCCATCGAAGTTGAATGATATTTTGGTCTCGGGGCTCTAAGGGACTACACCCGAACGAAGTAGCCAGAAGCAACGACCTTGTTGCGCACTCCAAACACCACCTCCTCTAGAGTTCACGGCCACCCGAATGTGTTGGCATAGTCGGTTCAAGATGTCATGACCCACCGTTTGCAAATATAGCGTTTTGACAACCTTACACTGGCTCAAACTACACTATTTCACATGTTTGTAAACAATAGGGCAGCGAGAGCACCGATATGAGAAGGAAAAAACCGAGAGAGGATTTTGTAGAGGGTCCCTACGCCGAGGTGTTGGATTAGATGAGGTGTCTCTAGGTGCCACGGAGTCCGAGTAGTCACCTGTCGAAGTTGAACGATATTTTGGTCTCAGGGCTCTTAAGGGACTACGCCCAAACGAAGTAGCCGGAAGCAACGACCTTGTCGCGCACCAAAAAACCACCTCCTCTAGCATTCACCGGCCACTCGGGCGTGTCAACATAGTCGGTTGGTGCCACGACCCACCGTTGCAAAATATAGTGTTCGACAACCTTACATGGCTCAAACCGCACTATTTTGTGCGTTTGTAAAAATAGGGCAGCGAGAGCACCAAAATGAGAAGGAAAAAACTCGAGAGAGGCTATTGTAGAGGGTCCCTACACTAAGGTGTCAGATCAGACGAGGCATCTCTAGGTGCCATGGAGTCCGAGTAGTCACCCATCGAAGTTGAACGATATTTTGGTCTCAGGGCTCTTAAGGGACTACGCCCGAACGAAGTAGCCTAAGCAATGGCCTTGTCGCGCAAAGCAAAACACCACCTCCTCTAGCATTCACCTAGCCACCCGGATGTGTTGGCATAGTCGATAAAGTACCACAACCCACCATTTTTAAAATATAGCGTTTGATAACCTTACATCTGGCTCCATTGCACTATTTCGTGAGTTTGCAAACAATAGGGCAGCGAGAGTACTTGAAATGAGAAGGAAAAAACCAAGAGATACTATTGTAGAGGGTCCCTACGCGAGGTGTCGATCGACGAGGCCTCTCTAGGTGCCACGGATTCCGAGTAGTCACCCGTCGAAGTTGAATGATATTTTGGTCTCAGGGATCTTAAGGGACTACGCTCGAACAAAGTAGCTCGGAAGCAACGACCTTGTCGCGCACCCAAATACCACCTCCTCTAGAATTCACCTAGCCACTTGGATGTTTCGGTGTAGTTGGTTCAGTGTCATGACCCACCGTTTGCAAAATATAGCGTTTGACAACCTTATATTGGCTCCAACTGTATTATTTCTCACGTTTGCAAACAATAGGACAGCAAGAGCACCAATATGAGAAGGAAAAAACTGAGAGAGGCTATTGTAGAGGGTCCCTATGCCAAGGTCTCGATCAGACGAGGTGTCTCTAGGCACCACGGAGTCTGAGTAGTCACCTGTCGAAGTTGAACGATATTTTGGTCTTAGGGCTCTTAAGGGACTACACCCTAACGAAGTAGCCCGGAAGCAACGACCTTGTCGCGCACCAAAACACTTCGCCTCCTCTAGCGTTCACCTAGCCACCCGGACGTGCGGTGTAGTCGATTGATACCACGACGTTTTGAGGCATGAATTCTCACTCCTCGCCTCCGTTCATTTCCTAAGACTCAAAACATTCAATGTCACTTGTTTACCTTCCATCTCTCTTGTTCTCTTTGGACTTGCCTCTATCCTCTTAGGTGCTTCATCATTATCCTTGCTTTGCTCTCTTGAGCTATGTTGTTGTGGTGATCTCTCTCCATCCTCTGCTGCCCCAACTATGTGCTTACATGCTCATTATTTTTGCATTGTAATAGGATTCTTCATCATAGATCACTACACAAAATTAGGAGTATAAGTAAATCATCAAACAATTAAGGGAACACATGTGTGAGGACATTTTATTCATAAGTTCCATCATTGATTACATGAGATTAATCATCTCTGCCTCAAATTGAAGCAATGTCTCCCATCTGAAACTTCAACCCCCTAGTCCATCAAGCAAGATCAAGCATTCATACTGCAAAGAAGGACATGTGACCATTGGGTGAGCATGATCCTTGAAAAAGGGAATGATCTATTTCCTAAGATTATCTATTTGTTTAGATTGTTCTTGGTCATATTTTTGAAAATCAATAGGAATAGAGTTGAGATCAAGAAAGAGAAATTCCATTGGGAAAATAATCTCCCATTTACGAGTGAGATGAATAATTTTGATTCTCATTCCTTGGTGAGCTCAGGTGTGTTTTCATTTGACTTAGAGAACTTGTATGACATTTTGTCCCATACCATCACCTAGAGGTTTGATGCTCTAAAAGAATCCATTTCTGATTTTGAATCCCATGAGGAGAATGTATCAAATTTTTTGGAAGAATCTTCAGGATTGAAATTTTAAGAATTGGTTCAGGAAAATATTTGTGACCCTTTCCTTCAATAGTCAATACTTTAGAAGCCCTTGTAGAGATCATAGGTTATATCTCTAGAATCCTATGAAGAGTTAAATGAAAAATATTTTAGTCAATGTGGAAATATCAATGCCATTCTTGAGAATTGACTCAACACATTGGAGCATGTGAACATCTTGGAAGATGAGAAAGTTTCATTTGTATTTTCAGATTCGACAAGATGGTCTATGGAAAAGCCTCATCATTCAAGATCTTCCGCGGAGGAAGACATGAGTTGATTCTTCATTAGAGGAGGATTCTTCATGTGATGGGTGGAACCTAAGAATACTAATAAGGGCTTACTGTCAAATTTTTACCCTTTTCAACTTGGGACATCAGAATGCACCACCACATGAAATCTCTCCCTTTCGTCACTTAAGGCTTGTAACATTCTCACTAGGTATGATTCCTTAACACCCCAACTTGATTATGTTACCCCCTCTCATGAATACTTAACCCCTTCACACATTATCACCCCTTTAAGTCCCTTTATCACTTAAGGCTTTTAACCCTACCCTGTCATGCCATGTAACTGTGTTAATCCAAAATGGTCAAGGATGAGTTAGCTAGGTTAATGTTAAGAGGTGAGTATAAACATACACTTAGCCATTTTTAATATTTCCTTTTCCTTCATTGCTGCGCTAGTATTTAGTTATGCTATTAAAATTTCAAGAAACCCTATTGCAAAAATCACATTTTTGCTCATATCTCCTTCATTTTTGCTCCCATTCCCCCTAATTTTGTCCATAACTTCCACTCATGAACTCTTGAAGATGATCTAAAAATATTTTCCATTGGTAACCTAATTTTTATAGCATCCCATTTAAAATTTCGGAGAAAAACTTGCCTTTTATCCGTGTGGTCCTAGGTGTCTCTAAGCATGCATGCAACCTAACTTGCACATTCATAAACAACAAGTTTTTAACACCCAAAATTTTAAAATACATTCAAAATTTAGAAACTTGTACAATTTAGTTAAAATGCATGTGAAATCTTACCTCAATGTCATGATCCCTATCAATTTGTTCTTTGACGCATCGTAGGAAAACAATAGACTCACGAGGGGTAAGCTACATACAAATAATTAATTTTCAAATTAAATATTTCACATACATACAAAATTTGATATTGTAGATTTAAGTAATAAGCAATAATGAACCTCCAAAATTTAACAAATTTGAAAAATTGTACCTCGGTTAGTGGATCTACGAGATCTTTATGACGGTATCTACAAAGAGCCTCCACAGTCTGCATATATGGAGGAGAGTCTCTAAGCTAGTCATAAGCTATACAAAAACATGTACAAATCAATATTAAAATCTACATGACTATGCACCACATAACAGAGGTCCAAAGCATGTAATCCACGTGAAATTCCACAATTAGAAACAAAGTGTAAAGAGATTTACTAACCTGCGTAAAACTCATGTGAGGCGTGCCAGTAGCCTTAGTTCCCAGAGCAGATGATGACCCACCAGGCTCTTGTGTATAAAAGACAAACATATTAATATGTACAACATACACGTGAAACATTATAATAATAATCTAGTGCAATCAAATGAAATTAAAAATGTAAGTTTGTACAACTTGAAACTTACATTTGAAACACGCCAGCTGCAGTAGCTAGCATGTCGATGCTAGATGTTTCCTTCACCGGCTCTTGCTATTTAAAATAAAATAAAAAATTAGTTTTTTACATGTATGTACATGACGTACAATCAAATACATATATATTAAAATCTCAAACATGTGAATTAAACTATTGTATATATATATATATATATATATTTTATATATATATATATATATATATATATATATTGTATATATATATTATATATATATATATATATATATTATATATATTATATATATTTAGTTGAAATTTACCCTGTGAAAGACCAATATCAGTGGCACCAGTTCCAAAACATTCCTCAAAGCATCTCATCTATAGAAAAGAAATGTTGTGAACCAGGCAAATGATGTCTCGCCGCAAAGGCATACAACACCACATGATCCACAATGGTGTGGTACGCTAGAATCGACGCCTCCACCAACATCACCGGATGCAATCGGGTCACTATGTTGGGTCGAGTGTCGATGAGCTCCTCAATGCATGCAATGTATCAATCTCCACAACCTCCTTCACTATAAGAGGGATAACTGAAGGCAGTGGGGGTTTTGGGGCATGGGGGATCCTAGGTTGACCTATGCATGCACCAGGTCTACTCTGTGCAGAGCCACCTCCTCGACCAAAAAAGTCAGAAAAGTCAAAATAATTTGGGACCTCATTGAGCACGAACTCGCAATATAATTTCTTCAAAAAATAAAGAGGAACCTCATTGTTGTTGCATGGTGGATAATCAAAAACCATCCAGCATTAGTTCCAAAAATTGTTTTTGATTCGGTCATCGTGGCACCAATGGATTGGGAACCGTTTGCAAGTAACTATGGGGGGCATTGGTTCTAGGGTCGGTAAATAATGCACAAATGAGGTCTTTTCCAATTTTTTTGTCTTTTACGGCCGCATGGGATAGTTTATCCGCATACCACCACCTACAATCACCTCTAAAGGTATTCCATCTATGTATTTGGTTGGTGGCGGAGTCAACTTTGCCAATCAATGTTTGCAATGTATTGGCTAAAGTCATGCGGGATGGATTTGTGGCATGATTTTGTCTTATAGTCTGAATAAGGTTCTTAATGACAATTTTATTTTCTCGGATTCTTCCAATGATATTATCTTGTGTTCCTGTTGGCTCAGTGGGGATAGAAGGAGCCACAGGAGGCGGATCTATGTTTGGAGGAGGGTTTTGAGGAATGTTCGGAGGGTTTTGAGGAATTTTCGGTGGGTTTTGAGGAATGTTTTGACGGTTTGCATGATTTCAAGCTTGCGACCAACCGATAAAACAAGAAAATTGTATACATAAACAAACATTTCAAAAAACCCATGAAAATGTAAAAAAAAACCTAAAATGCCAAAAAAAACCTAAAATGCAAAAAAATGATTAAAATCGGGGCTTACCTCCTCGTCTTGGCGGCATGGTTGAATCTATCGCGATCCAGAAGTCCGATGAGAAATTTTGAGGTGGTATTCAAAGCTCGAGTGAAAAACGTCTAGGAGAAATCACGGTTTGAAATGAAAAATGGGGAAAATAAGGACTCGCGGGACTGCTAATTTTTGTCTCAGAGTTCCGCGATCGCGGTTTATAACCCTTGATCGCAGATTCTAAATCTGCGATCGCGGTTTTAGGTTCGGTAATTGTCAAACTGAAATTCAGGAACCGCGATCACGGTATATAAACCACGATCACGGTTCTTGAATTTCGGGTTTTTATGTCCACGGAATTGTCCACCAACTTTGTGCACTTACCCATTACGTTGTTACCTATATAGGTAACAACTTAATGTGTTGGTACCTTTTCCGTTAAAACTAATAACAATGTAATGGAAAATACTTTTACCTATTGTGAAAACGTTAAGTGAGAGATAGGCTCTTCCAAAGGAGAGTTGGGTGAAAAACATTTCCACGATTGTATCAACATTTTGCATCGGACAATTTTTGCATTGGATTTGATAATTGGATGGATCAGTTTGTCGATGGGCCATATGTGGATGGAAGGTCATGATCCACCGGTAATTAGCGTGATTAAGGTTAGGGAAACGATAAATTGTGTTGTAATGGTTTGACATATCCCCACCACGAGTAAAGATCAAGCCAAAATCTTCGTTGAATGAGGACTCGATATGTGGAGAGGAGCTCATGTATGTTAAACGTTCTATGAAAAAATCCATAAACGAGTTGTTGAAACATCGAGAATATGTTGCGAGATGTTTGCAAGGGTTGAGTAGGGTGCTAGTATATCCTATATAAGGCTCGAAGCCGAGATGGATGTCGATGTAATCCCAATAGTGGATCTATGGAGAGCTTTGATGGGTCGATGGGTGATAAAGTTGCCAAAGAGCATGATTAGAGGTGCTCCCAAGTTGCGCAGAGGGATCAAGAATCACCATGTGAAACTCAAAATGAACCCACTTTGGAGATAAGAGGGATGAATTAATGTCAATCCAAGAAGATTACCCATGCAATGATCTCAAAGGAGCCTAGATTGGAACTTGTGAAAATAATGAGACATGGGGTGAGTGTTTGAATTTGAATTCGGTAGTGGATTGAAGTGTTGACTACTTGTTTGAATCCTTGTTATGGGATCCAACCTAGAGGAGGTGGCACGAAGTTAAGCCACTCGAGTGTCAAACATGGTGGGGTCTTTCCCATGCCGTGGCAATGAATACTTATGAAGGCCTTGGCTAAAAACATGGTGGTGTCTTTCCACACATCAAGTGGCACCTTGTAGAATCATATCTCGCATTCTTTAGGTACAAGGAAATGATATACAAAACAATGCAATGAGTATTAGATGAGAATTTATGGATAAATTAATGAGGGCCTTATTAGTAATGCATTTAGATAGAAAATACGAATAAAATAAATTGTTGTTAATTATTATTTAAATTTCCCATGTATTCAAGATAACCCAATTAGGGATG
The DNA here is from genome assembly GCA_018340775.1 of Taxus wallichiana var. yunnanensis. Classification (NCBI taxonomy): domain Eukaryota; kingdom Viridiplantae; phylum Streptophyta; class Pinopsida; order Cupressales; family Taxaceae; genus Taxus; species Taxus wallichiana. The sequence continues at coordinate 935,499,235 of CM031242.1, forward strand.
GTTATTCTAATTATTTGATTTTGTGCCCTGGTTTTTTGGATTTAGTAATCATTGATAGGAGGAAATTAATAATATGTCTAATATCTATATCACTAATTCATCGATTTATTTAAAACATGAATGATGTGTTGAATTTTAAGTGTGCAAAATGCTTGTGATTTAAAGTGATGTCTTTTCTTTGAATGACCATCACGAATAGGAGTGTCAGTCTAAAATTTTTTTCTTGACAAATAAAACATACCTAGTGCCCATATGACCAACTATAGGAAAATATCACTTATCATTGATTGTTTGTGTATTGTTTATTTTCTTACAATTAGTTGAGATTAAAATTGAAAGGTGGCTACAAAGTGCTACAAGAAGCAAGCATTGTATATTCATATTTCAAACTTAGAACCTATTAGATATTCCTTGTTTTTTTATTTGGGCCCTTTTAAGCGTAAATAGTACTCACGTAAACAATACAAACAAGATCGAGAGGATAAAGTGGAGCACATTTATGACATATATTTTTGGGTGGGAACAACTGAGTTATGGACTAGGTGTGGGACATGCAAGTATTTAATTCCAACATTTTTCTTTCCTACTTTTCATCTATGTCTCTATCATATTTAACAAATTAAACAAAGATAAGATGTGGGTATTTAATTCCCCATTTTTCTTTCTAATTTTCCATTGTCTTTCTCTTCTCGAACAAATTAAATGCCATCCAATTTAAAACATTAACATTGTAAAAAAATTAAAAATAGCAAAGACCATTTCCCCATTTTTTCTCAAAAATTTCCATTTCTTTCGATTGTGTAAGGGCTAATTTTTGGTGCCCTAGAATTGATGAAAAAGTTAATGGTGTTGATTGATTGACCCCTCCATATGGTTGAAAAAATATGTAAAATAATGTTATTCTTAAACATTTTCATCATTTTATGCTTTTTAAGGTTGTGACGATCTCCTCCGTAATTAAGATTAGGCTTTTACCATTAATAGAGTAGGAAAGTTTCTCCTACAATTATTCATTGGGTTTTATGTTTTAAAGGTAGGTTTTCTAGTAAATATTGCACTTTTAAGTTAGGATTAGGGTGATTTTATCTTGCACTTAAATATTGGGGTTTTTCGGTTTAAAGGGTTGGATAATTCTTCTTACAATTCAATCTTGTTTCTAAGCGAGTGATGTGTTGATTTGTAGGAATGCAAAAGGCTTAAAATAGTTATAAGGGACATCTTTTCTTTAAAGGACCCTCTTGCATAAGATTCTTAGTCTAAATTTTTGTCAAAAAATAAAAGATATTGTATAGCTCTCACATGACCAATCACAAGAAAGGATAGTTATTGTTTATTGTTCTTGCATTGTTTTTTTCTTATATTTACACATGATTAAAACTGAAAATAGGGCTACAATTTACTACAAAAAGAAAGCATTGTAGATGAGTTTCAAAGTTGGAACACATTGGATTTTTATTTATTTTTAGCCCATCTAAGCACAAATTTGCACTCACATAAACAATGCAAACGAGATGGAGACTATAAAGTGGAGCAAAGATGGAATATACTATTTGTGTGGGAAAAAATTGAGTTGTGGAATACATGTGGGAGATGTGGGTACTCAATTCCAATATTTTTCTTTCCAATTTTCCATTCATGATTGTCGTATATAACAAATTAAATTCCATCTATTTAAAAACCTTAAAATTGTATTTTTAAGCAAAGCCTATTTTCCCCATATTTTCTCATAACTTTCCATGTCCTAAGTTGTTTAAGGGCTAGTGTCGATGCCCTTGAACCGATGGACAAGTTAATGGCGCTCCTAAGCCACCCCTTCACATGGCTGAAAAAATATGTAGAATAACATTATTCTTAAGATTTTTCGGCTTTTTATGCTTTGTAAGGTTATGATGATTTCCTCTATAATTAAGATTGGCTTTTTACCATTTATAGAGCAGAAGGTTTCTCCTACAATTAGTCATTGGGTTTTATGTTTTAGGGAAGGTTTACAATAAATAACTCCCTTTTAAGGTAGGTTTGCGGTGATTTATTTTGCACTTGCATATTGGGGTTTTAAGTTTAAGGGTTGGATAATTCTTCCTGCAGTTAACATTCAATCTTATTTCTCGTTGCTTCATGTGATTATTCTCGAAATTAGATGTAACTTGTGTTATCCTTGCTAAAAGAAGTTCGCACAATTTCTATACGTATCATTAGTGTTTTAAAAATATTAGCCTATTATTTGTTCCCTAATTTTCACAACCTCAAAATCAAACAAAACTCCCAATTAAAAAAACTATATGGTTTTTGTAGGTAAGTTAGGAAAAGTTCTATGAGTGGTTGTTGATTTAATGAAAAATGTACCCTCAAGGTAGTTTAAAAAATATTATTTAGTATATTGTATAGGAGATATAAGCTAGAGAAGGAGATAACCATATTGACATTGTGTTCCCATATCTCGGCCTCAACCTTGGGCTCATGCTCAAGCATAACCTTAGCCTCAATGTCACTAGCCGAAATTTCCTTGGCCTAAGAAAATAAAGGAAGAACCTTGCAAGCTATATCGGTTTGTTTAGTAGCCCTCAAAGACTCAAGCTCATATCCTAAACAAGATGAACAAAAAGCTGTTAGAGAATAAATAATCAATTAAAATTTTGATATCATTTGTTTGTGATTGTAGCCCTTAATGAAAAGATAATTGGAATTTAATGGTGAGCTACTCATTAGTTTTTATATATTTTTTCTTGAAAAATGTAATTATATAATATATAATTATTTTTAGATCATGTTGTCAAATAAATATAAAGTATATCTTCCTAACACAAAATTTAAAATTTTCATGATGAAACAATATTTCATGGGTATTTTAGTGTCCTTTGGGACTTTTTACATCAACAATTCAATATATCTATTCATAAGCATTACACGTCCGGATAGATATAGTGTAAAATCAAATTTAACTACATACAAAAACTTATTTTTTCATGAATATACAACTCAACATAGGTTCATATAGCAAGGAAAAAGAAGAACTAGAAAAATCATTATTAACAAAGAACCTTCACCAAAATTAATGCATTCCTCTTTTTATATTGTTACAATATATTTCTAACAACCGATAATTAGGGAAAATCTAGTTTCACAATCCTTTTCAGCTATGCCAGATTCAAAACTTCATTATGTTTTCCCAAATTTTAAGCATATTTAAGGGAAACCAATCTCCTTCCTTGGAACCATAATAAAGCATCAATACCTTAGAAGAACACAATAAAAACTTGGGCACAATTCAAGGAGCTTGTGTTGTCCCTCCATAATCTTTAAATACAACAAATCAAGTATAATGCAAGTCAACGAATAGTCCAATGTAATAAAAATACCCAATCTTGATCACTTCTAATGACTTAATCAATGCAACACAATAAATGCTAGGTTATCTTCATATTTCCTTAAAATTATAAAACATTTATCTAAATTTTTCTAATTACTTTTGGCAAGAAAATACTCTTATATCACTTATCACTCCATTGATCTACATTGATTCCTTTTCAATACATTAGCACACATATGTGTTCGAGATACTTTTTAATTCTTAGGGTCTTATTGGGGTGTAGTTGTTGGCTCACAACTACAAGCAGATTTTGATGACTTTATAACACTATTGATATTATTATTTTCCCAATTTTGTTGATCACCAATCTATTCTTTGATCACCAAGCTATTTCTCTATCAAATTTAATCGAATCTTGGATGCATATCCTTCGCCATCTCTATCACACTCGCTTTGAAGCATTTCAAAGACAGACACTATCTTTCATTCATTCATCATAGGGACAATTGATTGTTTCTTTTGTATCTATTTTATTTATATTATGTGTTACAAATCTTAACACATAATTCAATACAACGTAAGATCAAATGCAATGATGGTAGTGAGGAGTGGAATTGCGTCGAGGGATGAGGAGTGCAAACTGCAGACCAATGCAAGCCCCTAACATCGTTCAATGCTTCAATGTTGAGAACAAAAGTCATTCACTGATAACAATAAAGAGCTTGATTCGTTGGAGTTTAGTACATACATAAGATATCTATTTAGTGAGATAAAATCATAATCCATCCTTCAACACCTTGAAATTGTCAATTAGCATACATAAGATACCTATGCTTTAGAAAAGTAACATAAATTCATTCATATTTGAGTAAATTTAATGTAATTAAAGAATTTTAATGGAAACAAAGAATGATAAAGATGATTAAAATAGTATCAAGATGATAAAGTGGAGCACATATAGCGGATATTTTTTGGATAGGAATAATCCGAGTCGTGGAAGAACAAGTATGGGACATGCATGTATTTAATTCCCACCTTTTTGTTTCCAAATTTCCATTCATTTCTTCCTATCATGTGACAAATGAAATGCCTTCTAATCAGAAATCTTGACTGTGTAAAAAATAAAGTAACAAAAAAAACAAAGCACATTTTCCCCATACTTCCTAGAAATTTTTTGTTTCCTTTAATTGTATAAGGACGGGTTGTTGGCATCATATTAACTTACTAACAAGTTAACAACACTGACTGAGAGACCCCTATTCTCAAGCTCGATACTTTTTTATTAGGTTGGCTCATTTTACAACTTGTAGATGTACTTATTGGTGTTGGGGTGAAAAGACCCCATTTACAAATATTTTGCTCCATAACCTTTTACTGCGCCACAAAATAATAGAAACATGCATGTATTGTTGTGAATTATCCACAAACAGTGTTGCATGATATCGGTTGTTGGATTTGTAATGTTATAAAGTCTTTACGTTGATAGCCTTTTATCCATATAAAAACCAATGCGGACAAACTATGCCAAAGCACAAATATTACAACACATTGGTTTCTTAGGTTGTTTCTTTTTGTCCATATTTGTGTCATGAACGATTTTAGAGACCTTGTCATCAAGGATATGAGGTGCCATAGAAGGGTCTTGCTTTCCTCTTTCCACCTTTGAATACACCTTTTGTTATCTTTCTTGACTCAATCTCCTCCTCTGACCCCTTTAAAGTGAATACCTTGTCGCTCCCCAACGCTTCACTTGGCTTCATGCTAGCATAAAATATTTCCCTCTTTCAATGCCTCAAACATTAATTGTGTTGATAGGCATTTCCGAATTCAAGTCAAGGCGACTATGCTTGACATGCATAAGGTAAATGAGAGGTCGAGGTTAAGTGTTGGTGGTCATTGAGGGACATTTTCATTAGGATTGCTAGCGAGAGGGGAGCCCTATTCACCACCTTAATTTCCACAAAGAAACTACGATAGCCAATGGGCATGAAATCGTTAATAAAAGGAACACTAAACACATAGTTCCATATCGAACATATGTAGACTTCAAGACTCTTACATCCGCAACTTTTCCTTAGAAGTATTATTTGACCACAACTTGCTTTCTTATATTTCCTAAGTGCGGTACTTTAATGAGTTGTGCAACGTGTCGCTTTTCTTCTTTGTGAGTTGGACACGGATGACACGTGTTTCATGTATAAAGAGGATTTTTGCATAGTTTCCCCACCACGACTTCTCCCTCAATCTCCTTCTTCATCACCCATCTTCCTCCTCGAATTCAACTTCCTCAACACACCCCATTTGGAATTTACATCCACCTTTCACGTGCGTTTGCTAGTTTTAAATTCAAAAATAATACTTTTTCGGATGACTTGAATAAAAATGTACTCCCTAAAGTTCAATTTGTTGTTTGGTTCAAATTTCAAAACAAACTACTAAGTCTACCATGAAGTGAAAACAATAGAATTTTGACAGTTGCTAACAATTCCAACTTGTCCTCCAACCTTCCGTCACAAATTATTGCATCTTGCTGTTAGCATTTAACGTCGTCTTAAACACAGTCGAGAACATTGTCTATTCGGACTGCTCAAAACATTTCAGTCATAGGAGAAGAAGTGGATGATATTTAGCGGATCTGCACAACAGTATGGTGGAACTTCGAAATATTTATCAATATAACCATGACATTATCAAGTAAATTCTGAATAAACCTGTGTCAAAGAAACCCGAACATCAAAGAGAGCTACAATATCACTTCCAATTGCGGAACGCTTCCTTGAGGCTCTTATCAGAGGAACCCCCTTCGGTTACTGCCATTCTTCCAAGCTCTTCCAGCTTGATGGCTGCCCTTTTGAATTCCTCTCCCTCCATGACACTCCTCACAGCAATCTCAACCTCCTCTTTTGTCACAATCCCATCTTCATTCTTCCTGACCTGAACCCCAACCCTCGCATTCTCCACCACAATCCTTGCATTCATCATCTGGTCCCCAAACAGAGGCCAGGCAACCATAGGCACTCCGCAGCACACACCCTCCACCACGGAATTCCACCCGCAATGACTCACGAAAGCCCCTGTCGCTGCGTGGGCCAAGATCTTTACTTGCAGAACCCACGACAAAACGATAATAATTCCTCTATCGTCGACACGTGACTCGAACCCTAGGGGAAGAACCGCCGGGTCTGAGCTGGCACCGTCCACGACCGACGTCCGCAGCACCCACAGAAACCTTTGCTGACTGGACTCCAACCCCAGCGCGAGCTCGCGGATATGCGCCGCCGACATGGCCGATCGGCTGCCGAAGCTCACGTACACGACCGACTTGGCAGGCTGCGTGTCCAGCCACGTCATACACCGCCTCTGGGTTTCGTCATCCGACGTGGAGTTATTTGACGGCAAAAACAGGGGTCCGACGGCGAAAACAGGAGGCAACTGCAAGTTTTTCCGGAGAGCTTTCAGACACTGTTCTTCCAGCGGCTCGAACGTATTGACTAAAATACCCGAGGCCTTTGAGACCTCCGATCCGCTGGAAAGGAAGATCTTGCGGAAAATGTGGTCTTTAATTTTGAGCGCCTGGGCGATCTGAGTAGTCGGCAGCGGCGGAAAACCAGGGATCTGCAAAACGGCGTTTTCATCACCGAAATCGAAACCCTGGGAGTCCAGAACGGGGGCGTAGGCCATGAGACCGAGGGTAAATGCAGAGGCAGGGAAAAGAATGTAATTTGGGAGCTTAAACTTGGCGGTGATGTCCAAAGTCGAACTGATCACTATATCCGTGATAATGGCGGAAATAGGAGGACTGTGGCTAAGCAGGTCTGTGGTGAGGAGGTTTTCGAAGGCGGCCATGGATGCTATCATAGCGTCCCATTGAGCGAAAAAGGGGTCGTCTTTGGATACTCCCGGGGACTCGATCTGCAGCTTCACGACGCGGATGTCGAGCCCCGAATCAGCCAATTGTTGAGCGTGCGCGGTTTCAGAAGGGGAAACGTTCTCGCCAGCGGTTATGAATGTGACGGCAAAGCCGTGGCGGATTGTTAAGACTCGGGCAAGATGCAGGAAGGGCATGAAATGGCCCATTCCTGCGGACGGGAACACGGCCACATGGCGCTTCTCTTTTTCTGCACTTAATGCCATTGAAACATCTATTCTCACTCCTCGGTTTGTCACCACCATTGCTCTGCGAAGGACGCCATTTTAACTACGAAACATAAGTATGCTTAAAATACTAAGATACACTTATTTTAAGCCCACCCAACGCTATAAATCCAGACAAACTGCTCCGTCACAATCTATGTTAGGTAGGTATCTGACTGGGAAAAAATAAAATAAGAGAGATTGAATGGTTGTTTTATCGGCGTATTGCAAATTTGCAACCCCAACGAGTCTTTGACTGAAAAAAAAAGACGGTTGACTTCTCGTCCAAATTAGCATTCGGTAGATGTTAACGTTATTGACAACTTAGATCAATTTTTTATTTCCTAATTTAATTGAAGAAATTGATTAAACTTAGGGCGAGCCTCCTCATAGTTTTAGGGTGATGTGTAATAGAATCACACCACACGTCACATTTAAATTCAAGAACTAAATTCGCAATCTAGTCTATTTAAAGGGTTAGTTGAAGTCAAGCGCGTCAATCCTCTAGGGTGGGGCTCCCCATATTTTTGGGTGATGTGCAGTAAATCACATCACGCATCACAATTGAATTGAGGAACTAAATTCACGATCTAATCTATTTTAAGTCGTGGAGTTAAATTTGACGGCCGTTTAGACGTTTTTTGTGATTTTAGACGTAAAATACTTGTAAATATCTTATCTAACCGTCACATGTGACTTGCACATTTAAAACGTGACCGTCAATTTTTATATAGGTTTGTATATAAATTATAAAAATATATGTAAATATATATAAAAAGATATAATAAATATAGAATAATTAGTAAAAAATAACATTATTTTGTGTTTTTGAAGGGCAGTATTGAAAAATTACCGTCACCCGAAAATTGTTTGACAGGCATAGGTGGCCATCAAATTTAACCCCTGGTGGTGGTTGAGGTTAAGTGAGTCAATCTCATAAGTCCGATGAATATTCCATATCAATGTTATTGACATGAACATGATCATAAATAGCAGTCATAGCCCAAAGGTGTAATGAATATATAAATAGGGAAAGTGTGGTTTGCAAAGAAAAATTATTGATGTAAATAGAGTGAGAAGAAATGAAAAAAGGAACGTGATAATTTGTGTAATGAGATGAAGTGAACCCAAATTAAGAAAGTATAGTTTAGTAATTGCATATATGGACAATGGGTAGAAAAGAAAACTTGTAGAAATTGCATATGCAAGGAATGTAATGGATGGAGAGGAGTAACAAGAGAGTAAAATTTAGGTTGAAAGGAAGTACGACATAAAATGTAGTTTTTGCTCATTTTTCTTTCGATTTAAATGTGGGCAATGTCTTGCAATTTATGTGTATCATTTGAAAATAGATTGACAGTGTTATGCAAAAACTTGCAAAGATCGGACTTTGAAATCAGTAGTATAAGTTGGACTTTGTTAATCAATGTTACTAATGTCGATTGTTGTATTTTGTAATGTCAAATCTTATAATTTATGTTTTCTATAATTCAATCTATATTAACAAGAAGAAGTTTGTAAATACCATGAGAAATAGTTAAGATAAATACATATTTTGAGTTGGTCACATTTTATAATGAGACATTATATTTTTAAATTTGACAACCAAAAACATTAGTAATTTATAATTCAACCGGAAGAAACTATATCAACAAATAAATTTATGTAAAAATGATAAATAAAATTAAAAAAACAAACATTTACACATAACTAAACAAAACAAATTTTATCTTTTGTGATAAAAGATATCCACAACTCCAACTTGAGAAAGAATGCCTCATACAATATTAAATATCCGAGCAATATTTCCTATTTTACAAATTGGCAAGACCATTAAATTTTATCGGTTAAGCGAGAACCATTAAATTTTATTAAATCACTTCTATGAATCCTTTTAACTACACCTAACTACATCGTGGTGTCTTGTAAAGGAGAAACAACCATTTCAATACATTTCTTTAATAAAAGGACATGCATGTGCACTAAAATCCATTTCACATCAGCTTTCAATCACAACCCATCTTACATCAACTTTTAGAATGGCGGGAGTAGCATTTGGAATAATATGATCCAAAATAAGGGAGAGGAGCCAATGGTGGAGCATGGACCAGTAATGGTGAGGGTATTTGTGAAGTGAGTGACTAGTACATGTACATTTGTCATTCAACATTTGAAAAAAAAGTAGCTAATAAAATGTGTCACATCAAATCATATAAAAAAATCACCCAATCACATGATGCCACATAAGTGGAAAAAAATGCATGACATAATGCCCTACTAATGATCCACCTTTTTTTCCTTTGTATGAAAAACTACTTGATTTAAATCCATTTAAAAACCACTTTCCATAAAATAAAAATGCTCAAAAAAAAATATTTAGATTAAGAAAAAAAAATCTTTTAAAGGGTATTTTGTTTTTCAAAATTTGATGTATTTAAATGTGTGTTGTACACCCCTCAACTTGGGTGCACAACTACTGGCTCCTCTCCCTTAGATGTGCCTAAAGTAATCATAGAAAAAGTTTTGATTGATCATGCATTTTCGTTACTCATAAAACTCTTCATTCGATGAAGTAATGTGTATACATAAAGCCACTTCTTCCAACATATTGATTATACATGGAGTAATATCTAGATTTTACATGGCATACGCTCTAAGCATGTATCAACCCTATTTTGATTGTCTTTAAATTATGCTTCATAATTATAATCATCATATTATCTATACGTGCATCTTCCAAATTGAGCATTTAATCATGTCTAGATCAGTAACTAAATAAAATGTATGTTAAATAAACACAATGATACATTAGGGTTTTACAAGAAATGAGCACCTCATCTTACTGGTGTGTTCTAATTTTTTGTGATGTAATTGGTCAGTTCCACCATATCAGCAAGGGGAATTAAGCCCTAAGCAAACTAGGCAACTACCTAGGGCACAAGTCGCGCCTAAATCTAAATATTTTCAATATTTTTAAACTATTATTGGAAGTCAACATTAATGTTTTTACATTAGGTCTATATTAGTTGACTCTTGTATTGATATTATTATAAAGTAATATATATTCCATGCATACACATAAAAGGTAATATAATATTTTTGCAATTAAAAATAACAATACATCTTTTTAAGCTCATACAATTTTGTTGGTATTGTTACCCATTCTCTAATGTAGCTCTAGATAATTCAAGTGTATATTTTTTCTCGAGAAAATGTTCGTGTATTGTTTATAATGTCATTGGTATGGCTAGTAAAAACAATTATAATATAAGGAAAAATTATTTAATTCTCTATTACTAATGTTTTGAGGGGGAGTGTCTCTTTTTATGGAGCAATTAGTAAGCTTTGTCCAAATCACTCTTCACAAAACTATGAACGCTACTTCAAATTAAATCTCTCCATCCATGGATTATTTATTTGTTTTTATTTGATAATTTTATAGGATGTTTTTATTCCTTTTCTATACCAATTTCTCTAAATTAGTGATTAATTATGATCCTTATGAAAATTATAAAGTACAATAATGTACATAGATTTTATTTATTTATTTGATGGGGAAAAATTATTAACTAAAATTTTAAGAGGGGTGTCCACTTCATTTATTGCCTAGGGCACTCCTAACCTTTAATTCGGCCCGCATATCGGTGAAACTAAAGGAAAGCAATTTCGTTTGTTTTTCCTAATTGTTGTGAGTTAGATTTTTCGTCACCAATTCAATGTTCGTCTTTGTTGTCGTTCATCTTCCCCTCTGCCTTTGGTTGCTTCCTCAATTAACTTCTTCTCTTTTCACGTGCTAGAGTCGGGATTGAGTCAAACTATTTCATCAAATAAGATCACGAATATTCACTTTCAATAAACCGATTTGGAGCGGGAAAAACTATATCTCTAGGCCGAAAGTATAGTTTCATGATTCACCTCATAGATGATAGAAATGTGTTAGTTACCTAGATATTTATGGTCCGACAAGAAAGATATTTTATGTACGTATAAAAATAATGCAAATGTTTTAAAATGTATTATGTTAATGTTGTTTTTTAATATTTACCAAAAAAAAAAACTATAGTTATATTTTTAAAAATGTCCCACTTTTTGGTATGGTTTGTACCTTAGTAAACATGATTTTCAGTTTAATTGATTTTCTAAAGGTAATAGCCACAAAACCGTACACATTCATGAAATTCCACAAACTAACGAAATGTTGTGTTTAGAGTGTAGAATACATGTATATTTTTTTAAAAAAATTTGGCAAAAAATATAGTATTTTTCTTAATTTTATTCATGTTGTTTCTTATGTTATTAAAGAGGAATGATTTGTCCCGGGTGGTTTTTAAAATGAAAATATATTTTCACTATAAAATTTTAGATATATGTTCAAGATTATAATTTTGACGTGCTATCAAATTTTCATATTTTTTGACTTATATTTTTTTAATTAATTATTTAGTAACTATATTTTAGAATAAATAGTGTCCATATTTCAATGTCAATAAATTTTAATATTTATATCGAAATTAATTTTTTTTTTTACAGGTAAGAAGAAGAATTCAACAAATACTAAGTGTATTTTTTCAATTTTTTTGATATATTGTACTATTTTTAAAATTTGGTTGATTGTGTACTATTGATTGTCCTAAAATACCGTATGTTAGTAAAAATTAAAAAATAAATAGCAAAAAGATTTTTAAAAATGAAAATTACATTTTTAAAAAGCCAATAAAAATATGAATTTTGTGTCAAAATTTTGTAAGTTAACTATTTCGTTTACCCTAATTACGTGGCACCCGAGTGGCGATTTTGGCTCACAATTGTCCCCAAAAGGATTTGGAGCCAAAATGTGCCACTCAGGCGCCACATCATTGCCACTCATAGGGGTTCGCGCGAATGGGGGTTTGCGAGAACACCGTCCGCGCGAATGTGGTTGGTTCGCGCGAACCCCTATTCGCGTGAACCCCTGCGCACCACCAAAGCGCCGCCAAAACGTCTCCTTCTAGATTTAATGATTCGCAATTGCATCTCCCCTTCTAAATTTAATGTTTTACAAGTTACTTATTTAATATTGTTCACTTTTTATGTTTTAAATTTAGTTTTTTACATATTTTTGTGTTTTAAACTAAGTGTGTTTTTTTAAAATTGTTTTTAACCAAAAATATGTAATATTAAATTAGAAAAGTTGTTTTAAAGTTATAGAAAACTAAAATTAAAAATAACCTAATTTCTATTGAGATTTGTATATAAATAGAGTTGCATGCACATATAGTTTTGTATCGAGTTTACTCTTAGACATTCAAATCTATCACAATTTATGTGTGCGGGTGAAAATTATTGAAGTGGATGAATCATGGGAAATGCAAAGAATGAGAAACGAAAATATACCGAGGAAGAGAATGCAGAGAAGAATGCTAGAAGATCTGTTCGTAGGAGGGCACAGAGAGAGAGAGAGAGAGAGAGAGAGAGAGAGAGAGAGAGAGAGAGAGAGAGAGAGAGAGAGAGAGAGAGAGAGAGAGAGAGAGAGAGAGAGAGAGAGAGAGAGAGAGAAGACACAACAAGTGAAAGACAACGCTACAAAAATTGGTACATATGTATAGAAACCCTTGATAGATCCTAATTTTTTTTTTTTTAGTTCTAAGGTTTAAATATGATAATTTATGTTTTTTAGATTGCGTAAAGGAAAGGGTTTTGATAGGATCCCATGTGTATGTTTATGGACACAGATCATGATGCGCAACATTATGCTGAAGTGATAACAAAAGTTATGGAATTACTTCCCTGGGTGAAGATGGATTTACAAAAATTAAAAGAATTTTCCGAACAAGAACCACTATCACGAAAGAAAACAACAAAAAGTGTAGAGATAGTATATGGTGAATTTGTTAATTTGACTATAGTTGCTAGAGCACATTTGTTGGTTACATTCTTGAATCATGTTGATATGAGGGAAACATTAGAATTGTTAGGTGTTGATTTTGGACGGAAAAATTCAAAATGTGTAGAAGAAGAATTTGTTGGGAATGTTTTTAAAGGAATAAGTTCTTTGGGTACAAAAACTAGGTCTGCTGATAAGAGTATTTCTCGTAGAGCAATATTAACTTCAGTTGTAAGTGAAGATACAACAAAGAATCGTCATGTTACCACCTTTGCCAAGGCATTGGGTTTATCTAGAAAATCGGTTAGCAGGTATGCAAAGAGGAGGAAGACATTGGATGACTCTACTATGGAAGGAAATTGGGCACTAATGTGTAGAAATCCACGTTCTGATAAAATAGAGGATAATATTGTGAAGATAATTTCTGATTTTTGGACTGAGAGGACTCGTCCTTCTCCGAATGTGTGGGATGTTTTAAAACATAGGATAACTCGCAATAACTATGATGAACATATAAAACATTGGCTTGAAATAAGTCAACATGAGATGTACATAAAGTTTACAGAAGAAAATCCAGATGTTGAGATTGGACAACGAATGTTTGAAAATTTGAAGCCTTGGTATGTGCGAGCTGATAAAGTCCTTGACACATGTTGTTGTCATTATCACGTTGAGTTTGATTATCACTATCGTGTACATAAAATTTTATAGATTCAATGTATATATATTTTGAGGCGTGCTTTCATTTATATCTATATATTTAAAATTTGTTTAAATATCGTTTTTTGACACATGTGATTTAAAATTAATGTATTTCAAAATCTATGTTTTTTTCAGGTGTATAGAAAGTTACGAGAAGAAATTGCCCCACCTACACGTGTCAGTGAATTCATAACTTCAATTATTTGCAACGTATCTCGATGATCGTATGACTTGCGTCAAAGGTGTCTGTGACAAGTGTGGGGACTTGAAATTATTGCCAAAAACAAATGAAGATTTGGACACAGTTAACCTGGTTGCTTGCAAGAGGTGATATATATAAATTTATGTTTTTAAATTTGGATGTTAGATTTTATTTTGATTTTTATTTTATTGCAAATGAATACATGACAATTTGTCCATGTTATGAATTGATTTTGTAGGTTCAAATACATAAAATATTCAACAAGGCTTGGAAAAGATGCAACCAGGTTGGATTTGGTAGAAGATGAAATCCCCTATGCTACATTCATGCAAAGTTTCGAAGTTTAATTAGTCCGTACATCAAACATTCTTACTATTCAAAGTGGCAAGCTACACAATTCAAGACTAATAGGGACACATTTCCTATTGGTTCCATATTGTCCGTGGTTGATTTTCTTTGAGAATTACTCATTTTCTCATCTAAAAGAAATTCAAACACGGTATTATCATACTCGATTGTGTTACTATCATGGTTCAAGTATTTTATAGGCATGCACAATTGGATTTGGATGGGGTTGAAAGTGCATATGTGAAGCGAATGATCAAGAAGGAGTATCACTTCTATATAAGTGATGACAAGGAACATGACACCCACTTTGTGCAACATTGTTTTGGTTTGTTCTTTCAATATCTTCATCAGCGAGGAATACAAATAGATCACCATTTTGTTTGGTCAGATGGTTGTGCGTCACAATTCAAATCCTCTCACCCTTTCTTTGCACTCAGTCGTTATCATCGTCATCACAAAATTCCTCATTTATGGAGTTTTTTTGAGAGTGGTCATGGGAAGGGAGAACACGATGGTGCGGGTGCATGCATCAAACGTGCTCTAAAGAAACAAATCTTTGATTATGAGGGAGATCGATTAATTGATGCCCACACCATTGTTGAATGGTGTAAGAAACATTTTGCAGTTCAGGTTTCAACCTCACAGGCTTCAACCCCACACAGAGTATTTTGGGAGATAACAGGTACATGCACATTTAAAACATAGATATGTAAATCTTGATGTGATTTATTAAGTGAACTACAAGTTACTAACTTTAAATTTTTTTATTCTGATTTTTGTTGTTTGTTTTAAACTTTATTGATCTTTTGAGCATGATTAAATGAAGGTATTGATCGGAGGACAAAGTATGGATGTGAAAGGATTCCCAATTCTAGGTCTTTGCACTCTTTGATGACTATGGATAGTAATAACTGGACAATCTGTACAAGAGATTATTCTTGTTTTTGTTATGAATGCATGAACAAATCATATTCAGAGTGCAATAGTCAAAAACATGGGTATGTAGGTGAGTGGAAGCAAGTTCCTTTAGTTGTGGATGACACATATGGATCAGATCATGATGATAGTTTTGAAGATGTGCCATTAATTTCAACTGATTATGACCACGTATCCGGACCGGTTAAACAAGGTATGTTTTATTTGAAAGGATCAAGTATAATTTGATAATTAAATATATATGTATTTAATTTATACTATACATCCGATCATTGAATGTTTTTGCATTTTGTTGTAGGAGATGTATTTGCAGTCATTCTTTGAAGAAGCCAATATTGAGAAAGTGGAGTACTACTTGTTGCGTTGCACTGATTAAGAGAGAACAAAGCTAACATGTGAAATAACAAATGAAGTGACAACATTTTTTGGCTCGGTTGTAGTGCAGGGGAACATACTTACAACAAGTGAAAGCCCTCCAAAGTGGGATTCACTTTGTTGATTACAAACCAGACAAAAAGGTGTATCATTACACCCATCACATAATTGCTACATGGTTACAATTGCAAAGTGGTGAAGACTACAAATAGTAAACGCAAAAATGGAGACTAGATGTAGAAGACCATGAAAAACTTTACAAGTCATTGAGCAACGAGCAGAGCCACTTGGTATTATATAGAAGGACATGGAATAAATTACTAAACCTTGTTGGTAATAAACTATTAAGCTAGATAGCATTGTATTTTCTACTTGAAGGGACTATGGAGACCACTATACAATAAAGTTGTTTAATACTTGTGATTCTTACTTGTTGTGAGATGGTTTATGGTTTACAAGTATTGTGATATGGTTGTTACATGGAAGTATGTATGGTATAAACATGATTTATGATGTGGATGTATGTTACATTATTATTTTTAATGTGGAAATGTTAGTTGGGAATTCAGATGTACATAGTTTTTGATATATGTTATTTGTTTAGTTGTGAACCAAAAGGTTGTATATGGAGTACCCTTATCACTCCACCCTTATCACAAATAACATGTTCTTCTGGGTTATGTTTTCTTTTGCATCAAACTTTGTGTCATATTTGTAATTACTATAACTATAGGATATGGAGCTTATTAATAAAACCTGACATGGGGCACTTTTGGACATTCCTTATATGGATTGTGCCAATAAGATGATTGAAATAAGACTACCATAAAAGAATACAAGGTGTGACCTATTTTAATGGATAAATGCCTTCTAACTATATTTTTTGCTTTGACAATATGCCCTTCTTAAAAAGTAAAAATGCCTTCTAAGTATATTTTGTGCTTATGCCCTTCTTAAAAAGGAAATATGCCTTCAAGCATATTTTGTGCTTGACAATATTCACTATTTTAGCTTATTTTACATTTTACATGTGGAGTTGTTATATCTTTGATTCCCATTTGTCGAAGATTTTAAGTGCTCGTTATGGATCATGGTACAACATAGCTTGAAAATATCTTAAGCAATTTAAGACATTGTGTAATGCTAAGCAATTTAAGAAATTGTACAATGCTAAGCAATTTCTCTAGTCTTACTAGTAATTTTAGATTTTGGTTTATTTAATAAATAGATTTTGTTTTTTTTCTAATTAGAGATTTTTGTTTGTAAAATAAATCATTTATATTTCTACCTGCTTGCTGTACTGGTGCTAAGAATAGAAAATAGCTGTAGCTAGCTACCAAAAAATGAAAAGAGGGAATCACAGAGGCTATTTCTTAAGCAATTCAAAAGCGTACACACCACAGAAGAGAAGCGCTTGCACCCTTTTGGAACAATCAATCATCCAAACTTCCATAATCCATGTTTTCATATACCATACATCCTCTGTTTAGGCAAATCTTTGAGAAACATCACCATGTGAGGCTGATGTATGTGACTTGAACCTCAACCTACAAATAGGATTCAAGAACAATCATTCCTAAATCTTGTGTACACTCTATTATGTTATCTTTCATGACGTCTTTAGTATGTACTTGATAAATTGAGACCCCTTGAGTTTTGAAAGCCTTTCGGTTGTCTAACACTCTAAACAATGAAGAAAATGTTAACCCTAGCACAATAGTTTGAGATCTCTTGAGTTTTGAGAGCCTTTAGTTGTCAAATACTCTAAACAATGAAGAAAATGTTATTGACCCTGGGGTAATGATTTCAAATTTTGGTTCCACTGTAGATATTTTTTCAAACTTTGAAAAATTTAAAATGGGCACGGACATGTTGATTAATGTCCATTGACAGTAAAACCACCCCTTTTCCAAGGTTAGCAGCATCAATGAAATTATTTGATCAACATAAAATTCAACTAGTCAAATTTCTCCAACTATATTGGCTACTAAAAGCATCAGTTTCAAAATTGTGAACGTGTGCTCAATAATTAGTACCAATCACAAGTTTCATAAGCAATCCGTCAAGAAAGTTGCTCCAAAATATTCAATCTCATCCGTATCCTCCTCAAAACAATATTCCTCAACATTTATTACGTTACATCTAACCTTGATTTAAGTATGCTACTAGTCAAGAAAAAATATTAAACAAGGTTGCATCAATACCTCTTTAATTAATACAAGTAATGAATAAAACACTGAATTAGCAAAAAAACAAAATAAGGTGTTCAACATAACAAGGGCTTTGTTTTCATATTTGTCTGAGACGAGCAGTACAGATGCCAACATTTTTTCTTGTGTTGAAAGTAGAGACAAATCGCCATATTGAAGATCTGCAGAATTTGTTCTTTACAGTAAGTGCAGAACACTACTGTTGCCTTTCAGGGTTTCTGGGAGAGGAGGAAGTGGTTGTATGAGTAAAAATGCTTTGACAATATTCTCAGAAAGGTGGCCAATTTCAGGCACTACTCACATCAGAGTTTTAGTGGGTCCAATAGATGGACTAATGCTTTCTTCCACCCTATTTAAATTAATTGCAGTATGGAGCATTTTGCTGTCACAACTGATATCCATGATGATGGAAGGTAATGCTCCTAACCCAGCCTGCTCAGAGGCCAGCCAATCTTCAAGATTCCATACATGGAATAGGTTGGGAGTTGCCCCTACGTGCATCCAATCCAAAGCTTATGACTGAGACAATATTACTAGTTTTTTTCTCACATCTACCAGGTGTTCTTCTCCCTTGGATGTAAGAAGTGCTAACTCTTCCATAACTACTAGAAGTAATTTGATGCCACCAAGAACTGATCCCCAGTATCATATCAGTCTGAGTCGCACTGCAGACAACATTTTAAAGGACATCCTCAGTGACCATTGGACACTGTTGCAGATACTACCTCTGATGTCGCAGATACCACCTCTGATGTTGTAGATACTACCTCAAATGACTGAGACTGTATTACTAGTTTTTTTCTCACATCCACCAAGTGTTCTTGTCCCTTGGATGTAAGAAGTGCTAACTCTTCAGTAAACACGCTTGAAGTCTTGCATCATTAATGTCTTTCACAAACAGCAAATTTAGTAAGTTTTTCCAGTCTCAGCCATGTTTAGATATTCCTTCAAATCAGGATTTTGTATTGAGAAAGAAAAGATAAATTACTTCAAAGTTGATCCATTAAAAATAAGATGTTCAAGACACGTAAAAAGCTTATTTATACATATTGGTGACAATTTTCTTGAAAATCGGGATTAAAAAATCAATAATGATCACATAGTTTTGAGGGGAAAAACAAATGCTTGCCACGAAATGGTAAGTATTTTATGATGTCGTCAAGTGAAATGGGCTAATTCTTTGACTATAGGTTTCATGAATCTATTCAACTGTTAGACCACATCTATACAAACTGATGCAACATCTCAGGAAGGTGATTTAATTGCCTTTTCATAAAGCACTGCACATATTTCTGTTTGGATGATATTAAAACGCATGGACTGTTTGGATGATATTAAAACGCTAGAGAATAGTATCATAGTCCCTGCGCAAGGCTTGTAGACTCTTTGAAAAACTGGAGCCTTTGGGGTTGTGGGAGGAATACCTGGAGTTCAGAATCCCATTCAAGTTGCAGCACTTCTGGTGAGGGACGAAATGACAAGATACTCTTTGCTTGGTCGCTCACCTCCTAGGTTCTTGGTAGGTGATGAAACACGTGAATGTGTGAATTCAAAGGGTATTCCTTCAAAGTCATCGGTTGAAGATGTTGTCCTGAGTGTGAGAATCAATTTCATAAAATGGATTACAAATTGAAAATGGATACATTGTTTGTGCGTTTATTGAAATGCATGAGGAAGTGCGGCCATGCCTTTACTGCATAGATTTTCTCAAAGCAGATTTGTCGAAACATGCTGTAGGAACTCCCAAGTAAAAATAAAAATAAAATAAATAATAAATAATGCTTTGACTGGTTGTAAAGACTTTGGAAACCTCCAAGAAAATGTTCCATTGGCATGTATGCCAACGTGGGAGACTGAAAGGGCACAAGGACTGTAAACTTTTTGTTATAATGCTTCCAAAAATGTGGTCTCGTGCAATGTGATTGATTTTTGGGTGCACACAAAATGGGGTTGTTGAAATAGACCGAGGGTTCCTCCTTTGCCTTATCTTCTTTCTTCTCTGCTTCAGTCAAGAGCTCAGCTGAAGATGCCAGAAGAGCAGCTTGGAGATGAGGATGTTTCTGAGGAGGAATTGGAAGATGTTTCTGATGAAGAAGATGAATCTGAGTATGATAAGCTAGTAGAATTCACTGAACAGATCCTTTAAACTTTATGTAACAGAATTAAAAGTCTATGCTAATGAAAACAATATAAATATAGCAGAGATGCATGAAATAAGGAGCTCAATTGACATAAATCTCACATTTGCAACATAATAATGGAAATCAGAAACAATGAAATAAATATCGATCCCAGGTATGTACAAGGTCTTGCCCTTTTTGGAGATTGGGAGACCCCTTCCTTTGCTCTGCTCACCTCAACATCTGCCATATCTCCCCATGAGCTCCATTCTCTAATGGACGCAAATGTATTTATTGTCAAAAATGTTAATTTGACACTCCCTCTTTGTCTTCCAAACATTTTGGACCAGTCTGGGTATTACCTCAACTCCCAGGGGTCGCTTCAACTTCCATTAGCTTTGTTTCACATGCCACATATGTGGACATCCTGTGGTCAAATACTATAATCGCCAGACTAGTTAGCTACTGTTATAATTTCCAAGAAAATTTCCACTGTTGGTTACCTATTGTTTCGGAACACCCGCAGATGGTCTGTTACTGTTTGACATCTTCATTGCCGCTTGTGATTTCTTGTGGTTTCTTGGTCAAAACTTCCAGATATGCTCCAAACTAAGTGACATGGTCTCCATTGATATTGTACACCAGTAGGTTATCCTTTCCAAATCACTACTTCTCTCTTTGGGAAAAATGGCAGGATTAGGAAAAACGGCCATTATTGGAGGGCTAAGTAACTGCAACAAAAATGATGAGCTTGTTGATGCAAGGTCCTAAACTAGCATGTGTCCAATGACAGACTTGCAATAAATAGATCTTGGCCAGCCCCTGTTGTCGATGCACTAGAATTCTCATGACTCTCCTACAACTTAACAATACTAACTAATAAATTACACTTGTCAGCAAGCTATTGTCAGATTTGTTACAATTACATATACACAACCACTTTGCTATCTAATGTAATAGGTTATTTTATTTATCAGCTCATATTCTGTAAATCCTGAGATGTGGTCATAATTAATAGAGATATGTAATGAATGGGGTTGATATCTATTTGTACAAGCCATCTATAAATTTAGCATGGAGAACAAGCCATCTATTTAGCATGGAGAACCACCCATCTATTTGTACAGGGTCTATTCTCACAACAGATTTGGAAGGATGTTAGTCAATGGTTGAAAATGAGGAATCTCTGGCAAGGAGCAAGACTGAAATGTAGAAACAACCTTCACATAACTATGTCTCTAAATCAAATAACATATCTTTTGTTGGACGTTCACATCTCATGAAACACATGCAATTGAAAGATACTTACCTATTATGATATCATCAAGAGACAAAAATGAAAGATAAGGGGGTGTCTTATATTCACATCCATAATTGTAAATACACGTGTCTAAGACATATATCAAAATATAATAATAATGTCTAGAATGAGTATGAATATATATACATGTCTAAAATCTCTAAAAGTATGTCTAAAATGTTTGAAATCTATAAAATATCACTGAAGTCTCCTCCGTGCACTAGGGCGAGTGCCAGACCCCTCACTACGCTCTGCTGCACCCTGCATGTTAAAAAAAAGGAATATACACGTCATAAACTATATATAGCATGTACCATATATTAAAATATATAAGCAAAAATCTACAACAATTTCTTGATTAATTCAATACATCATATAACTGATATGTACAATTGATTACCTCAGTATCTGTCCCTGCACGGATGTTGGGAGTATCTACACTACCCGTAGATCTCTGTCCCGTAGATCCCTGTGAAACAAAATAAATAAAATGTAAGAAGTTGATAAATAAGTTTTTTGAATAAAGTTCATTAATTTCTAACATTTCAATTTAGATTAAATATTAATTATATTAAAACACATGTATTTATACCTCTGCGGAACACGTCTCCAAATGTATGGGATTGTCATCCACGACCTCAACACCAGCAAATATGTCGCCAACTAAGCCAAGTTGACTCAGACCCGGAACATCGAGATCCATGTTGTGCTCAGTCAAGAGTTGTGTGTATGTGACACGGGTAGATGGTGTGGGCTGTGAAGCTCCACACACTGGAGCAGAAGCCTAAACACAAAAGTACATGTTTAATTTTAATATTAATAAATTGTAAAGTAATGATCAATTAAAATAAATTTTAATTATATTAAAGGTTTAATTTTCACACAGGAACATAAATGTCTTTGAACATTAGGTGTGAGAATCCCAAAGAACAGAAGTCTATCTCAGTAGCTTGGCAGTAGTACCACGACTAGAAGATACACTCCCACTCTGCTCTATAAAATCTAAAACCCCGATAGTGGAATGCTTTGTGAATGCCAAGCAATCACCTCATACACATGCAACAAGTCGGCAGCCATGATGCGTCCTAGCTGACGTGCCTGAGCGGGATCTGTAACTAGCTCAAAGTCATTTGGGGAAATCAAAGATGCACGAGCGTATACCTCGTTGCGTGCATCACTGGTGCCACTATCACCTCCACTACTAGTATCACGTCTCTGAAGGTACTGACCCACACGGTCAGAAGAGATCAATTGGGTCTCGCGAGCAATGCCAACAAGACCCTCGATACAGCGACCTCATGTGCAATCATAACAACAGTCTTTGCGACATCCGAAAGCTTGATAAGAATGGTTGTGGCCTTGGTACAAGCTGCGCGCCTCAACAACCGCAAGAGCTCCCTCCTTTATATATGCTTTGCCTGTGGCTATCTGTACCCACGCCCGCCCCAAATAACTAGGGATGTCTAAATAGTTCACCTTTAAGTTTAAGTGAACCTCAGCATGTAGCATCATTATGAAGTATAATGGTAATTAGTCATTATTTGGAAATTGGCCTTGAGAGGCCACAAATCTAGGATAAATCAAAGGGGCACATAAAGGACATGAACATTTGTTTACATAATATGCCCTTATTTTCCGTTTGTCTGCATAAAAACTCCAACAAGACCTCTTAACAACTTCCTTATCGGAAAGTTGTGATGTAATCTCATTATAACCTACATCTCCTGAGACACTTGATTTTAGTGAATCCATAAATTTATTTATTGATTCAGAATCAAATGGATTATATGTTTTCAAACTTGTCTCTATTCTACGAAGATCAACCAGTATTTTTTCGCAATGGGCTTTATACTGCCTAACTGTAGTTGGATTTTCGAGAATAGATTGCAATTTTGCAATCTCTAAATTGGTCCTCTCAAACAAATTAGGAGTTCCAGAAGAAGCCATGACTGTAAAAAAAATGAAAGTAAAATTCTAATTAATAGTACTTTTAATTAAAAAAATCCTAAGATATTCTCCTATATTAATGAAAACAGAAATATGAAATTTTCAAGCTTCAATGCAACTAATATAGAAAATAAATTACAAAATCAAATAAATTACATAAATTACAAATCACAATGATAACAAAATATACCAAGTGATGCTGCAGAGTTCAGAAATGAAAAGTTTTGAATACATTTAGATGATCTTAAAGTCAAAGCAATGTTTCTAGAAGAGAATGTAAGTTTACCTAGGCACAAACCATTATCAAAGCCTCACATTGAGTGGGATTCACCTTTCCCTGGAACACAATTTTTGTGCATATGATACAGAATTAGCACAATCAAATAGAACACCAATCCAATTTTAAACAACAAAACACATCGGTAAAAGACATGTCTAATGCATCTATATCTCCACATGTACAAGTTGACCACTTATGCATGCTTAAAAATCACAAAAACATTGAAATTATTTGTAATCTATTATTGATGTCATCACAGTGTTTGTATACAAAATCAGGGATAAATCAACTTTACATTTCAAGGAAGCTATTTATTTCTAGTAATTAAGTAAGAAAATTCCTTAATAATAAATGAATGTTCACGTATTTTTCATTGCCTTTTATTTTCTTTTAATTGTTCTGCAAGTAAGGTTATGGTATGTATTTGTGCTATGTCTATTTACAAATTAGTAAGGTTATTCTACTCACTGGACTCATTTGTGCTATGTCTATTTACAAATTAGTTATGTTATACATTTGACAAAACATGAGTACAAACTAAAACTATGCATGCGATCTCAACTATGCTTGTTTATAGAAACTACGGACACTAATCAAAGCAATGCATAAGAGGCAAGGAATCAAGACTTCCATTATATAAAACAACAAGATATTGCACTAATCTATTACTGCAAAATCAACCTTCTACGGACGGTTTCTTACACTCTTTCATCTTTCTTCTTACTCTAAGAGCATTACATTTTTCTCTCTCTTATACAAAATGACACAAGATATGACATTGCACAAGCTTTATCATTTGACTGGCCTTGGTCCTCAATGACCTTCCAAGGGTAACATTCCTATCCCAATCGTTCAAAAGCTGAAAGACTGTATCTTTTGTTGTATGGTTATGGTGTAGGCCCCAATAGAAACCCTGTTAAGTTATAAATAAAATGTTCCCCTGTGCCCGCAAACAATCTCCTATGTCCCAACCATCTCGAATCTCTCTTTTTATCTATGAAAAATGATCACTCCTCATCCTTACTTGCACTAATTCTAATGTCCTAATTGAAATGACTCTTTAATTTTCTAATCGGACTAACCACAGTACAAAAATAATTTTCTATTCTCTAGGTGTAGATTCCTGATTAAGATTGCATTTTCTCCCGAACTTAATCACGAAGTCAAAAATAAAGGATAAAAAAATTGAACAACATATAAAGTAAATAGAAATAAATCCCGTTGGGCCAAATTAGCGTTCGGCTTAGCCATGAGTCGTGATCTAAAAGCAATATTTACCTTGTGCCTTGTAAGGCTGAACACGAAATTATTGTTAGAAAACTAGTCTAAAATTAGTAAAGAAGCACTTAACCACATGAGTTGGGGCTTCAGTGCTTTGGGTTTACCCCTTCTCACATTTGTTTTTGATACTTTTGTTCTTTTTATTTAGGTAGTCTTTGATCCTATGGTCCTTTCAGCCTAGCACTTTCTATTGTAACTAAATGTATTCTCAAGTCCATTGACTTACTTTTGGTCATTTGTGGGCATAAATATAAATTCATTTCATTTCATATTTAAAACCTCCTACTAATTTGCAACACTGATTTCACAACAACTCAAACCCAAATGTAAGTGTGTCCATAATCAAACAAACCGGGGACATATACAAAAAAATATGGATTAACAGCCTGCATTTTCGCAACTATTAATGTGATTCCAAAAAGTGTTGGCTTGCACACACAAATCCAACATGAAAAAACATCGAGATTAAGAATTGACAAAGCGGAACAACTAAGATCGAGTACTTACAGTTTGCACCGCCAAAAACACAAGGAGGACATCACGTGCAACAAAAATCTTAAACTTAATCTTACGCCAAGAGTAATCTTCTGGTATTTTAGTCCGTAGATGAAACCTGTTTTACAGGTTGTCAGAGTGTGAGAATGCAAAACCTTCCTAGACACCACAACAGCTATGTGATAAATCCCAGTTATAAATAGTCTTTCATTCATTAAAATTTAAAACCTTCAATATATGATAAAAATACAAGAGAAATTCAAGATGATGAAATAACACACCTTGACTGAGCGCCAGTGATCAAGGCAGTAACGATGAACAAATTGTTGAGTTCCTTTGCACATGCAAGGAGAGATCAATTCGTCGCCTATACCATAAAACACCAAAGATCACAAACAAGAAAATCTTGTTATGACGAATCATTGATCACAAAAAGTGCCATAATCAACCATCTAATTACAACTTCCATGACGAAATCTTAAGGAACTTAGATACTTCTGAATAAATGCTCAAATTGAAAACCACTTTATTACAAAGATAGACATTTTTTACTTCTGTTAGAAGAAATGTAACCTCTGGCCAATGTTACCATTTCTCAGGCTGAGAAATATGTTGCCCAATGAAATGGTTGTTTCTCAGCCATCCATCAAGTTTCTCTAACTGAGAAATATTTTTCTTGATGACTGAAAAATGCTACCCATTCTAGCAACAGTTTTCTACCATTGTGGGTCATTCCCATGCTATTCTGGCCCAAAGAAGCAATGTTCCATGTGCTGAACTTCAACAGAAGAAAGGTAAGTCCCTCTTATCAGACATTGAGTCGTTTTTTAAATTTTATTACTTGATTGTTTTCCCTTTTCATCATTAGACATTGTAGACAATATTAAGTGTTGCTTCATACTTATTTATGTAACTATTGATGTGGCATTATCTTATTTAACTCATATGACTGAAATTTACTTTTCCTTTTTTTCTTATTAATGTTTGTTTTTCTGTGCTTAAAATTTTGAACTCTGTATGTTCTATTATTTATGTTTGTCATCCAATTATAACCTATCAGTATGCAACACTGATAAACATAACATGTATGAGCATGTTTTTGCTGAAAGATGATAGCCGTGCCTAACCTTTTATGAAATTTGAACCATTAGCAATACGTGTTAATGATAAATCCCTAAAAAAATGTAATTTCATGTAAACATGAGTGTGTGTACATTTTGTACACCAAACCTCCTCGACCCTGTTCCCGTCACATTTCCCATCCTTACTTCTGTCAACATTGTTTTTGATAGTGCCTTACAATATCACTACAATACATTATCTAAAACCTCTAGATGCTACTGGATACAAGAATATAATCTGAAATTTCATTGATATCATTAAAGCATGTGCTTCTCAAGTGTAGGCATACATGCAGCCAACGAGTTCTAGGAGGAAACTACTGCCAACGAGTTCAGGAGGAAACTACATCACAACGAGTTCTAATTTATTTATATTTATATTATCTTATCTAGAAGCTTTGAAACAGCCCTAAAGGCACATTAAAACATATATTGCAAAATAAATATGCAAAGCTTCTAAGAAGTGGCAAGTAGTATTAAGGTTTGTGAAAATGGAATATCTCCATGATATGCATTATTCCGGTAGTGCACTCTGCAATCTCGGCTCCAATCAACAATTATGCCACTATTGGGATCTTAGTATGGCATAGGTAGCATGAGCTACACAATATACTCATTTTCTAGAAACTAAAAGGATCCTTTATGTTACAATTTGCAGCACATAAAAGAAGCCCTTCAAAAAATACATTGAACAACGGGGCAACAAGAGGACCTTGGGAAAATGTACAGTAACAACCATATGAATTCTTCCTTAGTCGTGGATCAAAGCTAATAGAAATAAAGCTAGATAAAATTAGCTTGAAACTACAGTATAATCGTCCATTGTAAAAAACAAGTTTCTCTCAACCTGGTAAAAGAATACTTTTATTGTCTGATTGGACGTACATAATGGAAGGGTATAAATATTGCCTATTGCCCTTAGAGTTTCTCAAAGAGACCATTTACAAGTAACAAGGATGTAGCATACAAAACGGCCAACCAGGTATTTTCAGAGTTGACCTTCACATTCAATTCATTTCTAGGAGAAAAAATGGGGTTTTACAAAAAAACGAGCCAGGGTTTTGCAAAAAATGGTATTTTAATGGCTACGATTTTGCTAAAAAATGGGTACGATTTTGCTAACATACATGGGCTTTGTCGCTGGTGGGCTCGCTGGTGTGGTGGGCTCTCGGTGGTGTGGTGGGCTCTGGTTGGTCGCACAAACTTCGCATGAAGGAGGCGGGGGAGGAAAATGATTTCCTCTGTAGCGCCTCCACTGTATAAACAAGGTGGTTCGCGCGAACACCATTCGCACGAATGGTGTTCGCGTGAACCACATGTTCGCGCGAACCCAATCAATTGTGACACGTGGAAAATAACGGCTTGCGTGTCTCTTTGCGCGAAACGGGTTCGCGCGAAGGGGGTGTTCACGTGAACCCTCCTTGGATAATGCGCATTTACCATTTTTGCTCGCATTTTCGGGACAACAAGTGGGACACAACACCATGCATTGACCCCGGGTTAAATATTAAAATGATTTTTAATAATGTCAAGAGGTATTTTACAATGACAATTGGAAGGATAGAGGACTATAATATTTATGATTGTTCTCACTTTTAATCTCAATCTTAAATATGGTATATAGTTTATCATTACTAAGAAGTTTTACATTTTTAGTAAAGAAGTTAAATTGAAAAATCATAATATAATGGCTAGATATATTCAACTATTAATTAACTTAATACTTCCACTAAATTATGCCTCATGGGCCATCTCGATGTTGAGATTCAATAACAATATTCTTTGAGTTCCACTTTCCCGTATGACTACTTCATATCATATTTATGTTTGAGTTTGATAATATCCACTCGATCTTTATCTTTGAATATGGCAACATGGATCTAAGCATACCGTAAGTTTTTCACCTATAAATCTTTTTCCACTTGATTTTGTGACACTATTAAAATTAATTTTCAACTCCCCTCATTTGTGGCATTTGATATGTAGTTCGGGTTATAGTCACTACATCATGTTATGTTTCTATCTAGGTATGGTTTGATTTGATATTTTGTATTATATCTCTCTGTAATTCAAGATTTTGCATGTTATCTCGGTGTAGTGGACTTTGATCCTTATGGGAAATTTCTACGGTCATCCTCATGGCTATTGAACTTTTATTCGAGTTCTCGTGTACTATAGTGATTTTATCATATAAGTAAATTCAAATTGATCCAATCTTCCCTCAATGTGAGATTTGGTTCTTCATTGCGACTTCACAAGCTCCTCATCACATGTGATTACCGGAAATGAGTTCCACCATGTCATGTTTGCTTGCCAATTCAACCTCTAACATGCATTCACATAGCTCCATATTTTACATGATAAACCACTTAAACATATTTTCCATCATATGAAAAGGTAAGCTATGAGCCTCTCTAGATCATTCAAGTATGTGTAAATTTAGGAAGGAATTATCTAGTCGGTCATGAATAGAAAATATTTAAGAAAATTAATCGGTTCATGTGAAAGGGATATGTCGATGGTTTGTATCACTCATAAGGATTGGTTAAATAAGATGTAATGGTTGCATACAAATATCAAAACAAGAGTAATTGTATAAGAAACATAGTGTTCCATATATAGTTTCACAAAGTAAATACCTAGATATTCAAATCTAAAAACTACAAGGAAAGAGTACTTGACATAAAAAAAGAAAAAAATTGCACCATTGAAAAATATCTAAATTTTCTCCCTATTGATGGTTAATAATTTGTAATTTCAAATTCCCCTCTAGTGTATCATGAACAAATAGGAAAACAAAAATAAAAATAGAATAAAGATCCATATCTACATTGCCTTATTTGTTCCTTTCCCTTCTATGGACACCTCAAGTCTCAAGCTATAATGAAGGAAAATGGGGTGGGAGTAACATGTGTGATGGTTTGAAAACCACCTATACTTTTCATAATGTGTCCTACAATGTCACATTCAAAGCGGATAATTACTAGCTCAATCACACCAATAAGTGCAATGTTCATGATGATAGGAATGCAAAACCTAAAAAATATGTGGCTAAAGAGGATTGTACAAATATTTTTTCAATAAAGGATTGAAATGAAAACAAAATAGTATATTGTTGTAGATAGAAGTCACCACACAATAACTACCATCATTAAAAGACATATTTGAATTATTTTTCCATTACCTACATTAACAAACTTTCCATTTGATGAGATAAGTCAAATGAAAATCTATTGTAACCAACTTTATGAAATTTGGGAAGGAAGCTTTGGAAGGGATTTTGTTTACATGTCTAAAAATAATATCACACTTAGTCAAGACATTTCCTTTAAAGAGCAATAATAAACCGCACACAATAATATCAAGTATTAATTGTAGTCATAAAATCATGCACTTTAGGCATTATTTGCTTTGGTCTTATACTACTATTAAGAGGATTCTCAAGTGAAGAAAGTACTAATTAATCCCACCTTTTTCTCATCTTATTTTTACCTTTTGTTTTGTCATTCCTGCATATTTTCCTATGCATGCCCACCTATTTTGCAATTGTCTCATCATTTTAGCCTAAATCGAGGCACCGAGGCTGCATTAGGCGCCCGATCCATGTTCTACTGTCTGCCTCTTTTTGGGCCTCTTCTAGTCATTTTTCATCCTTATCTTTTTCCTAGTCGGCCATGTCGGGGTTAATTACGAAATTAGAGCAAGAGAACCCTATAAATACAAAGTTATGAGACCATAATGAGGGTCCTAACGTCACATACTACTATCACTCCATCTATAGTTGCATCCATTGCATCACTTGCATCCACATAGTGCCATGCATCAAGGCTAGGAGATCTGCATCAACACACACAACATAGGGGGAGGGATTCTATTATATTCCATACACACATACTATTACATTTTTCTATAGTTATTATTGCTTGCTACTTCACAAAGTGTGACTGCACAAGAGCACCTAAGGCACGACATGTACACACACACACACGAACTACATTTGGGTCGAAATGTAAGACAACGCTCATTTAGTAAATCCAATGTTGTAAATTGAGGTCAATCCAACCCATTCATTTTGCATCTTTTATTTTTAGGGTTTTGATACTTCTTTGTCTTTTGCAGGTCATTCCTTCATCTTGCATCATTTCAGATACCTAGTGTAGTTTGGAAGATTCGGTGCGATGGACAAGAATTATTTCAAATCATTTTGCGATAATGTTGAGATCAGATCACGAGATTTTATAGAGACCATGGCACCTATTCGCATACTAGGGCACCCAGGTACCCCAAGTACCTTCCGTGGTGCTGCATGCCGCTTATATCTTCCATATTTGACCTCTATGGGACCCCTAAGTGATCATTTCTACTTCTAGAATATACAATCAAATCTGTGACAACCTGCGACAACATCCAACAATCAGCTAAGTCCTTTCCTTTTGCATCTTTACATATTTAGGGTTTTATTTCATTTGATATAATTGTTTAAAATCATTCCATACTATTTTAGCATAGTTCACAACGTTTTAGCACTCCTATATTAGATCAACTATTATTATACTTTCTTATAGTTTAGTTTAATTTTAGTTAATCAGTAATATGTTTTCCATCCTAAGATATAAGATTTCATGTCGGTTTGAAAACAAAACCAACTTCATATTACTACATCAGGGGCTT
Organism: Taxus wallichiana var. yunnanensis; assembly: GCA_018340775.1. Taxonomy (NCBI): domain Eukaryota; kingdom Viridiplantae; phylum Streptophyta; class Pinopsida; order Cupressales; family Taxaceae; genus Taxus; species Taxus wallichiana. The sequence goes on from CM031242.1 coordinate 935,530,527, forward strand.
GTAGAGGCCTTGCAAACCTAACTCAACCCTCTCCAAGCGTAGATTTTTTCCTAGATGTTAAATGAACATGAATAGTGCATGTATCTTCACTTGTCTTTAGTTTCATAAAAATCACCATGTTCTCTTTAGAATGTGAGTTATCTTCAAAAAGTTTTTATTTAACCAAGGGTTCTCTAGTATCATAAGTTTCTTCGTATTTGATTTTGAATTCCCCATATGATGGCCATTTTCCACCCTTCCTTAACCTTGTAATCTAGTATACCTAGAGTTGGATTCTCCTTTTCTTGAATTGTAATTTTTGAACTAAAGGACCTCCTTTCTAGAAGTTTACACATGGCCAAATAATGCCAATCCAATAACTTGCAATGATAATCAATTTAAAAACACCTCTATATAACCACCATTGTTATATTTTGAATCACCTTTTACATCATGAATCCTATGACGAGATGGACCATCATGATTCCTATATCTATCTTGACCCTTTTCCCTATCATATATCTCATGACCGCCACTTGTCTTGTAATAATTATTTCTTCTCATTCCACCATCCGAAAGACCAATTTGAGATGCACTCATTTTTTCAATATATTTCTTAAGGAAGAAATAAACTCATAGTTTCATATTACTTTCTTTGCAAGTAAGATGTAAAATCTTTAATATCTTACTTTCTAAAAGTAAATCCAAACCTTCTACAATGAAAATGCCTATCCTTAAATAGGATTGATAGCCATAACTACCCATGAGTAATATTTTATAACATTTACATTTTACTTTTCCTCTGTATGAATCACTTAAAATTTTATAATTTAAAATTAGAGAAAATCAAATACAAAATTGCAACGAAGAATTAGAAGATTCACTAGTAGAAACGGAATAGGATGCTTAAGAGGAGGAAAATACTTTGAGCTTCATCACCTATATCCTAAACCACATGAGTACCCCCACAAGTTCTCTTTCTCTCTCTCTTGGGAACATAATTTTGTATAGGTTGGTAAGCCAATGCCCATGACATTCGTTATCTCGAACAACCACTTCAAAAATTAGTCAAGCATTTGAATGTCTCAATTATTGCATTGTGAATCTCAGAGAGCTCATCCACATTTTCTTTTTGAAGTCATCATGACAACACAATTCTTATTTAATAAAATTACTAAAATTTGTTCTTTGATAGTTGATGGTGTGTTGATCTTAGAAGAGTTATTTTGAAGAGTTAAAAAAAAAGAGCCTTCATATCAAAAGATAAGATTCTACTTTGAGAGCTTCACCTTTTTGTATATGAGATTGAAGATCAAATTTTCTCTCTTCCAAAACTTTAATGCACCATTCTATGATTTGAGACCAAGTATGGTACAAATTATCATGGGTATCATAGAAAATATTCTCAAAGAGAAGTATTTTCTCATCGATGCACCCATACTTCTCAAATCTCATATTAAGCTTCCACACAAAGTAAGTTCTCTCTCACCAGTTTCAATTTGACTCATTTTTTTTTCTTTAACTGATTTATCTTATGATTTTGAATTTCATCAATAAATTTTAGACCATCCACTATTAATTTCTCCAACCAATCTTCCATTACCCTCCCTCAATTGTTATGTTTGTGGATTTGAGAAATAGTCTTGGGATTAATCTCTTGCATTGATGTTGAGGGGGAGATTATATTGGAGTATAATCATGAGAGAAGAAGGTTTTTATTTATTCATTGAGAGTGTGGACTTGCTCTTCATGTTGATACTTTATTTTTATTCCCTTCATCACTCTTTCGATGACCATAGAAATTGTCTTTTTGATTTTATGTACATCTCCCTCCCGACTAGCCTCTCTCAATGAGACTTTATTGAGTTCATAATCAAATAAGGTCATTTCACCCTTGTTTTTATCTAAGGTAGGTTTATGAATCTCAAAAAAATGTTGTCCAAAAGGATCAATAACTAGATGAGAACTAGTTTTAACCTTCTTGGGGAAGATACTTGATTGGGTTACATTGAGTTCAATATGACATTAGGTTGTCATAAATGTGATAATGGGGATATATATGTTGTAATCAAGTCCCCCATACAAATAGAAAAGTTATTGGTGGCACATAACACTCAATTAGGAAAACTCATGTCTAAAGGACATTAGGTTGACACAAATATACTAAGGGGGTTCACATAATAGGGCATATTGAGTTTGAAATGACATTGGGTTGTTGTAAATTATGTTTAGGGGGCTCAATTTATGTACTAATTGACTGCCACATGTACCAATCAAGTGATTAGTTACGGGGCACATAATTAGTTCACATCGAGTCAAAAGTGACATTAAGTTGTCGTAAATATGTTTAGGGGCCTTGATATGCCCTAATCAAGTGAATTATGTAGCCAATCGATAAATTGGTTCCATGTGGTACTTAATTAGGAAATTAAATTATGAATTGATACTAGGTTGTTGTCGATGTGTTAAGGGTGTTTAAATGCCATAATTGAGTGCTCAATACAACCAAACAAGTGATTGGTTACATGGGGCACTTTGTTAGGAAAATTGAGTCTAAAATGACACTAGGTTGCCATAAATATGCTAAGGTGAATCACTATGCAACAATCAATTACACCATGCAATTAATCTAGTGATTGGTTACATGGGGAACCGAACTAGGGAATCTTCGTTTGTGTAGACACTAAAATTTGGCAATTTACCCTTCAACACTACTATTTGTGACAATGTTCCTTTCTTTAAGAAAAATATCCACATTCTATCCATGTTTAGTACATCTTACTATCTCTTTCCCAAATTGTTCATTTCTACACACCGACATGTCATCACATTACGAGTATAGTTGTGTAAAATCATTATTTCACCTTTTCTTATCATGATACATCTTTTAGATTGAATGCATTATCACACTGTCCAAAACCATATGGTTTGATCAAGATGTGGAATCTTGTGACCAACCTTTCTTTGTCATGGATTGACACATACTCCATTTTTTATTTCAATTTGATTATCTTTTTGGGTCATTTCATCCTCCTAGGTCGGATTTGTCATAAAACAATTACCTTAAGAACCATATATAAGGAAGTTGTTTTCACTTTATTTACTTACCCCATACTCTTATGAGCTCTCATTACTAACACATTTTATGGATCCCACCATGTTGCCACTACCGAGCAACCCCTTCCACGTGACAAAGACAATTGTCCTCCCTGGTAATCAAAATATAAACAACTCCCATAGATGAAGGACGTGTATGCCATTTCCTCCTTAGATGCAAGAACAAGATTTTTTGTATTTAGATTCATGGGATAAGACTGTAAAATTATGAATGATGTTAGATTTCAAACATGTGGAGTCCATTCGGGCTCACCACGACATCATCAATTCCGGGGTCGTTGGCCCGATGGTTTACTTTTCACTAGTTATGTTAACCGTAAGATTAAAGCATAAATGAGGCTCAAGAACACTCAATACCACATGTTCTAACATTCCTTTTTCCACGAGCGTGAAGATGAGTAAGTTTTAACAAGAAAACATTATTCTATTGCATGTTGTATTTGTTTGTGTTAAAGAGAGTGCATCTCGTCCATGTTAGTCGTTAGTCGGTATGTGGTTTTCTTCATCCTTTATATTAGGTACATGAACTCAATATGAGGAATTTCTAATTATTTAGGTTTTGGAAAGAAGCTAGGTATCTTGACCCCATCAAAATATATAAATTATCATTGAGTAAGATAATAACTTTCTCAACACCTAAACAACATCTCTCCCCACATTCAATTCACCATGGAAACTAAGATTGATAATGCAATCTGTTCCTTGACATCCTTCTAAAAAGAAATGAAAATGGCTCTTTATCCCGTCAAGTTTTTAGAAAGAAAACTCACACTTGATTGCTACCTCGGGGAAGAGTCCCATCATCACCCCTCCCAAAAAGTAGGTGTTTTAAAAACTCTAACTTCTAGGGCTGTAAGAATTGTTGATCATGATCACCTCAATCTTGAATTAAATCACCTTTCTAAGGTTTTTAAAAACAATGGCTATAACAACAATTTAATAAAAATCACTCTTAAAAATGCTATCAATCCTCCTCCTAAAATGTAAAACAAATTAATTTGGGCAGAAAAATCATCCTTCCTTATATAAAAACACTATTGATAAAATAGCAAAAATTTTAAGCAAAAAGGTATTGTTACTTCTTTCAAACCTGTCAACACCTTACAAAATAATCTAAATTCCCTTAAGGATAAGATTGATGCTAATCTCAATTGTGGTGTCTATATGATAAGTTGCTCGTGTGGTAAACCATATATTGGTGAAACTAGTAGATCTATCAAAACTAGGATTAGCGAGCATGATAGAGACATCAAACATGATCGAATTGACCAATTGACATTAGCTGAGCATTCCCTTAAAACTAAGCATTCAATTTGTCTAAATTCTTCCAAAGACAATTATGTAAAACGTCACCTGTGGGAAGCCATTGAAATCATGCATTTTGATAATAATTTAAATAGGGACAAAGGTTGGTTCATCAACGACACTTGGAAACTTGTTATTCGTAACCTCCCCAAGTGATTTGTATTTTCCTATCCACTTTAATCAAATGTTATTTATTTGTCTTTTTTTCTATTTGTATGATTTTAAGACCATTATAAAAATCTTATCTTAATACTAATAAGTGGATAAACTTTAACCTTATAATGATATTAATAATCCTAATTAAGATTTCCAATACATTGGTCTTAAGTAAATAGTTTTGGCTATGTCTCTATTGCTAGGTTATTGGTTGCATTTAAAGGATTCCCCTTGATAAAGTTTCTATCAAATATTTTTGAAAATATCCATAGTTCTCAGTGATTTATAATTTTTTCAAAGCTTTATAAAAATCATGAGCTAATGTTAAAAGAGGATAAACTTTATCCTTTATGAAATAAGATTTCTAGAACAATGTCCATTATTAATTATTAATAACCTTATCTTTAATAGTAGGTTTTATTTAATGATTGATAACAATTTGGGCACCATCAAATATTTATGAAATATACCAATCTTTTATTTCCTCTTTAATTTTATAGCCTCCCCCTTTTGATTATTTAAATTTCTTTCCTTCCTAATTAGATGGTGTGTCATAGTCTTTGTATTTTGAATTATATAAAAAAATCTTGAATTTTATTAAAATAGGATATCCATTTTAATGTTGAATAATTTAGCTTCCTTATTATTCCTATAACTATCTACCTCTATTAATTGTAAACTTTTACCTTTCTTATTTATCTAATTCCTCTTTTTGTTGACCATAGGAAAAAATTAATTGTAATTTTTTGTTGTATAAATCTATGATCAACAATCATATCATTATTCACAATCATTTCTTCCTGATGATGGGTCTAGTTTTTTTACCTGAAACATTGGAATTTTTAAAATTACTACACAGTATTTCAAATAAATCTCTCAACAATGAAGCTGTAAAAATTTGAAATTCAAATATTGTTGATTGTTGGAAAAAATATATTTTTTCTAAAAAAATAATCTTTAATATATTATAAAATCTATTGGTTGTTCATTTCACCAATAATTGAAGGTTCTCGATTATTGATGATTGTTTACACATTGCTTGTTTCCCACAATTACTTGAATTTAAAATTGAGAATACGGACTAGAAAGCGCTACAAGAAGTAATCATTGTGGTTGGGTTTTGAACACGGAAACCATTGGATTTTCCCAAATTTTTATTTTGGCCCCTTTAAGTACAAATTGCACTCACATGAATAACGCAAGTGAGTTCGAGACAATAAAGTGGAGCATAAATTTCATGTCTTCATTTTACGTAACAATTTAAACGTTGTCAATCGAAAACCACAAATAACAAATCCCATTTTTATGGCGATCAGAGTTGTTACCATTGGACAACCCCTATTGTGTTACGAAGACAAGCTGTCCTCCATCACAATAAAAGAAAAGACAACCCCCATAGATGAAGGACGTGGACTCCATTTCTTCCTTGGTTGTGAACAAGGAACAAGGTTTGTTGTATTTGAGTTCGTGGGAAAAGATTGTCAAAGTGTGGAGGATTTCTTAATTCAAATGTGTGTCGGTCCATTAAGGATGACCACGACACCATCAACTTTGGGGTCATTGGGCCCGATGGATATCTTTTCATTGGTTATATCGATTATGACGATTAAAGTATGATGGAGGCTCAAGAGGCGACGATACTATATGTTCTCACATTCCTCCATCAAAATAATTATTTTTCTTCTTGTTGGATTTATTTGCATTAATGAGATTGCATCTCATCTATGTTGGTCGTTGGTGATTATGTACTTTTGTTTGTCCTTATTGGATGCATAAAAGCAAACGAGAAAGTTTAATTCCTTGGTTTGTTTAAAAGGAAGCTATGTATCTTAACTCCATAGAAAAATATTTTGTTGTTTGGTAAGATAATATTGTTGATTGTTGGAAAAAGACACTTTTTGTACTCTTTTAATCTTTAATACATTATAAATTCTATTTTTCGCTCATATGACTAGCCACTTGAGGGGCTCAATTATCATGTGTGTTCACGCATTACCTATTTCTTGTATTTACTCGAGCTTACAAGCTGAAAGGGGGGTACAAAGTGCTACAAGAAGAAAGCATTGTGGTTGGGTTTTGAACCTAGAACCTATTGGCTTTTACCACTTTTTTTCCCTTTAAATGCAAATTTCTCTCATGTGAATAATGTGAGAGAGATATCAAGATGATAAAGTGGAGCACATATAGTAGATATTATTTGGGTAGGAACAATTTGAGCTTGGAATAGGTGTGAGAAACATGTATTTAATTCCCACCTATTTATTTCAAACTTTTCATTCATATATTCATCTTATCTAAAAAATTAAATGTCATCAAATTAAAATCCTTGAAGTTGTAAAAAATAAAATAAAAAATAGCAAAGCCCATTTTATGTCGATGGTTGTTGTTGAATGACATCATTAGGACCATTGATTATGTAAACCCTAATCACTACCTTGATAGCTAGAGAGAAACCTAATTGCATATGTGCATGAAATAGTACCATGGGATGCCAAGTCTAGTCCACACATCCATGTCTCTAAAGTGTTATATGAGATGCGCAAGCAAATTCCCTTACATGGACATGTCTTCTAACTACCCAAAAAACATAAGGGATGACAATGAAAACAACAATGATTGATATTGGTATTATTGATCGATCACTCCTTGCATTTTGAGATCTCTTCAAAGTACGTTGCCTCAAATATCTGCATGCCGCGCCCCCTTTCTCTTGAAAACGATTAACAAAAATGGCACATGGTCATAAAAAAGAAGAGATTAAAATTGGTTCCCAAAACATTTTCCCTACCCTTAGCCTTCCTCTCCTAAAACCCCTTCTTCATCGCCCCTCTTACTCCTCCAAAATTTTACTCCCTCAATTTTAACTTCTCGACACGTCCCTTCGACATTTCCATTGCACCATTTGCATGTAATTTCTAGTTTAGTGCATTTCAAAGCATTATTTGTTTATTAATTTAAAAAGGGTGAAACAATTTGAAATAACTCTAGGTTATCACATTGTGTTTAGGGGATCGATATGCACTAATTAATTTCCACATGACCGGTTGGATGACTTAAATTGTGACTTTAGTAAAGACGACCTTAAGTAAGAAAATAAGACAAGTTAAAGATGATAAAAATTATCCACTCGAGACTCCCCAATGTCACCCTTTAAGATGGTAAACATGTCACAATTTAAGTTGAAGTGTAAGTCACAATTTAAGACACCAAAATATTTCACTTTGGTAGACATCTACTTTTGAAGTTACCTTTGTTAGAAAGTATCAAAATCTCATATACCAAAATAAATATATAAATATTTGAATTCTTTACGACGTAATTTGTAACAACTGTGCAATTGCTAGTACCTATTATATTTAGACTTGTTAACAACATCATAAACTAGTAGTGATCAAGGGTCGCTTTTAACTTACAAATTTAAATTTGACTTTAGGATGCAAAATGTAACATCATCATCTTTAAGGTGACTTAGAGGCGAATTTAGGTTATGACTTTAATCCGTCGACATAATATTGGAAATGGCTCCACCGAAGAGAAAATTCAAAATTACTAGCATGCAATCCACTTTTAATAGCCACTGACATCAGACTGTTGAAGTTATTGTTTCCAGTGGCCCTACAATCTCAACTGCCCTTTCCAGCATCTGAACCACTTTTTTTCATGAGAGGATTTTTCTTGGACGCAGCACAGCCCCACCAAAACCAGTCTTTGCAGCTGTCTTCACTCCATATGTCTGCATTGCTGTTGCTCCACTAATTTTACCAGTCTGCCATTTTAAAGCATTAAATGCTCAATCTGACAAAATCATTTCATTTTCTCGAGTTTCCTGCCACAAATAGTTTAAGTCGCAGTTTAAGAACATGCTTTTGAGGGTTTTCTTTCATAGAACTCGTCTTGCAGTTGCTTTCACTGTTCTCATCAAAGATTCCATCATGTTATATGTTATGGGTTATGTTATAATAATGCTTTTAAACTTTTTGTAAAGCTTATCAATAAGTTTGTTCCGTTGCCTCTAATTTTAAATTTATGTATTGAGATATAATTGTAAATTTATGAAAGTTTTTTTGGGTGGTTGAGGTTATTTGTTGTGTCATTTTTACATAGAAGGATAAACATCTCAATTTTTTATATAATAATTGTACAGATTATGCATATAAAATAATTGTCTTCTTCACCTTTGTGTTTAGTATTGGGGTACTTATTCTGTCAAATTTATTCAGGGTATGATCTTGATTTCGTCTTTTTGTGTCTCGGGTTTTTGTACTTGGAAAAAATTGACCAACATGTTGTATTATTTGAAATTCACAACCTTAAAGTAACTTGTTTCTTAATGTATTTAATGTGGCTCCATATACTTGTATTTTCATTTCTATTTATCACTTTCATTTTCAAAATATTTTTAAAATTATTTCAAGAGGCGTTCTTACAATGGCAATCAACAATGTAATAAAGTGATTTGTTCACTTTTATTCTTGATATTAAATTTGACGTCCAATTGATTGCCATATGGCACTTCATCCATAAATCGACTTACATTGGACTATCACTTAACTAGTTTTTTTTTCCTTTTTTCTTGAAGAAGTCAATCAAAAAATAGTAATATCTTGGCCATGTACTAATCTTTGGGCTCTTTTATCTTGCATAGATTTTTTTGAGACCAACACAAATGAGTAGTTTAATGAGAAATTGATAGAGAATTTAATGAAATTGTTGATTAAAGTGGTATGTGAAAAATATAAGAACCTTGAAATTAATATCTATTGATGTATTTCATATAAATACATTTATTATAATATACTTATTATATTTACACCGATAGGCATTCCCTTCTACGAGGATGAAGGCTAACAACGGCCGAAAAATTACACGCAAAACCAACAAAGTATTTATTATTTCTTCAATACATATGTTGAATACGGTTTAAAGTTATCCATTGATGCTTTGTAAAAGGATGACATGTCGGGGTTTGTGTGTTTTGATATTGCACCGATCTCGCAGATGTCGGGCAATGCATGTCTATCTTGCTAAGCGAAGTTAATGACCTTCCGGTGTCAATACGTGGAGGGTAAATCGGTACCCCATTTACTAAAACCAACGGCTAATCTTCACTCAATATGCACCGGTCAATGTCGGTCAACGCATCATGACCATCCATTGACCGGTCAATGTCGGTCAGCGCATCATAACCGACATTGACCGAGTGTATATTGAGTGAAGGGTAGCCTCTTCCTTTATTAAAGGGTGACTCTCTGTCCTAAGTGTGGTAATACAAGTGTTTCACACCCTTTGAGCACTGCAAATGAGTGTATTATTTGTAATCCAAACATGCAACTTCAATTGGACGCCCTCCATGGAAGCTTACACAACTTCAATGGTGACCATAAAGCCATCAGATATGATGAACAATTCATTCCAGACTGAAGATATGAAGGCCAATAGAGTATAGCTGAACACAAGCATGTCTTTCAATATTACAAGTACCAACATGGTTATGTTGTTTAACTGCAACCCTATACTATTGTGGAAGTACAATGATGACAGTGTGTGTCATCAATTCATAGAGAAAGCAGAGGAGGTCAAGGCCTGTAGAAATACGTCTGTGTGTTGTAGTTTTAAGGCTGGATATTCATCTACTTCGTACAGAATACGTGTATGGAGAGGTGGATGCAGGGGTTATACCAATGTTTTAAACTATAACACATGGTTACCTCTAAATCAGTGGAAGCATGGAGTGGAGATCTTGTGGGCTACGTTGTCTAAGCCTTCTTGCCCAACTCTGGCAGATTACGACCAAAACTCCTCATGCTTACCAGATCCGTTGAATTCTGGAATGTCCAGGTGCCTCTGTATTAATGACTATCTTTTAGTTTGAGAAGGTGAGAGGCGCAGTAGATGGAAGCATGAAAATGAACAATGAGAATGTGGTTATCAAAAATGTGTGTGTGTGTGAGAGAGATATTTAGGTGAACGCACAATCAACAGAAAAAGCAGGCCAGACACACATTTGGAGGATGTTCATATGTAGGAAAAATCCATGTCAAAAGTGCTTGGAGGAGTTTTGTGGTGTTAGGGCGTCCAACCTAAATGTTACACACGTTTGCAGTCAAAGATAAAACTAATTTTTTCAAAATATTTCACTAAATCTAGTTGTGGCAGAATGGTGGGTGGCAAAATTAGCACCTAGAGATCCCAGGTTCAATTTTAGTGCCCTCCATCACAAACGTGTGTGGTTTTATATTGAAATTACGCCATTAGCGCCCCTCACTTGGTTTTATATTTCTTAATTTTCCACTGAGCCACTTGTCTTATGTTAGTGAGTTCAATTATGTTATTACTTTCAACATTCATAATGCATTCTAGAAAATTTCTCAAAAGTATGTAAAATTATGTTGAGCACACCACCACTATGCCTATCCCTCACGTAGGTTTGCAATCAACGCGAACTTGCACAAAAGATTGACCGTCCCGGTCAATCTTTGCAACCAACCAACCTTGAACCCGCGATCCCCACGCCCTATTTCTCATGCCCCACCATCCTATTGCACGCTCACGTATGAAACAATACGGTGCACGTTTTTTTAAAAGCGACAAACGAAAATTTGACTAATAGGTAATAATTTATAACGGTGTTACCTATCTTGTAACAACACATTACGTTGTTACCTTTGCACAAAATATTGACCGTCCTGTCAATCTTTGCAACCGGCCAACCTTGAACCCGCAATCCCCATGCCCTATTTCTCATGCCCCACCATCCTACTGCACACTCATGTATGAAAAAATACGGTGCACGTTCTTTTAAAAACATGAAACGACAATTTGTGGAATAGGTAATAATGTATTACATTGTTACCTATACAGGTAACAACACATTATGTTGTTACCTATATAGGTAACAACGTAATGTGTTGTTACCTATTCCATCAAAACTAATGGTGACACGACGGAAAATACTTTTTGCCTATTGTGTGAACGTACATGAGAGATAAGCTCTTCCACCACCACTATGCCTATCCCTCATACCACTACTATTTTTCTACTTTGTGATATGATCTCAACTTGGTGGAGAAGTTTGCAAGGTTGTGCCATAGGAGCTTTATATGTAGCTCAAACTCTATGCTTTGATGAAATCTATTTTTGTTTTATCATATTCAAAAGTTATTTTGTCCACCCACACTACGTTTGTGCCTTGATTTCCACCATATTTAGATAAAAACACTTGGTGTCTTTGTTGGTCTCACACAAAATCTTTCTTAAATATGGTAAGTCACAGAGGATGTGGAACATGTGCTTCAATTGGTTAAGTATGAATGGAACCTTTTCGATCTTATGTAGAAGTATCCAGATTCTCCAATGCACCAAAGGCACTATCTTCGAGTTTCAACATGGCCAATGAATTTGTCACTATGTTAAATTTTTTTGTGTTATTTGTTCAATGCTTTGTTATTAAAGCACACAATTTAATGTAATTGCATGAATCTAAAAAGTTGCCTTATGACCATCACGGGGTGATAGAGCATGTTGCATAAGAAAATATCCTATGTGTTATCATGTATGAGACCGATATTCAATTAATAGTATTTAAAGCTATCAAATTTGCACTACAATAGAGATTCACTTTTATAACCATTACACTAGCATTTTCGCTTATGAACATCCATACCAATTTCTTTGAATGGTTGTGTGATAGGGGTTAATGTCTCTTGTGTCCCGATTTATACGACCTTTAATTTATTAATACTATTTTAAGTTGTTGAATTTGTAGTGACCCTTACAATGTGTTAGAAACTATTTGTTTTATTAGTTCATCCAATACGTAATCAAAACACATAATAATATAATTATAGGAATCCAAAATGTTACAAAGGCAAATGACCCATGTGTTTTGACGTATATGACAATATTTTACTAATAGTATTTAAATTTATCAAATTTATGCTATGCTAGAGATTCGATTTTGTAAATATTGACCTAGCATTTTCACTTTTTCAACAACCTTACGATTTTTTTGAATGGCTATGTATCGAGACTTAATGTTTCTTGTATTCCAACCCATTGAACCTTTATTTTATTAATAATACTTAAATTTGTTAAATTTTCTGCAACTCTTACAAAATATATTGAAATTTATTCTCAGAATACCAATTCTTTCCTGTTCTTAAGTATTTTTAATTTCCATATTTATTTGATTATATTAGTTCAACCTTTATATTATTAAAATACATAATAATGTAATTGTAGAATCTAAAAAATTAGAAAGGTAAATACCCTATGCTTTTGATGTATGCGACCTATATTTAGAGTTATTGAATTTGATGTGAACCTATCTTTCGAGATTGTTGTGAGAATGAACCTATCTTTCGAAATTTTCGGTGTAAAATGTGATTCGCTTAAAGGAAGGCATGAATTTTTTCTTTAACGGAGTTTTCAAAAATTGGGTTTTTCCAGACTATATCATATGTGTATGCTTCCTATAATTGTGTTCCTTTTATGAATGTTTGATTTAATAGCTGGAGCCTGTAATACTGTGAATTGGAGCACGATTTTAGTTGGTTTTCACTCCAAATAAAGCACAAATTTTGGTGTAACACTAGTAGAGAGCGCTTATAAACATTTAGTTCTCATTAAGCCATGTGTTGGTGAATTCCTCGAGTATTTTGTAATCAATTATTTACAAGGATATCAAGACGCAGTAGAAATGGCAGTTGAGGGTAGGAGCCTGCCTTCTATAATTATCCTTTAAATGTATGATTCATTGAAAGAAAGACAACGCACATCATTTTTCTTGCCGAAGAATTCCCGAATTGGGTTTCTCCAGGGCGTACCATATGCATATGCTTTTCCGTTTTTATCACTGATTTCCTTTGATGTGTGATTTCAATTTCTGTAGCTTGTAATACATTGATTCTGAGCATAATTTCCTTTGATGTGTGATTTCAATTTCTGTAGCTTGTAATACATTGATTCTGAGCATAATTTTTGTTGGTTTTCAGGATCACCAATAGAGATCACTTATCAACATTTAATTCTTGTAAAGCTCCTTGTTGGTGAATTCCTCGAGTATATCCTAATCAAATCTTTATGAGGATTTCAATGTTAGGGACAGAGTAGAAGTGACAGTTGAGGGCGGGAGTCAATACAAGCCTCAAATTCTGGGATTTAGCATTCTTTTGAAATTACGTGACTGAAATTAGGTGTCTACAGACTTACCTTGGATATTAACGGAAACATAACTGAAATTTTGTATAATTGGAAAACAATGCACCCCTTGTACCTTCCATGGCATGTTGTTGGCACGTTTTCCAAGGAATGCAAAATATCATAAAAGAATTCCTTTAGAGATGAGGGTCACATACATGAGTTCATCCCTTTGGATGAATGTCAACTTCTTTCGCAACCCCACCTCGATGTAAATGTCGAACTTAATGAGCTCAGTATGCTTGGGCACCATGACTTCAACATCAACTTCAATTTGAATACAAACAACCTTCCCTTCACAAAACTTAAACTTCTTTCATTGAATTCAACAAAGCGACAACAATCCAATGCTCTATACATCATTCCTCATTTGCTATTTACAAGTGTTTGTCACAAGAACAACAAATTGCATTCCATACTATTGTTCAACATAGTATTCAATGGGTTTCTATCTCGCCTTTAAATCTTATTTGTAACATCTTGGATTTGATTAAATTCGTTTATGAAATTATCAAGATCGTTGTTGTGAAAGTTTAAGCGGCTTGCATTATTACTAAAGTAATTGGTGATGATTTAATGAATTAATAACACAACACACACACACACACAACACACACAGATATATGTGTCTATTGTTCAAAGATGTTTTTACTTTTCTACTTTAAATTAATGAAGTGAAATAATAAAAACAAAACCGACCTCGAGAAGATGGTGATGTTTACCGATACTGCGAAGTTGGATGTTGATGTTGATCTTGAGGATGATTGATGTCAATAGATCCAAACATGCGCACAACTCCTTCTTTCCAACGAGATAAGCTACATGCGATGCATGAGACACTCAGAAAAATATGGGATTAGATATATATATGGCAGATTTCTTGGCAAAGGTCGGTCACGGAAATCAATGGACTTCCCTTGCAATGATGTCAATCTCGTTCAAGTAATCAATATGATAATGATAAGATAAAATGATAAACAAACGATATAACCAAAAATGCAAAGGCAAAGGAACCGATGCGATCCACAACTATATGATGGTTTGATGGTGATACATTATCCAAAGGGAATCTATGACTCACAAAATGGCTCAAAGGAGCAAGGATACGAAATATATATGTGCTCATAAAGGAAAGTTGAGTGATATATTTGATTAGGATAAGCGATAGAGTGTTATAAATAACTCAAAGGAGCTTGATATGATTGGGTAAACACTTGAAAGGAAGAGTGGCAATAAGTGATGGGTCCGGATGTCTAAAGGACAATATTTGGGCTTAAATTATCTAACAAATAGGAATCGCTAGTGATTAGGGCCGATCTTCGGCGATCGATGGAAATCATCGGCGATTGTTGCGAAAGTGTGCGACTTGATAATAAACGAGATAGAATTGACTAATGCTTGTAAATGATGAATGGGCGAGATAATAAAGCAAGAGAAAGGCACTTACCTCATGTAAGTTGATAAATAAAGACAAGAGGGTGATATTACGAGAGGAGAAGACTATAGATGTTGACAGACAAAGTCGTTAGATTTGATTGTTGGATGTTTTAAATGACCTCCAAATGTAGAATAAGAGATATTTGATGACTTAGATATTATTATGATGTTCTCGAGCGTTGTGAAAGAACTATGGTACATAGAAGACATAATGTAAGGTCTCTAGAGCGAGCGGCACTCAAAGTGATGTCCTAGCTAACGAGAAATGAAGGCCTAAAACACGTTTATATAAGTTTATGTCAACAAAGGAGAATCATCGGCGATTAGTTAGAATCTTTGGTGATACGGAAAATATGGGGATAAGGTTGTAATGGCCTCCCAAATCGATTCATTTGTTTGCTTTGATGAAGGATGTGTGTTTAGAAAGGGGTTATATGGGTTAGAAATGTTGTTAAATGGTTGTGAAGTTGTTGATTTGTTTATTTGATTTTGGTTTCTAAGTGGTTTGAATGGTTTAAGAGGAGTAAAATAGGATTTTACGGTTGTAGAATGATAATTACGGGAGTAAATATAATGGGGAGAAATAAGACTTACGATAAAATTTAATGTATAATATGATAATGATGTGATAATGAAGGGGTCTTTATGCAGCACGGATACATGAAATTAGTTGTGTTGATTCTAAGTGTCTACATTTTCCCCCTTTTGTTGAGTGGTTTTAAACAAGTCACGAGACAAAAAAACGAGATGTGATAGATGAAAGATATAGATTTATATGATGAGGTGCTCCCCCTCAAACTAGGGTTTGATGACCTAAAAGGGAATCAATCACATGTTTGAAAGAGATGGATGGATAGATGCGAGGATGGAAACATGAGAGATGATGCCCCTAGACGAGGTATAGAAAAAGATGGGTGTCGTGAGAAAATCAAGTCATAGGGGAACCGAAGGGCTCGTGTCCTATAGACGTATGACTTAACAATGGAAAGGGGAAATAGAAAGGATGTTTTGATGAGGTTAAAGAACCAAATATTGATGTTTCTACAAAGGTGGACTTACGAGATCAAGAAGTCAAGTGATAGGGGAACCAAAGGGTTTGTGTCCTATAGACATATGACTTTAAAGATGACAAGATGATGGTTTGACAAGGTCAAAGGACAAAAATTGATGTTGCCACAAAGGTGTGATTATGAGGCCGAGAAGTCAAGTGATAGGGGAACCAACATGTTCGTTTCATATAGCCATACGACTTAACAATGATGAAATGATGATTTGATGAGGTCAAAGGACCAAAAATGGATGTTTCCACGGTGGTGGGCTTATAAGGATGAGAAATCAAGCGATAGGGAATTGAAGGGTTTTGTCCTATAGACATGAATTTTAACGATGGAAAGATCAAGAAAGCAGTGACTTGATGAGGTCAAAGGACCATAAATTGATGTTATTGCAAAGGTGGGCTTACGAGAACTAGATAGGGGTCTCAACAATGATCGGGGAAGTAACATGATGGTGTAATGTTGAGATGTTCTCAAAATTGTGTGGATATTGGCAAATGTTGATATTGTAATCGATAAATGATGATGTGTCAATGCTATTTGATTTTAAAGTGATTTAATGATTATCAAAATGTGTTTTAATCATGGTTAAGAATAAAATGTGTGATTAACGAAAATATGAAAAAAACTAGTGTAGTAAGGGATAGTTAATCTAATCTAGGAGGACATATAAAAACATAAAATAAATGCACTAAGATAGTATGTAAATGAGATAAATAATAAAACTAACGAAAAATAGAAACCCTAATGTGCAAGAGGGAAGAGGAAAGAACTCAGTTGATTCGACGAAGTGGTGGGACTATGTCACGAGAGGATCTGAAAAAGTAGGAGGGGGGAGCAGTTTGTCTAAGGGTTCCAAAAAGGATGGAGCTAGAGGATATGGGTAGACTAGAGCACTAGAGGAGGAGGACCAGGGGCGCTTGCGGGCACTCTGGTTTACAATCTAGGACACCCTAGTCTGTAAAAGTTTTGAATTTAATCTTCATAGGGCTGAAAGGTGATTTGAAACCCTTGTTGCCTATCACATCAACTCCGTTATCCTATGCCGGATGTCTCTAATAACTCAAGATGGAAGAAAGACTTGCAAGACCCCAAAACAAACATCAAACCCTAAAAAATAAAAATTCATATGAAGGTGTCGGATGAAATCATCCGCCACAATGGTGGACTTATTAATCGAGCACTACACTACATCTCAGTGTGCGGTGTAGTTCTATGTGCAAGTGTGTGTGAACATGCCCTAGGTTTCTCTTGTTCTAGTCACACTTTGTGAAGTAGTGAGCAATAACTATGTGTAGAAAATTTAATAGAATGTGTGCATGGAATAGAATAGAATATCTCCCCCTATGAAGTGTGATGCAAATGTCTTAGCCTTGTGCCTTGATGATGGAGCTATGTGGATGCAAGTGATCTCCAATACAATAGATGGATGCAAATCTAGATGGAGTGATAGTAGTAAGTGATGTTAGGTACCTCATTATGGTCTCATAACTTTATATTTATAAGGTTCTCTTGGTCTAATTTCATAATTAACCTCGAAAAGGCTAACCACAAGAAAGATAAAGATATCAAACAACTAGAAAGAGCCCAAAAAGAGGTGGGAAAGTGTAAAAAGGATTGGGGCACCCCTGGTGGGACCAGGGAAGATGCGCCACTGGTGGGCCCAAGATGCCCCAGGGGTGCCTGATGCTGCTCGGGCACTCCAGTAAGGCTAAAATGACGAGAAATGATTGAAACAGACTAGGCATGTGGATGAAAAGGGTTAGTAATGATGAAATAAAATAAAACAAGATGGCCAAAAGACGAGGGTTAATTAGTACTTTCTTCACTCAATAACCTTTTAAATAGTAGTATGAGACTAAGATAAATAAATGTCTAAAGTGCATGATTTTGTGACTACATTTTCCCCTACTTTATGTTGGTGTGCGGAAATCTTGGTAACATAAAGTAGATAGAGATGCGTAATTGATATCGATGTAGAGTGATGAAGAAGGTGTGTCAAAGGACTAGACAAAACATGGAATGACAAAAAGATGGAGGAGCATGGAAACTAAAGATGAAAAATGCACAAATAAAAAGTGATGAGAGTGAACCTAAGGTGGAACACATGTGTAGTTGTTGATGTGTGTACCTGGATGGTTAGTAAAGTGTGTGATGTTGCAAGTAGTTGTTGTTGATGTTGTTGTTGGTGCCCCAAATTTGACTTCTTGTTTCTCATACGACCGGAATCTGTAAGGAGAAAATGATCAAGTATTCAAATATGTATATATGTATTTGTAAAAACGCAATGTAAAAGACACATGTATATGTAAAATATGCAAATGTAAATGGAAAAGGTAAATGGAACATGTGCACCTGATCCATGTCGAGAAAGAGAGTATAGAAGGATATCCTATACTGCGAGTTTTTTGGGCAATCTCACGACACCCTGGCTGAAGAAGTGTAGTGAGGAAATAATGTGTCTTCCAAGCTCTAACTACTTCCCTAAATGTGTGTGAAGAGATCTATGTATCATCCTAGTTTTTTGGGTGATCCAACGCTATTGACCAAAGTAGTGTAGAGAGACACACCCACTGTAACCTCCAAACCTGTAAATGCTTCCCGAATGCTAAGGACACCATGTCCAAAAACCTCTATTGTGTATGGGGTTTGTAGACTGGTCTGAACTCACTCGTTGTATATAAGTGAACCGAATTAGTGTAGAATCTTTGTGTTAGTATGTAAAACTCCAAATAATTCCCCCTCTTTGGGGGCGCATGTGATGTCGCTAATAGGAGAATACCGCCCTAAAAGAGGACCAACCGCATGTACTATGTAACTCTTCCCTATAGGGGGAAGGGAATGTTCTTGGTAAAAACCAAGGTGCACACAAATAAGGATGGCTAAGCCAAAGACCAATGTTAGTACAAAAACACGTTCATGTAGAAAATAAAGTGTAAAGTACGCAGACAATGTAAAAACTACAAAGCACAATAGTGTAAACACACAAGAAGACAAGTAAGCTACACAAAGTGGGTTACAAACATGGGACATCACTCATGATGTCACAAGACACACAAGGCCATCATGGCCGCAAACAACAAACAAGTCTGCACACCAAACATAGGGCAAGGCCGTACATACAAGAACAAACAATGATAGACAAGTAAAAACAAACAAAAGAAGTAGTCATGGAAACATGTAATCCTACAAAACAAGTGTTGCACATGAAACACCGTTAGCATGTTAAAGAAATAACCAATATGTCAAAGTGTGAATAACCACGTAATGTGAAGTGCTAAGTAGAAAATGAAACAATAGCACCTATGAGTGACGAATGTGGATGCCCCAATGACCAGTGTAGGAAGGGTAGAAGGTGAGTATTCATGTTGTGTGTAAAGGATCTATATCTGTGATCACAACTAGAAAAGACATGAACACATGTGTGGATGGTATAGATAATGACATATAAGAAATCAATCTAACATGTGTAGTAAAGTGATCATGTAAAACACTAGCAAACAAGAGTAAATGCCCCCAAGACAATGCAATATGTTGTGGATGGATGGAATGGAATGCAAGATGGAATGATAGGAGCCACGTGCCCCCGAGTGAATGAAAGTGTATGTAATGAGGTTAATTTTTTCCCCCTCAACATTCAAGAATGAACCATAAATGAGAGTGTGTCATTGGGAAATGGTCAAAGTGTGTGTTTTATCTAACGTGTTGTGAGGAATGTGTAGGTGTAGTGATGAGATGTGACCTATTGATGATGTATGTGTGTGTGTGAATCTTATATTCGAAGCATATAACACGACTAGATGAATGCACAAGTGATGATTTATCCTAAGTGCATATCACTGCAAGATGAATTAATGAGTGATGATTTAGCCCTAAGTGTATATCACTACAAAATGATGAGGAATAGGTACCACTACAAAATGATAGAATAGGTGACAATTTAGCCTAAAGTGTATGTCACTACTAGATGAATAATAGGGACTGGTGATGTAACATAAGGTGTATACCACTAGAAAATGATAGAATAGGTGATGATTTAGCCTAAAGCATATGTCACTATGAGATGAATAGTAGGGAGTGGTGATGTAACCTAAGGTGTATACCACTACAAAATGATAGAATAGGTGACGATTTATCCTAAAGCGTATGTCACTAGCCTAGAAATGTCACATGGTAAAAGGTCGAATAGTAAATGTGTGATGAATGTAAGGTCCATTTGATTTGTAAACCCTCGGTAGTCGAGTATGGACTGAGGAACTAAAGTGTTTCATCGAGTAGTGAGTGTAGCATATAAGACAATGTATTATATATAACAATAAATGTCGACCATGTGATAAGTGGATGTGAACATATGTCAATGCAATTTGTATAAAACATGTGAGATGCAAGGTGAATAGGATGTGTGAGTATGTGTGATGTATAGTAATGCAATGTATAGTGTAGTGTGTAATAGGTGTATTATGCCTAAGAGCGTGTAGTATGTAGAATGCAATGTAAGACGCGTAAGATGTGTAAAGTGTAATGCATCGAGTGACATGTAATGTATGTAGAAAGAATAGTAATGTAATTTTAGACTCCTATATGATGAAGAATAGTATAATATGTAGCATATGTGTGAAAATGAGTGGTGTAAAATTTATTGTATGCGGACAAATGAATAATGTAGTATGTAGGATAGGATGTAAGACACGTAGACAATGATGTATGCCTTATGACTATTATCATAATGTAGGGTGTGTAAATACGCAAAGTCAAAATGTTGTAGAATAAATGTATAATGTATGGTGTATGACACGTGATGTGTGATGAAATGCAATGTGTAATACCTATAAGTAGTGTGTGGGGTTCATGTGTGGTAATACCTCAATAGTCAAGTGTAAACCAAAGCACAAGAGTGTGTTTTCGGGTAGTGAAAATTATAAAAAGCATGATGAAAATGCCTATATGAAAATGCAGAGATGATAAATGCAAAATATTATTATGAGTGAGGGGGGAATGTGAAGTGTTATGCCCCCCCAAGTGCACACACAAAGAAGTCATGTAAAGCCATCAAGAAGATCGTCATGGTCATTATCGAAATCATATGGAACAGCGCGGGAAACCTGATAAGCAATATTCTCTAGTTGGTCATTCAAATAACCGTGAACACACAAGTTATACATTTCCATGGCATATTGTTCATCAGTAAAGGGAGGAAATGGACAACCTTGAGCATACCAAATAGTAAAATTGGGTGAGTAACAAAGAAAGGAGCTATTACAAATACGCAAAGTACCAAATGGCATAGGAAAAGCTATATCAGTATGACCGGGGTCAAGTGTGCCTCCAATGTAATCTAGCCAAGAGTGGCTGAGAGTAAGTGGAAAAGAAGTATGATAACATGCAAGGTGAACAACAAGATGGAAAACATGAAGCCCATATGTAGCAGTGAGAATAACATATCTATGATACAAATGTGGATCATATAAGGGAGAATGGAGGTCTCGAAAGGAAAAACCAATCGAAGAAGATCATCATGTGAATAGATGGTGGCTTTGTAGGAAGTGTCAAGTGGTATTTATAAAAAGTGTGCAGGTGAAGGGAGGTAGTGGTAGTGGACGAGGCACATGTGATGGAGGAGTAGGTGAAGCAATGCAGTGTTATGGAGTGGACCCCATATAAAGTACCATAGTGTTCGTAACAGTGGGAGGTGGTGACGAAGTGGATGGAACAACATCAACCATACAAATAGTAGCTTCAAAGTTATGTGGAGCTTTAATAGGTTGTGGCCCAATAGCATAAGATGGAGATGTAGGAGAAAAGATTGTATCAAGAGAATCATCTATAGATAATGCGGGAGGATTAATGGGTGAATGCATATGAGAAGCGTCTTGTGGGTCGGAAAGGGCAGGAGATGTAGCTATGTGATCAGGTTGAGGAGCTTGTACCTCCTCGAGGACTCGTGCTAAAGTATTAGGATCAAAGGTACACATATAAGTAACAATAGTGTCATCTAGAGCTTCATGATCTATGTCAAAAGATGGAAAATGAATAAGTGAAGGGCAAGGTCTATAACTAGAAGCATCAGTTGGAGCGTCAACAAAGGCACAACCAAAACTATCAAACTACAGAATGATTGGAGATAGAGAAGAAGTATCTTTAGCCATGATAAGATGTCGGGTTCACCAAAATGATTAACTAAAATATAACTATGTAGTAAGGGATAGTTAATATAATCTAGGATGACACATAAACACAACAAATAAATGCACTAAGAAAATATGTAAATGAGATAAATAATAAAACTAATGAAAATAGAAACCCTAATGTGCAAGAGGGAAGAGGAAAGAACTCAAGCTGATTTAATGAAGTGGCGGGACTGTGTCGCAGAGGAGAGTGGAAAAATTAGGAGCAAGAACGATTATGCAGAAGGTTCCAAAAAATATGGAGCTGGAGGATTTAGTTAGACTGGAGTGCTTGGAGGAGGACTGTGGCACCTGCGGGTGCTTTGGTCTAAACAGGTGCCTTGGCTCTACGCAAAATCTCTAAATCTTATCTTCATGGGGCCGAAAGGTGATTTGAAACCCTTGCTTCCTGTCACATCAACTTCATTGTCTTGTGTCGGATGTCACCAATAACTTAAGATGGAAGAAATACATGCAAGACCCCAAAACAAACATCAAACCCTAAAAAAGAAAAATGCATATGAAGGGGTCAGACTGACCTCAACTACCACAATTGTGGACTTATTAACTGAGTGTTGCACTACATCTCAAACCCGATGTAGTTCTATGTGTAAGTGTGTGTGAACATGCCCTAGGTTGCTCTTGTGTCAGTCGTGAATTTGTGAAGTAGTGAGCAATAACTATGTGTAGAAAATGTAATAGAATGTGTGTATGGAATAGAATAGAATCCCTCCCCTATGAAGTGTGATGCAAATGTCTAGCCTTGTGCCTTGATGATGGAGCTATGTGGATGTAAGTGATCTCCAATGCAATAGATGGATGCAAATCTAGATGGAGTGATAGTAGTAAGTGATGTTAGGTACCTCATTATGGTCTCATAACTTTATATTTATAGGGTTCTCTTGGTCTAATTTCATAATTAACCCCGAAAAGGACAACCACAAGAAAGATAAAGATGTCAAACAGATAGAAAGATCCCAAAAAGAGGTGGGAAAGTGTAAAAAGGACTAGGGTGCCCTTGGTGGGACCAAGGCACCCAAGATCTAGCCCTTAGGGCGCCTAGTCGAGGCTAAAATGATGGGAAATGACTGAAACAGACTAGGCATGTGGATGAAAAGGGTTGGTAATGACAAAAAAAATAAAACAAGATGCCAAAAGATGGGGGTTGATTAGTACTTTCTTCACTCAAGAACCTTCTAAATAGTAGTATGAGACCGGGATAAATAAATGTCTAAAGTGCATGATTTTGTGACTAAAACACAAAATGATTGTTTTATACTGGATTTGATACATATGTGATGGGTATAAAAATAGAGTGAATGCGCTTGAACTCTTCGACTTATGATAGATGTTAACACATGACTAACAATGGGTATTCACATGTAGGATCTTGGATATAAAGGTTAAGTGATAAAATGTACCTTCCTAGAACATGAAAGGGTTGACATATGTAGGTTGTGTGGGAGAGTAGGTTATTCTTTTGATGGTTTCAAAGAGAAATGCACCAGCTATACATATTTTATTTTATTTTTTGACACAAATTGATCGATGTGGGAAGTTTACTTTTGAGAAATTTGATCAATGTTGGAAGCTTTCCTAGGATGCTTTGATATTTGACTATTTTTAAGGTGATCAAGGTGGGAAGCCTTTTTACATGGGTAGCCATCCTTCTAGGAAGTGATCTACAATATTGATTTTTTTATACTTTTGATTTTTACAAAGATAGTCATCCTTCGAGGGATCAATGATTTTGATCTATCCTTCGAGGGATCAGTCTACTTTCTTTTTGATAATATGATTTTTATATTTGAATAGTTGTCCTTCGAGGATTAACCTATTTATTTTGATAGGAGGCATCCATAGATATTTTTACTATATTTTGAGCTGAGGGGAAAAACCTAATAGACTATTTCAAGGATGGGAGAAGAAATGTGTACATGACCTACACATATGTGCCCCATGACATGTCTTTAGTTGGTAAAAAGGTAGATGGATGTAATGATTACAAGGTTCCATCTAAGGAGGAACTTATCTATGTGAAAGATGTGATGAACAGAGTCATGGTGCTCATCTTTAAGGCTTTGAGGATAGTGACGGAAAACCACATACTTTAAAATCATTATAATGATAAGATGTTGGTTGATGGTGGATTATGATCTTTTATGTGACTATTATCATGTCAATGATGTGTTAAAATATAAAGGCTGCAAGTGCAAGGAATTCATAGGTTACGTTTAAGGTTTACCATCAAGGGAAGATAGATGACAAGCTCCCGAACCCATACTATATGGATCGATCTAGTCAGGGAAAATTTCCACATTTACTCCTTTCCAGATTAGTGACATTTTGATTGGATTGGGAGGAAAGGTTTGGTGAATATTGACTAGGGGAGGTATGCAAGGTAATAATTTTGACATTTTAGTAGAGAGGAGACCCCCTAGTGTGATGTTGTGGCTAGAGATAACATGCGCTAAAAGGAACGATATCTTTCAGATTAGGATGATGAAATTGTTGATGTTGATTGATTGAGTATATGGTAAATAAAGGAGGATGCAAAACCTTTGAAAAAGGATCCATTGAAAATTTGGATGGGATATGAGAGGATGATTGATGAAGAGGGGTAAATGACAAAGTTTTGGCTTTAGATTTTCTTCGTGTATGATTATTTTTGATTCATGCGGTGGGTGAGTCATACTCGTTTGAGACAGGAGACCTTCAATGGAAGGTGATGAGAATACGTAAAAATATTTATCGATATTTTATTGAGGGTGACCTCCTGGTCCTACTGGATGTTGGTGAGGATATTGCCAATGACTTGGGTATAGATTTTCATGAGATTGAGGGACCTTCAATGGAAGATGTGGATATTGAAGAGATTGAGAGACCCTCAATGGAAGGTGATGATGCTAAAAAATTAAGAGACCTTCAATGGAGAGTGTTGAAGACATGTTTAAAAAAGATTCGATAATACGAGATTGAGGATGTCCCCTTGACCTATAGATGTCATTATAGATAATCGACAAGGGTGGAGGTGTATATGATATCAATGATTGTGTATAATGGTCTTCTTCTGGGAGAATATCATTGATGAGGAAGAGTTGTTGGATTATGGCTTTAAGTGCTTTACAACTCTCTGTACTATGACCTGGGCTTCTATGGTAGGCACATGTTTTGTTTTGATCGTACCATGGAGGTTTTTGAGTATGTGGATTAGGTGTTTTGATAGGTGGTAATGTGATAAGGGAAGCTTGCATGAGCCTCTCAAGGATTTCAATGTAAGTCCCTTTTAGGGATTTGGATTAATGGATTTTGATTTTGATTTTGATTTATGAGAATGCTTAGTAGGAAGTGTCTTATTTTTGGATGTGGGTGGATGCACGGATGTCGTATGGTGTTGGAACATCGTAGGGGTGTAGGGAGGTTGATAAGAGAGAGGATATGATCCAAGGATGGGATAAGATGTGGGATTGATAAAATTGGATGATGGATGAGGTATAAAAATAGACGAGGGATGCTTTATGGATGAGATAGGTTTTGACTATGTGATATGATATCGAGATAAAGGATGGGGTCCTAAAATAGATGATGAGGGGAAGTTGTAGATGTGATGGATTTGGATTGTGATAAAGGATGGGGTCTTAGAATGGATGGTAAGGGGGAGACCCTAGGTGACTTGTGTTTTGATTTTGTAATGTTGATCTTAGGTAAAGGAGCGGTTTTATGATAGATTATGAGGATGTGATGGGATTTTATTGTGTAGTGTTTTCTTTAGATATAGGAGAGGGTCTCATGTTAGATGACAAGGGTGAGACCGTGGATGTGATGGGATTTGATTGTATAGTGTTTGATCTAGGATAAGGTTCCAGATTAGATGACAAGTGAGGAGTTGAGGATGGGATTGAGTCTAATTCGGATGAGGGAAATGTTGTTTGTAGACATGATTGAGGCGGGTTACATTTGTGTGGGCTACCCAATTCTTTGATTGGTTCACAAGATGGTTGGATGTCAAGAACTTTCATTATAGGAGCCTCCTTTCTAACGGTCTCTGAGGTAGAGTCTAAGGGTTGTGTGGAGGTAGTAGGTGATTGGAAAGTAAGAAAAGGTGATGTCAATGCATGAGGATTATCTAAAAGAGGATCCAAGGGCTTTGAGTATTCAAGGGGAAGTGTTGGTGATGAAATGGTATCCTCGTCAGGAAGATCATATGTAATAGTGTTGATGATGTGACTCGAGGGATATGCAGTATCTATATGGATTGAATCTATCAAGGGTGTTGGGTCAGGAAGACAAGTAATGGCATCATGCATGGTAGTTTCATCTGGCTCATAGGAAGACCTAAGGGAATCAGATGGAATATTTGTAGATTAAGGATCGAGATATCCTTCTTCAAGGGCTTGGATTTCTAACTTTCTAGCCATGGTGAAGGCTTCATCAAAAGTTTAGAATGTGTGGATCTAAAGAGTGGATGAGATGTGATGGGAACATGGTCAAGAAAACAACTCAATTAGTTTTGATTGAGGTAGTGAGAAGGTCAATTGATTGATAATGCTTTGTCATCTATTGATGAAGTCAACATTAGATTTATTCTTAGATTGCTTGATGGTAGAGAGGTCATATATAGTTATTTTGTGAGTAACATTGATAGAAATTTCTTAAGAAATTACATGGATAACTTTGTGAAAGATAATAAAGAGTGCCGAGGAGGGAGGTATACCAATCCAATTTACGTCCCGGCAATGACATGGGAAAGTTTCTAAGAAGAAGATCTCGATCATGGATGATGAGATAACACGAGTTCTAAAGGCTAGTACATGTTGTTGAGGATCCTCCTGGCCATGGAACATGGTAAAATCAGGTAATTCCCAATGTAGAGGATAGGATTTATATGGTACTAATGGATGGATGGGTTCATTACAAACCTGATCATAAGTGAGGATGTGTTTGGATCCCATGGTAGTGGCTTCCAAATTGTCTAATTTGTTCAATAGAGCTTGCATGGGATCATTTGTAGGATTAGGCATGAGGGAATTAACATGTGAGTGTGGCTGAGAATGTGGTTGAGTTTATTGAAGGTAGTGGAGAGTGGGAGGGTTCTGTTATGGATGGAGTTGATAAGGGTTAGCTTGAAAAGATATCATTTGTAAATTAGGTTGTGATGAATGGATGTTGGGAGACATGTAGGGATGTTAGATATGTTATTGTTAGATAAGAGGGATTGATTGGATATGAGTAGGTATGTATGTATAATTTTAGGATGTATGAGGTATTGACAAAGATATCAAGTCAAGATAGGTTGATTGGATGAAATATGGGGGATGCTAATACTTTGATGAGATTGTGATGAAGGAGGGGATGTAGTGAGGATTTATTGATGGGATACACTTGACATAGGTTCAAGGATGATAGTTGGATAGTAGTATGGATTTGAAGGATATTCCTAGGGTTGTATGATTGGCTGAAAGGAAGAGGGTCCATAGGGGGAAAATGATGGTCGAGATGGCTTTGGAAATATGTCAGGGATAAGTGATGTTGAGTGAGACATGATAGGTAGATGAGATTGAGAAGGATTAGATCCTTTGTAGGGGATGTTTTGGTATTGATTGAGATGAAACATTGTAGAGATAGTGGATGAAGTAACTGGATACAATTGTAATAATGATGTATAAGGGTTAAAAGAATATGCTTATGTAGAGGATTGATCCATATTAAATGATAGTTAACAGATGACGATGTTGGTGTAGGATATTTACCATGCATATATTTTAAGTACATGGGATTCCTCCACATAGGTGATTCACCATGCTTAGGTGTCCTAGGGTGTCATTATGGCCTTACACGCATCATAGAGCATCATAGGAGTTACATTTGACCGACTATTCTAGGAATGTAACTCCCACCTCTTGGCTACATTTGTGGGGGAGTTACACACCCCACTACTATATGTACACCCTTTCATCTTGAGCAATACAATGGAATGGAATGGAATAGAGTATGGGATTTGAGCCATTTTTCCCTTAATGCATGCACATTGCTCTCATGGGTGATTTCTTGCTTTGATCTTGAAGCTACATCATTTTACGGTTGAGTGCAATGTTTTGATGCTCACGGATTCCCTCCAGATATTCGTCATTCCTCCAACATGGTATTAGAGCTCAAGGATTGGAATCGTGTTGCTCACCTCGGTTGCTTACTACTCTTTGTCTCATAGTTTCTTGTGCAAGCTCTCCTTTGCATGTGCTCTACTTGCATTTTTTAAAGGGTATTTGGTCGATTTTCACTATCAGTTGTTGAGCTCGTGATTGCTTCTATATTGCCTTGACTTTATTGCTCGGTCATTACATTCACTGCATTCACCAACTCGTGCATAGTTCCCCATGCACTCCATCCATCCAACTTGGATCATTCTGCTCCTTCCTGGTTTTTCCTTGGCTTGGGATCTATTTTTGGTTCGAACGTGTGTGATTTGGCATCCAGTTCGGGGTTTTTTGTCTGTCGGCTCGAGACTTCCTTTTGCGTGGACGTATTGACATCTGCACTGGTGTTTTGTGTACATTCTTTGCATTTCTCATGCCTTGTTCACCACTCAGCATTGGTCTCGATACTCTCAGCACATTTTTCACTAACCCACGTTACTTGGCACCTCGACTCCTGCATTGTTCATGATTCGGTCTTCCGTGACTCAGGTTGTTCATTGCTTCATCAGCTCACCACTTGCATTGACCAACTAATACCTTTGCATTTCCATGACTGTGCATTCACCTTTGGAGCTTGACTTCCTTGCCATTTCTACATTTCAGTTGAGTTACATCGAGGTCATTATGTTCATGCCGTGTTCGCGGGTTTCTGCTTGGGTTCCCTTGCTCGTGCTTCCCGGTTCATCGGCCCACGCCCCAGCCACTACATGTCTAGCCTTGTACGGTGCTTTGAATATGAGGTTCTCATTGTCTTGTGCATGCCCACGTAACGTCCCTAGCTCGACCTTCTGTCTCTGTTCAATGGCCAACTCGGGCCTCCCACTGTTCACGCCACCCAACTCGTGCATGTGGCACTTGCTCCGCATAACTCGATGACTTCTTTGCTTGCTTTCCTGCGACGTGGGATCCGCACTCAAGATTTCTTCGCGATCATTCTCGCTTCGTTTACATTGCAGCTGCAGACTACAACCCGCAAATGGCATGCACTCCATGGCTCGGTTAACTTCCCAACTCACCAACAGAGGTAGCTTCCAGCTCGGTGCATCCATGGCTTGACACCTCAGCTGGGTCCATTCCCTTTTAGAATTGTTCGGTGGTTAAAACAATCATTTTTTTAATGTTTTAAGGCAAAACATTCCTTTTATGGCATTGTAATAATTTAGGGCCTATTTTGCTTGTATTTAATGTCCTTCATTCGTGTGTCGAAGACGGAGGGTAAGGTCCAAGGTTGGCAGGAGGCTAATCCCCCTCACAAGAAAAACAAACCCTTCCTAAAATTTGATGCCATTTCCAACGAGTACCCACACGACACCCCTTGCACCCATTTCAGGCACTTTTTTAATCAATTTGCAAAGCTTATTGGCATTTTCCATCAGTTGTGGGAATTGTATTTTGCTATAACTTTTGACTCGTTGCTTAGTTTTGAGTGCTTCTTTAGTCAAATTTGTATGATTTTTCACACATTACATGATGGGATTATCAGTTTTGTAAATGCACTACTTTATAAAGTGCCGCATTCTGGGGGTTCACTAGTACTCTTGGGTTTTCACATGCGAAACATTATCGGTGAGTCCGATGTCTGCATTTGTGCACCTTGCACTTTTGATTCCGCATCATGGAGGGTGCTCTTTCCATACTTGATCATCGTAGGATAGCCTTACAGCCTCCGCCACTTCTTCTTGGGAGAGGGAACTATTCAGTTTGGCGTTCTTCTATGGAACGTTACTTCACCTACGAGGGTCTTTCACACTTCTTGCTTGGGCCAGTTCCTGCACCCACTGATCATCGTCATCTTAACGACTTTCTCAACACTTGTGACCATGTTTGTGGTCACTTGATGATACATATCTCCACATCTCTTTGGTTTCACGTGGCAAAATCAGATCCACCCCACCGTGTCCGAGCATTTTCGGTCCCTCTATGGAGACCCTTTACATACTATCGATGTTGTTGTTGTTGTTGATTTAGTTGTCTCCTCTATTTATTCATGTGATGATTCCACTTGTAGACACCTAAAATATGCTTACACTTAGCATTTCATCCAATTCAACCAATTAACGATACTACGTTAATTCCCCATTCTCGGATGCCCATTTACGACACCTTCTTGGTCCTATTCTTCCTATAATCATCTAATTTGGTTAATATCTCTCTTATTAGCTAAACATTCCTTTCGACCATTCAAAATCTCCCTAGTTCTCTCTAGACCACTTCTATTGGCTTCCTAGGCTATCTATCAGTCACAATTGGTTATCCAGGACCCCTCCTAACTCTCAACGAGTCTCTAATCACATGCTTATCAAGTTTAACTAGTCTAAACCCTAGTTAACTAGCCTAAACTAAGCTTAACTAATCCTAAAGCATGCTTAACCTAATCTAATCTAAAAGAGCTTTAGTCCCACATGCACCCAAATTCCAAATTCTCCCAAGTGGAAAACTATAAATAGAAGGGTCACCCCTCCCATTCAGACTTACAACTTTACTCTCAAACACTTTGGAAAGGCATTAGAAACCATTTGTGATAGCTTTAAGCTATAGAACATTTGGATCTTGGCCATAATCCATTGTTAAGAGCTCCTCCATCTTGCATCCATCCATTCCAAATATAGTTAGTAAGGGAAGATCTAAATCTTGGCCATGTAGCCAACTTGGAGAGATCTCTTCACTATGTTTGGGAAAACAACACATAATTTGATTGCTTAGGATCTAAACTAGGTTCAATTTTAATAATCTTTCATAGAGTAGAGAGTAGTATACATGTTAGTTTTTGATGTTTTTGTCAAAGTTATAATACTTTTATGTTAGTTTCTCTTGTTTAGCTCTAATCTGATGGTGCATGGTTGAGTTAGCAAAGCTTTGAGGTTCTTTAGCCTCACTCCATAGCTTTTGCAACTTTCCATTGCATACATTTAGCACGCCGGTGGGACTCTTATGTCCATCCTCCATTAATGGAGGTCATTTAGGTTCTTCAAAGTCATTTTTCAAGTTTTTTAGTTTAAATCACTTGTTATTTCCTCATTTCTATTTTAAACCTTGGATTAATGAACTCTATTTACATGCATTTGTGGGTTTAACATAGAAATAGGAAGCTTTGACTAACCAATAACCTGTTTGCTCTTAAAATTTTGAAAATCCGTGTTTTTTGCAGGTTTTTTACAGGGCACGCGTAGGTGTTTTAAGGTGGCGCGTACACGTTGAGATACACGCGTCTCTCGTCGGAAAGGCCACGTACCCATTAGGGTGTCCTCTGTGTTTATAAAATTTTTCTCTACAGGGACGCGTCCGCGTCTCCGTTGGTCTGTCTGCGTCTCCGTCTCTCTGGACGCATCGTCATGTAATTAATATCACTGTGTAAAAATTTTATAGACTTCTTTTACTTAGGCTACGTATCCGTCGGTAGGAGCGCGTGCACACGTTGAAACCCTAGCGTACCCATTGGATTAGGGCGTAGGTGTTGGTGACTATTTTGATCTTAATAGACCCGCGTAGGTGTTGGTATAGGCGTGTACCCGTTGGTTGGGGTGCGTACATGTCGGTTTAGGCGCGCAGGTGTTACTGTCAAAATTTTAAAAAAATTACAGTCTGTTTTAGTTGTTTCTTTGACATTTTTTATGCAGGTTTCTAAAGGTTGATAAGTTTAAAAACAGGACTAACTCTTTAAAATTTCAGTTTGCATGATTAAGTGTTTTTCATTCCTTAGCTTAAAATTAGGATTTGTGAAAGGTGTGTATGCTCTCTCCTCACACTTTCCAAAGTGATCTTGGAGATCAAAAGCACTTACACAAAATCTATTTTATATGTTAAAAACACTTTCTCTTTAAAGGATAAAGTAACATTTTTATGTGCTTTTAGTAGGATTTTCACTTTGCGTATGCTCTTCCTTCGTGCTTTGGGTGATCTTAGGAATCAAAAGCAAGTGTGAGTTCTCTTTTACCTCAATCAGCAAACGAGAAAACTACTAACCAACTTGTTGTCTACAGGACCTAACGTTGGTCAAAGAAAGGTGTTAAGAACAAAGCAAAAACTTCTAATACACGTGTGTTTGTAGATTGCCAAATGGTGTGCCACTTTTGAAACCACATTAAGATTAAAAAGATTAGGTTTTGGAAAAGGGTAAGTCCCTCTCCACTTAACTGGAACATAACCCCTTTGGCATAACGCCTTAAGCTATAACAATGGGGGTGGTTCCAAGAACCCCAAAGTAGTCCACCGCTGAGTAACCTCGTGGACAAAATGGGAAGCGCCTCGCTTACCCACTTGACTAGTACACCTTGTGAGATAGAGTTACACGAGTTATCCGTGTGGCGACCTTAGTGATAGTACACGATGGATGCATTCATTTGCCCTTGTTCTTGAAGGGGTAAAGTAAAGCCGAGATACTCCCAAACTAGTCATTGTGACTTTTTGGGTAAATCATGCTCGCTTCTTAGACAACCTTGTAACACCTAGTTGAGAGAACTTATTAAGGAAACCATTTTGTCTGGAGGCCAACTTTACTAGTCCATTCGCATCATTTTACCATCACAAAGTGATAACTTGTTTGGATTCAGCATCGTGTTTTTTGAACACGGTAATGAACTCATCCCAAGTTTGATCTGAGTGTCTTTCATCACGAATCTAGACAAACGTATTACTTAGCTTAGCTTCCTTCTCATTTTTTTAAACGAGGTGAAGCTCTGCCCAAAGTGAAACTAAGTCTATTTTCACATATTCTTGATCTACACCCATGCGTTTGTACTTTCCACATTGGAATTCAAACAGAGGCATACTTTACGTGTCGTGTCAAAGATAGTGCTAGCTACTTTTTGTATGTTTACACTCATCCATGTTTGCGGTTGGGGTGTTAAATGACTAAAGTGAGCGGGTATGTTTTCACGTCTTTGGCAGTCCTACGATCTTGACTTTAGGATCTTCATCATTATTATGGGTCAATTTTGTCATTCTATCTCTCCCTAGTTTTTGACTTTTGCTTGCATTTCTAGTCATTCAAGTATTGGTATTTACATTACGTCTCCCATTCTTTGGGTACGTAGTATAAATCCCTCTATTGCGTGGTTACATTGCTTGCATTATCATAGACTTCTTGTTATACCTTCTACTTGATTTTAGTTTAGACATCATCTGGGTCTCTTGATGAGTGTTGATACCGCATTATATATATCGCCATAATGTTGTCTTGATATCGACACCTTGCTTGCTTGGTTGAGATATCGGGATAGCGTTGTTACGATATATCTAGTTGCGACGTCCACTTTTCAAAACACTTAGCTTTTGTCGATACTTGAGTTAGTACTAGGTATACCTTGTGTGGAGGTCACGATTGGCTCTTGTTGTTACTTACACCTTGTTCATTTTGAACTTGACGTAAGTATTGACATGGTGTGGATCATCTTTGCATTGGGTTGTCATTTTGCACACACATTTTACATAGGGAGTATTTCCTTATTGATTGGATTTGTGTTTCACACTTGCGTGATTGTTCCTTGTGATTATTCATTCAGAAAACTTGTTTTCTAGGACAATCCTTTTTGATCTCATCGAGATTTCGTCATCATGATGTCTATTTTCCTTAGACCTTCGAAAAATCACACACGCATCTCTGTACATCTTTGAATGTCTAGTTGGCTGCCATTGTGTTGCCCAAATCGACATGGGGCCTTCTTCACTTTGAAGAATTTTGATCGCACTATCTAGGTCTAGACATTTGTACTTAAATGACGCCAACAATGATTGACTATCGCATGGTTTCTCACATTTACAATAATACGGAACCTAGGTTTAGGAATTCACATCAAAAGATACCCATTACGACTAAACCTCGTTTGGTTCTTCGTGTTACTAGAATTCCCACTTGGGTACCCTGTTCCCCACCTTCATCTCATATTCGGTGGTATGGTTTGGATGCTTCTGATCCAAATTATTATTCGGGTTCCCCCACTCTTCTTCTGATTCAGATCCAAACTACCATTTGGATTCCCACTCTTCTTCTGAAGATTCGGATCCCAACTATTGTTCGGATACCCATAGATCAAATCTTGAATCACGGTCCTCCCTTCCTTCACAGGACCTTTATTCCAACTCACCTCAACGATGTCTTCCTCCTTTGAAGACTTGTGTGACTCCAAGTTCCATCGATTGAACATCTAATTTGGTTCTTGAGTCACGGTCCTCCCTTTCTTTACAGGGCCTCCTTCATCAGTCGTCTCAATGACCTCTTCCTCCATTAAAGAGTTCCACGACTCGGGTTACCTCTAGTCAATCATCAATTTGACTCCTACGTTGCAACTTAATGGATGGCTATGTGATCCTACTTTCCAACCTACATTACATCATCTTCTAGAAAAATGACCTAGGTCCAAATCCAAATCATCCATTCATGAGACGCTTGCCTCCAAGCCTACTTCCTCTCTTGAGTCATCTTCTTCATCAATCAATCTTCCCGCTTAGTGGATCCGTTTCTTCTAGTCAACCCCCATGTTCAAAGAACAACAACCTCTATTGATTGATTTATCTCGGGATAAAGGACCAATCAGACTACACGAAGATATCCCTTTAGAGGATTGCAAACAAGGTTTCTTTCTTGAACTCGATACGCTCGTATGGGGAGGAAGAGTTTGATTCCTTTTATAGAACATAGAGGAAGAGCCTAAGGTCATGGAACTTGATTCTTCTTCTATTATTCCATCTTCACCTTCCTCTAAACATGATGAGATGTTGGGTCTAGCATTGATCCATGGCCTATCTTCTCATTTCCCAATCATTCCTTATCTATCATCATTCCTCAATCAAAATATTTCCTTGGCTCACCTCTGAGTAGCCCATCGTCTTCTTATATTGGGGCCACATCCTAGTAGCCCTCCATTTTCTACTTGTGGGTCACCTCCTGGTAGCCCATTACCTTCTATTCTTGGGCCACATCCTAGTAGCCATTCATCCTATTCTATCTATGGGACACCTCTGAGTAGCCCCTACTCATCGATACTTGGGCCACACCCTAGTAGTCCCTCACCCTCATCTTCTATTCTTGGACCATGTCCTCGTAGCCCAACTTCTTCCATCTTAGGGCCATATCCTAGCAGCCCTTCATCATCTTCTATCGGTGGCTCACCTCTGGTAGCCCATCCTCTTCAATTCTTGGACTATATCCTTTTCATCTATCACATATTTCTTCTCTATCAATGTTTGTGGCAAGCCCACTACCATTTCTATCGTTCCTTTCATCAATCATAAACGTTCACTTTCTTCTCCTTCTCGGGATTAGACAAGTCATGTGTCAACTTATAAAAAACCCAAATAGGTTCATTATCAAGCTCAAGTCAAAACTTCCAAGAGCTCCAAAGCTCCCAACAAAGTAAACTGATCTTAAGGTTAAAAATCAAACATGATTCAAGAACGCACATCAACGTAACCATCAAGTATGGTGCAAAGTGCATAAACCTCTGGATAGGGAACTCCAACTCCCGCATACAAAATCTGTGTTTTAGGATAAATCACAGTCTTTTGTTGAGTATGAGCTCACCACAATCATCGACATCGGAGATAACATGACTCTTGATAAACAATCACACTTAGTCTCCCTTATTAAGGAAGTTGCAGACATCGTTGTTGGATCTTACCACGCAGAGTGACTTATTTGGTCCCACCTTTCCAAAAACTATCAAAAATCTAAAAATCAAAACAATGTAAAAATACAAAAACATGAGAAAACATTTCATAGAAAAATCAAAGGTATAAAGATCAAACATTGCAATCAGGTATTGCGTACACATGGATGTTCTTTCTTCCCTTTCTTTCTCTTCTTCTACAAGTCTTCCTATCATTTTTATCCCTTCGGTGATCTTTTGGTTAGCCTATTCACACATATTTTGTGACATTTATCTCTATGGTATCCATTTGACCCTGGTCTTTTATCACCTTGGTAAATTAAAGAATGACTGACCTCTTGGAGATCCTATCACATTCAACATCTAATAAACTTGTTGCGAAGAACTTTTGGATATATTTGTTGACACTAGCCAATGTCATTCATCACAATCACTTCCACCTCCTTCCATCAAGCCATTTGTGGTTCTTAACCCCTTGTCAAACAAGAGAGCTGAAATAAGTTTTCAGAAAGCAAAAGAATCAAAATCAATCAAAATTCAAAAGCTAAAAGCTAAAGAAAAAGAAAATTGATATATAACTCTCTCTTGGGGTATTTCCAATAATCTCTATCGGGGCTATGGATGCCTAACTGGTAGTAGAGCAATGTTGCGATTAGAATCAAATGCATCTCTGTTGGGGCTATGGACACTGCTAGTGGCAGTGGAGCAATGTACGGCTATCCTTCCACCCTTCATTCACAAATCACCTTTCAAAATCAAACATTCCTACACATTGGCTAGGGTGTCTTCACTTGTTATCTATTAAATCTTCCCTTCAAGAGGTAATCTAATTCCACGTTCACACATTGGATCTCTATGAGTATGCAGGATTAGTATGTTACCAAGTGTCTTTTTTTGGACCTTGTTCAGACTCTTACTCTAGTCGTATCTCGTCTCACGATTTGTGCCTTTGGCTAATCACTTGTTTCATCGCGAGGCTTCTAAGCTACATTCATGTCTCTCACATCATTCTTCTACTTCATTTAGAACATCCATGTGTATAAGATTTCCTTTTTTGACATGTTTGCGGACACCTTTTCCCCTTTCACAAAGACAATCATCTCCTTCCTTTCTATCATGTGCTTTTAGGCCAACTTACGTTGGGGGCATCCTTGCTTCTTCCTCAGCAATTCATTGGTTTACGTTCATCATCATGTTGAACCTATCCATAATGGCCTTGGGTCCCACTTCTACATGTGAAGAGTTTTCCTTTGAATACTCCCACCTAATCATTGGGAAATTTTACATCTTCACCTTTCTTACGCATGCATGGCCTTTCACCCTTGTACATCCCATCTATCGCTGGGGCATCCATGCTTCTTTGTCTTCCTGTACATAGTTTCAGAAAACTTTAAAAATCATAAAAAAACATTCAAATATGTTAGAAAATCACAAAAACATTCAAATATGTTGGAAAAATCAAAACATTCAAATATGTTCAAAGAAACATCAAAAACAATATAAATCAGCTTACAAAATGTCACTCTTTGGTTCTCACCTGTTCATGTGCATGACTCGCGGATCATCTTGATCTACCTCACTTCAAAAGCTAGGTTGCTTACTTTATCACGTACTGCGGGGCACAATGAGTTGCCTGGTATTGTTTTGTAGTGCACATTGCTTTTCCATTGGACCAAAGTGTCCTCCATTATTCCCCTCGCATGTATCTTTGCTTGGGGCACCATCGTCATTAACCCTTGTCGTTAATTGAATAGGTTGGAACTGAAGCTTGATAACAAAAACATTGCATTATGTTTCTCTGTTAGGTTAGCTTGTTTACTTTCTCGTATTGCATTGCATTTTGTATGTTGCATGGAGTTAGGCATCTTTTACTTTCTTGTATTGCATTGCATTTTGTATGTTGCATGGAGTTAGTGTTTTTTTTAGCAATGGACATTTGTTCGTATATGGCTTTTCATGTCATACTACACTTTTGTTCATTCTTTTTAATAAGGACCGATGATGAAGATCTCTAGCAATATGATGAAAAATAAAGTTGTTTAAAAGGCATTGGATGGATGTTAGCTCATTCCCCCTTCTCATACTCCTTTTCTTCTATATCCCCTTTATTTTCTTCTTCATCACACTATTCTTTCTTTTGTTCTCTTTTCTGTCATCTTTTCGATCGTCAATCGAGTTCTTCTATCACCCCATCGACAATCGAGGGGCATCCTCCATTCTACTCATTTTTCTTCTATCCCTTCAAAATTTTCTACTTGTTTATGTTTGTCTACTTTCTTTGAAGTGGCATCACTTACGCCACCCCAAAGAGGGGCAAATGTAGACACCTAAAATATGCTTACACTTAGCATTTCATCCAATTCAACCGATTAACGATACTACGTTAATTCCCCATTCTTTGCTCCATTCTTGGATGCCCATTTATGACACCTTCTTGGTCGTATTCTTCCTATAATCATCTAATTTGGTTAATATCTCTCTTATTAGCTAAACATTCCTCCTTTTGACCATTCAGAATCTCCCTAGTTCTCTCTAGACCACTTCTATTGGCTTCCTAGGCTATCTATCAGTCATAATTGGTTATCCAGACCCCTCCTAACTCTCAACGAGTCTCTAATCACTTGCTAATCAAGTTTAACTAGCCTAAACCCTAGTTAACTAGCCTAAACCAAGCTTAACTAAGCCTAAAGCATGTTTATCCTAATCTAATCTAAAAGAGCTTTAGTCCCACATGCACCCAAATTCCAAATTCTCCCAAGTGGAAAACTATAAATAGAAGGGTCACCCCTCCCATTCAGACTTACAACTTTACTCTCAAACACTTTGGAAAGGCATTAGAAACCATTTGTGATAGCTTTAAGCTATAGAACATTTGGATCTTGGCCATAATCCATTGTTAAGAGCTCCTCCATCTTGCATCCATCCATTCCAAATATAGTTAGTAAGGGAAGATCTAAATCTTGGCCATGTAGCCAACTTGGAGAGATCTCTTCACTATGTTTGGGAGTAAACAACACATAATTTGATTGCTTAGGATCTAAACTAGGTTCAATTTTAATAAGCTTTTAGAGTAGTAGTATACATGTTATTTTTGATGCTTTTGTCAAAGTAGTAGTTTCTCTTGTTTAGCTCATGTTAGTTTTTGATGTTTTAGCCTCAAACTTTTATAATCGCTTTTATGATAATAAGGATTGTGCACCTAGTTTTGATGTTGAGAGTACAACAGAGGAATATTATCCTCCTCTCACTATTCAGTGTGTTGTCACATCCCACATCTCATCAAATATTGAGCGAGTCTCCTATATAGTCTCATATCATCATCAAATCCTCTTTTCCACCTTCAATGTGTGAGGCCCCTTTCACTCCTCCACCTTCATTGGATGACTCATACCTATTTGACATCTCTCTTTTGTTTGTTCAGTAGTATATGCCTGACATCTCTCTTTTGTTTGTAGTCATCTTTTTTGGGGTTCACTTAGTAAAATTATGGTATAACACGTGCGTTCAAAGGGTATTAAAGAATACCCTTAATTCTAGTTTTTACCTCTAAATATTCAATTGATAATACCCCCTCCTGTTATATTATTAGAATGAAAATACCCCTATTTTTTCCATGTACCTTACTTACCCATTTTTCAATTACAATTTTATTTACCCCTTTTTATTTCTACCCTAATATATTAAACAAAAATATATCATATTTCTCACTCAATTTTTTTAATATGCATTTCCTTTCAAAAGATAGTTTGAAGCCATCGAAGACCTATTACAAATCACCTTATAAATGTTAAGCTTTAATCATTTATCAATAGTTCTTCAAATAATTAAGATGGTGAAATAATATCACTTGCATTGAAAAGCATACTCAATCCTAGTTTTCTACCATCTTATTATTTCTTGGTTAAGAATCTCTTAATTGGGATTTTTTATTCAAAAAGAGATTATAATTTAACTTTATGAATACACTCATTTTGTAATTTTAAGGTATTTACTTTTGAAAACTAGGGTTCAAATGTTTTAGTTTTATATTAAAATTAAACATCCCTTTGCTTTGGCCCACCTCTCTAACCTACCCCAATACCTGATTCAAAATATTAATAAATTAAACCCTTGGTCCCCCTCATGTCTACCGGTATATTGAATTTAATTTTATTAATTTTAATTACCTCAATATGAACCCACGTGCTAGGATATTGCCTAGCTAATGAACCCCCTGTGCTTTTCGCAGAGTACACTTGTGATGTACTACAGGTTCCTCATCCATCTATAGGTATTTTCAGAGGATTTCATCATCTCCGTTGTTGGGAGTGCCCCTTTGGGACTCTTACCACTTCCACTTTTCCAGAGACCTTCATTGATCCACCCTTGCTTGTGGATCCATTTTCTATTGTGGGGGATGTTTTGTTTGCCTTCACATCAGTTGGAAATCCTTTCTACATGTGTTCACCCTTCATACTCTGACAGTTCTACACTCGTGGCATTACCTTCGGTTCCTTTGCACTCACTTACTAGACCTATGTCACACTTTCGTGGACCAGACTCAGATTTCTTCGTGTTGTTTCCTTCGGTTTCCTTCACGGAGAGGGTAGACTTCCAGCACGTCATTTCTGTCCTTCCTTAGGGTAGGCACACTGAGTTCGGTGCGAATGGCTCTTCTTCACCCGAGGTAGAGGATCTTGTGATCGATATTCTTCTGGGAGACCTCCTAGAGCTACAAAGTTCAGATCCATCCATGGCATCTTTTGCATTCCTCTCGTCTCCCTCTTCTTCTTCTTTTTGAGAGATTTCCTCTTTGTACATGGGTACCTTTACAAGCTCATCTATGATTGGGACCCATCCTTGGTATCTTTCTTAGATTAGAGAGTGGACTTGTCTCTCTTTTGGGGGAGTTTTTTCCCATTGGGTTTTCTCCTTTTACTCCACTTTTTGAGAGTTTCTTGTACATGGGTACCTCATCAGGCTTGTTGTCGGGACCCACTTCTCCTTGTTTTCATCTATGTGTCCACCTAAGCTATGCTTCAGGGGGTGTTGGTGTAGGATATTTACCATGCATATATTTTAAGTACATGGGATTCCTCCACATAGGTGATTCACCATGCTTAGGTGTCCTAGGGTGTCATTATGGCCTTACATGCATCATAAAGTGTCATAGGAGTTACATTTGACCGACTATTCTGGGAATGTAACTCCCACCTCTTGACGACTACATTTGTGGGGGAGTTACACACCCCACTACTATATGTACACCCTTTCATCTTGAGCAATACAATGGAATGGAATGGAATAGAGTATGGGATTTGAGCCACTTTCCTTAATGCATACACATTGCTCTCATGGGTGATTTTTGCTTTTGATCTTGAAGCTACATCATGTTCGAGTTGAGTGAACGTTTTGATGCTCATAGATTCCTTCCTAGATATTTTTCATTCCTCCTGACGGATGATACAAAAATCCCTAAGTGAGCTACAAATGTAGTAGACAATTCAAGAAGAATAATTGTAATTATCTTGGTTAGAATTTAGATCCTGGAGGAAAGGGATCGGAGGGAACATAATGATATGGTCGTTTCTAAGGTTGGTTTCAAGTTTTT
Organism: Taxus wallichiana var. yunnanensis; assembly: GCA_018340775.1. NCBI lineage: Eukaryota > Viridiplantae > Streptophyta > Pinopsida > Cupressales > Taxaceae > Taxus > Taxus wallichiana. The sequence continues at coordinate 935,572,326 of CM031242.1, forward strand.
AAGGTTGGATTCCTCAATATACCCGAAGGTATGTGAGGCCCAAATTTGTGTTGGTGTCGGTACGGGGCCTAGTATTGGGGCCTATCCCCTCACTTCACAGTCCTATAATGATAAGGGAGTCGGGTGCTTAGCCAATATACTGAAAACCAATTGTTTATACTCATCAAACACCTAGTTGACTTCCTTATTAGGTAATGAAATATCAACAGTTTCACACTGGGTGGGAATGTTTAATGCAAGTTGATGTTTAATCTGATTTGGTTGTGTGTGGGGAAAGTTAAGTGAATGCAATATATTAATCCCCTAATTAATCTATGTGATCAAGCAAGATGAAAGATTCATTTTAAACCCAAAAGAATGATTTCTTTTTGATGAGCACATGTAGTAAAATGCAATGCTTAAAAATAAAAATTAAAAGAAGAGGACGCACCTATGAAAAAACTCCCTTTTTTAAATTTTCAAATTTTTTGATTTTTTTAAGCACAACATTAACGCAGCAAGCAAGCAAAAAGCCCCATCAGGAACCTACAAAAGGTGTTAGTAGTAGATAGAAAAAAAAAAGAAACTTGTGTTAGAGGTTGAATGGTTGAGTAATCAAAAGCGATCACAATGACCGTCGACGATTGTGAGGATCGCTAGCGATTCACACAATTCTTTGGTGATTTGACCACATTCTAGCGATACATATCATAAAGCCTAAAAATGAATTAAATTGATTTAAATGAAAGAAAAGAGGGACTAAGGGTCCCATTAGGTGTGCTTTAGAATGTTCAGAGATGTTTTTGCTTTCCTACTTTCGATTAATTAAGTGAAACAATAAAAAAATCGACCTCAAAAGACGATGAGGTTTACTGATACCTACGAAGATGGATGATGATGTTGATCTTGATGGATGATCGATGTCGATAGGTATAAGTGTACACACAACTCCTTCTTTATAAGAGGATAAGCTACTTATGCAATGCACTGAGACACTTAGAAAAACTATGGGATTAGATAGATATATGGCGATTGCTTAGAAAATGTCAATCCTTAGAAGTTAATGGACTTCCTTGTAAGGATGTCAATCGTGTTCAAGAAATCAATCGATAATGGTAAGATCAAATGATAAATAGATGATATAACCAACAATTCAAAGATAACGGGACTAATGTGATCCAAGACTATATGATGGTCTAATGGTGATACCTGATCCAAAGGGAGTCTAGGAATCACAAAATGGCTCAAAGGAGAAAGGATATATATAGATATACGCATACAAAGGCAAGCTAAGTGATATATTTGATTAAGATAATTGATAAAGTGTTATAGATGGCTCAAAGGAGCTTGGTATGATTAGGCAAGAGTACAACTACAAGAGGAAGAGTGGCAAAATAAGTGATGGGGTCTGGATGTCTAAAGGATAATATTTGGGCTTAAATGATCTAACAAATAGAAATCACTATCGATTAGGCCAATCGCCGATATTTGATGGAAATCGCTAGTGATTGCTGTGAAAGTGTGCATGTTAATGATAAATGAGATAGAATTGACTAAGGCTTGTAAATGATGAATGAACAAGATAATAAAACAAGAGAAAGACACTTACCTCATGTAAGTTGATAAATGAAGACAAGAGGGTGATATTACCCGAGAGGAGAAGTCTATAGATCTTTGTGTGTCGTTGTATTTTATTGTTGGATGTTTTAAATGACCTCTAAAGGCAACAGAAGAGATATTTGATGTCTTAGATATTGCTATGATGTTCTCAGACATTGTGAAAGAGCTATGGTATAGAGAAGACGTAACATAAGGTCTCTAAGAGTGAGCAACATGAAGCAATGTCCTAGTTAACCGGAAATGTAGGCCTAAAACATGTTTATATAAGTTTATGTCCACAAAGGAAAATCATCGGTGATTGGTTAGAATCGCCGGTGATTTGGGAAATACGGGAAAAATTTTTTAACAACCTCCCAAATTGAGTCATTTGTTTGTTTAGATAAATTATTTTTGTTTGGAAAGGGGTTATACAAAGTTAGAAATGTTGTTAAATGGTTATGAAGTTGTTGAATTTGTTTTGTTTTATTTGATTTTGGTTTCTAAGTGGTTTGAGTGGTTTAAGAGGAGTACAATAGGATTTTACAATTGTAGAATGATATTTATGTGGAGTAAATATAATGGGGAGAAATAAGACATGATACATATTTAATGTATAATATGATAATGATGTGATAATGAAGGGGTACCAGTAGACGCGGATACAGGAAATTAGTCATGTTAATTTTAGGTGTCTACATATATATATGTGTGTGTGTGTATACATATATATGTATGTATGTATTTACACACGTGCGCGCACGCATGCACACACACATTTGTGTGTGTGTTTGGCATTGATTGTCATATTGATTGGTTGTTAGATCACTTATGCTATATGTTTAATATTTTGGGTATGTGGCATTGTTAATTGGATTGTGTGAGGTGGAGATTCGACCCCACCATATGGTGATGCGGCTTTGGAAAGTTTATTAAACATAAGTTTAAATTTAAGTTGTATGGCTTATTTAGCAAATAGTTAATCAGGTTTATGGTTTAACGCTTGTTTCATAAGCCACAAAGTGGCATGATCATTCAAGGAGGTTTGGTGGGAAATTAATGTGGGCAGCAGAGATGCCTTGGGAAACGGAAGCTTCCTTAAGAAGCTAAGGCATGCAAATAGCTCATTGTTTTAGTTTTATTCAATTGTTTTTGGAGCTCTGTTTAGGGTCGTGCATGGAGTTTTTAGGGGATGGTTGTTTGATGGTATTGCGCATGTGATTTCATTTCTTTTCTCTCCGGTTATCATGGTGTTTTTATTGTTTAAATATTTTGTTGGAAGATTTAATATTTTTCTCGAATCTTTCAACTTGGAATATTGCAGAGAAGTTTGGAGAAGCATGGATTTTTCTACACTTACTCTTTGTTGTTATTTTAGTGAGGTATCTGAATATGATTTTGGTTACCATTTTGAATACGTTCTTTTGGTTTTGTTCATTATGTGAAAACTGGAAAAGGAATATGTTTTATTTTTGGGTCATTATGTACAAACTGGAAAAGGAATACGTTTTGTTTTTGGGTTATTATGTGAAATCTGGAAAATGAATATGTTTTTGGATTTGGGTTATTATGATCTGGAAAATGAAATAAAGAGTTAGTTTTTCAACTCCTAAGAGTTTGTTGTTATTATTTGAATACATTTTGGGTTTTAGACTATTTGATGAAATCTAGGAAATGAAGGAGAGTTAGTTACAACTCCATAAATCATTTTTGTTATCAAGGGAATATGTTTTGGGGTTTTAGATTATTTTGTGAGATCTAAAAATGAAATAAGAAGTTGTTACAATTATTTCTAAAGCATTGTTGTTATCATTTTTATTTGTTTGGTTTTATAAAAGTAAGGACTATTTGGTTGTTTCATGGAACCCTCTCCCTCATGGACGTATTGGAGTTAATTTACTATGTTTTTATTGAGTTATTGTTGTTGATATATATGTATAATGGATCGATTCTAAGCATGATTGTTTTTGAGTTATTTAAGGGAAACACATAGGAAGGGAATAAAGGTTTATGCCTCCTATTATTTGTTTTTGATTGAATAGTTGTTTATTATTGATGAATTCTCTCTCCCTTCTTAGGACTAGACATTCCAGTTAACTTCCGTTATGATTAAATGAGTCCTTGCATGGAATTGTTAATGTCCGAGTAAACAATGATTATATATATATGTGTATGTATGTATGTATAGTCAACTCAACAAGGGTTTCTCGATAAATAAATATTTCATTAGCTTTCAATTAATTGAGGTTCTGATTGGACTATGATTGATTGTTGTAATCTTATGAAGTTTAACTCTGCTGAAATATGAGTTGGTAGAAAGTTTGTTTGCCAATTATCTCCTAGATTATGAACTTTTCTTGTTGTTATTAATAACGGGAAAATATTGTGAGTTATTACATTTTTAATTGAGGTTTTGTGATGTAGTATATGACCCATTATTGTCTAAATGTCTAAGTTATGTCATCTAGCTATATACAATAATAGTGAACGCAATGTTTTATTTAATTAAGAGGTTTTATTAAGATATGTTTCTAAGGTAGATTTCATAATATAAACTATGGATTTTACGATTATAAAATCATGGTTAAGGACAATTTTAGCCGATCTCTTATTCTGTTATTTCATTATAATTACAACATCGGTTAAGAGTATGTAAACTCATACCGATTCATATGAACGACCTATATATATCTCTCCCTCTCTCCTATAGTTTTACATGAAATTCCGACATACTTGAAGTAAGTAACTGCTTGGATTAGATTTGTGATTGTTTTTATGTCTTGAGTTTATTGGGAAATAAATTTGAAAGTATTATGTGTAATCAATTTTATTTTGCGATTAACTATCATCGCATCTTTTAAAGGGCATTATGGCCCAATGTATTATTTTTGTTGACTTTTTGTAAATCATAATTAATAAGATTGAGATATATGTCCCTTATTTGTGATATGGTCTTAAGACTTATCTTATCGAACTAAAAATGTGGATATTATACTTATAAATTTGATTACTTAATAAAGATGATAATATCTTAAGTTATGTTATTATTTCTTATTTCATTAATTTAGATAAAATAATCAAAGTAAAATGAATATCAACATATAAACCGGTGAGTGCATTATTTGAATTATTATATCATCTATGAGGTTATTGATGTGTTCTTAAAACATGTTAATTAATGCATGGAGATGCTTTATATAGTTATATCCTAGTAAAGTTAATGCATTTTCTCTTGTTCTTGTTTCATGTAAACTGTTGACCATAGAAACTCCACTAATCACCTCTATGAGTAAATATGGTGACATGTGTAGGATAATAACAAGCATTTACTACCAATTCTGGAAGTTGTAATCAAGGAGGTTGAGTCTATAGCCATCATGCCATCATGGAGGAATTTTTCCACAACAAGCCTACAAACATGAATCCTATTTTTGGCATTATTGTAGGATTTCAATGAAACTTTAATGAGGTTGTTAGTGGATGAATTCAGTTCCTATAGTTATGGCATGTTGTGTAACTAACTATGTCTATATATAGACATCTTCTTGAGAACAATTTAGTAGTTAGTTGATAATAGCAGTTTACAATACAGTGATCTACCAGTTAGTATTTACTTTGCAATGTTATGTTGAGCATGTCTTAGAACTTATTCAAATTAATATAGTTGTTGTTTTGAATATCATCTTGGTGTTGAGAGTACCTCCATCCCAAGGAAGAGTAAGGGCCCACTCAACCAAGGTGATTGGAGGATTTACATTTCATGCATGCTCATGGTTTTTTGATAAGTCATATTTGAATGCGAATTACTTATTTATTTTCTTTGGCATCTTTCTTTTCTTGTTGTTTCAATTCAGAGTGTGTTATTTCAATTTTGCTATTTCAATTCAATGTGTGTGTGTTATTTGAATTATATTATCTTAATTTGGTGTGTGCATTTCAATTCTAGTTAAAGTATTTCCTTTAAACACATTTTTATTACAACAATGTTGTTTTAGTAGTTTAGCATTGCATTTCTATATATTAGCAAAGAAAAGGGGAAACACGCCAACCAAACCCCAAAAGGAACCACCGAAAAATTGAGTTTCATAAAGCTTCATTGTATACAACCTTGGACACATAACCTTGGTTTTATAAATGACACTGACATAAGAATATGTTAGTTAAATGATTGGAGAATACAATGACCCATCATTTTTAGTGTCGTTTCAGGGACACCATAAACACAACACACCATTTTATTCACCTTACATGTTATGGGTGTTAATGAAGTTAATATATGCAACCAAGTAGAATTCCTATGCCTTGTTTACACAACCAACCTTGATGCACAGGCCACGAGACGTTCAAGGGATATTTATACCTTGTAATATCCAAAGAATATCTCCAAACAGAGCACAAGTAGGGCACATTGAAAGTGAACTGAATCTAATACAACGCCTATGAGCCCTTCTGAATAATCTGCATCATATTACCTAGAACTAAAACAACCTTCTGAGAGGAGAGAAAAAAGGAATGATGAGGACCAACCATTGGGTAAAACCTTTACTTATCCAATTATCCTCAATGAAGATGAGAATGCACCCATGAAGAACATTTCTCCATCTATCCTCCCTATCTTTTTGGAATGTCCACAGAAGACTCAAACCAGTTCTTATTTGAATTCAAAGTTCTTTTCAGACATATGACTACAAAATAGACAACCTGAAAACTCAAATTGTTCCCTTCCATCCTTAAAGACTCTGTTATGAGGTTGTTGTTAGTGTGTAAAATCACAGGCCCTAAATGATTTGTGGATAATCTGCTTTTCTAAGGCAGACTCATTTGGTGTGATTGCATAACATTAAACTTTCCCCAAGGTGTGGGACCTTGCAAAATGGAAAAGCTCTCCAGATTAAAGGTTGGTTCCTTATTCCTCTATTTAGGTGCATACGTAGAAACTTGCAGAGGATCTATTCTTAATCCTAATCTAAAATTTACCAAGGAGACAAGGATAGAAGGAATACATAAATTAAAACAAAGCTAAACTACGAGGTGATGCACCAAAGGAATGATGAACACTTGTTTTGCTAATAGACACAAACCAAAAAAATGCATACAATAAACAAACACAAATAGCCAAATATGTAATGGGAGACCAAAGGAAAGCAAAAGAGACAAGAGAGGATCTAAAATCGATCACAGACGTGTTTTATTGCTCTGTAGATTGATACAGTCCATTACAAAGTAGCCAAGAGGTAGAAACGTATTACAATTTTAGTGGAAGGCCTGAACCCCACAGATCCTTTTGCTAGAAGGAAGAGGGAGCCTACAAAACGAAGAATGTCCAACCCTTAACAAATGACCCAAAAATGGCATTTATTGGTGAAGCAGAAAAACTAAGGAGAGAGAAACATGGGAAATTGATTTGTAGGTCCAACCACCTGACAAGATCCATTAAAATGGCAAGGGAACCTTCACAAATATGTTTTCCAATGTATTCGACCATGCTGGAGAAAAATGGGTGCCATACCACATTAAATTTCGGTGGTTGGACGTCTGTTATGTGTTTTTCCGTGCCAGAATTTTCTTCATTTTTCTTCACCTAACCTCCTCAAAATTAAAGTCTCAGAACCCATGGCATGGGTGAGGCCGAGATCTTTCCAACGACATCAGATTTTGGAATATCTCAAGCCCTGAGTCGAAATATACGCCCCTTGAAGTTTTGTATCGGAGTGCATGACAGAGAGGGCGGAAAACATCGTTAAAAATGTCCCTTTTGATTGGGATACGTGGAAACTAGATTGGGATAAAAATTTGGGACCACGGCCCGCAATTTACCTTTTGGCCTTTTGCACAAAAATGCAAAAACATCCACAACCCTGAAACTCTGCGTGGACACGTGGCTCCTTTTGGTTGGTTAGGAAACATGTTCCCATTTTTACCTTTATGCCTTTTAGACAAAAGGAAAATTTTCACTTTTCTCCCCAATGTCCCGCCTTGGCTTTCGACTCGAGTCTATATGTTGACTTTTTCCCTCTTAGGTGGAGTCGTGGGTCCTTTTAGAAATTTTACCCTTTCGAGGCAAACGGCAAAAACTAACCTTTTCCCCGACTCCCCACTTTCCCCTGGGACACGCGTCACCCTGGCGCTTGCTTGGGAACCTTCTCTCCTTTTGACCCTTGAATCAGCGTCGTTGAGACACTTGGCAACCTCCGCCGGCCTGTTAATGTTTTGACTTTTCAACTAACTCTGTCCCCCTTTGAGGACATGTGGAGGCACCACACATGTTTGTAAATCCAACCCAAAGTTTTCCTTTGGAGGAGCATCGGGTTGACACTTGTCTGCCTCGCTACTACTTTGTGGATTTTTCAACGGTCCTTACTTTTTAAACTTTGAGCTATGTGGTGGCCTCGTGCTTATTTTGGTTTCCTCCCGAGGACTGAATCTTGGAAATGTGTCTAGCCGACACATGGCACTCTCCGCTTGCACTTCTATACTTAACCAATTTTGAAGCCCGCCTTTTGACCTTGTTTAACCCTTGGCTAAGTGGGGGCCGCGCAAGTTTGGATTTCTACTTTTGGATTCACCCTTGAAGCAATGTCGTTAAGGCACGGCCCTTTCCGCTTCTTCCTCCATGCTTAGTCATTTTTTGCCCTTTTCCTGAACCAATTAGAGCCCGAGGACTTCGAATCTTCGTCTTTCTTCCTTCTCCTGGCTTCTTTGTAGAATTGATCCTTATTTTCTAACCCTGCTATTTTATAGTTTGCCTGCATATAACTTGGAGGATGGATTTAAGATGTAGAAATGTCCCGACAGAGTCATTTTCTTTCTGTACATGGTCATTTGATCTTTTTGGCCTCCGCCTCTTCATTCCTGAATCTTCTTGCAACTAATTTGCAAGATTTGGATGAGTATTCTCGGGTTCTTCAAGCAGGGTCATGATTTGATCCAATATTTCTCCTGGGGTGAAATATGGATAACAGTGGTTCATGGGATTGTCCCCTAACTCCATCCATTCAAAAGAGAACATGGAGACAACCTTTTTGGAAAAATATCAAGACTACTATAGGGGAAGAGATATGAGAGAATAATTCTTCCAGATAAAGCAAAAGGAAGATGAAACTCTAGAAGATTATTTAGACAAATTTCTCTCTCCATAGAAAGAGTGGTTATGAGTTACATGCAAAATCACTAAGATAGTTTTCCTGAAAGGACTTGATGAGGAAACCAAGGATTATCTCCATCTCATGGGAGGAGGTGATGTACATAAACTCACCATGCCACAAATTACTAAGCTATGTAGAAGTTACTCTAGAACAAGAGGAGGCATTAGGCAAAGAAAAACATCAAAGAATTCCCTAGGTACCTCTAGAACTTCTCGAGGAAATGGCTAACATGAAAACTGAAATCCTATCACAATTGAGATCAACCACAGATAGGCTGAAATTCAAGAACAATGCTACAAATGAACCTCTAGATATATAATATCCTAAATGCGTAAAGAGACATCCTTTGAGAGAATGCCCTTTGGATGTCACAAACATGTGCTTGATTTGTGATGTCTCTGATCATGATACCAACCATTGTAATCTCTTACCTCAACTGAAAGAGATTAAATGCCATAACTCAGTCCAATGCAGAGGTAAACTTTGTGCAACAATCAAATAACCAATCTACTTATGCCCCTTGACCTACTTAGAACCCTTGGATGATGTCATGGCCCAATCAAGCTCCTCCACTAACTTGGGGACAACCTGACTAGACACCACCAAACTAGGTAACCTATCCACAACCACCACAATGGGTTCCTCCATACAATCAGTAAGGTTGGGAACCTCCAGTTAATATACCACCATGGTAAAATCAACAATGGGCACCTCAACAGAATTCTAATCAACCAAGGAGGTTTGACAACAACAACAAGCTTTAATGCCCCCACCACAACATAATTATCAAGTAAGGGAAAGTAGCACAAACTCACCTTCGGCAAATTTCACCTATCTCAAACCACAAAATCAATAGCCGCCTTCAATTAATGAAGCGGGATAGATAGGTGAGATGTACAAATGAATTCCATTAATAATGTATAGCCGAGGTCTGGACGGACAGTAAAAAATATTCCTATTGTTATCTTTGAAATACGAGAGGAAAATGAGGATATACCTGAGAAAAATAAGGAAAATGAACATGTTTCACGGACCGATCCACTAGGAACAAAAATGTGCATGAAGCCCCTTTCCTAGACCGGTTGAAAGAAACACAAAATGGGAAGAAACAACACTAGTCCAGGAGTTGAAAAAGATGAACATTGAAGTCCCACTTCTGAGAGCAATACAAGACATTCCAGAGTTAAATCAGACCATTAGAGGCCATTACATAAAAACACTAGGAAGAAAGAGGAAGTACCCAAAATAGTCAAAGTGGAGGGAAATCTAGCTGATCTTATGGTTGGAAAGATTCTTTCACCAAAATATGGGGATCTGGGAGTCTCAAGTTATTACTATTTTTGTAAATGGTCATTCAATATCCAATGTATTGGTAGATTTAGGAGTTGTTATCAATGTTATAACAATAGATATGTTCAATTGTTATCTTTAACAAGATTACAACCAACCAATACTGTTCTTCAATTAGCAGATCAATCTATTGTTGTACCAGATGGAGTGATTGAGGATGTAATGGTCATGGTTGAATCTTGGGAGTATCCTATCGATTTTATGGTCTTACAGCCTAAAGCTCGGAATTTGGGATACCCAGTCATCTTAGGAAGGCCCTAGTTAGCTACTATTGTTGTTTGAACATAATGATTAAGTGGTCCGCCAACCCTTAATGTATATGGGTCCATCACTAATATATAGGTCAATATTTAATAATATAAAATATTTATATTTATATTATTAAATATGCTAACCTAGGTATATACTTTAGGTTAAATATTTAATATCATGAAATGATTATATTTCTAATATTAAATATTATAAACATAGGTGTATGTGTCAACCATTTTAGGTTGAAAAGGTGGGTCAAGAGACATACCTAATCACCTTATATAAAAAAGATTTTAGGTCCTTATTTGATATATTCAGGAAATATATCAAAGGTGTGTAAATCAAGTGATTTGGTTTTACCCTTGGTAAATAGGGTTTCAAAGGAGGAGGTGATCTTATTGGATGTAAAATAAGTTCTCTAAAGTAAAAGGTTATTTTCAAAGTGATTTTTACCCTATAGGGGTTTTCCGCTATAAATATTGTGTCACATGTATTATTTATTTCTGTAAGTATTTTTTATTTACTTATGTTATGATGTAATCTTTCATTAAATATTTATTGTAACATTATATAATATGTAAGTTGATTAAATTCGTATTTATTAGAATCCTCAAATTCTAATGATTGTTGCATACATTTATTATAGGTAAGAGAAAATGACTATTGTGAATGGGCAAAAAGTAAAGAAAATTTCACTTTATCCTCCTACCCAGCCATATGTGGATGTTTGTGACCGTGTATGGGTTGATTTTTCAGATACTAACAATATGAGTTCTTCTTATCTAGCCACCATTGCAGTGAAAAATCACATGGAAGAAATTGTTGAGTCATACACAATGTTTGATAATGAGGACACCACAACCACGGAAACCAAAACTGTGGCTCTAGAAATTCAAATTGAGGCTATAGAAACCATTGTTTCAAATTAAACAGATAATATCACCAAGGTAAGTGACATTTCTATTAGAAATTGTGAAGAAATCTATGCTTATCATGAAGAACATATAGTCACTGATTTCCAATGTCCTTTAGCCAAGGTTTTGTCCCTTGAAAACATGATTATTTTTCACATGCTACAACCTCATGTTTTCCCCTTGAATTATTTAATTGCTGATTTTGAGCTTGCTATTTTGAAATATCCTAAACAAGTGACTATTGCTATAGGGAAAGAACTGACCATGGGTAACAATTTAGAAGTTGGTCAAGAGACTAGGGTTGTAGAAATCTTGAGGAATCATTCCAAATATTTTGCTTTGGATTATATTGATATGAAAGGGATTCATCCAAGCATCTGCACTCACCATATTTACACTGAGGATGTTAAATTTTTTAGGCAGCCACAACAAAGAATCAATCCAACACTTAGAGACATTGTCAAGAATGAGATAGAAAAATTGTTGAAGGTAGGATTCATATATCCTATATCTGATAGTTAGTGGGTATCACCATTAGTAATAGTTCCCAAGAAAATGGTAAGTGGAGAATTTTCATAGACTATAGGGAACTTAATAAAGCCACCAAGAAGGATTACTTTCCCTTGCCCTTTATTGATCAGGTTTTGGACAATCTGGCATGAAAGAAATATTTCTCCTTCTTGGATGGGTTTAGTGGGTATAACCAAATTAGTATAGCCCCTGCTGATCAGGATAAAACCACCTTCACTTGTCCTTGGGGTACATTTGCATATAGAGTTCTACCATTTGGGCTTTGTAACGCACCTACTACCTTCCAGAGAGTAGTTTTGGCCATTTTTGTAGATCTTACAAATGACTGTGTTGAGGTTTACATGGATGACTTTACTGTCCACGATTCCACTTTTGATGAATCCTTGAACAATCTTGAAAAAGTGTTAACTAGATGTGAGCAACACCAAATTTCCTTGAGTCATGAAAAATTTCTAATAATGGTTGATCAAGGAATTGTCTTGGGTCATCATATTTCTACTCAAGGTATACAAGTTGATCCTAAAAAGATATAAGTAATTACTAAACTGCCTACACCAACAAATCAAACTGATATTAAGAGTTTCCTTGGACATGTAGGATACTTTAGGCGAGTTCATAAAAAGACTACTTGATCAAATTGTTGCTCCCATGTTTTCTTTGCTAACAAAATATTATGTCTTTGAATGGTCTCCTCAATGTCAATAGGCTTTTGAAGTTATTAAAGAGAAGTTAACCACTGCTCCAGTTTTGAGAGGACCCAATTGGGGACAACCTTTCCATATTCACATTGATGCTTATAACACAACAATGGGAGCTATTCTTGGACAAAAGGACGAAGAAGAGCGTTTCAATTGTATGCTATCTACTACATCAACAATATCAAAATTCTAACCCCAATGAGAGAGAAATTATACCACTACGGAAAAATAGTTTTTAGTTGTTGTTTACTCTCTAAACAAATTTAGACATTATATTACTGGATACAAAATATTTGTGTACACTGACCATTCACTATAAGATATTTGATGAATAAACCAAAGTAGTGGGGGCATAATTATTAGATGGTTACTCTTGTTGCAAGAATTTAACTTGATTATTATTGATAAGTCTAGTAAGGCTAATGTTGTTGTTGATTTCCTTTCAAGATTGAATGTTTCAGGAGAATAAGAAGCAGTCTAGGACCATTTTCATGATGAACACTTGTTTGCAGTATCAACTCAGCTTCCATGGTTTGTTGATCTTGCAAATTACCTAACTACAGGGAAGTTTCCAGCCTAATTTACTAATAAGGAATGAAGGAGATTAGTTAAAAATAGTTCAACATACAAATGGTGTAATGGAATTCTATTTAAATGTTGTCCTGATATGGTTCTTCGCAGGTGTGTTCGAGAGGATGAAGTATATGACATACTAAGAGCTTGTCATGATGAGACTGGAGGAGGACATTACTCAATAAAGAGGACAATTCACAAGGTCCTTGGAGATGGGTACTATTGGCCCTCTCTTCACAAATCTATCAAGAAGTACATGTGGCAAGTGTGATGCATGTCAGAGAATGGGGAAGCCTACATTGTCTACTGAGATGCCCCTCAATCCTTAATTGGTTTTAGGACCATTTGAGAAGTGGGGAATTGATTTCATTAGACCATTTGATCTTCCATCCCATGGGAAAGAGTATCTGTTGGTGTGCACTGATTATGTCACAAAATGGGTCAAGGTTCAAGCATTGACATCATCCGCACAATGATGATATTGTAGCTCGACTTTTTGTAAATAGATTATCTATTGAGATTTGGCACCCTAGAGCCATCATATCTAATCGGGGACCTTAATTCATGTCTAACATTATTGCAATCCTTCTTAGAGATCTACCGAATCAAGCATCGTAAATAATCATTGTACCACCCCTATCCAATGGGAAGGTGGAAGTCAAAAAGAGCTAGAGAACATTTTAACCAAAGTTGTCAATATATTAGCATGAAATTGTCACAACACCAATCCGGCACTATGATAATTCTTCACCAGGGAACTCTCGTGCTATGATTATTTACTAATTACACCTCTTTAGTTTGGTGGATGTAATCTTAAATCGATGGCTTCCTTTGCACACTTCCTACAATATTTCTCACTACTTCCTTCTATGCTAAATGAGGGGGTGGCCTCTATTTATAGAACTTCTAGGCTTATCCATCCTATCTTTAAGATAGGATAAGAAATCCACTCGACGAATCATATTCCATACCTTAACTCTTATCTCGTACATGTAAGCTTATCTCTTAAGATAAGATAAACCTTATCATTTTACATGGGTTCCACATTTTTAGACTTTTTACAATTAAAATACACAAAATATTTATGACCTCACTCCTTGTCCTTATTACCAATATAATATTTCTAATTCCTAATCATGTAGACCCTACTTCTCTAATTACCCAAACTTTGACATTTTAACATTACCGGACCACTTACGACAAATATTTACTTTTTACAACATTCCTATTGTACTTTGACTATTACCGTACTCCACATTATTGGTGACACGTGCATCGATAAGCGCCGTTATCTTCTATCAAACGCTACTACTAATTATACTTAACAACATCCTATTCCTAATACATACATTAATGAAATAGAAATTATGGAGGAAAATTTTAGTGTCGACATCTTCCCCCTTCCTAGCTTCTACTCCGTTCCTGAGTAGACTATCAAGTGCTTGGAAAATATTCAACTTGTCGTGGTTGACCCATTTCGTAATGGGAGTGCCATCCAATTCCTCCATCAGACGTACCATTTTCATGCACACAACTACTATTTTGTAGGGCCCCATCCATTTTGGAAGAAATTTTTCTTCTTTTTTTTGTATCGGAATCATATACTAGACCAAGTCATTCACATGAAATGGAGACCACCGGATCTTTTGATCAAAGTATTCCTTCGCTTCATTTTCTTCTTATGGCTTGTATCCTTTGCTATTTCCCTCATTTCCTCTAGAAATGAAGATGTACCAACCTTTCTTTTACTGAATCACTTTCATCCATCCTTTCATTTTTCATAACTCTCACAGTGGGAATATCAAACTCAATAGGAAGAACTGGATCAATGCCATAGGCCAACTGAAATGGGGAGTATCCTATTGCTGACTTTGATGTTGCCATATATGCCCACAATGCTGCATGAATCCTTTTATCCCATTTATGTACCTGCAAGGCTGCATCTTTTGCTAGAATTTGACACAACACAAAATTTTTCGTTCCACTTGTCCATTTGTGCTTGGCTTGTATGTTGTTGCCTTCCTGTGCTTAATAGAAAACTTATTGACTAGGGCTTCTACCACCTCATTAATGAAGTGGCTTCCTTGATCTGTTACAATTTCTAATGGACAACCAAATCTGGTGACAATGCGTTCATATATGAACCTTGCTACTTCATCCATGGAAGTTGTTTTCAATGGCCTAGCTTCAACCCACTTGGTTAAATAATATGTGGCAACTACAATATACTTATTTTGGCATGATGTAGTTGGAAGTGGACCTACAATGTCTATTCCCCACTTTTCAAAGGGACCAAGTGGAAGAATAGGACATAATGGAGCTGATGAAGTCTTACGGTTACCATGTGTTTGACAAATATCACATGTCTTACAATAATTATAACAATCTTTAAAAAGAGTGGGCCAGTGATAACCTGCATCCAAGATCCTTCTTGCTGTAAGTTGTCCAGAGAAGTTCCCTCCACATGTACCATTGTGGAATTCTTCTAGCAGCTCCTTTCCTTGATCACGTCCAACTGCCCTCTTGTACTGTCCATCAGGTCCTATTCGAAATAATACTCCATGCAGAATAGAATATGGATGACTGGCTTGAGTAATCTTTCTCTTAGTCTTTGCATTGGCACCATCAGGAAACTTGAATTCATTCAAATAATTCCAAATATCTATGTATTCATTAGGATTGTGTCAAGGATAACAATGTTGCATCGGGAAATCATCATCATCACAAGATGATCCTAAACCATCATAGGCTCAAGAGAGTGCATCCGCATTGACATGCTTCTTTCCGGCCTATCTATAATATCAAATTCAAACTCTTGTAGCAAAATTATCCATCTTGCTATCCTCCCCGATGGGTTAGGCTTATTACAATATATTTTAGAGCCTCGATGATCTGCTACAACTAGAAATTTTTGCCCTAGCAAGTAATTTCTAAACTTCTTTACAAAGAAAAATGATAGCCAAAGCCTCTTTTTCACATAAGATAATTTACCTCAAAGATCGCTCATTTGTCTACTCCCAAAGTAAATTGGATGTTCATTCCCATTTTCATCCTTTTGGCTCAAAGTACTTCCTAGTGCTTTTGCATCCGAGGCATCGTTGTACACAATGAATGGCTTGCTCCAACTGGATTCTTCAAAATAGGTGAAGACACTGTGGCTTCCTTCAATTGTCAAAAGCTTCATGCGCCTTATTTCTCGGTTCATAAGTAACATCCTTCTTCAAGAATCGGGTTAGTGGTGTTGTGTAATCTTTGAGAAATTCTTGATGAACCTTCTATAGTAACCCACATGGTCTAAAAATGATCTCAACTTACTTCTATTCATAGAAAATGGTAAATCTTTAATTTTTGAAACTTTATCAGATCAAGCACCAATACCATCTTTGGATACAACATGCCCTAACAAAATGCCTTTAGAACATCCAAAGACACACTTTGTAGGGTTTAGTGAGGCTTGTGCTTCATCTAACCTTTGAAATGTTGTCTCCATCTGGTGCAGGTGGTCCAACTTGCTCCCATAGATGCAAAAATCATCCATAAATACTCTGATGAAGGTCCCAATGTAGGGTTCGAACACCCTATTCATCAAACGCTGGAATGTTTCCGAGCATTACACAACCCAAAAGGCATAACTCTATAAGCAAACGTTCCCCAAGGAGTGGTGAACGTGGTCTTCAGCTGATCTTTCTCTGCTATACGAACTTGGTTAGAGCCGCTATATCCATCAACGAAACTATAGCACTCGCCAGCCTACTTCGCCCAAGATCCGATCTCAAAATGGAAGAGGGTAATGATCCTTCTTTGTTGCCTTATTGAGCTTCCTGTAATCAACACAAATGCGTAGCTTCCCATTCTTTTTTATTGAGATCACAATGGGAGAAACCCATTCGAATTCTCCACCAGCAAATATGAATCCTGCATCAAGCAACTTATCTATTTCTTCTTTTATAGTCTTGGAAAAATTAGGATTCATTCTATATGGCATTTACTTTATGGGCTTAAGACCATCCACCAGCTCAATACAATGTTCTACATAACTTACTTGATGGAGTTCCTTGTAATCAAAAGTGAATAAGTGTATGTACCTTCGAAAAAGCCGGAGGTAGGATTCCTTCTCACTCTCCATCACAAAGATCACCAATCTTTATTTGTTGGAGACGATCATCAACTTCTTCTTCGAGATAATTTTATGGGGTATGGGTGGGTGGTGTGACTGGAAGGATATCCATGATTTGAAACATCAACCTCACTTTCTTCATCTTCAATGTCCACTTCACCGGTACTAGAATAATCGATGATGTCCAATCATCAGTTTCATCACTTGAATCCATTGTGTTCTCGCTTTATGATGTCGAGGATCACGTTTATCTTCACCCTCTCTCTACCATGTCCAAGTGTCATGAAACCTTCATTCCAAGTAGTTTCTTGCATGAACTCTCCTTAGCCATGGTCTTCTCGGCAGCATTGGGTACGCAACAGCACCATTTTTCATCACCGAAAGTCTACCACACATACAACACCCATAATAGATATTGCCACATTTGAAACTACACCTTCTCGGTTTAGTTTTTCCTTATTTAATGACCTTAACATAAGTGTTGAAGGGCGATCAATTTTTAAACCCAACATATTCATTACTGAGACTCTGGTCATTACATTAATCGCAGCACCTCCATCAACTAAGACATCATGAATTGAAATACCATTACATAATACCTCAACTTGTGGAGCATAGGGATCTACCTCCGCCTCCAAAACAGGGGACCTCAACCTCCTTCCTTCTTCGAGCATTGAGTCCACCTCGCAACTCCCGCCTCTTCTCGAAGACATAGCCAAGAGTTAACCATATGTAATATTTGCAGTGCCTTTTGGACAAATCTTCCAAGATGGAGTATGGTCCTTGCCCCGTGAAATCGAAAATCCCGCACACCCAACTTTCTTCTCCTATGTTTCTTACTAGTTTCTTCTTTCATCTTCTTAGGATCATTTCCATCTTGATTATCTTTTTCTTTCTTTCTTTTTGTTACAAACACATCTACTTCATTATTCCTACTCTTATCTACTACATCAAGAGAATTCATGTGTGCTTTTCCGTTATCATTATCTCTTTACTGATGTAGAAGCTCTATCTGGACAATTATACTTATAATGACCCTTTTTATAACAACCATAACAAACAACTTCAGAAATATTTCTTTTTGGACCTCTATCTCCTCCCTGAGAACTAAATTCCTTTCCTTGAAGAAGATTAATAGTTAACTGGCCCATCTTCCTAAGCAGATCTTCATACTCAGTAGATGTACTAGGAGAAATATTTGTGCTCACCGGGAGTGGTTGTGGATTCTAGACCAAAGGTGCTGGTGTAGGCTCTACTTTAACAACAATTTCTTTGGGCTCCTCTTCCATGCTTTCTTCTTGCCTTCTTGCAATCTCCTTTGCTTGTTCAATGGTAGCTGGGCGGTCATACTTCACTCGTTGTCTGATCTCCAGCTTCATCCCAAGAATGAAGTGCTTATAGAGGAGATTATCCATGCCATTCATCAACCCATCCGCTAATCCTTCCTTCCGGATCTGGGCATCGAGCTTCCTCCTTAGCTCTAGAACACGAGCATGATAATCCCTTATCTTCTCCTTCTCTCCTTGGGCTAGCTTTGTGATCTCGATCATGAGGTCTCGCATATTTCGTTGTTCACCAAATTCTTCAAGAAAACTTTCGGTTAATAAATCCCATGAATTTTTCACATTATCACCTAGTGTTTCAAAACCACCTAAGTGCGGAACCATCCAAAAAGGTAGGAAAAAATTCAGTCCATTGTTCCCTTCTTATAAGGCCATTACAAATACAAGATCGCTTAAACTCTTGAATGAAAGAAGAAGCATCTTCATTAGATTGAGTTGAAAAAACAGGAATCTTTCCCATTTTCAAAAGTAACCACCGTGAAATACCAACCCACAAGTACAATCAATAAGACTTATGTGCACAAATAATTGGAATTACTATAGAAATGACCACGGTAAACTATGGTAAAACTTGACTTATCATGTAAAAACTGATTTTACTGTGGTAAACACTATTCACGGTAAAAAGTGAAGTTACTGTGGTAAATACTATTCACGGTAAAAAGTGACTTTACTGTGATAAATACTATTCACAGCAAAAATGACTTTATCATGGTAACTACTATTCACGGTAAAAATGACTTTACCATGGTAACTACTATGCACAGTAAAAACAAGGTTACCCTCCAATTGATTTTTGACTAAGTGGGAATATCTCTCCGAAAATCCACTAACAAGAAATGGTCCGCAACGGAACCGGAATCTGGGCACAAAATGTCAACACCAATCCGGCATTATGATAATTCTTCACAAAAACGGGAACTACACAAGAATACCATCGACTATGATAAAAGGAACGATGAAATATCGTAGTAAATTATTTACATAATGTTACAATCTCACCCATGAGGTACTTCAAGTGTTATTGCCTTTAGTTTGGTGGATGTAATCTTTACAGCGATGGCTTCCTTTGCACACTTCCTTACCATACAATATTTCTCACTACTTCCTTCTATGCTAAATGAGGGGGTGGCCTCTCTATTTATAGAACTTCTAGGCTTATCCATCCTATCTTTAAGATAGGATAAGAAATCCACTCTGACGAATCATATTCCATACCTTAACTCTTATCTGTACATGTAAGCTTATCTCTTAAGATAAGATAAACCTTATCATTTTACATGGGTTCCACATTTTTAGACTTTTTACAATTAAAATACACAAAATATTTATGACCTCACTCCTTGTCCTTATTACCAATATAATATTTCTAATTCCTAATCATGTAGACCCTACTTCTTTAATTACCCAAACTTTGACATTTTAACATTACCGGACCACTTACGACAAATATTTACTTTTTACAACATTCCTATTGTACTTTGACTATTACCGTACTCCACATTATTGGTGACACGTCGACAAAGACCGTTATCTTCTATCAAACGCTACTACTAATTATACTTAACAACATCCTATTCCTAATACATACATTAATGAAATAGAAATTATGGAGGAAAATTTTAGTGTCGATCAAGAACTAGTACCAAAATCCCAAAAGCATTATTTGGGCACCCCTAGACAACATAACCTAGAACACTACTATTGGTTTCTCCCCTATGAACTAGTATATGGGAAAAATCCATTTTTTCCAGTTGAGTTTGAATTATAGACTTGAAGGACAACAATAAAAGTTGGAATTGAAATTTGGGACGAAGCACAACGTGAGAGAGTAATGCAATTAAACGAATTGGATGAAATGAGGATGGAGGCACAACAACAAAATGAAATTCTTCAACACCAAATAAAATCTTGGCATGATGCTCATATCAAGCACAAAAATTTTAATGAAGGAGATTGGGTCTTACTATTTGACTCAAAGTACCAACAGATTCAAAGGAAAGATGAGAACAAGATGGTTAGGACCCTACTAGATTGAAAACATTTTTGATAATGGTTCTGTGAGATTACTGTTGATTGATGGAGACATGAGAACTCTTTTGGTGAATGGACATAGATTAAGGATGTATCAACATCCATTGGATAAAAAACTTCAAAAAAATATGTTGTTATGCGAAGGAATGGATTCAGTGGAGGAGCTTGGCTCTTCCTGCCTAGAGTAGTTGTTTTTGAATTTAAATAAAGGGAGATGATCATGCTTTCGATCTTCTTCCCCTTAGATTGTAGTTGTTTTTTTATGCTTTCAATAAAGGTTAGGAATGCTAATTGTTAGAATGTACATTGATCACCCTTATTCTATGAGTGTAGGACATGGAATTCTATGGATATCGGGGAGTTGAGTTGGTAGGGGTAAGTGCATTTTTCTTTTCTATGAATATTATCTTTTGAAGCACTCCCCCATTGCATTTATTTAACATGATTAAATCAAACACAATTCTCAATGCATTTATTGGGGATATAAATCAAAATCTCATGTCACGAAGTGGGGCATAATGAGCAATAATGAGAAAATATATCACATGTGTCACATTTCTATGAAAAGGATGGGTGGCTTTGTGCGAAGGACAAGTGACATCATCATTCATGATGATAGGACGTGAGTTGTGTGATGAATTAAATCTTTCCATATGAACTCAGTCCTATCAACTTTTTCGCCACCAAACTTACATCGACTCACTGCTAATTAAGAGTTTAGAAAATATTCAAAATTCCAATGACACTATTGCATGTAATTTCTCTGTTACACTCTGTGAAAGCTTTCTTCATTTTTATAAAGTTCTATTCAACATTGATTGCTATGGGGCAGTAAAAATACGAACCAGATTCTCCAGAAATGCTACTGCGAAATGCTACTATTTCTCAAGTATTTCATGATGCAAGGTGGTTAGATTTCATTAGAAAATTTGAGTGTTTGACGAGTATTTGATTGATGAGTTCCTGATAAAATTTAAGGCAACCTATTCACGAATTGGGGGAAAAAGAATTGAGATAAGTAGTCAAATTGTTGTTGACCTATCTAGCTTGCCAGATTTTGGTCTCAAAGTTGTGACTAATGCCCTACTCAAGGATTTAATACCATTGTTCCATGAAGAAGGTGAAGCTCCTCCAGAAGTGATCCTTACTTCCTTTGGTACTCAAAAAGGAATTTGGCGGGAGAGTTTTCCTGGTCTTTGGAAGGAAGTAGCCAAGTGGGTCAATAGATATTTTATCTGTGATGGACAGCCATTTGTACTTGGAGGAGATTCATTAAAAAAATTGACTCATCTAAAGAGGGGTTGCACAAACCCTGAACTCGGGGTTAATTTACCATAATATCTCATTGATGTGATCATCAAAGTAGGAAAAAGTACAAAAATGGAGGTGGTAAGGTTGTATTGAAGCACCCAGACTTATCCAATTAATTTGTTCACATTAGGATTTCTACATGTCAAAGCGGAAGATCAAAAGAATCACTGCATGGGAGAGTTCAAAACAAAAGAAAATCAAGAAGGAACCATCTCCCAGTGTTTGGCCTAAGCTTGAGTTGACTCCTCACCCTTCAAGAGAAACTATGGAGGAATCTGCTAGTAAGGATAACACGTCCTCTCTGTGTAGCAATTTTCCAAAGGTAAAAGCACCATGCAAGTCCATTTTTCTATTTTGATGAAGCCAAGACAGTCTTGTACATTACAAAGACCTGAAGTTTCCCAACTTGAAATGTTTCATGAGGATTCTACTCCTATTTTTAAGGAGAAGAAAGAGGTTAGTACTTCTTCCATCCTTGATAAAGAATCAAAGGGTAATGAATTCACAACAACTATTCTTATAACACATGTCCTGACTTTGATATGCAAGACATTGTTGCAGCTCCGGAAACCGAGTCTGACAGCTCGGAAATTCCTGCAAACACGAAAACATAGACCAAAGCTTCAAAAAAATTGCTGATGGAAATTGGTGGTCAAGAACCACATGGAGATGACATGTGTTGAGGTGTTACCAGGATGAAATTGCCTCTTTGAAAGAAAAATTGAAAGGTATGCAAGAAACCAATTTGTCTTTACAAACTGAATTTACACAAAGGACTGTAGAGAAAGTTAGGGAAATTACTACTTTAAAGGTAGAAGTTAGCAGTCTCAAAAGGCAAAGGGATAGTGGTCTTGAAAGTATGGAATGATTTAACCTAGTTATCTCTTCAGAATAAAGAATTGAAAAAGGAAAATAAAAATCTTAAAGAAGAGATTGAGACTAGTACAAGTGATAAGAAAAAGTTGGAATCTATTGTAGACTTTGTTTGTCCTTTGGCCTGTAAGCTTCTTTCCTGTAGGAAACCCTCCTCCATCTACAACATGTTTGTTCAAGAACAATTTTATGCTTGGCAATTGATGAGAATGTGCAGTAAAGAACCTTGGGAGGCCCTTGATGGTAAAACTTTCTTAGGAATTTATCAAAATTGTACTCTTGATATCCAAAATCTATTGTGTGAATTTTACCTTCACAATATGTTGGTCACCAATGTGCCTGATTTCCTCATTAATTTGTTTGTGGGGGATTTTCAGTTGAAGGATTTTTAGTCATTGCTTAGAAACAGATCATATGGGGTGAACAAACAAAATTATTTAATCAGACATCATGAACCATAGGTTTCTACATTAGGCCTACCCATCACAATGATGTGTCCATGAAGAAAAATTTCAAATCTCTTTATTATCAAGCTGACATTGGAGAAAATACTTCAAAGGTTTTACAAAAGTGTGTGCAAGATTTTGAAGTTTATAGTCGGTAAAATTTTGGTGAGGCATTATAAGCTTGTGATAAATGATGGGATACACTAAATCTATTGTTGAAGAGAAGGGAAGTAATCTCCCCCCAAAATCTCAGTTGGAGCATGAGGAGAGGAGATGCACTTATTGAAATTATCCGAGCAGTTGTTTGAGAAGAATGAAAAGGGTACAATGATGAGTGGATTGGAATACAAGTGAGACCACCTCTTCTTCTGAGTCCCATGACCACTTGGCAGAACAATGCTTCCCAATCACATGATAGCTTCACAACATGGGTAGAGGTTATTTCAAACTCTCAAGGATGTAAAGGGATAAGGAAACAATATGTAGATCAATTTGAAGAATATGACATGGCACAACAACTTTGTCCAGAGAGAAGGAAAGAGATAAGTTTGCATAGGGACATGCAAAAGGTAAAGTGTAGGGGAGATGATGAGTGCATTATTTGACTTATTATATCATCTATGAGGTTATTGATTTGTTCTTAAAACATGTTAATTAGTGCATGGGGATGCTTTATATAGTTATATCCTAGTAAAGTTAATGCATTTTCTCTTGTTCTTGTTTCATGCAAATTGTTGACCGTAGAAACTCCCACTAATCGCCTCTGTGAGTAAATGTGGTGACATGTGTAGGATAATAGTGAGCATTTACTGCCAATTCTAGAAGTTGTAATCAAGGAGGCTGAGTCTGTAGCCATCATGCCATCATGGAGGAATTTTTCACAACAAGCCTACAAACACGAATCATGTTTTTGGCATTATTGTAGGATTTCAATAAAAATTTAATAAGGTCGTTAGGGATGAATTCAGTGCCTATAGTTATGGCATGTTGTGTAACTGACTATGTCTATATATAGACATCCTCTTGAGAACAATTTAGTAGTTAGTTGATAATAGCAGTTTACAGTACAATGATCTACTAGTTAGTATTTACTTTGCAATGTTATGAGCATGTCTCAGAACTTATTTGAATTAATATAGTTGATGTCATTTTGAATATCATCTGGTGTTGAGAGTACCTCCATCCCAAGGAAGAGCAAGGGCCCACTCGACCAAGGTGATTGGAGGATTTACATTTCATGCATGATCATGGTTTTCTGATAAGTTCATATTTGAATGCTTATTTGAATGCAATTACTTATTTCCTTGCTTTGGCATATTTCTTTACTGTTATTTCAATTCAAAGTGTGTTATTTCAATTATGCTATTTCAATTCGTATGTGTGTGTTATTTGATTTTTTTATCTTAATTTAGTGTGTGCATTTCAATTCTAGTTAAAGTATTTCCTTTAAACACATTTTTATTATAACAACGTTGTTTCAATAGTTTAACATTGTATTTCTGTAGATTAGAAGAGACAAGGGGAAACACACCAACCAAACCCCAAAAGGAACCACCAAACAATTGAGTTACATAAAGCTTCATTGCATACAACCTTGGACACATAGCCCTGGTTTTATAATGACACTATCAGAAGAATTTGTTAGTTAAATGATTGGAGAATACAACGACCCATCATAAACCAAAAGGATAACAATGAAAATGAAATAAATATGTTTAAAGTACTTTATAGTAATAATGGATTAATCATGACGAGTAAATGAACTTAAATGACTTGATATGAAAAACGAATGATTAACCTACACCTAACGACAATTACTAAGTTGTTAAAATATGACAAGAGGAACTAATATTAGTTAGTAACTCATTGAGTTACTATGACCCTCTTATGGAAACCTATTAAGTATTGTGAAATAATACTTTAAAACAACTTGCTAAGGATGACTTAGTTACATTACTCAACTAAGGTAACCTAAATATAAGGAGCGTGGCATAATGTTCCTACATCATCTCGCTAGAATCTTAGCTTTGTGCTAACTTAGGATGGCTATGAGAAGGGTAGTGAGGACGTAATGATGGGTAATCATTATGTGGTCCCTATGTTTCCCTTAGGAATCCTAAGATGGTATGGATGAGATTCTTTATATTTAGGGAAATGAGCCGAGTAATGGACTCTCCCTCTTCTTAACTAATTCACCTTCTTAAACAACAAGGAATCCAAATAACTATATTGAGATGGTTGTGTGGTGACAAAAGATGAGTTTCGTAGGCTAGTGTGTGGTCTCGAAACCTAAATGGCTACTTTAAAACAACTTGTTAAGGATGACTTAGTTACATTACTCAACTAAGGTAACATAAATATAAGGAGCGTGGTGTAATGTTCCTACGTCATCTTGTTATAATCTTAGCTTTGTGTCAACTTAGGATGGCTACAGGAAGGGTAGTGAGGACATAATGATGGGTAATCATTACGTGGTCCCTATGTTTCCCTTAGGAATCCTAAGATGGTACAAATGAGATTATTTACATTTAGGGAAATGAGCCAATAATGGACTCTCCCTCTTCTTAACTAATTCACCTTCTTAAACAATGAATCCAGATAACTATATTGAGATGGTTGTGTGGTGACAGAAGATGAGTTTTGTAGGCTAGTGTGCGGTCTCGAAACTAAGCTTGCAAAGAAATGCTTGAAACTTTGGCCAAAGTAATGTATTAGCTAACTACATTATCTGATCACGAATCCCCTAAATTAACAATGGCGGATACCGGATGGAAGTGAAAGTCTTCCAAGTAGACACTTAGGAGATTTACATAGTTCTCATAGCCTATAAAAGGTTAAACCAAGTATAAACAAGGCCATGATATGGCAAATCCTGCCGAAGATGATGATTTGTGTTATGTGAGAAGAGTAAATAAAATAGTGTTGAAGTGTAGTGTTATTTTTCCATTTATGCAATGCACAGTGTGAGGCAATCGAAAATTTGTTTGTAATTCGAATGCCCCTTCCTCATGGTTGTAACTTAGTAGTTGGGTTAACTGTACTTAAAATGTTGTTTTCATTGCAAAGTCAAAGCGGAAAAGAGATGTTGAGATATTGACAAAATAACGTAGAAAAGATGCATGGAATTTAATTTTCTCTATGCTCTCGCTCAATATTTTTCATCCTTTTGGTCTTTTTGTATCGAAAGGAGGACAAAACAATAATGCATAAAGAAATAAACATGTAACTATTATTGTAATTGTACATGCTTAATATATAGAAAAAGTATACTGTGAGACATGTAGCAATCCTTCAATAGGAATGAAGAAAAGTTTCTAGAAAATGTTCACAATTGTTGTTAATGTGATGGATTCCTGTCACTATCACAGAAAAGGATCCAATTGAGAATGTATCAAGTGAGTCTAAAAGATCTTGTATTGTCATGTCGGTTGTAAATTTCAAGAATCACAAATAGTATGAATGTTCTCCATTGTAGTATTTGAAATCACAGAGGGGGAACATCTTGCATCACCTTTTTCATATTTTGATTTTTATTTGACTGAAAGCCTATAATATGCAATCTCGAGGCCACAACCAATTTTGTTACAAATTTATAACAAGTTCTCTAGTAAATATGTATGCAAAATGTGGAAGCATACACAAGGTGTGTGACTTGTTTGACAATAAACCTCTAGAAAATATGTTCTCATGGAATGTAATTATTACAAGATATGCACAAAATGGATTTTACAAGAATGCGCTCAATCTCTTTGATGCGATGAATAACTTTGGAATTTACCTTGACTACTCTGTAGTGTTAGCCATTGGAATTACCACCGTTCAATATTATTAAAATATACATATGTTGACGATGTGAGG
Organism: Taxus wallichiana var. yunnanensis; assembly: GCA_018340775.1. Taxonomy (NCBI): domain Eukaryota; kingdom Viridiplantae; phylum Streptophyta; class Pinopsida; order Cupressales; family Taxaceae; genus Taxus; species Taxus wallichiana. The sequence goes on from CM031242.1 coordinate 935,599,346, forward strand.
TTGTTAATCTTGGTCATCCACATCTTGTCCATTGTTAGAGGGTGATGTCTCAACCCAACTTCAAACGTGTTCGGGATAGTTCAAAATATAACTACGGGTTGCTTCTCGAGGAGAAAGTTTGCGCCCATGCTACGGTCGATGATCAAAGGTGCATTGTTGGGAGAGGGTGTATATGTGACTATGTAATTTTATTTTGTTTCAATTTGAATCTTTGTGAAATAGTAAATAAATGGGTATTTGTTAGTATTTCGTAGAGTTGTATAAGAATGAATGTATTCATGATATTGCTATGTTAGATAGTATCGAAATTGTTATGGAACCTAAAATAACATATATAATATGATTGGACCATGTAATGATCGGATTTTGGGTTCCAATGAGAGCAATTAGTTGAACAATTCCCCTATTGCTTTGAACGAGCATGTTTATGCCATAAACTCAAGATGACGTGTTGATCATTGCTTGTGTATGATCCTCCAAAGATTGTTAGTTATCGATCTTAGTACTAGGAATGGCCTCTTTCGCTCGGGCATGCCTGCACATTCAATCATACATTCATTCACAAGCCAAAGCGACAAAATTACCAATATTATCAGCTAAACATTAAACTGCAAAGAGTGAAAATAAAAATTAGTAAGGAATCTCAATGAACTAGATGCGAAATGGGTAAGCAAATTATAGGGCCATTATTTTGAAATCTGTAAATAAGATTGTGTATTTCTTATCAAAGGCTAGATGAGGTGTTTGTAATGGCAGCTTAAAGATCTACTGCTAAAATCTTTGCAACTATAAGGGAGTTTAATGTATTAACAGTCCTTAAAACTTATTGCCCTGCTCCCTCTATTTTCTCTGGCCTCATGACGAAAAATGGATTAAAGAAACAATATATATTTTACTCTTATATTTTATGCCATGGCGGACGCCTTTCGATGCCCTTTTCCGAACCCTAGATCTAAACTTCATCCTGACGGCGGCCATGGCGGATCCCGGGTGCATGCAAGCTGCGATGTGGTGTTTGGTGGCACCGTATTTGTGGATGGGCCTGGTGTGCTTAGTGCCCCTGCTCCCTCTGTTTTCTCTGGCCTCGTGACGGTTCTATTGATGCTAACGACTCTGGTGGAGGATCTGGCCTCGTGGATGTCTTCTGAATGGTGGGGCGAATGGTTCTTCTAGCCAGCTTCTGCTAAAACCCTTCACGGATCCTCTATTTCAACTAAGGCAGTCTCCCCTTCGTTTCCCCTTGCTTTTAGCGGTGGCAATGGCGAACTGGCCACCCCTGGGGTCGGTTGGGGCTCATTTCTCTCCGAGGAAGGATGGCGATCCTGTTCCTACCCACGCACTCGTCTAACTCCACATTCTGTGTTGCATTTCAAGCCAATAAAACACATTATTAACAGTAGCGGTAGACATTAACGTTTAATCACATCCACAAAATGTTGAATCGAAACATACCTCAATCTTCTGTGCAATGGCATACAACTGATCGTCAACATCAATCCAAAATGTTTCTTTTCCAACCTCGGGCTTTCCGGCAGAGTAAATCATTTCAGGTTGTAGATACACCCTCTCAATTCGCAACTTCTTTTTCTCCCACATTGTAATCGTGACATTGCAAATTTGGCAGAAACCGTGGAAAGCGAGAAAATATCATCGTCACAACATCGCAACCTTGAGCCACACAAACTGACATAATTTGCATCTTATTAAGTACTGCATTAAATGATTATGATTCCATCCCCTCAACAATGCCAAATAAAGGCAATAACCAATAGAATCCTGCCAACAACAAAAAATTGAAGCATGAAACTATAGTTGAACTCACTAAAATACAAACGGCACAATTTCATTGGACAAAATGCAAATGACTAATTGTCAATGTGAAAACAATATCCTAGCCTTCGGCAGATAAAAATATACACACTCAGTTAGAGTGACTTAAGGGAGATCATGGAGATCTGGATATACCCTTACAACTGCACATGGTTATTATATGTTATCAGATGGATTATGAATATTTTAATTATAAGATAAATAAATAATGTTAAACATTAGTAGCATTAATTGTATATTAAGGGTATGTTTAAAAAAATCCCCTTAATTTGGATGATCATAACAAGGGTGTTACATTATCATTCAAGGCATGGTAGGGACATGAAAATATTTCCTCATCAACCCACTAAAAGAAACGTTTCCTCCTCTCGTTGACACAAATTGTTCTCCCTCCTTGTTTTTATCCCATCGATGTCTGCAACTTTGAACATTTTTAGCTACTACAATTTATGCATATCTCAAATAAAGAATGAGAAATATACCCATTAGAGGGGATTTGTTTGTAGCTTTTCGTAAATTACTCAAACATGTCCAATATCTTCTTATTGATGAATTGAGTTTTATAGGGCCAATATTTATCCTTTGGGAGAAAGTGAATCATCGTTGTTGGGTACCTCGGTGCAACTTCCTACGGTGAAGGATGTGCCCACGTATGCTAGACAGTTATATCACACAACCCTATAGAAATGATTCAAAATCTCCATCACCCTTTAAACTATCTTCTACCAACAAGATTCATACCCTTCTCAAGTTTCATTTCAATGCCTTCTCAACAATCGAAAAATGCGGAGCCAAATTTTAATAACTAAGAAATACAGACATCACACATAGAAAAATTCTCTCTCTGCTAAAGAGATAAAAGCAGTTCCAAAACTTTGTTGTATTTGTTTACGATTAATGAGGTCATTGATGTCACAAAAATGGCATTGCACTTGCTCAACATCCATGTTGCCAGTCCATTCTTTGAATAAACAAAGCGAACATATGCCTCCAACCTTAAAGATTCTTGTTCTACCTACAATTCTTTCTCTGCAATGGCCAAAAGGTGATTCTTATGTCACACTTTTGCATTTAGGCTATCCTTGTCAATGGTTCCATTGACATCGTAATTTTCATATTTTACACACATGTTCGGGGCCACCGATTTGTTTCTTTTATTGATCTCAAATTTAAACAATACATTGGCTCGATTTGGGATCCGTTGAATCCTCTCATGTTTGGCTCAACCAAATTTCTAGAGGAACTTGGCAACATCTCACATTAAAGATGTCTTGGGCACTCACAATACACAAATCTCAAGGATTCAAATTAGATAGGACAATTATTGGCATTGGAGAAAAGGATCATGAAGGTCTAACATTCATGACTATTTCCAAAGTTTGAAACCATGATCAACATACGATTTCACAAGATTTTAACTATCAATGATGTTGTAACTTGTCACAAGGAGTCTATGCCCACATTCGGTGAAAAGGAAGAAGAACATATGTTTGGAGTTCATCTTGTACAACTCTATTCCAATAGAAATGTACCCATTTAATTTAATCATCATTCCACTTTGTTCCTAATCTAGTAATCGTACGTGAAATGTACAATGGAAATGTCGAACGAGATCTTTTGAAGGATTCAAATTTGAGGGAGAGAAACAATAATGAGAGGAAGAGGGGTGAAGAAGAAGGGTTAGAGGGTGGAGAAGTGAGAGGGTGAAAAAAATGGAAAGGGGAAACAATTTGAAACTGTACCATCCAACAACGACACAACAAATATGTCAAAGCGCAAGTACTAAGTTAATTTTATCTTGTAATCAAGCTATGGTATATTTTTATTTAATGGCATAAAGGTTTTGAATAACGAAAGATAGATTTTATTTGCACTATCATAACTTTGATAATTGAATTCGGTGAAAGGAGTATAAGCGAATTTGGATGCGAGACCATGCAAAACATCATCTCCAAGGAATAAAGGGGTCTTATTTCCCGAGGAATCAATGTCTAGGAATCGGAAGCAATAAGAAACTTTGTTGTTAATGGTGTCACCAAACCAAGAAACCATTTAAAGGTAGCCTTTTTCGAGCTAGACAATATTGTCTATGCAATCAAAATCACCATCTTGCTCGTGGTCATATCCAAATTGGATCCCTTTAGCCAGAGGTTAAATTTGACAGCTGTTTAGACGTTTTTCATTATTTTAGCCGTAAAATATTACATTAGCCATCACAAGTGACTTGTAAATTTTAAGAATGACCATTACTTTTTGTATATATTTATATATAAACTATACTAATATATTAAAAAATAGTTAAATATATATAGAATAATCTTTTGTATATTTTATTAAGAGTGTAGAAATAACGCTATTTTACATTTTTGAAGGGCAATATTTAAAAATTCGTCTCCTAAAAATTGTTTGACAGGCATAGGTGCCCATCAAATTTAAACCCCGCCTTCAAAGCACTAACGAGGGCACCCACGATTGAATTAGAATGGGAGGTGATACCAAAATTCAATTATACCAAACCTAAGAATTGAGGTGTCGCATTTCTACTTTGTCAAGGATTTTTTCCGCCATGATATCTCAAAAAAACTAACGGAGATGAGATGAGTAAATTTGTTACGAGTCCATGACATTCGAAGAAATCTTTCCTTCGATCTTCTCCATTGTGACAACTCTGGGATTAAAAACATTACTAATGGGGATGCACTTGTCTCTAAATCGCTCGGTTGATGCCGCATGCACAAGAAAAAAACCACCATCTTAACATCCACAACGTTGGACAACAACCAAATATATAGTAAAGACCAACTTCATTTGTTAAAAAATCCTCTTAAGTTCCTCCACCCTGAGGAAATGTGTGACGATGGACATAGGATCCCTCGCAAAACTCTTTATGACCACACATCAAGAATACACAGTTTTAGAGGAAATCGAAACGCCCAACAGAGTAATTTTATTTGGTAGTAACAATAATAAACATGTCATATCATGATCAATTGGAGTTATGCATATTGACTGAGTAGATTTCGGCTACTTGGCGGGTAGAGATTTGATCTGTTCGGAAGGCGCGGACAGGTCGTATTTGATCACACATTCAATTGTAGAAGATGTTTTAGATACGTGCAACACGGCGGTGCGAGGATTCTTGCGCAGTATGGTGTGTCAAAGGCTGAGATAGCAACGTGGAGTAGTTTCAACCTTCAGATTTCAACACATGTACAAACCCATATATGCACCCTTGATTTTTTTTTTAAATGCGTCAATCTTGGCTAGCCTTCACCATATACATTCTAATTTTGTACGCCTTCGGCATAAAAATATAAATCTTGTCATCACTATAAATAGTCCTCTTTCCCCATTCTAAGTAGATTTACAAACGTGAATTATAATCACCCAAAGACTTGAAAGTATTCATAGGGAAAGATTTAAAAAACAAGCAATTTGCAGTATTGTGTGATGGGTAGGTGTCAATGCAGTAGTACTGAATAAGGGAGATCTTTCCAGCCAAGTTTAAGTGTTACATACTCTTCATGGAGGGTATATTGCTGAGATGGAAACATTCCCAGCAAAAGCTCTGCCTGAGCTGTTACGTTCCCACCAAGCTCGAATTTGGTGAATCCTGCTTCCTCAAGCTTCTCTCTCTACTTGTCAAATTTCACATACTCATTCCTTGTTGCAACAATGTTCTTTATTTCACAAGACAGAAGTTGCTATTCAACAATATGCCTCTCAATGTTGTCTTCAGGATGGGCTGCACCCAGTGAGTCGAACATAGCAGAATAATAGCACATTGCGCCCATAAATTTGGCGAGAAAGGTGCCACTGCAGCTCAAATCCTGCTCCACCATTGTGATAAGCTTGGGAGAGAGCCTCCTGAGCACCCACGAAGTGTTCATGTCGGATCCCGTCACGTCGTACAAAGAATGGTGCAGCCAATGCACTGCTAAAGCCTCTCCTTTTCTCACCCCGAGCTTCTCCCTGCAATCTGCACCCATGTCGCCCACTTTGTCTGAAACCGCATGAAATTCGAAGGGAATGCCCAGCGTGTGGGCGAAATCGGAGAGTCTCCTTCCTGTTGCCTGCAGTGCTTCCATGGAGTTCCCGAACCCTGTTAATCGAACATATGGAGGGTGGTCGAGGCGAGAGGTGAGAATGTGGAACAGTCCTGGCCATTGCAATCCTTACATTATGTCCAGGTCGACGATGTGCACTCCGCTCTCCCCTTCCAGCAACACACTTTCAGATACGTGCAACACGATGGTGCGATGATTCCTGCGTGGTACGGTGTGTGAAAGGTCGAGATAATGATGTGGAGCAGTTTCAACCTTCAAATTTCATCTCATGTACAAACCCATATATGCATCTTTGATTTTCTGAAATGCGTCAGTCTTGGCTAGCCTCCACCAATATACATTCTAAATGTGTACGCCTTCAGCGTAATAATGTTCTCCACTGCGTTTTCCTACAAGTATATATTTCCCCGTTGAGATTTTTTCCTTCTTACACGTCAGTGTTTTTGTTGTTGTTCCCTATATGCCTCCTTTTGGCATCTCCATTACAGCCCTCGGTGTGATTGTTAATACATTATTTTTAATTGTTATTTTCTTGATACATTTATACTACACTGACATAGTTATATAGGTGAGTTGAAATTGACTTGTCTCAAGATATTTTAAATAAATGTATTCTAGATATCTATATTAATTTAATTTTTAATTAAATATTTTTAAATTATTAAAATTACTATGCATATATACATATATGCATATGCATATATATGCATATGTATGTATGTATATATATATGTATGTATATATACATATGTGTATATGTATATGTGTATATGTATGTATACATATATATACACATGTGTATATATATGTATACATACATATACACATATGTATATATACATATATACATATGTATACATATGTGTATATACATACATACATGTGTATATATATATGTATGTGTATATATACATATATATGTATATGTATATATATATAATCTTACAAATGACATCTTTAAAAGTTATTATCTACTATAGATTTATTGGAGGTTAAATAAGGTTTTCACTGCAATCAAACAAATTATAAATAGAACTTAATTTATTTAGCAAAAACATTTAAAATTATACAGCTTTTGAAAAGGAAAATAGACGTGTCTTGAAAGTGAAGTACACACTGCTCTATGGTGGGAGGTGGGGATGAAATATAACGATACCAAGAACTTTGGTGGCTATATTGGGATTAGTCAGTCCGAATGCGGTAACGAAACAACAAAACCACCATGTGAACACTAGTATTTTAAATGAATGTGAACCTGGTACAAATTGGCCATATATATGGATTCATTTCTGCTCAAACTGCATTTGTACATGACTGTCATTTCATACATTTGAATCGCTGTCCAATTAGGCAGGGCAGACCCTCTTGCCACTTACACACAGGCGAGACCTTTGGATTATTACTGTTTACTGGACTGGAGTGATTCTTCCCACCATTAGGTGCAATCTCCAGTTATCAGGATCCCCTGCCTTTGGTGGCCAGTGTGTAACTTCTGCTAGAGAATTCATCAGCAGCTGATTGGAAGGTCTTAAGTAGCATGGTCTAGCATTTGAAGCCAGAGTCTAATCAATTCAAAATCAAAATTGCAAATTCAGTTTGTGTTTTTATTTTGGGCAGGTGATGTTCACGAATAGAGTTTGTATCATTTTGTTCATCTGTTGATCATTTAAAGAGTTACTCCAAAAGTGTGCTACGAAAGTGCGATCGCATCCATTGGATATGAACAAATGAAGGAGACATCCACCCCAACCATGCTACGAGTACGATCGCACCCGTTGGATATGAACAAACAAAGGAGACATCCACCCCATCCATACCAACCGTGCTACGAGTGCGATCGCACCCGTTGGATATGAACAAATGAAGGAGACATCCACCCCATTCATCCCAACCATATGCCCAATAACACCCATTATACCACCACCTCTGTATACAGGACAATAGGATTTGCCTACCCAATTGGACCTTGACTCATTTAAACCTTGAGCAATCATTGGCATATTGAGTTTTCTGTATTTGCTTCCTTTATTTACTAATGGCACTGAATACATGTAGATAAATTCACAGAAAAAATAGAGCCAGCTCCCAAATACAGAATCGGGGAGCCTGGATTGGAACACCATCATTGCAAACTATGAACAAATTCCCTCCATGAAAGCATGCTGGTACTGAAGTAGCCTCACCAGATCCACACAGGGATGCCAAGTTCTTGTACGTCTTAAGTGCCATACTTGTGCTAAAAATGCTTCCCCTGTCATGCACAATACTCTTTCCAGTCATTCTGGACTTGTAAATTCTGCTGGCATTGACATAGGGGAACTGGATACATGTTATTTTCCTAATTAAGAGCTTCAGGGCTGCCATCAGGTATCCATTTTACTTCTGTTGATAAAAGTAATGACAACTGGAGTTAAAGAAAGAAAGAGGAAGAAGAGGTCTTAAAAAAGCTCGAGACATTTTGACATGGGTGACTGTAAGAGGAGTATTCTTGACGACAGAGCTTCAGCTTCGTAAGAAGCAAGCCTTACACTAGCCAATCTTTTACAACTTTTTGTAGGACGCTTCAACAAAAAAACCATGGCTTGAAAACCCCTTGATTTTGAATTTAACCTGAGCAAACATTAAGATTTTAAGTTTTAATCAGGGAAAATATTTCTACATTTCACAATCCCCATGGTAATCTGCCGTCATTGGAATGAAATCTGCATCTTTAAGAATCTTAGTTACGCATGGCTTATATGAGTCTTGACCATAAACCAATTACCTCCGACCAAAAGAAAAACATCGAAAAAAGAGTCTTGTACATAGACGTTAAAAATTTTAATACTTGAACGTCTTTTTACAAGTGGTGAAGAGAAACCTCTTGGAAGCCTTCAACAATGGTATATTTTCATCATTATAATCAATTTGTCGTGCCTGGTTAATAAAAGCTGAACTGGGCCACATCAATCATGCAATTCAATCTTGTAAATGAACTGTTTTGAATGCTGAATTGTTTTTGGTTTTACGCTTTTAAAGGTGGATTTAAAGAGGCAATGGCATAAATGTGAGGGTTGTCTACAGTTGCAAGTTATTGCAATATCATTAAAAATTAGGGGTTTCATGTATTTGACTGTAACATTTATTTTTAGTTCTGTTGTTTCCATTTCACTCAAAATTTATTGTGCATCATTCATGAACTTATTTACCAGTGCGAAAAGCTGGAAGGCCGAAACTGTATTATAAACAAAATGCAATATTTACATCCTCCCTACATATAAGTTAAGCCAAAGCCCATTTTTCTTTTACATATATACAAAACTCCCGTCTGTTCTATAATCGGTAACAGAGATTAATCCCCCAGTCAATTTCACATTTCAAACCCTAAGATTTTCAACCCTTGTCCGTTCAAAATAAAACTCATCTTCTTCGCTATCCACTGCGTGGCTTCACTCTCATATCTACTCGACGTAGAACAACGAGACCCTCGCGAAGACGATCTGCGCGACAGAGATTTTTTAACAGTAGACTTGAAGCCGAAAGCCAGTGAAAGCACAGAACTCAGGAGAGAAACAGCAATGGCGGCCTTCACCTGTCCTCTGCGCGGTAGTGGCCTTAATTCACTCCTCTGCAAATCCTCACAATTTGTCATCGCAACATTCATTTTTTCACACAGCAAGACGATAAAAGAGAAATGGCCGGAATACCATTCTCCCAAGACGCGTCTGTATTTATAGGGACGTTCACGGAATTCACATTACCGCTAACTTCATTATTTATTATTTTTTGGGTGTATGTGTATGCAGTGGCACCGACTATTGTGGATATTTTTGCTGTATGTGTCGCATTTTAATACACTCGCATGTGTATATGCAGTGCAGAAAAAGGTGAAGCTCTAGTAAGTTGTGTCATAGGATGATAGGACAGTGGGAATGCGGGAAAACAAACGACGCGTGTCGCCAAAGTTAAGTTTATTTTCCAAAGCAAATATTAAAGACCTTACTTAAGTATCGAGATTTGTTGGTAGGCCCACTTTTCATGTACAAGTTATTACTTGTGTAGTTGATGTTGATAATGGTTGTGATTGAATTTGTTAAGTGTAGGAATATAGATGAACCACTTCATTTAAAGGTTCCATCTCTACATTTCAAACTTGTTACAAATTCATACATATACATTTGCAATTCTCATATCATGAGTGGTAGCGCTTTTCTGTCAATTTTATTTGTACTAAACATGTTACATTTAGACTTTCGTACATGTGCAGATTTTTATCATGAGTGGTAGCCTTTTGTGGCCATTTTTTTGCACTAAACATGAATACATTTGATATTTTTTGGATAGTTAATTACTTTTATAGTTGATGTGGTTTGTAATTATTTTGGGAAATTATGCTAGTGTTGCATCAGTTGTTTGGTTGGTCTTTTTTGTTGAAAAACCTTTTTGTATAGTCGATAACGGGTGGGATTGATAGTGGTAGTGTAGGAATATAGATGAAACATTACATTGATTTGTTCTATGTGTACATTTAAATTTGTTACAAATTCGTACATGTATAGTTGCAAATCTTATATCACTACATTTGATCTAAACATGTATACATGAAGACCTTTGTACATTTACAGATTTTATATCATGAATGGTAGCCTTTTGTGGGCAATTTTATTTTCACTAAACATGAATACATTTTATACCCCTTGAACGACACTGCCACTTTGGATATAAGAAGTGTTGAATAGAGTAGTAGTGGAGGTGCTATCAAAGTAGAGGGTAGTATTTACGATGGGATGAGTGATAGTAGTCTTGACTCCTCCTTTCTTCTTGCTCCAAGTGTTTTTACGTGCGCCATTTTTAGTATCTTTTGAATGAAAAAGGAGGTGAAATCCAAAAATTTGCAAGTGAGGGAACTCTGGAGAAAGGTGTGAATGTCAGACCTTGGCTTTCAGTGGTCCCAATGTCAACAGTTGCTCTATGCAAAGTAAGACCCTGAGACTTATGGATAGTTAATCCCCAGGCCATTTTAATAAGAAATTGTCTTTGATTCCCTCTCAAAATAGGGGGTATGGGAATATGTAACGGGTTGGAGGGATCCCAACATGGGTCGTTGTATCAATCAAATTTGACAACAACAAATAAAGGTAATGTTGGTGGTGGCATTGATGCGTCGTAGACATTGTCGTTGATTTTTCCTGTAGAACCATTTATGAGGCCTATGTCAACCCAAAAATTTGCAATGTGGAGGCCTGCCTGGATTGTGGATGCGGAGATGTTGAATGTTGAAACACCGGTAGGGGAGAGCAAAAGGAGATGTGAGGGAGATGTGGTTGATGTTGTTGTGAATGAATTTTGTATTTTATTTATCAGAAATTATTTTCATGTGCCAGTTGTTCCTTGAATTATCAATCTTAGTGGTGGTAGAAGGGATTTGTTTGTTGAATGGTGTAGTATGGTATCAAGAGCTAGTTGTTGTTCTGAAGACAAAGGTAGTGTGGAAGATGGTGGTGTGGCCTATATGTTGGTGTTAATTATGTTTGACTTTTCTCTCTCGATGAATGATGAACCAATTATCTGCAAATCAGGTGGAACGTCAGGTATGTTCCAATTATTGTGTATGTTGAAATCTCATTTCCCCAACATTTCAAGACTATCAAGACTCGTGTTGTTTCCGGAAGAAGTTGTGCAAAGACCTTCCATTACATTTGACATGGTTCATGTCATGACCTTTCCATGCGTGTCATTTCAAGGTCAAAGACTCCATTTCCTTCATGCTTTCTAACATTCCTTGTGCATTTGTTTGCCATTGTTTTCAAGTGCCAACCTTTTCAGTTGTTTTAAGGTGCCCAAATCATTTATGAGAGTCTAGCCATCCTCTCGTGCACTTATTCCTTGAAGTGTCTACACAAAACCATTGAAAACCATTGACACTAAAGTATTCCAGAGTGAAAGGTTGAGCCATCCCATAAGGTATGGACTGCAGATGCTCACAATTATTGATGTCCAAAAGTTTTAGGGAAGTCAACTTAGAAATGTTGGATGGGAGTTCTGTAATATGGGAGCTATTAAGATCAAGTATTTGAAGGTTTGTAAGAGCAAGGATAGAGTTGGGGAGTCTCTTGATGGCGGTAGAGCCTAACCTGAGGCAAACTAAATGCTTCAAACATCGTATGCTTTTTGGCAACGACAGGATGACAGTCCTGGACAAATCCAGAACCCTCAGAGAGATCATACTCCCAATCACCTGTTGGGGAATTTTTGTCAAATCAGGATTGTTACGCATTAACCAGGAGCGGTTATGAGAAGATTCAAAAGTATTTGGAACATTAGTTAAATTGTTACCCATCAATGAAATTCTGAAGTGTGTCGAACAATCATCAACTGGAAACTCTTGCAAATTTCTCCCTACACGAAAGAAGCATTTCTCTTCCTTCTCAGCAATTTGTTGCGCTAAATCATGCAACATATCATGCACCCTGAAAAAGACTACCTTTCCATCAAGAATCCTTCAGGAGCGGCTCAATAAGGCAGCGATCGGCTAACAAATTGACGAATCATTTGTCTTGTTTGGAGAGGATCCTGTCCAGTCACAAACCCTTCTCCAATCCATAACTGACTGACATATCCAGTAAAGATAACTTCATCTTCCAGGGAAGGAGAGAGGTAGAGAAAGCACAACTGCAAAGCAACGTCAAAATTGGCCAAAGCGTCATAGCTCAATCTTAACCTAACAAAGAGCTTGTCTATAACATCACCATATATATATGCATTCTGCAACCTCTTCAAAGAAAATTTCCATTCATTTAAGTCGGTGCCTGCCTGTCATCGCCTGCCCTATCACTTTGAGAGCCAAGGGAAGTCCGCCGCACTCGTTGAACACAAGCCTTGTTGTTTCTTCATCAATGCTCGTCGGTAAAATTCCATCACTGTGTCGAAAGGCATGCAAATAACAACTGCCAGTTGTCTTCTTCCCTCAACTCTTGCACTTGGATGATGGATGGAGCTGGAACTCTCACCTGTAACAACGCACTGCTACTTCTGGAAGTGGCAATGATGATGTTGGAGTTGTGGTGTAGAGAGATGAGAGGCACACATAACTCGGCTAACAAGGAATTTGCACTTGTTTCCCAAACATCATCAAGAATCAAGAATTTGCATACTTTATTTACACTACAACTCTTGATGAAGATGAGGAATCAGGCATGTCCCTTTAAATAACACTTCATCATATGGGTATGCTCAATCTATTTGTATTCATCTCTGATTACAACTTGTACATCTAAAACCTTCGAAGTAATTGTATGTAACCTTTTGTAATTTTTTAAAGCTCTCCTTTTGTGGCTCTCAACTCTATTCACAAATATAATGTAAGTATGATGCGATGAGGATTTGCTTTGATTTTTGGTTGGGTAAATCTTGGGTGTGGATGTTTATGTTTTTGGAAAAATCTGGGTGTGGATGTTTTTTCTTGGAAAATCTTGGGTGAGGTAAATAATATTGTGGGTATGCTTCAATTTTTCGGTGGATGTTTGTTTTTGGTAGTGGTAAATCTAGTGAGGTTAACAATAGTGCAGGTATGCTTCAATTTTTTGGTGGATGTTTTTTTTGTTTGGTAAATCTTGGGTGAGGTTAACAATGGGTTATTAGTCAGAGGAATTTGAACTTGGATCACCCTCTTAAAAGAGTCCCCTGTTACCATTACACCATAACCCCTGTATATGGTGGATGTTTTTTGAACCCTTTTTCTAAAGAATATTACCAAAGCACCTGGCATATTTTTGAACAGAGTGTGCCCGCTTGTATCACAGGCTGGGATATTCTTGGACCACATCATTAAGATTTGTGAACACTGCCACACTTGAATATACCTATGTTATTATACGGAAAATTGTGCCTCATCTTTTTTGGTGATATGGGTCGTCTTATTGCGGTGGAGGGATTTGAACCTGCGTCCCAAACCCACAATTTGCTTCTATGTGGTGGGTGGATGTCTTTTAAGACTCTTTTTCTTTGAAGAATAATATTGAATGCAATCTAATGTACCCAGGATATTTCGTGCTAAGCTTATTTGTAGGCACTCAGAGTTTATTCTTGTTTAGCTTGATTAGGCACACTGTTTTGTGCTCCATCTTGCCATATACTGCTTGTGGGGAACACATCACCGAATCAGCTCCCAAACTAAAAACTGAAATATGAGTCTATTTATTTGAGATAGTCAGATAGCCATCCACATTCAAAGCTTAAACAATAATTTTTTCTATTAAGTTCCTTCTTCACCTATAAACCAACATGATACGGTTTAGGTTGTAATTGTCTATACTATTGGAAAGTAAATATGTATATAATTTAGAAATGGGACTATAAAGTGATTCATCCTCCAAGTTTTCAACTTGATGATCTTTGAGCATGATTGAGAGGATGAACGAACTTAACTTCTTATTTGGTTAGAATAAGATTTCAACTCAAGCCAGCTAGATGATGGCTCTACATGTTCGAGCAACCATATAATAAATCCTCAAATTTCCAGGTGTCTCATATGAGTCATATCCCATGTAATATTTCATAGAAGAGTAAAAGACTACTTGAAGTATTGCCTCCAAATTTATAATGTTTTCAAGTTGTTAAGAACCAATGCTTTTACATGTAGTCCTCACTATGTGCATATGGACAGACAGGAGATCAAGAGTCCTGCCTGGGCTAGAGAGGGAAGGGTGTTTAGGGAAGCAATGAGTCCATCCAACATTGGCCTTCATGGTAATAAATTCCCCATGCATTTCATCATCAAAGATCACCCCAAGGAAGAAACTAAAAGTAAAATGTGTCTTCTCGAGCAATAGCTTTATCAATGACTGTCGATCTGCTCGCCTCCATCTGGAACTCTCACCTAATTGGATTGTTCCTCAATCATTTGCTTCCAAATAATTATGTGGCACACATCTTATGCATATTGCATAAGGAGAACTTAACAACAAAAATTCACCCATGAAGAAAGTTAAACCTCTAGTCTCAACTTTTCTTGTAGGCAGTCAGGGAGCACCTTTTGCAACAAGATAGCCTTATAGCCTTGGAAACATCCTTTCAGGGCCTTATAGGATGATAAAATTTTAATCTTTTTTCATTTTATATAGGAGTGATAACAATGCAAAATAATATAATTTAACTTGCAATATTAAGCTTTTGCATAGAAATAGTGAATAATGGCTTTCTTTGTTTTCTTGCAGGTATTATAGGCCGAAAGACCTCCAGCATGAACCACCTTCTAAAGCTTTAAAGAATGAAATTTATTGTATCCTTTTCGGTTGCATTAGTTTTGAGTTTTAAGCTGCTAAAGATTTTTCATTAGGGTTTCATTTTGTTGTACGAGATAATGACTTAAAGGTTTGCCGATGAGTTTCTTCTTCACTCGCTCAAAGATACGAACTATTTTGACTACTAGCTTGTTGAATCCATTGCAAATATTTGCAAAGTCTTCGTTAAATATGAGTATTTAAAGCTGAATGAGGCGTAGAGAAGGTAATTACTTTATAACATTTGATTATTTGTAGATTTCTTGGATTAATGAACTTTCTTTTCACTGAGATTGACCTTGAAACGATGAAATTATGCCAGATCTGTGTGTGAAGAGGATATATTTTTCAACGTCCATTTGACGTTTTTCAATGCGATTAATTTTACAGGTTTTAGTTGTTTTTTTGCTTCACGAGCCCTGGAATCGCTTTCTTTGTCACACGCTAGGGGTCGCCTTGTATGCATTCTTCACCAAGGCAATTTGCATAGGCAAAGAGTGACGTTGTCACAATTATTAGGGAAAAGGTTTCGAACAACAAGTACAAGGAGTGGTGCAACTGTTGCGAGAGCCCATATGCCCAACAGCTACAACAATCTGTGACTATGCTCGTAGACTGGTTTAGATGAAAAAAGAGTTCAAACAATTACAAAATTACACGTTTCAACATACATGTTCGATTTTTCCTTTTTATTGTTGCTTGTTTCTTTATGTTAACCAACAACAACACATTTTTAATGTCTTCATCTGCACACAAATACCTAAAAATTTAAAATGCCGAGAAAGGACAATGCAAATTATAGTTGTTTCCATCCAAAGCTTTGTACATTATATCACTTTTTTGCATTTTGAATAGTTTAAAGGGTTGGACCTCATGTTTGTGCTTTTTAAATGAAGTGACTCATCTATATTTCTACACATACAAAATCAATCACCCATAGTTTAAACAAACACAACTACAAAAGTAAAAACTATCCCTATAACACATAACATATACCTTTTTTGTTTGCAAAATGCCTCAAAGAAATGTGGTCTCATGGAATGTTATGATTGTAAGATATGCACAAAATAGCTCTAACAATGATGCACTCAAACTCGTTGACGTAATAAAGAAAATTGGAATGTACCATAACCATTTCAGATTTTTATATATAATTGCATATTCTGTCTCATTTTAGTTTCATGGAGAGATAATATGTTAAAGCACTTAGTCATTCTTTCAATCTACTTTGACAACACTTCACATCCACTACATTCTTGAGAGTGAGTATTAGCAAACTTAAATGTCTCACTTGAATTTGTATTCAAATATTACACAACTAAGTGTTATCTAACATCCCTTCTAATGTATTTTACAACATTTGTTCTAGCTTTAATAGAAAATCAGTATTGTCAATCACACCCCTTATCAACATCAACTACAAAAGTAATAATTGTATTTCTAAATTTAATAACATATACCATTCGGCGTTCACATTGCATTGTACACATGCGATTGCTAGTATTATTGGTTACCATAAAATAAAAGCTGGACAACTTATATTTATATTAATATAATGGGCAGTTCCAATAGTAAAATACACGTACTACCATTTCAAAGATAAAATATATGACAACTACATATCGATCTTCATTTAAATACCGACTTTCTTCCTTAAATATATTGTAGCAAACTATATATTTAAACATTACCACACTTACACTGTAGGGTGGGAGGCGGGATGCCATCCTACCTACATACACAATGAGTATGTACCCAAAGATGTTTATAAGTATTTACATTACACAAACAATATCTTGTCTGGAGGATAAGGTTGGACTCAGATCTCCTTCGAACACATCAGATAAACTCAATCCACAACTACCAAAATCCTTTTCCTGCAACTCGTCATACACACATGGCGCAGAGTTACACTCATAATCTGTGAAACGCCACAGCCCACACCCCAAAAGCTCTGGAAAGAATGACTCAGAAAAAGTAGAATGAGGAGGTGAATATATCACAGATGGGCTCGGTGGGATGCCCAACTCATTACTCGACGCACTCACCAAGTAATTCAAGTCATCCGTACACTCCTCGATGTCGCAGGATCGAATCTCACCATCCGCTGATACTGCGTCTTCCCGAGAGCCTGAGTAACAGCAGCTGATCTCTTCCTCCAAACTTTTCATGACACTGGAGACAACCTCCTCTCAGCCACATTTGGGTCCTCCTCTTCATCTTCCAGCATATGGATGAGCCCACGAAAACACTTACAAACGGAAGTATCATCTTCTTCCTCCTCGACGTCTCTGCTATGTTTTCTCTCGCCCAACATCCAATGACTTTAACATTCCCTTCTTGTGGTGGTCCACCAAGCCGAGTGCTACAAACAAATGCACAGAGCAATGGAAATGCATGATTTAGTCTTCCAAATGAAAAGAATTTATTTGCAACATGAGGGCCTCCCAGTCATTGAAATCAACCTCTACGTTTTGTATATTGAGCAAAAGTTACAAGAAAGAGACTTGTGTTGGGCCACTTACATGAGAAAAAACACAACAAAAAAACTTGGTATACTAAGAATAAATTTTGACACAAATTGTAACAATCAAAACAATTTTGACAACTTTAAAAATCATTAATAAAATATATGTGGGGATATGTATATAAAGATGAAGAAGGAAAAACATCTATACACGTTCACCGACATAAGAAAAATAGGGGATAATCTTGAGTGACATCCTTATGAGGGGAACATTATGAAGCAAAGATGTCATCTTGCAAGACAAAGAGAGGACCTCAAATAGATCCACGAGATGCTATGAAGGGTGAAGCCAATGGAAACTTTACAACAATTTAGAAATATCCATAACGTGGTTTTCCATGACCATAATGTGTCACTCCACTACCTCTACCACATTGTCATCCCTCCACACAATGCAACAATCAAACATCTATTTGTTGTGCGTCTTCATTGCCTCTTTCCTATCTAGTGCCACCACCCTCGTGTTGTGTGTCATTGTATCCACGATGCCCATTCTTTGGAAAGGAACCTCTCTACTCAAAATTGCTCTATGTAATTAACCACATATTGCATATGGTGGTGGTGCCCATTGGTCACATGCTTACCCACCACAAAAAAAAAAGAGAATAAAGTGGCGATTCTTTGTCTCATTATATGTTTTTGTGACATAAGTAAATTGTGTTTCAAACCATTGCAAAAAAATAAAAAGGGTGAGGAGGACTAATGATGGACATCCAACTCTACTTGTACACCAACGAAACATGGCCATACATGCATGTTTTTCCTTTCCATAGCGAAGTGTATTCATCTACGGAAATCAAGGAGATTCTAAAGAGAATGAATAATATGATGTGAATTAGTCATCATAATTTTCATCCACGCAACATAATATTCTCTCGGTTGTTGGCTCAATTTATCGATGAGGTGCCCTCAAAAAATCTGTCATGTCATACCTAAAAAGCCTCAATTTTCAATGGCTTTGTAGCTTTTTGGGATTACTATGCAATTACATTATTATGTGTTTTAGTAACATAAGCATATGACCTGAATTGAAAAAAATTATAAACACAATGAAAATGAAAAAAATACTGGGAGCGAGAAAAATGGAATATTAATAATAAATTTTGATACATATTGTAAGGGTGGCGGAAATTCAATAATTTAAATATTATTAATAAAATATAGGTTAGATACATTCATTACAATGAAGGGGAAACATTTGTGTAGTATGCATGTTAACGTAATTGTTATAAATGAAAAAATGAATTTAAAAAATAATTATAAATTCAAATAAGAAGAAAAACCTTTTGAAAGCTATCTCGCAAGGTGATTTGATTAAGGCTTCCACAATGATAAAGGTTGGCTTGCATGAGATGTTTAATGTGTGCTTGTAGAGCTATCAAGCATGTGGATAGGTGCCCACATGACGGATGATATTATGTGTTCGGTTAAGGCCCTTTGACATTGACTTAGTCCCTTACCAAAAAAAAGATTTTCCACTTTATACGTCTCTATTGACATATGGCTTGTCCCACTATGATGGGAGACTCCACTACCTCTACTATGGTATATTAAGAATAAATTTTGAGACAAATTGTAAGGGTCGCAACAATTTTGAAAACTTTAAAAATCATTAATAATATATATATATATATATATATATATATATATATATATGAAGAAGGAAAGACATCTATACATGTTCACTTTGACATAAGAAAAATAGGGGATAACACTTGAGTGGCACCCTTATGAGGGGAACATTGTAGGAAGCAGAGATGTAATCTCACAAGACAACTGGAGGACCTCAAATAGATCTGTGGGATGCTACGAATGGGGAAGCCAATGGAAACTATGTGACAATTTGGAAATGTCCATGATGTGGTTTTGCATGACCATGATGTGCCACTCCACTACCTCAACCACATTGTCCTCCCTTCACACGGTCAACGATCAAACATATATTGTTGTCATCTTCGTTGCCTCTTGCTCATCCGGTGCCACCACCCTTGTTTCGTGTGTCGTTGTATCCCACGATGCAAATTGTTGGCAAGAAACCTCTCGTCAAAATTGCTCGGTGTAATTGACCACACATTGTTTATGGTGGTGGTCCCTAATGTTCACACACGCCTACCCACCACCAAAAGAGAATAAAGTGGCGAGATATTTTTCTCGTTATATGTTTTTGTAACATAAGTGAATTATGTTTCAAACCATTGTAGAAAAAAATAAAAAGGGTTAGGATCACTAATGATGGACATCCAAGTCTACCTTCTACCATCCAAACATGGCCATACATATATCTTATTCCTTGTCGTAGTGAAGTGTGTTCATCTATGAACATGAAGGAGCTTCTAGAGATAATGAATAATAATATAATGTGAATTAGTCGGTGGAATTTTCATCGACGCAACAAAATATTCCCCGGGTGCTAGCTCAATTTATCGACGAGGTGCCCACAAATAATATTTCCATGTCATACCTAAAAAGCCTCAATTTTCAATGGCTTTGTAACTTTTTGGGATTACTTGCAATTACATTATTATGTGCTTTAGTAACATAAGCATATGAGTTAAACTAAAATAATTTTAAACACAATGAAAATAAAAATACTTGAACGAGAAAAATGGGATATTAATAATAAATGTTGATACATATTGTAAGGGTAGCGGGGAAATTCAATAAGTTAAATTTTATTAATAAAACATAGGTAAAATGCATTACGGTGAAGGGGAACTTCCATCTGGTGGTATGAACGTTAACGTAATTGTTATAAATGAAAAAAATGAATTTTAAAAAATAATTAAAAATTTAAATAACAAAGAAAAACCTTTTGAAAGGTAAATAGCAAGGTGACTTGAACAAGGCTTCCATAATAGGTCCGGCTTGTATGAGATGTTCAATGTTTCATTGTAGATCCATACAAGCATGTGGATAGTTTCCCACATGATAGGTGATAGTATGTGTTTGGTTAAGGCCCTTTGACACCGACTTATTCCCTTACCAAGAAATGTTCTTTCACTTTATATGTCTCTATTGGCATATGACTTGTCCCACTTTGAGGGGTAACTCCCTTTGCCTCCACTACATTGTCCTCTCTTCACACCATGTAGTGGATGAACATTGACCCATTATCCATCTCCATTACCTCATGCACATTTGCCACCACCACCCTCATGATATGCATCATTGTATCCTGATGTCAATCGTCAACAAGGAACCTCTCGCTCAAACGTGCTCGGTGTTATTAGCCACATGTTACCTATGGTGGTGGTGCCCACATGAATATAAAACTTATATATTTTGTTTTTGTCACCATATCCACCTTAAATAAGGGAGTTTTTAGATTTCTTATACATGCCTTTGGAATTATTAGGCTTTATACCCAAGGCATTATAAATTAGGCTTTATCATTTCGGTCAAACATGTTGATCCACTACTAAAATAGAGAAGAAAGGGGTGGATTGTCTGTCTCGTTATATTTTTTTCATAATAAAAGTGAGTTTTGTTTCTATCCATTATAAAGGAAATAGAAAGGATGAGGATGACTAATGACGGGATTTCCCCTCTACCTCTATACCATGGAAACATGGCTATATGCACGTTGTTCCCCGCCATAACAATATGTATCCAATTACAAACATCAAGGAGATCCTCGAGAGTATGAATAATAAAAAAATGTCAATTCGGTTGCAAAAATATTCATCAAAACAACATAATTTTCCACAAAATTTGTTTGAATATAAAACATAGATATTCGTTTTTGCCACCATGTCACCATGTTAAATTAAGGATATTTTTAATAGATTGATTGTACATGCCTTTGGCATTATTAGTCATTATACCCGAGGCATTAGGCATTAAGATTTATCATTTATAGTTAGACGTGTTTTCCCACTACTAAAATAGAGAAGAAAGGGATAGATTATGTCTCGTTATATTTTTCATGATATAAGTGAGTTGTGCTTCTAGCCATTACAAAGAAAATAAAAAGTATGAGGATGACTAATGATGAAATTTCTCATCTAATTCAATACCATGGAAACATGGCTATATGCATGTTTTCCCTATTGCAACAAAGTGTATCCATCTACAGACATCAAGGAGCTCCATGAGAGCATGAATAATAATACAATGTTAAGTTAGTTGTTGAAATATTCATCAAAACAACATACTATTCCTTGGTGTGGTCGACTCAATTCAAAGGTGAGATACCCACAAAAAAGTTTGTCATATCTAAAAGGCTTTATTTTTCAATGGTTTTTATAAATTTATGGGATTATTACAATTACACTATATGTGTTTTAATAACATAAGCATAGGTCTAAAACAACAACAAAATATGTAAACACAATAAAAATAAATAACACTTGGGAACAAACAAAATGGTATATTAATAATAAATTTCAATACATATTATAAGGGTGGAAGGACATTAGATAAGCTCAAATATTATTAATAAAATATAGGTTGAATACAATGAAACACAAAGGACCTTCAATACGGTAGTGCATGCTAGTGTAATTGTTATAGAAGATAAAATTTTAATTTGATTTTCTTAAAACAATTAAAAACTCAAATAATAAAGTAGAACCTTTTAAAAGGTAGTTGTTGTAAGAAATAACTCCCCTAATTAATTTGACAACTTACATATTCATTATGACTCTGAAGTTCAAGTTCATAGGTTACGTGCACTATAGCGGTCTTCGTGGCACGGTTTACTTAGTTACAATTCTTCCACACGCCCGCACACCTTTCCTTCTCTATTCCTCTATTTTCTTACATTCTTCCTTTGTGCTCACCTCTTGGGTGTCTGCTTTCATTCCAAAGAGTCTCACACACCCTTTTTTGCAACCATGTAGACTTGCCCTACGGCATTGGCTAGTCCCCGGCATGCCTTCTATGTGCATGCCCTTCCTCTTGAGATTTTTTATTTTCCTTGTGCTCGCTTTCCTTGTCTGCATTCTTCCTTGAATCATGTTTCCTTCGCATTTGCACGTTGTGCACTTCCTTTCTTTTGGCTTGCTTTGCATGCCTTGTGCTCTAGTCTCGCTCACTCATTTATTTTTATGTCGTTATCCGCTTACATACTTGTATCCTTTTGCATAAATGCACCTTTCTTCCCTTCCGTGTATGCCCTCTTTGCATGCCCATCTTCTCGCATTCTCGTGCCTCTTGCTCTCGCATGTGCAACTAGTTAAACTCTTCCTTGCCAATCACTATGCCACGTGGCAATGGCCGATTTGAGTATGTTTCACGCATCTTATCAAAGCGCGCAACTAGGCATCGAATCCTTGTGACAAAACATTGTGTGACATGTGGTAAAAATGAAAATTAAATCAACATTGGCCGATCCTTCACCGATTAGCACGTGCCACGTGTCATCGCATGTTCGGCCTTGCACCTGCAGATCTTGGGATGTAATAACATTTTCTACTGTGGCTCAACACATGCATCGCATGGTCTTGTTGGAAAGCGCTAAGGTGGGCTATACTCCAGATCATTCAAAATCATATTTTGGTAGGATTTGGTAGGCGAGAAAACAAGGAAACGTGTCTCGATAATTAATGCATACATCTAATCGACTCAACCACCAAATTTTCTTCATATCTTACCTCTTTCCTTCTTCCACAAGTAAAAAAAACATGGGGAGGTGCATCTGACAACATTACAAGTGGATTTATAGGAATTCATTAGTTGTTTGTAGTGGTTGGATTCCAAACCCGAATATCCTCTTCTTCTCTTCTTCTTCTATAAATTGTAGAGCTCTGCTCATTGAAACAGATCCCTCTTTGTTGTAACGACACCATGCCAAAATGGTGGCCAACTTCTCATGAGTTTCAGACCTTAAACTTGGTCTCTGTAATGTATTCTCATCTTCTATCATGAATATAAATTATTGTGCATCCTTCAAGAAATAAAATAAGGTTTTGTGGCACTTATGTCTCCTGCTTCTTTTCTTCTTTCTATTGTGTTTTACCTCTTTGTTCACGTTTCGGCATGTTGTGTGCATTTATTTTTCTTGCAAGTTCTATTTTCATGTGTTGTCAATGCTTGGGAAAGTTGAGTCTGCATGGTTCTTGTCTATGGTGCACTTCTCTCTCACACATTTTCTCTATTTCCTTCCCATTTTGGAGAGTGATAGGCCATTTTTTTGTGTTATCACCACCCTTTTTAGCTTAGGATTTCCTTTTTGCATCTCCTTCTAACCTTTATCCCTTGGCTTGTTATTTTAAGATTAGATAACTCCATTTCCATCACTAGGAGTAGTTTTAGCGGTATAAATAGGTAGAGGAAGCAACCTTCTCACGGAGGTCTATCTTAGTGCGCAAGGTGCCACAATTTAGAGAGCAGTCCATGTTACATCAAAGCCCCAGTTCATCCTTATCTAGGATGGGTGCAATTTTAGGTGACTCGATCAAGGATTTTGCAATAAGTTTTGACATGCATGAAATGTTCAATGTGGCATTGTAGAAGCATACAAACATGTGGAGAGGTGCCTACGTGATGGGTGGAAATACATGTTCGAGTTAGGACCCTTTGATATTGAATTAGTTACTTGCTAAAAAAATTCACTTTATGCATCTTTATTGGCATATGGATTATCGCACTACAATGGGTAAGTCCATTGCCTCCACAATATTATCCTCACCTCACATGATGTAATTTACAAACATAGATCTATTACACATCTTCATTTCCTCCTACATGTTCACCACTACCACCCTCGCACTATGTGTCATTGTATACCCGATGTTAATCACCCACAAGGAACCTCTTAGCTCAAAAGTGCTTAGTGTAATTGATAGATGTTTACTATGATAGTGGTTTCACTAGAATATAACACCCACACACACATTTTACATCATACAATTGCCTTAAATTAGGTATGTTTTTATAGATTGTTTGTACATGTAGTTGGCATTATTAAGATTTATACGAAGCACAAGACGTTGGGATTTATCATTTCTAGTCAAATATGCTTACATAATGCTAAAATAGAGAAGAAAGGGGAAAATTATTTGACTCGTTATATGTTTTTGCAATAGAATTCAGTTGTGTTTCTAGCCATTGCATAGAAAAAAAGGATGATGATGACTAATGATGGAATTTCGTAGTCACAAAATCATGCACTTTACACATTATTTAGTGATCTCATATTCATAGACAAAATCATGCACTTTAGACACTTTAGGAATTTATGGGTTCTTGAGTGAAGAAAGTACTAATTAATCCCACCTTTTGGCCATCTTGTTTTACTTTTATTTCGTCATTCCCGCACATTTTTATATACATACCCAGTCTATTTCGGTACTTTCCCGTCATTTTAGCCTAAATCAAGGTGCTCAAGCCTATCTTTGGGCCTGGGAGCCTCGATCATTTTTCTACTTTCCTGCCTCTTTTTGGGCCTCTCCCAACCATTTTTCATCCCGATCTTTCTCCTAGTAGGCAATGTCGAGGATTAATTATGAAATTAGATCAAGAGAACCCTATAAATATAAAGTTATGAGACCATAATGAGGTCCATAGTGTCATCTACTACTATCACTCCATCTAGAGTTGCATCCATTGCATCACTTGCATCCACATAGTTCCATACATCAAGGCAAAGGTGTACGTATCAACACACACTTCATAGGGGGAGGGATTTTATTCTATTCCATGCACACATGCTATTACATTTTCTACATTTAGTTATTGCTCGCTACTTCACATAGTGCGACTGACACAAGAGCACCTAGGGCACGACATGTGCACACACACACTAGAACTACATTTGGGTCCAAAATGTAGTGCAAGTGCTCAATTTAGTAAGCCCACTATTGTGGCAATGAGGTTAGTCCAACCCATTCATTTGCATCTTTATTTTTTATGGTTTTAATACTTCCTTTTAGTTCTTTTGCAAGTCATTCTTTCTCTTGGAATATTTTGTACATTGTGTATTATCAGAAGTCCATCAGTGAATAAACATCAAAGGTTATAGGATATCTTCTGACCCTAAAATAATAAGTTCAACCTTTTTTCAAAGACCAGGCACCTATTTCGCATACCCCAGGGCACCCTGCCCAGTACCCTCATGGGTGCTTCAGTCTACTTAGAATTTCCAGATCCACCCTTTTCGGGACCCATGTGTAGTTGTTCTTGCTTTGGGAATTTTTGTCATGACTCTACGACACTTTGTGAAAGTTGTCTATAACCAAGCTGAGTTCTTTCCTCACTTTATCTTGCACTTTAGGGTTTTATTTCCATTAGTTTAATTATTTGATTACTTTATATTGCTTTAGTGCATTTATTTATAGTCCATTTATGTCCTCCTAGATTAGATTAACTATCATTATAGTTTCTCCTATTTAGTTAATTTTAGTTAATCATTTTGGTAACATTTCAGCACCTCCTTTTCAATCATGTCATCCCCTTATCAAGTAATGGCTCAATCTTCTTATCCTACTTACGCACCCACTAAGGTCCCAAGCATAGTTACCACCGCCCAGTTGATTTTATGCGTGTACGCACCCAACATCCTCCTCGCTTTATTACACCTAAGGCTTATCCGATCATTAATGTTATCATTACTCATTACTCATCCTACTCCATCCAACAACTTCCTGCATCTATTCCACCACCCATTACACCAATAACTCCTATTACCACCTCTAAGGGATATGACATTATTGAACAACTTAAAAATACGCCCGCTAAGATCTCTCTCTATGATTTATTGTGTAATGCACCAAATTTTTGTAACACATTAGAGGATTCCCTTCACGTTATTCATATTGAACATGATAACTCCATTGAGGCCTTTGCACATCTCATCTAATCTCTTCATAATCTACCACACGCTATCTCTTTCATCGATGAGGATATGTCACCCTTTGCTAAAAGTAATCCATGTTCTCCTTTGCTCATTATTGTCATTGTTACCACCACTTGTATAAAGCAAGTTCTAATTGATAATGGATCTCGATGTTAATCTTTGTGCTCATTCACTCTTACAACAATTAGGTATAAATGATACCCTTATTTCCCAGAATTCTACTCTCATTCGTGGTTACGATTCTACCACTCGCACATGCTTAGGAACCATTTCATTACATGTTCGGGTTGGGCCTAAAACCATTCTCACTAAATTTTACGTCATCGATACCTCCTTACAATTTCAATCTCTTTATCAAGGACCTTGGATTAATGCAATGTAAGAAATTCCATCTACTATCCACTAATGTGTCAAATTTTTACATGATGGATGTGAACATACTATCACCGTTGATCCCGAACCATTCAAGTACTGTCGTAAAAATCTGTTACTACTATGCCCATACCACCTCCACAATGTATTCCATATGTTAGTCTTGACACATATGACATTGGCAATCTAGTGTCTCACAATCACCTACTGCAACCATCAACGCTCCTGCTATTTCTACTCACACTATGACTATTATTTCACCTACAGTATTCGTCCCTACTAGTGTCTCTCTCCACCAGTTGTGGCACCTTCTACTCCACTAATTACAGAACCACCTACTAACATACTTGATAGCGCCACACAACACACTGATGCTCACACTGATGCTTCCAAAGACTCTGATGATGAGGTAGATATTATCAAACTTACAGACAAATCATTGCAAAAACTTGATTTTACTCCTCTTGGTGTAGATGATACTTATTTTGAGGAAACCTTTGTGGTTGATGGTCTAGGAGAATATTGGTTCAAAACTCCTCCCTCTACTAATGCCATGGTATTGTATAAAGGATCAATCCATGATGTTGACATTATTTCATTTCTCCTCTACCAATAAAGCAACTCCATGACCTCCTTTTACATGCACATTATTTATCAATAAGTCCTTTTGGCAACACATCCCTATTGATTCCACTTGTTTAGATACTATTTGTACATGTGACAGTTTGTCTAGGTTTGGTATGACACTTAATGACATCTTACCTCCTCTTCACTCACCGCATCTTTATCACAACTAATTTAACATTAACAACTTATGTCTTGTGGGTATTTCATTTAACAATATTTGTTGCATGAACCTCTCGTGCTTCCCCACTCACACTGGGAAAATCTTGGCTCAACTATATTGGTGGTACAATAGATCCCTCCACTCTTCACTCATGTTTCCTATGCCCTTTGGCGCTATCTCTATTTCTAATGATTCTTCTCTCACTCATGCGTTCCAAATATATCTCGTTGGTGTGCCCTTGGTTGTCCACCCATTTCCTTTACTGATGAAGAATACGCGATGAATATCTATACACTTTGCCGTAATGGGTCCCTATATGACCACCCTACCCATTCTATACCTTATAGGTTTTAATGAGCTCAAGTAGGTTTCGATCATGAAAATGATGATCTCCTTGACAACATCTCTTAGCTACCTTCATCTCATACATACTTGGGGGGGCATAGAAAATCATACACTCCCCCTCCTTATTTCATAGCATAGTTACATAGTCTTATATCACACCTTTCGTATTTATCATTTATTATGCTTTCCTATAGGCATACCATATCACACGTCATAACACCATTCATTACCCGATGACACACTCTTGTGCTTTGGTTCACACTTGATTGTTGAGGGATTACCATTACATTGAACCCACACACTGCACCTTAGGCATTATACATTGCATTTCATCATACATACGCACGTCATACACCATTCATTCTACAACTTATTCTTACATTATACTAGTCCTCATCATACACATTACATACATTATTAGGCTATCCACACATAACCTATACATAGTCACATCATACACTATGCATTTATACATATATTCTACATACTACGCTAGGTTACATTCCATATATGAGTCTAGCTTTACATTTTATCATTACATATTCCATTTCTATCTACACCTATTATTGCATTTTACACATTGTGTGTTATACATCCTACACCTATTACATCGCATTTTTACACATTACATAGTATACATCCTACACACCCTACACATCTTACATTACATTGCACATAGCACGCATTTTCAAAACCCTACTAATCACATGGTAATCTAGTTTCATCATACACACTACATTTTTCTACGACATTGCACTCACCACCCTATGACCTTTAGTTCTTCGGTCCATACTCAATTGCCAAGGGTTTACCAATCAAATGGAGCTTACATCATGCAACATTTCATCATGCGACATTCTTTAGGCTATGACATATGCTTTAGGATAAATCATCACCTACCTCCATCATTTCCTCTAGTAGTGGTATATGCTTTAGGCTAAATCACCACCTCTATTATTTCATCTTGTAGTGGTATACACCTTAGGTTACATCATCACTCATCCTTTCATCATATAGTGATATATGCTTAGTGCTAACTCATCACTCATCATAATCCTTTCATCATATAGTGATATACGCTTAGGTTAAATCATCACTCATTCATTCAACAAATCATGATATACGCTTTGGATATAGGGTTCACGTGCATCCTCTCTACATGTTGCATTTCATCACTACAAATATGCATTCATCGTAGTGCTCTAGACACAACAAACACTACTTGACCATTTCCCGATGATGCTCTCGTTTACGGTTCATTCTTGACTGCTGAGGGGGAAAACAAAATGAACCTCATTGCATACACTTCCATCCACTCGGGGGGCATGTAGCTCCTATCATTCCATCTTGCATTCCATTCCATCCCACAAACATATTGCATTATCTTGGGGCATTTACTCTTGTTTACTAGTGTTTTACATGATCACTTTACTACACATGTTAGATTGATTTCTTATATGTCATTATCTATACCATCCACACATGCGCATTCACACCTTTTTTAGTGTGATCACAGATACATGACTCCTACACATGGCATGGATGCTCACCTTCTACCCTTCCTATACTGGGTTGGGGGCATCCACATTTATCTCATCAGGTGTTATTGTTTCATTTTTACTTAGCATCTTACATTACTTGATCATACACGATTTTTGACATATTAGTTATTGCTCTAACATGCTAATGGGTGTTCCATGTGCAACACTTGTTTTGCAGGATTACATGTTTCCATGACTACTTGTTTGTTTGTTTTTGTACTTGTCTACTTTTTTTTGTCATTTTATGGGCTTTACCCTATGTTTGTGTGCACACTTGTTTTTTTGTTTGCGGCCATGATGGCCTTGTGTGTCTTGTGACATCGTGAGTGATGTCCCATGTTTTCAACCCACTTTGTGCAACTTACTTTCTTTCTTGCGTGTTTACATTACTACATTATCTCTGTGTAGCTTACACATGTTTTCTATATGCATGCATTGTTTGCTTTACACTTGTCTTTGTCTAGCCTTATTATTTTGTGTGTGCCTTGGTTTCTACCAAGTACTTTCTAGTGTACACAGTTTAGAGTGTAGTGTATCCTCTTTTGGGGCCGTATTCTCCTATTAGCAACATTACATGTGCCCCCAAAGAGGGGGAATCATTTGGGGTTTACATACTAACACAACACAACTACACTAGTTCAATATAGTGCACTTTCCACCCTTGGCATTGTGGGTTTACATATAGTGAGTGGGTTCTAGACCAGTCTACGAACCCCATACACAATGGATTTTACAAGACATGGTGTCCTTAACATTTCTGGGAAGTAGTTACAGGATTTGAGGTTACAGTGGGTGTGCCTCTCTACACTACTTCAGCCAGAGGTGTCGGATCACCAAAAAACTAGGACAATACAGAGATCTCTTCACACACATTTCAGAAGAAGTTAGTTAGAGGACATAGGACATTTTCTCCTACAGTATTTTCTTCATCTAGGGTGGCGTGAGATCACCGAAAAACTCGCAACATTACATGATATCCTTCTACACCCTTTCTCTCAACATGGATCAAGTGCACATGTTCCATTTACACTTTTCATTTCACATATTTTACATTTGCGTATTTTACACATTTTTATACACATGCGTATTTTATATAGCATTTTTACATACATACATATTTGACTACTTGATCATTTTCTCCTTGTAGGTCTAATCGTATGAGAAACAAGCAGTCAAATTGGGGATAACAACAACAACAACAATGGAAACAACAACATTCCACAATGGCACATGCCTTACTAACCATGTAGGTACACTACACACCGCAGCAACTACACACACGTTACCCTAGGTTCACTCTCATCACTTTTTCTATGTGCATTTTTCATCTATAGTTTCCACGCTCCTCCATCTTTTTTGTCATTCCACACTTTTGTCTAGTCCTTGGCATGTTTTCTACTACACTCTACATGGACATCATGTATACATCTCTATCTAATTTATGTTACTGAGCTTTCAGTTCACCAACATAAAGTGGGGGTAAAATGTAGTCATAAAATCATGTACTTTATACATTATTTAACTCGGTCTCATACTACTATTTAGAGGTTCTTGAGTGAAGAAAGTACTAATTAATCCCACCTTTTGGCCATCTTGTTTTACTTTTATTTCTTCATTCTCACACATTTTTATATACATGCCCAATCTGTTTTGGCACTTTCCCATCATTTTAGCCTAAATTAGGCGCCTAAGCCTCGTATCTTTGGGGTAACCTAGGTGCCTTGGTCCCACCTAAGGCACCCCAATCCTTTTTCTACTTTCTCGCCTCTTTTTGGGCCTCTTTCTAGCCATTTTTCATCCTTATCTTTCTCCTAATCACCATGTCGGGATTAATTAAAAAAATTATATCAAGAGAACCTATATAAATACAATGTTATGAGACTCATAATGAGGGCCCTAGTATCATCTACTACTATCACTCCATCTAGAGTTGCATCCATTCATCACTTTCATCCACATAGTTCCATGCATCAAGGCTAGGAGATATGCATCAACACACACTTCATAGGGGGATTCTATTCTATTCCATGCACACATGCTATTACATTTTCTACATTTAGTTATTGCTCATTACTACGACCTTTTTCAGAGACCAAGGTGTCTATTTCTACATACCAAGGTGCCTTAGGGTGCCCTAGTACCCTCCTAGGCACTCCAAAGATGCTCATAACTTCTAGATCCACCCTTTTCAAGACCCATGTGCAGTCATTCCTACTTCGGAATCTCCAATCAGACCTATGACACTCTGTGACATCTATCTATAACTAGTTGAGTTCTTTCCTCACTTTATCCTTACACTTTAGGGTTTTATTTCCATTAGTTTAATTATTTGATTACTTTATATTGCTTTAGTGCATTTATTTACAATGTTTATGTCCTCCTAGATTAGATTAATTATCATTATACTTTCTCCTATTTAGTTAATTTTAGTTAATCATTTTGGTGAACCCCATGCTCCAACACCTCCTTTTCAATCATGTCATCCCCTTATCAAGTAATGGCTCAATCTTCTTATCCTACTTACCCACCCACTAAAGTCTCGGGCATAGTTACCACTGCCACTGATTTCATGCATGTGTGCACCCAACATCCTCCTCGCTTTATTACACCTAAGGTTGATCCAACCATTAATGTTGT
Source organism: Taxus wallichiana var. yunnanensis (assembly GCA_018340775.1). Classification (NCBI taxonomy): domain Eukaryota; kingdom Viridiplantae; phylum Streptophyta; class Pinopsida; order Cupressales; family Taxaceae; genus Taxus; species Taxus wallichiana. Next base: position 935,631,509 of record CM031242.1, read on the forward strand.
CGCTACTCGTCGCACTCGTCCTACTCCACCAACAACTTCACCCGCATCTATTCCACCACCCATTACACCAGAGCTCCTATTACCACCTCTAAGGGATATGACATTATTAAACAACTTAAAAATACACATGTTAAGATATCTCTCTACGATTTATTGTGTAATGCACAAGATTTCTGTAACACATTAGAGGTTTTCCTTTGTGTTATTCATATTGAATGCGATAACTCCACTGAGGCCTTTACACATCTCATCCAATCTCTTCATAATCTACCTCGTGATATCTCTTTCACCAATGAGGATATGTCACCCTTTGCTAAAAGAAATACATGTGATCCCTTACTCATTACCGTAGTTGTTAGCACCATTTGTATCAAGCAATTTCTATTTGATAACGTTTTCATTGTTAATCTTTATGCTCATCCACTCTTAGAACAATTAGATATAAGTGATACCCTTATTTCCCATAATTTTAATCTCATTTGCAGTAATGATTGTACCACTTGCACATGCCTCGAACCATTTCATTACATGTTTACATTGGGCCTAAAACCATTCTCATTGAATTTTACGTCATTGATACCTCCTTACATTTCAATCTCTTGTTAGGCATACCCATGATTAACACAATGCAATCAATTCCATCTACTATCCACCAATGTGTCAAATTTTTACATGATGGATGTGAACATACTATCACCCTCGATCCCAAGCCATTTAATTACTTGTCAGTATAGATCATGTTATTGTTATGCCCATACCACCCCCACAACGTGTATCTTCCGACACTCAGAAAGAATCAAGTTACAACCTTTTTAGAGACTAGGGTGCTTATTTTTGATACCTGAGGCACCCTGAGGGTGCCCTAGTACCCTCCTCTGGGTGCTCCAGATCGCTCAAAACTTCTAGATCCACCCTTTTCGGGTCCCATGCGTAGTCGTTCCTACTTCTTGAATTTCCAGTCATACATGCGACAATTTGCAACAACCTTCTATAGCCTTGGTTGTGTTCTTTCCGCACTTTATCCTTGCACTTTAGGGTTTTATTTCCATTAGTTTAATTATTTAATTACTTTATATTGCTTTAGTGCATTTATTTACAGCATTTATGTCCTCCTAGATTAGATTAACTATCATTATACTTTCTCCTATTTAGTTAATTTTAGTTAATCACTTTCCCTCTACCTCTATACCATGGAAACATGACTATATACAAATTTTCCCTACAACAATGAAGTGTATCCATCTACAAACATCAAGGAGCTCCTTGAGAGTGTGAATAATAATATAATTTCAATTCATTTGTGAAAGTATTCATTAATCTTTGAATTCATTACGAGATGCCAACAAAAATATTGTCTTGTCGCATTTAAAAATACTTATTTTTCAATGGCTTTATAAATATTTGATATTACTAAAGTTAAACTATTGTGTGTTTTAATAACATAAGTGTAGGACTAAAAACAAAACAAAATGTAAACATAATGAAAATAAACAATACTTGGGAACATAAAAACATGGTATATTACTAGTAAATTTCTATACATATTATATGGGTGGAAAGAAATTTATAGATTCAAATATTATTAATTAATAATAGGTCAAATATAATGAAACACATACGACCATCCATCCGAAAAGATGCATGCTAGTGTAAATTGTTATAAATGCTAAAATTTTAAATTGATTTTTTTTAAATAATTAAAAATTTAAATAAATAAGGAAAACCTTTTAAAAGGTAGTCGATGAGGTGATATGATCAACGTTGTCCCAATAGGCTTGGGATTGCATTAGATGGTCAACATGGCAATGTAGAGGCATATAAATACGGAGAGATGGTTGCATGATGGGTGATATTAGGTGTTATGTTAAGGTTATTTTCCTTTAACTTAATTCCTTATTAAAAAATGATTTTGAGCTTTCCACGAATTTATTGGCATATGGCTTGTCAACCATCATTGATATGTTTAAATGTATGTTGAAATGTGATTAAAAATATCAAATTTCACAAACGAATTACAATTCCTCAATTTTTGTGAGGCTTATCTAAGTGGCAAGCAAGATGTAGGTGTTGGAAAAATGTGACAAGTGATAAGACCATCCTAAACATGTGATTTCTCGGCAATGCAATGATCTCTTTAGTGTGGTAATGTTTTTCCTAAATCACCGTAGCTTTGCATCCAAACTCCGCCTCTAAAATCCTCTATATTATCTAACACCTTTGCTAATCTCATCTTTCCTCGGAACTTACAAGTGAAATAACATCTTTCTCATCACATGTCAAAGGCTTTTGTTATCATAATTGAATTTGGGTAATGACCAATATAGTGAAGGGATTCAAAAGAGGATGAAGTTTGAAGCTAGAGACTATCCTAAAGAATAGGATGACATGACCCCGTATGACTCCCATGCATATACACCATACATCCCACCCCCACATGCCAACCCGTTGCTTACCCATGTGGCATGAAACTACCAAACAAATTGGCACCACAGAAATCGTCGTCAAGAAAGTGATGAGCTTTTGGGCGAGCTAGCAAGTTGGATGGGACGTGGCCAAATGGCTCACCAACCTAGGAGGAAGCCAACTCCATCCCATCATTTCAGTCCTCGTCTCCGTCATTTTCTCTGTCCATCGTCTCCCTCCATCTCCATTGCATTTCGATAGCCTCTGGTTCGCATTTGCACAATCTTTCCAGAGATTACAGAGGTATACACAATCTTTTGAGAACCCCATTCACAACATCTTGGGCAAGGTTCGCGGTAGTGCTCCAATTTTATAGAAGCTCTCCCACGTTTGGCCTCTCATTCGTTTTAGGTAATTTTTTTAATAGATGTCATTTATGCCATTAATAATTACAGATTTCACGTGGTAGGGACATAAGAAGATCTAGAAACCATATATAAAATGTAAAATCCGTCGGGAAGATCTACTAATAAATCCAGTATTTTAATGTTGTTGTTGTTAATATACCCATTTTAATGAGGTGCTCCGATAAATGTTGAGGTACAACAAGATGTATTTATTCAAGTAATCAACCCAGATAAATAGATACATTGCTCAAAATAAACCCAGACAATCATTTTGACCTAATTTCTTTGTTAAATGGTCTTACCCATTAGCCTTCTAACTTGTGTTTGTTGTCCTCAAGAGACTACCATTAACATCTTCCTTGGAACTACTTATTTTGAGCTAAAACCTCAATAAACACTTACATCACACGGTGATGTGATGGTCTTTTCTACAAATTTTTACTCAATTCCATGGGCGTATTTGAGAGATAATGGATTTTTAACTTCCGAACCCTAGCTATAGGGTTTCTCATGCCTATGTCTCGTAGACAAAAATCACGCACTTTAGGTAATTATCTAATCGATCGTATACTAGTATTCATATGATTCCTAAGTAAGAAAAGTAATAACTAATCTATGTGCTTGGCCATCTTTTCTTTATTTCTATTTTTGCTTTTGGTTTTACACCCTTTCTAGCTCAGTATGTCTTTTCATACCTCAACATTTCTTATCCTGGACACCAACGCCTAATCACGACGTCGGCGCTGTGTGTCCCCATCCTCCGGGCACCCCCGACCTCTTTGTACTTTGTTCACATCTTTTGGGTCCTTTCTAGTTGTTTGTTGTCTTATCTTTTTGGTAGTCGACCTTTTCAGGGTTAATTACGAAATTCAAGCAAGGGAATCATATAAATATAAAGTTATGTGACCATAATAAAGGACCAAGCACTAAGCATTAGCTATCACCACCTAAGGTTGCATCCAAAGGCTATTCAAGAGCATTCAAACATCCATTCTAGAATCCATTCAAGGGAAAGGGATTGCATTATTTTGCATAAACTTCATAGGAGGGGAAGTTCATTCTATTCCATGCACACATCTACTTACATCTTCTACATCTAGCTATTGCTCGCTATCAAGTGCGACACACACAAGAGCCACCTAGGGCACAATTCCACACACACATCTAGAAATACATTGGGTTTGAAATGTAGTGCAACACTCATTCGTAAGATCACTT